>OX365956.1:24209251-25600501 GCA_947247005.1 Spisula solida
GTGTATAGACTCTGTTGTGCTTGTCAGTTTCGAGTGAGTTGAATTTTCGTTGATTTTGTTGTTTCACGCGACCACGAAATTTAATCCCAACAATTAATCGACCTATCAAAAATCGAACAACCTCTCATGTTTTGTAATCCACTAATTTACGAACCCACGAAAATGCATTTTTATCAAAATCCACGAAATTTCATACCCACGAACATATGTGATTTTACAGTATACTATGATGTTATCTACAAAGAGACCATAAGGTCTGGCTATTATACATTGTAGTAATAAAGTCTTAACAAGTGCAAGAAAAAATACTATATACATGTATGCATAATTATAATGCAAATATGTTACAAACGATATATCTATGTACATTAAACACAATAGTAACTTGACCTATCATGTATGATGTCTGTTGTAAAAGGCAACTTGAAGTCTTAGTTAATATTACATTTTTTGTACTTTATTTAAGGTTGATTGTGGGACAAGTTTCTAACTTATATTAATCACTCTTGACATCTCATCCCCGGTGTTATCCATCGCCACGACGGTATGAGAGAACACATAAACCAAATCACTGTACGACTTATTGAGATACTATACAATTCAACTTGTATGACTTATTGTGATTGAAACATCCGGTGATTTCCTATCACTGTACGACTAATTGCAAGACTAAACAGTTCAACGTGTACTCCTTACTGCGATAACCGGAAGTTAACTCGTTTAGACTCTCTGTGAGAAGAGAAGCCAGTTTCCCTTTTATGTTGAGCGTCTAGCACGGGAATATCTGGTACCGTTTTTATTTTGTCTTTGGTAATATGACACGGTATTGGATCGCACACTGGAGTTCACGCACTCGAAGCGGACGCTCTACCACTAGGCTATCGAAGTCTTCAAGTAAGGATGCACTCAGACAAAAAGCTTTGTTCTATCATACGTACGCCATTCCCTCGCATACAGTCTTAAGGGGAGAAAGCCTAATCTATAGTGGGATAGTGCATGTTTATTTCAAAAGCATTTATTTGCCTTCAAATTTATGTTGTTGGATAAAATAAGCAAATGCGTTATGATGTTCTTCATTTACTGTTGAGGTTAGACTAGATAAATATCAATAAAGCAAATTTATCAAAGCATGATAGCAATTTCATTGCAAATCTTGCTTGCTCGTAGTATATCGTCATGCTATCCTAACTTTAACTAACATATTTCAATTTGAAGAAGAAAAATCTTAGGGAAAACATGCACTTTCCCACTATAGATTAGACTCCGCGTCCTTAACAAAGCTACTAAAAATAGCTGCTGTGCGTGAACTGATGACATGTATCACACATTACACGACTGCGTGGATGTGAAACAAGTGCATATATCGACAGGTCAATGAAAGCAGCAAACCGTGCTTTACTAATCTCCGGTGACATAAAACATTAATCGAATACGATACAAAGTGTTGCACATGAAAGTTATCGAAATTTTCTAGCAGAAAGCGACAATGACATTAATATACATGTATATACCAGATTTATATAGCGCCCTTTTCATGCGAACGCACGTTCAACGGCACTTTACCCATGTTGCAGCCACAAGGGCGCAGGTGCATCCTCTACCAGTGCAGATACAGCATGATCTGACCAGAGGGACAGACTGAGGGAAAGCCCCTGAAGGGAAAGAGAGACATGAGATACAGGCATGTCCGGCGCTGCAGAGGTGCGCCTAGCTCTTATTTCGAATAGACAGCCTGGTTCTGTAATGTGCCCGGTGCTATAGCTTCCTGGCACTTCCAGATACTTTGCAGACCACACGGCCAGATATAGCGGGAAATATTATAAATATTTCAGAAATGTCAAGTTCCGATGCCAGGGATTGAACCCACGACCTCTGGATTGACAGCCCAGTGCGTTACCACTGAGCTAAATCCGCTTATATGAATGAAACCATTAACATGGTGTTGGAATCATCTGAATAAGTCAGTACATTTTATATGTAGTAGCGCATAACGTATATCGTCACTGAATTACATAAGTACACTTAATCTTCCAATGTCGCTGAAAGTCTACCATAAAACCTCAAGAATCATACCACCACTTCTAACTGGGGCTCTTAAAACTACAATCATGTAATTACCATAGAGTTTGTCATAATATCGATCTCGAATTAATAGTGAGTAGGGACTTGTAACTTATCATTGTGGTGGTCTTTAAGCAAGTATGGCTTTTATTTTGTATTTATGTTTTAACTTCTGGGAGCACTATGTGAATACACTGGTCAGCGTTAATGATTACCTGAAGGAAGCAACCGCCTGTTTTACCCGCCAATATGATTAAACTATACTAAGCCATTTTATATCACAGCACAGTAAAGTAACCATTTTTTGCGTTCGATTAAATTTCATTAATTTCGCGCATGAACTAGATCGCGAAATTAAATCCCCTCGAATACAGTTGACCTCAATTAGGCCGGTTAGACGGTTAAACAGGTTAGTCACCTGATTAAATAACATTGTGAATATAAACATTGCCGTTTCTCCTATTAATTTATAAATTTAACAGATAGTGTTTATAATGATGAGTATATGGCTTGGTGCATAAAAAATTAATTATCACTGCCGTTTTATCCGATTAAAATGTATTAAACAATCAAAATGCTTTGTTTTGATACAACAGTTTTTTATACAAGTGACAGACCTGAACAAACGGACTATACATATCAGTCAGTCATCATATTCCCACTGGATGTGATACAAACGCACTTTGTCTTCGCACTTCCCACAGTATAAACGACACCTCGTACATCGTATGCTTCCGGTTGCCATAGTAACGTAATATCGTCTCACCGCGTTATGTGGACAATAAATCACAGGCATGTGTCGTTAAACGTCTAGTCCAATAATTCAGTAACAGATCCCTGTGGTGGGAAAATGTACTTTTTTTTATGCTCTGAGGCTGTTGGTCAATGTTTAACTACTGTAAATCTCTTAAAATATTCGCGTATTTTAGTAACATTTTTTTTATTTCGCGGACTTATAAATTCGCGGTTGAATGTTGAATGATGCGTTATCATGTTATGAACGCATATAAAAGCGTATTTATAAATTCGTCAGAAACTCTTTTCGCGAATATTAGCCAAAATAAAAGCATTGCGAATTTTGTTTTAGTTTATACAATTTTGTACTCTTTTATTTAAGGTCGATTGTGAAAAGAGTTTTTTCTAACTTATATTAATCACTCTGGATACCTCATTCCTGGTGTTATACATCGCCACGAGGGTATGATAGAGAAGCCAGAGTCCCGTTTATGCTGAGCGTCTAGCAAGGGAATTTCTGGTACCATCATTATTTCATCTTTGGTATGACGCGGCATGGGGTCGAACCCAAGACCTCCCGAAATCGAAGCGGACGCTCTTCCACTAGCCTAACGAGGAGGCGGATAATAACCACAGTACAGTTTCTGGAGCAGAGATCATAAGCACATGTGGCTTTTCAAAGCAGTTGGTTGTTTAAAAGTGATGTATTGATATATAATATATGTTATAAAATATGTAATATAATATATAATATAAAAAGCAAACAAAGGATGTTATCCCTGCTACGTAAAATGTCGTATCACGCCGTGCGAACGCGAGAGTTCCTCAAGTTTTTATTTGTTTATTGTTTTTAAAGACAAGTACGTTTCTGAAGAGAGCATTTCCTGAGTTATAAGTATGTTGATATACAAAGATGACACAACATGTTCGGTTTAATACGGCGTGTTATGTATGTTCGCATTACTCACACTTTATACGTGGTCACATATTAGATACATGTGACCTGATGTACATACCAAACCCAACTTATAACACTCAACTAGATAGGTATATTTTACGTAATTATAAGAAATATATTTAGCTGAGCATAGCCTCTCATTGTCTCTCTACAATCTGCTGAAATATGGCAGGTGAAAAAACCTTTTCCTATATATCAATGAAATTATGGAACAGCATACCTCTTTCTGTTAGAAATTTAAATTCATTATCAGCTTTTAAACATAAATATAAGAAATATCTGATGTCAAAATATTAGTCAAAATGTTCATTTTACTATTATAACCATTCTATTTTTAGAATGGGTGAGTCTGTCTATTATATGATATAATAAGTGTTATTGCATGTATGAATGATTTATTTGAATGTATATGTTATTTCAGTTAGAAGACCACATTGTAAAAAAGATAATCATTTTGTATAATTTGTTTGATCTTAATGTGTCATCTTCTCTAAATAAAGATATTATTATTATTATTATTATTATTATTATTATTATTATTATTATTATTATTATTATTATTATTATTATTATTATTATTATGAGTGCCTCCAACCGTATTTGAACTCGTGTCGCAAGATTAGACGACAATTAAGCGCGCTAACCATTGAGCTACGGAGGCACATTTAATAGCAAAACTCAAAATCGTTTTACAAGCTTAATTTTAATTTGATTTTTGATTAACTTCATATTAAAACATGGATAATTCATATGAACTAAAGTTATTGTTTACCTCAACACAGTCATGGACAATTGATGTGAATTACAATGTAACAGTCAATGTTTATGATAGTCATGATGACCCCTATGAGGGTGCCAAGCAATTTGATTTAAGCGAACCTCAATGCATGGAAAATTTATACTAGTATGAGATAAACGTTATTGTTTACGACAGTATGACTCCTGGTAAAATAGGACAGGACAAGTTTCACTAATGGCTTAATTTGGCCCCGTGATTTTCAAAAAATAAAAATGCATATTCCTATAAATAATATGATGGCATTCTTGTGACATTTTTATTTTTCAACTTAACCAGCGTCATAGTTATGGCGGATAAGAGTGCAATAACTGCAATACAGCACTGGAAAGGCGTGCGATAGCTGTAATACCGCAGTGGCTGTGGCACATCAACCATGACTTCCGTTAAACTACATTTGTATAATACAAATTACATACAGAACTAACACTCGGATATCGATTATCGTTGTACAGTCTGAACTGTTGATTCATCCGAGCGACAGGGAAGGAAAGGGCGGTAATACTTTGATCAAGTGTGAGAGTAATTAACTTCCCCCGTTAATTATATAATAAACTTCCTCGTAGCTTTCATCAACAATAGAACAATGTTTAATAAATTCTACTCAGGATGTATCACATTCAACATGGTTTTACTGTAGTCATGTCGATGTCGGCATGGTTTTTATTTTGTTAAAAGGAATTTTTAATCGGTCATTTTGGCAAACGTCCGCGAATGTAATTGTCAAAAAAAATAAGTAACCAGTTTTTCAAGGGCCATTTTAAACAATTTAGCCGTTCAGCCATCCTTTTACATTTAACTTTCCCTCGTCATTGGGCTACGTTACGAAACATGCGTTCGATTCGCCATTGGGATAAGATCGAGATACGGCGCACAGGAATATCGAACATGTACAGACACCGCCCTCACAGATACCAATTCACACCTTGGTGGATAGGAGAATTGTAGGTTATTCTTGATCAGAGTAATTATGCATTGATACAGACAGAGCTTGAACTCGGAACCTCTCGGTCCCACAGCAGGCACCCTACCTCTCGGTCACCCCTCCTCCACCAACTCGCTCTTCTTCAATAGACAGCGGCAACAACGAAACAGAGTGGATGTTATATAGTCAGCACCGGCAACAAGATTTTAGTTGTCAGTCCAGCGCCGTTCAATCACAAAGAACCTAACTTTAGAATTAGTCACTAAAGAATACTGATGAAACAGTACATGTAAAAGAACTGCATATATACTATCGGGCCTTGAATGTAGTTCTGGCTCAGAAAACGTCATGATACAATAACCAACTACAAGACCGATGCTCACAGAGATCTGTTATGATATAACTGTATTACTAGAATTGCAGAACTGTATTGCAGAACATATGAGATTCTCCTAAATTGTATTGACGAAACTGAACATTCACTACAATAATTGACTATGACTTGATCAACTTCTTTATTGAAATCAGATCAATAAATTAATGCTAAACAGAACTGAAAGTTAGAATTCAATATGTATTGTTATCACTGTCTAGGCCACATTGTTTTAATGTTACTCATTTAAGGTCTGTGGAAAAGAGTGATAGTGCGCAAATTCGAACATCGCTTTTAACACAGATTAGCTATAAAACAATAGCTTAGTACATGTAGTTACCAAGCTTTAATCGATTGTGATTGACATACATTGTAATAACTTGTTATACGGTTGATGTAAAAATGAATAAGCATATTAACTTCCCTCTTGGATTATGCTAGACGTTGAATAAACGAATGATGCATCAGTACGTGTCTTCCAGGCTAATATTTCTCATAATTATGATCAATGCAACATGCCTAACGTATGCATATTGCTTACTCATATGTGATGGTACTTTGTACATGATAATTGTCTGTGCAGTAACACGAAAAAAAAAAAATTGAAAAATCGTGAACAAGAATTTACAAAAACAACCTCATGCACGTGCCAAGCGAAACGTTTCACATAGCGTGTGCAAAATCCTTGACAATGCAATGCGTTTTCCTGAAAAATGCACACGAGCGGCCCCAAAAAATCTAAGTTTACTACTTGCAGGTATGAAATTTGGGTTATATACTCTCGTGTATTTTGTTTTGTTGCGATTTCAAACATCTGGTTAGTATTTGTTCTTAAGGGGAAAATCAGCTCTTTTGCTCCGGGAGTTTAAAAAACGTCAGGCTGGAGCTCTCTTCAGTTTCATGAGATATAAAAACAAACGAAGATGCTGCAAGAGTTTGCCATGTAAATTCACATATTTTCGCGAGATATTATATTTCCCTATATTCGCAATTTCGATAAATCGCGAAAATTTACACTCGTGAACTGAAGCAACAGTAGTTAATTGAACAACAATGATCTTTCCGATGTTTAAAAATCGCAAACATTTAACCTTGCGAACTGCTTCAAAATAATAAGTTCACGAAAATTAAACCGCGCGAACATTTCCAATACTACAGTATAACTTATATAAATATCACATATTATATAATAAGATATACAGCCTTCTCCAAACAGTAACAAGGATATCATTGATATAAGCATTTCCTTTCATCTAAGGTTTTGTGTAACTTATTAACACATCCAGTCACGTGACCGAGTAATTAAGGTATCCACATTAGGAGAAGGAGATTGAAGGTTCGAATATCAGAAGGATGGGTCACAGTGTAGCAATACCACGTGACTTTTGACTACAGTTACAAGAAGAAATTTGTAAACATTGGAAAATAAAATAGTCATAAATATTTTATTTCTTCATCGATTTCTATGAAATATACACCACGCTAAGGAGACAATTATGTGCTTTTCACGAAATATAAAATGTTTTTCAGTGACTGTACCGTTTTGTCCATTACCTAGTGAAACCTTGGAACGTGAAGGTTTCACAGGGTAATGGAAAAATCGGTAATACTCCTGAAAAAGATTTTATATTTCACGGAAAGCAAATGCTTTTCCCCTTAGCGTAGCGTATATTTTTAAGAAATTGATGAAGAAATAAAATACTTATGGCTGTATTTGTGTTCCCATGTTTACAAATTTCTACTTGTAACTGTAGCCAAAAACCACGTGGTATTGCTACCCTGGGTCAGCTCAGCTCTGATACACCGGTGGGTGAGCCTCTAGCTAGATAATAATATTCTCATCTGACCCATTTCAAGAATGCTGAAGTCAATATATTCCTGCAATTCAATCAACTCCAATCCTAAAAGGCTTTGCCCACGTACTAATGTTTGGACGTTTGCTCTGATAAAGACTGGTATACATCAAACGTTTCAATAAGATAGTGAATGATCGAAATGGTGCAAGTAAAGGATATCTTAAATACATGCATGCGTTTCTAAGATGATGTGCTGAATAAAAGGGTCCCTTTGACTCTTTGAAGTCACATTCACATTACTGGGGAGGAACTCACAAAACACCTAAACGGAAAAAACGGAGAATTTTCTTATAATCTCAAAACTTAAGTATATCAGCTAAACATGAAAATCAAGATTATCAATTTTTTACACAGTTTAGAAGCATTATGTAAAGAGCTCCAATCATCACAAAGAAAACATGGGTTATTCTTTGTTCCTTGGGAAATATGTGCAACTCAATGTTTTAACTTAAGTCAAAATATTTAAGTTTTCCCTTAAGATGCTTCACCTTGTTCATGATGCGTGTCTAAACAGTTCAATTACAAGCTCAATACAGTGAGACACTGTCGAGTGAATGTGACAGGCGTTCTCTGCTGTGTTCTGCATTGAATAAATACTCACAGATTGAGTCTTACAGAAATGGACTCGACCATTTGCTCAGAGGAATGTTTTTCCAAATATTGATTTGAGGCGATGTTTGCTGTAGAATTTACCAGCGAAACAACATCGGAATCACAGACAATGCACAAAGGGATGCTATGTCTATATTTCTCAATAAAATTCTGATTACTCGGAAACAAGTTCGTGTATAGCTATACTGTTTACAATTACTGTAAATCACATTAAATTCACGTGATCTTTATTTCGCGAATTTCGACAACCGTGACATTTAATTCGCGTATTTACAAATTCGCGGTTGAATGTTTTGATGATAGGTTTTCATGTTATGAAAGTATATTTACGCTGATTAAAGAATTCGCGAGAAACTTTATTCGCAAACATTAGCGAAAATAAAATCTGCGAATGATAAGCGATCTACAGTAACACTGCACTAGTATTAAAGTGTACATTTTTTCTCTAAATTTGTATTCAAATAAGCAAAATATGAATAGAACTCTTTGAGGGTACAAGATGAATCTAGCTCGTTGTTTTAGGCTACTGTCAGATCATTAATGTTAGCGGGTTCAAAATTAAGCGAATTTTGATAAAATAACTCGTAAGGACTCGTAAACAGGTGAATTAAAAAACGGAAGGGAAACCATTAGTAACTGTTATGTGATTAATTAATAAATGAATCAATAGATTTATTCAGTAACTAATCAACGGAGAATACGATATCATGTCAGAGTTCACTCAAAACAATAAATTTCATTCACACAGACAGTTGTGATTTAACAGTTCTATGTCCAGGCTGTCAAGATTCATAAAATCAATTTAGCAGGTTGTATACTTGGCAACTTTTCTAAGTCCTCACTTATATTTTTGATGATAACTTTGTCAACCTTGTATATATCTCAATGAAATTTGGCTATACTATGCGTGTGTTATCGCTTTGCAGAATTGTACATCAACACGTCGAATTCGATATATATTTTTTGACTGAAAACAGTCTTAACATAACAACTAATGCAGGTAAAAGTCACAAATACAGATTTTGATATCTGGGATGACCACCATGTAGTCTGATATTTCTGCTAGCAGTCACAGACGAGACTCGGAAGCATTGCTGAACGAATAGACTCGTTGAATTGTACTGCCTGAACTCAAAGTGGTATCACGTCTCCGGCGTAGCCCGATGTAACGTCATAACGTCACTTCAAATTGACAAACGCTCTGGTAACCTGCATTTTACGACAAACGCCCAATAAAATTACCTTTAACTAAACATTCAAAGGCATGTATATGTTGTAAATCAATCAGACAGTGATGTTTTAGGTAATTATTCTGACTTGTCGACAGAAAATGCCACACTGCACCATACCGACGTCACGTCATCTTTTTTTCTGACGTCGTCGGACGCATAGCTGTGATCATAAAATTGATTTTGAAATGTTTTTCGTACGTGGCGAGTCTTTGGGCATAAGTCGCAAGTGTTTGGAACAAATTCTGGAGATGTGTAAATGCGCAGAGGGAGAAAAATGCAAAACGCACGTGCGTATAACAAGTGTCATATGGCCAGTTTGTGACATGGATTAGTTTGTCTGCCGCATACAAACATCACTTGAGAAAGTTGGTTGCGTCACTATTAATAATAAAAAAGTTATTAATCAATGAAAATGAGGACTTAGAAAAGTTGTTAAGTATATCTTTGACCAGTATCTATTCATGTAGTTTAACTAATATTGCTTGTTTCTCATTAGTGGATATGTTATATCTCACATCGTTCCACTGAAGGTGTGGTTAGTGTTGTTAATTGCTGTGATCGTGATCTGATGTTTTATGTCTGATGTTTACAGATGTGGTAGCACTCACTACATGACAGTTATAACATGGCATTGTGAATGATACTGTAGTTTGTTTAATAGCTGATGTGTGTTACGCGGGAAGGGTGGTGGTTGCTCTCAGGTTGCAGTGATGATGCTGCGGTGGTGGAGATTATGGTGGTAGAAGACTAGGTTGGTACATGTAGTAGACAAGGGTAGTAGACTAGGGTGGTAGACTAGGGTGGTGGTAGACTAGGGTGGTAGTAGACTAGGGTGGTTGTAGACTAGGGTGGTGGTATACTAGGGTAGTGGTACACTATGGTGGTGGTGGACTAGGGTGGTTATAGACTAGGGTGGTGGTAGACTAGGGTAGTGGTACACTATGGTGGTGGTGGACTAGGGTGGTTGTAGACCAGGGTGGTGGTAGACTATGTGGTGGTAGACTAGGGTAGTGGAAGACTATAGTGGTGGTAGACTATGGTGGTGGTAGACTAGGGTGGTGATAGACTAGGGTGGTGATAGACTAGGGTGGTGATAGACTAGGGTGATGGTAGACTAGGGTGATGGTAGACTATAGTGGTGGTACACTATGGTGGTGGTAGACTAGGGTGGTGGTAGACTATGGTGGTGGTAAACTAGGGTGGTGGTAGACTAGGGTGGTGGTGGACTATTGTGGTGGTAGACTAAGGTGGTGGTAGACTAGGATGGTGGTGGACTATAGTGGTGGTAGACTATGGTGGTGGTAGACTAGGGTGGTGGTAGACTAGGGTGGTGGTAGACTAGGGTGGTGATAGACTAGGGTGATGGTAGACTAGGGTGGTGGTGGACTATTGTGGTGGTAGACTAGGGTGGTGGTAGACTAGGGTGGTGGTAGACTAGGGTGGTGGTAGACTAGGGTGGTGGTAGACTAGGGTGGTGGTAGACTACGGTGGTTGTAGACTAGGGTAGTGGTAGACTAGGGTGGTGATAGACTAGGGTGGTGGTAGACTAGGGTGGTGGCGGACTATTGTGTTGGTAGACTAGGGTGGTGGTAGACTAGGGTGGTGGTAGACTAGGAGGGTGGTAGACTAGGTTGGTGGTACACTAGGGTGGTGGTACACTAGGGTGGTGGTACACTAGGGTAGTGGTGGACTATGTTGGTGATAGACTAGGGTGGTGGTAGACTAGGGTGGTTGTAGACTATGGTGGTGGTAGACTAGGGTGGTGGTACACTAGGGTGGTGGTTGACTAGGTTGGTGATAGACTAGGGTGGTGGTAGACTAGGGTGGTGGTAGTTTAGGGTGGTGGTACACTAGGGTGGTGCTGGACTAGGTTGGTGGTAGACTAGGGTGGTGGTAGACTAGGGTGGTGGTGGACTAGGTTGGTGATAGACTAGGGTGGTGGTAGACTAGGGTGGTGGTAGACTAGGGTGGTGGTAGACTAGGGTTGTGGTAGACTAGGGTGTTGGTAGACTAGGGTGTTGGTAGACTAGGGTTGTGGTGGACTAGGTTGGTGATAGACTAGGGTGGTGGTAGACTAGGTTGGTGATAGACTAGGGTGGTGATAGACTAGGGTGGTGGTAGACTAGGGTGTTGGTAGACTAGGGTTGTGGTGGACTAGGTTGGTGATAGACTAGGATGGTGGTAGACTAGGGTGGTGGTAGACTAGGGTGGTGGTAGACTAGGTTGGTGATAGACTAGGGTGGTGGTAGACTAGGGAGGTGGTAGACTGGGGTGGTGGTGGACTAGGTTGGTGATAGACTAGGGTGGTGGTAGACTAGGGTGGTGGTAGACAAGGGTGGTGGTACACTAGGGTGGTGGTACACTAGGATGGTGGTGGACTAGGGTGGTGGTAGATTAGGGTGGTGGTAGACTAGGGTGATGGTAGACTAGGGTGGTGGTAGACTAGGGTGGTGGTAGACTAGGTTGGTGATAGACTAGGGTGGTGGTAGACTAGGGTGGTGGTAGACTAGGGTGGTGGTAGACTAGGGTGGTGGTAGACTAGGGTGGTGGCAGACTAGGGTGGTGGCAGACTAGGGTGGTGGTAGACAAGGGTGGAGGTAGGCTAGGGTGGTGGTAGACTAGGGTGGTGGTAGACTAGGGTGGTGGTAGACTAGGGTGGTGGTAGACTAGGGTGGTGGCAGACTAGGGTGGTTGTAGACTAGGGTGGTGGCAGACTAGGGTGATGGTAGACAAGGGTGGAGGTAGGCTAGGGTGGTGGCAGACTAGGGTGGTGGTAGACTAGGGTGGTGGTAGACTAGGGTGGTGGTAGACTAGGGTGGTGATAGACTAGGGTGGTGATAGACTAGGGTGGTGGTAGACTAGGGTGCTGGTAAACTAGGGTGCTGGTAGACTAGGGTGATGGTAGACTAGGGTGGTGGTAGACTAGGGTGGTGGTAGACTAGGGTGGTGGTAGACTAGGGTGGTGGCAGACTAGGGTGGTGGTAGACTAGGGTGGTGGCAGACTAGGGTGGTGGTAGACTAGGGTGGTGATAGACTAGGGTGGTGATAGACTAGGGTGGTGATAGACTAGGGTGGTGGTAGTCTAGGGTGATGGTAGACTAGGGTGGTGGTAGACTAGGGTGGTGATAGACTAGGGTGGTGGTAGATTAGGGTGGTGGTAGACTAGGGTGATGGTAGACTAGTGCGGTGGTAGACTAGGGTGGTTGTACACTAGAGTGGTGGTAGACTAGGTAGACTCAAAATTTCTGTAATGCTAACGTGTTTATAATGATTCTCGTGTTTGCGGTAATACAAATCTTCTTGGTGTTAGTTTATGTTTAACATGATCGTGATAATACGCATGTAGTCTGCTATAAAACTGTTTGACTCACAGGAACGTTGTTGCTGCATCATATGTTCATGCGTTATTTAGTAAGACATCTGAATGATAGCAGCTCTGTTAATCATTGTTGCTACATGTCCACACATCAATCATGGAATGAATCAAGACAAACACAGCTCTAGGTAAAGGTCAATTTGTCTATCAGACACACTTAATGATTCCCTTAGGTCGCAGTAATCAATGGACGCTGACGATCTTTCACGCAGAATTGAACAAACTTGTGTAATGATAACATTTACTTAATGTAAAATCACATATTATCGTGGGTATTAATTAAATTTCGTGTATTTTGGAAATAATTTGGATCATTAATTTGTTTAATGCAAAACATGAAAGGGTAAAATCGTGCTATGTATTTTATTTAGGAGTTTAATAAATCATGGGCATTATAACTCGTGGTCGAGTTTAACAACGATATCAACGAAAATTCAACTCCCTAGAAAAATAACCAATTTACAGTAATTGACTACCATGGAACAAAATCCGAGTAGAGTCAGACTTGTGGAGCAAAATTAAGTGTACGCAATTAACTGATTCATCCAAAGATTAAATACAGCGAGTATTACTCATGAATATATAAATGACTTCCATACTTCTCGGAATATTATTTTAATCAACGTATCTAATTAAATGGGAATTATTTAAAGATACACTATGCTCATAAGTATGACCATTTTTATTTAATCTTTTTAATCCCTTTTTAATCCCATTCGTGTAATTAGAATCGTTGTAATGAACCCGTAGCTTAATATATATCTCTACGTCCCATTATTTTGTGACAAAAACATCAATAAATTATAATAAATATTTAGGGCACCTTCATCCCAGTAGATTCTAACAACGGACGTTTCAGCCAACCTGGTCAGAAAATTTTAAAACTAATTGTTCAGATAGGCATAGTATAACTTTAACTGAAATCGGAGTAAAATGCTTCGTCATTCACCGATAATAAGTATATTCAAGTTCTAATTCTAAAACCACAGGACGTGGGAAGCCTGTTTTTAAGTGCATGCGCATTTCATTTTGCACGACCGAACGTGTAATAAAGGACACCCCCGCATGTAAACAAAACCCAGAATCGTGCGATAAATCTAGATATATCACATATGTTACTGTGACAACACGTCCTCCCAAATTTCAAGGGTTTAAGTGATCAGTAATGAATTTTAAAATGTATTTGTAGTTGAACAATGAAGAGCACGACGTTATTTACTCAAGCATCTGTTCAGCGTGGGTAAAATCCAGCAAGTACGGCATAAACAGATCGATGCGGGCTTTCTATTGAAATTATATCGGCTGACTCATAAAAATTCGCGACAACCCGCTGTAATATGCGGGTATCGATTTCTCCCCAACAAAAATGTTAATGCACTTACGCTTGTTATATTATCCGTCAACATATAAACTCCACATGCAAACATAAACTGAACAATTTCACATCCTGAATCCTTCAAAAACACTTATAGGTTCACTATAAAAGCCGTATCTGTGTACAATTGTGATTAGAAAATATAATAGCACGTCAGAATCCGCAGTCGTGGAACGAACCATTTCAATCAATAGGGGGAACGATGTCTCGCTTTACTTTATCAATAAAGGGTTTCCCGTACTCTGGTGAACTTGTAATAGGGGTCTAGTTTTTGCGTTCATCAAGGCCTTGGTGTTAAATTGTTAACACAAATTAGTGCGGAATGCTTTTGTTTTCTCCCCAATTTATTCTAAATTACAAAGACACAATCTAAATTACAAAGACACATGCTTCACCATATGTTTTATTGGAAATATTAAATGAGTTAATCCACGCCCGCTTAAAGGCTCATTCATGAAGATTTATATGAAAGCTAGTAGCTTAGGAAACACACACAATGTTACTCGTGCATTGTACAACTCTCTCATGTGGCACAAGAGCAGCTGATGATACATTTAGTACAAACGAGCCATGAATAAAATATCGGAGTAGAACAGGCGTGTGCTTACAATATTTTCTTTATTAAGTTGATAGGACCAGTGATCAACAACGTAGCTAGATTTTGCATGAGCACCTTTGTTACCCAGATAATCCAGCATGACTGGATAATTACAACATGATTACAATATTTTCTTTATTAAGTTGATACGTCTAAAACAGGGTAGCTATATTTGCATAAGCACCCTTGTTACCCAGATAAGCCAGCATGATTGGATAATTACAGCATGATTACAACATTTTCTTTGATAGATTTTGTGATCAACTAGATTGCTAGATTTTTAATGAAGGGGACTATAATTATCTAGTGTTGTGATCTAGTTACTATCTGTATCAGTTTGGGTATTTATAATTAAGTTTTTATTATGTTCAGTATAACTCCTGTGTCAGATATAAGTTTTGTTAATTTATACATGTATTTAATAATATACGTGTTGGGGACACAGGTAACTGTATCATTGAAAAGAATGAAAAAAAGAGAGAAAATAGTTTGGTAAATTTATATATCTAATAGACTATAGATCAATTTCTGTAAAATACATAAATAAGTTATACGGTAAAAACACGTGCACACTTTTTCCTCCAATGTGAGTTTTTAATAAAAGTAAAATAACGCTTAAATTAATTAATTTCCAAAATAATCTAGTATACGTGTGTTGGTTAATACTTCCTGCATACAATTCAATTAATAAGAAATTATGTGATATCTCGTTTTTTACTGAGGATCCTGCAAGCCCACTCGCTACCGACTGTAAGGTAGATTCTTAATTAAAACAAGGCAATTTAAAAACGTTAGTTGGAAATAAGCATGTACTAGTATTTAAACACAGCCATATGGTGCTTCCGTAAAAAACGAAAACCTATCAATCACTCTCATACAGCCAGCGCTTTCAGCTATACACATAGAGGAAACAACGATATGCACGAATTACCGATAAAATACAGCTAGGGCTGAATAACTACACACTGCAAAAAAGCCTTCCGAGGAAGAAATAGTGCAACGGATGATGTATTGATCAGTTGTCAAATGCGGAATATTGGATATATCAAAATCGAAATAATGAGTATGTACATGTGTTTAACGTAGAATAAAGCACGGTCACTAATAATATTAAGTCGCAATTTTAATGTTGATGAAATCCACTTAACCTTTCCATTAACAGCCGAACGCGTTAACCGATTGCGCCATGTACGGAGACATCTGCTAAGTCAGAACTGAACAATATGACATTAGTATTGTACTAATACAATGTAGTTAGTTTCGTATTTTAACATACAATACTAGCAAATTTTGCTATATCTAATTTTAAGCTCCAAATCCGTCAACTACATTGTACAACTGTATTATGATTAGCCTACATGGCTTGCATGGCTGAGTTATATAGACGTATGCATACATATCACACCAGTTTGATGTTTATTTCACATCATGACTAATTAGTCTATGCAATAACCAAATGGCAATTTATGAACATCAAAATTGCATGGTTTACCACCATACAACAAATATGCCTTTTAGTTTCGTATTTTAAAATAAAATACTAGAAAATTGTGCTATATCTATTTTTAAGCTCAAAATCTGTCAACTACATGTAATTATGATTTTCAAACTTTAATAATCTATCCAAATTCATCATACCTCAATATTCGTCATTTTCACCGGAGTAAATTTTATGCAGAGTAAGGACATCTTTCATGCAGAGCTAGCAATTTTCAAGGTTCCTAACCAGTTCTTATCGTGTCTTTTGCAATCATTCCACCCCTGTCCGATTCTTTATCATCTTCGTGTGGACAACATATCATAGACCATAATAGATATGCATGCAGCTACATTTATATATTATTCTTTGTTCATTTTTTATTTGTCTGGTTTCCGGTGTACATACTGATTTAGTCAAGTGTTGCTACAGTAACCAGCTATCAGAATGGTTAGTTTGTATGGTGAAACATTTACCAGGAGAACTTTCTTTACAGACACTGCTCATCTAAGATATATTATCACAATTAACTGTTTGTACAGTTCGCAGGAGTATAGCATATCAATACACAAACATTGATAATATATATACATTGCACGGTCAATTCACCGATTTTTATCAACGTAAATTGAAATACTATATGCATTAAAAGTCACGGAATTATGCACAAGTTTGAACAAAAACGAACATCGGAAATGCATTTAATTTTCTTTTTTCGTAAACAATAACAGTGTTATCACTGGCGGACTATGCAGACAATCTACCATTCATTCACAATAAATAGCATGTTCAGTTGATGGAATAGAGAGTTTATTTTTGTTTCAGCAGAGTTTGAATCATGACAACATGATATATCTAAATTTAACTGATTCACGTGTTATTAAGTGCTAACTTTCTTTAACAATTCTTTTAATTGATAATGCTTCATATTGTATACTTAATATAATGACGAGAGGACGTTGTTCTTCCAATTATGTGACCACAATCAATAAACTGATTTTTCTGTCAAAACGGTGGTGCGCAAAGTAACGTTAAACCAGGTTGGTCGTCAACAGAAGATGACCCCTATTGATTTTGAGATTAGGAGGCCAAGGTGACGATGAATTGATCGACCAAGTGGTTTCCGTTCAATAACTCAAGAACGCTTGACCCTATGATCCTCAAACCTTATATGCATGTGTTGGTCTTCAACAATTGATTTTGAGCTCAGAAGGTCAAAGTTACTGTGACCTTTAATATGAATAAATCAACCAGATGTCCATTCAATAACTCAAGAACGCTTGATCCTAGGATCTTCAACATTACATGGAAATCGGTCATCAACAGAAACTGACCCCTATTGATTTTGTGATCATAAGGCTACCTTTAAAGGATTAAATAGACAAAGTGGTTTCCGTTCAATAACCCGAGAATGCCTGGTCCTACATGTAGGATCCTCGACTTTTACATGGATGTGGTCATTAGTAATGACCCCTATTGGTTTTGAGGTTAATAGGTCAATGTCACTGAACGTGGCTTTCATGTGAATAAATAGGCCAAATGGTTTCCATTCAATCAACCTTATTAACTCTGAGGTCAAAATCAAGGTAATTGCGACCTTCAATATGAGTAATTAGACCGAATGCTTTCCAATAAATAACTTAGGCACGGGTTTGGGCCAGGATCTTCAAACTTCACATTGAATTTGGTCATCAACCCCTATTGATTTTTAGGTCATTAGGTCAAGGTTGTTGTGACCTTCAACATGAATAATAAGCAAATGGTTTCTGATTAATAACAACGATTAGGTCAAGTATCTTCAAACTTTATAGGGTCACCATCAGTAGTTGACCCCTGCTAATTTTGAAGTCAGTAGGTCAAGTACGCCATGACCTTTAACATTTCTGACTATTGGGTTGTCATGGGGGCATAAATCTATGTGTTTTACAGGTATATTTTATTATGCCCCCATCTTTGATGAGGGGGTATATTGCTTTGCACATGTCTATATGTCGATCTGTCTGTCGGTCTTCTGTAGACCAAATGGTTTCCGTTCAATAACTCAAGAATGTAAGACCCCTATTGATTTTGAGGTCAGTAGGTCAAGGTCACTGTGACCTTTACCATTTCTTACTATTCATGTGGTTTCCGTTCAATAACTCAAGAAGGCATTGCCCTAGGATCGTCAAACTTTACATGGAGGTTGGTCATCAACAGTAGATGATCCCCCTTTTCATTTTGAGGCCAGTAGGTCCAATGTCAAGGTCACTGTGAACATTACCATTTCTGACTATTGGGCTGCAATGGGGACATACGTGTTTTACAAACATCTCTTGTTTACTGATGTTCTTCCAAGTAAGATGTGGAAGGGATGTGCCCAAAGTTCTAACAAGTATGAGGGTCAGTGATAATCGGAACTGGCGACTTCAATTATAAGATGATGAGGGGAACGACAAGCCATTATAGAGGTGGCCAATGGCGGAGATTTACTGTACAACACATGAGTAACAAGAGATGTTTGTAAAGCATGTGTGTCCCCCATGGCAACCCAATAGACAGAAACGGTGAAGGTTGCAGTGACCTTGACGTCAAAATCAATAGGGATCATCTACTCAAAATCAACTTGAGTTATTGAACTGAAACCATTTGTTTACCGACTGACTGACATGTGCAAAGCAATTACAGCCTCATCAAAGATGGGGGAGATAAAAATAAGACATGATGTGATTTTTGGCAATTTTATTAAAAACAAACGTTGTCCATAACGAACTATGTGATAATGAGTTATGTAAACTATACAAAAGCATGGTAAGGTAAAACATACAGATACATCTTATAGCACATGGTCATGCCTTGTCATGACTCATTGTACATAAATATGAGGGTTGACCCATTGAATCATAGAATTCAGGTATTGTACACAAATATGAGGGGTGATCCATTGAATCATAGAATTCAGGTATTGTACACAAATGTGAGGGTTGATCCATTGAATCATAGAATTCAGGTATTGTACACAAATATGAGGGTTGATCCATTGAATCATAGAATTCAGGTATTGTACACAAATATGAGGGGTGATCCATTGAATCATAGAATTCAGGAATTGTACACAAATATGAGGGTTGATCCATTGAATCATAGAATCCAGGTATTGTACACAAATATGAGGGTTGATCGATTGAATCATAGAATTCAGGTATTGTACACAAATGTGAGGGTTGATCCATTGAATCATAGAATTCAGGTATTGTACACAAATACGAGGGTTGACCCATAAAATCATAGAATTAAGGTATTGTACACAAATATGAGGGTTGATCCATTGAATCATAGAATTCAGGTATCTTGCACAAATACGAGGGTTGACGCATTAAATCATAGAATTCAGGTATGGTACACAAATACGAGGGTTGACCCATTAAATTGTTGAATTCCGGTATTATTTTTTGTCGGATGTTGCTATGCCTTCAATTACCAGATACATTACGTACTCGTAGACTATCAAGTATTATGTATTGAAATAAACATTATTATATTCTTCATTTTTACACTTTATAGTGTACACGTATACATTGTACAATGTGCTGGATACATTCATCCCTGGCCTTAGTGCACGGCACCACATAAACAGCGCTAATAAGTTATTTGACGTTAAGTCAAGTGTGTGCTGTATGTTGTTATACAGCATTATTGCGTTGATCTTTTTTTGTTTCAAGCAAAATCTTGAGGAAAATTACAAGTATTCAGGAAAATTACAAGCATTTAAAGAAATGATGTGATACTTCAAAGGACATGTGTTCATCTGTCTTTACATTGAACAAAAAAGTCTATTAGGATTTACTGCTACAACCATCATACATGTATAATAGTTGTGTAAAAAAGTCAATGTTAGTCACGATTTTCAAATATTGCAGTACAAAGCCAACCGGTTCATACACATGTACTACAAATATATAATGACAATATGTTCATACACAAATATTACTGAACCACAGCAACTTTTATTGATTGCTTTAACAAGTCAAGGATATAGAAAATAATACACTGGTACATTCACAATATTCTTGAATCCATTAACACCTTAACAACAGTCATCAACAAAACAACCTTTATCACTTATGCAGTAACATCTATCCATTAAACTGTATGAGCTCATGCCTGAATTGTATCAATTATTTTCAAATCAGCGTCACTGGGTATGATAAATACTTCACAATACCGGTATACATATCAGTACTTGGTTTCCATTCAAACTGAAGCATTCAATACCATCTTGAACTTTTAAATACAGTTTTTCACCAGTATACACTTATTTCATGTCTGTTTGGTTAACAGTCAAAACTATTGTCCCAAGGTATCGGGGAAGACTTTTGAACTGTTGCACGAGGCCGATAGGTCGAGGGCAACAGTTCAAAATGTCTTCCCCGATACCGAGGAACAATGGTTTTGACTGTTAACCCAAAACAGACATGAAATAACTGTTTTATTACCTAATACTCTATATAACTACAGTAAAGTTCTACTTATACAACAAACAAAAAGGATATTTCTAAGACATTTTGTCATACTAATAGCGGATATTTTTTGTTATAAATTCAAGACTGTCATTATCCCCATGATTTTATTATCAAACAAATAAAATCGGCATGTAATAAAGCAAAAAGGTGTTTTTGCTGGAATTTATATTGCGCATCGTAGTGCGCAGGTAACAGTTCATCCAGGGGTGTAACAGTCAAAACTGTTGCCCTCTTGGCAATGAACTGTTTCATACCTGAATCTAAAAATAAACATTAAGACATGAAACAGTCAAAAATAACGAATTACTCGTTATATAGAGTGCTAGGTAATAACATAAGTTGCATTACAAAATAGTTGACAAAATGAATCAGCTGACAGATTGTGTGAGCATACTATTAACACAACTAGAATAAAATCAAAACAAAGCAAACACAAACTATAAATGTAAATTGAAACAACTTAAAATGATAGTGTTAATGATGTTATATGCATCGAGCTGTCCATGATACTAATTAGTATACTTATGCGGTTAGTGTGTTATGAAACAAAACTTCTAAAATGTGTCTGACAGACATGAGGACAGTGTAGAGATATTAACCTCATCCTGTCCTTCATGCATAAATATATTACAAGGTTCTTGCATTATATACATACATTTCTGCAAGCAAATTATTTGTCCTATGGATTTGTGTTTGTATCTCACCTTGAGCATATTCTGAGCACTCCTGCTTATGAAAACATACTACCATGTTTAACAGAGGCAAGAAATGTTAAAATTATGCTAATACAAGGTAAGGGGATCTAGTTAGAATTTCCGCAATATACCAAAACATAGACTAACAAACAAAACAGTGTCATACATTTTGACAGACTGCAGAGGACTTTGTCCGTCGGAGTAAGATTCTGCCGGACTTCCCCATCTGTCTGACTCACAGGATTCAGTTAGTTTTATAAACCAATCAATATATTGCTTAACAGTAATATTGGTTTCATTTGCTCAAGAACCAATAAAGACACTACCTATCTGCAACAATATCAGTAAACGAAAATATGATAACAGTATGGTAGTGGTTTTTGACAGTCTCAGTCTGGATCACAACATCATGGCAAACCATGATAATATCAGCAACATTCCACCATATGGTGTAGCTTTTCGTACTCTTCCATCCCCAGTGATAGCTTGATAATAACAGGTGCCTGAGAACAGCACCATACCAGTCAACATTAAACTTCCAATCTGTAAAAGATGGTCAGTATATTCATGAGTACAGTGAATCTTACAGAACTGTGTAATCGGAAAAAAGGGACTATGAGATAACAGGACTCTGATAAAACCGGACTCTGGGAAAACTGGACTCATGGAAAACTGGAAATATGAACAAAACAAAAATGTTTGTCCCGAAATGGAAAACAATCAATCAAAACAAAAACTTGCAAATTCTAAATACCCAACACTAATTTTTTTCTGAACAAACAATGCTGTATTTTCAGATTACACTGTACAGTATAACCTCTCCAAAGCAGCCCTCTTTAGAGTAACAACCACTTTATAACAACAGCTTCAAAATTTCCCTAAGCCTATATTTACTATAAACTTAACCTCTGTATAGCAGCAACCACTAAATGGCCAGTATTTGCAGCTCCCGAAAGGTGTTGCTCTACAGAGGTTGCCCTGTAGTTTATTTTTCTATTTATGCAATGATTTGAAACAGCTACAAACAATAAGATGGGTATTCAGAATGTGTTGAGACTGGTCCTATTAATCAAGTCTAAGGCTGATTTTTGGAAATTTGCTTACTCCCCTTTACAGAAATGCACTGTTCCGTCAGATACATCTATGGGATAAGTAAGACAGTAGTCTGCCCTTGTCATACTTTGCAGGCACTGATACACTGTACTTACAAATGCATTTCTGAATATTGAGCAATTTAATAATCTCAAAAAGAACAACTTAAAACTGAACTGATAAGCAACTGGTACAAGGGAAGTAACTCATATGTTTACAATGATGCTACCGGTACAGGGAAAGTAACACATGTGTTTACAATAATGCTACTGGTACAGGGGAAGTAACTCATGTGTTTACAATGATGCTACTGGTACAGGGGAAAAACTCGTGTGTTTACAATGATGCTAATGGTACAAGGGAAGTAACTTGTGTGTTTACAATGATGCTACTGGTACAGGGGAAGTAACTCATGTGTTTACAATGAGGCTACTGGTACAAGGGAAGAAACTTGTGTGTTTACAATGATGCTACTGGTACAGGGGAAGTAACTCATGTGTTTACAATGATGCTAATGGTACAAGGGAAGTAACTCGTGTGTTTACGATGATGCTACTGGTACAAGGGAAGTAACTTGTGTGTTTACAATGAAGCTACAGGTACAAGGGAAGTAACTTGTGTGTTTACAATGATGCTACTGGTACAGGGGAAGTAACTCATGTGTTTACAATGATGCTAATGGTACAAGGGAAGTAACTTGTGTGTTTACAATGATGCTACTGGTACAAGGGAAGTAACTCGTGTGTTTACAATGATGCCACTGGTACAAGGGAAGTAACTTGTGTGTTTACAATGAAGCTACATGTACAAGGGAAGTAACTCATGTGTTTACAATGATGCTAATGGTACAAGGGAAGTAACTCGTGTGTTTACAATGATGCTACTGGTACAAGGGAAGTAACTCGTGTGTTTACAATGATGCTACTGGTACAAGGGAAGTAACTTGTGTGTTTACAATGATGCTAATGGTACAAGGGAAGTAACTCGTGTGTTTACAATGATGCTACTGGTACAAGGGAAGTAACTTGTGTGTTTACAATGAAGCTACAGGTACAGGGGAAGTAACTTGTGTGTTTACAATGATGCTACTGGTACAGGGGAAGTAACTCATGTGTTTACAATGATGCTAATGGTACAAGGGAAGTAACTCGTGTGTTAACAATGATGCTACTGGTACAAGGGAAGTAACTCGTGTGTTTACAATGATGCCACTGGTACAAGGGAAGTAACTTGTGTGTTTACAATGAAGCTACAGGTACAAGGGAAGTAACTCATGTGTTTACAATGATGCTAATGGTACAAGGGAAGTAACTCGTGTGTTTACAATGATGCTACTGGTACAAGAGAAGTAACTCGTGTGTTTACAATGATGCTACTGGTACAAGGTAAGTAACTTGTGTGTTTACAATGAAGCTACAGGTACAAGGGAAGTAACTTGTGTGTTTACAATGGTGGTACTGGTACAGGGGAAGTAACTTATGTGTTTACAATGATGCTAATGGTACAAGGGAAGAAACTTGTGTGTTTACAATGGTGGTACTGGTACAGGGGAAGTAACTTATGTGTTTACAATGATGCTACTGGTACAAGGGAAGTAACTTGTGTGTTTACAATGAAGCTACAGGTACAAGGGAAGTAACTTGTGTGTTTACAATGATGCTAATGGTACAAGGGAAGTAACTTGTGTGTTTACAATGATGCTTCTGGTACAGGGGAAGTAACTCATGAGCTTACAACATAGCTACTAGAAGATTGTAGGCATTACAATTCTCAATTTGTTGATTAAAAACCTTTAGGTATATTTGTTCATGTTAAAAAACATGGCAACCATGGGAGTCCTAACCATCAAAAGGGATCATTAACTGATAATGACTGACCTCTCTATAAAGTTTGAAGACACTGGGCTCAACCATTCTTGAAAACAAATCAGAAGCAGTTTGGTCTATTCATTCATGTTAAAGGTTACAGCGACTTTGACCTGATCTGAAAATCAATAGGGTCATCCTCCATGTAAAGTTTGATGATCTTCTGGCCAAGCATTGAGTTTTTAAACCATTTGATCTACTGACAGACATACCAACTGACAAGTGCAAAGAAATTAAGCCCCTCATGAAAGATTGGGGGCGGAGCATAAAAATATGATGAAGGGACAACAAAAAAATCCTACCAATACAGGTCTTCTGGTCATGGGGACACCCAACAAGGCCACTGAGTGAATCAAGTGCATTTTGTTCCCAGATTCAAACACCTGCAATACAAGTATAGAAACATTAACAGTAAAGTATACATGTATAATATAATTTAAAGAATGAAATTCATAACAACTCTAGCTCTAATTGAACTCATAACCAGTCCTAAGAACATGCTTGCTGTCTCCTTAGTGATACTGTAAGCGTCATGTTGGTTTGACCACAGGAACTTGCATAACTTAAAAAATTGAAAAACAAATTTTTTTTGGAAATTTTTTTTCACTTGGCCTACTGTAGAGCCAGTATCAATAAATATATATTTTAATAAATCTACAGAAAAAAAACTTTTTTTTAAATTATACAAGTTCTTGTGGTTTGACTAAACCAGTCCTCAACTTACAAATATTTATCTAACAGTAACTCACTTATTGCATACAAATAAGGTCAGATCGCTAATGGACACATTTTACCCACCATTTTCTTCAAACTGGCAGCAGGTTTATAGGACCTGGTGGATGAGTCTGTAATGTACGTATGTTGGAAGGGCGAGGAGTTTGGAGTTGTGTGGGGTGGTCATGTATGTTAGCCATGTTAGTAAGTTAAGCTTTGGAACTTGTGGCTCAACCCTTTTACCCATGCATTATTATCCTTTATATAATGTAAATTGTATAAATTATTTGGGTAATTATTAATACATGTATAAACTAATGCATATGTTCAGAAAAGTGTATATGTATGTGTATGAGATATAAACTAGTATACCAGCTACTTACAGCCTTAAGCCTTGTTTCTTCAGTGTCTGAATGGAAAGCTGAAAAATATAACACAGTTGTTATAAAAACTGGATCCTCACAGATATAGGGCCAGGTTTCTCCTGAGGAAGGCAATGTTGTTGTTTGCCTCATTTGTATGGTTGGTGACATGGGTATGTATGTGCAACTTCTCATCTAGATAGAGGCCAAGGTACATTCCCAGCCCACCTCTCAAGAATTGAAATTCACCTACTGTGGATTTATTCTCTCACAGTCAAGCTGTTGACAACTGAATGATTATGCAGTTACAACTGTCTCAGTCAATCATAAACAAACAAATTGTTGTGAATACAGTATATAATGTCCTGATGGGGGTTCTCTTCCTGGTAATGCAGTCCACTTCACACAAATCACACTTGACAATTGCTTCAATCTGTACCTTAGTCTACTTGCAGGGATTTGGAGTTTTGTAAATGCTGAAGCAGCTAGAAGAGGTTTAATGTAAACTGTTGTAAAAAGGGTGACAATTATGCTCAATCACAGGAGCTCAATCACAGGAGCTCAATCACTGGAGCTCAATCACAGGAGCAAACAAGGAATTCTTTAAGTGCGATGTTCAAAGACATTCTTTGCCCCCCCCCCCTCGCCAATATGATGCATGACAACATGATAAAAGAATGCAATATGACATTCTCAATTTGTGACATATATGATGGCACGACAAAGCAATAGAATAGAATAGAATATTCAATAGACAAAGCAATATGATGGCACCCATGCAATACAACATTTTAAGAGTGATGTTGCATTGCATTGTCATGCCTAGAGTAACCTATTTGTCGCTATGTTGTATCATATTGCCGAGCGTTGTATAACATTGTGACGTATTGCACTGTCATATATCGTGTTGTCTCATCAAGTTATTGTGCTTTGCGTCATGCTGATTATGCATCATGTTGTCGTTTGTCGACAAAAGACATGTCACTAATAGGATTTCGTGGTTACCCGAGTTACAATTTACGAACACAAGAACATTACCATGAGCTCCATACGCTGACATGATCACAGCTAAGCCTCCAGACAGACCAGCTAACCTCACGAATCTGCTGCCAGGAACATTGGTCAGCTGCATCTCTTTCTCAACTTCCACAATAACTCTCTCAACGTCTTTCTTTGCTGGCAACCAGTTAGCTATGTTAGATATGATGCCGTTGATATAATCTGCCATTGTCAGACTGTCATTATCATCTTACATCGAAAGAAAATAACTTTGAACGAAAATTTTAACAAATGTCAGTGAAGATCAAACTTCTTCAATGTGAAGAGTATTAAAGCCGGTTAAAATGAACACAAAGAACGATAAATGAAGTTACTGTGTTCTTGCTTGTAGTTATGATTATTTCGGTTAATATCGACTGAGTTTAGCGTTTCCGCTTTCGCTTTGATTAGTCCAAAAACATGCGTCGTCTATTTTCATATTTTTGTTGAATTTATCATCGATTTATACTCAAATTAACCTAATAATTGGGTTGCCTTAAATATCGGTTGTCGATTCTGTGTGTATTGAATTGACTAAAAGAGATGTTATTTAAAAAATTATGTCGCCCCTGGGTGACAGTGTGTCGAAATTGCACGACCAACAGAGGGTCGTCATCAACGTATTTCATCACGACTCCCATCTTCTACGTTAATGCAGGTATCACATTTTGATCTATAAGAATTAGTTATAGCTACCACTGAGGGACTAGGCCTCCAGCAGTCCACTGGTCCGTAGTCAGACCATTTCGACGCAATCTATACAGGGATAGACTGTATAAGCAGTGGCTGGACCGTCAGAATTTAAAAGCAGCCACTTGGAGACAGCTTATCTGTCTAACATGTCCGGGGTTAGTCCAAGGTCTTTGACGATGATCATTCCATTTCAGCACGTCAGTGTAAATAAACTTTAAAAGACCACTTAGGTATGGTATCCAGAACTAGTCCATGGTCATTTCGATTCTGAATGACCAGTCTGGTGTTGTGACATTGGGTCGACTTCAGTGAACTCTGCAATGCAATGACTGGGAAACAGTCTACCGCTTCTTTATTTCGGGTTTTAGCCACTCAGTTGTGCTGTTTCATACATTCTATTCTATTCATGAGGCTTGCTGCTTGATAGAAAGCGACAAACGCCTTACCAATACGGCGGATGATGGATTAGCCATTTTCACTTCATTTGCTGTACATATATCAAATGGTATCACATGAGCCAAGCGGTTACTGGCGCATGCCACATTAGTGCGAAGTCAGCCCTATGCGTTTACCTCGGTTATTTATGTATCCAAGGTTAGCTAGGCTATATATTAGAGTCACTCTTGCAGTCGTTCTGTCTGTTGACAAATGTAAATGTAACCACTAGTTGCGGGTTTTGACCAAATTCACAAGAACCATTTATACATCTGCAGTATGTTTGTTTTGCTTGTATCATTTTTCACGGAATTATATCCCTGGTTCTAAAGATTATAGTTTTGCTCAACTTATTACTGGTAGTATATACATTATAATCAGAAGCACATTATGCTAGGATCAATTTTACCATCATTTGTACATTACAGCTCCACATATAGGACATCTATACTCGTCCGCTCTAGCGGATGCATCAGCAAGATATCACAGAATCTTGGGAAAGAAGGTTCTATTCTCTACTGGTACAGATGAACATGGTCTAAAGGTCATTTAATATTACAATGTTCTGTTCTTGATTGTCATAGTACACTAAATACAGTCAGTAGTAAAGCACACATTATAATTTTGATAGATTTAATAATATAGAGTCTAGTTTGCATTAATATGTAAAGCATAAAAGAGAATTGTTAGTTTCCAGTCTATTATAATAATAATGATAAGTACTAATTTAAAATCTAAAACTTTCAGACATTCGTCCGTTCAGCCAACGGTACATTTACCCACGATCATTGCGTCACAAAAGTCAGCTATTACATACATAACCCTACCCTAAACATTTACTAGTACATTTCCTGTCACAAAATTCTTTTTCTCTTAAGCAGCACTTAGTTATTAATAACGTATTGAAATTAAATGTTTGCAATCAACACCATCAGAGGTACTACATTTTGTACATGTAATAACTAGCCATTACCATTTTGTTTTAAACTAGGGGCATTCAATTTCATTCATGTAGTTTTGTTTTCGGTAGATCCAACAAGCTGCAGATCTTCGCAAGAAACATCCTAAAGAGTATGCATCTGATGTATCACATTCATTTAAGGTATGGCATTGTACACATATATGTTTTCATGTACTTTACTTATATTTTTTGTGTCTGTCACTTGTACACAAACATTGACTTTGTAATTTTATTGTTTAAAACATTTTAATTTTATATTAAAAAAGCAGTGAAAACCTTTACCTTACTCACCAAGCCACATTCAAATATATTAATGTGGAAAATTGTAATGTTGTATGTAAACAGATGTCTGACCTTATAAACAAGTTATTACTCATGTTATTTAGGGTAAAAAAAATATATTTGTAATTTTGTATGTATGCTTTCATCATAACTGTTCTGTTATGTATAAAGATTGAAAATGTTTGTGCTGGAAATTCCTGGATGTATGTCTTTTAAATGTTCATTGAATATACAGTGAAGTTTCGCTAATAAGACCAGTCAAAAAGGTGGTCTTAATAGCGAATCGGTCTTATTAGCGGACCTTTTTTGTTCTAATACTTTGGGACCTTAAACTGGCAAAAATCTGCATGATTTCAAAATATTCAAAGTGGTCTTATTAGCGGAACTTTACTGTATCTTGGTGTGCTAGAAAAATATAGTTTAAAGGACAGATAACTCCTAACATGTACAGTGACCTATTGTTTTGGCATGTTTTCTTTTTCTTAGACATGATACAAAAGTTTATTAGGAAATGTTTTCCCCATCTCTTATACATTACCAGACACTGCAGCATGTATCTTTAAAGATGTTTGAATGGAACAATTCCTAATTCTATAACATGCAGTCTGCAAATTTAGGACTTGCCAAAAAAAAGGTATTTGGTTTCAACTTGTGATATGACGTTACGAAAGCTGGTACATGTACCCAGTTTTTCTACAGTTGTCAAAGCAAACACAGATACCAGTTCCTGTAACGTCACATCCGTTGCGGCTAAACATGGCCGCTCCCCAACCTTCTACACTCTTCAGTCGATCAGTGACTAGGACAAATCATTAATTTATGTTGAGTTAAAACCAAATGCCTATGAAATAAATAGGTTTTCTTTTTCTCTATACACAGGTATATAATTACTGCAGAAGCTACTTGTCCAAATGAGGCAACCAGACAACTAAGTGCTTATTTTGCAGACTAAATTTGTATGTATATTTTTATTTCAGACTATGTTTGATACTTTCAACATAAGTTATGATGACTATATTCGAACTACAGAGGAAAGACATCATCAAACTGTTCAAAGATTCTGGGTAAATGTTCGAATTTAATTTGCATGCATTTGAAAATAAATATTAATGCGCGCTTCTGTAGATTGGGCACTTGTAATTGTTTGCCAGAATAGTCTGTCGGCTGACAGATTTAGGTCGTCTTAGGTCAGGGATGAAAAAAGACTATAATCATGACTTCTGATCCAAATGTCAGGAATTCAAATCCCAACTTGGCAAAAAAAATAATATCAAAATTTTGGTACTGGTATTGTAAATTAAGGTATAATTGGTTAAGGTAGCAAATTGCAAATACCAGCAAAATTCGATGATTTACAAAATTTGCTATCATTTCCTCTATCATAAATTTCGACATTCAAAGACAATGAAAGAAAAACAATTGCTAATATTTCTGCTAAATGTCAGAAATTCATAATTAGCTAACTTCAACCTGCGGAAATCACCACTTATACAGTAAATGAATTTCAAAGTGAGAATTATCCAGTCTAAAGTTAGGAATTGCCTTTGTACTTGCATATTACTTCAAAATCATTACATGTATTTAAAATTGTCTTAACTCCAGGAAAAATTGGTTGAGAATGGTTGTATATATAAAGGGAGTTATGAAGGCTGGTACTCAGTATCAGATGAAGCCTTCCTATCAGACAAAGATGTCACAGTAGGCGTTAATAAAGATGGACAAACTGTGAAGGTAAATAATAAGGGTGGGACTGAATATTCTAATCCAAATTCAATATTCTAAATATCATAATTTCATGTAAGAACGGAAACTGGAACTTTAGCTCAGTAGGGATATGAGATAGTGAACGAATACACTGTCATCGGTAATCGAATATTTGACTATGAATTTCGAATATTCAAATACTGATTTTGGTATTAGGTCCCATCTCTAAGTCCCATTGACTTATATACAAACCTTTTTTATCTTTTCAATTGTTTTAATAATAATCAAAGAGCCTTCATTTCTCAAACTTAAAAAGGACTCCACATTTTCTTACAACTATAGTCAGTAGATTCAATATCAAGATTTAATTGACTCTGTAGGAGAAGTAATTCTGATCAGTTTGACCTTAATGTTGCTGAATTCTTTCCCTTGATTGTCTATATGGTACATAACTCTGTAAGGGAGGTAATTCTCATCAGTTTTACATTTTTTGTTGCGGAATTATCTCCCTTTATTGTATATAGGTAATAAACCACTAAATACATACGCGACCCAAAATCGGATACACTCAAATAGTCCTTACAGAAACTTCTATTTGCCTGCAAATGGTGATATGCCTTGACAAAATGGAACTAGAATATCTTATTGAGTTTAAAGGTATTGTATACATATAGTTGAATGAGTGAATGTGTTTCATCTTGAATATTTTGAGATTTTGGCATACTTGACAAAGCGAAAGTAGAGAAGGGTAAAACCCACATTGGATCGGTCCGCGCGTCTGTAAAAATTTGTCTACCGCCTTTGACGAACAAAATCTTTCTTATATTAAACAAGACCCCCTGTTTTTTTGGTCTTATTTTGTAGCTGCAACATACTGCTTTTCAATGATATAGGTTTGTGAACTGGCCATAGACTTTAACATGATATTATCTGGGGCTGACAATTGTCACTTTACATTGAGCTAAAGAACAATTCTATTTAGTGGTTTGTGACCTATACTGAACACTGTAAGGGAGGTAATTCTGATCAGTTTGGCCTTTTGGTTGCTGAATTATCTCCCTTTATTGTATATACTTAACACTGTAAGGGAGGTAATTCTGGTCAGTTTTACCTTTTTGTTGCTGAATTGTCTCCCTTTATTGTTTATACTGAACACTGTAAGGGAGGTAATTCTGATCAGTTTTACCTTTTTGTTGCTGAATTGTCTCCCTTGATTGTATTTCAGATATCTATAGAGAGTGGACACCCTGTTACATGGACAAAAGAAGATAACTATATGTTTAGATTAACAAAATTTAGAGAACAATTATTGAAATGGCTGGATACTGGTGGTAGGTACTCAACCATGTAACTGTTAAATCTTTTATTCTCAGACTGGTTTTATGCTGTTTCTCAACAATTTGTTAGTTACCATTGGTTTAAACTGTATTTATTTCAATATTCGTACATATATACATAATACAAACATGTAATAAGTAATGGATCGGAAAACAAGTTTTTGAAAACTTATATTATATCCTCTCCAAGGTTTTTGTAAATACGAGAGGAAAGATCAAGTAATGACGGGTTTGAAGGTATAGTTCAGTTTGCCATTGGATATCACAAACCACACAGCCTCACAGTCGGCGCTCTCGCATTAGATAGAAGTACATAATAAATCGTGTGCGCGAAATGAAAGCACAGATCGCGAGGCTATGTATTCTGCGACAGCCAATGGCAAAAGTTACCATTAATATATGATAACAGATATACCGGTACCTAACCAGTTTTTATCGACTAAATCTAAACCAGTTTTCATGTACTAAATCCAAACCAGTTTTCATGGACTAAATCCAAACCAGTTTTCATGTACTTAATACAAACCAATTTTCATAGACTAAACTTAAACCAGTACTAACTTACCCTTCTACAAGAAACCAGCAACTTCTCTACATGCAGAGAAAATTCAACATTGTCGTTAAATTTTCATGGAAGGGTAGGACATGCTGAGACAGAGAATCGACCCCAGATAACAGTTCAATACTTCAATAATTAGATTCAGTAACTATTCATTACCATCTACTGCCATTCAATGAATCCTATTGAAAAGCTTCGCTAACAAGAGATGCGCATCATACGTTGGGAAGCATACTTGTTCTGATTTCTTATGGTACAAAATTGTTTGATGTTTGCTAGAAAAGGGGCGATATCATTGATGCAGCAATAAACCGTAATATTTATGCCCACCATCTTTGATGAGGGGGTATATTGCCATTCACATGTAGGTCTGTTGGTAGGTCGGTCGGTCAGTATGCAAAATGGTTTACGTTAAGATAACTCAAAAACGCTTTGCTCTAGGATCTTCAAACTTTACATGGAGGTTGGCCAGCAACAATACATGTATATGACCCCTATTGATTTTTTAAAAACATCTCTTGTTGATTTAACAATACAGTACCACAATGGCAGGGTATCAATACAAGAGGATACCGGTCTCCATATTCAAATACAAAAACACATCTGGATTTTAGTTAACTTCATTGACTCTTATGTTATTAACATAATGGTATTACGCCACTAAATGTTCCAATCTTTCAATCTGAGTTGTCGGCCATTGTCCTCCCAATGGCATGGAGCTGTCATTAATGTTTATTACGATCATAAATTTGTAACAACTTAGACAATTGTAACTTGTTATCTTAATTCATGCAAGCAAAACAAAATTTGATTTTTTTAAAAAAGGTAGTGTCATGACATGACCTTCATCAGCATTGTTTGGGGGAGGTTTATGTTGTAATATAGATACATGAATTAAAGACTTTGTAACCAACTAAAGTCAACCAAATACTGTAATAATACATTTAAATTGACTATTTTAATACTGCAAAATCATTATTTTTCGAGGGAGTTCAATATTCGTTGTTGAACTCGACCACAAAATATAATTCCCACGATGAATGGACCTTCCAAACATAGGCTTACCCTTCCATGTTTTGTAATCCACAAATTTATGATATGTGATTTCACTGTACCCAGGATTGTAAATTATTGCTGTTGAAAATTATGTAGAGATAACTTTAAAAGTTATAATATATTGTAGTTGTTCAACCTGATATGTTTGAACCAGTTGTAAGATCATGGGTGGAAAGTCAACCGGACCTGTCTGTATCCCGGCCTTCTGATAGATTGTCATGGGGAATACCGGTACCAGGTGATGATTCACAAACAGTAAGTATATTATACCTGACCTGTCTGTATCCCAGCCTTCTGATAGATTGTCATGGGGGATACCGGTACCAGGGGATGATTCACAAACAGTAAGTATATTATACCTGACCTGTCTGTATCCCGGCCCTCTGATAGATTGTCATGGGGAATACCGGTACCAGGGGATGATTCACAAACTGTAAGTATATTATACCTGACCTGTCTGTATCCCAGCCTTCTGATAGATTGTCATGAGGGATACTGGTACCAGGGGATGAGTCACAAACAGTAAGTATATTATACCTGACCTGTCTGTATCCCGGCCTTCTGATAGATTGTCATGGGGAATACCGGTACCAGGGGATGATTCACAAACAGTAAGTATATTATACCTGACCTGTCTGTATCCTGGCCCTCTGATAGATTGTCATGAGGTATACTGGTACCAGGGGATGAGTCACAAACAGTAAGTATATTATACCTGACCTGTCTGTATCCCGGCCCTCTGATAGAATGTCATGGGGAATACCGGTACCAGGGGATGATTCACAAACTGTAAGTATATTATACCTGACCTGTCTGTATCCCGGCCCTCTGATAGATTGTCATGAGGGATACTGGTACCAGGGGATGAGTCACAAACAGTAAGTATATTATACCTGACCTGTCTGTATCCCGGCCCTCTGATAGATTGTCATGAGGGATACTGGTACCAGGAGATGAGTCACAAACAGTAAGTATATAATACCTGACCTGTCTGTATCCCGGCCCTCTGATAGATTGTCATGAGGGATACTGGTACCAGGGGAAGAGTCACAAACAGTAAGTATATTATACCTGACCTGTCTGTATCCTGCCTTCTGATAGATTGTCATGGGGAATACCGGTACCAGGGGATGAGTCACAAACAGTAAGTATATTATACCTGACCTGTCTGTATCCCGGCCCTCTGATAGATTGTCATGAGGGATACTGGTACCAGGGGATGAGTCACAAACAGTAAGTATATTAAACTCTTAACACATGAGTGCAAGTTAAAAATTATATAAATGAAAAACTTTTTGGCACACTCAAAAACCTGAAACTTGCACCCATGCTAATAACATGATGAATCAATGGGATTGAAGGAAGTAAACTGAAAGTAGAAAAACTAATGTCATAAATTTTGGGCTATGATATTTGAATAAATAAGAGTATTGTCTGATATCGCCTTTGACAGGACCATCAAAGCAAAAAGATAATGAGGGACGCACAAGTAATTACCTTGTCCGTCTGCCCGTCTGTCCACATTTTTCATGTTTTTTCTTGATGACTTGCAAACCATTGTAGGTATCAACTTCAAATTTTAAACATAAGCTCATGACAACAGTATGCTATTTTATGACAAGGAACATAACTCTTAACTGCAATACTGGAAGAATTATGGCCCTTTGTAAATTTCAAATTTTCCTCATTTTTCATCTTTTTTTCTGAATAACTTCAAAACTATTTAAGATATCAACTTATCAAACTTTACACATAGGCTTGCAACAACAGTACGCTATTTTATGGCAAGTACATCACTCTATCTGCAATATTGCAATTATGGCCCTTTGTTAAATTCCATTTTTCCTACTTTTCTTCTTTTTTGGACGGTGTCATACTAGAGACAAAATAAATAGTACTAGTATTTCCCTAAACACTCACTATAAAAGGGAAGCTGCCTCATGGCGATGGATAACATCAGAAACGAGGTGTCAACATACTAATGACTGCCTTGGTTGGATACAATGCATTACTCATTTAACAGTTGATCATGTCGGACAATAGCTGTACATAGCAAATGTTTCTTTGTTTGTACATGTATTTGACTCAAAATAAAGATTGTATTGTATCATGTTGCTTGCAGATATATGTATGGTTAGATGCATTAGTAAATTACCTCACTGTTGACGGATACCCGAATGCCAATCACATGTGGCCGGCTGATGTACAAGTTATAGGAAAAGATATACTTAAGTAAGTCCGGAGTTCTACAGTTATATCAATCATACATGTTATACAGTCAAACCTGTCTATAAAGACCACACATGGGAACAGCAAAAGTGGTCTTTTTTGGCAGGTGGTCTCTCTTTACAGGTAGAATTAAAAATTGTGTGGTCTCTGCAGTCACAGAATTTGTAAAAGAATATAGAGGATTTTGTTTGTTGGTGGTCTTTACACAGTTTTGACTGTAGATAAGTACTGATGCTCTAATAATGATGCACCTATCAATGTTTTCCCTGCGGGCTGTCCCAGGGGAATTTGACATTTTTACTTTTTCAAAGTCTAAATTACCACCCTAGAGCAAGGGCAATTTGTCAAAATCCCCTCACTGGGAGATGCTTAACATACCCCCCGGGATTAAAATTTCGGCCAAAGTCAAAATTTCCCGGACTCGGCACCATTCTGTCTGTCAAATTCCCACCTATCGGGAACAGCCTTCTGTCAAAAGTCCCGTGTATGCCCACAGCTCCCCCCCTGGGGGAAAATATTGATAGGTGCATGAGTGTGTGGGTAGTACCCGTATTAGATTCATACCCTTATCTGTCTACTGGTACATTTGCTGTCTAACAAAGTCTGTATCATTCATGTCTCTATAAATCCAGCCAGAGTAACAAAACTTCACTGGGATATTAGACATGTAATTGCACACCTCAGTTTTTATGCCTCCCTATCGATAGATGGGGAGGCATATAGTGATTCACCTGTCCGTTCGTTCGTCCGTCCTGGTTAACGCAAATTGATCTTTTCTTCTAGCATTATTATGGCTTGCTACAAAGCTTCCATACTTGCATGGATGTTGTATATGAACACTATCCACACGCCTGTATCACCTGACCTCATTTTGACCTTACCTTGACCTAATTTTGGACTTAGACTTATTGAAGGGCCAAATTCTTGGTTAACCCAAATTGACCGTTTCTTCTAGCATTAATATGGCTTGCTACAAAGCTTTCATAATTGCATGGATGTTGTATATGAACACTCTCCACACGCCTGTATCACCTGACCCCATTTTGACCTTCACCTTAACCTAATTTTGGACTTAGACTTATTGAAGGGTCAAATTCCTGGTAAACCCAAATTGACCGTTTCTTCTAGCATTAATATGGCTTGCTACAAAGCTTCCTTACTTGCATGGATATTGTATATGAACACTCTCCACACACCTGTATCATTTGACACCATTTCGACCTTCACCTTGACCTAATTTGGACTTAGACTTATTGGAGGGCCAAATTCTTGGTTAACCCAAATTGACCATTTCTTCTAGCATTAATATGGCTTGCTACAAAGCTTTCATACTTGAATGGTTGTTGTATTTGAACATTCTCCACACACCTATATCACTTAACCTCATTTTGACTGTCACATTGACCTAATTTTAGACTTAGACTTATTAAGCGTCTAATTCTTGGTTAACCCAAATTGACAGTTTCGTTTTATATCATGTCCATCATGGCGTTGCCCTAAAACTTGGCATACTTGTTTACCATCATAAGCCCCTTACATTATCAAAGCCATGTAACACTATCCAACATTATTACAGAATTATGGCCCCTGATTGACTTTTTATGGGCAAGGCTTCCATGGGGGGCATAAGCGTTTATTGAACGCAGTCTTGTTCTGTTGTATCTTTTTAAAGACTCTGCTCCCTTATTGAGTGAAATCATCCGAACATATTTCTAGTTTCATCTTTAAATAGAGGATATCACATGAGTATCTTTTCATATTGAATTCATTAAACGAGTTGAATAAAATAATAAAATGCGAGGCTTTGTCGAGCATTTTATCGATTTTATTCAATGAGTTTAATAAATTCAATGTGGAAAGTCACGAATGTAATGTTCTTTTATCACATGTTAGCCTTTTCCGGCTGAAACATAAAAAGCTACTTATTTTCACTATAATAAACGCGCAACTTTGAGGACATCGCCTATGCTGTGAATGACGTCGCGTTCAAGCTTTATTACACTAGTGTATTATCAAAAATAAATAATGGCTTTATTACGCTACCGCGACGTCAAACATGTGATAAACTCAATTTGCTAACTGCAATGTTTCTAAAGTATCTTAATTTAGTGTTTTTTTTAAACAAATCAGCTTAAATAAGATATAGTGCAACCTCTCCAGAGCAGCCTTCTATATAGCAACAACCTCACCCAAGCAATATTATCATTTTGTTCCAGGAGTAACCATTTAGTATAAATTTTACCCAACCAGAGCAATAACCTCTGTACAACAACCAAGCTTTGTGTTTCCTACAGAGTGTTGCTTTAGAGAGGTTGTACTGTAAGCTAAAATTTTATCATGTGTAAAGTCAGAGTGCCCTGGATGAATATTGTCATTGAAATTTTCATTGCAGATTCCATGCTTTGTATTGGCCGGCATTTTTGATTGCGGCAGGTCTAGAGCCACCAAGAAAAATCTTCTGTCATTCTCATTGGTTAGTTGGTGGTATTAAGGTAAGAAAGTCTATTTCAGATGAATACTAGTGTTTTGGGAATTTACATCACTACAATCGTAAAGACATAGCTAACCTTCCTGCAAAATACTAAAGTCAAAGTCCAATCAGAAAAGCCTTAACAAGAGCATCTTTGTTGAAGCTAATGTAGCTTTGGTAAATTCCTGTTGTAGAAAGATGCAAGTTGGCCTTTTTACACGTTATTATACCTCTAGATATGAAGTATATTGGCTTATATTGGAGTCATGCTTAAGGACAATCGGTCAGTTAGTTGGTCCGCTAATATTTGTCCGCGCTTTTTCTCTGTAACCATTGGTTGGATTTCAATGAAACTTTAAATGACTTATCAGTACCAAGTCTAGATTTGCATATCGCTGGCCCATCTTGGTCAGACCAATTTTAAGGGAGTTATTGCCCTTCGTTATCAGTACAAAACCTACACTTAAGTTGTGCACATCAACATAAGTTGAACCTCTGCTGCTTGTGTAACTGTGTCAAATAGTATCTGGGGGTATTCATTACATTCAGTGATATTTAAAAAATTCTTGTTTAACCTGTTACATGTGAAAGGGACGAAGCTGCACCAATATTTAAAGCAAAATACCGAACAAGCATTTTTTACAAAAACTATAGTTCCTTTTCTAAAAAGCTTTGCAAGATAGTTTACTATCCAAACAATCATATTAAAACTGTCACTGTTAAAATTGCACAAAATTTCACACAAAAATTAAGAAAAACATGGCTCCTGGAAACCTAGGTTTTTGTTGAATCGGCATTTTAAATGTTGCCATAGATATAAAATCAGTTATTACTATAAAGTTAAAGCAATTTTAAAAAACATGAAAAGATATGAGTACATCCCCTTTAACATATTTGTTCACTTGTTTTAGATGTCTAAGAGTCGTGGTAATGTTGTTGATCCAATGATATTGAAGGAGAGATATGCAGCTGAAGTGTTCCGATATTACCTGTTACGTGAAGGTGTACCTCATTCTGATGGAAGTAAGTAATAACATGATTATAAAAATTAGTTAATAAAGACTACACTCAATCACTTTTATAATTGGTCACTATTCAAACCCCAAATACTGTGATCATTATGTTTGATGATATTTTGCACACAAACGTTTTATGCAATTTTCGGTACACTTAAATCATTAAAAATCAAAATCACGTTATTCATGGTCAGTCGTGCAATCAATTTTGCATTTTCGCTTTCAAATAATATGTCAAAGGTATTATGGGTTTGAAAAGTGACCAATTAGAAAAGTGGTTGAGAGTATATTTATAGAGGCAAAACAGGCAACTGCCCAATCTTCCCTGAGTTTGACTGAGACAGTCATAGTGCTCAGACGTTCAGTTTTATCCCTGCCTAATTGGCCAACAATCTCTTGATTCGAGGGAAAAGACAGAAAGTTTGTGTGATACAAGGAAACCGGGCTCAGAATAGACTTCTTTGTTCTTTAATGTACCCGGTGTATAGCACTGATACATGCAAGATTAGCTCGGGGTTTCCAACCAGTTTATCTCTAGTTGGGTGTGAAGCACTGAAGTTTCCAGTGCCTTGGCCGAGATTCGAACCAGGGACCTCCACATTTGTAAACGAGAGTGCTAACCACTCAGCCATCGCTCCACCCATAATATTTACATGGTATATAACAAATATGCAATAATAAGAACACATAAGTGAAGATTTTCATGGCTGATTTTGTCTATTTTTTGTTGATGAATACCAAAATTTTACTAAAATGTTTGCATATTTATAACCAATTTCTTAAACGTACATTCTGAAGAAATTTCCCATATAAAATACAAATAAAAAAAACACCATTAACCTGAGACAATTTTAACTGATTTCATACGCAATACAAAGACAAAAATCCAACTGAGACAAAAACTAAGATATGTATTTAAAAATATTCAACAAACTTAGAAAATTTGATTTTTCTTAGTAGACAAAAAAATACCCTAAACAATTTTTGTATGCAGTTCCTGATGTTTATTTTAGATTATAATGAAGTGGTTGCCATGGAGTATGTGAATGCCGACCTGGTGAATACTCTGGGTAATTTACTGAGTAGATGTACGGCATTGTCCGTCAATCCACAACAGATGTATCCTAGAAAAGATGAGGACGTTTATATGTCCAAGATAACGGCATCCGATAGAGAAACATTTGAGAATCTGGATGTTCTTGTTGGTAAGTAGATTTGTATGATTTAACTTTTTATGGTAGTTGCCTAAGTATTGCTCGCATCTTTTGGACGCAGGTAAAAAAAGGAGAAAAGATTTCAGGGAAAAAATGATTAAAACTCAGATGCAAAAACTGTCCAAAAAAAAGTGTCATTTTATGGTTGTTCCCTATATGCCCAAATGTCTGAAGCTGTATAAAGGATGCATGCAATTTTTGGTTAAGATTCTGGGTTGATAAGTGCTGACAATACCTGGAAGAATACCGTTTATATTTGGACAATCTCCTTAAAATCAGATCCTAACATTTGCTACATTCCTTCGCGCTGTTAAAGATCTGACTACACTCCATAAGAGGTCATGTTCAAATGTAAGATCTATATCAGCGTAAAGTATTGAAGCATAATAGGGGTCTGATTTTAATGAGATAATTGGAAAATGTGATTTATCTATATATCCCTCATTGATATTACACCCTACCTTCATGCTCTAGGTTTCAATTTCAGATACTGTGTGTGGACATTACAATGATATGTTATTTAGTCGTGGTATCGAGAGTGTTATGTCTTATCTACGATGGGCCAACAATATTGTACAACACCATGAGATATGGAACCTAGCTAAATCAGACAATGATACTGATCTATTACACCTTAAATCTGTGCTTCATATGGCTTTAGAAACATTGAGAGTTGGTGGTATATTACTACAGCCAGTGGTGCCTAATTTATCAGCAAATTTGCTCAATCGACTCGGTATTCCTACAAACAAGAGGACTTTCAACTGTGCCAAAAACTCGTACTTGAACTCACCCGATGGTTACCCACTTGGACCTAATGAAGGTGTTCTGTTAAAAAGGTTTAAAATTAAGAAATAGATAATTACTGTTCAAATCACAGGGTATAACTGACTGTGGAAAGTTGAGATTAATTCATCAGTGGTTATACATCCAGACAGCATTAGAACAATTTTATTATACCCCCAATATTTGATGAGGGGGTATATTGCTTTGCTCATGTAGTCGGTCTGTGTGTCTGTCCATAGAAAATGTTTCCTTTTTATAACCCAAGAACAGTTCGGCCCACTGAGTATCTTCAAACTTTATAGGAAGGTTGATTACCATCAGTAGTTGACACCTATTAATTTTGAGAGTGGTAGGTCAAGACTCAAGGGAATTGACAACTTTTCTTTTTTTGGGTTTAATTCCCCACCATAGAGCCAAACATTTGTCTAAATTCTTGCTATGAGAGATACTGGGTGTATCAAATAGCTTGCCATGGTTGCTTTTTGCAGTGTCTAAATTCTCCAATATGTCAGCCGCTTCCCCCCCCCCCCCCCCCCTACTGGCAATAAATTGATATGTCATTAAATTAACTTTGAAGGACAGAGTTGTCCCCCTTGACATTTAGAAATTAATACCAAATGACGAGTTATTTCTCTTTGACCATTTAGAAACTTTGAATAAAAGAGTTGTTCCCCTTGACCATTAAGGCTTTAGAAATTAATACCCAAGAACAAGTTATTTCCATTTGACCATTAGAAACGCAAACCTTCCTTAAGGTTAAAATTTTTAGTAAATAAATCATTATTTTTAAATGCCATCACAGATGACTCTACCACAGAAAGCAATCCAGATAAGTCAATGTTACTCTGGGGACATATATGTTACATGTAATGTTTGATATTTAAATTATTGTAACTTGGGCAAAATAAATAATGCTAGATTATCATCTAAATTTTGTCTAAGCAGGGCTGGGAGAGAATTTGATTTTAAAAATCTACATGTATAGTTGTATACACAAGGGTTTGAAATCTTCTTAACTTGAAATTAGCACAGATATAATGCATAAGTGTTCATTACATACAGGTTTTATTAAACGAATGGACAAAATAATATGCATGAGGCTTTGCTGAGTGTCATTTTGTTTTTGTTGACATGTTTAATAAAAACTTGCATGTTATGAGTATGAATGTAAGATTCTATTTATCACATAACTTCAGAAAACGATCATGGTTGTTCAAAATGATGTATGCTGCATATGTTTAAACCAAAATTTAGCAGTACAATGAACCTCTTGACGACGTTGGTTAGTATCCTGACGTCATGTGCCCACCTAAGCATTGATTGGCTAACGTCACATCAAGCTTTGATATTTATTGTACACTCTGGGAGTGCTGAACGATATTTCCGGCACAGTTTTATGACACTGCTGGACCGCAGGTTATGTGATAATACACACAGAATCTGCAACAATCAACATGAGATATATATCACTTCAAGCTGACAAATTCTAACATTCTAAATGACAGCTACCAGTATTTAACCAACACATTTAATAACAATCAATATCAATTTCACAATCTTTTTTTGGGGGGTGGGGATAGAAATAGATGCTGTCCAGGCACCATAAGAGGGGACAGGCTGGGATGATAATCTAGGAAATAATTTATCATAGACTTGTATACAGAAAGCATGTTTGTGTTCTGGTACTTTATTGACATAATTATGAGTGTGATATTAATGGTAGAATACAAAAATAAATCATGTGTATGTGTGTTTTTTATAACATTCAGTGAAGAATAATAAAATGATAAATATTATTATTTTGTGATGTTTTATTTGTGTCAAATTTTCATACAAATTGGACATAAAGACCTATGGTCATTGCCTATGGATGATCTCTACAGCATACATGTATCTTTTACTGTCTGTTAGAGCTAGATTATTTTATACATTTTGGCCTATACAGTATTCTACTACGGATTTCAAAAGCTCTGCAGTGGTTGGTGCCCTGGATTCGTAGCCCAGATATCCCAGTTTGATTTCATACCTCCCATAAAAATTTGACATCAATGCTGATTTTTCCTAGCGATTATTCTAGAACCCCAAAAAGGGCAGGGTGTTGTGAAATTCCTCCACATGTGGAGAAGTTGCTGGTTCCTGATGGAAGTGAGCACTAGTTAGAAATACAGTCCAGAAAAAACTGGTTACGAGGTGAATCAGCTGCCATATACAACTGAAAAATTGTTGAGAAATGATCAAACGGTACCATAAATAAAAAAAATTGTATTAAAAATGGATTTCATTCACAAAATTGACTTGTAACCTAAGACATGTTTTTAACTTTTTAGGCAACAAACACTTTAGTAAAGTGTATAAGTTTAAGTATAGTAAATTCACTTGTTATTCATTCCTAATAGCAACAAAATACAACAAATTGGCTGTTTATAAATGTCAAGAACTGAGCATTTAAATCTACTCTAGCATTTCAATCTCATTAAAATCAGACCCTCATTACACTTCACTTCTTTACGCTGATACACATGTATAGGATCTGACGACACCCGGTATGGGGGTCAGGTCGATGTGAACTTTACTTCAGCCAATCAAATCACTTCTTTCACAAATCTGAAAGCCCAGTGAATGTCTGCTGAGTAGGCTACACTTATGTAGATATAATTTCATTGAACGAACTACATGATGTCATTGTGCGCCAGAGGTCATTTGAACATGACCTCTTAAGGGGTGTTTTCAGATATCTTACAACATAAAGAAATGTAGCAAATGTAGAATATGATTTTAATGAGATTGGAAGCATTTGTAAACTAAATAAATGTCTAATACCCAGTACTAGCAGCCAGGTAGTACAACTATACTTGCACAGGTAGTACAACTAGGTCAGCAGATTGATCAGCTAGTATAACAAAACTGTTTCCTGATTGACTAAAGTGCTTCATCCAGTTAATCTTTGACGAATGCTGTACTTCAGACAGTTTACAATTCTCGGTTATTTCCGAGTTCCGAGAGTGAATTGGTGAAGTATGTCCATTAGTTTCAGCATGCTCATTGGCCACATTGTCTTCATGCATCTTAGCAAGGTCCCACGATGCTATAACACAATCATTGCCAGCGGTAATAATCTTACTTGGTGAAATAAAGGTAACTTGTGACACACCTTGAGTGTGAGCATGAAGAGTGCAGATCTCTGCTATATTCTTCTTGCTGGCATCAAACACTGACACAAAGCCATTTTCTAAAGCACTAGCTAAGTATTTCCCATCCGGGGACATCGCTAGATGATGAACGAACGGTGGATTAACCATATAAGCACCTAAATCTGAGGGAGCATCTTGTAGTTCTTGCATATTAAACTGATTCAAACACTTCGGACGAGAGAAGTCCCAATGTATTAGATTACAGTCCATTCCACCAGTGAATATTTCCCATGGTTTACGTGTACGAAAACACACAGTAGCACAAATATTGGTATGTTTTCTACGCAGTGTTTTGTAAAGTCTCTTCTCCTGTAAGGAAATGATCTTAACCTCACCAGAATCATCACATGCAGCTAGAAAACCCTCTTTTTCATCAAGAACAATCTGATTTATTTCTTCTTCATTAAATTGGTAAGAATCTGTTGCACTTTGTAAGTGCCTGGTATCAAACATTTTTACAGAGTTTCCTAACGATGCATAAAAGGTATGCTCCTTAGTCTTGGATATGAAAATACTGGTACAGTCATCTGTTTCTGTAGAAAGCCGATGTTTTAATGAACCATCATGATTCCACAGACAAATTTCTCCGGCTTCACCACCAGAAATCACCTCAGCACCTCCATCTCTGGCATCAACACACAATGCTGAGCTGCTATGCCCTCCTTGTAACCTCAGGTTTAATTCTGCCATAACTGAAAATACAGAATATAGACACTATGCCATATGAGTCTGAGAAAGACAGATAAACAAACGGTTCACTTTTAACATCAACCCTTTGGAGGGGGACTTAATAATCTAGCAGCTACCTGCACTGTACGTTATTAGAGTCACTAAATTTTGCACTGTGAAGTAGATATGGTTGGTCCTTGCAACAGTTGATTCATTTGTCATAATCTGATAATGTACATGTAAACATAGTGTATTACATGTAGACTGACACAGGCATACAGGCGCCTGACATGGGACTTGAACCCATGACTCAAGGTAAACTAGTCCAAAGCTCTGCTATAAACTGAGCTAGCTAGGGGGCTATTTTGAGCCAGTCACTACACCCCCATCACCCTCTATTTCTTAGAGTTAGACAAGTTGGAGCTCTCCACCATGCTGCAGCATGCCTCTACAAGTGTAAGAGTAAAAAAGAGGAAAACGTGAACCTGATGTGGGACTCAAACATACAACACCTTGTATACTAATTACTAGCTATAGTTTGCAAACTGTTTGCAGGAATGTTTGATCACAAAGCAGCCACCACAAAAATGATTGCTGTTTGTTCACAGCAAACAATGCCTAGCTGTAGTTCGCAGACTGGTCGCAGGTATACATTCCCGCTACATGGTCACAACAAGGTGATCACAAAGCATATATCCCCGTGGTATTGGAAATGGCGCACTTAACAGTTTACGTCGTTATTTTGTTATAAATAAAAAACGTTCATAATTAAAGTGATTGAGCAATGATAGGGCAATTCAATGGGAACATGTTGACACTAAATATCAATAGTCAATTCCATCAATGCATGTTGTATGACCATTACAATGAAAGACACGCTCAGCTTATTATGTCAAGTCCGCGTGATATGAAATGGCGCACCTATCCTGTAGGTCCCTAGTTGTAAAAAAATAAAAGGATTCATGATGTTGTTGTTTCCAATTTTATTTTATGGCTATATAGTCCATTTTTATATAATAGTTAGCTTACTTTGTATACTTCTTCTTAGATAATAAATCAATAATTAGTATCGAGACAGAATTGCACTGGTTACTAATTGCCATTATACTTTTTGAGTCACCAAGACAACTTAAAGATGTCCAAACAAGTGTTAAATCATCTATTACTGTCATGTAAGAATCATTCATGGCATCTGCATAATCTGATCTGTCACCAACTTGACTTTGGAATGCCGAAAATATCAATGACAGTTAATATTAACAAAATTTTCGAAACATATTTTTTTCAGATTTTGACTAGTTTTTTTCAGTTTTTCTTAATAAGAAAGTTACATCCTTCTGAACACCATTGCCTGTGTTTGACAGTGTGTAGGATATTTTAATCATGTTACATGGTGTTAACATGGATGCCAGGGCTCTTTACAAAAAAAATTTGAAGTTAAAATTTCATTTTACAAATTTGTGGGATTACGATATTTGAGGAATAAAGTGACATAAGAAAATAACAACAAATATGGGTACAGCATACCTTTCGAGTTCTAAAAGCACCAAATTTTACTTTGAACATTGTTTATTTGCATTACAGACCAAAACCATACATCCTTCCAAAATTATACTGGAAATGTATGTCATTTTGGGTCTTAAACTCAAGAAAAGACCACTAATCTCAGGTGCGCCATTTCTGATACCGCGCCACAACCCATACCACCACGATAATTATAATGATATATGCGACAAAATGATGATTCGCAGACTAGTCGCGGTAGGTTTAATTAAATTTGCAGATTGGTAGCAGAAGGTTCGCTGAATATAACAGTCCACATGGTAATCGTGAATAGTTCGCAGTAAGTTACTGTTCACAGTAGGTGCATTCAGTCCATAAGGGCAAGTCTGTCTGTAGCTGGCCAAACTCGTGAACAAGTCTAACACTGACAGACTGACAAAATGATATTTTTTACACATTTATAAAACATTTGCTAATTTGCATCTACCGACGATTTTCACATCTTAACCCCCAATCTGAACGAGAATCAATTGTAAATGAAAAGTAGAACAGTAGACGAAATCAAACATTCATCCGACTACTACTGTAGTTCATACAAAACATCAACGAAAACCACCCACGTCAAGGGATAAGGACAAAAGATCGGTTGATTTTTTTAAAGTTCCATGTCTTTTGCAATAAATTCCATACAATAATAATAACTGTGTAACCTACATTACCTAAAATAACACAAATAAAATCATAATATTCTAAACCTTGCACCCTTGGATGGTATTGCTATTTTCTATACACCAGAAGTACCCGGTGCACATGCAGTTTTCTGTGAGTACATATTGTCTGTATACTTTGTTAGATATAGATTATAGAACGAAACGCGAGGTTGTCTTATTTTCGAGGGCGTAGCTGTCTGATTTTGCTATTTGACTTGTATTGTAGTAGTTCAATCACATCTTAAGGGTTTGTCTATTGCGCATACAATTAACACCGCGTATAACCCAAATGATCACTGTAGCCTACTCATTTTGTGATAGATCTATACTAATACAATTCAACGTGTACTCATTATTGTGATTAAAACATCCGGTGATTTTGCATCACTGTACTCATTATTGCAATCCTATACAATTCAACGTGTACTCATTATTGCGAAAACCGGAAGTTGCCTCGTTTATACACTGTGATTAATAGACCTATTTATAGTGTTTCCAATATACGTACATGGTCTTTTATTTTCACGTGATTCACGTTACCAGTATGTAGCTAGAGTTGAGATAGTAAAGTGCCGTGGCCTTATGCTTCATTAGATCTTGGATGAGACAAAGGAGAGTGCAATTAGTTAGATGTGCATGATATTATTATCATTCAAGTAATTGCACTCATTCCAAGGCTTTAAAAAATAAGACCCATCCCATCAATTATCATTTCATTTGGCCACATCTCTTCACTTAACACCAATGTAAATTATCGTAACTACAATTTGTTGAAATTGCGCTGGTGTGAGATAGAATTATTAAAGAATTTTAGAAATTAAACATTGCATCAGCAAAACCAATCGAGTAGCACACAAAGTACGCTTAATCAGAAGTCTGAGCAACAAGTGAGCAATGCATTAAATTGATTTAAGGGCACACTAAGTCACTTCGATAGTATTAATAAAGAAAGGGACGTTTTATAGAGTCCCTGTTAAAGACAACACACTCCGCCATCCTGGAAGGCTTGTATGTAGAGAAACATGATCGGTATTATCTGATAACATTTGATCTAGTTTTACGAAGTTCATGGAATGGTGGACCTGCTGTGCTGCAGTAACTGATTAGTCAATACGTAGATCTCTATTTCAAGTGTTAAAATATTCCACCCGAGAACGAGCTCTAGGCGAAACGGATTGAAAAGCGTAAACGTCACATGAAGTTGCCCGGGGAACATCACCAACTAGGGGGCATCCTATAATCCGGACGATGACATCAACTCTTGAGCATTATGAATATTACTGTTATATATCCACTCCATACTTGACCCGGGTCACTTTAAGGTCAAACAGTTAATAAAGAGTTACACTTAGTACCGAGAGAAACGCGAATAACAGATCTGTGTGTGTGTGTATCTTCTGTACATTTCGATTACATTTTTAACAGAAATATAATTTTTTCGCGGTATCTTTTCTGATGAGTATAGCATATTGTAACCTACCAGACCCGTTTATTTATTTACTTCTTATGTATTTGCAAACAAGTCATTGTTTTTTAAAGTGATCTAAAGCAGGTCAAATATTAAGTTAGACAGCTAACGCTGATAATGCACATTCATAGACTAGATCTAATAGCTACTCTTGTCGATCCTGATCTCTGCGATAAAATGAAGCGCCATGTAGTCAAACATGCCTTCCTAAATACCTGGGGTGCGTTTCGTCATCATTTCTAAATACACAATGTAACCTTTTTATATAATTCTGCATCCGCAGAGATAAGGAGTGAAGCTATTGACCTAAAATGAAAATAATGATAAAAATAATAGAGTTCATCAAGGGAGATCATGCCTAGTGGTATTTCATATTAACACCGGTCTGGTGTCGGTGAAGCTCGTGTATAGAAAATAGCAGTTCATTCTAGAACCGGAAACGATTTAAGTTTAGATAAATTCCAGCCTAGTCGGTACCCGAGCCCGCCATACGTCATCATCAAAGCGATCTATTTTTCATTATTCGTTTTCTAAGAACTATAAAACTATTTTATTATTTCGCAATACTTTTTAAATGTGCTTTTTTAAAAGATGGTCTACGTTATTCTATGTAGGTCATTGGAGCCATTACATTGAGCTATTAGTGTATAGTAGCTTAAATTTGGACCTTTGCGTAAACCAATGATAGGTAGAGCTACATTAATTAATACTCACTCAGTACACTGGAATGTTTTCCTTGAAATTACGACTTTACATTGTCGAATAAGTGTCCTCGTACAGAAGTTGAAACAATTTCGCTTGTGATCTGTCTAACCGTCTCATTCGCTGTCTTGAACTTGTGACGTTTGTGTGCCAACTTGTTCTTGGAGAAAACTCTTCAAAGGGTTTTCCATTTCAAGGTCTTTATCTTTCTAATCCAGAAGTTTCTTAATTCGTGACATGACTACAGTCGTTTATTTTTCTCATTTGAAGTAGGGTTTCATAAACCTAACGTGTTTAGAATCAGAATGTACACAGCATATTCCAGTGCGTCATAACCACTGCACGTGATGACGTTACGGACACCGTACGAGGCCTTGCGAACCCGCCGTACGCACACACGAACATCGTACGTGCACTTTACGATTTCTACGCAACTTGACTGCGATATCCGTGGGGATGTCGTTCGATTTTATTATGAAATTCTTACGGGGTCTGCACCCACTGTGGCCAGGCGCTACGATTGTTCTGAAACCGTAAGGACTATACGTTAAAGGCATCATTCCAATTCGTAGATTTATATAGCGCCCTTTTAATGCGAACGCACGTTCAAAGGCACTTTACATTATTGTGTTGCAGCCACAAGGGCGCAGGTGCATCCTCTACCAGTGCAGATACAGGATGCTCTGACTGGAGGGACAGACTGAGAGAAAGCCGCCGAAGGGAGAGAGAGACATTAGGTACAGGCATGTCCGGCGCTGCAGAAGTGCACCTAGCTCTTATTTCGAATAGACAGCCTGGTTCTTTAATGTGTTAAACCAATTAAGTCATTACTGACATAATTATTTTTTGTACCGGCTTGATGTTTGAAATTACATTGCCAACTCCTTATAACATTGTATGTCAATGTTGACTGACAGTTGAGTATGTTGGACACATTTAATGTGGTGTGGGGGATGATCTTACATAATACCAGGAAGCTTGAACATTTAGTTACACCGATCTCTGTATAATACATGTCTGGCTATACCCTTTATAACCCAAGCAAAGTTGTGTTAAAATCAGTTGGAATTGGAGCGCCGAGTCATGCGTGGAGCTCGGAGTCAGACCGGAGCGTATGTATTGAATAAAACGTTGAAACTGCTATACTGTTAAGTGATTACTTTAGCCATATTACGCTACAAGGCTAACTTTTGGTGATCGTGACCAGCACACGCGAGTACGAACCTTATACGATCAGGAGAGAGGTGAGTGAATGTTTGTAAATTTCTATTTTGCTTGTGTCGAGAAGATAATAAAATTTAAATTATGGCAAATGGTTTAAAAGCTGTAAGTACCCAGGGTGTCGCAAGGGTGATCTTAGAATATGATGGAAATTCAAATCAATATAAATCATGGATTAAAATGGAAAGAAAATGTTATACTTAGTTACTTAAGCGGACTATTTTAGGCTAATTAATAAATATAAATGATAAAATTACATGTAAATATAAAAATGAAAAATGTCAAAACGTTCAAATACGTAACTGAAATTGATAGTTACTAATTAAAATTTTATCATGTCAAGTTGTCAAGTGCATATACATCACGTGGTAAATTGTAAATATTAATGCAGTGTTGTTATATAAAAAATTTAAATTTAAATAATGTATCAAATGTATAGACTGTAAATAGTGAGTATAACATGTCGTAATAGTCAATAATGTTGATATGATTATTCGTTAGGAGAATCGGGTGTGTATTATGGTTTTACGGTTGTTGACCGATGTCTACAAATAGATATTATGCGAACATAATTATTTGTAAGAATTTTTGAGTATATTGTCGAGATATTAAGTATTATATAGAAGTCGAGAGCAAATAAGTTGCATATGAATATGTTTTATTCATTATAACGACTATTATAATATTGGAGTTTAGATACGAGGGTCGGGATGTGTTATTGTTGTGTTGAGATAAATGTTATGAGAACATAATTAGTAGTAGAGACATATTATATAAGAAGTCGAAGGCCAGTATTTATTAGAAATCAGAAGGCATATGAATGTATTTTGAAACGACTGTCTATAATATCAGAAGTTGAGGAAGATCGGTTAGTTGAGGAAGATCGGTTACTTTGGAGTCTTTGTTCTATTGTTATTTTTAACGATATTGTTACGCTAAGTCGATAGCCGGTATTTTTTTAGGAAATCAGAAGGCACATATATAATTATGATTTTATTCATAAAACGACTTGTTTAATATCAGAAAAGATAGCAATAATATCATTGTAAGGATAATCGGTTTGTGATGTAAATATTTTTTGAAATATTTTTATGAAAAGTATAATAAAAACGAAAAATATGCGTAGAAACATTTGACTATATACATATGTTATGAATAGAGTAATTGAATATGATGATATCGGTAAAAGTCATTAGCATGTTAGGCAATCAGCAACATAGGAATATTTGTTATTCAATAAAACGACTGTATTATCCGATAATATCAATATTGTTATAGATACGGAGAGTCGATTATGTTGTAATGGTTATCAACCGATATTTTTAGATTTAGTATTAAAGTTACACTTCACTTATATTACGTCATGTACACAAAAAAATGAATATGCACATTAACTGTAGGACATTCAATGATTATATAACGTAAGGCTATTAGTTTGAGAACTCAAGTTCAAGCACAATAGTAGTAAGTTAATTAATTAATTGTAAGCGTATCAAAGCATAAGAAGGAATTGAAACTTTCCAATGAATAAACTAATAAATAAATCAAAATAGTTACTTTGATAGAAGTCCATGATAAGTCTTCAACATGTATTTCCATTATGAGTAGTTATAGTGATCACCATTGCCGCACTGGGTACCTTAGCAATTTTATTTTGTTAAAAAAAATGTGTATTAAATTAAAAACACTAGACCAAGCAATGAGAAACTAGCATTCATGTCACTAATTACCTGTTTAAACCAACGGTGAAAACACATCGGTTCGGGGAATAAGACGGATGGGAGATGAAATCAAAAATACCTTTTTGAGAATTGTCTGCAGGGGCAATACAATTACAAAACCATGTCATATATGGTGTGATACTCCAAACGATGCGAGACTATCAACAATCCCAAGTCCAGTAGTCAAGTATATGCCTACCAGAAAATGTGTGCTTCAAGAGGAAACAATACTTCAAGGCCGATTGCACAGGGCATCATTCCGGGTAGAAGTCTAAAACTTCACGGATGGCTCGGTGTATTACGACAGATCCAGATAGATCCAGGAATTATCAGAATATCGAATAATAGTATATCAACTATGTCAACGAGTATATGGGGATTACTTCATCGGTCAAGTAATAATTTGATGATCCATGAAATTAACATGGGTATTATAGAAATAGTTTCAACCATGGCAACTATTGCACGTCGAAGCTGGATGGCTTTTCAACGAGTTTCAGCGTAGAGAAGTGGAAAGGATGTGTCAACAGCTATACGATGATTGTGGAAATAGTCCAACGGGTAGTAAATAAGATGCTGATGGACGCCAAAGTTCAACTGGAATCTGAAGAAGTCATTGCCGATGCCATATATTAAGTATCTTTGCAAGTTTTGGGTTGGTTGTGTTATTGGTTGTGGTAAATTAGCAAAATAACAAATAATAATAGCTTCACACAGTATTTTAAGGATGTTCATTCAAAGTAGAAATAGTAATGTTAAATTTTGTTGTATTATTAGAGTGTACCTAACGTTAATTATATGCCAAATGGATACGTCAGGATTTTTGTCGTAGGATTTAAATTTTGAATTTGAGGATTTTGCCATAAAATGCTAGTATATGTACATGTACTACAAAAATAGAAATTACTTTCATTATTAATATTAGTGAAGATGTAACTGTATTATGATATGTAAAAAGGTGTTTTTTCGTGTTGTTGTAACAAGGTGTTGGTTTAAAACAAATAACAACTTTAATTATTGGGTGTTGGGCAATGTTGAATTAGTTGTATATGTTTATGTTGCAGTTGTTCATGTTTTATGAAGTTGAGTTAATATTAAGTTCATGGAAGTTTTATAATGTGAATAGAGATATATCAGAAGTTTAATATAGTAAGATGATATTAGAAACGTATCAATTAAATAAGCAGAATATGTCAACATAAATGAAGCATGTTGTATCTAGGAAGTAAATTGTAACTTAGAAGTACAAATACATACATATTATATATTATTTCTTACGGGGTTGTTGGGGTTGTTATCACCGCATATATTGAAATAGAAGATAGAACTATATATAGATATTAATCATGTCAATACTATACATTCCAGGAAATTAAGACACTGCGGCTGATAAACATGGACTCACATTGTAACTGGAACTGGAAGACGTCATAAAACAACAAACAGTCGTTAAAAAACTTCCAGTGTTCAGAGACGTTCCGTATAAATTATGTTTAGAAGCTGCGATTTTAAGAAATTTCAAGTGTTTAATTGTGTCAATGTCACGTGTGATTATGTTATTCAGGAATACGATACCATAGACACTATCAAGCAAAATTATGATAAGAAATGGAAACATGTATATTGAATTGCTATATCAAAATGTATTGTTTACCTTGATCATCCAGATATATGTATGTATGTTTTTAGGTGTGATGTTTATATGTGATCATGGTTGTCGAAGGTGACAATTACATGGATTAGTACTCCATTTCAATTGTCATCTCCGCTATAAGGTGTAAACAATATCAGAGTTTCCTGAGTACTAAATAAATGTAGGGGAAATTGAATTGAGTATTAAGCAAATAGGTTATTTTCATTTATTCCAAATTAAGGGGCGGTACAAATATTATACAAGTACATGTATAGTAGTTTTTTTTTTATTAGTTTTTTTTTGGGGTTACATTATAAGGTATAACATTGTATGTCAATGTTGACTGACAGTTGAGTATGTTGGACACATTTAATGTGGTGTGGGGGATGATCTTACATAATACCAGGAAGCTTGAACATTTAGTTACACCGATCTCTGTATAATACATGTCTGGCTATACCCTTTATAACCCAAGCAAAGTTGTGTTAAAATCAGTTGGAATTGGAGCGCCGAGTCATGAGTGGAGCTCGGAGTCAGACCGGAGCGTATGTATTGAATAAAACGTTGAAACTGCTATACTGTTAAGTGATTACTTTAGCCATATTACGCTACATCCTTGTAAAGCCAAATTGCATGTATACATGTACATTGTACATGTATTTCGGCTGTTCATTGTATGTGTCTTTTTCGTTCGGATCGTGATTATGTCTGTTTTGGTGACTGCCCTATTAATGCTAATATTTTAATTGTTCAAATTTAAAAAAACTTTGATGCATGTACTACATGTATTTAATGTGACCTTGAAACTTGACATTTATTTTTTACCTGATCTTAATGTAACATGGTCCTAGTGTAAGTTTCCCCCTGTGGATTTTTAAAGCAGGTGGGCATTTACTTAATACTGGTGCATTTGATATCAAACGTTACCTTTTCGGATTAAAATAGTTCTTGCTGCTTAAAACATGTGACTGTTTTGTTCAGGTCACTATTTTTGTTGACAATTTTGATGACATACAGAACAACCGCTCCTGTGCGACCATCGCCCTTTAGCAACAACCTCTCTTTAGCAATGCAATCATTTTGTTCCAGAAGTAACCAATTAACTAATATTACGTTTACCCCTCAAGAGCAACAACCTCTGGTACAACAACCAAACTGTATGTCTCACAAAGGGTATTGCTCCAGAGACGTTGTACTGTACAAACAATAGATGCATTTACCTTTAAGATATATTACAGTCGATGACGTGCAGAACTCTATTACCACAAAACAACTAAAATAGTACTAATTATCTATTATCATGAAAGTAGCGTAAATAAAGGCCGAACCACCTGACGCAGACTGTTTACGATAATTGGTTGAGATAAAATACAAACATTACGTAAGCGGTTATTTTCGCTGATTTATATAGTAACCTACATAAATTATTAAGCTAGTATTCGTGGACTCCGTGTTCATGTTCTCTGTGCAAAATCCATATCCGCACTCCGTATGGGCAAAATTAAAACCGTGAATTAAGATATAGTCTCGACTTTCGGCGAGGAAAATGTATGCAACAGCGCTGGGAAAAGGATCGTTCTAACGATAGACTCAAAATATTTAGCTGCAAATCTGTGGTAAGTTAATGGATGAAACGTGGATCAATACTATCAACAAATGCAAAATATTGTAAATACAAAATGTAGTGAAAAATATGCACACGTTAGATGAGGAGTTTCTAGCTAAACTGTAATATGAATGTTAACACCATGAATTGTCAATCGTGAAAGCTCGGCCATTTCCGTTTATCTCCGGTAAATAACTATTGCAATGCATAAAGGTGTTTAGAATGCATGAATTGTATAAAGTTCGTCTGCTCAACGGGTTACTTTTAACAGTGACATTTTTATCGCCCCTCAAAAATCATAAAAAAACTTTCAAGAAGTTCACACAATACAAACAAATAAAAAATAATTCAATCGTTGTAAACAATTTTTTTTAAATGGTTGAAAATTACGATATTGGTTGATATTTACTGCTACTTGTTTTTTGCTCGGATTAATTGGTTGTGGAGAAATTACGTGGTAAAAATCATAGTGATGACAGAGTTGGTATATAATACGAATACTGCCTACCCCCCCCCCCCCCCCCCCCCCCAGTAAAATGATTAAATCGCACAATTAAGATCATAAGCCAGATTTTGAGACAAGCAACATTCAATTTTTCAAATGCATTTAAAACGATTTTATTAATTTTACTTCAACTACAATTAACGCATCACTCGACAAAATACAATGCACATCGTACAATGTGTTCAAGCGAGTGTGATACAATGAGTCTGTTACTTGTATTGTCTGCGAAAACCACAATGGATACCACTGAAAGCAAGACAACGCTATGAACATAAAACAAGTGAAGAAAGGACAATTAAGATCCCACAGATTATTTTATATACAACTTTCCTCCATTGTATAGTATAGTTTATTGGTGTTCATGCATTAATCAATGTTTGGTCATATTTTTTCATCTATCTGTGTCAGCTATACTAGTATATCGGCGGTCGATTCTCCTAACCAGTTTTCATTTTCCTATCCAGTGCTTACTTACCCTTCCGCATGAATTCAGCAACTTTTCCACCTATGGAGGAAATCGACAGAGTCGTCAACCTGAAGTGTATGGCATGCCTGGTTACAAATACAGGGTGCATGTACATGTACAACAAACCTTCCTGCATTGAATCCTGTTCTCCGATCTTCAAAAGAAGAAACTGTTAAGCGTTATACCAAACTTATGAATTCATACTCGCGTTTGTCAAGACAGTCATCAACAGTTAACCACGGCTCGGCTAACGGCTATGTCATAACTTACACGGCACCTAGTCGGCGAGACCAAATTTAAGGTAGTGTTCGGGGTATACAGGTTGGTTAAACATAAACAAGTTTTTATGGATCCCGTGAGGAGACTTGCCGGGAATCGGTTATTATTATTACTTGTATCACGCGATGCATAATTTTATATGATACGAACGCCGATATACTTATCTGGTACCGGACAGAGATCTGGCGGCGTCCGACCGGTGCCAGGCCGAGTGCCGGCAGATAACCCGATAGTTTTAGTTATTTGCACCCATTTTGTCCTGGTACCCGGCTGATATGTGATACAGGGCATCCGTGAGCACTAAATCGGTACGACATATATCCGGTAGGACAATGGTCGATATTTCTATATGCACATCTTAATCAAAATTATCTGAGTGTACCCTATATAGACTCAAAATTATCTGAGTGTACCCTATATAGACTCAAAATTATCTGAGTGTATCCTATATAGAACCTTTATAGGGTACCCTCAGATAATTTTGATTCAGATCATTTGAAACCATGTGCCTATGGATATCTCCGGATATAGAATGAATTGATCGCTCGTCAGATGGATGAAATAATCCGACGATCGACAAGTAACCAGTTGGCCATCGGCCGCTATTCTCGGACAGAATGATCGTAAGTTCTAACTTTTCGGTGCAGAATATGCGCACTCCACAAACCATGAACTAGTTAGCAATTTGCGTGATGACGTCAATAAATTCGGTTACCGTATAATGTGCCTCGTGATTCATGTAGTCTGCTGCTACATGTACTAGTATGTTTTGCCATTTTTGAGACAGTTCCAAAGTGTGCCAATTACCTTCGAACGAGCCAGTCACATGATTTTCGGACAAGATCTCCGCATGAAACTTTCGTATACTAGGACGATGCCGTTGATATCCGTTATTGTGTGTAAAAATGGAATATATATATGGAATGTGGGTTGATTAATGAAGGATTTGGAACGGTTCCCCCGCTGTTATACTGTATAATGATATACGTGTGTGTACATCAAAGGCATCGTGACTAGATACTAGTTGGAATATATGACAGAGACTATTGCAAAACCTCTATCTTTCGTATCAGCATAAAAATATATCGCATTGGAATGAGATCATGCTTTTACATTTGTACCCATTCTAATGTCATGATTACTAGAACTCACGATAATTCTTCTTGGTTACCTTTCATATTTTAACAATGACAGTTTTCACCTAGAGAGAACAGGGGTGGTATTCACAAAGCATTAACAGAGAACTTAATCACTAAGAAAGCATGGATTATTTTTCAAATTGCGGGACATATGAGCTGCACAAAATTTTAACTTAAGTCAAAATACTTTAATTTTCACGCAATATGCTCTGTGAATACAAAAAAGCTTCGACTAACCTCGTGTCGCATTAGCAGCACGATTTGATGATCTTTCGGAAGATTTACTTATATTGTCATAAAATAAAGTCTTTATTAGTCTCCTACCGGTTTTAGACCGGAGGGGACTATAGGTTTGCTCTCCGTCCGTCAGTCCGTCCGTCAAAAAATCTGGATCCTGACATAACTCAAACAGTTTCCAAGCTAGATTTATGAAACTTGGTAAGTGGATAAGGGGGCAATAAGGGGATAATGCACGTCTAAAATATTTTGATTCCTACCAAAAGTGTGGTTGCTATGGCAACAGAAACATTGAAAATGGATGGCTTAAACCGGTAGAGGACTTCTGTATTGCCTGCAATTCTTAATGACTTGTTATTATTATTATTATTATTAGGTTCTATTCGGTCACACGATTGGTTAATAAAAAAAAAAATTACAGCGAGGCCGTCGATAAAATCGCAACCAACGGGTACATTGCAAGTCCCACAACACTACTGTCACGCGAATAAATTCGAGAATTGCGTTATCGGCAATTCACAAGCAAAACTCAGGAAAATATTAAGTTTGCGACATTTGCGTAAATAACAACCGGTACTAGTACAGTGTATCTTAGAACCGAGCGTCGGATTTACAATACCAATGAATGATGCTGCTCGTCGTACTGGCCACAAAGCGAGAGATAATAGTGATATGCTGTACTGCATATATACCATAGAGATCTATATGTATGTCACCTAAGACGGGTTGCCATGACCTGTGTGGTACCGATCACGCTATGTGTTGATGGACATGACTGAACTCTACTAATCTAGTTCCCAAGCTTACAGGTTTTTGGCATTCCCGTCATTTCGTACTTGTCCACATTTCCTGTACATCATATATACCGTTTTTTCTAGAATCAGCTGATATATGTCCTGAATATTGTCTATGGATGCATAAAAGTGCCATCAGCCATATTGTTCTTGAGTTTTGGAGGTAACAGTGATACATAAAAAACAATTAATGAGGTCGTATGTCTACTAATGAATTGAAACGCCACACTGGGACAATAAGGGGTACTAACCAATTGTAACGCCACACTGGAGTAATACGTCGTACTAATGAATTGAAACACCACACTGGGGTAATACGTCGTACTAATGAATTAAAACGCCACACTGGGGTAATACGTCTACTAATGAATTGAAACATCACACTGGGGTAATACATCATACTAATGAATTAAAACGCCACACTGGGGTAATACATCATACTAATGAATTAAAACGCCACACTGGGGTAATACATCATACTAATGAATTAAAACGCCACACTGGGGTAATGCATCATACTAATGAATTAAAACGCCACACTGGGGTAATACATCATACTAATGAATTAAAACGCCACACTGGGGTAATACATCACACTAATGAATTAAAACGCCACAGTGGGGTAATACATCATACTAATGAATTAAAACGCCACACTGGGGTAATACATCATACTAATGAATTAAAACGCCACACTGGGGTAATGCATCATACTAATGAATTAAAACGCCACACTGGGGTAATACATCATACTAATGAATTAAAACGCCACACTGGGGTAATACATCATACTAATGAATCGAAACGCCACACTGGGGTAATGCATCATACTAATGAATTAAAACGCCACACTGGGGTAATACATCATACTAATGAATTAAAACGCCACACTGGGGTAATACATCATACTAATGAATTAAAACGCCACATTGGGGTAATACATCATACTAAAGAATGGAAACGCCACAGTGGGGTAATACATCATACTAATGAATTAAAACGCCACAGTGGGGTAATACATCATACTAATGAATTAAAACGCCACACTGGGGTAATACATCATACTTATGAATTAAAACGCCACACTGGGGTAATACATCATACTAATGAATGGAAACGCCACACTGGGGTAATACATCATACTAATGAATGGAAACGCCACACTGGGGAAATACATCGTACTAATGAATGGAAACGCCACACTGGGGTAATACATCATACTAATGAATTAAAACGCCACAGTGGGGAAATACATCATACTAATGAATTAAAACGTCACACTGGGATAATAAGTCCTACTAACCAATTGTAACGCCACACTGGGGTAATACGTCGTACTATTGAATAGCAACGCCACCCTGGGGTAATACATCGTACTATTGAATAGCAACGCCACCCTGGGGTAATACATCGTACTATTGAATAGCAACGCCACCCTGGGGTAATACATCGTACTATTGAATAGCAACGCCACCCTGGGGTAATACATCGTACTATTGAATAGCAACGCCACCCTGGGGTAATACATCGTACTATTGAATAGCAACGCCACCCTGGGGTAATACAGCGTACTTATTAATTAAAATGTCACACTGGGGTAATACGTCGTACGTATGAATTGAAAGGTAGCACGCCATACAAAGGTAGCACGCCATACAAATGAGTTTAAACGTCTTACAAAGGTAGCACGCCATACAAATGAGTTTAAACGTCTTACAAAGGTAGTACGCCATACAAATGAGTTTAAACGTCTTACAAAGGTAGCACGCCATACAAATGAGTTTAAACGTCTTACAAAGGTAGCACGCCATACAAATGAGTTTAAACGTCTTACAAAGGTAGCACGCCATACAAATGAGTTTAAACGTCTTACAAAGGTAGCACGCCATACAAATGAGTTTAAACGTCTTACAAAGGTAGCACGCCATACAAATGAGTTTAAACGTCTTACAAAGGTAGCACGCCATACAAATGAGTTTAAACGTCTTACAAAGGTTGCACGCCATGCAAATGAGTTGGAACGTCTTACAAGGGTAGCACGCCATACAAATGAGTTGGAACGTCTAACAAAGGTAGTACGCCATAAAAATGAGTTGGAACGTCTAACAAAGGTAGTTCGCAATACAAATGAATTGAAACGTCTTTCAAAGGTAATGCGTCGTGCTAATGAATTGAAACACCACACTGGGCTATTGCGCAGTACTAATTAATTAAAACGTCACACTAGAGTAATACGCCATACTAATGAATTGAAACGTCACAATCGGGTAATACGTTTTACCAATGAATTGAAACGTCACACTAGAGTAATACGCCATACTAATGAATTGAAACGTCACACTGGGGTAATACGTCATATTAATGAATTGAAATGTCACACTGGGGTTATACGTCATACCAATGAATTGAAACGTTACACTGAGGTCATACGCCATACTTACGAATTGGAACAGTCATACAAATAAACTGAAACGTCACACTAGGGGGAAAACGTCATACAAAGAAACTCAAACAGCCTACTGAGGTAATACATCAGCTTATGTGTACCTCGTATAATAGTGAACTACATATACACTACAAAAGAATTGACAACCTATAGATAATGTACGCACATGTATATTAATAAGGACGTCTAGAATGTTCGGTACAAAGCACAGTAGGTCGAGTATGTCAACAAATGTTGTCAATTAAGATCGGATCTAGGAATACGATATCTCATAACTTATGTTGACGTTCCAATTTATTCTGACTACTCCTTAAGATAAATCTAGATCTGCTTGTTTAATGAATGTTGTATATTATGCAATATGATCAAAAGATTTACATCTGCCACAAAGTGTTAGAATTTTCTGGACACCCTTTACATATACTAGTACTGGTATCTGAACATTTACCGGATTTATTGGGTAGACAGACATGTGAGAATGATGAATGCTCTATATTTCTAATTAATTGGTTATGAATGTTTCGTAATTAAGAGAGAAGAGTTATAAAGATTTGTTACAGCATCATAAAACCCGCACCATAAATCCTACATTGAATTTATTCCCACGAAATATGGTATTCACGAAATTCGTATTTACCATAATATACGCTATAATGATAAAATATTTCATCAAGAAATAAAAAACAACCGTAGGCTAAGTATTTATTCTTTGGTCGAAATTAACGCGAATTCATCGACGCCAAGCCGAGAATGAGTGCTATGACTACTTTGCATGAATTGGTGCAAAAGGTCACAGTTGTTGTCCGAAACCGACAATCCATGCAAAGTAACATAATAAATAAAATTATTGAAGGTCAACTACTAGTACATTTTTCAGAAATGCATGTTTGTGTTTCATCTAACACATTCTCTTTCTGTTTAAATACCTTAAAACGCTGATTCTAGAGAAGAAAACAAAGGCTACTTGTCAGTGCTTGGTGGGAATTGTGAACATCATTTAATCGTGATATCATACTCAGTAACAAAGAGTGTTTCTATATAGCATAGACTACAGTAAGACGTCTGAAAAATATGATGCAGTTGTTGAATTATAAAAGTTACATTATATAGTGATTATACAGTAGACAGTTGATTTTTCCCTGGTATATATACATGTAAATACTAATAGGCACCATCGAGCCGCTTTGACTTCACTTCAAGTACCATGGACTATAAAACCCGATGAAAAGTGTTTATGATAAGCAACGCTAGTTCGCTATTTACCCCGAGGCTTTCAGAGAGAGTAATTAATTCTGAGAAACAGATTCCACGATAATTATATAATTAAAGTCAAGTATGGTATTACGTAGAACAGTAATAGTAGTACATATTATTGTATGTATATTCTGCCTCGTTTGAAGAAATATTTTCCTTGATGGAAGATGTGGACAAATAGTATATTCTCGTTTCAATGGCGCTTACAATTACACGTCAAAGACATATAATTATATATAGCATTTGTCATGCACATCTTCCAAGCCAATGATGTCTTAGAAATATATTATACAATCAATCCCTAGTTTTCCATTTCATCTCTCCCACTGTTCCTTGCCCCTGTTCTCATTCTCACACCAGTAACCCGACCCACTCTGCCCCCCATATTTCCCACTCCCCCTTCATCACTCTCATTATAATTCGTTGTCTTAATTTTTTTCTCCATCCTATCTCACCCTAACATCGCCCCATTCCCTTCGTTCTTCCCTTATCTCATCCTAACCTCGCACTGCACTAATTTGTTCTCCAACTAGACCCACCCTTATCTCGTCCCACTCCATTCGTTCTCCCTCTCATCTCACCTTTACCTCGCATCCGCTCCCATTTGTTCACCCGATCGACTCACCCTAACCTCGCATTCGCTCCCATTTGTTCTCCCTATCGACTCACCCTAACCTCGCCTGTCCCATTTGTTCTCCCTTTCGAATCACCCTGTCCGCGCCTCGCCCTGCCTCGCCCCGCGTCAATGGTTCTTCCTCTTCATTCAACTTAACCTCGCTCCGCCCCATTTGTTCTCCTTATCGACTCACCCTTACCTCGCCCGCCCCATTTGTTCTCCCTATCGACTCACCCTTACCTCGCCCACCCCATTTGTTCTCCCTATCGACTCGCCCTAACGTCGCCCGCCCCATTTGTTCTCCCTATCGACTCACCCTAACCTCGCACCGCCCCATGTGTTCTCCCTATCGACTCACCCTAACCTCGCACTGCCCCATTTGTTCTCCCTATCGACTCACCCTAACCTCGCTCCGCCCCATTTGTTCTCCCTATCGACTCACCCTTACCTCGCCCGCCCCATTTGTTCTCCCTATCGACTCACCCTAACCTCGCTCCGCCCCATTTGTTCTCCCTATCGACTCACCCTAACCTCGCCCGCCCCATTTGTTCTTCCTATCGACTCACCCTAACCTCGCTCCGCCCCATTTGTTCTCCCTATCGACTCACCCTAACCTCGCCCGCCCCATTTGTTCTTCCTATCGACTCACCCTAACCTTGCTCCGCCCCATTTGTTCTCCCTATCGACTCATCCTAACCTCGCCCGCCCCATTTGTTCTTCCTATCGACTCACCCTAACCTCGCCCGCCCCATTTGTTCTTCCTATCGACTCACCCTAACCTCGCTCCGCCCCATTTGTTCTCCCTATCGACTCACCCTGTCCGCGCCTCGCCCTGCCTCGCCCCACTGGTTCTTCCTCTCCATTCAACTTAACCTCGCCCGCTCCTATTTGTTCTCCCTATCGATTCACCCTAACCTCGCCCGCCCCATTGGTTCTTCCTCTCTATTCAACTTAACCTTGCACCGCCCCATTTGTTCTTCCTCTCGACTCATCTTTCCGCGCCTCGCCCGCTCCCATTTGTTCACCATCTCGCCTCACCTTAACCTCGCCCCGCCCGATTTGTTCTCCCTATCGACTCACCCTAACCTCGCTCCGCTTCATTTGTTCTTCTTCTCGACTCATCTTTCCGCGCCTCGCACCGCCTCATTTGTTCACCATCTCGCCTCACCTTAACCTCTCCCGCCCCATTTGTTCATCATCTGGCCTCGGCCCATTTGTTCTACATCTCCACTCACCCTTACCACGCCTCACCCCGTCCTATGTGTTCCCCCTCGCCTTCCTTTGCACTATTCCCATCGTCCTCGGTTATACCCTATCTGCCGATCACATTATTTCATCTAATAAACATTACTAGTATGTTATTCAGTATACATGTAATGTTATCTTATATCAGGTAATTAAAATATACACATAAAATAAAAGCCGCTGGTTGGTATTATAGAACAGGTTTATATGCCTATTATGCTTGAATGTGTAATTATGTAACATACTATATTCAATACTAAGTATCAACCGAGCGCTCACTTATACATTTCGAAATGAAGCTGCTGTGTAAAGTATCCCGTTAGTGCCATCAACGGTTGAATTGAAGTAGCTCAAATCAGGGCCTTGATAACACATATTAATAGAATAGCTCCTGCTCAAAACAACGAACTGGCGAAAGTTCTACGATGGCGAATTGTCGAAAACGCGAAACCACGATGGTAAAAAGTAAGATAGTGCAGAAAATACGAAACAACGAAAGCTAGATAGCATTAACATGGTGTTTTCGCCATCTTATGCTCGTATTTTCACCATCGTACGCTGGTGCTTCATCATCGTCGTTTGGGCTTTTCACCATCGTCGTTCAGAGTTTGGGCTTTTCACCATCGTCGTTTAGACTTTTTATTATCGTCGTTTGGATTTGTCTCCATCGTCGTTTAGACTTTTCACCATCGTCGTTTAGACTTTTCACCATCGTCGTTTAGACTTTTCACCATCGTCGTTTAGACGTTTAGACTTTTCACCATCATCGTTAGACTATTTACCATCGTCGTTTGGATTTTTCTCCATCGTCGTTTAGACTTTTCACCATCGTCGTTTAGACTTTCACAATTGTCGTTTGGATTTTTCTCCATCGTCGTTTAGACTTTTCACCATCGTCGTTTAGACTTTTCACCTTCGTCGTTTAGACGTTTTGACTTTTCACCATCGTCGTTTAGACTTTTCACCATCGTCGTTTAGACTTTTCACCTTCGTCGTTTAGACGTTTTGACTTTTCACCATCGTCGTTTAGACTTTTCACCATCGTCGTTTGGATTTTTCACCATCGTCGTTTGGTCTTTTCTCCATCGTCGTTTAGACTTTCACAATTGTCGTTTGGATTTTTCTCCATCGTCGTTTAGACTTTTTATCATCTTCGTTTAGACTTTTCACCATCGTCGTTTAGACGTTCATACTTTTCACCATCGTCGTTTAGACTTTTCACCATCGTCGTTTGGTCTTTTCTCCATCGTCGTTTAGACTTTCACAATTGTCGTTTGGATTTTTCTCCATCGTCGTTTAGACTTTTTATCATCGTCGTTTAGACTTTTCACCATCGTCGTTTAGACGTTTTGACTTTTCACCTTCGTCGTTTAGACGTTTTGACTTTTCACCATCGTCGTTTAGACGTTTTGACTTTTCACCTTCGTCGTTTAGACGTTTTGACTTTTCACCATCGTCGTTTAGACTTTTCACCATCGTCGTTTGGATTTTTCTCCATCGTCGCCTGGGCTTTTCACCATCGTCGTTTGGGCTTTCCACCATTGTCGTTTAGAGTTTGGGCTTTTTACCATCGTCGTTTAGACTTTTCACCTTCGTCGTTTGGAATTTTCTCCATCGTCGTTCAGAATTTTAACCATCGTCATTTGGAATTTTCACCATCGTCGTTTGGACTTTTCAACATCGTCGTTTGGACTTTTAATCATCGTAGATTCGACTTTTTATCATTGTCGTTTGGACATTTTACCATCGTAGTTTCGACTTTTCATCATCGTAATTTCAACTTTCTGTTACTTCTAAGCAATGATGGCCCTAACGGGACACCGTAGTTGTATGACCTCATTACATTCCTATAAATTAGGAACCTTGTAACATCATAGATGTACTTTGTCAGATTCATTAAAAGATACAAAGAGTGATAACACATTTTGTACACATTTATTTTTTCTAACGTAATAAAACCACTGAACTGAACCAGCGAAATAAATTACGTGTTTAATATAATGCGTGTTTAATCAACGAAGCAGGCAAGTTAATTACCCGTGCCCCAACAACTAACTTTCTTTGTCATTGCCTGTGTGCTATCACTGTGCTGCTCGCTAGTGGAATACACTTAGACATGTTATAAGCAACCAGACAATAAATTCATCAACTGTGATATACAAAGTCTCATCCAAACGACACCAAAACAACACACACTTAACAGGGATTATCTTAAAGTGCCTATATAAACTAACGTACAGTCGCATTCTTGATTGGCCATTACCAAGGCGTGGCTTGGCGACAAAGATGTTTATCGGTGACCATCGAATGACCGGACAATGTCCGCCTGACGACTGATGAGCATTGTACAATAATCGGCCTGAGCCCACCCGGCACCCGGTGTGTACATGATGCAGATGGTGGCTGATTTGAGATTAGGAGCAGTAAGGGTTTTACTGTATATTTTTCATATCGGTGTTTGCCATTGTCTGCTTTGAAACTGAAATATGCTCATGGAAACTCGCCGTTGCTTTAAATCACAAATAATCGCATCATTTAGCGTGTAATAAAAACCGGTAACAATCAACCAAAGCACTGAGTATTGAGCGGTGATGATTGTTCGGATAATAAAATAACACCTTGTGCCTCGAGATTTGTCGTGAAATATCAGGTCGAACACATGTTCGGTCGTGTACTGTGATGAAAGGTACCTTCGATTGGCAAAATACTTGTAGAACAAAGAACACATCAACCAAACAGATTGTGCCCCAGTCACATCAGCAGGGCGCCAGTAGACGTTATCTTGTCCGTCCGCGCGTGAGTCCTACAGCCCGTGCATATACATGAACATATTTCTCACAAACAGTTAAAGTGTGTATTTATAAAGTTTTTAAAATGAAAACGGAAATGCACGCTAGGGCACAGTGATACTAATTACTTGCGCAACATTTTGGTAAGGACCCTGTTGCGATGGTGGAGAGGTCTAATACGTTCGTACTTGGCGTTGCTCGATTGTGCCGTTTAGTGTAGGCTCGAATCCTACTATAGGCGCAAACTATTATAATTATGAAAATAACTGTTTTAAACTTGTGCCATGAATGACTATGAACATATTTCCTTTATTGGCATGTCTTTCTTTGAACTCAGTCTGCCAATTTATTGACACATTGAATCATATAACCAGAATACAATGTACTAACATTTGATGAAGATATAGATGGTGATGGAGACTTTAAGTCTTATAAGTCTTATAGTGCGAACAAATAAACCTGGTCCTCGAACTTTCTGTTAGCATAATTCAACACTTGATTTCTTGTCCACAATGTAATTTCGACCTTTCTTTTCATAAACGGCGAATATTATGAATAAGTACAAGATGTATTATAAATTAATCTAAATCTCAGACAACGCTCCAACTTTTCGCGGAAATTGATATACATGTATTCCGCACATGAAGCTAATTCATGAATAATGGTCGAGGACCAAGTTAATTTACTCGGACTATTATAACAATGCACTGCGTTGCGTAGGCAGATACTGTTATACTATAACCATGTCCAGGAAACCGTTGATGAGGTATAAAACGATGTGAATGATAAAGATATAATTATAGTAAGGACAGTGTTGAACAATTACAATTCCCGTTTCCCGTACATAACATAATTTATCTTACGCTAACAGGCTGTTCCCTACTCCCGTCTTAACTCTCAGTTTATCAACTGATACACGTTTGTCTTACTGACTATTTTCAGGCGAACATGGCTGTATCCTCGTACATCCGTTGTAATCCAAGTTTCCAGACAAACATCCCCGTTCTTATAGCGTATTCTTCACCTGAAGTTCCCAGACCAACATTCAATAGCGTAATCTTCACCTAAAGTTTCCAGACCAACATTCCATAGCGTAGTCTTCACCTGAAGTGTCCAGACCAACATTCCCGTTCTTATAGCATAGTCTTCACCTGAAGTTTCCAGACCAACATTCCATAGCGTAGTCTTCACCTGAAGTTCCCAGACCAACATTCCCGTTCCCAAGCGTAGTCTTCACCTGAAGTTTCCAGACCAACATTCCATAGCGTAGTCTTTACCTGAAGTTTCCAGACCAACATTCCATAGCGTAGTCTTTACCTGAAGTTTGCAGACCAACATTCCCGTTCTTATAGCGTAGTCTTCACCTGAAGTTTCCAGACCAACATTCCATAGCGTAGTCTTTACCTGAAGTTTGCAGACCAACATTCCCGTTCTTATAGCGTAGTTTTCACCTGAAGTTTCCAGACAAACATTCCCGTTCCTATAGCGTATTCTTCACCTGAAGTTTCCAGACAAACATTCCCGTTCCCATAGCGTAGTCTTTACCTGAAGTTTCCAGACCAACATTCCCGTTCCCAAGCGTAGTCTTCACCTGAAGTTTCCAGACCAACATTCCATAGCGTAGTCTATACCTGAAGTTTCCAGACCAACATTCCATAGCGTAGTCTTCACCTGAAGTTTCCAGACCAACATTCCCGTTCCCATAGCGTAGTCTTTACCTGAAGTCTCCAGACCAACATTCCCGTTCCCATAGCGTAGTCTTCACCTGAATCATATATAGTTATGTGGGTCTGCTGGGAACTTGTGTAACCACTGAGGTATTGGATGCTGCAGGCAAAATTATCAATATCGGTGAAATCATAGCTGTTCGCTCGATCCTGCTAATCGCATTATCGTTTATTTGTTTTACCCCCGTTCTGCTTCACATCCGGTAAGGGAGGTTACTCTGCACGCACTATAATCGCTTAATTGAAAAAAGGGTCTATAAGACCACCGTTGGTCTACAAGACCGCCATCTCTGGCGAAATATAGGGGTATGTTCGTAACGTCTGTTCCGCACATGTGCAGGATGTTCTACTCCGAAAAACTTACGAACAAAACGGAACTGTCCTGCACAGTGTGCCGAATGTTCTACTCCAAACACCTCACGAACAAAACGGAACAGAAAGTAAAATGTTAAAGATGACCATGATCGTAGTTGCAGCGGTAATATTGGAGGAAGAAATATGCATGTGGATACATTTAGATGTGACTGTTTGCCCGCAATGCCCCATATTTGAAAATAAGTTTATTATATTCTATTTTATGACACAAGCGGCCATTGTTGTTGATGTAATCACGTGACTGTTCTGGCTGCACCACCTCTGTGGCGGGCACAGAAAGAACATGTTCCGCACAGTGTTCCGGTTTGTTCGTGTGTTCCACTGTCCGGGATGTGCGGAACAGCGTTACGAACGCGCCATAGATGTGCACAAGGCGTGCCAAGACATACAATATGTCTGCAATTGTACACAACACATGAAGTGTGATTTTAATTTCATATTTCTTATGTATCTATGAGAAGGAGAGCCCTATCTGTGCCGTAAACACGCCCTCTAGGCGGCCCCAGCATCAAGTATTCAAGATGATGCCAACACCCTTTAATTGCCCATCAAACTGGCAACTAGGTGGATCCGAGTACAACTTTTCTATTTCAGATTTTGAGAGACAATATAGTGATAACGCTCAGTATCCCATTTATGAACGTCTTAAACAAACTACCGGTATATTTCACTGTATACTGAATATTGTATAACCATTGGAGCGTTATTTCTCGCTACATCGAACTGTGTGTCTCCAGCGTTACAATCCGGTTTGCGCCGGTATGGGCTGGAATAAAAACATTACCATATTATTATAAGCAAAGCCCAGTGAAAGGTATGTTTCAATCATTTGTTTAAATTATCTTGATGCATGTATCTTGAGCATAATTATAGTGCAATTTTTCATTTTGTAAATGTAGTCATGCTATATAGTATTGTTGTACACACTTGTTAGCATATGCTAAGAAAACTGTCTTCATTTCTCGATTTTGAGTTTATAAAAGCAACATATTTACTCGGATATATAAATAAATACATACGTTTTCTTTTAGATATGTTTAACGAGTATACTGTTGTTTGTAGTAAATTCTTAACAAATATTCAACATTTGTATTTTAAGCAATACTAAACAGTAGAGCTATTAATCGCGCCAAAGTTAATATTTTAAAAATACACTTACACGTGCGCCAGGCACGAGCAAAGTCGGAATCAAAGCATTTATTACCTTAGTGTCACATGTAACTAAAATGCCAATTGCGAGTCAGTTAAGATTTAACCAAGACACCCGGTTAGCGCAGTGTATTGAGTACTCACTTGTAATCATGCGAAATTTGATAACATGTGCACTATTTATATCAATCAAACTTTTAGTCCATGTATAATGGTCAGGCTTTTAGTGTTGTGTCGTTAATCAGAATAAAAGGAAACATAGCATCAACTTTTTGTGTTAAATATAAATGCATTATATAATATATATCATAAGTTATGTAATCGATATTGTTACAATACAGTACGTACATTGTCATGGGTAAAACTTTTCAATCTAAATACTGATTTCAGTACTTTTAGAGATAATTACACTATGTTATTTATATGAAAAACATCTAAACTTGGTTCAATATGCTGACAAGCAGTTTTCAGTATTTTGAAAATTTTGAACCTTTATCCATGCATTGTACATACATTTAGTTGGTTTATCGACATAATCTATGTGCAAACAATGTAGTGACCATTTACAATTGTTTTTACATAAAAAGTACTAAAAAATAATAAACATGGCGTTCTTAATTTTATTGTAAAATTTCCCCGATGATTCAAGAGGATTTTTGTGGTTGTCTAATTCTTTATGTTCGAAATTAAAGTAATTCGATATCTGTTCACGATCAAGGTTATTAAACTTGATGAAGCAGGAAAATCCGGTTGCCAATGGATGCTTAAGGCGAACACGATCTTAAACCACAAATGTCTGCCTGAATTATTTGAGTTCATTTAAAAAATCTTTATTCATATACATCATTAAACATTTGTATTGATATATGTGTATGTACACCTACGAGTACATAATAATTATTTCGTTTTAATTTTAGGGGTTATTAAGTGTGTCGGGTTCATGTCAAATCGTCAACCGTTCTATAATGTGATAAGATGGGTTTTTTTTAAATTTAGTTTTAAGTATTAACTTTATTAACGTTACGGGATAGAAAGATCTACCGTGTCAAATTGTCCACTAATTCGATCATTTTATTAGGTATTTTTCATTTAGATTTGTACTGGATTTTAAATACGGCATTTTCCACAACTTCAGTTTGAACTTCAGTTCAAAAAACATTTATTCATATACAATAATAATACATTTGTATTGATATACACACTTTCGATCAATTATTATTAGATTTTTTTATTTCGATTTAGTTTTAAATACGAAACCGGCAACCTGTGATCTATTTGGTACACCGGTTAAAAGGTTATAATATCGATTAAATCAATAAGATTGTTGAATTTCCATTTCCCTCTTATAGTTTATACATGTATATAATTACACGTACACTTCGATGATAATAATTAACCTATATGGATATGTGAACTTTATATTTATAGATATCATTGCTGCCCGCCACACACAATGGTTGTTTGTGTTTGGTGTTTTTTAAGAGATAAACAATAACGCTGTAGGTTATAAATTACAATAAAATATTAACGTAGTACATAGTTAATCAGATAAGCATTTTACATCAAATGCCGCTGTATTAAACAGCCATCTTCTTTAACACAGTCTTTTTTAATTTAAGATTTTACATGCTTACTTTTCAATTATTTTAATGATAATAATTTAAGTGATAGCTTTGATAAAATAAGGGAATCTCTAGTTTGTCAGAAAATTATGAGTTTAGAAAAAACGGAAAGTGTTTCGTCACGTTAGTTATTTTTATGTTATTTGGTAAAACACGATTAAGCTTTCAGAATGGTACCCTGATAGTGTCTTTTGAAAACGGTGAATACATTTAACTGCTACAATAGTCACTCAATAATTTACGACAATATTAGGCCCCTACCTATATGTGCGGTTGTTTCTTGCAACCCTTTGCCATCTCGTTCAAGAAGATGATTATAATAAATCGGACAGGGAAAACAGCACTCAACAGAAGCAAAAGTGCATACAGAAACACATCACAAAGTCAACGAGAGAAAAATGAAAAGCACAATATTCACAAAAAATAACTACCACAGAACACAAGGGCAGGACTTAACAAGTAAATCATACACAAAATACGTCAGTGCGATAGATGCAACCGGAGCAAGATCACAATAAAGAAAGTGTACAATGTACTCAGAAAATAACAAACACCCGAAACAGGAACAAGGTCACCATTAAGAAAAGGCACAATTCACACAAAAAAGGACAGACCCAGAACATGGAGACAGTCAGAAGCACACCAAACCCGAAATGTTGCCGGCAATATAAATCGTGAAAATTCGGTCATTTCCGCTTGTCTCCGGTAAATTATTTCAGAAAAGCCGAGGTGATCAGAATGCCGGCAATATATGCCTTTAACTAGACTTGTACCACAATCCTACTATCGAAAATGAGACTAGTGATACCAGTCTATCTACAACCGGAACAAAGTCACCATATCACCACACAAACACAACTGTCCATGCGCATGCTATACAGAAATATATTAAGCCATCAGCTTATTTTCCAAGACTCGGAACCAAAGCTAATAAATTTGTAAGGAACGTTGGAAGAACACCGCAAAAGGATGATCGTATTTGTCGTAATATGATTGCACGAAACTGTTCTTTTATCAGATGCAATAAAATATATGATAGACCATAATGCATATAAAGTAAAGTATGCTTTATTCGCAAAGATCAAACGCACGAAGCTGTAAAATTGTAAAATACTATACAACATGTTTTGGCACATTTCCCAACGAGAGATTAAAACAAAAGATATGAATGTTTATAATTTTAGAGATGTTTAGGTTAGAAACAACCAAATAAATTTGCTCTTTAGTTCAATGTAAAGTTACAATAGTAGGCCCCAAATTTATACATCTTTTAGTATATGGCCAGCAGGAAGACATATATCATTTTAAAGAGGTACCTTTGAGCTTCAAAATAATACAATAAAAAAGGGGGGTCATGTATCTTCTAAGACAAATTATGTCCATCAAACATGGTCTACCTATTTTTACGCATGTCCGGACTGATTCAATCCGGGTTTTACCCTATTCTACTTTCACTTTGGTATCACTAAGAATACCAAGATATTCCAGATTTTCCAGTTTCACTACATAACATGCATATTTACAATGCATTTAAACTCAATTTCATCACTCCAGTGCACACTTGTCAAGAAATATCCCCATTTACAGGCAAGCCAAAGTTTTTAAAGGACTACTTGAGTTTGGCCATTTGGCCCGCGTAGGCATTTGGTGGTTCTTTACCTTTACGGAATCCCAGTTTCTCCTAGTTCTCCGGATCAGAATCGGACAAAAGGGGCTAATACAATACGATTCAATTGTATTGGCATAATCGGCCATCTACATTCACAAAAAACTACTAGTATTGCAATGACTTAATATAAACGATATTTGCAACATTTTTCAGAACACTTGCCTATGACCCCGCGTCAACAAAAAGCATATTACTCATATGCACCATGACTGAATACAACAAGGCATTGACAAGTTATCTAGACAGGCTAGTCATTAAAATAGCATACCAGCCATGTGAAGTGTGTCTATCGATTTGAGTGTTTCCTGCTATGAGTTTACATTGACATATTTTAAACATTGGTTCGATTGTTTGTTGTTTGTTTGGGGCAATTGAGACAGTCGTATGTGCGTGGTCACTCGGCTTCTTTCCCTGCCAGATTAGCCAATGATCTTTAACGTCGAGGGAAGGACGGTGGTGTTCGACAGGGAAACCGGGTGTGATGCCATATATAGTTCTTCCCAAATAGACTCTTTGGTTCTTTAGTGAGTCCTACGTACAGCACATATACATGCGAGACTACCGCTAAATGGGTTACCAATCAGTTCATCCTTGGTGGGTGGGAAATACAGAAAAGCGTTTCAGAAATGACCATGTGCCTCTGGTTAAAAAACGAAGCACTGACCGCGCTCGCTTTTCAAAAGTGACCCACAGTACTAAGTATCACTTTAAACGTTAATAAACAACATAGAAGGTGATTTAATACTACATTAAATGTACAAGTTCCGGTTGTCACAGAAATACATTGTACATAGTTATTGACTAGAGGCATTTGGTTTCAACTCGCCGTAAATTAATGATTTGTCGTAGTCACTGATCGACCCGTGTACTAAAGAGAATATTCAGTACTCAGGTCGATCAGAGACTAGGGCAAATCATTATTTACGGCGAGTTGAAACCAAATGCCTATGACATTGACCTGTTTCGATGTCACGTCTGAAATTCCCAAACGGCAATCCAGTGATCGCGTGGCAAAGTTGACGGGTTAGAATGTAAGTTTACGAAAATTACAATGCATCGGTATAGTTAAAATTAATATTGATTTACCGAAAGCAATGAATGCATTTATTGGAAGCCCTTTGTCAAATTGCCATTTGGCATATATACTGTACATGTGAAATCATAACCGTTCTGCTGTATACGATATCTGGAGCGTGTCTACTCGCTGCTCTAGTAAAAATCCATAATATGTGAATGCACTTTGAAAATATTTGAGGTAAAAAACCTGTACCTAAACTTTAATATTTGCATTTCCAAGTCCAAAAGGGGGCATAATTTCAACAAAATGCTCGATAGAGTTACACAACCCTGTGTAGGGGTTGGGGTCATGATGGAGAACAAAAAGAGAGCAAATTAACCTCGTCATCGAACCTTCAATTTAGCAGTTGATTTCTTGTCTGTAATTTAATTTCGGCATTAGTTTCCGATAGTATTACAAATTTGTGTAATCAAAATCATCGACGATGCTTGACCTTTTCGCGGAAATTGATATATTCTGCACAAGAAGCTTGTAATACATTCATGCATAAAGGTCGAGGACAACGTTAATTTGTTCGGACTTTAGATCGTATTGAAACAATGCTTGAATGTTTACATGGCTAAGACACTAATCGTCATATATTAATATAACTGACTCTTACTGATTGTACTAATAGATAAATGTGTTCATAAGTGATATGTTGTTTGTTATTAAAGCGTTACTTAATGTTGCTATTTTAGTGGTGCTTTTGTTGGCCCCCTTGTACAGACATAAACATAGCCAGGTCATCAAGGATATACGGATATCAAATACTTCAAATATGATTTTGTCTCACACGAAAGTCCGGAAAAAAGCAATTATTGATATAAGTCGACTATGTTAGTATAAGTCATGGTACTGTTTTATCAAAGCACTTACGAAAACCTTTAAGTTAGGATCAAATTTAAATTCTTTATGATTATTTAACAACTGCAAATTGGTGACGTATACATATGGTTTGTAGAGGTTCATTAAACTGATAATTATTAGTATTGCAGCTCCATTTACCACACTTTATAAATGTAAACAAATTTAAATTTGATCGTAAGTTTACGATTTCCGTAAGTTCTTTGATAAAACAGTACCCTTAAATATGGACTTACGTTAGCTTTTAGAATAGAATATACCGGTACATGATATATGACACAGTTGCTATAGTATGAAACTGAATCTTCCTTTGTTTATAAGTGGCTATTATGCTCCTCTTCGTATTAAGTCTTGTAACGTTTTTCTGAGTGTCCTACTTAACAGAACATTAACTTCATAGTTTTCGTATAGCCTTTCACTTTACGGAAGTACAGTAACAGTGTTGATAAGAGTGCAAGAACTACAGTACTGCACTAGAAAAGAGTGCAATAACTACAGTACTGCAATAGAAAAGAGTGCAATAACTACAGTACTGCAATAGAAAAGAGTGCAATAACTACAGTACTGCAATAGAAAAGAATACAATAACTACAGTACTGCAATAGAAAAGAGTGCAATAACTACAGTACTGCAATAGAAAAGAATACAATAACTACAGTACTGCACTAGAAAAGAATACAATAACTACAGTACTGTAATAGAAAAGAATACAATAACTACAATACTGCACTAGAAAAGAATACAATAACTACAGTACTGCACTAGAAAAGAATACAATAACTACAGTACTGCACTAGAAAAGAATACAATAACTACAATACTGCACTAGAAAAGAATACAATAACTACAGTACTGTAATAGAAAAGAATACAATAACTACAATACTGCACTAGAAAAGAGTACAATAACTACAGTACTGCACTAGAAAAGAATACAATAACTACAGTACTGCACTAGAAAAGAATACAATAACTACAGTACTGTAATAGAAAAGAATACAATAACTACAATACTGCACTAGAAAAGAATACAATAACTACAGTACTGCACTAGAAAAGAATACAATAACTACAGTACTGTAATAGAAAAGAATACAATAACTACAATACTGCACTAGAAAAGAATACAATAACTACAGTACTGCACTAGAAAAGAATACAATAACTACAGTACTGTAATAGAAAAGAATACAATAACTACAATACTGCACTAGAAAAGAATACAATAACTACAGTACTGCACTAGAAAAGAATACAATAACTACAGTACTGTAATAGAAAAGAATACAATAACTACAATACTGCACTAGAAAAGAATACAATAACTACAGTACTGCACTAGAAAAGAATACAATAACTACAATACTGCACTAGAAAAGAATACAATAACTACAGTACTGCACTAGAAAAGAATACAATAACTACAGTACTGCACTAGAAAAGAGTGCAATAACTGCAATTCTGCACTTTAAAAGAGTGCGATAACTGCAATAGTGCACTGGGAAAGAGTGTGATAACTGTAATACTGCACTGGAAAAGAGTGCGATAACTGCACTAAAATGCATCTGAAAAGAGTGCAATAACTTAAATACTGCATATTTAAAGAGTGCAATAACTGCAATAATGCACTGGAAAAGAGTTCGATAATATCAATACTGCATTTGAAAAGAGTGCAATAACTACTACATGTATTAGAATGCACCGGAAACGAATGCAATTACTACAATAATGCACTGGACTGGAAAAGCGTGCAATACCTACAATAATACACTGGACTGGAAAAGCGTGCAATAACTAATAATGCACTGGACTGGAAAAGCGTGCAATAACTACAATAATGCACTGGACTAGAAAAGCGTGCAATAACTACAAAAATGCACTGAAATACTGCACCGATGTGCTTTTATACTTCAGCACACACCACACTCTCAGTTTAACTGCAATACGAATCAATCAACACGGATAGTTCGCTTAATCTAGGTCTATGTACGCGCTCACCATTAAATAAGATAACCACGTCTTCCGGTTCTCTATCTAGACGTATACCTTTATTGCTCAGATAAAATCAACTAAAATCAATATCGTTTCAATCTATTGATTGATTATCTGGTTCAATCCGCAAGTACTATGAATTAATCATTATATAACGCAGTAACTGTTTTTTGCGATCGACTTAGACAGTCGTAAATGCGTGGTCAGTCGGTTATCGTCCTGCTCGATTGGCAAATGGCCTTTGACTTCCAGGAAAAGTAAATATACACGAGAATTGCGGACTATGTTGTCATTGTACAGTTGACTTTAGCAACTTTCCAGGAATTAATTATCAACTAATACAATAAGAGGGCCCAAAGGGCCCTAGGTCACTCACCTATCTTAGTAGTACATGCAGGCCCTTTAATGGTGACCTCATTTAAAATTATATACAATTTCTAAGACTCGAGTGAATGCAGCCTCTATTGCATGTACAAGGTTTTCATATTGTCTTAACCAACGACCTTGTAATTTTCACCTGATACCCATCATAAAGTTTAAGCAAAATTTTGTCTATGATCTGACGTAATAACCGTGTTTTTGACCGCAGATGACCCAAGATCGAACTTGACCTAGATTTTGTTGAGATAATCATTGTGACCAAGTTTCATAAAGATTAGGTCAAAATTGTGACCTCTAGTGACTACACAAGGTTTTTCTATGATTTGACCTAGTGACCTAGTTTTTTACCCCGGATGACCCAATATCAAACTTGCCTAGCTTTTTTAGATGATCATTGTGACCAAGTTTCATAAAGATTAGGCTAAAACTGTGACCTCTAGTGACTACACAAGCAAATTGTGGACGGACGAAGAGTGATCACAAAAGCTCTCTCTGTCACTTTGTGACAGGTGAGCTAAAAACGTAATATTCCACAAGCCCCTGTCGGGCCCTGGCTATTCTTTACGCGTGTATGACATAAGCGGCCCGGGATTCCAATTCGCATCTACTGGGCGACAAAACCAACGCTTTTCTAACAGAGCGGCTAACTGGATGGGCTTGTAAACCATGTATATAAATCTATCCTACATTACCACGAAATGTTACAATAAACCTTGTATTTTACCTCGTGTTCATTATTCATCGAGTTTTATCACCAAATACATCTACATTGAATTTGATTTAGAAATGAGGAAAGTCATAACAATGTATGTTGAATGCTCCAGTGACAACAGTTATATTATTATTATTAACATATAATTTTCATTATCAAATTTATAATTACAGTAACATGTTTGTATAGTGACACCCCGATTTTATATGGTCAGCCAATTTTGTTTTGAAACACCAACTTTCAAAGCATGTGTTATTCCCTTCCCAACTCTAATAATTTACCTTTTGTTTACATAAGCCTGTCACAAATCACCTTGACCCGGATAATGTCCGTATATTCGATGGGTACCCGATGTACGAGTATATAGTATGCATCGTGCGGGCGCCAGTCGATGAGTAGCAAGGAATATTCCGGAATTGACTTAATACATGTATTACTCAGACCACCGACCAGCGCTCAACATTGCCCCCGATGACTGGCCGATATCCATCCGACCGCCTGCCCATCGATTTGGAAACTCGTACGCCGTCTGATCATCGTAGGTCAAAAAGTGAAATGCTTTTCAGTGTTTCCCACCTAACATAACTAAACTTACTAACAGTCTTTCGGACGAGACGTTAAGCGAGGTCCCGTGTATGATGCTTTACATCGGCACGTAAAAGAACCAGGGATGCTTCTGGAACTGGAGCATCTTCTGTATCATGCACTATCCCCCAAACACTAAAGTGACTAGCCTCTTCTGGGGGCCTCGCCCATATGGATTATCCGGTGGCGAGGATAAATAAAAGCAAAATAAACAACATCGTACGGATATCGGGTGGTATTACTGGCTGCTCACCCATCGGCCATGTCAGAATTGATCCCTATGGGAACCCGAACCTCAGATCTACCTTTCCCTATGTTGACACCTTAAAATCAACTTACCACCGTCTCAATAATTACAACAATACGTTTAAACAAAAAAGTGACATGTGCAGTTGTATTGCTTGCAGTAGTATCCTTTTCCTTGGATACGGACGTTACGTTCTGTGTCTGTCTCTTGCTTAGGGGACTAGGCGCTGTCACCGTTTCTGTATGACTTTAAAGTTACAAGTAAAGTACAAAGTATTTAATAGATAATTATGAATATCAATCTGTTTTTATCGGAGCTTAATCAACGGATGCAAACACTCCGAAAGGGAATCTCGAAATATACATCTAAGCGAAATTATGACATAAAGACAATTTCAAAGTATGTTAAATATATGACTCATTGTCTACACTACCTCATTGTTTATTTGTGTGTTTGTTTATTCGCCAAAGGCAAATGAGTTTGCGAAATCAGTTTGTTATTTCATTGATAATCGAATGAATGACTGGACGTGTGTGCAAGGTTGCAAATGTTTTTGGCTATTATGCTTTTCAATGTCAAGTGCGGGGGTTGAGATTTTACACAGGTCACATGGAAACGATTATAACCTTTTTATAATGGATTGATGTGATACAAGGTCTTTATAAGACATAGCCATTGTACTGTTTATGCAAACAAACTTTTATTCACTTGTGTTTATGGTGTTTATGTTTAAATATATTAATTTATTCCGCCATGTAATATCACAGAAACGTTTTTGGTTACTTTTGAGGTCGTTGGGGGAAGAGGTGTATATATCATATTAACAACGTCTAATAACAAACAATAGAGGATAAGGTTGCCAAGCAAGATACGATAATTATAGGTATGAAATATTATGTTAATTTGTATTTAATATATTTTAATTATGAAATCTGATATTTTTGGGGATTTTCGTTAACATGAAAAACACGCAAAAGTTTCACACTTTTTGGAAGCTTTACATTGGAATACAAAAATATAATGACATTAACAACACTTTAAAATGAAATTAAGTGCCATTTTGTTTCAAAGTTTATTAACATATAAGTGCATGTGTCCCGAATCGGGCAGCGTCAGCAAAACAATTTTATACAATTCATAGACAATGTTGACATAATAACTGTGTTTGGGTTTAAAGTGCTCTTCTACAAGTGTGATGTCCAGCATAAGGTTGCTTCGTTCCTTGCAAACGACATGCACAACGTGTCTGTGGGTTGTGCTTGTGGTGTGTGTCGTCCGTTTGATTCGTTGTTGTCTGCTGGCACCTGCTCCGGTTTTGTTTGACTGAAGCAGCAGGCTGGCAATGGGATGTCGTATTATTGTAGCGTTCAGCCTTACCTGCACTGTTGTTTCTGTAGAGTGTTGCTGATTTGGTCCGATATGTTTTAACATGTATATTGTTGGTGATATCGAATTGTAAACATCATGTGCATTGGTTACTCGTTCCTAAAACATGTTCAGTTCATTCGGTGTCACCCTAAAGTTCGTTTCAGCTGTTTTCAAACTACATTTTAGTTTCAATGATTCTACGATTGATTGTTGTATTCTTTCCATTTATATGTAACATGTTAGATTCGTGCGAAAAGAACATAAATACGATCGTGAATAAATTGTACATACATGTATCGAAAACTACATGTTCAATTTAACCCTTTGCCAAAAAACATCGCTTCTAGAGATAAGTTAAAATCTATATACATACATTGTACGTTCAGAAATATTGGAAAGAAGGCTTTCATCATACGTATCTGAATTGAAATCAAAGTAGATTGTCTGAATAGCGGTTAACAGAGCCAAAACTGTGTCTGAAAATCTAAATGGGCCCATAAAAGTGTAGAAACAGTCGGTTTATTAAATTGATTTATAATAAATTCTAATTTAGTTTAGATCAATTTTAAAACAAGTTATATAACTTATATATTAACCACTCTCGACACCTCATTCCTGACGCCATCGATCGTCACGCATGACACGAGAGCTAAGAAGTACCCCCTATTGAAACGTTTAGTGTCATGAAAGGATCATACAAGTACCATTTACATTTCGTCTTTGGTGTGACGCTACAGCGATCCCCAAGTCAACGCTCCACCAGTTTAGGTACACAGACCGTTTTTTATCAAGTTATTTTTTTTAAATGAAAAATATAAAATCGGCATCGATATCCGGCCTGTATTCGCAACTACATGTATATTGAACCTATCCACATGTACTGTTTAAGTACGCATTTATAGCTCTATTCTGGTTTATGTAAATCAAATATTGAGAAACATTGCAATTTGTAAATATGTAAATTTTCTAGAAACCTTTATTCGTGGATTTACAATTGATATTTAGTGTTATGAGAATACATGTATTAAGTGGTTATCTTTTTTCTTAATGTGACGCGAACGTTAATTGAAGGCGTTTTCGTGAGTATTAGAGTGGAACTGCTTTCGCGGTGCATTCATTCGTTTCCACACGACGCCATTTTGGATCAGATAATCATTCGCCTGTAAACATAGCAAACACCAATGCAACTAAATTCGTGAGCTTATTCCGAAATATTGATATTATTTTCTAGTTTATTGTCGCATTACATGCGATGAATGCATTCATTTAGAAATAAAAATGAAGAATAATATTTCTTTAGCATTCATGAATATTTTGTAAAATGTGTTGTTTTATCTTTATGCATGAATATATTACAAGGTTCTTATGTTGAATATATAAATTTCCGCGAGCAAATAGCGCAATATCATTCCTATAGATTTTTGTTTGTATTACACATCGAGCGCATGCGTGATACTCCCCGCTAATGAAAATTTGGCATTCATTTCGATATTCAAAATGACTTTAGCGTTTTCGATTTATTCTAAATATTGAATTAGACATTCCTTTCGACGTTCAAAATAATTAAATTTTTAGCTCGGTCTTATCACGATGGTCTCCCTTGTCCCCTTTCACTACTATACATCATTCCTACAGTCGAGGGTGGCATAAACTACTTTGGAACGGTTGATTTCTATCCAATGCATTGAAGTTCTTCCACCACAAATGGAAAGAGAACAATAAACGGCTATACAATATCTACCACCCTGATGAACGTACCGAGGACGTTCTATCTATTCAAACACACACTGTACATGTAAAACATTCGATCACTTACTAACATCGTGTACTGTTGTAAAACTATTCACATCAAATAGATGTAATCAGAAAGTCAGAGATCATTCAAATATTAGTACATTTACATGTTTTATATTCAAAGTTTACGATTACTATGATCAGCATATTGTATAGGGAATATGGATTTTAAATAAATTATAACAAGAACATAGACCACACAGATATATATATATATATAACTAGCATACGACGTACTGTAAACTCAGACATTTTCACAAGGGATTAATGTTCGCTTTATTCGCGAATTCGATAGGTTCGCGAAATCTTACACTCGTTAACTCACGCAACGCCAGTAAAACACAGAACGTATTTCTAAAATTCAAAATTCGCGAACATTCTATCATAGCGCGAATTAGATCAGAATAACAAATTGAAATTCGCGAAATTTTGAGGTCGCGAAAATATATGATTTTACAGAATTTTTTATTTGTTTATTATACCTCGATTTTTCTCATTCAATTTCTGATTTCGTACCGATAAACTTAACATGAACTTAGCATTTCAATGAAATCTTTAAATGTATGACCGATGTTTAAATGGATTCATTAATGATTGATATAGTTCTGTATTCTCCAAGGAATTAATTGGTGGTTTATGCGATAGTATAATATACATGTATGTACGTACGTATATACACTCATCAACATTATTATCAGTCCGTCAGTTTTTATTTCATGCAATTGCTATTTCTATAAAAATACACGTATTCACACAAAATATCTCATACGGATGAATTATTTGAATCGGCGATGCAACTACTGATAGTGTATGAATGATTGATTTATCGGCCGATCTACGGTAAAGGTAACCGTATTAGATCAGTTACACTCAAAATAATCAGCGGCACTTGGATGTTGGTATTGCCGTTGAGTGTCCGTTGACATAAAAGAATTGCAGCCGAGCTGTCAGGGTTTTTTATGTCAACCTCAGGCTCTAAATATTGGCCTTATTATTAATTTTAAGGTTTTATTGTAATTATTGACCCGAGTTCCTCTTAGTATGTAATATAATGTACCACTTACAATACTGTATGTACGAGGTGTGTCCAAAAAGTTCGTAGACACTTGTGATAAAATGAAAACGAAACAACATATCCACATCAAACTTCAGTATTACAAAATACTTTCCATTTACATATGACACAGAAAATTTCAGTGAAATGCGTGGAGTAATCATTTTTCTACATTAATTAAAGTGTTCTCACTCTTACCCGAGCGGCGCAGGTGGTGACGTCAGGAACGTCCGCAACGTAAATTAACAACGTTAAAATTGTCACAACTTTTCAAAGTAGCAGCCACCGTTATCAATGTTTTCGCCTGCCTCTGTCGAAATCTGTCAACCTTGGCACCCATACCTTGTTTGTATACCTAACTGCTGCTTAAGCATGTTATTTACTGTCCCACAGCTAAATCCAGACTCACGAATGCTCACATGTCTATCCATATTGACGATCTCTTCTATAGACGTCACAGTAACGTTGTTTATAATTCTCGGTCGTCCGCTATAACCGTCTGCTTTCTTAGTCGTTTTTCAATCTGAATATCGCATGCGCCGCTTGTAAACAAGTGCTCTACGCACGGAATCCTTGCCTGTTACAGACCGAAGTGTTTTAATGGGTTGAACCGGTGTTTTGTCCAATGATACACACACTTTAATGATAGTCCGTTGTTCTTCGACGTCAAATGACGTCATTTTCGTTTCAAATAATTCCTTAGGTCCTCATGATAAAAGTTTATTTTTTCAACGTACCTGTAGGTGTTCTATTGTTATGATACTTGGCGGACGTGACATCAACATAACCTCGTGGCTGGTTGACAAACTTCAATATAATCGCGCCAAAATTAAACGTACTAACTAACGAACTTGACCTGCGCCGCTTAGCAAAACCATGATATATAAAATGTCATATCTTGTTTTTATTTTTATGGTATATTTAGTCAAATTACTACAGAATATGTATTTTGTAATAAAGTATACAGATCTGGTGAAAAAGAATTTGTCATTACGCCGGATATCTTTTAGTCCGGCCCGAAATCCCCGAAATAGCCTAGCTTAAAGTGTTTAATATCTTCATCGCAAGGCACTATTACAATATCACAGCGATTATTTACCAAATATAATGGCTAATGACGTTATAGTCCACCGATTTCGAAAATTCGCACTTTTCCATGCACTTTTTAACGTTTTACCCCAAAATACCCCCTTTTGCATAAATGCACGGCAGTAAAATTTTGCAGTCTTCAACTGCAACGTAATAACTACATATAAATGTGATTTATTATAAAATATTTTAAAAAATAACAACGTAGTTCACCGATTCCAAAAATTCGCAGTTTCGTTTATATTTTGGAACTTTTACCACAATTTTCTCAAAATGCTCAAGGGTGACACAATGTCACCCGTCAGAAATTCCATTCGAATGTTCTTGTCTACTGAAATCAGCAAAGAAAAAAACTTTATACTCCAATGCAAGGTATATTGGGTTTGGGGCCGGACTATTTTAAATTAGGATGTCTACGAACTTTTTGGACACACCTCGTATGTACTGAAATTTACGTGCATTGTAATTTACGACAAAAACTCGCTGGTACATAAATTTAAGATATGATCTAGTGACACAATATTATTATACACCTATTGCATATACCTCTGTAGAATTATATTATATTACTAGTATTGTTTTGGTCTAGGGAAATCACTCACTCTTGAGATTTTCGGTCAAAGTTGAACCTGACACTTACAACGAATTATTACATACAGACAACGATAAAACGTCACTCAAAATAAACATAATATTTGTCCGCATTCGGGTTCATGTCTTGATTGTGAGTATAGTTGTATACAAGACAGGGTGAGGGTGAACTAGCGAGCAAGTGGCTTATGTACAAGTTGTATACATGTTTTTGTGTTGGTACCTGGATTTATTTAGGCGACATTGCGTCCATATAGATCGCTTAGAGTTAATACAGACACCCACGGTTTTAGTTTGTAAATATGTTGTTTGTTCAAAACATTGAGCTCCTCTATAGTTATCGCAAAAACATAGCTTAAATAATTCATATACGTGACAAAGAGATATTAACTTTACTCACAAAGTAATCGATTGACTGTTTCAATGTTGATATACATGGACCATTTTTGTTGGTAAATGTCACTATTGATTTGGCACGTTCGGTGAATTTCACTGAACATCAATAGATCTAGATCACGAACGCCAATAATTGTAATAATTTAGATAATGTACGTCTTTATTGCAGACGAGCACTTACTGCATGTTGATTTGCATCGGTAAATTACTAATTTATGTTGTTGCTGTTCTCAATATAAGTAGGTTAGTATTGACTCGACACAACCGGGAATCTTCGTCAGTATCTTCGGGTGTTTTCGTTATTTAATTCACTCACGGATATTATCTATCGGATATTTACGGAACAGTCGTCGGTTGCACGTGATATGCGCAGACGACAGGTTATTTTTCCATGACACTGGTTAGCGCTTTGATCATGTTTCGATGACTGCACGTTTTAATTTTTAATGCTAAAACATATCATAATTATGATGGTTTGTTTTATATATGTGTACGTGTATATACCAAGTCCGGGTCAGTCTAGCACTCGACTATATAGCGGAGACGATCATAGACGATGCTTGCTATAGTTTGAATTGCAACAAATATCACCAGTTATCTGGGTCTAAAAGTACCAGTATTGCCAATTTATTAATACATGTATAAAGCTGCCATTACAAGAATCTCCCTGGACTCGTTATACCGACAGTAACCTCGGCTTTATGTCATTGTAATAAATATGAACTTTATCAATACAATAATGTGTTATCACGTGATCTGTTATACCACGTGGTCACGTGCATGTAGGTCGTTTTAATGAAACTTCAAAGCATGGCAATTGTCGTATTTGTACATTATTCAATTAAATCCACTTTGATATGAAGAGAGTTATTGAAAGCTTGTCGTACTATATGTGCTTCAATCTGGTTTCCTTTTGAAATGAACTATAACTAAAATTAACTTAGTATTTTAAAACTCATATATATAGGATAATGGGTACCCATTTAATGCCCTTTGAGATGCTTAATAACCCTTTTTGCGCGAGTATGTTGTTTTATTCGTGTATCAAAAGAGCATTTCGACTGGGCTGTTTTGAGGAGCAGGTTATATTCCAGACTTTCATTAGTAACCTGTCCAATGAAACAGTCCAGTCGAAAAGGCCAGGTGGCCCTAATAGTCTTCCTTAATAAGCAATATATGCGGGAAAATAAGCGATTTCTTTCACCAGCATGTTTCTTCCACCTGCTTTATACTAATATCTTAGTACACACCTTCATATCAGACTACAAGTAAAACGTTTGTCACGTAAGCAAGTAGGCCTAACAAGTACAACTTTCACCTTTAAATCTATGCTCTAAATATCATCCAAATATTATTTGAAAACATGTTAACCTAAGACATTAATCCTTTATTTATTACAGAATTATGTGTGAAATATCTTGGGTTTTAACGTTACTAAATACCATGGCGTTTTTTACTGACCTCCACACCGTTGAATCCAATATTCAATTATCTCAATGAACGCCATTAGCTCATGGCATCCGCTATATAGCAAGTACATGCGCTATCCACCTTTATATGTTATAAAAACTATCCAAAAACGTGTGATATTTAACCTAAGCAACTATTACTTTTTCTACGAGACGTGGGTTAAATACCATGGTGTTTTAATTGCCGGACTTCCCGTCGTAGAATCTAAAAAGCTCTAGAAATTATTACACACACACTAACGCGCACACTAACGCGCACACTAACGCGCACACACACACACACACGCACGCACGCACGCACGCACGCACGCACGCACGCACGCACGCACGCACGCACGCACGCACGCACGCACGCACGCACGCACGCACGCACGCACGCACGCACGCACGCACGCACGCACGCACGCACGCACGCACGCACGCACGCACGCACGCACGCACGCACGCACACACACACACACACACACACACACACACACACACACACACACACACACACACACACACACACACACACACACACACACACACACACACACACACACACACACACACACACACACACACACACACACACACACACACACACACACACACACACACACAAACACACACACACACACACACACACACACACACACACACACACACACACACACACACACACACACACACACACACACACACACACACACACACACACACACACACACACACACACACACACACACACACACACACACACACAAACACACACACACACACACACACACACACACACACACACACACACACACACACACACACAAACACACACACACACACACACACACACACACACACACACACACACACACACACACACACACACACACACACACACACACACACACACACACACACACACACACACACACACACACACACACACACACACACACACACACACACACACACACACACACACACACACACACACACACACACACACACACACACACACACACACACACACACACACACACACACACACACACACACACACACCATTAATACAACAGAAATGTCACTACCTAAATTGCATTTTCGCAAAATCCACAAATGTTTTTTTTAACAAATATGAATGGTTTTACATTATTCCATTAACTAGTCATCTACGATATGTTGTAGCTATATATATTGTACTTGATCGTCTATTTGATACTGGGTACATTGTGTATATGTTCCAAGCAGGGATCACTCAGTCATGTAGTGGTAAACCTCTATGCTCTTACCTGGTTTTTCTGGTCATGATTATCGTAGTATACTACACACATTATACTAAGAAACGCAGTCTCCGTAGAAATTTAACAAAGAAAAAAGTTGCCGCTTAATGTTTGAGTTATTTTATCTCGGCCGTTGCATAATACCCCGGTCACACTAATCTCGAATCTGTAGGTCGTTGTTGCATAAAACCCCGGTCACACTAATCTCGAAACTGTAGGTCGTTGTTGCATAAAACCCCGGTCACACTTATCTCGAAACTGTAGGTCGTTGTTGCATAAAACCCCGGTCACACTAATCTCGAAACTGTAGGTCGTTGTTGCATAAAACCCCGGTCACACTAATCTCGAAACTGTAGGTCGTTGTTGCATAAAACCCCGGTCACACTTATCTCGAAACTGTCGGTGGCCGTTGCATAATACCATGGATATACACTTCTCGTGTATTCTTTGATAATACCCACGTCACGAATGAGAAAGAACAATCCGGAATAAAATTTAAAAACGATTTTAAATAAACGAGACATATCCGGGAGGGTAGGTCAAATTGGCAACACGTTATAAACATCTCTGTTGAATTGCCGTTCGACTACTTAGAATGTGCTTCTAACCGGTCACGAATAATTCTTGCACATTCTGTGTACATATGCATAGTCACAGCCGAGGCAGAATGAGCAAAATGTCGTCATAATGAAAGTTCTTGAAAAAAGTATCCTAGATCACTTATACATAAACATTGGGCGTATGATAAACATTTTATAATAAATTTATTTCAAAGTCAGCTTAAAAATGAGCCTTTGGCTTATTTATATTCCCTATTGGTAAATTTGAATCTTTACAGCATTATTTTAACATGAATCCGTAGAGTATGTCGTGCGAACAAACCGAGAATCTGCATAAATACATAAAATAAATGATAAAACAACCAGAGCAAGAAAAATAGCATCTAGTTAGATAAATATACTTTACATTGCAATTCTGTCTAGTTTACATAATTGCAGTACAATTTCTCATCATTCCGAACTTTTCAAAACGTTACTTACTTATTGATCTCCCCTTGATAATTCGAACTAAAGACAATCTTGATACCGAGGTTGTCTAATAATATCTAGGTGCAGTTTCAATAGGCCAGTGTAATAGTTTGTAATGTACGTTGCTGAAGTCGAACAAAGAATTAATTAGGAACCAATATACTTATATTGGTAAATGATTGCTCCCAAGTGGATTGACTAATATTACAATTATCAAAATATAGACAGAGATTCTATCAGCTTTAAAGGTTACAATTTCTCCAACGATTTGAAATAAAACGAATGTATAGTTTACGTACGTTATAATGATAGTAAGCATTTATATAACAGTGCCGACAAACCACGTCGTTGTTGATAGATTTTTACTTGCGTTCTTAGCCAAACATTACGTCATATACCACGTGGTATGTCCATACTATATAATATATAGTGCGAACAAGTTAGCGCATATTTAATAACATAATCTAACTGTTAATTGCTTGTCTGTATTTTAATTTCGGTATTTGCTTTCGAAAGCTGACTCGAAGTAGTGTAACGTATACTCGTTCTCTAAACACTCATCAAAATGACCGGTAAGACATTCTCCTGGAAATTGATATATTCCACGCAAGAACCTTGTAGTATAATTATGTATGTATAAAGGTCGAGGACCACGTTAATTTATTCGGACTTTTGGTAATAATTTGGTTCCATACTTGCCGTTTCGAATATGCATCTTTGTCAACCACCGATATGACGAAGTTCATGGTGCAATCAGGAAACCTCGCCCGATTCTACCAATATTTCGTCTTACAAAATATTAAAGAGGGATTCCGAATAGTTTTTGTGAAAACGACACGTTTATCGTTGACTTTAACTTTTAAAAGTATATTCCATACTGCTGTAGAACTTCTACAGTTAAAGTACGCATTCTAAACAGTCACATAGTCTCATATTTCCGTGCATAAAACAATTTAACAACTATTATTTAAGAATTAAATAGACATTTTCTGCAGTTCGTCGGTGTATGAACTGTCGGGAAAATCACGCCTAATTTATATAAACGCCGTAAAAAAATACAAAAATACACAAAGTTGTAAGTATATATAGTTAAATGTATACTACGCGCATCTGGACAAGTGACAACAACAAAAATATATTCTATCCTTTTTATGATCGCATTAAATAAATAAAACATCAATCACCCGTTAACGACTCATTTCCTGAACAAACTGCGGTGTGTGTGAATTATTGTATGATGTACTGTTCCATCGACTATAGATACCTACAGAATGTTGTGGAGTATATGTGGCAGTACTATCGTACTAATTCACGTGTACAGTTTCAGGGTCACTAAATCAAGCTTAGCTGCATAAAATGGTATAAATACGAATGATAAGTTTTATTCTAACTTAAATATATCATGGATTAAATATATCAACGCTATATTATTATTTTAAAAACAAAATTGGAGGGGATTTATCATCTTTGACTGCGAGTAGCCAAACAATGAGATATTTTTTGCTGAGGTAAGACAATTTATTTGCGTACGCTCATGAAACGTCAATTTAAATCTTTTGATTTATCATACTGTGTTAAACAGCAAATTGCTTGATTGAGTTGATTTGTATGTTTTTGTCTGCAGTGATATGGTTTGTATATTTATATTTTCGTATGCATGGATATTATATTTGCGTTGAAGTGAAATTAGAAAGTCGCGTGTAAGCAAAAAAAGCTTTTCCGCATTACTTCACAGTATGAAATAAGAGTCGAATAATTATTGGCAAAACATATAATTGTTTATATCCTGTTTCTTCACAATAAGTTTTTATTACAAATGTATTACGTTGCTAGTTTTAAGATATTTGATGCGTCAAACATATAATACACCTAATTAAAACAATTAATTGTTGGTACACTGACTAAATTTATTGTGCCTCCGAAGCTCAGTGGTTTGAGTGCTTGCCGTCTAATCTGGTGACCCAGGTTCAGATATGAGCGGAGGCACTCTTATTTCAGCATAAAGCTGACTGGCAAATAAAGGCTATGCTCGGCATTTAAAAAAATATTTTTTAGAAATTACTGGAGTATAACCGAAAGCACAGTTCCGATGTTGAACATAATTTAAAGTTAATCAGAGAATTGCTATCTACATGTTGTTTATTGTTTTGCCAAGATTATCTAGGCTGGCATTTATATAAGCCTTCGCGTTTTCTGACGATTAAATGGATTTGAAATTAAACAGACAATATCGATATATACATGTATGTAGTTTATTGTTTTGCAAACACGATGCCAAACAAAGAACCGGTGATCTAAAGCGAGACCTGGCCGAGTGTTCATAACTTCACCTGCATCCATGTATTGGTTCCATACGCTATAGGTGTCTAGATGAAAGTTTTCATTTTACATTATACATGTGTGAATAGGTATATGTATATATGTACATGTTGTAGTATGAACTGGTTATCGGAGCGGAGGGAAAATAAGAGTGTATAAACAAACACATTTCTACCTGTAAATCTTCCGAACTGTTCAGGTCCTTTGAACTGATTATAATATGGTATATAGTAAGGCTTATATAGTACGAATATATTGACACGATCCTAACCTTTATGCATGGATATATTACAAGTTTTTTGTTGCGTTGAATATACCAATTTCTGCAAGCAAATCGTGCAATATCGGTCATTTAGATTTGTGTATGTATTACATCTCGGGCTTCTTCATGATACTACCCGCTTATGAAAACATACAACCGGGGTTGTAAATAAAGACAAGAAACCAGCTATTATATTATGCTAACAGAAGGTCGAGGATCAAGTCAAATTATCCGTACTATACTAGTAGATAGCTACGAACTGGAGCAAATACGTTAGTGATGAAATACAATTGCGGGTGATTGAACCCTTCAGATGAATTCTTGTAAAGTCTTTTAATTCACAGATAGTGACAAACTTGTATTAAAGGCTATGTGCTGTTAGGTCAGTGATCGTGGTCGCGTATCAACATTCCGTTTTGTAGGGGCAAAAGCTTATCTTAATAGTCCAACACGTTACTTTTTTCGTTGTTAGTCAAGTGGGTGAGATTGTTTCTTTATACTTTAGGTCAACGATTGGTCAAACCCAGGTCAAATTATAAGCGCAATTTGCGTAATGACTTTGACCGATAAGTCACTAGGCGGTGGATGACAATAAATGTGCTAGATACAAAACGATTTGACATAAGAAAGATAATCACCAGATTTTACTTAATCTGAACAAATATTTCCTCGTATATTGACGCCTAATTTAAAATGAAATAAATGGTACTTTATAATCTGTGAAAGAGTTCAATAAACTGAATTATGTTTAAAAGTGATACACGAGTGAGTGCCAAGTGGGTCAGTGTGTTAAATGGTTAAGTTATTATTCCGAAGCAATGCTGTTGAACTGTATGTACTAGGTTCAACATCTACTCAAAAAATGCAAACAAATTTATTGTAAACCAACTTAAATTCGCGTATACAAATGTTCGCGTTTTTCCGATTGCCGGCATATTCGCAGCTATAAATTTTCGCGTTTTAATTCTACTATAAGCGAGACGTTGTTTTTTTTATCAAGTTTGGAACAACTTCACTGATATATAATTTCACGAATTCATACCGCTCGTGAATTCCGCGAAATATTTTGTCAATCTACAGTAATGTTGAGTGTGCGTAACTTACATTGTCGAAAAAAAGTGGAAATTGCCTCACAAAATTATGAAATTCACATAATAGGAGCTGGGTTATCAGGTCAGTGGATTTAGACGCCGTATGCCACTGGAAAATATTGAGTGCAAAAACACAATTGTAAACAGATAAAATCATGAACAATGTTAAAAGTACCAGTGGCATTACTTATGGACCCACCATCGTACACAGTGCAAACTGGTTTCAATGAAAAAACATTTGTTGGAGTTTTGCACAATTTTCATTAGACCTAACCAATATTGTTTGGCTTACGAGTGCTACAAGCCCACCAGATCGATCGTTATGTTTTTTTATGAACGACTTGGGAAGGAAGGGGAGAGTGAGTCAGCAGAATAAACCTAATATTACAACCTACTAACAGTGTCTCGCACGCAGACATATGGAAACAGAACGTCTCGTAAAAGTTCAGTTCAACATTATATTTATGTTCAAGTTAACTTACATGAGTATTAACATTTATGTTACACAATTAAACATGATCAAAGCACCAATGTTAACTTCAAACGAAGAGCTGACATACAGCTTGCATACATGTTGATGAATGCATGATGAAGTTACAAGTATAATGAACATACACATAATTTTTTATATGTACATGTTTGCTTGTTCGTGTTCATCACAAAACACAACTTGTAAAGGTTTTTGAATTAGAAGCGAATCTCCACGGTTACGTAAGTGGGGGGGATGTTCTATAATTTCAATCACAAACATAAGTCAATTTACTGCAAATGCCAACATTCTTTGTGCTTGTTTGACGTCATTTCGTATCAAAGATTGAAAGGTTTCAATTGTTGGTATTTCCCCTAATTCATTAAATCGAATATGAAAGTTTTGACAACTACTGACTATTAACATTTGAAATAATATCATATTACAGTGCTAAATATTGCGCAAATTATTGCCCAAAAAAGTGTATTACAATGTCGCTTTTAAAACCAGTGAAAAGATGTATCATAAAGGCTAATGTATAATGTACCATGCAATCTAATACTTGACAATCATAGTGTCCTGTCACTCGCCATCGATATAAATGGTGCAATACAAATTCGTATGGAAAAACATATCTTCAAGTTTTAATTGCATACGCCCATAAGCGTATACTTATTCCGCGATCACGTATGCTCGGTTGGTGGCTTCCATAACGTTTTGCATTCACAAACAACGTTGTTAAGGAAAATCCGGGTTAAGAACTGTTCTATTATGTTCTAGTATTCAGCTACTCAATTACTCTATAGTAAGATGGTTTTAGTGACTACATACCTACATAAAAATTGATAAATGGACGTGCGTACATATCAACCTGCTTAACACGTGACACAGCGCGGTAAAACATGTAAATGACTTTGACTATGACCTTAAACTACCGACCACTGACTAGATGATCCATAATGGAACCATATCTTAACTAGGCTACACTCGGGTATTTAAAAAAATTATCAACAAGAATGTAAGTACGGTATAGGGCTTATCATGTCAGTGACATAGGTTGTGGAGGACAGTATTACATTTGCTAACCTGGACTTTTACCACGTTTTTATTCATATATGTTTATTCAATTTTAGAGAATCGGCTAAATACTAATTACTGACGGTCATGAATTCTCCGGACGTCGATAGAGGTTGGGCATGGGTGGTGCTTGCAAGTTCCTTCCTGTTGCACGTGATGTCGTACGGACTGGCATGGAGCACGGGTGTCTACAATGTGATATTTTTGGATACATTTAAACAGCCGAAGTCTGTAACAGCATGGGCAGGATCATTGCCCACAGCCATGCTATATGCTATAGGTATGTTATGTCTTATGTCACTTATTTTATATCACTTATATAACTTACTAGTATTTTGTGTGTCGGTTGGTATTTCATTTTCATATAGATTCTTATATCAAATAGGGATTAGATATATAATTATAGTATAGAATAGTAGGCATCCGTCAGTCGCATCGACTATGGAGTAGGCTAGCGCCATCTTGAGAACTTGTTGATAAACATCTTCTTGAATGGCTGTAGATACCAATTCTGGGTTTATATGCTCTGTTGCAGCCTTGGCATACGAAGACCGTTGGATCTCCAATTATAGTATAACTGAATGAAATAACAAGTGTTTTCCACAACATGCCATGTGTTTGAACCCATCGTGAAACCTCGGCTATTTCCGTTTTCTCCTGTAAATAAAGGCCGGGGAATCAGAATTGTGTTTGAACTTCAACCAGACCCAAAACTGCGTCTTGTCTTCATAATGAGTGGTTCACTGGCTCGCGTAGGTTAATAGATTTAATTAATAATAACCTCTTTATTTCGGTTGATAACATAATTGACAAACCAATTTTCAATATGGTTCCCTAATGAAAAATAATTGAAAAAAATGATGCCTGGTTCAATATATTTTCATCTCAAATTTATTTCTTTTTAAATCCATTTACAATTATTTGACAATATTGTACAATATATATTAAATATACATTTAGAATTTGTTTTGTAGAGAGAGAGAGTGTGTGGGGGAGGGTTAGCAAGAGAGATTTTATTATCAGAAAGCCATGCATGTATTATTGGTCTATTGCCTTTTGTTTGGTATGAACATAAAACATCTGTCACAGATGTGCACTTATTTAGAATTGCCGCAAGTTAACTACTGTAAAATCTTTTTTTTTCGAGGAAGTTGTATTTCGTTGAAATCGTAGTGAAACTAGATTACGAAATATAATGCCTACGATTTATCGAAATCCCAAATACGTAACCTAGTTTAACCCTTAAATGTTTTGTCATCCACGAATTTACGACCACACGAAAATAGATTCTTATAAAAAATCAACGAAATTTATTGCACACGAAAATATGTGATTTTACAATATGTGCTCAGTATGTAAATGACGGATATTCATTATAATACGCATCGTTAGCAAAATTACCTTGATTGCCACATGAAACGAACACATTTGTTGAATGTTATTAATAAGGATTAATCAGAAACATTCAGAACTTTGTCATTTCGCTGAAATAAATATTTTCATACTCGAGTGTTTTTGCTCTGAGGCAAACACATATTTTATAAATGACTTCATTACATAATTTATAATTCATGGTTTGGTTGAATAACATATTATTAGTATACACTTGACGATACTTCCAACGCCCCTTTATTCGATACTGAATATGTTGAGTTCTATTTATTTAATCACCACATAACATACTACAATTGTATCTGCAGCAACCACGCTTGCTCTTAGTTTGGACTACCGCAATATTGCATGCTCCCAGTTTGGTCTGCAGTTACCTTGATGTTTCTAATTTGGTCTGCAGCAACCTTGCATACTCCTAATTCGGTCTACCGCAACCTGGCATGCTTCTAGTTCGGTTTACAGCAACATTACCTGCTTATAGTTTGGTCTACAGCAACCTGGCATGCTCCTAGTTTGGTTTACAGCAACATTACATGCTTATAGTTTGGTCTACCGCAATCTGGCATGCTCCTAGTTTGGTTTACAGCAACATTACATGCTTATAGTTTGGTCTACAGCAACCTTGCATGTTTCTAGTTTGGTCTACAGCAACCTTGCATGCTCCTAATTTGGTCTACAGCAACCTTGCATGCTCCTAGTATGAACTACAGCAAACATTCATGCTCCTAGTTTGGTCTACAGCAACCTTGCATGCTCCTAGTTTGGTCTACATCAACCTTGCATGCTCCTAGTTTGGTCTACAGCAACCATGCATGCTCCTAGTTTGGTCTACAGCAACTATGCATGCTCCTATTTCGGACTACAACAACCTTGCATGCTCCTAGTTTGGTCTACAGCAACCATGCATGCTCCTAGTTTGATCTACAACATTGCATGCTCCTAGTTTGGTCTACAGCAACCTTACATGCTCCAAATGTGGTCTACATCAACCTTGCATGCTCTTAGTTTCGTTTACATCAACCTTACATGCTCCTATTTTGGTCTTCAGCAACCTTGCAAGCTCCTAGTTTGGTCTACAACAATCTTACATGCTCCTAGTTTAGTCTACATCAACCGTACATGCTCATAATTGGGTCTACAATAATATTGCATGCTCCTAGTTTGGTTTGCAGCAATATTGCATACTCCTAATTTGGTTTGCAGCAATATTGCATAATCCTAGTTTGGTTTGCAGCAACATTGCATAATCCTAGTTTGGTTTGCAGCAACATTGCATAATCCTAGTTTGGTTTGCAGCAACATTGCATTGCATAATCCTAGTTTGGTTTGCAGCAACATTGCATAATCCTAATTTGGTTTGCAGCAATATTGCATACTCCTAATTTGGTTTGCAGCAATATTGCATAATCCTAGTTTGGTTTGCAGCAATATTGCATAATCCTAGTTTGGTTTGCAGCAATATTGCATACTCCTAATTTGGTTTGCAGTAACATTGCATAATCCTAGTTTGGTTTGCAGCAATATTGCATGCTCCTAGTTTGGTTTGCAGCAATATTGCATACTCCTAATTTGGTTTGCAGTAACATTGCATAATCCTAATTTGGTTTGCAGTAACATTGCATAATCCTAGTTTGGTTTGCAGCAATATTGCACACTCCTAATTTGGTTTACAGCAATATTGTCTGTTCCTAGTTTCGTCTAAAGAAACATTGTATGTTCCTCATTGTCTCTTCGTAATTTCTCAGTTTAATCAACGAGTTTATTGTTTATGTACTTTACAGGACCAATCGCCAGTATGTTGACGAACAAATACGGATTCCGTCGTGTTTCCATGGTAGGCGGCTTCATGGTCAGTGCTGGTCTCTGTCTAAGCTTCTTTGCAGAAAATCTTTACGTTCTGTTCTTCACGTTTGGCGTTCTTACAGGTTGGTACTTTCATTTAATATTTCTATAGTAAGTTCCACAACATGTATAAACCCCTCTCGACACCTTTGGCTCTTTTTGCAACATTACGTGGGAATGAAAAGAAAATAAAATGTTTCGCTTTTTTCCGCTGATGGTCAAACAATGGAATATTCTCGTCTTTGGTATGTTTTGGCCACGGAGTGAAACCCGTACCTCCCGCATTCGAAGCGGACGCTCTACCACTGCCCTATTATTTTACATTCAAAATGGTGTACTGCATAACTTAATTTGATGTATTAAAACTTAATAATAATACAAAATGTAATAGCATTTTAAGATTTGTTAGAATGTATAGGTTCGGTATAAGGATGCCAAATCGGTTTAATTAAAAGTTTACACTTTTTGTGCTAACAGTTCGTAATGAATGACGACCTTAACAAACATGCGTCGAAACAATGTCGAAACATTGGTTTCTGACGGAAACGCCATAATTATATGTGTGGTCTACTGTACTTGATTGCTAAGCATGTGTATGGGTCTTGATGTTAAAATATGGGATTGTTTTTACATGAATGTCTCTTTTTCCACATTACAGGTGCCGGGTTGGGTATTGTCTACATTCCGTCCATAGCCGCAGTGTCCTGCTACTTTAATGAAAAAATATCCATCGCCGCCGGAATAGCCGCTTCTGGTGTCGGCGTCGGCAACTTTTTATATCCGGCGCTAATTCGTTGGCTGGTGAACATTTACGACTGGAAACAAAGCTTGCTGATCCTAGGAGCTCTGTCGTTAAATATGTGCGCTCTAGGAGCGGTTATCAGACCTATAAAACGACCTGAAATCACTGAGGATCAACCCATACTTGACATTACTCCATTTAAGAAAAAAGGATATGTTATGATGTGTATAAATGTGTTTTTATTTTGTTGCGGAATATCAGCTTTGTACATTCATCTTGCCGCGCACGGTGCAAATATAGGAATTGATGCGGACAGAAGTGCTATGTTGATATCAGGGCTTGGAGTATCAAACTTGTTCGGAAGACTAGCGTATGGATTTATTAATCAACATCCACGGGCAAACCCTTTCGTTCTATACGGAGTTTCTTTTTTTCTTTCCGGTATATGCATTTGCGTCGTTCCTGCTATTAAGTCTTATCCGGTTTTAATGACATGCGGAGTCCTCTTTGGATTTTTCTCAGGATGCTTTGGGACATTACTGGTTAAGATTTTGATAGATCTGCTAGGTCTGAGAAGGTTTGCTAATGGATATGGATGCCTATTACTCTTCATGGCAGCTGGGCAACTGATCGGAGCTTCTCTAGCCGGTAAGTTTACAACTTCATGATAAATGAAGTTTTTGTTGAAATTTCGATTTATGAAATATATCCAGAACCCACATAGTACCCATGTATCTAGTTGGCTACAAATTCACTCACTTTTGTTCGTCTATCTCTCTCTCTTTTACCTTAGATATGGGTCGGGGAACAATAGCATCGATGGACATTGGTCGATACTGTTTATTTAAGTTCACATTCATATTTAGTTTTTATTTCGGCAGGCGTGAGGAATTGGATGGATTCTCTGACATACAGAGTGCAGACGATGGTGGACGTGAGGAGAGTGGTTTTGGTGATACCATCCTGACTGACGAGGCTATGTGTTGTGCTCATCTTTTCTGCTCTCCTATGATTGAGACATAAAGTTGTCCTAGTTACAGCAATCAGATGATGGCCAAGCCGGTAGACAATGCTGAGATGGTGATTGGCGACGAGGGGAACTAGAACTACTTCAATGGCGACGATGATTAAAACCCCTGCTAGAATTATAACCAGAATTATTGCTAAACTCTTGCTTATTACTGACAGTCGAGTATATCCTGGTTTTACTATTGCTCCCTATCACCACAATGTAGCTCTGGCTCCGTTATATTCTCCTTTCACAGCGAGCACACCAAATCACCTTGAGTGTACAATAACAGTAGTGCAATCAAAACGCTGTAGGGAGCGCAGCATGGTAATTGACTCTTGCTTTACTTTCGTTGGTTTCCGGTTTCCTAAACATTTAACAACTGCAAAAATCCATTAATTGAATAGATATAATTAATTAACACTCACTTATCAGGTACATGAATTTACAATTATCTTGCTTTCGTTTGATATACTCATGAACTAGTATACGACTTATTTTTCAGGAAGTTTTACATAATAATTATTATACTACTAAACAAAAACATCTGTTTCAGAATTTGTGAATGAAACTTAAATTCGTTTACATCTAACATTTCTGTTTTCAGTCAAGTTTGTGCCTGCGCAGCCCCCGGTCCATGCTGATTTGATTTTGACATTATAATTTTATATTAGATTTGCATTATGTACCTTATACTCAATACGTTATATAATTTTTCTAATCGTTTTATTTATGACAAACTTCAAACTATTTTTAATACTGTTTAAAGTCCTACTAGTCAACAGTATTTCAGTCATATGGAGACTACCCAGTCAGAAAATACTGACTCTAGGCGAACTAGCATTTACCTGGAACTAACTATGCTGAGTGCCAATAAAAGGAGGTATACCAATACCATTTTAACGATTTCGGTATGACGCGGCCTAGGATCGAACCCGATACCAACTGATTCAAATAACTGATTGTATTTGGAATATTAGACACAAGCAGGTAGTAGTAGTTACTTTGAATTATTTGATAACGTTTATACTGTTATTTTCTTCTTTTTATTTACTTCAATTTATTTTGGTTTCCAGGAGCAATGTTTGACATCACTGGGTCATACACGCTGGCATTCATCGTTGGAGGGTCTCTATGCATTTTCAGTTCCGTGTTCATTATTCAGCCATACCTTTACGTCAGACACCATCCACATTCTGCTGAGGAGGAGATCGTTGCCGAGAAGGCCGCATTGGCTGCGTCCACTGATGTTGTAGACATAAGATACGCTTCACATAGAGACTTTGTTCACATGGCGATCTCACTTGAAAGTCTGTCAGGTGCAAAGCGTGCCTTGGACGAGTCCGTTGTTCACAGATCGACAATGTCTTTAGCTGTACCGAAAGTCAATACGTATAAGGTTTCAAAGAATGGCTCGTATTTACCTGTGAATAAAACAATCGATGCATTGAAGCTCTCGTTTTCTACGGAAACTATATAATCCGGACAATTACAATTATTCTTTCTTCAACCGACACTCTGACGGTCAAAATGGACTAAATGGACCTTACAGGTTACAAGCTAATTGTTAGTCATTAGAGAGCTTCATATTGATGTATTGTTTGTCATTAAAGGGGCCTCATATTGATGGGAATGGATACTGTTTTGGGGATAGAATACAAAAGTTGAACATCCCATGTGATGTCTTTACTGCCCTGTATCTAGCGCTTGCATAATTAATTGTATTTTGGCCTCGATGAAAGAGTGGTGAAGGTCTCGCTGACTAAAAAGAATTTGTCACTCAGGGCCGACGGTTTGAATCCCAACCGTGACTAAGAATGTGTATGCAGCAGATATGTGGAATGGCGAGTGATTTATCCGCCTGTGGAATGCCGGTCGTTCTATCCGCCAGTGGAATGGCGGTCGATCTATTCGCTTGTGGAATGGAGCATTTGCTATACGCATGCGGAATACCGGTCACGGACAGTTTATGAGAATTATATTCATATCGACCTTTCAAGTTAGTGTGGTCCTCTCCTGAGCCACAAACTGTATTAACAGCATGATCAATGTTCAATATTTAGGTTTACATCATTACTATGTACCCGTACTAGTACGGTACAACTATCCACGCAACCTCTCTATAGAAGCAGCCTAGCAACAACATCCACCATTTACAGCTCAGGAAGGCTGTTGCTATGGAGAAGTTGGTCGCACTGAACATGAAATGTGTTAAAAGCATACTCAGTACATGTAAATAATAAAGCACACATGTTGATGTGCAAAATGTTTTAAAGTGACCTTGTAATTGCATTTCGTGATATGAAAAACAACTTTACATTGTATATAAAAATCCGCTAATTAAATGTATTGCATCGTATATTTTTTGTACACACATGATGTCGTCATGTTTCCGCATAAGGCTATATAACATGACAAACATTTTAATGGGCATTTTTATAAGTAAATGTACTACATGTATCAGTTGGATATACTTAGTAATCATTTTATCAAATGTTAATGTTTTGTACAAGATAAAATCCATGCTGTTTGTCGATTCAAAATGTTTTGCATATTCCATTTCTGTTTTATTTGATATGCGGGTTTCAGTTAATGCATATAACGTATTTTATGACTGCGCTTGCATAATTCGTTCAGTTTTATAGCAAATGAAATAGAGACGACCCTGCGTTTGTAGCCACAGTCAACCACGTGTCTTAATCAGATTATAGTACATGTACATTTTTTTGTATCATTAAATCCTTATTTGGTTTTCAATACATTTGTAGTAAACGGTTTCCTGCTTTACGCTGCCACCAATAATGTACATGTACATCTTATCCGATTATTTCACCATTGCTTCATTAGTATACACGCGTCCATCAACAATTATTATCCTAACTAGACAGTATATATGTAGTAAATGGTTAATATATTGTTTAAACTATTTACGTGAAACCTCGTGTATTTTCGTTATTTTACAGTTGTATAGGAGAGATCATGTTTGTATACATAAGGATAAGTACCACCAGCTAGCTATTGGTGAAAGGCAGGTTTTTATTGTTCATTCATCCAATAGATTGCTGGTGGGCATGTTGCATATGAATACGGTGATCTCTCCTGTAGGTTAGAGTTTATTAACTGTTTTCTTCAAAGATTTAAACCTTAGCAAGCAATAGCGAAGCGTGGTTTATAAGCTTGATGAAAACGTTTTAAACTCTAACCGACTTAATGTTTGTCCCACCCACAATTGTTAAAACCACAGAAATGAAGAACGTTCTTCAGGGATAAGAAGACGGAAATCAAGCCTGTTGATTGGTCGAAAAAGTCGTGCAAACACTTAAGAGTATTTTGACAAGTTGAAATAACAAAAAATGTTACGAGGACGGATGAGCACGACTATTCCTAGGGGCTAATAGTTTTTAACAATAATGTAATGAAGACGTGGTTATAATGAGTCCTCACTACCTTACCATGTAAAACAAGCAATAAGATATACTCTTGTTACGGTATATGCTTTTCCCGTATAAATAATTACTTGACGCGCATCATATCGGTGGTCTTTTATAAATAACCCATTGGAATAGTGTATACGACGTTTGTCGTGAGATCAAATTCGGTCTCCGTTGATTTATTCACGGTTTTATTTGACTGACTTTTTCAGTCGCATATCATCGACATCTGACTTTATGATAATGTATATCGTGTGTTATTACCATCAGTGTCGGTTGAGAACGTACTTTCTACTGCTGACAAATAATTGTTCAGGCGTATGCTTCAAAATGTGTCTGTTTTGTGTACATGTGTACTTCTAATTTCTAAAAATGACGTCACATGGCCGTAACGTGGTCTGGCCTCATCGTACAGTAACGCACAAGTCCAAAAGCGTATAAACCTAATCACTGCATGACTTATTGGGAGACTATAAACTTCAACTTGTATGGTCTATTGCGAGCAAGAGCACCTGCAACGTCTGGTCACTGTATGACTTATTGGGAGATTGTACAATTCATCGTGTATGACTTATTGCGGTAACCGGAAGTTGACTTGTTCAAGTATACACTGTAAGTCACTATTGAGATAAGATCTTTTAGTGCAGCTTTTTACTATTTCATTTATTAATACATGTATATTTATTTTTTTTATTATTTTTGTTTTTATTAATGCTGATCAGATAGTCATGCCTTTTAAAAACTGTATACAGTGAACGTATCGTACCTAACAGCAGTTTCACACTAGAGATCATTTTAAGTGGGTTATATTTTCTTCTTTTGAGTTGCATGTATAGTTCTACGCGAAGTGAGGTGCACTTTAACTATACATGTACTTAACTAATACGTTCATTGTCCAATTGCAAACGTACCATTCACGAATGCCATTCAATTTTGACAAGTATATGCCTATTATAGCTACAAGCGTTTTTTTCTATGTTTCATTGGCATGTAAGAAAATACCGTGCCTACTTATTATGAATGCATGACTTTTTTGTGTATGCTTTGGGTTTGTTTTCGCACAGTCATTGCTTCGATGTATTCAAAGATTGTAAAAGTATAATTGATTACTAGTACAAAAGCCATGTAGATCTACTTGAATACGTTTTTTGTGGGAGGTATGATTTTTATATAAAGACGATGTATGAATTACACTTCATCATGTTGAAAGAATATGAATGCGGTGCTAAGGGGCTCCTATATGTTTGACGACAGAAACTAATAGAATCCAATGTGATAACGTTAACTTGATTTTTTTAAGTTTGCTTCAATAAAACGTTGCCTTTTATAATTTCTCGTATAGTTGTATGTATGTAAAACTGTGTGTCTTTCTTATAGAAATGGCATTTGCTAACCTTTGAATTAATAATTTAATATGCATGGTCTACGTTATTACTGTTTTTTTTGTATCTATTTACATCTTGTATATAGGCATAGATGTAGAAACATGACTCGTTTATATGTAAATAATTACTACATGTGTGTAATATAAGCATTTGATGACATATATGACAATAAATAGGGTTTCGTTTTTAACTTGTTGGTTTCACCGACCAGAGATTGTTTATAATGTGTATATTTTGTATAGTACGGACGCCATTTAATCATGATATGACGTCATCATATACCAATCGGGTCATCTCGGCTATTTCCGCCAAACTAGTATATAGCCTGCGGAAATTACCGAGAAGTGTCGATTGGCATCATTATATTGTAATTGTATTCGCACGCGTGATATGGTTTGTTCATATGCCTTTATTTGTTTATGCGTCATTGTTTATCATTCTTCATTTTTATAGTCATCAACTTTTATGATATTGTGATATTGTTTATACATGACTTTTAACAGTGCTCAATAAAACAGGAAAAATCATGATAAAAATGTTCGTGTCATTTTATGAATATCCGTAGATCTATAGATTCTACTCTTTTTTTTGGCCCGTATTCATAAACGTCTTAAGATATTTTCTAAAGAAATTATTGAAAAAAATATTTCACTTAAAAATCTCAGTTCCTTATCTCAGACAATATTGCTTATTTCATAGTGCAATTAGATTCTACTTGACAAAATCTATCTTTGACGAAAAGGATTTTTCTTAAAATCTTAGAGAAATTTATTCAACAAACTTGGATAATTAGTTTTTCTTAGACAAAAAAATAGGTTAGCAGTTTTGTGAATACGGGTCCTGTGTTTTAGTCTTATCACATGATACGGAATGGTGTCAAATGGTATTCAAGTCATCAAATATTTGACATTTTGATTAAAACGTTACTAAAGGTTCCACCATGTCATCTATTCGACGTACGTCAGATATACATATTTAGACAGTGATTATGCATTCATTCCTAATAATGAGTTCAACTTTTGCCTTTAATCTATGGCGTCAAATCACACTATTAGCATCGTCATAATGATTTGCAGATATGTATTACTTACATAGTTACATGGTTCAGCATATATCCTCTAACACAGTAATAGAGAGTGTGTCAGTATTTCACAAGTATTAAAACTGCGATTTAATCTTATAGTAATTGCTTGTTAACGTTCTTATTAAAATGCAGAAGAACATTCCCTTAAATTTACGGATCATTTATTACAAATGCTTTAAAATTAATAATGCTTTATTACTTTAATTATTTTTTTAAGTTGACGCATGTTACACACATATTACCTTTTACATACGTGTTAACCAATATTCGTGAGTTATTGTTGTTGTTTAAAAAAATCGCCCAACGTTAGCTGTATGTTTGTCTGCATTTTTGCATAAGAATATATTTTTTGTATCAACTTCATTTATAATAATCACTACATTTGTATGTTGTAAATCGCAGTTTTAAGACATGAAAATGGACGGGTACACCACCTTTAATTAGATCTCAATTTGTCCTTCTAAGGGAGACAATCGCCGTATACGTTGTCACACATTATTTTGTACAGTTACTACCCTTGATACTAAAAGGGTAGGTAATAATTATTTCTAAACTCTAGGTTTTCAATACAAGGGTTCAATAAATACTATTTTGCATTACCATTACGACATTTTTAAGGAAAAATGGCAATGTAGGGAAACGAAAAGCAACATATTTTAAATGATGAATTATGATTTTAATATATTTTTCATAATTTGAGAAAATTAAAGAAAATAACAAAAAATATCAATTGAATGCAAAATATTATTTATTCCCTGTATCATGTATCAAAACTTATATACGTTTGAGAATTAAAAACATCACGAACGATAGTTAGTCATGTAGTTCAGTTTGAAAATTGTCTTTTTGGAAGACTTTATTATATGAGTAGCGTGTCTTTTGGTATTTGGCTTTCGTCTAGAGGAATGTGCACAATATTTTAATTTCAAATAAAACGAGAAAACTATTAAATGTGACGTTCATGTCCAAGTATTTATTAATTTTCAACTATCAAGTACATCTACCGGAAGGTACTAATTAAAAAGTAACATGATAGTAACGGAATAAATAATATTTTATTTACAATTTATAAATCAACAAAATATGGGTTTTAGTCTTCCAACGTTGGCTGATGGGTATACGTTATTGATGTGAAGCGAGGGGACCATGAAACCATGCACCGGTTGTTGTTGTTGTTGTTGTTGTCGGTTGATGTACATTTATCGTTATGCGACGATCTAAATGATGATAGTGATGATAATTGAACAGGTACAACGTTGAAAGAAGAAAACCAAATAGTCTGAAATAAGAAATTAGGATAAATTAACTACAATGTACAGAAATACAATGAGTGGTAAGATTCAATGTAACAAACCAATGGTAAATAGTTTATACCAATAGTGAAATCTCAACATGTACTTACATCGCTTAGCAATGTTAAGTAAAAGAATTAGACCACTCAGCTATCGCTAGAACCCTAGAAAAGGATACGAAAAAATAATACTAGTAGTAAGTATCAATGTGACAAGACAAGCTTTAAATAACGTTACTTCAATGTACGCGAAATGCCTGAAATTACAAATTCGCCAAATGTTCGACACGCGATAATGTCCACTTATAAATACAGAATGCATGATTTTTTTATAAATGCATGCACGTACTACACGAAAACTGTTTAATCTTTCATATACACATACGCAGAATACGGGTAAAGCGCCTATATAGCTTAGTGGTAGAGTGTTCGCTTAAAGTACCACACATGATCCGGTAATACCAAAGACGTCGTGTAAGACGAAGTATTTTTTTGCTAAGCATTAAACAGAGAAACTGACTTTCCTTCTCCTCCTACATATCCTCATGACGATGGAAAACATCTAGATTTTTTCTAAGGAAGTCGCCTTCATAAATGGACGCGGACAATTCCAAATAAGGGAAGCAAATATTGTATGCCGACTTCTGGTTCTTACACAAACAATCGAGTCGCATAAAAAGAACAAAATTGAAAGCATACGCATGAATTATACGAGTAATTTTAGATTTTATTATCAATACATTACTTATACCCACCATGTTAACGCAGCCGGAAATAAGCCTTCCAAGATGGCGACTGTCACGTGACCGAGAAATTATCCACTGATGGTAACGTTGGAAGTTGAGTCGTTTTTCAAGGAGATGATGACCATAAGAATGAGGAACAGGAATCCAAACATGTACACTGAAAAATAAAATAATAACAATGTTAAAGTTTCGGGTTCTGCAAACCAACACATTATTTCACGCAATTTAAGTTGGTTTAGTTCGCGAGTGCTATGCATCAGTATACATGTATTCCATAACTAGAATAATTGATGGCAATAAATTGGCGTTGTTTTTCAAAATGTTCCAGTTCATTATTGAATAGAATCATGTGGTGGAAAGATTGGTGTGGACTTTCCTGTGTCCAACTTAATGTCATAAATTGGTTGGTGACATCATTGAAATAAAAATAGTATATTAATACTATCCTACTGAAGATCAGTTAACATCACCGTCAACATAGATCTATATCTAGGCAATTGCATGACTTAGCCATATTATTTTTTAGATGTAAATATGACCAATTCTCGAAATCATGGCTATATGTCATATAAAACAACAGTCAATTCAAAACAGAAAATATATGTGGACTGACATATCAAACATTGGAGCAGATAATTATACGATAAATCATTTTATATTTGCATGATTTTTATTTCGCAAATTTTGGTATCAAACATATTTCGCGAATTTTTAAATTAGAGTGTTTACGAAAACTTACATGAGTTGCTGTTGACACCAGTTGATCCAGAACCATAACCATAAGCAGGCATATAGCTTGCATATCCTCCTCCATAACTGCCGTAGTCAGCGGCAACCATACCGATCACCATAGCAACGGCGACAATAATAAGTGTAACAGACTTCATTTTTCACTGTGGGAGAAAAAGCAAACATAGAGTCAATAAAATAGTAACGTACAAGCACCAGTCCCTCCACATTTATTTCGAGGGCAATGGAGTGGTTTTCTATAATTTCATTTTTGTGATGTCGTCGTACATGTATATTGATCTAGAGAATATCAAATTGATAATTATGTTGTGCATTGTGTTACTAGGAAAAGACATTACTGTCACATTTCCCATAACCAAAAATATAAATTATAAATATTTCAAAATCGTCCGCGAATATAGTACATAATTTATAAATTTCCAAATAGGATATAGATCTACATGTGAATTGTTCAAAATTTCAAATAATGTTAAGAAACAAAAGCTGTATAGCCAATATTAAATATACATGTATCATTAGTCTAGAGTCATTAGTCTATAAAAAAATAATTATTATACCACGGACGATGAAAATGCGTATTTTTCAACTTTAATAATATTCATGTAGCATAAAGTTAATATAGATCTGATGAGCGCGTTTAAGGAATAAACTTTTACTTTATTAAATATATGCTCGTTTTCTGATATGATACTCAAATCCCTTGATCATGTCATATAAGGCCTATTTTAAACTGTGAATATATTACTTAAAATAATATACAATATATAAATGGTTAAATACAATGCTATTTATATTCATTTACTGCATAATGCGTACAAATTAACGTTATCCTGGACCTTTATGCATTCTAATTACGAATGATATCAATTTCCGCGAGAAAACCTTGCTTTACCGGTCATTTAGAATAGTGTTAAAATAAAAGTACACTTCGTACATATGTCCGTAATACTCTACGCTTATGAAAACGAAGGCCGAAATTAAAGCATAGACAATAAATAAACGGTTAAATTATATTAATAGATGGTTCGAGTGCAATGTTAATTAGTTCGCTCTATACTGAACCGTAATATATCATTAATATACGATATAGATCTACATGTATTTAAAGATCGAATTATTGATATAATATAACATGAAATATAAAACTTGTACATACCTCGAATCTTGTGACAATAAATGTAACGAGCTCTCTGCGAAACTGGTCATATATATTTACCCGGAAGTAGAGAAGAGCGTTCATGAAACGCGTAACAATTTCCGGGTAGGTATAGACAGTCTTGCGTCAACTTGACAGTTTGTCGGACACATAGCCTGTGCTTGGGTTTTAATTTAATATACAAATGTAGTTTATATAGTCAATTTCTCATCCCTTAATATAAACTCGTATTTCGGTGGTTTTTATTAGACACCCCACGTGTATCCCGACGTTGTTAATTTGTCGTAGTTATAATTTATCTACAACGATTAGCAAAAATATTAATTTTTATGTATGTACGTGTATGTAAGTATAATTAGTTAATGAGATAGGAAGCCATTGTACCTCCTAACAGAAGTGACAGTCGAGAAAGCATACCTTGTTCGATCAGGCGCAGGTGTGCCGTCTATACAGACCTGTTTATTACAGGAGGCGAGTCAACTATTTTTGCATGTGTTTTCTCTTTGCACTCTCAAGGATAGCATATAAGCAAGGCCAAAACAAAATCTAGCTAAACACCGAAACATATAATATAATATAATTATATCTAATTGATAAACTGTATTATATAGTAGGTAGCCGGACAAGGCTCCTCGGTGTTACCGTACCAAGTTCTCCTCCGAGGATCTGTATTCTAACGGAGACCTATTCGGTATAACAATGGTGTCAACTCGTTGAAAAGCAATGAAATTACATTTAACATTTTTATATCAAAGGTTCTACCAAGTTATCTGCCCGACGACACATGTTGAAATTTATTTAAACCGTTGGGTGGCCGATTGGTTAGCGCTCACGACTACCAGGTTCGAATCTCGACTGGGCCACTGGGAATTTCAGAAACTCTTTTCAGTGTTTCCCATCGACTAGAGGTGAACTGGATGGAAGTTGGTAGTCTCGCATGTATTGGTGCTATATACCAGGCACGTTAATATATAATAAACTAAGGAGTCTATTCGGAAAGAAATAGGGCAGCGGTGCCCGGATTCCTTGCATCACACAAACATTATGTCTCGTCCCTTGTTGGCAAATTAGGCAGGGATAATACCGAATGGTCACGCACTATGACTGTCTCAGTCGCACGCAAAAAAATAAACCGTTTGTGGTATGCTTTCCTTTCAAATGATGTCGCCGTGTTTGAAATTCATTATATAAACCAGAGAGTTTGGCTATGGGGCAATTCTAAGGGAGACAATCAAGATAGACGTGGTTACGCATTTGATACACAGTTACCACCATGGAGAGTGGAAATAAAAGGTATACTCATGTAAACGTAGATTGTGTATTCATTTTGCCCAGGGGCACACGTATTGAATACGAAACGTCAAATTCTGACAATAAATAAATTAAGGTATTTTCATTGGTAGATCTACTAGTGTCTATTTCTTCACTGATTTCTGTGCGCAGAATGATTTAACCATTACGACGGTGCAACCATCTTCCCACACAAGACACTTCACAAGGAGTCATATAGGAGAGGTCATGTTTGTATACAAAGATAATCGTACCACCAGCTAGCTATTGATGAATGGCAGATTTTCATTGTCCATTCAGCCAATAGGTTGGTGGTGGGCATTTTGCGGTGATGAAAACGGTGATCTCTCCTATACCTCTCAAGATTTGTCAGTGAATAACCATATCGGCCATGTTGTTATTTCAATGAGATGCCGAGAAGGACCCTCATGGTATCAGAGCCTAGAGAAACAGCAGGAGCTTTTTATCGCTTAGTTTTGACGCGTATTGCCAGCATCAGAAGAACAGGAATACAACGTCATCTACAATTTGACACATCGGATTTGAGAGGCGAGAAACAACAGAGTTTTACACTCACTCTCAACAAGCGCTTCCAAGCTGGAAACACATCGAAGATGGCTCTCTAGAGAAACGTCATCTACAATTTGACACATCGGATTTGAGAGTCGAGAAACAACAGAGTTTTACACTCACTCTCAACAAGCGCTTCCAAGCTGGATACACATCGAAGATGGCTCTCTAGAGAAACAGTGGGGACGGTAGGGTGAGAAGCACCTTCGATCACCACCACATGCCGGGAGGACTTGAGATTTCGACGACGTACTTACAGTTGTAGCTACGGCTGTCAGAAAGCACCATCACAACGGTTAAGGTGGTAAGACCACGTTTTATCAAACGATTGAATTTCCCCCAAAGGAATTTGCGAGCTACACGGTTTTCAAATGACCTATCATTGTCTCATTTACGCTCATTTTAATAAATACATGTATACCGTTTTAAACGTTGAAGTGTGGTGAGTTTGCAATTCACTGAAAATTTGTGTTTAAAAAACTACATGAAGATCTAGCTACTAAGTATAATTATCCTGATACAATGTTTTGTTAATCTTCGTTTGTAATAATTCGCTGATCGAATAGATCTACAAACAGTGCATTTATACTACATTGTAGAATAGACTCTCAGGACACTATATAGTCCGTTAGCGATCAAGCTGGACCCTAAAATATCTTAAAAAGTCCCATGCCGATTAGAATAAAACATGATATATCTTCACAAATCAACATTGCCAACTTTCATAAAATAAAACAGAATTTTTTATCCACAGAAAAGTGTACTTTAAAGTCTAAACAAGAGTAAATACGTATGGGTGGTTAGAAATACACCAACAACACCACAGGGTATTGACGCATATTATATTATGCGTGTGCGACCGCCTTAAGTTATATCTCATATACGATTATATATAAGATATAAGGCGGTCGCACATGCATAAAATAATATGCGTTAATACCCTGTGAACAACACTTATGGCATCCCAAAAAAAACTCTAAGGAAAACTGTAGCGCAGAAATTTTGGACAACGGCCTGCGTGACGTGATTTGCTCAATATTGACGTCATCAAAACTTCTGACGTCACAGTACACCAGCGACGTTAGCAACAACGTCAAACGTAATGAAAACGGCAAGAGGAAATACACGCAAATGTTTGAGGTTTGATAAATATTTAATAACACTTTTTTCTGGGAAAATATTTCACATTGTGCATGTACATACGGACGATGTATTTTGCGGACGTGAAATACATGTAATATAATCGTGATAGATGATTAATTTAACAATTTAGCGCGATATTAATTTTACAAAATTAGAGCGAGATCGGCGAGTTTAAGACCAGTCGGGTGAGTGTGTTAATAACACGAGACAAGATGGCGGGATTCGTGATTTGTCATTCAATTAAAGTTTGATTATAATGTAGAGATATCAATCGAATCATATTAGATAGTGGGAGATGCTTTAACGATTCCTGTTTATTGCTCTAAAACATGGTGCTGTATAGTTTTTAGTGGATGTGGTAGTTCCAACGAAATCGTAGATATACTTCCACAGGACATGACGACATACAAGCTTAGGAATAATTCGGGTAAGCTAAATGCTTTAGAAATAGTATTATATGTGAAATAGTGAGAACAATTGTAAAGAACAGCACTTGTCTGCGATACAGGTGTGCTTCAAATTTCGCTACATCATATTTCTCCATTACGGCGCCGTCTGTAAGTATTTTTTTACTGTTAGAAGTATTTCTGAAGTGTTGACCAGTTGATTGTTCAAGCATTAATGAGCGCTCTCCTGTGATATTGTTTTGACCATTTATGATTGATTCTGGAGAGAGGTTGAATGGTCAAGTCGATATACCGATGGCGGCCCAATCTCTTTCGATATCATCTGATATCAAACTGTACAGGTCAATCATATAATGTAAAATAGCAATGGTTTAAATTGATATCTTCGGATGATACTTACACCTTGCTTGAATGTAGTTTGGTAAGCATTGTGGTTGCTAACCATACATTCCTGTTGTTGTCAGTTCTTGTACTGGTCTTTCCGAAACATATTCGTGTTGCTTAAGTCATGTTATGACGATACGATATTACACGTATCGGGTGTACAACTATATGTTGTATGTGAGACACCCTAGCCAACAATTTGTTTAGTGGAAAGCTTACATGGATTTGACACAGCAGACCGGTTAAAACAATTGGCACCATGCTAGTTACCCTCGGTTTGATTGAAGGTCAAGTTCTAGCGGATAGCGACCCAATCTTTGCCTATTTACATGACGGGAACTACATGGGGATTGGGAGAGTAGTGTGATTGATGCTTAAACTAATCCTGTTTTTGGTCTAAAAGCTTGGTGTTGTATAGTATTTATTCGATGAAGTAGTTGCAACGAAATCGTAGATATACTGTTTTCCACCAGACATGGCGACATACTTAAGCATAAGCAAGGTAAGCATTATTTCTTAGGAAAAGTATTGTAGGAGAAATAGTGAAATATAATTATGTAAAGAACATAACTTGTCTGAAGTACAGGTGTGCTTCAAATTTCGTTGCATAATATTTCGCCACGACGGCGTATAAGAATTAAATGACAGAATAGTCAACATGATAGCGGCGGTCAAAAATTACATTAAGTAAAAATAATAGGTAAGTAATACCTTTGCTGTTTTAGAAGAATTTCTGAAGTGTTGACCAGTGGATAGTTCAAGCATTAATGAGCGCTCTCCTGTGCTATTGTTTTGACTATTTATGATTGATTCTGGAGAGAGGTTGAATGGTCAAGTCGATATACCGATGGCGGCCCAATCTCTTTCGATATCATCTGAAATCAAACTGTACAGGTCAATCATATAATGTAAAATAGCAATGGATTAAGTTGATATCTTCGGATGACACTTATACTTTGCTTGAATGAAGTTTGGTAATCATTGTGGTTGCTAACCATACATTCCTGTTGTTGTCAGTTCATGTATTGGTCTTTCTAAAACATATTCATTTTGCTTAAGTCATGTTATGGCGATACGATATTACACGTATCGAGTGCATAAATACATGCAGTATGCGAGACACCCTAGTCAACAATTTGTTAAGTGGAAACCTTACATGGATTTGAAAAGCAGACAGGTTAAAACAATTGGCACTATGCTAGTTACCCTCGGTAAGATTGAATGTCAAGTCCTAGCGGATAGCGCCCAAATCTTTGCCTATTTACACGAAGGGAACTACATGGGGATTGAGAGAGTAGCGTCATTGATGCTTAAACTAATCCTGTTTTTTTGGTCTAAAAGATTGGTGTTGTATAAAATGTATTCGATGTAGTAGTTGCAACGAAGTCCTAGATATACTGTTTTCCACCAGACATGGCGACATACTTAAGCATAAGCAAGGTAAGCATTATTTCTTAGGAAAAGTATTATAGGAGAAATAGTGAAATTTAATTATGTAAAGAACATAACGTGTCTGAAGTCCAGGTGTGCTTCACATTTCGTTGCATGATATTTCGCCACGACGGCGTATAATAATTAAATGACAGAATAGTCAATATGATAGCGGTGGTCCAAAATTACAATAAGTAAAAATAATAGGTAAGTAGAACCTTTGCTGTTTTAGAAGTATTTCTGAAGTGTTGACCAGTGGATAGTTCAATCATTAATGAGCGCTCTCCTGTCATATTGTTTTGACCATTTATTATTGATTCTGGAGAAAGGTTGAATGGTCAAGTCGATATACCGATGGCGGCCCAATCTCTTTCGATATCATCTGATATCAAACTGTACAGGTCAATCATATAAAATAAAATAGCAATGGATTAAGTTGATCTCTTCGGATGATACTTATACCTTGCATGCATGTAGTTTGGTAATCATTATGGTTACTAATCATACATTCCTGTTGTTGTCAGTTCTTGTATTGGTCTTTCCAAAACATATATTCGTGTTGCTTAAGTCATGTTATGGCGATACGATATTACACGTATCGGGTGCACAAGTACATGCTGTATGCGAGACACCCTAGTCCACAATTTGTTTAGTGGAAAGCTTACATGGATTTGACACAGCAGACCGGTTAAAACAATTGACACTATATGCTAGTTACCCTCGGCAAGATTGAAGGTCAAGTCCTTGCGGATGGCGGCCCAATATTTGCCTATTCACATCAAGGGAACTTCATGGGGATTGAGAGAGTTGTGACATTGATGCTTTAACTAATCATTTTTTGTTCTAATAGCGTGTTGTAGTATTGTTTTTATTCAATGTAGAAGTTGAAACAAATGCGTAGATATACTATCTCCTCTGGACATGACAACATACTTAAGAATAATAACAGTAAGTATTATATTTAAGAAATAGTATTATAGGTGAAAAAGAGAGAATATATGTAGTGAACACCGCTTGTCTGAGATACAGATGTGCTTCAAATTTCACTACATAATATTTCTCCATCACGGCATTAAGGCAGTAAGTAATTTCTTCGTTGTTAAAAGTATTTCATTAGAGTTGACCAGTGGATAGTTTGAGCATTAATGAGCGATCTCCTGTGATATTGTTTGGACTATTTATGATGATTCTGGAGAGAGGTTGAATGGTCAAGTCGATATACCGATGGCGGCCCAATCTCTTTCGATATCATCTGATATCAAACTGTACAGGTCAATCATATAATGTAAAATAGCAATGAATTACGTTGATATCTTCGGTTATTACTTACACCTTGCTTGAATGTAGTTTGGTAATCATTGTGGTTGCTAACCATACATTCCAGTTGTTGTCAGTTATTGTATTAGTCTTTCTATGACATGTTCGTTCGGCTTCAGTCATGTTATGGCTATACGATATTGCACGTATCGGGTGCATACCAACATGCTGTATGTGAGACACCCTAGTAGCCAACAATTTGTTTAGTGGAAAGCTTACATGGATTTGACACAGCAGACCGGTTAAAACAATTGACCCTATGCTAGTTACCCTTAGTAAGATTGAAGGTAAAGTCCTAGCGGATAGCGGCCCAATCTTTGTCTATTTACATGAAGGGAACTACATGGGATTGTGAGAGTAGTGTCATTGATGCTTAAACTAATCCTGTTTTTGGTCTAAACGCTTGAGGTTGTATAGCATTTATTCGATGAAGTAGTTGCAACGAAGTCGTAGATATACTGTTTACCGCCAGACATGGTGACATACTTAAGCATAAGCAAGGTAAGCATTATTTCTTAGGAAAAGTATTGTAGGAGAAATAGTGAAATATTATTATGTAAAGAACATACCTTGTCTGAAGTACAGGTGTGCTTCAAATTTTGTTGCATAATATTTCGACACGACGGCGTATCAGAATTAAATGACAGAATGGTCAACATGATAGCGGTGGTCAAAAATTACAATAAGTAAAAATAATAGGTAAGTAATACCTTTGCTGTTTTAGAAGAATTTCTGAAGTGTTGACCAGTGGATAGTTCAAGCATTTATGAGCGCTCTCCTGTGATATTGTTTTGACTATTTATGATTGATTCTGGAGAGAGGTTGAATGGTCAAGTCGATATACCGATGGCGGCCCAATCTCTTTCGATATCATCTGATATCAAACTGTACAGGTCAATCATATAATGTAAAATAGCAATGGATTAAGTTGATATCTTCGGATGATACTTACACCTTGCTTGAATGTAGTTTGGTAATCATTGTGGTTGCTAACCATACATTCCTGTTGTTGTCAGTTCTTGTATTGGTCTTTCCAAAACATATTCGTGTTGCTTTAGTCATGTTATGACGATACGATATTACATGTATCGGGTGCACAACTACATGCTGTATGTGAGACACCCTAGCCAACAATTTGTTTAGTGGAAAGCTTACATAGATTAGACACAACAGACCGGTTAAAACAATTGACACTATGCTAGTTACCCTCGGCAAGATTGAAGGTTAAGTCCTTGCGGATGGCGGCCCAAGTTTTGCCAATTTACATGAAGGGAACTGCGTGGGTATGGATGGAGAGAGTAGTGTCATTGTTGCTTAAACTAATCCTGTTCTTTTTGTCTAAAACCTTGATGTTGTACAGTATTTATTCGATGTAGTAGTTGCAACGAAGTCGTAGATATACTTCCGCAGGACGTGACGACATACTTAAGCATAAGCAAGGTAAGCATTATTTTTTAGGAATAGTATTATAGGAGAGATAGTGAAATATAATTATGTAAAGGACATTACTTGTCTGAAGTACAGGTGTGCTTCAAATGTCGTTGCATTATATTTCGCCACGACGGCGTATAAGAATAAAGTGACTGAATAGTCAACCTGATAACGGTGATCAAAAATTAGAAGAAGTAGAAGAAAGAGGTAAGTAGTACCTTTGCTGTTTTAGAAGTATTTCTGAAGTGTTGACCAGTGGATAGTTCAAGCATTAATGAGCGCTCTCCTGTGATATTGTTTTGACCATTTATGATTGATTCTGGAGAGAGGTTGAATGGTCAAGTCGATATACCGATGGCGGCCCAATCTCTTTCGATATCATCTGATATCAAACTGTACAGGTCAATCATATAATGTAAAATAGCAATGGATTAAGTTGATATCTTCGGATGATACTTACACCTTGCTTGAATGAAGTTTTGCAATTAGCATTGCTAACCATACATTCCTGTTGTTGTCAGTTCTTGTATTGGTCTTTCAAAAACATATTCGTTCTTCTTGAGTCATGGTACGGCGATACGATATTACACGTATCGTATGCACAACTATATGTTGTATGTGAGACACCCTAGCCAACAATTTGTTTAGTGGAAAGCTTACATGGATTTAACACAGCAGACCGGTTAAAACAATTGATACTACGCTAGTTACCCTCGGCAAGATTGAAGGTCATGTCCTAGCGGGTGGCGGCCTAATCTTTGCCTGTATACATGAAGGGAGCTACATGGAGATTGAGAGAGAAGTGTCATTGATACTTAAACTAATCATGTTTGTTGGTCTAAAGCTTCGTGCAGTATAGTATTTATTCGATGTAATAGGTTCAACGAAGTTGTAGATATACTGTTTTCCGACAGATATGGCGACATACTTAAGCATAAGTAAGGTAAGCATTATTTCTTAGGAATAATATTATAGGAGAAATAGTGAAATACATGTATAGTTATGTATAGGACATTACTTGTCTGATGTACAGATGTGCTTCAAATGTCGTTGCATAATATTTCGCCACGACGGCGCATAATAATTAAATGACAGAATAGTCAACATGATAGCGGTGGTCACAAATTACAATCAGTAAATATAATAGGTTAGTAGAACCTTTGCTGTTTTAGAAGTATTTCTGAAGTGTTGACCAGTGGATAGTTCAAGCATTAATGAGCTCTCTCCTGTGTTTTGACTATTTATGATTGATTCTGGAGAGAGGTTGAATGGTCAAGTCGATATACCGATGGCGGTCCAATCTCTTTCGATATCATCTGATATCAAACTGTACAGGTCAATCATATAATGTAAAATAGCAATGGATTAAGTTGATATCTTCGGATAATACTTACACCTTGCTTGAATGTAGTCTGGTAATCATTGTGGTTGCTAACCATACGTTCCTGTTGTTGTCAGTTCTTGTATTGTTCTTTCCAAAAACATATTTGTTCGGCTTCAGTCATGTTATGGCGATACGATATTACACGTATCGAGTGCATAACTACATGCTGTATGTGAGACACCCTGGTCAACAATTTTTTTAGTGGAAAGCTTACATAGATTTGACACAACAGACCGGTTAAAACTATTGACCCTATGCTAGTTACCCTTGGTAAGATTGAAGACCAAGTCCTAGCGGATGGCGGCCCAATCTTTGCCTATTTACATGAAGGGAACTACATGGGGATTGTGAGAGTAGTGTGCTTGATGCTTAAACTAATCCTGTTTTTGGTCTAAAAGCTTGATGTTGTATAGCATTTTTTGGTCTAAAAGATTGGTGTTGTATTATATTTATTCGATGTAGTAGTTGCAACGAAGTCGTAGATATACTGTTTTCCGCCAGACATGGCGACATACTTAAGCATAAGCAAGGTAAGCATTATTTCTTAGGAATAGAATTATAGGAGTAATGGTGAAATACAATTATGTAAAGGACATTACTTGTCTGAAGTACAGGTGTGCTTCAAATGTCGTTGCATGATATTTCGCCACAACGGCGTATAAGAATTAAGTGACAGAATGGTCAACATGATAACGGTGGTCAAAAATTAGTAGAAGTAGAAGTAAGAGGTAAGTAGTACATTTGCTGTTTAGAAATATTTCTGACGTGTTGACCAGTGGATAGTTCAAGCACTAATGAGCGCTCTGAGGGACTGAGATATTGTTTTGACCATTTATGATTGATTCTGGAGAGAGGTTGAATGGTCAAGTCGATATACCGATGGCGGCCCAATCTCTTTCGATATCATCTGATATCAAACTGTACAGGTCAAACATATAATGTAAAATAGCAATGGATTAAGTTGATATCTTCGGATGATACTTACACCTTGCTTGAATGTAGTTTGGTAATCATTGTGGTTGCTAACCATACATTCCTGTTGTTGTCAGTTCTTGTATTGGTCTTTCCAAAACATAGTCGTGTTGCTTCAGTCATGTTATGGCGATACGATATTACACGTATCGGGTGCACAACTACATGCTGTATGTGAGACACCCTAGCCAACAATTTGTTTAGTGGAAAGCTTACGTGGATTTGACACAGCAGACCGGTTAAACAACTGACACTATGCTAGTTACCATGATCGGCAAGATTGAAGGTCAAGTCCTAGCGGATGGCGGCCCAATCTTTGCCTATTTACATGAAGGGAACTACATGGGGATTTGGAGAGAAGTGTCATTGATGCTTAAACTAATCCTGTTTTTGGGCTAAAACTTGGTGTAGTATAGTTTTTATTCGATGTAGTAGTTGCAACGAAGTAGAATGAATTTAAACATATTATAGATGAGTGCCTGTCTGGTTATTTCAATTTTAAACGTAAACGTTTATGCAATTGTACACGTTATAATTGATGTTTCTCGTTTTATGTTGTTAATATACATGTATGTACTTTTTAATTATTGAAGGCCTTGTTGTACATAAGATATGTATTGTTCTATCATATACATGTTACCTTCAGAAAATAAACATTTTATTATTACATGTATTATTATAGATTTACTATTTCTGCCAAACATTATACAAGAACATTGTTTACGCACCGCAGACGAAGAGTGATCTCGAAATAAAAATGGGGGGGGGGGGTTCTGGTAGCATGCCCAAAATAAATAGGGTAGGTAGGTCTGAAGATAGTGAGCATCAACCCTTGAAAAGAAAATCAGATATACAGTACAATGTACAACCTCTATAGAGCAACACCTTTTAGGATCTGCAAATATTGGTAATTTTTAGGTGCTGTTGTTTTACAGAGGTTAAATTTATAGTAAATCGTGACTTAGGGAAATTTTAAAGGTGTTGTTACACAAAGTTTATTCACAGGGGAGAATCACGTGATCGCGAAGATACATTTCAAACCGATTAACTTTGGTGTATTTCGTTTTTCATACATATAACATGGCATTCATAATTTTTATAGCAATTATTGCAAAAAGTCAGCGTTTAGAGAATAACCGCATAAGTGTCTTGTTTACGTTTTGTACTAAAACGCTAAAAAACTGTGTCGAGTTTCAGGCCTAAACGAAGCACAATTCAGACAAACGAAATACATCAAAGTTAATCGGTTTGATATGCTGGTACTCTGCGCCTATTATGCATTTCTGATTTAGTCTGTAACTATGCACATACCTGAATAATTTTTCTCGAATCGAACTTTTGTGCCGCCATGTTGTACACAAAATGTATCTTTGCGATCACGTGATTCTCCCCTGTGTTATTGCTCTACAGAGGGCCGCTCTGGTCAGGTTGTACGACAATTATTTTTTTCAAACACATTGTAAGGGTACATCTGGATACTGGAAACAGTGTTTTGGTTTACACCCACAGAAAAACAACTAACACTATGTTGATTGTTTATTAGTATTTAATAATATATTTATAGATATATATTTTATTAAAAACACATCATACTCTACATCAATCTACCATATAGAGTAAAATAACAGATAACATAGCTTGCTAACAATATCAACAACGTTAACTGATATATAGTCCAGAGAATTTGACACGACTCTCGACCTTCTATTTGTATAATTTAACAGCTGATATGTTGTCTATATTTATAATCCCGTTGTATGCTTTCATTAGCGGGGAGTATCACGAAGATGCTCAAGATGTAATACCAACACAACTCTAAAGGACCGATATTGCACAATTTGCTCGCAGAAATTTATATATTCAACGCAAGAACCCAGTAATATATGCATGCATAAATGGTCAGGATCATGTCAAATTCTCTGCGCTATACTCTACAATCACTTAAAATTGTTTCTAAAATTTAAACATGGTGCAATAAAAAGATACACCTTTTAAGATGGTCACAATTTTATCTGTTTATCTGAATTTAAAATTGTTTCTAAAATTTAAACATGGAGCAATAACAAGATACAATTTCCTTGTTAGATGGTCACAATTTTATCGATCTGTATATAAGCAAACATAGTCAACTCTTGCTACACTGATATAGTGCAATCAAATCAACCTGATCCTTGAATCTAGTATTAGCATAATTCTAACAGTTAATTTCTTGGCTATGATTTAATTTCAGCCTCTGTTTTAGTAAGCAGAGAATATTACAAATTTGTACCAGGTGTGTTATAAACACAATCTCTGGCAAGACATGACTTTCTTACAGAAATTGACACATTTTGCACAAGAAGCTCAATATACTTTATTCATACATGCAAAAAGGTTGAGGACCTAGTTAATTTGTTCGAACTATAATCGTTAGAAATATGCCTTGGCAGTTAAAAATCAAATCTGACAGTAATAATTCTGCACATAGCGATACCAGTGCAGGGATCAAATGTCAATTCAAGGGTGAATCACCTGTTTAAAATGCCAAAGATTTTGACTACCATTTTTGTCACTTTCAATCAGCACTATTTAAGCATGTAGTAACATTATATTTCTTACGAAGCTAGATATCTATATTTTAAGTTCTAGCGCAATCCATTGTCCCTTTAGTCCATATATCCAGAATTCTATTTCCCTTCAGTATGGTGAAAAGAGACATGTCATGTTGCTTATACCACTGAGTATCTTCATACTAATTAGTGAAAAATGATTGACAACCATACATCAACTCTGTATAGAAGTTCGGTAAATGTGTCAAATTCTATGCATGGAGATTGCCGTCAAGCCTCAATGGGATGGGTGTTTAGTTTCTATGGATGTCTGTAGTAACTTACAGAAAAAATATGGAAATAGAAATAATAGTATAAAATCATTTTTTGAATGTTCATCCTCTGAGGTTTAAAAAGGCATACGTTATTTTTCCAACACTTGTATTTGTAATGTCTAATCCTGAAAATGCATGTAATCATTCTAAACACATTAATTAGTGCCAATTAAGACATAAAATACTATACAAGTACAATGTACATAACAATGTGTATCTATTATTTTACTACTATAAAACTACCATCATATACCATGTGCTACACACGTACATACACTCATACACACATACATACACACATGCAGACAAACATCAAGCTATGAATGGTTCACATATGTTAAAACAACACTCACTAACAATATAAACATCAACCACAGCTAGACCTGAGAGAAATGAAGGAAACGAAACACAGAGAAGACTAGTAATATGTATCAGGGTCCTACTAATTAGGGGTCCTGCTAAATAGGGGTCCTGTTAAATAGGGGTCCTACTAACTAGTGGTCCTACTGAGGCATAATGCTAAATCCTGAAAATAAGATGCAAGTCTGTTTTGGGTGCCATTAGCACACATCCCAGCACCAAAACACTGTTCAAAACGTTGCTCTATTGTTAAAAAAAATTTCAGCAATCAAATTTGAAGTGATCAAAACTCAGTCCATTCTTTTTTTTCATCAAATAACTTATATTTTGTGCATCATTCTTTCTAGTGCAACAGATTATTCCAGAATTGTAGGACCCTTGATGTAATGGTTGTAGTCAACGAGGCCGAGTGGTGCCTAGCGATGGATAACATCAGGAAGACTGATTGGTTTCAGTTAGAAAGACTTCCTTCATAACCTACCTTAAAGGATATGTAATTTAGTGGATTCTTAAGTTTGTGATCTTAAAAATTGAAATAATCTCTTGTTACGTTTTTTGTGGTCAATTATTTGAGGGATTTAATTTCGCAATTTAGTTCATCCGTGAAATCAACAAAATTTAATCAACCACAAATATAAATAACTTTACACTATTGTCAAAACTTGATTATTCCAACAAAATCCTCATAATGGCATTAAAATAAAAGGAAAATCAAATAAAATTATAGAGAACCACCCCAAATCCAAAGCAATAGTACAGTATGATAATTTTATTAATCAAGGGCGATTACTTACAACATGCATTTTGAGTTGTCCTATGCAAACTAACACAGTATAGGCAATAATCTAACAGCAATATTTTAAACAGTTTAAACCATATATACGTTCGTATTTCATCAATAAAACTTGATTTCTGCCAACCAATTTATTTAAACCACTTATTTCAAGAGCCATAACTTACAACATGCATTTGTTGTTGTCCTATGCAAACTAACACAGTATAGGCAATAATCTAACAGCAATATTTTAAACAGTTTCAACCATATATACGTTCGTATTTCATCAATAAAACTTGATTTCTGCCAACCAATTTATGTAAACCACTTATTTCAAAGAGCCATAACTTACAACATGCATTTGTTGTTGTCCTATGCAAACTAACACAATATAGGCAATGATCTAACAGCAAAATTTTAAACAGTTTAACCATATATACGTTCGTATTTCATCAATAAAACTTGATTTCAGCTAACAAATTGATGTAAACCACTTATTTCCTACATGTACAACATATAAAAAGGATATATGGTGGTAAAACATTCATAAAATATAGCATTTGATACAGAAACTATATACAGTTCTAAACTCTCGAAGGTTCCTATTTTTATACACCCCATTGCTAAACATTTTGATGAATAAAGATCATTTTACCTAATTGGTATAGGTATACAAGAGTTGTGTGAAACCTAACCAACATTCAACCTACAAAGCTTCAATACAAACTGATACAGTAACTGCATCTATGCAGTTGCTAGGCAATCCAAACAAAGAACAGGTGATTCAGAAGAAAGAATTTGTAAAGGGTCAATAAGTGTTCTGTTACTATAAAATCATTTTATTATAATAGGAAAAAAATTCATGGTTTTGGTGATTTCAAGGATTTGAGATTTCGTGAAAATTGGCAAGGTCAAAATTCACTCAAGTTATCAGTAATCATTCAAAAACTAATATATACAGGTAAACTTTCCCAAAACCCAGTCATATACCTGACTGAACTTGAAAGCAAGCATGGTAGCCACTGTAAACTTAATACATGTTTATTGTTATAATTATTCATTGGGGATTTAATTTTGTGGTTGAGGTCATCCACAAAATCATATCCCCCACAAAAACTAATGATGTTAAAGTATATCGATTTGTATGTCTTCATAATTAAATTTAACTTGTTAGATAATTTGATAGGACCAGTGTTTGCTTAGTGTCTGCGACTGGTTCCACAAGCTCCATGACCAGGTACCACATGTCTCTGACTAGTTATCTATGCAGGGTGTTCAATTCAGATGACAAAAACTTCAACAAAACTCATACAGAAATGTTTCAACCGCTGTACTATCTTGAAACACAATGAAACCATAATGAAAAAGAAGAAAGAGATGCAAAGAAACAATGAACAAAAGAGCTTTCTGAACATTTAACATAAAAGGCACAAATACACAATGGTTTTGCTAATACCAAAATCTGGCAATAAAATATTGCTTCAGCACAAAATGTGAATGTCTATTCCCAAATAACCTTTCAGACAAGAAACAAGTCTGTATTCAATAAGATGTTTTTCATTTAAAATCTACAAAGAGTCCTCAAGTAAACCTCACATCACAAGCTTTAATTAATTCATCATTTCGAAAGTTTGATCTACTGAACTGAATACAAACCTACATTCTTTCTTGTGGTCTAATCAACAAAAATAAATGTTCGATCAAATTGAGCATGATCTCATTTCATTATTAATAATGGATGATACAAATCCAGCATGTAATTGTATTGTTTTTATTCAAGCAATGGTTTTATGGGTACAGAAACAAAAATTTCGCCATTCAATACAACATAAAATTTTCAGTAACAAAAGACTTGTAACACTTGTAATATCATTTCAAAATGGGAACCAACTAGATATAGTCTATATTGCCAAGATATTTAGCAATACAGTAATATATTGTAACAGACATTACCATCAAATAAGCATCCCACAATGAAATATACAAAACCAGCAATTCTATGGTTGACCTTTTCAGCCAGACAGCAAAGAAATATACATAAAATGGTGGGAAACAACAATTTTAAATTAGAAAATAAAACCAAATGTTGATAACAAAATTTTCATCACCTTCTTTCGAAGAATTAAGTTCAATGGACAGCCCACAAAATCGGTAGCAGCTGATTTTGGTCAGCATATTGATTTTTAGCATGTGGTCCTAATCCAGAATTAAATATAAGTGATACAACACAGGCCTCAATGAATCCACTCGTCCGCTCATCCTGCACAATATCTTCCCTCTTTATTTATATAGCAGGACAAGTAAGATTTTGGGGTTTTCTTCTTTGTCTATATTGCAAGACAAGTGATTTGAAAAAAATTTGTTGCGGCCTGGAACTATCATCAGGCCATTTGGTTTGTTTATATTTAACTGAACGATTCAGTCAACAATGAGCATGAAACACTCAAACAAAAAATTTACCATAATCTATGTTGGCTGACTTTTACGAAAACTTTGTTTAACTGTCATCTAAACTGAGTTCAGTCTGGTTTGGTCTGGTTACTTCAATAACTGTTTCGACCTCTGAACTAAGTTCAGTATGTTTCTCTGGTGACTCAGCTTCGACCCTTGATTCAGTCAGGTCTGAATCTAGCGGCGATCCAGAATACCACTTTCAAATTTTCTCTCCTCCAGTATTGAACAGCAGACCAGAGAAACCTTACCAAACCAAGACTGAACTGAGTATAGGCGAATAAAAAGTTCACAAAATGTTCGCGAAAAGTCTGTCATTATCATGAAACAAAATGACAATGAACTGTAATCAGATATGAATGCAATTTATAACTAATGTAAAATCATGTATGAAGCTGATGTAAGCTGCATCTTATATACATAATGCATAAATAAATCAGGTTAATTTATCACAATATCAAAGAAACAATGGTTCAAACAATGCATCAACAAATTCTCACTAATTCACATATAATTTCACAAAGCAAATGTAACCTATACAATCACGTCATACACAAATTGTTTCTAAAATTGATACGTACAAAATGTAATGCATGGTTATAATATTAGATCTAGAATTGAAGCTGTCTCTATGATAATGGAACAGTACAGTCCCTGTACAGGCAGGTATTTTATGCAAACAATTAACAACACAAGACTAAATGCAGCCGCATTCATTCTTCCTAACTTAGTACAATGACGATCTATACATCTTATGATTTACAAATAAAGTCACACAACTGACAAAACTTTGACACGGTTATACGTATGTAGAATCTAACGATAGGAGAAGTTACCGTAATAGCACATACTCCACATAGTGGAGATTTTCAGAGGTTAAAAGCCTACCAACGAATGAATTTTTTTTCTAGCAATCGACTTGAAAACAAAAATAATTTATTAAAAGGAAGTAGCAAAAATTGCAGAAAAATTTATAAAAGCTTGAATATGTAAAAATTATCACCTGAAATCAATTTAACAACTTCTTGGCTTTAAGAAATCATCTACAAATGAAAAGATGATTCTTCCTTCTAAAAACAATCCTAAACAATTTTATTCTATTGACGACAGGGTTGACCAATATAATGTAATTTATTGCAAATAATGTCATCCCTTTTCAAGAAATTATTTCGAGAGGGACAATTCAACAAACAACTATTTTATCATCACATTCAGCATTACACCTTTATCAGCATAAATTTTATACTTTCATTTTATTTTATACCTTCATTTTTTTGAAGAAATTATTTCAACAGATATATCCTTTCATACTAACAACACTATTGATGAACGCTAAAAACTCCCAAGATATTTTAATTTATTTGAACAAAACCCAAACCCTGAAGAATAGCCTAATCAACACAAAATGTATATTAGATAGTGTAAATAAGCAAAGGCTTTCTCAATCTACTTTCTATACTTAATAAAAATCAATGTAAGTTAAAATACATAAGTTTACTACATATACGACAATTGAATAATATACTCCTGGCTATCATTAAAATCAGAAACTAGAGCAAATCGTCAACAAATGGATAGTATTTATTATTTTTCTTCCAAGACAGCAACCATACTTGTAACAATGCACAACTTGGTTATTAAGTGATTCATCTTTACTAATTAAATCACAAATAATAAATTTTCATAAAAAATTAATAACAGAACAAACATAATATAAGATTGTCCACAAGACAAAAATAGATTGCTCAGTTAATTCAGTGACAAAGCATAATAAAATAAAGAAGACCAGGAATCGACTAAATCACCAGGGCTGTTACTCATAAAGCATCTTGAGGGAAAACTTAAATATTTTTACTTAAGTTAAAAAATTGAGCAGCACATATTTCGCAAGAAACAAAGAATAATCCATGTTTTCTTTGTGAAAAGAACATAGTGCTTCTAAAATATGTAAAACCGATTATCTTGACTTTACTTTTTAGCTTATACACTTGAGGCAATTTTAAGATTTTAAGAAAATTCTAAGTTTTCCCTATTAAACAATGTGTTGTGAATACCGCCCCAAGTAACAGATCAAGCACACTAATGACTGGAGTCAGAATCTGGATATTATTCAGATAACAATGACGGTGATTTAGGATTATCTCTGCATGTAATATATATACTTGTACTAGTCCAAAATGTACACATTTATACATGAAATACATTGAGATCAGATCTCGAGGCGTTTCCATTTATAAACTTTGAATACAAATACATGAACTGATATAGAATATTAACTACAAAATATCAACATGTAAACATCACCATAATTATCTAAATCTATGCATTGATCCATACAATTACTAATATAGATTTCATTCTAGCATATTTCATTCTGCTCATATAGTGCAAGTTGTTTAGATAAATTGCTAAGATCCAAATGACAAGACAAGGACAAATTGACGAGACTACGAATTATATTACAGACAGCTCTCAAAACACTGATAGTAACGGTGTAATTGTAATGTGTAATTATTGTTCCATACACCTGATAGGTACAAATCTTCACAGTACTTAGTTGATTATTCAGTAAAACAAACATGTTATATACCAAAATCATGCCATTCAGTATCCAAGCAACATGTTGCTACAATCAAGTTCATGACTACTTGTCATCCAGTATCGAGCATGACCTAGATTTTTTGCTTACAGGCACGGACATTGCAGCAAGGTTTCAGTGTAAAAAGAGCTTCAGAGAAACTGTAACAATACAATTTAAGATAATAAGGGTGTTACAACAATTTGAACAATAGCCTCAAAAAATAGAAAACAACCACAGCAAGCTAAATAAAATATACATAGTCTGGGGGAGGTGTTAGAAATTATCAAATTTAAATCTTAGTAAGAGCCACGCTAAAACTGCATATATAATACATCTCTTATCATCTTATATCATCAAATATGCATTCCAAATTTAGAAATTAAAATTTTAGATCAAACAATCACACCATTCCTACCAACAATTTAGTTAGGCCAATTTTGTTTTCATTTTTAGATTTACAGGAATTTATTGAAAATTTTGCTGTTGAGGGCGACGGAGTGGAAGAATATCAAGAGAGTCCAAAGGGTCCTAGGTAGCTCACACACTGATAGGTAAGCAACTGATGGCCTTTTAGCTCACTTAATTACATAACCATTCCCTCATCCAAGCAGCAAAATTTTCAAAATATTCCCGTAAACCAAAAAAATAAAAAAAATTTGGCCTTAATTTTCAAATATTCTATTGCAACAATGTGAATACAACAAACAACTATATGAACAGACAATCTATTAGACTTGATATTACAATCAAAATCACATGACAATTCAATTATCATGTGACAATCATGCGACAATCATACATGTAGAAGATGTAATTTTACATTATATAACATCCAATGAACATGTGATTCTCATGTGCTCTTCATGAAACTTGCACGTGGACTGCCTAATATGGGACTGTACGCATCTATCGTCATGCGTGTGAATTCTGTTTGTGACAAATATAGTCGCTATAGCTACAGGTGATTTTTTCACTACGATAACGAGTCAGACGTATACTACGTCTAATCTCATTATTAAAGGGGCCCTTGTAGCCCCCTTTCCTGAGTAAAGAGTCAATGGTTTGTTCACGGTCCCATCCTGAAATAGTTTAATTCTACATGTTAAGAATTGCAAATTAGAGGGGGTTTTTGACACAAAAGCGTATGTCTCTAAACAAGGACAATATGCACAACTAGGCTTGCTATTTAAAATCCGACCAGTAGTTAAGGAGAACAAACTCGAACAAACTTTGTGACAGACAGACAATTAATTAATATGTCTCCCACTATATGTGGGAGACATTATCATCGCAATAATTTCTAACAATTGTTTTGGACAGCATGGTGGCTGAGTGGTTTGCGCTCCCAACTACCAGTTCAGATGTCCCTGGTTCAAATCTCAGCTTGGGCACTTGAAATTTTAGAAACGCTTTTCAGAAGTTCCCGCCCAACTGGAGATGAACAGGTTGGTAACCTAGAGGTTGCCTCGTATGATGCATCGGTGCTATACACAGGGCACAAAGAACCAAGGAGTCTATTCAGAAAGAGCAAGGGTAGCCCCACCAACTACTTGTATCACATCACACAAACTTTCTGTCTCTTCCCTCGAAGCAATCTAGGTCATTGGCCAATTAGGCAGGGATAAAACTGGATGACCCCACACTTTGGACTGACTCAGTCAAATGCAAAAAAGGAGAAAAAAACACCTTTTTAGTTGACACATACATGATACAAACCTTGCTTTAATTTTATGACTCATGAAAATTGAGAGTCAGAAGTCATTTTGAATCTTCATTTTTTAAGGCTAGTGAATATCCGGGACAGACCCTAAAATGTGGAATGCATTGGAAGATTTGTGTCTCTGTTGTGAATAGGGCACAGATAAACTAGATATTAGGGGACAGATAAGCTAGATATTAGGGGACAGATAAGCTAGATATTAGGGGACAGATAAACTAGTTATTAGGGGACAGATCAACGAGATATTAGGAGACAGATATAGTAGATGGTTTATTTACAACCCTGAATATTTACCTTGTTCACTGGCAACCTCTGGTAAATATGTGGCAGTTTTCTTGTGACCTTTCTCATTGATAAATTCAATCCTGACACCGTTCACACCAACCTGCAATATTGTACTCATACCTTACGTACATGCATATTCATTGACAGCTGTAGTGGAATACTAGTTCTTAGGGTTTTTAACACAAAAATATGTCTCCCACAAAGGGCCGTAACTCTGACCTAAACTTTCTGACAATATGCACAACTAGACTTGGTATCAATTAATCCTGAGAAGTTTCATTGGAATCTGATTAAGGAGAACAAGCACAGACAAACTTTGTGCATACATCCAGATAGACATCCAGACGTCCACCACAAAATCATGTCTTCCCCACTATTTATGTGGGGGACGTGATAATCAGTACAAGTGAGTCAATGTTATACATGCATTTATTGAAATATTGAAATAATTGAATGTCTTACTGATTCACTAAACCAAGTTTAAATATCTCGGTTCTTTTAACAAAATTTAATTTATCATATTGTAATGTATTCATGCTGTAATTAGGGCTTGAGTCAATGAGACAAATCAGGTCGATGAGAATCAATTATAAATAAAAGGGTAATTAACCTCCCAATCTAGGTAATCCCTGGCTTCTTCAAAGTGGGTGAGAATTGAGACAGAGCAGTGAAGTCGTGGAAACTCATCTTTAGTGATAGGACTAAAACGGCTGTCACGCATTGCACTGAAAACATACAATATAACCTTGTACAACTTCAACATTTTATTTGATGAAAAAAATGGTATATTTAATGCCAATACAATACATCATGTACTCCCATGGAGACATCATATTCACACAGTATTTTCAGTCTGTGAATCTAGGATATTAAACAACTTGCCCGAGAAAACTGAATAGTTTCCTAGTAGTAGTTTATACTCTATGCACATGCCCGTGTATGCATAATTACTGCCGAAGTTACTTGCCCGTATCAACAACTACTTGTACCAGACAACTGGACAAGTGATAATTTTGCAAGCTGTATTTTGCGATGGGTTAAAACCCTTATTTTACAGTCAAATTAAATTTACAGTGATACAATTTGCTTGACTTGCTAGAGTGATTTGAACTAGTCTATGCCCAGAGGGGCTCATTTTGATCTTCAAAGTCACTTTGACAATTTAATGATTTTGTACTGAAGTTTATAATTTTATAGCCAAAACACCTGTATAAATTTTAAGATAATATGGCCCTTTAGTCAAAATCCTGTGGATCAAAATGGGGCCTTTTGTAATTTATAAATGAAGCTTCTGACAAAGCATGCATATCTGATTTACTCTTGGTCAATAATTCAGACTTCTAAATAAGAAAGGAAACAATAATAAGAATGTTTCATAGAAAGAATGATGATTATCTCACAGAGACTATAAAACTCCACATTTTTTTTTTCATTTCAGACAAAGCAATTGTAAGCTGATCAAATTCAATATCAGTTTTAATTATTTTGATTCAGACTATAATACCTTAAATTAATCTTGCAAAACTTTTTCATGAATCAATAAACTTAATAGAGACAGTCTGAGGTTCTGCGATATTACTGGTATGTTAGTGTTACTGGTACTAAGTGGTAGGTAGTTACTAGAAAATCCAGTGATTATTTCGATGCCTGTGATTGTTCTAAGTCATTGAACTTGTTCTTCTTAAAATGTTCACCAATATTGGTGCAGGTACCTTTCAATCTCAATATACATTGTGTCATATATTGATTGCATACAGTACAGTGGCTTAGGCCAAACTTAAAATATTCTTGGTTTCCCCATCCCGACCCTAGCAGATTTAGAGTGGGTTGGTAGGTAGGGTAAATATTATTCTTTTGGAATTGTTTCAGTATGATAGTTATAGGTTAAGACATACAAATAATGAAATTTAAACAAAAAAATGAAATTTTCATTTCCAATTTGTAATAAAAAAATTATTATTTCAATTTGGGCAATAAAATATTTTGGGTAGGGACCTTTTTAATCGGGTAGGTCGGGGATGGGGAAACAAACAATATTTTATTTTAGGCCTTACCTTGTGACAGCATATTCCCTGAGACCACCATGTAGACTTGTGGCTGAAAATGTCCCTATACAACCACGCAATCTGCGTTCTTTACCAGCTTTCCATGTCACAAATAATGGGCTGAAACATATAACATACAGCAGTTAAAACAAGAGTCACATGTCAATCTTGTAGGACATCATTGGCAACAATATCATTTTCAAGGTTGATTAATCTGGACCAAATCCTAAGTTCCTAACTCAGCTTGCAATTAGTATACTAAGTTAAGACTTGAATAGAGGACATATCACATAGAAATACTGACAAGAAATAAATCATAACTGTTGTTCCAAAAGAATGTAAGTTAACAGTTACAGTAACAGCAACATTTCAAAAATACATTCTGAGTTATTCCTCCTGAGTACTCATTAATACATACATGTGTAACATGTATTATACATGTATAACATGAAAAAAAAACATAATTCTGTAAAGACAGTAGAAATGGAAAGAGCTAGGAGTAGGACTGGATACATCATGATCAAGGGCAGCAAGCCAGGAAGAACAGTGTAGAACAGAGACAGATGGAGGGTGATCATTCATAGGCTATTAGCCATATTCTCCACAGGGAGAGAAGGAATAATGTCAACACACATGTTTTCTGTAATATCGGATGTAATTATTATTTATATAATTAACAGCAAACCAGCCTGCAGTAAACAGTTCTGCGAGCCACCTACATGACACACTTCTGTTAGAAATCTAGTTAAAGTGTTCAGACAGGTGCTGAACAATCTCAGATAATGTGAACATTTTAAGTGATAATGTATAATAGGTTAAAGCATGGGTGCAAGTAAAAAATTCTGAAAACCCTGAAATCCTATAAAATTGTCAATTTATATACAGAGAAAATAAAGAAAAACAGACTTTTTGAAATGGGATGTATTAAGAGGGGCTTTAGGGCTGAAGCCCCTCCCCCAGCTGGCTGGTTAGGCCAAATAAAAAAATATGTCTGGTTCACGGAACCCGACCCTCCCTATTTTTTCCTTGGGATCCTAACTTTTTTTATGGATTTTGGGAATTATTGTTTGTGTGGTATGGGAAATTGGTACGAAAGACCTATGATAACGCGATTTTCTATTTGAAACCATTGAAGAGAGGTACCTGGATGTGTGTCATTTGTGAGCTCAATGTAAAGGTTAGCATAGTACATATAGGGTAATCATTTAAAGGTAAATAGTGTTACAAAATGATTTCTGATAACTATCTCTACTTAAGTATGTTATGGCTTAAATGCAGCACACATGGAAACTGTATGTTACCGGTTACCCTCTTCAGTAAATTCCCTAGTGGCATTGAAGAGTACTACATTGAAGTTGAAGTGTTTCCAAAAAAAAACAAAAAAACATAAAAAATGCCTACCCCCCTAATTTTTTGGGCAATGTTGCCTGAACCAGACATATTTTTTTATTTGGCCTTATATACTATATATTGAATGAATGAATTGGGGGCTAACTAGATCTATTGTCACTTATCATACTGATCGTAACCTGTATATTGGACATTCATGACAGATCAATGACAACCTGCGTTTTGATTATAATATTTTGTTTGTATGTTTTAATTTTGAAAAATATACACTTTTTGATCGAGCACTGGTTCACGCACTCTATGACAAGACTGTATATACGGTACAGGGCTCTCATTTGACCAATTTTGGGGCCGAATATCGGCCCTATTCCCCCCTAAATGAATATATGTAAATTATGTTTCCCCTATTTTCTGAAAAAATTCCCCTCCAAAAAAAAAATAATGAAGTGCCTTTGTAAATGCTGTTAAGCCATTGCTGTATCTGTTGTTATAGCTTGAAATTGGCTTTATGTTCATTTAATATGTATTACTTTTATAATAGTATTGATATTTATAAAAGACAAAATTCCCCTTTTTCTTCAAAACAACGCAAATTCCCCTACCTGAGGGCCCCTGGCCCCAGTCCCAAAAGTGTAGTGAGAGCCCTGCTGTATATAATTTTATAGTGGGTGTCCAAACCATTTTAATGGTTCATACAATACGGATTATACCAAATAACCCACAATTGATTATTCACAGTTCACTGGGTGTGTATTGAGCCTCAATATCAGCTGTCTGTGTCCAATTTATAAACAAAAACAACAAACCATTTAAAACAACAGGAGATCAATAAACAATTTAATTGTGAAATAACAATTTATCAAACCACATGAAACACTTCATTATCTTACAAAAACGCACCGGACTGACAGTAAGATTAATTAGTCATACAGAATTCTTTGTTGCCATTACAAAAATATTTACCCCCTTCACAAAATAATGGGGCGAGTCCACATACATGTACACATTTAAACAAATCGTAAACGATTAAACAAATGACAAAACGAACTGCATAATTCACACATGTACCTTACCATGACTGATCGATCGAATAAAATATTTAATTTGATAAATTTTAAAGGGGATGAAATCAACATTATCCATATTGTTTGTAAACATGGACGAAACCACTTACAATGAATCGTTAGTGAAAGACGGCGTTCGAGGAGTTTCGTAGTTGTGTAAATGGCTGTGTAGAACGTCAAAACAGTAGAAACACATCTGAGCGGATGCCACTGTGTATCCATTTTTCACTCCATTCATGTAACTTGAATTTCCATTGCAAGAAACTGAAGGCATAGAGTTATTTAATTTCTGTTTCTTTACCCCACAACAGCTCGCAGCCATTGTGAATTTTCTTGCTAGACGATAGAAAACTGGTTCGCGTTTTTTTTGACAGTCCATTATCCGCCCAGTAAAAGAAATCGTGTATCAGTCTGACATAGGCAAGAGACATATAAATTTATTTTAAAAATTGTCAAATAAAATTTTTGAATATTTCAGTTATTATGTTTTAACCAATAAATAATAGATCTATATCTGGTTTCTCTACTTATTTTTTAAATTGTAAAAAAATGATACGGCCAGCTATTTTGTTTAACTAGATCTACTGCACCTGTTTTAATACAAAATTAAGGTTAGATACGGGTATTTTTATAAGTGTTATATATATACTACTGTATACCAAAGACCTAAATATACATATGTTTAGGTCTTTGTGTATACCAAGCTGGGAATGGAAATAATGGGAAATAATGGGTCTCGGATCCAGTTTTGGTTGAACAAACGTTGAAATTATTACGCATGGTTGCATAACCCAATGGACGCACCTGTAAATATGCTTTACAGTGGACATGGGGACGTTTTTGAGTGGGGACGTTTTAACATGATACCGTAAATATCAGTCTACCAAACAAGTAAGACTCCTTTTAGCCATGTATAATACCATTTTATTGACATTAGTAACACGTAATATAGTTGGCTATACCATATGCCAATTAAACAGCTGGGTGTCTGACTTACAGTTAATTAGAACTACATGTATTCAACATAGGATCCGTACGTTGTCTTTGGAGATCAACATTTCTTAAACGAGTCTAGAAAACACAAATTGGTGACATTTCAATGGTCTATTTAGGCTAAGGCCAGAGTTCTTTTATTTTTAGTTACTCGGACCCTCCTGCCCATTTTTTTGGCATTTTCAAAAAAAAAATTAAATTGCATATATAATTGTCAAATGTTTTTATTCATTTATTATTGTAATATATGTACTTGTTTTATAATTTTATAATTCTATTATGATAGACGGGTATAGTGCTTGTTTATATTTGTTTTCATTCAAAACTGTACCATAGGTACATGTACATAAACTGCACAATGTATTGTTGAAAAGTACGTCTACAGAAATCTATATTTATGAAACATGTAAATAATTTCTAATTTTTTTATTTCAAATTCTTTATCAATGATACAGTCGCTGTACTAGTCTTAATATATTAAATTGGCCGTTTTCTTGAAAACAATCACTGAAAAGGACTGTCATCGACTTTAAGTGACTAATGTCCACCACCAACAGTGTCGGAGCTATACATTTTTCAGTATTTATTTTTTCCCTCCTGCTGCAGACTTTTTGCTCAAGAATGTCCGAGTAACAAAAAATTAAAAAAACTCTGGCCTAATAGCCGACTTTGGTGAGCTAAATAATCAACAGGCATACGCAAACTAAATCATGAGCATTCAATCGCTTTAAAACATGTTTGAAAGCGTCTGACTGATTAGATCGAGTGTAATCAGGACCTTGAAGATAGCAACAGGCGGGGGAGGGGGTGTTTTTAATAAGTTCATTAAGTGTTGAAGCCAATATGGATATAAACTAGATAGTTTCTTAGGCCCGTTCTAATATGTTTTCCCTTTTAATGTTGTATGATATGACTCGATGTGACTTCCGGTTCCTTATTATATACTATTTTCACATCCATGATCACACTATACAGTCATTGGAAATTTTCCAACGCCATAATGACGCACATTTAAAATATGTTAAAAACTATTTCAAAAGAGTTTGTACTTTTGTTTGTACTTTTGTACACTCATCACTTTCATTTTATCGTTACACTTGCACAGTTGATGTAATACAGCGATTTTCCATGAGGATGCAGACTATTATAGCATTTGGCTTCGAATTATGGCCCTACCCCAAATTTATTTAATCTTGATTTAAATATATTCAAATTCTGAGCATTGACAACAGTGTAAGGTAGATATAGTTCCAAGCATTGACCACTCTGTTACTGAACGCATTTTTCCTTAGGTTAGTTGTGAATCTTGTTTTGAAGATTTTCTTAGAGTTGCCTCTTGTGGTTCATCCTCATACATCAGTGGTTAGTCAAAGTCCCAGACTATGTTTCGGACGAAGAATACTCTGGTGAACGAGAATGCTTGTGGTTGTGTGGTTCATTTTTGAATAAGTTGTTGTTATTTTTATCTATTTTATTTATATATTTATAGGTTTGTATTAAGTCTGTTTTTAGTCTTTTGTATTCAAGAGTAGGTAATCCTAAGTGTTTCAGTCTTTGTGGATAGGTTAGATTTCTTAACTGCCTAATTATTTAAGTTGCCCTTATTTTGACATTTTCAATAGCAATATTGTCCTCCTTTAGATTTGGTGACCAGACTGCAGTAGCGTATTCGAGATGTGGCCTAACCAACGCTTTGTATAATGTTAAACACATGTCTTTTGACATGTAAGAAAAGGTTCTGGTTATGAGTCCAAGGTTTCTATTGGCTAATTTAATTTTAGCGTTGAATTATTTATTTATTATCAACAATGACTAGATATTTTTCTTTATATATAGTTTGTGTATTTACTCTGATATTTTATTGCACTTGCTTCTGCAATATGTAATATCACAGGAACTTGCATTTATAATTTGAAAAAAAAAAATTAAAAAATAATTTTTTTCACTAGGCCTTTTTTACTACTAAAATATAGACAGGAGTGCAATGCGATTGTATCCCACGAACTATTCTAATACAAATATTTTCTCTATACCAACTTGACAGTTAAAACATGTGCTCTAGGCAGTTAAAGGGGCTAATAACAATACAGAATATATCCGCACCTCAACCGATCGGTACCGATAATCGTCTAATATCGGCTTTTAAAGCCAATGTTTGTGGAGTTTTGATTTGGCGTCGACTCCATTGAGCGTCCGCCGTTGACGTTACGTTTATTTTTCTGTATGCTACTGGAACTGGCTTCTATAACAGTGGAAATAACAAAATGGTAATGTTACTGTTATTTTCAATGTTATTTTCACTGAAAAATCTCCATAATCAATTGATAGTAAGTACGGCTGTCACCGAGTTTTAACCATATCATCATTCACCTCGGAGTAGACGCTCAAAATGCACAATCTAGAGTAGAAAAATACTAGGCCTTCGCATGGCTGTTTACATGAATCAGGGTCAAAAAGGCCCACTTACCAGAAAGGCCCAGTTACCAAGAAGGACCGGACCAGAAAGGCCCATTAAAAGCCCAAAAAGGCCCATTTTTAATCAAGTTTATATTGTTAAATGCTTTACATATTAGATCTTTGTGTATTATTATTATTATAAATTCTAGTTTGTATCCTTGTGTGTATCCTTCAAATTCAATAAACGACTGCATATCGAGGTAGATTATGTTGAAGCTGTGGGCTCCCTTTTACATACTTCTCATTGTGGAACTGACATGAAAGATAATATGCCAGACATGTGTCCACGATGCATGAAGTCGCTGTGTGTGTTTTAATGTTATTGTACTTTGTATAGATAACAAACTTGCATCTTAACAAAGTTAACTGAATGCCATCAGTCATACGTCAATTAAGTTAGCCTATAGTGTTGCATGTATCATTCGTGAATAAACTCTGAGGGCCTGTTCGGAACGCTGTTTCGCAAATTCCGGACAGTGGAACACACGAACAAACCGGAACTCTGTTCGGAACATGTTCTTTCTGTGCCCGCCACAGAGGTGGTGCAGCCAGAACAGTCACGTGATTACAGCAAGAACAATGGTCGCTTGTGTCATAAAATAGAATATAATAAATTTATTTTCCAATTATGGGGCATTGCGGGCAAACAGTCACATTCAAATATATCGTTATGCATATTTTTTCTCAAATATTACGGCTGCAACTACAATTTTGGTCGTCTTAAACATTTTACTTTCTGTTCCGTTTTGTTCGTAAGTTGTTCGGAGTAGAACATCCCGCACAGTGTGCGGAACAGACGCTACGAACATGCCCTGAAATATACGTAGGCGTCAGACCACAACTATGTTAAATTTCACGATCAGTGAATATTACGATATCACCAAATATAAAAAAGTATGTTTTTCGTTTTTTAACTATTTTACCCTGTTAATTGCAATAATTTGTCCATATGTAGTGTTTATACTTAAATATTGATGTAATACTTAACTTAAAGTGACCAATTATGGGTCCATTGCCGCGATTTTCTTAGGTTGGCAAGTCTTTGTTAGTCGTAGTATAACCGTCTAAACAATAATTCGGATAATGCGCTTTTGTATTGAAATCAGTGTTTTTCTTCTCATTTATTAGACTAAGTAAGTCTAGAAGTAAACTTTTACTACCTTCTGTAGTTTTTTTAACTTTGGAAAGTGTTTGATTTTGAAATAATACTGGTTTACTGCTAATAGAAAAAAACTTTATGCTCGCCTATACATTTACTGACCACTGAATAAAGAGTATATACGATTAATAGCCTTGTTTTGGACTTGCACTTGTTAATTTCACCCGGCAATCGTCACATTTTGTAAATAAATCAACAAACATCGTTTGAGTGGACAATTGTGGTTAAAATATCAAAATCAATCAAAAACATTTTGCTATACATCTTAAATACAAAAATGTTTAATGATAGTCTGAATAATCTTTTCACTGTTTAAATATTGAATAAAGAATAATACTATACACACCCACTATACAGCAAAGCCTTATTGACTGATAACAGCGTCTTTTCCCCATGACCTCTGATCCCGTACTTCTGGAAAACGGGTTTCATCCTATAATGTGGATTTCGAGAGTAGTCACTGTCTCTGGCAGATGCTCTTAGCAGCTTTCATTGAATATATAGGAAAATCATTATCAATTAAAAGTCTGACTTTACTAATACTATGACAAATGACTTTCCTTGATTAAATTATCCCAATGTATAACAATAGTTACAGTACAGCGATACAGGCCCACCATGATCCTCTTATTTTAAAAATACAATTTGGACACTTCTCAAGTTCTGTTAACATTTTATTATATCTCCTGATTTTTGTAGTAATCATTGGAAATGACTACAGCTGCTCGGCCGACATTTGAGCCTGCTCGAGGTGGCAAGGGGAAAGGAGAAGGTGGTGATCTCAGTGCATTATCTAAACAGTATTCCAGTAGAGATCTACCGGGACATACACGCTTAAAGTATCGGTAAGTTTGGATGTTATCTCATATGAAATGAGTTTGATAGAGTTATAATGTATCAATAAGTTGTTGTCTAAGATCAAATAGGTTTGCAACTTATGTCAACCAATGAACAGAGTTTCGCTTAGTTGCATTACAGGCAAGAAACAAAATGAAATATAAGATTTAATACGAAACTAAAAAGTGTAATCTTTTGACCCGTTGAAAATAAATTTTAGTACCTATTACTCATTATTAGTTAATGTGTTGTATCATATATAGGGCTAATTATGTGCATGGGCTTGTAAGATTTGTTACCAGGGGCGTTACACCCCACAAGCTAGTTAATGGAACTTGAAGTTATTCCTTGGGTCTGTGTTTAGTAGCTGTTTATTGATGCCTTGCTGTTAAATGAATGATTTACATTACAGACAAGAAGGTCAGGGTACTTCCGATGAATTGAGAAGTCGAGACTTCAGACGTGATCTTGAGGACAGAGAAAGGACTATTAGAGAAAAAAGGGATAGAAATAGAGGTAAGAGTTACTCACTGAAATATTATAACATATTTGAAATATAGTGCAACCTCCCCCGAGCAGCCCTTCATAGAGCAACAACCTCTCATAACCAACGTAATGAATTTGTTTTTGAAGTAACCATTCACTATAAATTTTACCTGTCTGGAGCAACAACCTCCGTATAACAGCTAAATTTTGTGCGTTTCAAAGGGTGTTGCTATAGAGAAGTATTGAATGATTAATTCTACTCTAAAATAATACCGGTATATATTCTTTTTCCAAATTAGCTTTTGCTGCTATTGTGTAACTGTTTGACTGACTGAGACTGCAGACTGTCCGATAGGTCCTATTTTTGTAAATGCAGCAGTTTCTTTTTTTCTTTCGCATTTTCATCAATACTATACCTTTCATTTTGTAGATTCTGGTAGTAAAAGACCAAGATTAGAACAAATCCCTGCTGCAAATTTAGATGCTGATGATCCTATTGATGATGATGTAAGCATAACTGAATAACTGATAATTCCTTTACAGTCCATTGTCTAGTTCAGCTCTGCTATATAAAAGTATTCCATGAAATAGTCCTGCAGAAAGCGCTGAGATACCACAGTCCCTTAAAACTAGAATCGGCTATTTCTCCAGAGCCTTAAATCTATAATTGTGGTGCCTTTAAATTACTATTGGTGTTAATAGTGTTGGTCTGTATTGTATTTTTTGAGTGATTATGACTAGTATTATGTAAAAAATGTGAGTTTAAATTATGGAGGATTACCTCTTAGCCATTCTTGTAGATCGCCTTCAGTATGAACCCTAGCATTGCCCTTAGTGCCTTAAAACTTCTTGGGAAGGGCCTGCTGGTCAGAGTATACCTTTAGAGTGTTAATTCTAGAACAGAAACTTTGTGAATTTGCATGTGATGAAAACTTCATATTACATGCATGAAAGTTTTAAGTATATTATTTTGAGAAATAATTAATACAAAAAAAATATTTCAGTTTTTTGAAAATAATTATGTTTCCAGTAATTCAAACATTTCAAACTTTCAGCCATGTATTTAACACTAACACTGTTTACTTTCAACTGAAATGTTTAACTTACTGTTGTACACACATCTGATTCTCAGATTCTTGTTGTTAATATTTACGTATCCTTCTCGTTAGCCTAGTGGTAGAGCATCCGCTTCAAGTGCAAGAGGTCTTGTGTTTGAACCCAGACAGCAATATACCAAAGTCGTTCAGAATTGTATTGGTATAATATCTCCCCTGTTTGCTGCTCAGCATAGTGAGTTCCAGGTAACAGTAAAACTGCTGGTTTGTCCAGTGTCAGAATAATGTGACTGGGTAGTCTCCATATGACTGAAATACTGTAGACCAGTTTGTCAGTTTATCATTTTTATTTCTTTGTGGACAGGATGATGAAGAAGAAGACAGTTCAGATGATGAAGACGATACTGCAGCACTCCTTGCTGAATTAAGTAAGATAAAGAAAGAACGAGCAAGAGAAAAGGCTAAAATGGTAGGTAACAAACACCATTATTACCTAGCACTCTATATAACGAGTAATTCGTTATTTTTGACTGTTTCATGTCTTAATGTTTATTTTTAGATTCAGGTATGAAACAGTTCATTGCCAGGAGGGCAACAGTTTTGACTGTTACACCCCTGGATGAACTGTTACCTGCGCACTACGATGCGCAATATAAATTCCTGCAAAAACACCCTGCTAGATCTATAGCGTATTTTTAATATAACTCTTGAACAATGTGTTGTCCCTTTTTGCTTTTTGTTTGATAATAAAATAATGGGGATAATGACAGTCTTGAATTTATAACAAAAAATATCCGCTATTAGTATGACAAAATGTCTTAGAAATATCCTTTTTGTTTGTTGTATAAGTAGAACTATATTGTAGTTATATAGAGTATTAGGTAATAAAACAGTTATTTCATGTCTGTTTTGGGTTAACAGTCAAAACTATTGTCCCTCGGTATCGGGGAAGACATTTTGAACTGTTGCCCTCGGCCTATCAGCCTCGAGCAACAGTTCAAAAGTCTTCCCCGATACCAACAGAAAGAAAAAAGAATGTGACTATTGCAATACCCGCTCTAATGAATAATTTATTTTGGCCTGTATCAATAATCGTTATGACATCCACTAAATGGAAGAAAACGGGAATGTGACTATTAAAATGCATTCTCCACTGAATATTTTCTTTTTTGTTTGTATTTAGATACGAGGCCTACTGTTCAAGAGAGCAATAAAACATTATTATTTTCTTCCGTCACAACAATGCATCCCTCACTACATTCTCTATAACTAATAATTAATAACCGCATTTGCTGACTAAACAAATCTCGCCCTGATAAAAGTTTAAGGGTACAATATTTTCATTGGCGTGAGCGTCGAATATGAGCATGTTGTTTTTCACTTTTTAACCAGGTTTTTTAAAAAAATCCTGGTTATTGGATTGGCGATTTCGGCGGGCGGGCGTCAACAATTGGTTTCCGTTGGATAACTTTAGTTAGGAATGAGATATTATAATGAAACTTGCTGTGTAGGTAGCTTGTGTGACGACCCCGCTTGGGATTGAAAGTGGGGCTGGTGGGGTCCAGGTCACTGTTACTAAAAATAGAAAATCGGTTTCCGCTCAATAACTTAAGTTAGGAATGAGATATTGTAATGAAACTTGCTGTGTAGGTAGCTTGTGTGAAGACCCCGCTTTGGATTGAAAGTGGGGCTGGTGGGTCAAGGTCACTGTTACTAAAAATAGAAAAATGGTTTCCTCTCAATAACTTAAGTTAGGAATGAGATATCATAATGAAACTTGCTGTGTCGGTAGCTTGTGTGAAGACCCCGCTTGGGATTGAAAGTGGGGCTGGTGGGGTCAAGGTCACTGTTACTAAAAATAGAAAATCGGTTTCCGCTCAATAACTTAAGTTAGGAATGAGATATCATACTGAAACTTGCTGTGTAGGTAGCTTGTGTGAAGATCCCACTTGGGATTGAAAATGGGACTGGTGGGGTCAAGGTCACTGTTACTAAAAATAGAAAATCGGTTTCCGCTCAATAACTTAAGTTAGGAATGAGATATTATAATGAAACTTGCTGTGTAGGTAGCTTGTGTGAAGACCCCGCTTGGGATTGAAAGTGGGGCTGGTGGGTCAAGGTCACTGTTACTAAAAATAGAAAAATGGTTTCCTCTCAATAACTTAAGTTAGGAATGAGATATCATAATGAAACTTGCTGTGTCGGTAGCTTGTGTGAAGACCCCGCTTGGGATTGAAAGTGGGGCTGGTGGGGTCAAGGTCACTGTTACTAAAAATAGAAAATCGGTTTACGCTCAATAACTTCAGTTAGGAATGAGATATCATAATGAAACTTGCTGTGTACGTAGCTTGTGTGAAGACCCCGCTTGGAATTGAAAGTGGGGCTGGTGGGGTCAAGGTCATCATTAATAAAAACAGAAAAATAGTTTCCTCTCAATAACTTAAGTTAGGAATGAGATATCATAATGAAACTTGCTGTGTAGGTAGCTTGTGTGAAGACCCTGCTTGGGATTGAAAGTGGGGCTGGTGGGGTCAAGGTCACTGTTACTAAACATAGAAAATCGTTTTCCGCTCAATAACTTAAGTTAGGAATGAGATATCATTATGAAACTTGCTGTGTATGTAGCTTGTGTGAAGACCCCCACTTGGGATTAAAAGTGGGGCTGGTGGGTTCAAGGTCACCATTTCTAAAAATAGAAAATCGGTTTACGCTCAATAACTTTAGTTAGGAATGAGATATCATAAAGAAATTTGCTGTGTAGGTAGCTTGTGTGTAGACCCCGCTTATGATTGAAAGTGGGGCTGGTGGGGTCAAGGTCACTGTTACTAAAAGAAGAAAAACGGTTTACGCTTAATAACATAAGTTAGGAATGAGATATCATGATGAAACTTTCTGTGTACGTAGCTTGTGTGAAGACCCCCGCTTTGGATTGAAAGTGGGGTTGGTAGGGTCAAGGTCACCGTTACTAAAAATAGAAAAAAGGTTTCTGCTTAATAACTTAAGTTAGGGATGAGATATCATACTGAAACTTGCTGTGTACGTAGCTTGTGTGAAGATGCAGCTTGGGATTGAAAGTGGGACCAGTCAGTGCAGTCAAGGTCACTGTTACTAAAATAGGAAAAACAGTTTCTGCTCAATAACTTCCACAGCCATTTCTCAGTAATTATCTGTCAAAATTTCATGAAATTTTAAACAAACATCAACAAAGAAACTGCGATGATGCCCGTCAATATGTTTTGATTGGTCAATTCACTTAAGAGTTATTAACCCTGATTTAACAGCACCAATTCAAACTTCTCCACATTCACCCTTGCCTTTGAAAACCTGGTCTTCGTCGCCATGCGGCGTTCTTGTTATTTTCTAGCTTGATGTTCTGATTGACTTTATAGTCACATATTTTCTCTTTTATTGGGGTAGAGAGACCTTATTCGAAATCAGAAGAAAAATATTAAAAATCTAGATGTATATATACAATGTTTGCAAATTTCTTCACCATTGTATGATTTTCTATGACAGGATGCTGAGAAGAAGGTAGAAGATGAAAGAATTAGAACTGAGATCATTCTGAAGGGCAACCCATTATTAAATCAAAATCCAGATAAACCTGTAGAATTTAAGGTCAAGAGAAGGTAAATGTTTCTTATAATTGTTTCTTTTTCACTTTTTCAACAATCACATGTGTAATTCGGTGTATTAAAAGTGTCATTGAAACTCTCATCTTTTGAAAGTAACCAAACCGTCATTCACAAAATCTGTCCGGAACACATATTAAGCGCTGAACCCAAAGACCTCCTTCGGAACATAAAATGTGCTCTTTCTTGACAGGTGGTCTCTCTTAACAGGTTAAATATCATCTGGTAGACGATAAAAATGGTGGTCTTTGCTGACCGGTTTTGTTCAAAGGTTGTCTTCAGCAGGTTGTAAAGGAAGGCAGATTTGACTGTTCAAACATTATACTTACATATGATTATGATTTAAAATTGAGTTTACATTCTTTTAAAGGATACATAGTATGATAGATTGTGTGTGGCCTCCGTAGCTCAATGGTTAGCGCGCTTGCCGTCTAATCTGGCGACCCGGGTTCAAATCAGGGTGGAGACACACATATATATGCCTGCCATATTTCAGCAGAAGGCTGACTGGCAAATAAAGGCTAAGCTCGGCATTTATATTAGTATTTGTGTAGTAATATTGAGTCTGTATAACTCCCTTTACCTCCCACTCCCTGGAATTTTGGCAAACATGTGGTTATCTAATATATTTACATCAGTATGACAGGACTTAGAGTCTGATCAGTACATCCTTTAGCAAATTAGCTGGTAGGACCTTCCCTGAAAAAAAAATTGGTCTGAGAAAAATTTCAGGATCAACGCATACATACTGTAAACCAAGAAAGTATTTCACGCGATTTGAGTGTCGGGTAGAATTTCGCTTAAGTCCAAAAAACATTAATATGGACATTGCAGGAAACTTAAAAACACAAAAATTTGTAGTTGTGAATATGCCGACGATCAGCAAAACGGAAAAGTTAGTATTTCGAGAAAGTAAATTGGTTTACAGTAAGACATAACATCAAGGAGGTTGTTTTGTGAGTAATTTTATTACACATGTACCATTGAATGCTTCTATGCTATTGTTTACAGATGGGATGATGATGTCGTTTTCAAGAACTGTGCAAAAGGTGACGAGAAGAAATCGTTATTTATAAATGACACCTTAAGATCAGAATTTCACAGAAAGTTCATGGAGAAATATGTGAAGTAGGACAGAGAACTGAAGAACTTATTCTCACAATTTATACATCTTCAAAAGTGGATTGGTGGCCGGTGTTTACTAATGGTGTATAAATAATGAACGAGAAATTTGAACACTATTTAGCCAAGATCTAAGCTCCAGAAGCATCTCAATCTGAGCTAAATCTACTCTCAAATGTTGTCATGTGTCTTTGAGTTAATTTCCATGGGAGGCTTGACACAAAATGGGCATCACAAAATAAAAACATTATTCTGAGTTTATTATGTAGTAAAAGTTCAAGAGCTCAAACTTCAGATTTATCTCAAATTTAGAATATGCAGGCTTTCCAGCAGCACCTTTGAAAAAAACTAGGAGAAAACCCTGGAAAGCCTGAATATGATTTGAACAAAATCTCAATTTGAGCCGAGATTTCTATTTAAGATGATTTGGGTGATTGGGGTTTGGTCTCATATTCAGTGACTTGCTATGACAGATGTGTTGTAATGAATAGAATAATTATTTGAAAAAGCTGGTTTTCGTGATAATATTGCTTACTGTAACATGTGGGTTCTCTCTATACAACAACATACAAGAGCTTTGAAACAGTGTGTGCTGATCTTATTGAAATTTCATTTCAAAGACTGTCGAAAAACTAAAATTGACATTAACACACTCAATTTGTCATCATCATGCACGCCTATATTTCTTGAAGTTATGATCAAGACAGGTTGACCGGTAAGTGGCCAGTAACGAGTATAGTGCAAATAAATTAACTTGGTCCTCAAACCTTCTATCAGCATAATTTGTTAGTTGATTTCTTGTCTGTAATGCGACGTCAGTTTCATTGACGCTAGCAATGAGGAGACCAATAGCCCGGTTAAGGACATCATAAGACAGCCGTCCTATAGTTCCAAGCGACTATGTTCGAAAGATGAACCTGTATTTAACTGTGGCTGTCCACTAGATATACGGGTATAATGATTTAAGTCAAGAAACTATTCATACAGACTGGTAGCATTTGAATCTCGTGTTTTTACGAGTAATGGAACTACCAGGCCATAAAATGCACAAAACATGTTTTTTGTATTCATGATGTGTAAAAACAACTTTTAAATGAGTATGCAAAACATTATGTTGATAGGTACTGAACTTTTCCCTCCACATCAAAAATACTATCCTAAAACCACTTACGTTTCTTTTTATACTGAGTTTATATTAAAGCATAGAGGTTGACAACCAGGCTAGTTTGTTTGCACTATACTTGTTATGCAGCTGATGTAAATAAGGTTATATCTTAATGTGAATAAACACATTTGTTGTTCTAGTACTAGGTAGGTGTCAGATCCTATCAAGGTGATAGAATTTCATTGTCATGAATCATCTGTTTTATCATTACAGTAGAACTTTGATGCCTCAAACTGCTTCCGGTGACCGATAAGTTCAAACTATTTGCTTGTTTTAGGCATGTACTGTATACTAGTTAATCATCATTTTGCTGGGACCGAGGAACCTGGTCCAGTTTTCTAGAATATTTGTGGCATCAAAATTCTAAGTGTATTTTTTATAACTTTTTTGATACACATAACACACAGTTGATGCTGTTATTGTTTATGTAATGAAAGACTCATTACAGTTTGTTTGTGGGTTATAATGTGTGCAAATCATTTTCGTTGTCATTATATTATCGTATTTCAATATTTTGTCTCAGTGGTTTTATGCCAGTTCCTAGAGTCTGGCATTTTGGCCAAAAACCTTCTGTGTAGTTTTGTTCATCCTGGCTGTTCTACCCCTGGAACAAAACATTGATAAGTTTTTGATAAAATTATTTTCATTTATCACTGTCATATCATTTTTAGCTCATTTGTCGGTAAATTGTAAAAAAATATGTCATACTGTAACTGTAAACTATGTTAATAAATATGTCATAAATACAATTCATTGTATATTTATCAATTTGAACCATTACAAATGCAGTAAATAGAGGAAATTGAATGAGTGTTGATTTCGTATTGAATTTAAGTTGAATAAAATGATATGAAGCGAGTCATGCTTAGCTTTATATTTGTCTTATTTAACGGATTCCAAATATTTAATTCTAAACAACACAAATTTAATATTCTATTTATCACATTCCCAACAGAATTAAGATGTACTTTTAGATATAAAAGGCATAATTACTTCAGTCTAGACTTTACCTACTGGTATGCTATTAAAAGTGTGATGTCACTGTATAAACAAAGAATATGATACTTATTTAACTAAACAAGTGCACTTGTGTGTGATAATTAGTGATATATTGAAATATGATGTCACAAGTACTAGTATCCCAATATGTTGGTAGATAAAAGCAGTTTGTAAGATTCCAAAATGATAATAACTTATCGGAGAGGGAAAGCAGCACTCAACAGGAGAAATGGCAGAGCTCAAAAGGCACAAAAATGAACAAATGAAAAAGAAAAACCAGGGATTACAGGTCACAAGGACAACTACAAAAATGAACAAGAAAAAAATGAAGTTGATCAGCTGCAACAATGTGACAACCTACTCTTGACAGCCTGCCACCTCAGCTGGTCAAACATAACAAAGAGTACAAGGACAATCTGACATCACAACACCTAAAAGGAACAGTATACATCATAGGCACATGATTTCATATTATCTGAGTGTACGCTATGTATATTATCAAATTATCTGAGTGTACCCTATGTATATCAAATTATCTGAGTGTACCCTATGTATAGAGAAGGTTTTGCAGCAGTCATGTTTATCCACAACAGATATGACGTCACAGAAACTGGTATCCGGTGTTTGCTTTGATAACTTTGGAAGTATTGGGTACCAGCTTTCATAACATCATATCAGTTGCAGCTAAACATGGCTGCTGCACAACCTTCTCTAGGGTACATTCATAGTTTGATAAACGTATGGTACACTCAGATAATTTAAAACCATGTGCCTATGGTATACATGCCGTTTTGAAAGAAATGAAGTAGCCTTATGGTGAGCGTATTAAAGTTGTAAAAGGGTACATGCAAAATAAACACAATAGCGACAAAAATTTAAACCACAAAGGGCTGAATTACATGATATTTATAGCAAATGCCTTACATTTCAAGATGCCATCCAACTGCGCCAGCTTAAAGGTGGAGGTCACAGTTCCTGGTCAAAGGTTTGAGCCTTTCATTCTGTTTCTGCTCCATAATTGTTTAACATCTGGAACATGTTTCATGAAACATAGAGCAAATGTGTAACTAATGAAGATGATGTGCAGAACCCATGTTCCAACTTGACCAGCTCAAGGTAGATTCTATAGGTCACTGTTCAATGTCTAAGTTTTGATTCTACTATATTTTTTTCTACTTAACTATTGTGCTACAAGGCCTAGTTCATCAAATGTCTTTGATTTCATGAATGTGGCTAAAATGTCATTTTTGCTAAACATGTCCTATTTTCATTGGAAACGTCTGCAGATTACAAGATAATTGCGACATGCATGCTTACTTTTTTGAAGGGCATTTTGAAGTTTATAGAAAATAGAACAAGATTCATAGAAACGTGCATTTTTACTTTTTTGAGAAAAATACAGATGTGGTACGATTCCGGATTTTAGCCCGAAATATTTTCGGGTTTTATACTCAACCAAGATTTAGCTCTTCACGGGGAGGCGAAAAAAGTCCAGTGACAACAGTCCAAACAAATGTATGAAATCTTAATTAATTTGGATATTATTACGTTAATTGGGTATTGAGTTCATTGTAACAACTAATTTAACACAATGAAAACATTCTCTGTCGTGTTTACGACATGACAAACCTTTAACCGCGTGCAAACTCTTGTAATCTGACTTGTAAACAGGACATTTTTATTTGTAAACACAGCTGTAATTTGTCAACAACCCAGATTTACTGGTTTTTGTCGGTTTTATGCAATTACTCATGCTCTTTGGTATTAAATTTTAATTCAGTAAGAAGAAAATGGTGCATCCGATGTGGGACTCAAACCCACATCCCTAGGTATTACTAGTCTGTAGTCTGGGCACCTGTCATAATGCGAGTCAGTCTTTACACTACAGTCACTTGAGTTTGTTAGCTGCATGGACATGCTAATATAGTCGATGAAAGATAATTGTCAGTACTTTGTGATAGTTAACTCCAAAGTTGAGTCAACATATGATGTCATTATGTAATTGTTTTGGAATATAAGGAACAGAACTAAAAAGTTACATGTATGCAGTTTGGATGTTTGATATTCTAATCAATTTCATAACACTTTGCATTGAAACAACCATATTATTTAGATAGTTATACTTTACAATGTTATGTATGTTTGTTTCAGTAAATAACATTCAAAATGCCGAAGAAAGGTAAAAAGGGTGGGAAGAAAGGGAAAAAGAAGGGAAAGAAGAAAACAAAGGGACCAGCTAATGCAGAAGATATAGTTAAACGTTTACTTAAATGCTATGAGAGAAATTGTTCTCTCACTGATTCGAGAATGTGTCCACGAGTTGCTGCTGCCCTGAGAGGATGTAGTGAAAATAATGCTGTCCTTTCCCAGGTACTAAGTCATTTAGAATGTAAAAACATGTTCGCATGACATCCAATGCATTCGCTTGGTAACCTTTGACAAAAATTTTGGTTTTCCCTCAAATTTCACTAGGATGTTTAATTCATTCAAATTTTGATGATGTCGGGTGAGCAATACAGGGTCTATGGCTCTCTTGTTTAATTTCTTAATATTAATGTTAATAACTTGCAGTTAATCCTATGAAAGTCGCTCACTTGCACATTCTGATCTCTGCACTCTGGTCTCAATTCATACAATAAACTAAGTAGTTGCCAGCCCCGAGCTTCAGCTTGTTGGTTACAGTAATGTCAGTAATTTGAATGTTCGCTCTACACACAGTATGCTGTTGACTATGAATCTCAGGAATAAAGATAAAAGTCAAAGAATGTTTCAATGTAAATATTACAAAATGCACAACTCAAATGTGTGTAATTCTTTTCATTATTGAAAACTTCATTTTATTTGTACATTGTTTATGTTTTTTGCAGTTTATTATAGAATCTGTTGAAATTGAAAAAGAAGGTGCATTACCTGTCTTGATAGAGCCATTGTTAGCAGCTTTACGACAGGAGAGATACACATTTATCAAAGATCTGTATGTATGGAAGTACCCATTGTCATATGAAAACACAGCTACTCTGGTAAACCATCTTTTGTACATACATCTATCAATACTTCATATTAATGCAGACTTTGCTTTTCTTGTCACAAATATTATGCTGTATGTTTGAATTTGAAAATTGTTCTGTACTAGCTAGTATCAGTTCATAACTATTATTTGCGAATTCAAGTTTCACCCTAATCTGCATATGATTAATGTACATTCATTAAACATGAAGTATACCTGTTCTGGAACCTTCAACTGACAAAGTTCTGCGAATTTATATAAAAATTATTAAAATTAAACATAAGTGTGTTATCCAAAGATCAGGCAAGCATACAGTGATTTACAGTATTTGATAGTTCCATTGCCAGAGAGTTCTGCCTAGTTATGTATTTCAAGTCTCTACTGGTGAGATTTGAGGCATATGCATATATGTCATGTGTCATAGACCCCTTTGCACGAGATTTGTGAAGGAAATGCAGGAGATTTCATTAAAATGAGGCAGATTTTCCTTGCTCAAACTTAAAACTTGAATTAATGAAGTTTGTATGCAGTTTTTACTTATTTTACTTTTATGTCTGTACCATGCATGCTTCATGAAGCAATTTGAATTAGTATTAGTGATCATTTTAATAATGTAAACAAAAAATGTCAGGTTCCAGTATGTCCAAGACATGTGTGAGATTTGATCAATTTGTCTCTGATCATGTGTGAGTAGAGTCTCAAATGCGTGAGACTCACACATGATGTGGGAGATATGGCTTGTATTCATTTGTCTTTTCATATATTGTTCTCTTACAGGCCCTCCTGGTCGAGAAACCATTTTATCCAATCAGAATGCTTGAAGTAATGGACTGTTTATTAGATTTTCATACTGTAGAGAGATTATCTAGATCTTTCAATGTGGCTGAATTGCTAACTAAAGTCAATGTGGATTATAATGAATTCGGTGATGAAGGTTGTAAGAACTTCTGTAAAGGTTTGGAAGGGAACACCACCATGTTGTCAGTGAGTTTATGTTATTGTGATCTGGGCGTTAAAAGTGGAGCTATTCTTGGAAAGATGATTTCTACTACAGCTGTCAAGTAGGTTTGATTTTCAATCTTCAATATACAGTAGTTTTTGTAGTTCTGTAATATCCACCCATAGAAACAACAGAAAGTGGTATTTTTCGACAAGTTACATAGATCAAATAATTATAAAATGGTCTGATTTTAAAATTGACGGTCTCTGTAGATAGATTTTGTAAAAGTAGTCTTTGTTCACAGGTAGTTGTTAACCTTTAACACAGAATTGACTGTTTTTGTGATAATTTGTGAATACTTTAAATTTGTACATTGTGTGATATTTTGAAATTTCGCAGTTTGGCAATTAATAATACCTGTAAGGTTGATATTGACTGAACATTTTGTATAATAATGTCATTGCAATTATATGATTCTGAATTACGACCATATCAGCTTTTGTCGTTATTTAATCGTCCTTTTTCTTACCAAACCGTTTTTGGTTTAAATGGAAATTGACAAATTAACAGCTAAATGATGAATCACGAATGTTGATCCTGTTATGGGTTCATCTAAATAATAACATCCTTGATACTTGTCTTTCGATATATCGGTATCGTAAATATGCCTTAGTCGAAATAATTGAGGAGTTAAGAGTGGGATACGCATGTTTTATTCAAACATGTTTTTTCTTCATATAGAAATGTGTTGAATACAGTAAGTACTTTATGTACTCAATATAATGGTGTATGGTTAATAAAAGATAAATACATAAATTAATAAAGTGATTTATCTAAGCATGATAGCACTTTCATTTCAAATCTTGTTCTTTCCCCTTAATACTGTATGTTAACTTCACTTACACAGGGAGTTATACATAGATGGTAACAATTTGGAATGTGAAGGAGCGATGGAATTAATCAAGCTGTGTGTTGAACAAGCAGAGATGGAAGCTTTAATGAGAGCTGAGGAAGCCAAGAGAAAACTAGAGGAAGAAGAGGCAGTCAAAACAGCCGGTGAGTTACACAAGGATTGAGGATTGATAACTTCTTGTTGTTTAAAACATTAGGCCCTGGTTACTGTTTTATCAAAGCACTTACGAAAACCTTAAAGTTACGCTGAAATTTAAATTCTTTATAAAAAAATTTAACAACTGCAAATTGGTGAAGGATATGGTTTGTAGGGGTTCAGTAACTGAATCATTATTAGTACATGTATTGCAGTTCCTTTTACCACACTTAATAATTGTAAATATATTATGAAGAATTTACATTTGATCGTAAGTTTATGATTTCCGTAAGTGCTTTGATAAAACAGTACCCAGGTTACTTAAACACCTGCTAGCCACTTTGTCATTTAGAAAAAGATTCAGGACCCATTTATGTATTTTAGTAAGTTAATACCCAGGTAATACCCCCATTAATCTTACGAGCTTCATTTGAGTAGGTTTTCAATCAAATTTTGCAACCTTGCATAGTATGATACTGATATATTTTTAGCATCATACAGATTTTTGTAATTGTAGAGGACTCTGGAACTTGGTGAAATGCTGAACCAAGCTTCCGAGTTGTCTATGAGATTGTAGAGATTTGGTGCACAGTATGGACACTGCACAAACTTTGAAGTACCCTGCAATTGTTGTACATTAAGACAGACACTCTACTGTGTAACATTGTTTCTCTCTCTGGTCTGTGTTGTATACAAGTATTATATTGATGTTGTATTATAGTCTGAACAAACTAACCCGGTCCTTGACCTTTATGTATGAATCTGTTACAAGCTTCTTACACTTGGGTGGAATATTGGAATATCAATTTCTGCGAGAAAGTCGTGTCTTGCTGCTTAATATTTAGATTAGTGTTTACATTACACCTTGTACAAATTGGTAACCCTCCATGCACTTATGAAAACGAATGTTGAAATCAAATTATACAGTCATGTAGATAAGATATTGACTGTTAAATCTTTTTAATGCCCATAGAAAGTTTGAGGACCTGGTTAATTTGTTTGCACTATAGCAGATTGTATATTATATAATACATTATCTTACAGTTAATACGTATGGTAGACATGCAGGTATATGTAATACTATCGAGTTCTAGTATTTTATGTTCTATATGATTTAATGGTTATAAAACACATTGTGAAATCTTTTCACATATGTATCCTTATCCACAGTGTGCAGTTTCTTCTTTTTATCTCGTCGATTTTTTGAAAAAAAGGATGAGTTATTGTCACCACTTGATTGACGTCAGCTTTGCCTTGTTAAGTTATATGTTTAGGTCAACTTTTGTCCTAAACTATCAAAGCTACTGATTTAAAAATTTCAACACTTGTTCATTGTCAATACCTAACTCTATATTGAAAAATCTATAACAATGCCCTACTTTATGCAAGGGTTATGGGCCTTTTTACAGTGACAAATATCAGATGAGTGTCTGCACCCAAAAGGCGGTGCTCTTGTTTGTTTTATCTGATTGCGATATTTAATATACTCTTAATTTCTTAAATAATTAATTTGTATAATTTGATCTACATTTTGCACCTACATGTCGAACATATGCTGCATGTGAAAACATGCATATTGACATGTTTGTGTACAAAACACCAGTCCTATTAAGTAGTCAACAGACTGAAATCCAGCAACTACTTAAAATTCTAAATACGAAATTCATGCCTTTAGCGCAACAAGGTCATATCTCACTATATACTTACTATATAGTAAGATACAATCTTGTTGCACCAAAGGGACAAAATGTATATTTAAAGTGGCAGATTTACTGCATTTGTTATAAGTCTTCTTGGACAGTTTACTATCCATGCCATACTTGATTGTTTGCGGATTCTTTATCCAAGCTTTAAGCTAATGTACACATTGAATTCAAGCCACAGCTGTTCTGATTGTGTGACCAAGTACATATACATATATATCACTTACTCTAAAAACTTAATGCTTTATATAATTATACTATCCTCTGGAAAAAAGGACAATTTTGTTTTCAGATAATATTCTGTCATTCAAATACCCTTCAGATCATCAGGTTCTTATAATGAATTTGTTAAGGTGATTGTGACAGGGTCGTATATAGACCCTGTTGATTTTTGGGGTCACTGGGACTCGTGCCAGATTGACCATAAAGTGGTTCATCTGATGCCTAATGAATTGTGGAGCTTTTAAGACAATCAAAATCAAACCCTTGCATGTCGTCCATACTCTCTTCAAGATCATAAGTTATACATGATTTTGTGCTGGATTTCATAAAGTTTGTTCGCACTTGTTATCCTGTATCATGGGTCAGATTTCAATAACATTTCATATGAACGGTTGGTAGCAAGCCTAGTTGGGCATTAGTTTTCTTTAACCATTCGTCGGATTTCAATGGAAATTCACATGACTATTGCTAGACTTATGGCCCTTTTGGGAGACATACATTATTGTGTAAAAAACCCTTCTTGTTGATCTTCAGTCGGTGACCATGCATCTTTATGGGACAATGTCTCTTGCTGCCATGTATTAACCACCACCCATTTCTCAATTTGATTTTCATACTTTTGTTATTCTGGTAGTTATCTCATTTTATGATGCTTGAGTTGAACATGTAAACAGACACTTCTTGCCTCAGTTTTAAACTTTCAATGCACTTTACATGTTTCTTTATGATTAAGTTTGGTTTTATAAACAAACAATTCATTTATTGATTGCAATGTTTTCTTTCTTACTAGTATTCATGCATGTATTTAGAAACAAGATGGTTGCTTACATTTTTTTGCTTTTCTTTCATTCTGTTTTAAAATTATTGATTTCCTGACCCTCTCCCATTCAGACCATATTCATTGATATGCAGTGTAGCAATACCATGTGACTTTGGGCTACAAGTCCAAGACAAAATTCGCTTTGAAAACAAAAATAGCCGTGTTTTATTTCTTTAACGATTTCATTTAAACATTTGCCGGTCTTAGGGAAAAATGTCATGCTTTCCACGAAACATAGGATCTTTTTCAGCAGCCTGGCAGTTTTTTCCAACACCCTGTTGCAATGCAGCTGACAGGGATCCTGCTTTTCGTTTACAGCTTACGTATGTTCCCTTAGAGTGGCGTATGTTTCATAGAAATCGGTACAGAAATAAAATACTTACGGCTATTTTTGTTTTCCAATGTTGATTAATTCTGTGTTTGATTTGTAGCCTTTAGTGATGTAAAAATCACATGGTATTGCTACACTGTTTACATAAGCATGCTAGACTATGGCTTCTTTTTCCCTGGCCAGAAGAGATGCTTGAGACTAACATTACATCAGCTATTTGTTTTATTTCCAATGCATGAACATTATTACAGCAACACTTCCTATATTGTTTGTCCCAAAGTTTTTAACCTGGATTCCGTATGTTTACAAGATTGGAATCACTTTGAAGCTATACCTTGGATTTGAAAGATTTAGAAATACTGGACTCTTTTATTATGATTATGTGTGTGATTGCAGACAACGCAACATTAATATTGATTAAACCTTGACTCTGTAGCCATTGACAGCTTTGGTATAATAAAATTATGATTTATGATGTTCTATAGGATAAAAAACTGCCTTGATAGACTTGTGATAGAGCATCCACTTTGAGTACAGGATGTGTGGGGTTCTCTCTGTAGCCACATCATATACTAAAATATAAGGGGTACCATGCAGTGTTTCAATTCCTTGATGCTTGGGTTAAAAATGGAGGGTACCTTCTCTTCCAGGTGTGTGATTCTGCCTCTTTAAGGCTGATTTCAACCTTTTTGATTTAAAATCTTCGAAACAAAATGGTCCAGATTCAGTCTGATCTACTAAGAAATGATGTTATTGCAAGGGTGATGGGGTAGGTCGCCATCTTCTTATACCGTCAAGAATGAGGTGACAAGGTTATTAAGAACTAGTTTCACAATCAACCTAAAGTAAATGAGCATATGATATATATATATTATGATTTATATTGTTGTCAGTGAGTGGCGACGGGGATGAGGATTATGACAGATTTGGTAAGATATGGGTGCTGTGAATGTTTTAACTAAATTACAGTCAAAAGATGGCGCATATCTTTTTGTTATTCAATTTGTGTCCATACTGTGTCATAGATTGGTTTGTTTCTGATAGGTCTGGTAGGTAGGAAAGTGTATTTCTTTGGAATTTAAAACGATACTTAGAAAAAGAGCAACAGTACTCACTAAGACTGTTGCTTCCCTTGGAAAAGAATAAAAAATAACGAAAATATAGATTTTGTTTTCAAACGCCATGCAAACATTCTGGATTGCGGCAAGTTTTTAGAAACAGAACAGAATCGGGTAAATCTGAATCCTGGAAACAAACAGTATTTTTGTTTACGCCTAATAGGGAACACATAAATTTATGATGCAGTATGCAATTTTATTCAAAAGAAACAAACTTTGATTGAAACAGTTGAAAATTTGACTGTAGTCATGTCATATGTTGTTTGTGGTCATATTGTTTGCTGATTGTAGATCATAATGCTTGTGTAAAGATTGAAATCTAATTTGGAATTAAAAAAATAAAATCAGCTGGAATAAAATCTGCTGAGTTTTAACACTCTTAAAATTATTGTAATACACATATGGGTGATCAAATATTTCTTTGCCATGATTATTTGGTTCATACTTGCTTATATGGTGACCTGTCTTATAAAAAGATCTATTTAAAAATTCCTGATTGAATGGATGGGTCTTATAATCAAGGTCACTGTATATGCGTTTATATAGCATGGAGAATTTGACTTGATCCTGACCTTTATGCATGAATATATTACAAGCTTCTTGCATTGAATATATATAAATTTCCGCAAGCAAATCGTGCAATATCGGTCCTTTAGATTTGTGTTGGTATTCAACATTGAGCTTCTTGGTGATGATTCCCGCTTATGAAAACATACAACTGGAGTCATAAATATAGGCAATATATCGGCGGTTAAATTATGCTAATAGAAGGTCGAGTGTCGGGCAACTTCTCTGTACTATAATTATATGGTACATTTTACCCTATACATCATATATACAAGTATGTATGCCTGGGTAAATTGTACCAAGTCCCTGTGGTTTTGCCTAATCATATAAGAATGTTGAGTGCTTAATGCTAAACTTGTTGTATGCAGAATATTTGGAAGAATGTTTTGTATTAAATATAACTGGGTGTTTTTGCTATAGTGCTATCAATGAGAATATATTTTATCACAAAAATACCATGATATTCCATTTGATAACTGTTCATAAGAAATGACGGACCAATGTTCTCGAACACGTGTGATAACTAATACGTGATGTCACCAGCTTTTCGGCGCGAAAACGTAATGTCCCCAGCTTGAATACGTTCTTTTTCACGTTGCATTGACTCTGTAACTATGGTAATGTGATAAAAAGAATCCGTCACTCCATGTCTTTGAGATCAACATTTCTTAAACTCATCACGAAAACAAATTAATAAACTGGCCAAAGGCTCACTTAATAAAGTGTGTTTTCTAGACTGGTTTAAGAAATGTTGATCTCCAAAGGCAACTCATGACAGATCCTATATTAATCAAATGTTGCTAGAATATTAATGTTGATATTTTTAGCCAGGTTTTATTCAATTAAGCCTCAATATAATGTAACATTGGCTGTGTGACTGCCGTAAACATGTCAATGATTACTTTTTGAGGTACCTTTTGGGAGAAATTGCTGGTGTTTCAAATCCTACCAGGGGTGTCAACAGGATCAAATTAAAAATCAGGAAAATTGTTTGAGGCTGACTATTTTTGCCAAACGACAATTGTTTCCATAATTAACTCAGTTTGTAAAAAAGAAAATCATTCTGAGCAGATTAAATTTACCATAACTTTGCCATTTCTTGTGATATTTTCATCAAATAACTTTTATTTTGGTCAAAAATCATAGTTCTTTCAAGAAAGATAAATCAGGAATTCCGGATAAATCAGGAATATTGACACCCCTGCCTACATAGAATATGGTAGTGTTTACGCATGTTTTTTTCTGTCATAACATCTAAGAGTCTCTTGGGAGTGTTGGTGCCCTCGTTATGACACGAAAAAACATGCGCTAAACATACATTAACATGTACAGTGAATAATTCCATTTTGTTAGTTCAGTGTACATGTAATGTAATCAGACCTAAACTAGTGTCTACTAGTTCATCTCTCAGACCTGTCAATAAAATGTATGAGAATTTATTCAAACTGGTACATTTAGCCTCACATTAAATTAAACATTAAATTGTGTGTGTCAGTTTTATCATAGTACACAATCACTGTTACTTTTTTGTCCAATAAAGACCACATTTAGTGTTTACACTGGTTATTTTTATTTAGTTAACATCACATAACTTTGACAATTTATTACAATTTGTTTTACTAGATCATTATGTTCTGTTGTGATTTTCGTACATTGAGCTAGCACCCTTGTAATGTATATTTATATCATCTTTTCAGGTTTTTATTTTTCCAAATGGTCCCAAATAGCAAGAAACTTAATTTACAGGACCAGTCACAGGGGCGAGTTTAATAGACCAATCTTAGCTTAGAGATTCAGATTTTTCATATGCTATTTTGAGCAAACTGTAAAATGTACTTACCAGTACAAATAGGAGTCTTTATGAGTGTTACAAAATTACTGTTTTGTCCCTCTTTGTCCTTCTGTTAAATTTCTTCATTTTGTTTGATTTTACTGTTGTATGTCTGTGTTAATTTCCGAAATCTCAAACTCACTGTAGTAATAATTGTCTTAAATGTTCTGTATTTGAATTTTGTCTTAACTTTACATGTTGTTTCCATTGTAACTGTAATTTTTGTCTTGGTAATTTAGTGTGGTGTTCTGTAGGATGCCTATTAGGGCTTATAATCTTATATGGTCTTATATGCAGTCAATGAGGGTATGGAGTTATAATTATATGTTTATTATATATAAATATTGTAGCGAAGGAGAACAAGTTACGTTATACTGGTGACAGTGGCAGTGAAGTGAATGGAAAGTCAGATGCTGCTGGAGATAAGAAAAAAAAGAAAAAAGGTATGTGTATGTAATGGTGTATGTCAAATAGAAATGTCATTTCAAATTGAGATTTAGCTCAAATCAGAGTCCTGATTAGTTTAAACAATATTTATTTCTTTATAAACATTCAATAAACATTCATTTACTCATATTAAGGATTGAGTAGAAAGCTAAGCTTGTCTATAAACTCGTTCCTTATTTTGAGACATATATCAATATGGAACTCTAAGACTTCAACTGACTGTTGTTGCAAATTCGAGACAATGTTTCAATTTCATAAAGCTGATTTTGAGCCCAGATTTGCTTTGTAAGTATTTGTCTATATTTAACTTCAGTTTCAGATTGCTTTGTAACTATTTGTCTATATTTAACTTCAGTTTTCTGTATATTTAGAACTTACTATATGTCATAGAAAGTAGTACAAATTTGTACACTATATGGAGTACAGGGTTAATAATGTGTACTTGCGATGTAGGTAAAAAGAAGAAGAAAAAGAAGGAGCCTCCAGCACCACCGAGGGTCGGTCCATGGATTCACAAACTACATATAGCTGACAATGCTATAGATAACTTAGATTATGGAGCTAAATATGCCCCTGTGATATGTATGAGGTTGTTCAAAAAGTAAGTATCTTCTACAAATGTATGCATCTATTGTTGTTTATCTTGCCAGAGCACTAAATGAGCTCATGGTCAAACATTGTGACCCTCTCAAAGCCAGAGGTCATTGGTCCGGTTTGCAGCCAACAAACAGAAGACCAGTCTCATACAGCTGCCTCAGTTGAATGCAAGCCAACACACAACAAATATTGTGACTGCTGTATGTTCATCTCCTGTGTGTGTTCAATCATTCAAACAACTTATTGTACTCAACCACTTGGTCTATTCCTATTTGACATTGCATTTTTGTTCCTCGGTTGCTCATCCAGTTTAGTTTCATCAAGAGCATAGCTACCGAGATCAGGGGTGGTATTCAATATTGATCTTATTTAATTGGAGAATAAGGATAGCCAATCATATTGCCTGTTACTGACCAAGAGTTTAATATGGCGTGATCTGATTGGTTTTCCTTATCCTTAAGTCAAGTAAGATTAATACTGAATACCACCCATGGACTAGTTCTCTCTATATGACCTACCTTAAATTTTGTAAATGGAAAACTTCATCAGAGACTATTATTAAGCAATGGATTGATTTTAGAATAATTTCTTATTTGTAATTTCATTGAATGTTTCATGCAATGGTCTACCATCTGCATAAGATGCCACATGTGGGCTACTTTTCTCTAAATAAATTCTGTTAAGTCGGTCTGATTTCAAAGATTTCATGATTTATTGCTAGGGGGTTTTTGTGTCAAGTGAACAATGAAGAACCATCGAGAGCTGAATGCGCCATTTTGTCTGAGGATAAATATCACAGTCCAATAATAATAATGCTCAAAACCCCAAATTTGGTGAATTACGTGTATGCTTCGTTGTTACTCAAAATGAAATGGAATTTAGTGTACCAGTATGTTAAATAATCTACAGTGTCTGTACTGATGTATTACGACAACTAATTAATGATTGAAACATGATTTTTTTTTACTTTTTTATAGATTATTAATGCACTCTGATTGTATAGAAGAACTAGATTTAGAAGATAACTGTATTGGTGACCTGGCTGGACGTGAAGTACTTGAAGCATTAGAACATCGTAAAGAAGGTAAAACATGTGGAGACTTTAGACTTGCCTTGGGATATATAATGTGAACACCCTTAGCAGTTAGGCCTGCAGCATCCATTATCTAGGCAATTAGATCATCAACCAAATCACTCCATGCCTTCCTGGATTATGGCCCTTGTTTAAGATAAGATAATATTAAGTCAGACAGGGAAGACAGCACTCAGCTTAACCTGCCGAGAACAGAAAACATAAAAACTCACAAGGCCTAATGCCCCCTCGAACCAGCCGAGCACAGAAAACATAAAAAATACCTAAAAGGCACAAAGTTAGGATCATCCCATGTCCTAGCTGTCGAAAGTCTAAATGAACTAGTTTTAGCAATCAAAAAAGCTGAATGCCCAAGCTGAATGACCTACTTCAACAGTAAAATAAGTATGAGAAATAAGCATTGTCCAGACACTTATTCAAACAGTTAGCATTTGATTGCCTTCAAACTTGTTGACAATGTTTATGGTGTTATATCTTGGGTCAAGTTCTGTTATCAGACAAATCGTTCTAGATCTTCCAGGATTATGGCACTTAAATGACAAATGGAGAGAAATTAGCCGCGACCTTTATGCATGATGATGAATTAATACATCATAATCTTCTTGCACGGAATTATTCTATTTCCATGAGAAAGTCGTGGCTTCTTGGTCATATGTCGTACTAGTATCTACTATATTGATCTATCTACTGATACACATGTTGTTGATTTTTCAGAGAAAATGGGTGGTGTAAAAATGAGAACGACACATAAATTGAGTACTGAAGTATTCAATAGCATTGTTAAGTTAGGATCTGGTCTGAAGAAGAAAAAGAAGAAAGGAAAGAAGGTACATGTAGTTTTTTGAAATTAATTTTGTTTCCACTTTGTCTCCGCATCCCCCTCCCATTGAAAGGTAGCTATATTAAGTAATTGTACTGTCTACTTTTTTGTCCACCTAAAATATTTGGGTTTGTTTTGGCCATAACAATGTTGTGCATGTGGCATGTTTTAAACCAACTTGGCACATGTGTACAACATGGAGATGTGTCATACGTAAGATTTAGGCCCCTACCTTCATACATACCACGTAGACCCCTACTATCATTGTCACACTTAAGGTCATAGTCCAAATCAGTGGTTTAGTGCTCTGAATTTGTAACCTGTATAGCAATATTATTTATTGTTCTTTTGTAGAAAAAGAAGAAATGAGAAGATGAAATGATGAAGTTGGATTTTACAGACAGACATCTTAGAGCATATTGTATGCACATTGTTGTGTACACTGTTTAGGCAGTTAACTGTCATTGTTTCATATACTGGGATAGAGCACTGATAATACTGTAATACACTGATCAGCTCTTGAAACAGTAATGTATATTAAGCAGATAATTCCATGGGCCTAAAAGTTAGCAAATTTTGAATATCTGGCATTTAGCTTGAAAAGATATATTAGCAACTTATTTCTTTGTAGCATTCTTTATAGGCTGAAATTTACTCTAAATGGTGTTTATAGCGAATTTTGTCAATTCATGAAATTCTCCAATATTTCCTGTTGGCTAACTTAACCACATATACAGAATATCATGGTATTGTATAGTCCAGTTAGGATATTGTGACAGTGACGTTGCAGTTTATGTGTACGCAAAAAATCACAACCATTGTCTAAACAGGTAGAGGTTAGTTTAGCATTGAAATTATAGTTGTTTGTACAGTATAAGCCTTTATAACCGGTTTTACACCGTACTATTGAACTCGGCCGCTGCGTCACTGGATTTTTATCCCGACTGGACTATATATAACTATACCGAAACAAATAGATTAAACACACAATAACCAGATTAAGAATTTTTACTGTCCATACTTGCATAGTTTGCTTCAGATTTTTGTTAGTCTTTAGTGCAAATGTTTAATCAAGATTATGTTGAAATTTATGTATACAATTTGGACCAGTAGAAATCTCACCCTTTTTAGGACTATATTAAATGATAATCTAGGAATTAATTAATTTATGGTGTCCTGAGACTGACTGTGATATTTATGTTTGATTTTGTGTCTATGTTCCCTAATGAGAGCAAGTTTTTACTGCTGTGATATTTTACACTAAGTTGTGGCCTTGTTCACTATTCACTGTATGGGTTGACAAATCCTTGTCAGAAGATGACTGTTGCGTGAAACATGGTTTTCTATCCAAGGGAAAGAAATAAATCTGCTCATACTCTGCAACACCTAATAACATGCCAACAAGTTTTAGTGAAATCTTTATGAAATCAGGGTTTTGATTTTAAAAACTGAAAAGAATTGTAACATGTACACAAAAAATAAACTGTTACTTTAGTGAAATGTTTGTGCTCCTTGGTATTGGAGCAGATACTTACAGTGTAATTGATGAGTTTTCTGTAGCCACGAGTTATTGTTGTTATCATTTTACAGATTTTACAAACTTCATAATTATGTCCATTTTACTGAAATCTTTGTTATTTATTATTATTATTTATTGTACAATAAATATTCTCTCTGAATATTCTGTTTTGTTTATAAAACTTATCCATGGTCCCACATGTTCACTCATCTGTATATAGCTATCATATTCGCCCAAAGTATTACAATCGCGGCTGTATATTGGTACACCAAGAATCAAACCCAGATTGCTGGGTTACAAATCCTGTGCAGTATACCATGGCTGTGGCTTTCCGCATCATGTACGTTTATAAGCCACTCATAGTAAAAATCACAGACACAACATATTGTTAACAAAATCTTGTTTTTATTACGTATTAGTTTCTACATGTATATCCATCATTTACAATATTTGTATACATATTATCATTTACAATATTTGTATATTTATTACCATTTACAATATTTGTATACATATATTCATTTACAATATTTGTATTATATAATATATTACAACATTTTGCACACAATTTATATATTATTCTACTCATTTACAATTTTGGCACAAATTCCTGCATATATAACTCCATGGTGAAGATGAGTGAGTGACTTTCATTAAGTTACTGATAATATCTTGACATGCAGAAATGGTGTACTGTACAATCATGTATTTTCGAGAGGTCAAAATTTTCCAAATTTGTTATGCTGAAGTAGTTCGCCCGGTTCTAAGGTTCACAATTTTTGAACTTCACAAAGAAAATGTTCTGTGTTTTAATGCCATCGTTTAAGTTCACAAGCATAAATTTTGCAAATTTAGAGAATTTGCGAATATAGCAAAAATTAATCCCTCAAGAAAAGTTCTGATTTAACAGTATACCATACTCCCTCGAATAAAAGCTCCCCCCTAATAACCCCCCCCCCCCCCCACTATTTTTAAAGAAAATAAAGTTTTTTTTAGTGACTTCAATTATATATTAATTGGTGGTTTTTCTATGGATAATGTTATGCAAACATAATTCACTTAAAATTGTAGTACATAGACCTTTTCTAAAAAAAATATGTTTTGCAAATTGCATCGCCCCTGGGGACGTTTATTCTAGGGAATACGGTAAATGAAATGAATGATATAATTTCATACATATCTGAGTAAATATGTTCACACACTAGATGAGAAATAGATGAATGATTTGGAACATTTACACTACACTAGTAATGAGATCACCTCAATATTAAGGACATAATGAAGACCAACTTGAGAAGAAGACTAGATTTCCATGGTTACCAGGGTACTTTATCAAAGCACTTACGGAAATCGTTAAGTTACGCACAAATTTAAATTCTTAGTAATTCTTGAACAAATACAATTTAGGAACATATGTGGTTTGAGGAATACATGTACTGAAACATTATTATTATGACAGACCCCCTCACCACAATTTGCAACTGTTAATGAATTATATAGGTTTTTAATTTGAATGCAACTTTAAGATTATCATAAGTGCTTTGATAAAACAGTACCTAGGCCCCAATCTCCCAAAACATCTCAATCTAATGCCTATTTTCTTTTTTTTTTCTTAAAAATTGATCCTTCGACCCTTCAAAATCCGACTCCAAATTTCCCTGACTTTTGTCTTTCTAATTTCTCTGTTGTGACTAAATTAACAAATTCCCTGAATCCTCTCTTACTGTTGGGAACCCTTGTATATCTGTCATGAAAACATGTTATAAAAGATGAACACAATCACCATTTCAAAAAGCTAATTATACCCCTACACAACAAAAAATTATATCCACCAAAACACAATTGAATATTACTTAACAATGTCAAAATATCTATTACATGATTATATTGAAACAACAGTCATGACTAATAAATTTATTAGTGGCTTGAAAAATAAAAACAAATCCCAGACATGGCATAACATCAAATGCACCCAAATTCATGTACATGTACTTAACAATGTCAAAAGTTGTGATTTTAAAATGCCAAAAGATTTTTTAAATTAGACAAGCTTGCGGTCCTGTTGTAGCTGCTTTTTAATTTCAGACCAGTACTAGTTTTTACACACACGGCAGATTGTTTCGACTAAGTTTTAATATGCTGCTTTTCTTGCAGTAATTTTCAGTAGCTGAATTGAAAGTCTTCTACTAGCTAGCTGTCAGTACAACAGAAAATGAGAATTCAAACCAACTTGAAACAATGAAACCATTTGGCATTATAAGCAAGTCATTTCTTTTGTTTTCATAAGAGTTAAAGAGTCGGCCTTCATCTTTTTTGTTGTTATCCCTAAAGATGTCTGATAATGTACATTGGGGATATGATACATAGAGGAGGTATTCTGGTATGTGTACGCATTTCTCTAACAATGACCTCTCAAAGGCTATTCAACATCAGAATACACTACTATAACAGTCAGGCCTTGATACAACTAAGCTGTTCGTTCTCAAGTAAAATGTCATAACAAATATGTCCATATATTGAATTGATTCAAAGGGCTTTTTAAAACATATCATTTTTAAAGCATTAAATGTTGTCAGTATATGAATTTTACAGTATCCCAGGTGTTGTATTGAGACCTGGCTGTATTCTGTAGGATAAAGTACAGTTATCTTATTACTTTAATTGTTTCTAACTCACAACTCTATACAACCTTTCCATGCTGCTGTTCCTGGATAGCATTTACAGTTGTTTTTAAAGATTTAAGGACATGAGAGAATAGTATATGACAACCACAAACAAAAGATAATTGTAAAACATGTACCGGTATGCCCTAAATGGCAGCCAAGTAGTCATTATTGTTAAAGGTCGCAGGACCTTTACTTTGAGCTACAGATCTCAAAATCAATAGGGGTCATCTAATGATGGTGACCAACTTCCTTATAAAGTTGAATGATCCTGGGCCAAACCGTTGAGTTATTGATTGGAAACTATTTGGTCTATTCATTCATGTTAAAGTAACTTTCAACTTAATCAATGACCTCAACATCAATCGGGGGCATCTGCTGTCGCATACCAATCACCATGTGAAGTTTAAGGATCCTAAAGCCACGCGTTGTTGAGTTATTGCACGGAAGCCATTCGATCTACCAATCTGCCACCACAAAGACCAACGGACATGTGCAAATCAATATACCCCCTCATTAAATATGGGGGTGGGGGCATAAATGCATCAGCAGACTATATTGTTTAACACCTATGGCATTATAACTTCCTGTTAGCTGCCGGGGGATTTCTGTTTTATTACTTTTTTGGTTCTAGTAGTTTTCATGAGGTTGTAGTTCTCATAGACACAGTATCTATTGGATACAAATGGAATGTAGAATGCCCTGAACACACGATGAGATCTAAAATAACAAAATCAACAAATTCAGCATGGATGAAATACGATAAGAAATACACAAGTCATGTAGGTCATTGGTGATACAAATGTATTTCAGTCTATTCAAGAATTTGAAGTATGGCAAACAGTCAAACTTCACTGATCTTTAATCTTACTATACTTATTTGCAAATGGGCAATATGAACAAGCTGAATCCAGCATACCCCCCTTACAACTCGTTGTCTGGGGGTATAATAGAGATGATTGTGTAGAATGTTGTTGTTTGTTTGCAATCGACTGCAACAGTCGTATGTCATTCCATTTTGTCCTTGCCAAATTGACAAATAATCTCTGACTTCGAGAGAATAGACAGCTGTGTGATACAAACGCTCCCTGTGGGATACCCTAGCTCTTTCAGTATAGACTCATTGGTTCTTTAACGTGACTGGTGTACAGCACAGATAGATGCCTCTGAGACATCCTCTGGGTTACCAAACCAGTACATCTCTAGTTGGGTGTGAAACTTGGAAAAGCATTTCAGAAATGATCAACTGCCGCAGCCAAGAACCTCACAAGGTCCAGATATCCTGAAGCATCTAAAGTAGCAATCTCAGAGTTAGCTCAAATTGAGATGCTTTGGGAGATCGAGCCAGGGACCTCTAAATGTGTAGCCAAGAGTGTTATCCACTTGATCACCATGACAGATGTGTAGAATAAAGGTGGACTTACCTTGATGCATCCAAGAAAGGAATGGACACAAGAATTTTCCATTCATCAGTTTTTGCTGCATATCTTGGTTCCAGGGACGTCTCCCTCGGCATATCCAAATCAACCAAGTAATGACACTTTGATATGTTCACCTGTTGGCAAATAGATTTTTTTTGTCGTATAATAATTATTTTTCTAAATTCACTATGAAAGAGACTAAGAGTTTGAAGGACTGTAACTCCTGATAAAAATTTAAAGCCCATGGTTAACCTAGGGTAGATTATAAACTTTTGATTCCCTGATTTTATGTAAAAAAAATCTAAATACTTCAAAAACAATCATGGAATGTGTTATTGTTACATACACTGCCCTCCAAAAGTTCCAACACACTCCGCAAATTATATGATTTTATTTCAAAAACCTTAGTAAATTGTTGATTTAATATACAAATGTATCATTTTCTTATTTGAATGACAGTATGTGATAATTAAACAGGAATAAAACTTGTAAATCATAGGCTGGTGTTTGTCAATTTAAGTGAATCGAATAATTTAAGGAGTGTAAAAGAACCTTTGGAGGGCAGTGTATACTAAATTATTGTAAGAACTTGTTGAACTAGAGAATATGAAATATTGAGAGATAAGACACCACATACGTATCTTGATGGTTCCTCTTTATTCATGTCATTCATCTCAGTAGGAACCTGTCTAGTCGCATGATGATCTTGTGAGTAAGGCTTGGGAAGTTGACCTTTGAACTCAGATTCTAGAAACTGTAAATTCCAGCTGAAATAGTAAGGAAGATTTAAAATAATAAAAGAGAGCCAAGATGACCCTATATCTACAACGTGGCTCTATATTGCTTACCTGAGTAAATGGAACCATATTGAAACACAACCTAGGATTCATCAAAACTAACATCCTGACCCAGATTAAAAAAAATTCAATTTTTTTTTTCGATAATTTGACCTCGCCATCTAGTTATTGAGCCCAGTTGAACATGACTTATATTTTATAAAGATGATCATAGTGATTAGGGGCTAAAATTTAGACCAATAACAAGCATTATCTTCTTTTATTATTATGGTCAAATAACAATAATTCCAAATTCAGATTTGTTTCAAACTCAGAATATAATTTGAGTACCGGTAAATTTCTATGAGAGCCAAAAGTTGTACTCAAGATGCTTCGTGAGACCAATGACAGGCTATCAAATCTCAGTTATTGTTGGCAACTTCAAGCAAACTTCTGATAGGCAGAATTTCTGGGACATCAGCTTTTGTCATTTCTCGATAAGAGCAATTTCTTACATTTTAACCAGCAGTATTTGTTCCTGTATCACTGAGGTAAGTTTTTCAACAGTTTAAGTATATGCATAGACAGAATTCAGACAATGTGTTGCTTGCAGTTATAAAATAAGACGTACTTAGCTGCTGGTAAGAAGAAACTGCTGGGATATCGATACCACTCTTTACCCACACAAACATTGACTGGACGATCTTCAGACAGTGTATGTACCTTGGGATCTGCTGCTATCTTGTTCAGCTCTACATATAGATCTAGCGGAGCATGGTAACCTGTCAAAGTAGGAGGAAATCAGGATTTTCATTATTAACCAATTGCTGATGGAAATCAATGTTTAAAATTGTGCCTCGATTGGTCGTTTGTCTAAAACATATTGATTTAGAAAGGGCCCTGTTCAGCTTTTGTTCTACCAATCTGTTGTCAACAGTGATAATGAAAGCCCTAGTAAGAATCCAATATCAATTGATTCACACATTATATCATGATTATCACATCATTGATACATACCAATCAAAACATGACAACAATTTAAAAGTATACAAACATATAGCAAAAATATAAATTGATTTTCTTTTCAAACACCATAAAAACATTTAGGATTGCGGCAATGTTTAAGGAAGGTCAAAATAACGGAAACAAAAACAACAGTGGAACTTGCAACAAAACTGAAGATATTTTCAAAACGTTTTTCCAATTTTACAATCTAACTAGTATCGGCTAATACATGACATAGTAATCATCAGGAATTGTTGCCATGCCCATGCTCTTTTACAGACCAGTAAGTTTAACCACAGGAACTTGCATAATTGAAAAAAAAATTCGATACTGAGAGCCTGTATTAAAATATAGACAGGATTGCAATGCGATTGTATCCCATGAACTATTCTCATACAAATATTTTCTCTATACCAACTTGACAGTTAAAACATATGGTCTAGGCAGTTAAAGGGGTTATTAACCATACAGAATTCATCCGCACCTCAACCGATCGGTACCGACAATCGTCTAATATCGGCTTTTAAAGCCAATATTTATGGAGTTTTGAAATGGTGTCGACTCCATTGAGCGGAAGGAGCAAAAGTCTATACAGATTAAGAATTGAGTGTCTTTACAGATTTGAATGTCGTAAAACTGGTATAATGTCGTAAATTATATAGGTGTCTTATACATCTGTATAGATGTATATATACACAAAGTGCATATGTATATCTGAACATATAATTATTCAAATCTTTATAGACAGAAGGTTGGAACGATTCAAATCTGTTTTAAGCAAGTTCCTGTGGTTTGACCCATGGAATCGCGAGTTAATACTGGTTGCTGATAAACCTCAGGAAACCTGATATGGTTAAATGGTCACCATGTATCACTCTACAAATACATTCGACTGAATTGTATGAGAACCTTTCTTTACCTTGATATACTGCTACAATCCTCGACACGGACATTAATGTGAAGAAGATACCAACAAACACAGAGATCCAGCTTGTATTCTCAGCATAATCCCAGGCATTCTTAGATGGAAACATCTTCTCCCACCATTTCTAGAGAAAAAATATGAAGTTTATTTATAACAAAATCTTATTGCAGTTCAAGACTGGGGAACAAAAATGACATCCAAAATAATACACAAACCCATCGACTGACTGAATTATTAACCTTTCACACAATATCAAATTGTTCCAACACCCAAACAGATAGTTTTAGAGCACCTGCTTCAAGGACAAGAGGTCTAAGGTTCAATCCAAGGCAGCAACATAATGCTGGTTCACCAAGTTTCAGGATAATATGACTGGGTAGTCCCCTTATGACTGAAATACTGCTGACAACTCCACAAACTGAGGTAACTGGGTGGGCAATGCTTGCAAACAACAATATACTTACTTGCATATAATCAACAGTAACCGCAGCAGATACGACAATCAATGGATAAACAGGAAACAAGAATCTCTCCTCCTGAAAACACAAAATAAAGTCTGAATTAAGCAGCAACCTGTCTTAAACAATCATCATCATTAAATCCTTGTTTTCTTTTTCCATCAAAAACAACTGGAAGGGTTTTGATACAAAAATATATGACTCCCACAAGGGGCCATAACTCCGGCAAAAATCATCTGACCTAATACTCCTGACAATATGCACAACGAAGCATGGTACTTGGCATTCATATGAAGTTTCACTGAAATCCGACCGATTAATAGGGAGAAAAAGACAGACAGACAGACATCCAGCACAAAATAAATGTCTCCCCCACTATATATGGGAGAGGGGGGGGCTTACTTCTAACATTGTTTATATTAGTTTTGGGGTTAAACAACATACATGTTTTTAACGAAGTACCATATTCATTTGTACAATGATTTGAATTAGCAATGCACAGAAACCATATTCATTTGTACAATGATTTGAATTAGCAATGCACAGAAACCATATACATTTGTACAATGATTTGAATTAGCAATGCACAGAAACCATAATTCATTTGTACAATGATTTGAATTAGTAATGCACAGAAACCATAATTCATTTGTACAATGATTTGAATTAGCAATGCACAGAAACCATAATTCATTTGTACAATGATTTGAATTAGCAATGCACAGAAACCATAATTCATTTGTACAATGATTTGAATTAGCAATGCACAGAAACCATAATTCATTTGTACAATGATTTGAATTAGCAATGCACAGAAACCATAATTCATTTGTACAATGATTTGAATTAGCAATGCACAGAAATCATAATTCATTTGTACAATGATTTGAATTGGCAATGCACAGAAACCATATTTTGACAGTTCCCCGGGTATTGCCGATGCACATACTGCAACATTTCGATGTCATTTAGATAATGCCTGAGGCAAAACATTAAAAAGAACCTAATCATTGTCATAATAGTAACCAGTAATAATAATAGTTACCCTGTAATGGTGTAACCAGTATATACATAATTATTCTGTACAGAAACTTACCTTATGAGGTCGGGTGAAGAAAATCAAGAACCAGATATACATAGCAGATAGAGCCAACCAACATGGAATACCTTTCTCTTTCTCCTTCAGCAGTACAAGGGACATAATCTGTACCAAACAGAACCAAATATACAATCTTGTGTAAGCTATAAGTTAATACTGTATCAGTGGATATTTCTGCAGGTCAAAAAGATCCAAAATATCAGTGATTATATTGTTTCTAAAATATAGCCAGGATATTGTCAAATCATGGGTGGAACAGTGGCTGAGGGGTTAGCGCTCTCGACAACCAATCTGGCGGTCTCTGGTTCGAATCTCTGCCAGCGCACTGGAAATTTCAGATATGCTTTTCAGTGTTTTTGTCCAACTAGAGATGAACTGGAGGTAGTCTCGTGTGTATCAGTGCTACACTGGTTACATTAAAGAACCGAAGAGTCTATTCGGAAAGAGTTAGGGCAGAGCGCCCAGATTCTGGATTTTCAGTCTCTTCCTTTGAAGCCAGAGGTCATTGGCCAATTAGGCAGAGATATGACCACTAAGACTGTCTTAGTCGAATTATGGTTAGGTTATTGCAAGGGTGTTACTCTACAGAGGTTTTACTGCGTGACAACATGACACAAATAAATATAATTATTTTTCAAGTGTATAGCAGACAATTGGCACACAACTGACACAAAGTAAAAACTGTGAGGGTATAACGTTGAAGAGTTGTATATTGTGTACATACCACCACTGGAAGAGACACCAGAGCAAGAACAAATGCTACATTAAAGTTCAACACTCCATTGATGAAGTAAAATGAGAATGGCTCCACACCTATATTGGGAAGAAAAACAAACATTATGAAAACATGCAATCCAAACCATTCATTTCTTATTCTGTAAATTTACATATTTCCGTGAGGTCAAAATTTCACTATTTTTTTATTCTGAAGTAGTTTGAGCGTTCAAATGTTTGGGAATTTTTGAATTTCAGAAGTATCTACTTTCTGCGTTTTATTGCAATTGTTTGGCTTTACAAGGACAAATTTCAGCAATTTGAAACTTATTGAATTCACAAATATAGCAAAAATGAAAGTTTCTGATTCTAAATTACATACGGTACTGATGCACTAATGCGTTCTAAATTATGCTACTGTACTTTATTACATAAGTTTCGAAGTACATAAAGCAAAATTCAAAATCCGAGAAAATTCTAGCATGTTATTCTTATAAATGACAGGCCTGTGATGAGGAAATACCCTTCCACCACCCCATCACCCTTGCAAAAACATCATAGACTAGATCAGGCTGAATCTGGACCTTACGTGTCAAAGGTTTTATGACAAAAAGGAGGAAGAATCACAGGCCTGCAATCAGTATGATAAATGCGAACCGGTTATCAGAATGAGACAGAATGAAACACATACCATAGAGATCTGGTCCATGGTCTGTAAACACATTGTACATGACAATATTCAGTGGTGCCACAATCCACTTCCCATAGTAATGTTGATCTATCTGTACTGAGGGTAACTGAAATCAAATTTAACACTTAACTTATAATGAAATGCTGTAAAAACAAAACCTCAGGTGGATCAATTCACATGATAAACAGATTCTTGCAAAATTGCCTGACCATTGATAAAATACTTCTGGAGATAAATGCAACACAAACAGATATTAATGACCAGCAGTCTGCATGTCTGCTAAATGAAGAAGCATAACTATACAAGCAACAATCCAAAACATAGACTTACCTACATGTACTGTTAAGATTCACAAGAAGTGCAACAATTGCTTTCATTGTATTTAATCTAATTTTGGCACAGAAATTCTTTGAGTTATTATTTCACCATTTCTAAATACATGTATTTTATACCTGACTCAGAAAGAAAACTAGCTGATCATTAAGAATGACCTTCAATGAATATCATCACATTTCCATGTACATAATTATAGTTTTTTCTATTTAATTTTATCATAAAATACTTACAAGAAAAGTAACGAGTGCCAGAAAGCACCAGAGCAAGAACAACTTGACCCTCTGTTTACGTAACAGTATATCAATAGCTATAGGTGCACTGCAACATAAATAGAATAGAAATTTTATCTAACAAGTTTCCTTACATAATGACTCATCGTGTTTCTATGAATAAATGATACATGTTTAGCATTTTTACAAATCATTTACCAAAATATGATTGTTTATTCCGGTTTAAGGCTGTTTCTCAACAATTTTTCAGTCATATACAGCGGCCAATGCACCTAACAAGTTTTCCTGGACTGTATCCTAACAAGTACTAACTTACTCTTCCACGGAACCAGCAACTTGTCAAATGTTTCTCCACATTCGGAGTAAATTGACAGTGTTTTCAAATTTTCATGGAAGGGTATGACATAACTGGAAATAAAACCCAGATTGCCGGGTTCCAATCTACTGCTTACACCATCTCCATACACGTGTTTGGAATATTTAGTGATTGACACAACTCAGGTATCTACATGTTAATCCGATAAACGCATCAAAGTGCACCTGTCTAGAGATTGAAGCGAGTATAGTGTATCCCATAATGCATGCAGTAAAGGGTTACGGAAATGATGTTAATTATATCTCATGTTATCACGTATATCAGTAGAAAGTATACTATTTTCCTACCCGATGATTCCAGCAAATGGCCAACCAAGGATAGTACTGGCTGCAGTTGCCATGATAGCCACCTGTAGTATACAAATAATAAATATTAGGGCTTGAACATCAAGCTGTTTAACAAATGTCCATTTCAATCAAACACAGTTAGTTTCCAGTGTATCTTAGTCTCGCGTGTATTGGTGCGGTACACTGGGCAAGTTAAAGAACCAAGAAATCTATTCAACAAGAGCTGTCCACGAACAGCGCGCTCCACTATTCGCAGCGCCATGCTGGGATAGTACAATCATTATATATTCAAAACAAAATGCTCCATAACAGCAGCATTACCCTCACCAAAATGCTTAATAGAGTTGCCTACCCCTGTGTATGGGTTGGGGTCGTAATGGTGAACAAGTATGCAAAGTATCAAAGCAATATGTCCATGCACTATGAAGATATTAGAGGTTAAAAAACCTGTACCTAAACTTAACATTTGCACTAAGTTGAAAAAAGGGGGCATAATTTTACCAAAATGCTTAATAGAGTTACCTACCCCTGTGTATGGGTTGGGGTCATGATGGTGAACAAGTATGCAAAGTATCAAAGCAATATGTCCATGTACTATGAAGATATTAGAGATTAAAAAACCTGTACCTAAACTTTAACATTTGCACAATTTGCACGAAGTAGAAAAAGGGGGCATAATTTCAACAAAATGCCTGATATAGTTACCTACTCCTGCATATGGGTTGAGGTCATGGTGGCAAACAAGTATGTAAACTATGAGAGCAATATCTCAAAGGACTTAGAAAATATAAGAGGTTAAAAAACCTGTACCTAAACTTTAACAAAAATGTTACTCCGACGCTGCCGACGCTCGGGTGACTGCAATAGCTCACCTTATTCTTCGAATAGTGGATCTAAAAATAGTCAGGGTAGTGCACGCGGATTCATTGAACCACACCTCTGTCTCTTCATTGATTTTAAGTCTGCCCCTGTCAGAAACTTGCCAATAATAATTGGAAAGCAATTGTCGGCAGTAAAACGTTGAAAACAAGTTGACAACAGTATTCATTTAGCTAGTTGTTAAATTGATCCGAACTTGAACAGTTGACAAACCTCATATTTCTCCAGGTACCATGCACCATAGCTGAGGAAGGTCATGTACATACAGAAACTACTAGGTAGGTACGCTGATGATGATATAAACATTCCTGCACTCATAATTTGAAAACACAACAACACCCGAGCTGTGTTATTGCCGAACTGTTTGCATACACCTCTGAAAGTAAAAACAAAAAATGCCATTTGAAAACTACAACAAACATGCAGTTAAAATGGCATGTTGCATGTTTACTTTTACTATTTCATTGGCAACTTTAAGCTCGTATACATGATAAATAAGGGTATAGACAAACCACTAAAGTTTAACCATAAGTTGTAACAAAAGCTGTTTAAACTTGCAGCATGTCAATCTAACAAAACCAACTGTGTTCATGGGGTTTCAACTGGATGTCAGATAATAATTTTGTTTGTCAGAAATTCAATAATCTGATTGTGAGTGAGTATAAATGTTTCAATACATCCATGTAATACTATATGAATACCTGACTGAAGCCTTTAATATTTATGTACTCACTTATAAAAGTAGGCCTCGCACAGTGTACAAGCAAATGCCAAAACACATCTCAACACAAAGAATAGCATGATCTGAAATAATAAATATCAGTATAATGACAGTGACTGCAGAAGTAAACATATACAGTATATATACAGTATAACCTCTCTAGAACGACACCCTTTAGAAAACACGAAGTGTTTTTGTTGCACAAAGGTTATTGCTACGAAGAGGTCAAATGCATAGTAAGTGGTTATTACTGGAGCAAAGTGTTTAATGTAGCTTAAGAAAGTTAGTTGTTTAACTTATTAGGAGGTTGCACTGTATACATCTTTTGTATTAAAATGTTTGCAAAATTCAAACATGTCCAAAATACACATATACTATCTCACTTCACTGTTGCCTTTTTGCTTACCGAGCCATTGCTAACAAATCCATTTCGATATACATAGTGTTCATATTCTATTCTATTCTGCCTAAATAAGGGACTGTGAGGTTATGATCATTAAACCACATGAACAACTTTGTTCAATTTAAAGTCTGTAGCATGTCATTTATTGCGGGGGGAGTTAATAGGCTTGCTTAAAATATCCAGTTTGGGGGATATATAGATGGTTCGTTTTATGTCTGACTCTTGTTTGGGTGGCTAGGCGCTGCCGCCGTTTGTGTGGCTTTGAATTGTCTGTGCACTACAGTATTTATTTGTATCAGGAAGTACATACTATACCCCAACCACTATGCCTCACCTGAGCATTTAAGAACATAAGGCAAGATTTATAAGACAGATAAGCTTACAGGATTAGGTGTAGAAAGAAGCATATACAGCCTCATAGGTAAGGTATGCAACATGATATATGCATAGGATCTGATGGCGTACACTGGTGAATACTCCCACGTCTGAAATCCCTTACCAAACATCAAATAATGGGTCTGAAAATTGAAAAATACAAACTTTCAGGTTACTACATGTACTACTACTTGATACAAAGTCCTGGAATAAACAATTACATAAGCATATGCTATACCGGCTAACCTGTGTTAATCAACCTGTCAAGCAATGCATTAAATGTGTTTGTTTAAAGCAGATTGGAATATGGAATACTAATATTGACCATTTAAACAGATGCTTGCTTAGTTCCAAAGATAGAGAAAAGTTCAATCTGATGCTCACATTATTTGGTAATATAAAAATCCAATGTCTTAAAAACTTTCAAATCCAACTATAAGCCAACGTCATTCCAATGTTGAGGTCCACTTAGGTTAATGAAATGTTGTGTTTTTTTGCAGGGAACTTATCAGTTGAAAGTCACTTACCGGTTCCCAATAATTAAATGTCTCATCACAGTCACCAACTATATTCCAAGCGGCAGCACACAAGCGAGCAGACATGATAATTTTGAATGCTGTATATGCACCAGGAGCCCATGGTCCATTGTCTTCCTCCACAACAACATCTTTAAGTTTAACTTCAGCTACAGGAGCTTTCACCTCTTCTCTACAATTAAGATATAAATATACAACAAAATATATAACATCAGTAGCGGAAAGGGGTTAAGGGCACACACAAATCCAATACAAGATCTGTGTAGCCCTTTATGTTACCAGGCCATATATTAGAGCAAAGTCAAAATTTTAGAGGAGCATAAACTCATTCATTCTTCCTACAGGCCCCTTTCCCCATTGAATCATGGCAACAGTGGTCTTTGATTCCCCTTTCTATCTCTCAGGGGCTTCAGCACACTTTTATCATTGTTTTCCACCATACTCCACTTCATGTTGTGTAGTAACACGTATTCCTCCAATCGCCAGTCTCGTGCATCTATTCCCATTGAATGATTGATGCCAACAGTGGTGTTTGATTCCCTTTCCTATCTCTCAGGTGTTACAGCAAGATATCTACACCAGTACACTTATACCTCCAAGTCCACCAATATCTGGTCTTCTTCCCCTATCGGGACTACAGTATGTTTATCTGTTCATTCCGTGAAAATATATACTATTGGTTTTGTCATAATTTTAATAGTCAATCAGATACATTAAGCATATTTAAATTGCCTCGGTTAGATGCCATAAAGAACAAAATCAGCTCCATAGTCACAATAGGGGAAGAAGACCGATATAAGCCCAATTTCTTTGGCATTTATAAGCTCATCAACAGATCAATTAAAATCCAATTATGAGCTTGGATCTGGATAATTTTAATGATAACCAACTTGAATGATATTGAAATATTTTCCATTATGATGGTAAATACAATAATGCATCAAATTCATCAAACATTTTTCATCGACAAGCGCATAACAAATTATAACCGAACATTGAAAACAAATATATCCGAAATTTCTACTGTCCGAATTATTGATTTTATAAATAATACTAAATTTGCGTTAATGACTGCAATGAAACAAAATGTCAAGCGCTAATTCGAAAAATTGTGAAGAAATATTTACTTTTCCCTGAGTTTGTTAACTGCCGCAAGTTCTTTAAGTGATTTCTTCTCGCCGGCAGTCCGTCTCTTCCTCGCGGAGGCAGACATTTTGTAGGTCACAGACCACTAAATTAATCATGGGCCACAAACAAAAAACAAATTTTAACATTACAGAATGATATCATATGGGTAAGATCTAAATGGAACAATGTCATACAGTATTGATTTCTCTAAAGATAAACTCTTATTTTTGTTAAAATGTAACATTTTTATCAAAATATAATGTGACGGCATAAATATACAATTTATAGCAACCCTAAAGGCCACATCGCACATAACGAAAACTAACTTGCGAATAATGGGCCAATAGGACTTCCGCTATTCGTTCAATGTGTCAACAGTGGTGTTCATATGGATGCGCCTATGTGAGCATTAAGTTTTGTATCCGTTGAGTTTAGTTTTGTTAGGTTAGAAGTAAAAAAATCCTTCTATTCATCAGACTTTGTTAAATAAATTTGTAATGTGTGAGTGGGCTTTTTTAAGTGCCTTAATATATTTCATAAAAATATCATAGTTCGATTCCTAGTCACGGTAGGTTATACCCTTCTATGAATATTTGCAACTATTTAGATCTTCCTCCACATGTGAAGAAACTTCTTGTAGAAAGGCAAGTTAGTACTGTGCAGGGTACAATCCTTGTTGACTTAAACCCCAAATATCCATCACTGATACATTTTTCATACAGTGATAAGGTGTTCAGTTTTCCTGGATGGATGCAATTACCACTTATTTCACTATACTTTTATCAAATTTATGGTAATTGTAATATTTTGTCACAAAAACTATGACTATGTATATTTCACAACTCTCCAGGTCATCACCAATAACGGTAGTTAATTTAACATTGTGCAGTATATTTATAGAGCGCCTACAGGCCTTCAAACACTGACATGCCAAGAACCCTCGATTGACTTCAACCCTACTGTTGGTAGCACAAGCATGCAATCAAGACTTGCATGAGATGTCTGGTTAATGTCTTTATAGAGCCAGAATAGAAGAAAACACACTAAGCACTTCTTTCATTATTTTATTTTTTTAAGATCACAATCAACAACCTATACAATACTTCAACAATACTAAGATATCATTGAGTGACTGTTAATTTCTCAAACCATTATTTTTATTATAAGCTGCCCAAATGACTGACATGAGTAAACATACTAATAAAATAAATACCAAACTGAAACAAATGGTTATGAAACTTGTATAATGTATTGTGTCAAGCTGGTCATTAAGAGATTCACTTTAAGATGATCAATATAGTGCAAATAAATTAACGTGATTCTCAACCTTTATTCATGAATAACAAGCTTCTACTTCTAGTGTGGAATACATGAATTTCACAAGAAAGTCATGCCTAGCCGAAGATAAAGATGAGTGTTTATTATACATCTCATACATATTGTAATACTCCCCGCGTATGCAAACAAAGGCTGAAATTAGGACAAGAAATCAACTGTAAAATCTGTTAATTGAATGTTCAATGATCAAGTTAATTTGTTTGCACTATACACAAAATGGAAAATATTTAACGCAGCATATTATGATAGATGGTAATGCACAATATTTCTACTGCTTCTCAAAAACACAATCAGTCGAGTACCCATCCTTCTACAAGTGTTTGGCCCCTTATCTTGGAACACTCTCCAGATGGTGGGGGCCACAGTGTTTATCAGGCAAACAGTCGATTGGCAACATTCAAGTACAACATTGAAATATGACACATTTTCTTCAAAAATCATATACATGTATATTTTTCATATTTCTTCAATTGCCATTCTTTTGTTGTTCTATGCAAATGTCTACATAACACAGTACAACAGTGACCCATGTACACAACATTAAGTGTAAATATATCAATTTCATTCATGTACAAGTTACCTAATGTAAATTGTAACAGGACTAGAATTGACAGTTGTCAACCCTATTACTGAATGAAATGCAGAAAAGGAAAGACTATAATACTGGTATTTAACAGAAACTATTATATTTCATATCATAAATGAAAATTGCTTTATTACTATTTGTCTGATGTGGCTCAATTTATATGTAATAGTTAAGTGTGAAACTTTTGACTTATATCAAGCGTTTGACGCACTATGTGTTTAAGAACTGTCTTCTTGGTCGGCTGAAATTTAGTAATATTTTTCAAGCAAACTATATTAATTTATTTATCCTGTGCAATAAAAAAGATGTCAATAAGAATTCCTCCATTAATTAATTGACAAGACCCTTGTGTAGAAAATGCTCAGTACATTTGTTTGTGTTTTTACTCGAGGGTTATCAAGGGAATCCATTGGATTATGCAAAAACATGTGCCATATATCCAATGTTTTTAAAACCAAAAATAAATCCTTTCAATCTAAATACACAATTAAAATATGTAAACATTTGGCATCTGGTCGATTATATCGCTAGTGTCCATCTCTAGCACAATCCTCTCATGATTTGTTAAAATTTCTGTAATCCAAATAATATTAAATCATTACGAAAAGAAGAATTTGAAGCAGATGTTAACAGTGATCTTTGGAGATTTCATAAAAAAGACAAATTAAAAGAAATCACAAAGTCACATACATGAAACTAAAGTTCCGCTAATAAAGCCAAAACAAATCAATATTTTGGTTCTGATAACATGCTGAAAAATAATAGATTAGGTAAGTAAGTAGGTAGGTAAAAGATTTCAATTTAACTAATATTAAAATGGCAATAAAATGTTTAGGGTAGGGCCAAATAAATACAGGGGTTCTACTGAGGCATAATATTAATGCCTAATCCTGAAAATTTCTCATAAGTCTGTTTCAAGTGCCATTAGCACACACCCCTACACCAAAACATTGTTCTATTATCAAAATTCAGGGTACGAAATTTCAAATGACCGAAACACAGTCAATACTTGGTATTTTTTTTCATCAAATAACTTTAACTTTCTGCAGAAAAGTTCATTTTTTCTATTACATGTACAGCAAATCCGGATTTCCAGATTATTCAGGAACTGTAGGATCCCTGTAAATAGGATAGGTAGACCGTAGAGTTACTCGAACCACAATATCAATTTGTTTTTGCCTAACCTGACACTAAGATTAACTAGTCGACCGGTTTTATTCTCACTTTGGTTCTGCACCATAGCAAATGTTTGTATGATTTAAAAATAATTGAAGTGGTCTTACACTTAGAACTTAGTAGCGAAACTTTATTGTGTATATGCTTGTAGTTAAAAGGTTTCGTAATTCACTAAAACAATGGACTGGTAAATGTCCTGTCCAGAAAATACAGTGTTCACTGGGTACTGAATACTACATTGACGAGTCAACATTTCCAAGTTTGTTGAAGTTCGTACTCCCATCTTCCAGTCAAAGAATCCTGATTCATCACATGTAAAACAGTTATATAGCTATTCAGCTTACATCCTATGCTATCTCATAAACACATCTGTATTCCTAAAACTGGAGTTATCCCTGAAAAGTAGATTCAAAATCATAAGCTTTCTAGAAGACCTATTGTATGATAATATAATCTACAAGGGTTTTTGACACAAAAACGTATGTTTCCCAGGAGGGCTCATGACTCTGGCAACAAACAACTTACTCAGAAAACAAATATCTGACTTAAAATTCCTGACAATATACACAACTAGGCATAGTACCAAGTATTCATTTAAGTTTCATTGAAATCCTACCAATGGTTAAAGAGAACAAGTGGGACAAACTTTGTGACATTCATCCAGACAGCACAAAACCGTTATGTTATGATAAACGATATATGGGACCGGGACACATAATAAAGAGAACAAAATATTCATGTATTATGTAATTGACATAAAAAATGTGATTATTCAATGCACATCACTCTTTATATTTGCTTGCTCCTTAATTTGTGATATCGCAAACAGACAAATTTATTCAAATGTATGCATTCATGAGAGACTCAATTATGATATATCGCTGGCTTAGAATGAGAAGGTCATTAGTACTACTTACAACTTTATAAGACTCATGCATATTTGAAATCTGCATCTCAAAGCGCCTCTTATGAGCCTATGTTCCTGAAAATCGGAAGGGGTCATGTTGACCAAACTGAAGTTTAAAAAGCTTGTTTTTCCATAAGTAAAGAGTCGTTTCCAGACATTTTTTTATTGTTTTCTCAAAATACTGATGTTGTACTTACGACCTTCTTATTCTTAACCTGGGATATTATGAAAGAGAAAATCTGCAATACATACTTCATGCTATCCACATGTGTTTTATATTCCATTATAGTATTAGGTGGCAGGTTTAGTACACGTTTTAATGTATCTCTGATTCGTGACGTCGTTACTCCATCACTCTCAGTTCTGTTCCATAGAGACAATATATCTTCCTGTAAGAAATAAACCATCACTGTGATAAACTTATAACACATCATGAATTATTGATACAATGTAAAACAATAAAATATCCACTGCAAGCGAAAACTTATAACTGTTCCCCATGATTATTTGGATTAAAATGGTTATGGGTACATGTTTTTGAGTGCACAGACACAAGCAGACAGAACGAGAAGATACAGTTAGATATCATTCTGACAATTTGCTTAATTGTCAAAGGGGCTTATTGCGACCCCTACATTGCACACCTATCATTACATAGGTGAAAATTAGAAAATCTTGAAAAATTGTCATTTACATAGACTATTTTTGGACACTCAGAATCCTTAAGTTCAGAGAAAATCCTGAAAACTTTTACTCATCGTATTACTCAGACTAATTGCCGATACAAAATTTTTAATGTACTTACAGCGTATCTGATTGATATAACAGCACCACAAATCTCCTCTCCGACCATGAACTGTTCACCAAGCATGGCAAGTATAAGGTTTTCCCAACATCTCGACGCTAGACCTTTCTTTAACCGGATAATCCATTTGCCACCATTTTTATTTGCACTGTCCTAAAATTATTCAGTTAAACATCACATAAAGTCGCCTTGAAATTAAAACACAACTTTCACAGCTCTTGACTTCATTCAACCTCAATAATAAGACCACCCCATTAAAACCAGTTTTCAAGTATCCTAATGGTGGTCTGTATCATTTATTTCTAACAACAAAATTCACAACAACCAAAACATAAATATTAGATTACATAGAAACTGATAGGAAACATGAACAACACTGATTCTTTGATTTTAAATGTTGAAATCTTTAAATCTCATAGTACAGAGGGGCAACAGACATTGGAATGAAGAAAGCTGAAACATTGGAAATTCCAAAAAAAAACAAAGACAACAAGAGATGTTTGTAAAACATGTATGCCCCATGACAGCCCAATAGTCTGAAATGGAAACAGTCACAGTGACCTTGGTCTTTGACCTACTGACCTTAAAATCAATAGGAGTCATCTACGGTTGATGGCCAACCTCCATGTAAAGTTTGAAGATCATATGGCAAGCATTTTAAAGTTATTGAACGGAAACCATTTGAACCAACAGACCAACTGACATGAGCAAAGCAATATACCCCCTCATCAAAGATGGGGCAGAATAACTCTGCAAAAACTTGGTTCAGCAAAGTCATCAATTGGGTTTGCCCAACTTTGTTGCCTCTATATAAAAAAAGTTGATATCATGTCTTAGGTTCACAACTTCACAAGCTGCCTGTGACAAATTCAAAATAAAACAGCAAAGTTTCATGACTAAAATACCAGAACATGTTGAAGCGAGCCCCACAACCTATTGCATTCCACACTCTTATACCAGTAAGTAACCCTTTTTATATAATTACAAAAAATATCTTGGTATATTAGAGCAGAGATTTTAATCTGATCCTTATGGATATATGCACAGATGAATAAAGTTCTTTTATTGAATATATCAATTCCCATGGACAAAGTATGCATTATCAGTCTGTTAGTTAGATTGTGCTTGTATTACAACTTGAGCATGTTTTTAATACTTCCCGTTTTATAAGAAAACATACAACCCAGGTGAGGTTAAATATAGACAAAAAATTGTTAAACTATGCTAATAGAAGGTAAGAGGATCATGTTAATATTTATACGATACAGCACAATCACAATTTGCCAGTATAAATTCTATACCTCCCACATTGGTCGTATTCCCTCTTTAAAAAGATGATAATCTGTATGTCCGGTGAGATCACTGGGGCGTGCAATGTGACAATAATGTCGCCAAAATTGTTCCACAGAAGCAAAAGTTCCTATAAGTTTAAGATTTTGGTCGTAACTGGTACTTTTTCCCTGAGACTTCCTTGAATACCAGAAACCGTAATTAAATTGCAGCGGATGTTCTCCTGGACCGGGTTTCTGAAAGATAAACAACAAAACATCATATTGAGTAATCATAGGAGGTAAATTTATAACAACTCCCAATTCTCACATTTCACAGGACTCTTTATTTGGGTCAGATTTTAAATTTAATTAATCATCAATCTTCATGCCCGATTGTGTATTACCTAACACAGTACCAAGTTTAATCCAAACAAATTAGGGCTTGGTCTGATTGTCTGCAGCTGTTTGTTGATCCGTAATTATTGTTTATTTCACACGCTGCTCGTCTGCTGAAGCATTGGCCTAGTGTGATGCTTGATTACGGCTAATTGACATTTTAAAATTAGAGTTGCCTGGGATTAAATTTGTTCTTAGTCAATGTTCTGTCAAAAGCAATTGATAGCTGTCCTGGATGCCAGACTATAGAGTTTATAAAGCCCTGTGATAGAAATCTGAACAAGCCAACAGAACACATTCCATAAAGCAAGTACCAATACATAATGATTCAGTCTGCAACATTATTGCATTTCAATTTTATAATACTCACTACTCAGTACTGGATTTTCGAATTACAGTGCAACTGTAATGCACAGGCTCTGTATAACACCCAAAGGCAAACTATGAGTTTCCCAATGAAAAGAGAGGTTGTACTGCTGCTCTTAGTATAGACTATTGTACTGTATGAGATAATGAAACATAATTCTTAACTGAAATCGATGCATAGCATTAGCTAAGTACAGCTAGACAAACAAGTTTGATGACAGACAGACTTATGCAGGATAATTGTTATATTACCGGTGGAGGTCTAGGTGGAGATTCTGGATCCATTCTTTGTTCTGCTTCCTCTTCACCAGATCCACTACTATCTTCTGCCTTCAACCTAAAATATACAACAACTACATTACATGAGGCCAAACTTAAAATATTCTTGGTTTCACATCAAATTCGAATTCACCATCAAGTAGCATTATGGTCACTGTCAGGGATCAAAACCCAAAAACAGCAATGAAATATTCTCTAAATATGCAACAGCCCTTTATTTAGTCAAAATTTCCTCTATTATAAATTCGCATATGAGGCTTGGAAACTGTGGTCTGGTACCATAGAGGAGTGTACATAAAATTTATTTTTTCAACGTTTTAACATGAAAAACATATAAAACAATTATTGCACATTATCATTAAACATCTTTGTTTTTAAACTTTAGCAAGAATTATCATAAAATATGCTCTATAATTGAAATATTGCATTTTATTCTACACTGCCCCTTCTGTAGCTCGAGACCGATGGTGAGAAAACCAGGCTTCGCGAAAGTGAGAAAAAAAGGCCGGACATCCGGTCCGGCATAAAATAAATTTGGCCGGACCGAATAAATTTTGGCCGGACCGAACAATATTAATAGGAAACAGTTTTTTGTTGAGATTTGTATTCACAAAATGTGTTTCGGAAAATAACATACTGAAGACAGAGTACAGTATAAGTATTCGTCAAATCAGCGTCTTTTTGCAAATTAGTTCTCTTTCCGTCCTTTAAACAACCAACCTGCGCATGCGCATCGTTAAATTACCGGAAATAATGCTTCGTACCGATAAATTTCGAACCAGACGATACGAAAATTTTGACGGACATTCGGACCGGCGAGCTATAATTTTTGTCGGACCAAACTGATTTTCACCGGTCATGACCGGCGGTCCGGCGACTTTCGCGAAGCCTGGAAAACATATGCATTTTTCAAGTTAAACATATTATTTAGCCAGAGACCGTTGGCGAGAAAACATATGCATTTTTCAAGTTAAACATATTATTTAGCCAAAAATTGTGTCAGCGAGGTCGTAAAATTGTGTGGTCATTCACTCATTGTGTTCAACTTCAAGTAAGACTTTTTACAAATTTTTATATCATTTGGCTAAAATAATTGCGATTATTGTACCTGGTTGTATATGCAACAACCACCCTGACGTATAATCCGAATATCTCGCACATTGTCGTTGATACGGTGAATGTTATTAATGACTAAATTAGCAATGTAATAGACTCTCACATACAGATAACTACTATACTATCTGAGTTTGTAATACAAGAATATTCATATTCCGGTGGAGTTGACCATGAATCATACTAATTGACTCAACAATTCTTTTTGAGGTGGGGTTGTAACATTGACAAATCAGCCCCAAATTTTGCAGAACGAGACTCAGACGTCATGTTGATCTTGCTAATCGCCGAGCCGATTTACAGAAAGAACAAGCTTAATCGTATAATGATATTTGATAAGGGAAATATGCAGCTACATATTCAATCACTGATTATTCAACAGTGACACGACATGTCTAAACAAAATTAATCTATCCAAAGCAAAGTGCTGTCCGATTTATTGCTAGTTTAGTCAAGTCTAACCATCATACACAAACGGATTTTTTTCAAGCTGATACTTTGTTCATCAAGAGCTTACGGTAAATATTCAAAATATAAGTCGAAGATGATACATACGCTTCAAATTTGTTGTTCATTATGTTGTGAAATATGTTGTTTTCCTCGCCTAAAATCTGTGTCGTATAAACGCTTAGTGCAGACAAATAAAGCGTTCTTGAGCTACGATTAATTATCTTTTGTGACGTTAATTTTCATTCGACATTTTACCGAAGGAGAAATAAGTCGAGGGTTTTGATTGGTTATACAATAATACTTTACCAAAATGGCAGCGTCCACAACTTCCAGCACGAAACAAAAACTTCTTTCATTAATTGAAGATGTTGAGATTGTTTCGAGGTATAATTCAAATGACTGAATTTGTCAAAATTTAAAATATTAATTTGATGTGAATTGACAAGGTTTTTAACCCTTTGGAATGCTTGGCACTGTTGCCATGTTGGTTTCAATTTTTGTCTCTGCCCCCCCCCCCCTCTCCAATCCAAATAACAGTCAATAATTAATAGTTATAATTGTTAAAATCAGTTAAAATTACTCCTCAGTTAAAATGCGGCTATACCGATATAAAATTGTCAAACTTATGACAGTATAATAAAGATACTGTGACACGGTGGTCGAGTTGATAACGCTCTACTACAGTCAATTAATCAGTTCCGGTACACGTGTTGCATTTTTGCTGCAAATTCAATAAATTATATGCAAACAATTAATTTCTTTGCATGAGTAGAAAGATAAGTCTCTTAGCTACAAAATAAGACCAAATGCAATAAAATCTATCCACGAAAACTATGCAAACAACGTGTGTAAACAACGCCACTGATTCAACTAGTTTCGGTACAAGTTAATTAGTTCCGACGCACCGGTGTAGTCATGTATTTATTTATAGATTCCTGGTGTGGGGGTCAACTCAAAATAATGTTTACCTGTCAAAATAAGTGTCAATACACACTCGATGTGTTTCAACTGTTTATCCGTCAGCTGGTGCATTCTAAACAGAATTAGTGTTGTAGTCTGAATAAGGTCTCAACTATTTATCAATAAAAAAGATTGGATTAAATATCCATGTGCAGGCCGGAATGTGCAGCTTTACTTTTTGTGTCCTACATGTACACTGACCCTGTGTTAAACTTTTTATATGTTCAAGTTAGAAACACACCATTACCTGGAGTTGAATGGAATAGTTGATGTCCAAATAAATCATAAATTGACCAAGGAGTGTAAATACAGCCACAACGTGACGTCACTCAAAGTATGGATGATGCCATCAAATTGATGCGTGTATAATATGTTTTTATTAAAAAAGTAGTAAATGTATGTTTTTGATCTTGAAAGCTAACATATGATAAAAAGAACAGTTCATGGTTTGTGCAATTTATTATTTTATTCAACGCATGTAATACATTCCATATGAAAAGGGATGCATATATATACACACATGTTAATATCCTTAATGTAAATCAACAAACACAATAAAAATTATCATTCGCCTGCTGGTCAAGTTTAAAAACCCTAGATATTCATTAAATATCGTAGCATGGCGCGTAATAGCAACTCGGTATATTTTTGAGAACTTTGGAAAATGTTTATACGGTCCCCCACTTGCATAACAAGTGTGTCGGAACTGATTAGTCAGTGGCCTTCCAATAACGCCGTTTTACTCCCTTAAATTTATGTGACGAGTCGGAATTGTGTATGCTATGAATAAAAGGAACATAAATACACATGTTGATAAATGATACCAATTTGTGTTATTTTTCTTTGTAATAATATTTTGGTTGCCTTTTAAAAAATCGGGCTCCTTCTGTGAGCCAAAAAATCGAACGCAGCATCCAAAACCGCATGTGAAACTTTCAAGCGTCTGTCGACCCAGAGGGCACATAAGTTTTGTAAACAATGTTAATTTTGTGGGAAAAGGTCTACTTTGAGTGACCAAATAGGTAAAATTGTAATTTCTTTACACACAAACGCTGTACGAAGCCAAATATTTGAAAGTGTGTCGGAACTCATTGTGTACTGGAACTGATTAATTGACTGTACTGTCCTTAACGCTCTACTACTGTCCTGATTGAGAGGTCCCTGGTTTGATCCTCGGCCGGGGCACTTGGTCATTTCTGCAATGCTTAGACGTTAGAGATGAACTGGTTGGTAATCAGGCTTGTATGGGTGCTAGACACCGGGCGCGTTAAAAAACTGAGGAGTATTCGGAAAAAGCTACTGAATGATGTAGCACTTAAATTTCTTTGCCCTTCAGTCGCAACTTTAGTCCAGTCAGGGTAAGAATAGTGTAACGCAGCGGTTGAGTCCACTATTACGTTGTTAAACCTATTATAAAGGCTGATACAGATGGCTATAATATCAATGCTAAAGAAACGTACTATATTTGCTCTACCTACTGTAAAATCATTTAATTTCGTTGGGATGAAATTTCGTGGTTTGGGTGAAAAAGACCATTTCGTGGGGACGTAAATTCGTGGATTTCGTATTTCATTAAAAAAAAATCGGGTGAAAATCTGCACAAATTATCAGAATTCCATTATTTTGAAACATCAATCAATGCTAATAAGTAATATTACGCACGTTAATTTGATAAACCTACGTGGTAATATTGTTAATATAAGTCCCTTTATGAACTGACAAGCAAATATGGATTAATGCATAAACCCTCCAATTATACACAATACAGTAGTGATAATTATACTAATATGACAAACTGTTTATTGCAATGTGTGATGACACAATATGTACGATATGACGATTACCTAACACTCCATTTTATAATCCACAAGTGTCATCTTTTCTACTCTACTATTTACATGTTCAAGCTAAAATTGACTACCGCACTTGACACGTCTAAAAATAGACATAGTGGTACTGTGTAAGTTTATCTGTATGTACAACTAGTGGAAGCTGGTTAAACCCAGATATTAGGACATACGCAGTTTAAACCACGAATACTGTTAGTTGTGTTTATGAAGTCACAATTCAGAAAAATATTAAATCTTATTAATTGGAAATGTAATATGCTTTGGTCTGGTAATGAATCTGATAAAAAATAATTATGGTTTATGCTGTAAGTAAACTTTAAAAATCTTAGACTAATATACGGGAACAACAAACTCTGTAAAAATGGCAGCCGCGGTAAATTTGCACTTTGTCAATTTACATATTAGTTGGTAAAATTATTCATTGGGATTTGATTTGTGGTTGAGGTCATCCACGAAATCCACGAAATTCAATCCCCCACGAATATTAATGATTTACAGTATTCAGACAATGGGTGTAATATTTTGTGTACACAAAAACAGCAATATCGCTCTCACAATATCCTAACTGGACTGAACTAGATTGCTTTTTGCATGCACAACAGACGAAACCCCATCATTGTGTGTTGCTTATCAGATTAGGTTCAATCTTGTGGAATTTTGTGCCCCCACACTTATTTATAAGTGGGGGGCATATAGCATTGGTGCTGTCCGTCCGTCCATACGTAACACAAATCTTGTGTGTTGAACTTCTCATAAACTACTGGGTGGAATTTCTTCAAACTTTCACAGATGAACAACCTTAATGTATAGATGACCGTAAAGGAAGGATTTTTTACTGTGTCAATTTTGACCAGAGTTATGGCCCTTTGTTACTTTTACTATATACCCTATAGGGAAAAATCTTGTGTGTTGAACTCCTCATAAACCACTGGGTGGAATTTCTTCAAACTTTCACAGATGAACAACCTCAATGTATAGATGATCGTAAAGGATAGGATTTTTACGTGTAAATTTTGACCAGAGTTATGGGCCTTTGTCACTTTTACTATATACCCTATAGTGAAAATCTTGTGTGTTGAACTCCTCTTAAACTACTGGGTGGAATTTCTTCAAATTTTCACAGATGAACAACCTCAATGTATAGATGACCTTAAAGGATGGAATTTTCGCTGTGTAAATTTTGACCAGAGTAATTGCCCTTTGTTACTTTTACCATATACCCTATAGTGAAAAATCTTGTATGTTGAACTCCTCACAAACTGTTGGATAGAATTTCTTCAAACTTTCACAGATTAATAATCTCAATGTATAGATGACTTTAAAGGATGGAATTTTTGTTGTGCAAATTTTTACCACAATTGTTGCCCTTTGTTACTTTTACTATATGATGGACCTTTGATATTTTTTTTTTATTAGAATTATTGTCCACAACGACACAAGGCTAAGAAATTGAATAATGATGTTACCTCAAACCGCTATTCTCTCTCCTTCCCCATTGTAAATGATATGTGCTATAAGGGGGGCACCCGTGTCATGGGACACATTTCTAGTTACACATACATCTGTTATTTTGTTGTTGATTGATTATATAAATCTATGGCAATCAAACTCTCACTGCATTTCATTGTCAACCCTCGGAGCCTCGAGTTTTGTAAAAGTATTAAAAAGTAAAAATCTATTTTATATTGTAAGGATATTATCTTAGTATTTCTTGTCAAAACACAATTAGGGCTATCTGCTCGTTGTTGACACTCAATTGTTTTGTGCGAATTTGTTAAAAATGATTACTTTAATACATTTTCAGGGAGTTATTTGAAATAATGAGTACACCAAAGGGCCAGCAGCGACAGGGTGCCCCAGAACCATCAGAGCTAATACAACTACTTGTTGATAAAGACAAAGAAATAAAAGATTGTCTGAAAACAGGTAAGTTTGTTGCCAGATCCATTGTCACACTCTGCTCTATTTTCACACTCAGATTCATGTTGCACTCAGATCCATTTTCACTCTCAGATCCATTTTCACACTCTGATCCATTGTTGCACTCGGCTCATTTTCACACTCAGATCAAATTTCACACTCAAATCCATTTTCACAAACAGATCCATTTTTACACTCAGATCCATTGTTGCACCCAGACTCATTTTTGCACTCAGATTCATTGTTGCACTCAGATCCATTTTTACACTCAGCTCATTTTCACATTCAGTTTCATTTTCACACTCAGATCCATTGTTACAATCATATCAATTTTTGCACTCAGATCCATTGTTGCATTCAGCTAACCCACATCCACTGTCACACTCAATTCCATTGTCACACTCACTTAGATCATTGTCACACTCACTCTGATACATTGTTATCCCACTCACTCAGATCATTGTCACACTCATATACATTGCCACACTCACATTAATGATTTATTAATTGATTGATTGCCACACTCAGATTCCTTGCCACATCAGATCCCTTGTCACTCTCAGATTCATTGTCACTCTCAGAATGAGATCCTTTGTCACACACAGATCCATTATTGCCAGACTCAGATTTAGTGTCACACTCACTCGGATCCATTGTCAGGCTCAGATCTCTTTAAGTCTTGTCACACTTAGATCCACTGTTTCACTGAGATCCACTGCCAAACATGGATTCACTGCCACTCTCAGATCCATTGTCACACTTAGATCCCCTGTCACATTTAGATACATTGGCACACTCATTTTGATTCATTGTTATGCTCAGACCCCTCGTCACACTCTGTTGCCACACTCGAATCCATTGTCACACTTAGATCCATTGTCACTCTCAGATCTGTTGTCACTCTCAGATCCATTGTCACTCTCCGATCTGTTGTCACTCTCAGATCTGTTGTCACTCTCAGATCTGTTGTCAGACTCAGGTTTCCATTGTCACACTCACACAGTTCTATTGCCTCACTCAGATCTGAGTGTGCCAATGAAACTGAGTGAGTGTGACTATTCATCTGAATGTTGCAATGGATCTGAGTGTCACAAAATAATTATCTGAAAGATAAATTACTTTTCAGGTTTAAAGATTTGATTTTAACTGTTTGATGTTTTGATTTCAGCTGGTAAGCAGGCAGAAGTACAAAAGACAATAGATGAACTAAAGCATGAAGTGGACAAACGAGATCTTGATATAAAAATTCTACAAAAAAATCTGAAGGAAGCTGAAAATGTTTTGGTATTACATTGGTTTCATATAACAAGTTTTGTGTCTCCCACATACATGTATAGTGGGGTAGACGTATTGATTTTGTGCTGGGTGTCTGTCTGGATAGATGGATGTCACAAACGTTGTCCATGCATGTTCTCCTTACCCATTGGTCAGATTTCAATGAAAGTTCTCATGAAAAATTGGTACCAAACCTTGTTGTGCATATTATCAGGAATTTAAAGTTGGATTAATATTGCCAGTGTTATAGCCCTTTGTGGAAGATATATTCTTTTGTGTCAAATAAAACTTCAAGTTCTCCTTCATTATAATGTCCTTTAAATATCATTCAAAGAACCGTCACGGCGGTTCAACGGTAAAGGCATAATGTGTTACCCTCACCAATCTGGAAAATAGAGGTTGAGTCTTCAGGAAGGACTAAAAAATGTGTCAGACTCAGACATAAGGACTGATAAAAGCTGAAGTCTGTCCAACCTAAAATAAGTATTACATACCAAAATGTAGGCAAATAGGATGAAATATAGAAAAGATGCCTGATTTTCAAACTGATTCTGATTGAAAATTCATCCAATCAGCTTGTGCTTGAGTAAATCTGAGTTTGTTGGATGATTTTGACCTTCATATTAATCCCTGAAATAAATCACTAATGTTGTTTAATAACCCTGGAAGACTAGCTGTGATTGATGCATTCGAACATGATTATTAATTTTATCACATTCAAGGTAAAATAAGAAAATTGTAAAATAAATGTTGTGTAATCAACTGTTTAACAAATACTATATATTTTGTAGTCAACAGCGATATTTCAAGCTAAACAGAAGCTTGATTCAATCAAACAAGCGAGCGAAAAGAAGATTTCATCTGAGGAGTTGATTAAGTTTGCTCACAGAATCAGTGCCAGTAATGCTGTGGAAGCCCCACCTACATGGGCTCCTGGTAAATGATTCCTTAATTATATACTTAAACGTATAAAATCTATGAAAATATGTCCAGTGTTACACAGACATTACCAGTGCTCTAAAACACTATACTGGTGGATGAATGTCATAAAAGTTGTCCATGCATGTTCTCCTTAACCATTGGTCAGATGTTAATGACACTTAACATGAATACTTGGTACCAAGCCTAATTGTGCATGTTGTCAGGAATTTCAGGTTGAGTAGTTTTTGCCAGAGTTATGGCCCCGTGTGGGGACGTAGGTTTTTGTGTCAAAAACCCTTGTAGTTCCTATAGTAACAAGAACTACATAGTTAAGCTATAGAACATTAATCAGCATGTGAAGTTTGGCACCTGAAGTTTTACTGAAATTTAGTTGACAGCAGAATTATCACCTTTGCTTCAAGCTGTTTTTCGTGGATATTCCATGTTGCTTGTTAAATAGATGTGAAATACATCAAAAATTGCTTTTAAGGCTGCATTTTATATCGCTTGATCTTCATAAAAAAAGAAAATAGAAAATTGATCTTCATGAACCTTGGTCAGAATGTTGATTACAATAAATTCTAGACAGATTTATAATATGGCTCATCTAGGGTTAAAAACTGGGTCATGCAGTCAAGTCATAGTAAAAACCTTGTGTCTGCAATAGGGGCTGCATTTTGCAATGTAGGTCAAGTTTCGATATGGGTCAATATACTAAAGTGAGCAATATATTGGACCACCTTGCCCCTCTTGTTTGTTAGTCATTTGAGCCGTAGTCCTGTGGTAAGTGTGCCAGATTTGTAACATTGTTATCCCAGTTCAATTCCCAGTCGCGGCAGGTCATACCCTACCTTGAAAAACAATGTCGATTTTCCTCTACTCATGAAAAAATTGCTGGTTCCTTGTGGAAGGGTAAGTTAGTACTGTTTTGGATACAGTCGTGCAAAAATGGTTAGGTGAATCAGCTGCCTACTATAACTTAAAAGTTGTGAAGAAATAGCATTAAACCGTAATAAAAACACTAGCAATACAGTCAATTGATATGTTGAAATATTTTACTCTTCAGGTGACCATCGACGACCTTATCCGACAGATTATGACATGAGATGTGGATGGTTGGCTAAGATGAGTGATTTACCTACAAACACACCTACACAACTAGCACAAGGTTCATATGGGGAACCAATGGCTTCCAACAGAACACATGCCGTGTCTGGTCAAGGTACTATATCGAATTATGACAATGTCTCCAAATACAGTGAGGGGGAGACAGATTGATTTTTGCTCGACGTCTGGATGTCTGTCACAAAGTTTGTCCGTGCTTGTTCTCCTTAACTACTGGTCGAATTTCAATGTGACTTAACATGAATACTTGCTACAAAGCCTAGTTGCTCATATTGTCAGGAATGTTTTGTTGGATGAATATTAAGTTACGGCCGGCTGTGGAGACATGTTTTGTGTCAAAAATCCTTCTACATGTACATGTATTTATACAAAAGAATGCTGTGTAAAACTATTCATATACTGCTATCTTAAAAGTTCCATTAAACGTCTTAACTACCTCAATTCTTCAGTCTCTAAAATGTTCTCATAGATTTAAATATGCCCAAAAGCTTAATATACCAGTAATATGTTATCATATTTCCAAGGAATCAACTATGTAACTATAAGGGTAAAACTGTTTATAACACACCTATTGTCAAATGATTTTAAAATGTGGGACTCTAAACTTGGCCTGTTGAATACTGTTATAATGATTTTAATATGTCTTCCACCTATTGGTTTGTGCTGGATGAATATCACAAAGTTGTCTGTGCTTGTTCTCCTTAACAGACTCGTTTTTCAATGAAACGTGAAATGAATAGTTCGCACCAACCTACGTGCAGTACATATTGTCTGACACTAATTTGATAATTGCATACTTGTTTTCTACAGATATGGCAGTACCTCAACCTCCACAGCAACACCTCTCTGTATCTTGGCAGAACCCACCCGATATGGGGTCTGCAGCCCCTCTTCATCCTCATCAAGCTCTCATTGACTTTAAGGGTCACAATAAGGAGAACGAGGAAGTGGAACTGATGTCCAGTGACTCGTCCAGTAGTTCAAGTAGTGACGAATGAATGACATTCTCGTACCACCTTAAACGAATGAACAAGATTCTCGTACCACCTTAAATGTGAAATACATTTGGACCAGTTAAAGGCCTTATGTGATCTGTATTGTAACCTTTGTTGGTGGTAAGCTACAGGATATCAGAAGATAGCATGTCCCTTACAGAGGGAGCTGGGACCCTACATGCGATGGCAGCTGTGCTCTACTTCAAATACAAACAGTGTGACTGAAAGTCTGAAGGAAGATATTATGTCCCTTACAGTGGGAGCGGGGATACTTTCACTAGTTGTAATACTACATATGATGGCAGCTGTCTTCTAATTCAAAAACAAACCTAGTAATCTGAATTGCTGGACAATTCTTTACCTGGAAGTAAATTAAATGTTGCATTGTACCTGTTGCTTGATGATCATTTCTGAAACGTAAAGCAAGGTCCTCAACATTGGTATTCAAGAGACTTGTGAATTGTTGTCCGATTTGAAGAGACTTGAAGCACAGAATACTAACTTCATCTCATTCAAATATGCTAAATATGTAACAAAATATCAAATTTGCGTAATATACAGGGGCCATTCAGTATGTACTGAAAAATCATAATTTTTGTGGTGGTTGAATTTTCGTTTATTTTATAGTTTAGCTGGACCACGAAATTTAATCCCCATGATTAATTGACATTAAAATACATACCAAAAGATTTGTCTTTCAATGTTTTGTCCCAAGGCTGAATAGATATCTTGTCATCAGGATAAGACCAAGAATTCTGTCAGATCTGCATTGTACCCAAACAATAATGAGAGATCAATTTAGGACTGGTTTAAACACCTAAAAACCTGAATTTTCCAAACTCTAATTACTCCAGCTTCTATCGTTATTGCATTGGATTTTAAGACAGTTATTGCATGTTTCTGGCATGACCAACCAAATTTTGTAGTCCTTGAAAAGAGGGAAAAGTACTTGATTTTTTTTGGGAAAGTTCTGTTTATGTATAAGCTACCTGTAAGTTACATTGCATATTCTGATTTATGTTGTTGGTTTATACATTAATGATAAGAGACTTTTATTGAAATGATAATCTCAACTTTTGGACTTGGCTGATCGTAATCTGTGACATTTATTGATCTATATTGTTATGTAGCAATTGTGGACCAGATTTATCTGCATGTATTTTGTTACAAATAATGTATGAAATAAATAATGCAAAGCAAAAGGGTTTCCATGTTAATATGTTTATTATGTTCCCACCAAAGTAATTTGGGGCATATAGATTTTCCAAAATATTGTGGCGTCCTTAATAGTCAGCATGTTTGGTTGCACACATCTTTATTATCCCTCACCAAAGGCGAAGGGACATAGTAATAGTATGCATCCGTACGGCCGTCCTATATTTTATCCAGATTATATCTCTAAAGCTATTTGAGGTATTTACTTGAAACTTGGTATGTGAATAGATGGCAACTAGAAGAAGTGCAGTGACCAAGAACCATAACTCTATATGGCCCAGTTTTGAAATTATCTCCCCTTGTTTAATTTCAAAACATTATTTTGTCAAGAGCATTACTTGAAAACTATTTAAGGTATTGATTTGAAAGTTGATATATGAATAGATGGCAACTAGGAGAAGGGCAGTGACTAAGAACCATTACTCTATATAGCCCAGTTTATTTAATTTTGAAATAATTGTCCAAAGCATAACTTCAATCAATTTAAGTTACATACTTGAAACTTGATATTTAAAGAGGTGACAACTCGGAGAAGTGCAGTGACTAAGAACCATAACTCTATATAGTCCAGTTTTGAAATTATCTCCCTTTATTATTAGCTTTCAATGGATTATGGAGATTTTTCAGTGAAAATAACAGTGAAAATAACAGTGAAATTATCATTTTGTTATTTTCACTGTTTTCGAAGCTGGTTCCAGTATCGTTCAGAAAAAGAAACGTAACGTCAACGGCGCCGGGCTTTAAAATGTACGTTACGTCATGATGACGTCATACCTGTCACGTCGTGACGTTCCAATTTCGAAGTGATTTTTCCAATTAAGCCAATTACGATACCCTTTTAAGAGAAATTGAAGCATATAATAAACAGAAAATTTGTTGATTTTTGGTAAAAGATCAATTTTATTTCACTCTTGATCACATAAAATTAAATTTTCACTCGTGGCTACGCCACTCGTGAAAATATTGATTTTCTGTGATCACTCGATGAAATAAAATTCGATCTTACACCAAAATCAACAAATATCCTCTATTTATTTAAGTTTAAAATAAATGTTTGTCCAGAGCATAATTTCATAATTATTCAAGTGATTGACTTGAAACTTTAAAAAAAAGTAGATGACATCTAGGAGAAGTGCTGTGACTAAGAAACATAACTCTAGCTGGTACCATTCTTGAATTATTTCCCTTTAACCAAAGAAGTTATTATAATTCCTTGGAGAAATTTCTTAAAGTTTCCTTCTATTGAACTCTGCCTGGTTCCATTTCATTAATTATTTCCCTTTATTTTATTTCTCTAACATCTTTTTCCTTCTTTTCTATCTAGTCCTTTTTCCATTAAACACTCGTTAGTAACAAACATTTGTGGCGGGGAGGTGGCCATGTGAACATGGCTCTTGTTTTTATAGGTGTTGCTTTGGCGTCGGCTGCGGCGGCGGCGTCACAAATTGCTTGTCCGGAGAATAACTTTGTCACCTTAAGTTCAAATGACTTAAGATTTAGTATGCATGTTTCTTGCAATAAGCCGAAGTGCAGTGCACAAGAACCATATCTCTACCGTGCATCGTTTTTTAATTATTTTCCTTTGATTGATTTTATTAGAGCATTTCTTGTCCGGAGCATAACTTTGTCACCTTAAGTTCAAATGACTCAAGATTTGGTATGCATGTTTCTTGCAATAAGCCGAAGTGCAGTGCACAAGAACCATAACTCTACCATGCATCGTGTTTTAATTATCTCCCTTTGATAGATTTAATAAGAGCATTTCTTGTCCGGAGCATAACTTTGTCACCTAGAGTTCAAATGACTCAAGATTTTGTATGCATGTTTCTTGCAATAAGCTAAAGTGCAGTGCGCAAGAACCATAACTCTGCCTTGCATCGTTTTTGAATTATTTCCCTTAGATTGATTTAATTAGAGTATTTCTTGTCCGGAGGATAACTTTGTCACCATTAGGTTGAATGACTTGAAACTTGGTATGCATGTTTCTTACCGAAAGTCCAAGTGCAGTACACAAGAACCGTAACTCTACCTTGTGCCATTTTTGAATTATTTCCCTTTGATTGATTTTATAAGCATTCTTTGTCCGTGGCATAACTTTGTCACCATAAGTATGAATGACTCCAAAATTGGTATGCATGTTTCTTGCTGTGACATGAAGTGCAGTGCGCAAGAATCATAACTCTAGCTTGTGTAGTGTTTGAATGATTCCCTTTTGATTGATTTTATCAGGACATTTTTTTGTCCAGAGCATCACTTTGTCGTTTTTAGAGAACTCTTGTGCGTCGGATATGTAGCCCAATACTGGATAGTTTTCCATGACAAATGTGCATGTCGTCAGGCGACACATGCGACTCACGGAGCTTTTATATTAGCAGAGTTGTTGCCCTTGAATAACTCACATGAACATATTGGTAAGGGGGAGCAATTCGGACTAAACATAGTACATGGGTTACTTCCCATCTATATCAATATTTCAGTCATAAATAGCTACTTTCTAATCATATGCAAAGTGCCCACTGGCAGTCTATAGGATGAAGGAAAAGTACAAATCTGCCATTCTTAGAACTGCTACACATAAGGAGGATACGACAATAATCATTGCCAAAGAAAAAACGTAACCAGTCCAACCTGGGTACCCAACCTGTGCCTGTTAGGTGCCAGTGTAGCACTCTATTTGTAGCACTTACTAGACAGGCTCATCATATGTCCGTTTGGATGCTGCATGTTCCAAGTTTTTGTCAAAAAGACCTAAAAGAAAAAGAAAAGTTCAACATAGTATATTTTGTTGCAGACATTACAATACACATGTTTTTATTTACTGCCATCTAAAATATATATTTTTGCAGCTGCATGATAATAACATTTACCATTGTTCTTATTCTTTTCAATACTTTTCTCAGCTAAAACTAAGTCTTATAGTCCACCTTTTACAGTTGAAACTAGGTCATTCAGCTTTTTATACATGGACTGCCTTTATGATTCTGTTCGGTGAGCTTTGAATAAGTCAGCTGTCATCAGCTATACTAAAAATCCATTACCATTTAAGGTAAATCATATTTTACCATGAATTGCGATATCCCTCCAATAACAATACTTTCAGTACTTTGATTATTTGACTAAACTGGTGTTTTATATGATTCTCAACTTATACGCAATTTTAAATTATTTTCAACCGTTACATATTTTTTGACATTCATTTAAATTAGCAACAAATCCGACTGCCTGGTAAAAAAATTCATTATTTGTCCATGATAAATAGTAAAATATCCCATCCACTTGCAAAAAGATTTTCAAATGTTTGTTGTGTCTTTAATTAATTAATTAATGCCAACAGGAATGACCATTGAATACACAAAATATGCATTATTTACAAAGTGGTTTAATATAATAATACATGTAATCTTAAAATTAATATGTTGGTGTCATATGGGCACGAAATACATGAAAAGAACAAAAGACAATGGTGGATTATTTGAAAACTGTGTATCTCGATAACGAGCCTAGCGATATATCATTTTTTAAAATTTAGTGTCATTAGAGCTGATTATTCCGTCATTTTAAGGTGTTCGGAGAAACTTAGATCGTTAAATTAAAGATGCTCGTACCACCTTAACAGTATAGATACATAATGTATCTTAATATGTTTGCCTAATATGCATTGAAATGAATAGAAAATAGTTTTGTCTGTAGAAGAATAAGACAAAATAGTGTGTAGTATTCCAAAACATGTAAATGTTCAGAGTTTAATATCATCATGATTTTATGTTCATCCATTAAATTATGATTGTCATGTCAGTAGTGAACCTTAATTGGAATACATGATATTCTATTCCTATTGTAGAAGTTCTATGTAATTGATATCAAGTGTTGTTACAATTGTTAATATCAAATACATTCGAGTCTTAGTAGAATACAGGCCCAGTATTTATAAAACATCTTAGTAGAAAACTTTAGAATTTTCTTAAAGTCGTAAAATTTCCTTTAAGTGCATCAGCTAAATAATATAATCAAGATAATTAATTATTTACATGTAGTGTTGGTGCATTGTGTAGAGAGCTACTATAATCACTTTGAGGAAACATAGGCTATTCTTCAATTTGCAGTGAATATGCATATCACAAGTCAATCTATGTATGTTTTTTAAGATGCATTATAAATACCAGCCCAGAAAACTGTAGTAACAATCATGAAAACCGTGGATTAACTGTACATTCACAAATCATGAATGAAAGGTGATATTTATGTGGTGTAATACTAGGTATATAGTTTGCATAGTTACTACGCAACGTTTGCCCAGGGGCACGAAACTTGATTAAGAAATTGTAAAATTATGCACCTAAATAAAATAAATTCACTAATATCTTTCTCATAGTTTTGCCATTATACAAGAAACATTCAAAAATAGGATAAATAATACACACTCCAGCTTACCAGGAAATCATAGTTGCATTTCATGCTTAGTTAGATTTATTCAACAAGAAAAACGTTCAGATATCGTAATTGCATGCAACAAAGTATGTTTATAGTAACTAAGCAGTGGTATAATAGTCTACCATTACATTCAATAATCAAAGGGAAACTACTCTTCCTATTGGGAGTGTTAACCCATGTTTTTCAGAGTTATTTCTCCTGATTTTCAGGGGAAGTCACTCTTACCGCCTAAAAATAGTTGGACAGAGTTGCCTCTCCAGAATTCAAGGGAAGTAACTCTTGCCCTGTGCAGAGTTCTCTCCCTGATTTTCAGGGGAAGTCACTCTAACCGACTTAAAATAGGTCGAACAGAGTTGCCTCCCCTGAATTCAAGGGAAGTAACTCTGGCCCTGTGCAGAGTTCTCTCCCCTGATTTTCAGGGGAAGTCACTCTTACCGACTTAAAATAGGTCGGACAGAGTTGCCTCCCCTGAATTCAAGGGAAGTAACCCATGCCCTGTGCAGAGTTCTCTCCCCTGATTTTCAGGGGAAGTCACTCTTACCGACTTAAAATAGGTTGGACAGAGTTGCCTCCCCTGAATTCAAGGGAAGTAACTCTTGCCTAGGCAGAGTTCTCTCCCCTGATTTTCAGGGGAAGTCACTCTTACTGACTAAAAATAGGTCTGACAGAGTTGCCTCCCCTGAATTCAAGGGAAGTAACTCTTGCCCTGTGCAGAGTTCTCTCCCCTGATTTTCAGGGGAAGTCACTCTTACTGACTAAAAATAGGTCTGACAGAGTTGCCTCCCCTGAATTCAAGGGAAGTAACTCTTGCCCTGTGCAGAGTTCTCTCCCCTGACTTTCAGGGGAAGTCACTCTAACCGACTTAAAATAGGTCGGACAGAGTTGCCTCCCCTGAATTCAAGGGAAGTAACTCTGGCCCTGTGCAGAGTTCTCTCCCCTGATTTTCAGGGGAAGTCACTCTTACCGACTTAAAATAGGTCGGACAGAGTTGCCTCCCCTGAATTCAAGGGAAGTAACCCATGCCCTGTGCAGATTTCTCTCCCCTGATCTTCAGGGGAAGTCACTCTTACCAACTTAAAATAGGTCAGACAGAGTTGCCTCCCCTGAATTCAAGGGAAGTAACTCTTGCCATGTGCAGAGTTCTCTCCCCTGATTTTCGGGGGAAGTCACTCTTACCGACTTAAAATAGGTCCCACATAGTTGCCTCCCCTGAATTCAAGCGAAGTAACTCTTGCCCTGTGCAGATTTCTCTCCCCTGATTTTCAGGGGAAGTCACTCTTACTGACTAAAAATAGGTCTGACAGAGTTGCCTCCCCTGAATTCAAGGGAAGTAACTCTTGCCCTGTGCAGAGTTCTCTCCCCTGATTTTCAGGGGAAGTCACTCTTACCGACTTAAAATGGGTCGGACAGAGTTGCCTCCCCTGAATTCAAGGGAAGTAACCCTTGCCCTGTGCAGAGTTCTCTCCCCTGATTTTCGGGGGAAGTCACTCTTACCGACTTAAAATAGGTCCCACATAGTTGCCTCCCCTGAATTCAAGCGAAGTAACTCTTGCCCTGTGCAGATTTCTCTCCCCTGATTTTCAGGGGAAGTCACTCTTACCGACTTAAAATAGGTCGGACAGAGTTGCCTCCCCTGAATTCAAGGGAAGTAACCCTTGCCCTGTGCAGTATTCTCTCCCCTGATTTTCAGGGGAAGTCACTCTTACCCACTTAAAATGGGCTAAACAGGGTTGCCTCCCCTGAATTCAAGGGAAGTGACTCTTGCCCTGTGCAGTGTTCTCTCCCCTGATTTTCAGGGGAAGTCACTCTTACTCACTTAAAATGGGTCGGACATCGTGGCCTCACCTGATTTCAAGGGAAGTAACCATTGCCCTGTGCAGAGTTCTCTCCCCTGATTTTCAGGGGAAGTCACTCTTACCGACTTAAAATAGGTCGAACAGAGTTGCCTCCCCTGAATTCAAGGGAAGTAACTCTGGTCCTGTGCAGATTTCTCTCCCCTGATTTTCAGGGGAAGTCACTCTTACCGACTTAAAATGGGTCGGACAGAGTTGCCTCCCCTGAATTCAAGGGAAGTAACCCTTGTCCTGTGCAGTGTTCTCTCCCCTGATTTTCAGGGGAAGTCACTCTTACCGACTTAAAATAGGTCGAACAGAGTTGCCTCCCCTGAATTCAAGGGAAGTAACTCTGGTCCTGTGCAGGTTCTCTCCCCTGATTTTCAGGGGAAGTCACTCTTACCGACTTGAAATAGCTCGAACAGAGTTGCCTCCCCTGAATTCAAGGGAAGTTACATCTTGCCCTGTGCAGTGTTCTCTCCCCTGATTTTCATGGGAAGTCACTCTTACTGACTTAAAATAGGTCCGACAGAGTTGCCTCGCCTGATTTCAAGGGAAGTAACTTGTCCTGTGCAGAGTTCTCTCCCCTGATTTTCAGGGGAAGTCACTCTTACCAACTTAAAAAAGGTAGGACGGAGTTGGTTCTCCTGCATTCAAGGGAAGTAACTCTTGTCGTATGCAAAGTTCTCCTCCTTATTTTCAGGGGAAGCCACTCTTACAGACTAGAAATAAGTTTGGCAGAGTTCCCTCTCCCAAATTCTGGGGAAATAACTCTTGTACTTAATAGTTCTCCTTCTACATGTTCGGGACAGTCTCTCTTACTGACTAAAATAATTCACGCTGAGTTCCCTCCCCTGAATTCATAAATAATACAGCGCTTTATTATTATGCGACAGGTAATAATTCAAATAAAAGCGTGCTTACAAAGAGGGAAATATGTTGTGTCTGGCATGTTTGTGCTTTTTACTGGGGAAAACCGCAGTATTCGAATTACATTACAATTCTAAAGTCACTACAATTTTAACAATGTAATTTCTCTACAACAAATTCATGAGCAAGAAACGAGTGCCAGCAAATCTCAATAAATGTCCTTATTTTCAACTATTTTTAAGAACACAGAACAAGTGTTTATAACAATTGAATTCTTTTTATTTGTTTGTATTGTGTGAACTTTTTGAAAAAATTCCTAAGCGCTAATGGTTTTTTATGAGTGATAAAAATGTCACTGTTAAAAGTAACCTGTTGAACAGACGAACTTTACACAATTCATGGTTTCTTAACATTCATATTACAGTTGTTGATAGTATTGATCCACGTTTCATCCATTAACTTACCACAGACCTGCAGCTAAATATTTTGGGTCTACCGTTAAAACGACCCCTTTCCCAGCACTGTTACATACATTTTCCCCGCCGAATGTCGAGACCATATCAGTTATTTGTGTTTCGTCCTCATCGGATTCGTTCGCGCTATTCGCACTCTATCCAGTTTGTATGCAGCTAGAGTAATGGAATATTAGGACTCTGTACAGTTTTTATTTACTTTTTTCTTCATTTTTATAGTTAATGTTTATAGTATTGATCGACGTTTGATCCATTAAATTACAACAGATCATCAGCTAAATAGTTTGCGTCTGTCGGTAGGACAACCCATTTCCGAGCGCTGCTGCGTATACAATTTTCCCGCCGAAAGTCGACACCATATCTCGCGTATTTGTGTTTCGACCCCTATCTAATTCATTCTTGCAAATCGTACCCTATCCGGTTGGTTTATAATTTATACACGTGTGCAGAACCTGTTCTATAAATATCTAAACTCACTGACGTGTGCAGCTGTAGAGTTTGGAACGTTTGTAGACGCTAGTTTTTTTCAATTTCTTGCACACATTCATCCCCCTTGTGATATTTGATGTTTTATTATAATGTAGATAATGTCTCTTATAACTCTTATTAAGAGTGGCTATATATGATTTGTGTTTATGTCGTGTGCAATATATGTTGTAAATATAGATGAGACTCAAATAAATAAATAAAATAAATCCCCAATCCTATTTGTTATATCCTTTTAGTTAACTACCATCAAAATTATTAGCGCGGAAACGTTTTAACAAATGTTTTCAGTTTATTTACTACCCAAGTCTGACCTGCAATTCTGTATACCAGGACTGATTAGTCTTGATGTCCATCGGCCCGTTCGATTTTTAATAATTCATTTAACGAGCATCTCATGAAGTTATGTGAGTGAAAAATGGAAAACTGTCGGTGAAACACGGAATCGAACCCACAATGTGACAAATTACAAAAAATGTACATATGACTACAGTATGTGTATTGCCTTCATGAGTTCTAGTATTGTAATGGGTCAGTTAGTGTGTGATTTGAATGAGTTAGCTGCTATCGCCTCTCAGAAGCCTTGTTACAATTAATTAAATTAATATTTACATTTTTTGAAATCCTTTAAACCCTGTAATACTATTACCAAGAATTGCGACCCCCAGTAACGGTACTTCAGTACTTTGATTAGTATATTATTTCTTAGTCTGTTAAGTCCAATGATATGATTAGCAATGCACAGTATAACACGTGGAAGAGTCTATTAAGTTCAATATTGGTCAAATATTTACAAATACGTTATTTGAGTTTTATAAATGTGGCCAGCGAAAACGTCAAATATAAACATACTTTGCTACTTTATGTGAGAAAATAACACATTTTGCCAACATACGTAATTCCGTTGACAAATATATTACAATACATGTAAGGTAATCTGCTTCCTGTGGTTGGCTGTATTTCTTTTTGCCAATAAGTAGTGGTAATGGTATACATTGATTATTTTTGCTCATTATTTACTTCAGTTATTACACCCAGGCAGTGTAGTTCAAACATTAGCCCTCTGTTTGCTGCTACTGTGAAAGCCTTACACATATTATGCTAACTTGAACGGTGCTCGTATCTTCAAATCAATGAATCATTATGAGCATGTGATTATCCATCTGTCTATCTACCCAACAAACTTTTCTAATTTTTGACTTAAAATTTATTAATAAAACTTCCATTTATACTTTATGAAAGACTTAACAAAAAGCCATGAGCCATTATTATTCAAGTGAAATTTCAATCCTATTTATTATTCTCGATTTTCCAATAAAATTCGAATTACGTTGATTTATTACTTTGATTAACAACTAAATAACGATCATTTATCTATTTACAATATCAAACATGTCTGTGCGAATTTATGTATCGTACAATACACAGATTTAAACTTCTATTGGTATAATTTGGAGCTTTTTTATCAGCTATTAAAATACACAGAGGTCGTTCTAAATCCATATCACAATACAGAGCTTTTGGTAAAATATCGATGCGTTAAAATAATTACTGATCGATTCGATAGTTTGACACATTGTAACAATATAGTTACAGGTAATTGGTAAAAGCCTACACGGTGTACTGTTTTATCAAAGCACTTACGACAATCTTAAAGTTACGCCCAAATCTAAACGCTATGTAATTCATTTACAGTTGCACGTTGTGGTAAGGGGTTTATTTAGAATTATGAAGAATTTAAATTTGTGCGTAACTTCACGATTTCCGTAAGTGCTTTGATAAAACAGTACCCATGTCCCTATCATATTGGTAAAGCATGGTCATTTTTATTTGTGCTCCCAATCAATGCAGTTCTATACGTAATACATGTAGTAAAATACAAACACATGTTTGGAACGACAATATTCTGAATAGTAAAATATTAACATGCATGTATGTTTGGAATGCAAATATATATCTAACATTTACAATACAAAGGCTTGCTTTTAGATAATGAACATGTCGTGCCCAAACGCAATTCTTGCTTTGGGGATCGTGGAGACCACGCCCTTTACGGACGGAATGTCGTAAAGACGTTACTTCTGTCGTGTATGGTTGAGTAATCCATATGTCTCTGTTGTAGTAATATATGAAAATTTAAGACGACTTTTTCGAAGAGGACCCGTTTCCGTTTAATTTGCTCGCTTTGAAACACTTATAAAAATTACTGTCGATATTGTATACCCAAGTGACCATATTCACAACAATCTACATAAATGATGGCTTAACTACTTGTGGTCGCCAGTTAGTTTAGTGCCTCCTTACTCAGTTTTGTCGTTTACATCGTGTCCTTCCTTGTACACCATTGGTATGTTGCCACGCACGATATGCCCTTTTATTTTCTACCATTGGTTGCAGCTGTAGTAGAACTAGCAGCTACTGTACCTGGAACTATCTAGGCCTAGCGTCAATCAATGTAGATGTACCAGTAATGAAAGGCAGTATTGACCTTAAACAAATCAGAAGAATTTGAACGCGTGTGTTATTTATTTCTGTACCATCGTAATGCGGTCTTGGTTACTGAATACCACACTATCGGATACGGTCAGTATTTTGAGGTATATTTTAACATGTTGGTTATCGAGCACTGACAGAAATACAAGACTTGCAGTATCAATCGATACAGTAAATAATTGTGTTAAAAAATAAATATAAAACATGTCCATGGAATTAACACGAACACTAAATACTGGATATTCGTGTAAGGTAAATAACACAAACATATAAATTATATTATTAAGTAACTAACCTAGTATTACATGTAGCTGTATGTGCGCTCATTATGTAATTAGGTTTCTATTTGGAATAATTGATAACTCGTGCATTATATATATCTACTAAATGTCTGCACGATGCTTAAAACAGAACAAACATTTGAAACATCAAGGCTACATGTATGAAGTAAATAAAGTTGCATTCTAGCATGGACCCTATAAAACAGCTTCTAATCTATATTCAGTCCCAGATTCTATTCAAACACGGAGATTTGCACGTGTTCCGAATGTATTTATTTCAATATAATCATATAATTATTATTTATATAGATAACTGCCTTCATAAATATCTTTTAGTGCAATGATACTGTGCTCATGTGCTCTATATTAACTGCTGGTTTTAGAGAACTCTATATTATGCTTTTGTTTTCTTTCCCTTAATAGTATGTAGCGAGAAGGGCATTAGGAAACTTTTCTCGAGAGCACATGCAGGCACATGTGTAGTGAATCAAGTGTTTCATGTTAGTTATTTAGGTTTAAAGTTGTTTATAATGCAATCTTGATTTAACAGTACCCGATCATCATACATACATGTATATATTGCTTAAATGCGAAGCGTCTATTGAGGACTTATTTTAATCAGGTTGCATTAACACACTAACATTGCTCACACCCTGTACCACCTATAATCCTCTTTGTCTGAGCTTGAGTTTATAAGGTCGACTTCAACTGGCATCGATATTTGGTTGACATGTCACCTTGTTTTCATAATTATATATAACGTTTCGAAATAGCTATGTCTAATAGATGATACATCAGTCCAAGTCTGTTTCTTCGACATAGATTTGCAATGAGAATGGTTTGCGTACATGTATGCAAACATGCAGTTTTCAGTGCGGAAGGTCGAAAATCATTGAATGTGACTGTGATCAGAAACTATGTGTCTCATAAGCCCAATTGGCTGACACTTTCAATATAGGGGTAACATTATACATGTAATAAACAAGCACTTTACCCTTTTTACTTCGAGGACTGAACTTCAATACATTTTATTACAACATTGTGACAACATTCTATGATAACCTTAGCTTATACTCAGGGGTGTGAGAGCCATGAATGTTCACAAGATGGTAAAAGCACCAAATGTGGCACAGTTGTACTATTAGTCCGTCTGACGAAAAAATAATAAACGTTCATGTCAAAACACAATGTTCTTTGTCCTTTGACTGTCCATTTCTGTTACTGTCACTAAACCAAGGTTACCATTGCATTCATATAGAAACAGTATAACAAATATGTAGCATTTCTAGTTTTGAATATCAGTTTTGAATATCAATCAAATTAGGCTACTATATTGTACCATTTGAACTAGATCTACTTAAAAAATGTGATAGTTTATATGACTGCTTCAAACTCGTCGAATATAACCAATATCAACACTCGACCTTCTCTCAATTGTTTGAGATAATAATCTGCTGTGATTATACTCCATATTTAGCATTATATACAATGTCATATACATTGAAACATAAAATACCCCCTGTATACCAGATTAGAATCTTAAGCGACCATCTAGTTGTTTGACATAAGCAAATATTTTTAAATGTTTGCTACCGAGTTCAAACTACCGGTATGTCAGTATTCGGTGTGCAGATAAGGGGTGTAAACAAAATATCTCATAAATGTATTGTAAGTAAGGTTTGCTGTATCGCAGATGTTTCCTTTACATTAGTAGCTCCTATAGACGGATGTTGTTAATAAACATAAAAGTAATTTCGTACTATAGAAAATATATATTAGGACCATTGTCGACACTATAATGTAGGCACCCTATTTACATAATTATGTAGTCTAATTATTTGTTTGGTTTATGTTTTCATCCCCATAGAACTTACGGACGTGATAGAACCATCCCTTTTCCTCTCTTCTGTTCGTACTGATTTTAATAGCTTTGCAAAGACTAACATCTTTGGTACAGGGTAATCTGAGAAAACCGAACACCATCAGGGGTGCATGATTTGTTCGGATTTACCAATCGTTAGGCGCTAGACTGCCTCCCGAACGATATGGCTCCGACTAAAGTTGTCCGGCGCGATGATTGGTATCATTTTTTTTTTTGAAAAATGGGGGTCTCAGTCGACCATTGCTTATAAAAAGGCTAATACTCATTTTTGTCAAAATTGTTAAGTGACTTAATCACTTGTGCATGTGTGGGTCATTCTCGTTCCCCATGGCAGCGTATTCTTCACCTAAATCTGGGAACCGGACTCATCACTGATGTATGAGGATGCTTGTGGGTTCAATTCTCTAGGAGATTGTTCATTGATTGTGGAAGATCAAGTGATACTTGAGTACTGGTTTGGTTGAATAAATCAGAAAAATATCCTGTCCTGTCTACCGCGTATGACGTCAAATTTCGTAAAATACGTGCATGCATTCCCTGTTGTGGCTTATGTTGATATATACAATGTCAAATGTTAAACATACAAATGTATTTATTTACCAAGATACATGTAGATAACAGCTTATTTTTAACCATCAACAGCTGCATGCCATGCTAATCACCGACCCGTCATTAAACATTACGTTTTTTACGAATATATCGAAAGATAGAAGACACACATGCCTTTGTACATGTAGTATTTAAAAAGTACCTTAGAGACCTTCTTAAAAGGAACCTCTTGGACAAAGAAAATGGACCAGCTTTGGTGATTCCTACACTGTACACAATTTCACATTTTCGACCGGGACATCTGGAAGGGGGTTATGAACATTACAAATACAAATGTACATAACCTTCGTTTTCTAAATTAATTTCTAAAATCGTATTAAGCTGACCAAATAATAAAACGCATAGCGTCCCTTACAGTATGAACATTTGTATTTGGTTGATTAAAGTTTAATTGTTTCAAACGAATGCTTGTCAAACATTCAAATCACGTCCAATTGCTGTTATTGTTACAGCTCTAGCCGTGAAGTTTGTTATGTTGCTCGATGGAACATTTCTACGGTAAACTTGTATCAATTAACAGATTGAACAGTCAATGATGTGCATGCACGAGCAACGATTTTGGCTGAACATTGAGTGCAGGTGTAGTTGGGCATGTTTCGGCATGTGCATGTACTAGATAAATGTATCGATCTAAGACCATATCTCTCAGTGTGGGTTTGCCTAGTGTGGCGTACGCACGGTCCATAAATTATGGATTCGAAGATTTATACCGGTTGCAAATTGTTTACACTATTGATGAATGCGGTGTGTTTGTTTACTCCCTAGCTGACAGATTGAAGTGTCCTACACTGGTATATTGCAGACTTATCTATCAATCCTTGGGGCTATCCCTGTGAATTAAGTAGCATTAACTGATATTACTGAAGTAACTGAATAAGGCTTTTTTACAAAACCACTCGTGACTATACGGTACCAGTATGTGGACTATTAGGACCTAAATAGCTCCTCTTAGTAAAAAAATCCTATCATTGAGTTGAACTGGGAGGAATATTTTAGGTATACAATAGGCTACATGCTGGCCACCTATATGCTTGACTACATAATAAGGTATTTCTTAGTTCAAACATTGGTCTACGGCCGTTATCCAGTGTCCCCGACGAATGACATTATGTCCCGAAACCCCGGATCGGAACCAAGGTTGCAAAAAATAGCATTCTGATTACCTCGGCCTTTATGCATTGCATTTTTTTTATTTACCGGAGACAAACGGAAATGGCCGAGCTTGCACGATTGCAAAAAATTGAGCACTATTAGCACTTAAGTTAGTAGTTCTAAGTATGGTGCTTTATTTACAACATGAGCTAAATGAAGACATTATTTGCTTCCTCTCACATAATAATACATGTATAATATTTGATACACCTAGGTTTAGAATTTCATTTTTATCCGGGATAAAGCGGAATATGTCATCAAACAGCCACATGTACTGAATGTTACATTTCGGATTACATTTTGTATTTCACTAACCAAATATTTCCGCCTGAAAGCTGAATATATGTCGGGCGCATATTTGAAACTTTTGTCAACATTTTAAGCATTCATGAAACCCCTTTAAGCCTCAACCTTATTCAGACGTTTGGCTTTCCATTTTAGCAAAATGAAAATCTAGATGGTTTAATGTTAACCAATATCGGTAAATCGTGTGTGATCACTGTACATGGTATGATATGCGCATCAAAAATCGTTCTATTAAAAGTACAAAGGCATACCGACGGTGTTATGAATCATTTACCATTCAGTAATTGTCAATTAATGATTCAAACGAGGACCTATTCCGCCTGTGTGAAGTTACAAACATCGATTTGATAAACAAGCTTACTACACGAGTGCCAAATGTTTTTGTGGATCGTAAATCGTTCATTATTCCCGGTTGAAATCGTTCCAAAAACATGGCGTAACTGAAAATAAATTTATTATTTAACCTTAAGTAATTTGATGCCTTTTGCGACTGACATATCAATTCTAATTCAAAACGATACAGGTGTAACCAAAATAAAGTGTACATGTATTTCATAACTTGTGGAAGATTTATCATAAGTGTAGGGATATGATTGTGTCTGCACAAGGCGAGCATATTTAGGTATAAGGGCTTATTTAATGAGGTGCTGTTGCAGCTTAAAATGTCATTTCGGTATACAAATGTATTATGGGAATTATTTTTGCATATTAAATTTTTTATACATCAACTTTATGAAGTGAGCCCATCATGAATGAATATCCGACGTACGTCAACATTATTATAACATAGTTGTATGGTCCTCAAAATAAAATCTGAGTAAAACCGGGTTCCAAATTCAGACCAACGGAATGTGGACTTTGGTATACATAAACCAGTACATTGTAAAATTTTCCACACATAGTTTTAGCATTCAAGTATCCGTTATTAAACTACATTTTGTATAATAATGAAGACTGTATGTATATAGATCTAGGGGAAACACCGTTGGGCATGTCCAGTCTTCCACGTGAGCCTTTATCATATCGGGCTATTACCGTACTGAAATGCTTTACGCCCGATACCCGTTTAAGTTTTGTCCCAAATCCATCGGATATAGAGTTCTTATTGTTGTTGTTTCTTTGTAAAACGCTTTCGTGGATTTTGATATAAAAGTTGACAGTATAAACGTTGCATCTATATGTATTTAATTCATTTATCTATATATCCGACGATCAGGATGCCAGGGTTCCTAGCTTATTATGGTGAGATAACAGATCCTACCCCAATAGTGTACTAAGTATATATAAAACTTAAAACCACCACAAATCCGGTTTAATCAATCGCCCCTAAAATTTCAGATACATTTTCAACACAGTCATCTTAGGACTCGGATAATTTTTAAATTTCTATTTGTCCTTAAGCATTAATGTCTGTAAAACAACACCCGTTAACACATCGCCTATCTAGGATATTTTATATTCATTATAGCGCGTCCATTTTACTGCAAGGTTTGACTGAAATATACGTACGTGTGACTTTGGCAGCACTTTGGCGGCGGCCGTACCATATCCATGGCAGTAACCGTATATACGCGCTTATAAGACGGTCTCGATTACAAGACACATCGTGCAATGTATGCATTTTTGCACAGGCCACCTTATAAGCGATATATACGGTAATGTATAATAGGAGAGTGATATTCACATATTTGTTTACATGTATGTCTTTACTCGCAGTGAAAATACATAGAATACTCAAATTTCGCGAAACAGAACAGGAAGCAATGATTCCGAAATACTAGTACATGTAGACGGGCGTAACGCCCAATTTGCAGGATCAGCTAGTTTCACCGATGCCTTGTTTTATGTATATGACAGAGAACTATACCCATCAATAAATCGTTTGATATCATATAAGATTTAAATCTGATATACGTCAAAATCAGGGGTTATCTTATTGGTGAGCAAGATAAATATCTGACCTTAATACAAATGTCGGACAAAAATCCCATTCTTAAATTCTTTTGGCACGTGAATAACTACATCCTGTTTCTTACTATATTGCTAAAAAGGTCAACGATTAACCACTATCTTCTACTGCTAACTTTGCTATATGGCTGCCAAAATTGGTATAAAATGTGCCCACCGCAGTTCTATCTATTCATAGTTTTGTTGGATATTCTTAGGATACGTTGTCTCTGCTTAAAACTTGTACAAGGTGAGCGTTTGCAAAATTTGCTATTTTATTCTTATAAATACATGTAGACAAGTTTATAAAAACCCAAAGGTTTTTCGTCATTGTGTTTTAAATAAAACTTATGGTGTTAAGTTATATATTTTGTAACACTTGCATGGCTTGCTAGCGGTCGATTTATTCATCATGTATGGTATCTGCGACTGATGCACATTGCTCAACTCATTATTATTGCATCACTGAATTAACTGAACGAAAGTCCATGGTCGTGTCTAACTTGAAAGAATTGAGATAGAATTTTCAGTTTCACGACATGGGCCAATGAATATAGTTATGAACATTTAATCTTGTTAAATGACAAATTGTGAGAGCTGATCTTTAACCACTTTCTGTAACTACATGTTACCTTTATTGTAATATACTTTAAGCGCCCAGTAACATTAGCCACTGTCCGTACCAAGGTGGCAGTCCTTTTGTTCAACTTCATTAGATATTTTTCTACTTTCTAGTGGTCTATAAAATACATAAAGGATTTTGTGCCTTTTTGTTGTTCTGTGTTCACTCTCGATGTGTACTTCTGCAATATTTCGTTGTCTAGCACAAGGCTGCTTCGTTTCTTCCGGAAGGGCATGCATACTGTGAAAAATGTCGAGTGTTGGTTTTTTGGGTTGTCCTTGTAATGTGTGGTCGTCCTTGTTCGATGTTCTGTTTTATGGCTTCGCGCTGTGTTGTTTCTATTGAGTGCTGCCATCCCTGTCCGACTATATCATTATCTTTCTTTATACGAGAATACGACAGTCAGTTGACAAAATTAGTTTTCCTGGAGTTCATAAGCACTGCACTAACACAAGCAACTGATAACGTCTCCGAGCGTGTAGGACATGCTCCTATCAATAGTCACAGGTAGGAAATAATCTACCCGGTCGGTTCAAAAGCTCTTAATAGTTTATGTTGTTTGTACTGTTTAAAACGCTTGCCGTTTCAAAATAAAACTTATTAAATATTATATTGTATCTACCCAACATATGAATCAAACACATATTGTCTGCAGTATGCCAGGCGTTATTGAAAACTATTTTAACGAATACTGATGTTTCATATTTAGATGACACCGATCTTGGCTGAGGCCAAAACAAAATTAATGCTCTGGTTGCTGACGATCGATCTTGACTATAAGTCAAATAAAAATATGTCAGGTTGTACACATAATACACGCACGTTCCTTGACCACCAAGTGTTTACAATACATATTCTATGAGTAATATAGATACGATTACAACGTAATTTAAATTCATCGCTTTAACTTATTAAATGTATTAAATCACCGTACATAAATAAATGCGTTCATATTTAAATGTGTAAGATCATGAGTCAGAAATAGTATATCTATATACTGGATTATGTCTTGTAAAAGATTAGTGTATACAGTTTAAATAAATAAAGTTGATCAGTCTATATAACGTATTGATTCGACACCCAGTTAGCAGTCTTTCAACTTGTGTCCATGTATATGTTTCAAGGGTTCGTGCATGTTTGCGTACATTCATATAGTCACTTACACCATATAATCACTTTTACCAAATAATAAAGTTACCAATTGATAATCCTGGGTAATTGGGTACCGGGGTGTACATATTCGAACAATGCATCTCGGCATTGTTCGTTCAACAAAGCAAGCAGGTGCTGTTTAACAGGAAGAAAACTGTAGGTCTAAATGTCGTTTCAGAGAAATTCTTCCTCAAGACAGACCCGCTCTAATTGTTGCAAATTGTTTTCCAAAAGGTTCCGTAGTTGATACGTGCATGAATAACGATTTAGTTCATTGTCGCATATAAAGTAGTGGTCGTTTCAATTTGTGTGAAGTATATACATGTAGGTGTTCCACCTATTAAAAGCAGAGTGGGGGTTTATAAACAAACGTACTTTGGCAAGCTTTCCTGGCACATACTATGACCCAGACAATTACGGTCATTTGCAATATAATAGTGACGAAGATAAACGCTCGCATTATTTATGTACAATTTGAAAGGTAATATGAAATATGAGACGTGTGTGAGAAGTGTGTAGAAAAAGGGGCATCGAAAACATCAAGGACATATTTTGAATACGAAAATAATTGCTGAAATCATAGTGTTCTAATTCCTATTATTAACTTGGTGGCGTTTAAATGTGCAAATCACTTCACGCACACATAGAGTCGGACTAAACGCCATTGATGGGGTCGCGAAAACAGGTTGTCGCAACTTTGTTTAAAAGCTCTACAATGCATGGAATTTACCTTTTCAGACGACAATTTCAATGTAGACACGGACTATATCAAGACTGATACCTTGGAATCATTCGAAAAATATCAATAAGAGGTTTTTCAAGCACAACACCAAGCTGCCAAACACACTGTCTGTTCCTAGTTCTCAAAATGGCGGCCAGCGGCGATGGCACGCGGAGCAGAGAGCAAGAACTAATCACGTGTCAGAGACGCTTGGAATATTTAAGCAGTCGTCTACAGGATTTGGCCATTGAGATTGGAGATGGTAAAGGCGCGGTATGGCTTAAACAAAACATGTGGTAAGTCATCATTTTGGTATTTTAAGTTTGGTACTAAAATCTACTCAGTCTTGACCTAGTAGATATGGATGCCATAATTAGATGGTCTTTTATTTATACTGACGCAGATATTTGAATGATGTACATAATGAAATGTTATAATGCTCCTTGGACCAAGTCTTGACCTAGTCTTGACCAAGCAAATGTAGGCCTAAAGGATTTCGCCTTTTAAGATATGATATACTAGTAATACCAAAGAATACTCGGAAATATGATCTTCTATTTCTATTTGATAATACATTTTCACTAAAAAATTTGGATACCATCTATAGGCGGATCCAAGGGGGGGCGGACCCGGCGTACGCCCCCCCTAAAATCGCCGGAGCCTAGGTAATTTAATCATAGATTGGATGTAAGAACAATATTGATATGCAATTTTTTTTTCGCTCGCTTCGCTCGCGTCAATAACACAATAATAAATTCATGGATTTTTAAGTGAACTTAATGCTCTATGCAAAAAACAAAATATGGGACTGATTGGTAGCATAATGCCAAACATCGGCTACAGAATTGCCGAGATTCTTGCACATTAAAAATGTCCGACAAGTCAGTAATACAGTTGACTTGATTTTCTTATAAACCTGTCATTTTCATTAAAAAATAAGATATCTCAAAATGCAGCTGACGAATTCCGTGGTTATATTTAAAAAGTCACGAGGCAGAAAGCCACTGGTCTCCCTAGTCGCTGGATCCCAAGTATTTCACATTTCCTCTTAAACAAAACTGAAGCCCTGGAGTTCGCAGAGTATGCTGCTCAGATAAACATTGCATTTTTTCTTCGTGACGAATTTACAGAAGCTATATATATATATCAGTGAATATTATCCAGTCGATAATCGTTAGTCCTGGCTATGCTGCTCATATAAACAACAAATTTTCTTGCTCGCTTCGCTCGCTGTAGAACTACGTAAATTCAATGAAAGCCGCCAAGCTTTGATTTACCAATGAGTTGGTTGGGTATGCTGCTCAGATTAACACTGATTTTTTTTTCTAATTCTTACAATTACTACATCAGTGAATATAACCAAGTAATAAGGATGTGGTGTTTGCTGCTGAAATAGATAATTGCATTTTTTCTTGCTCGCTGCGCTCGTACAACCACTATCAGTTAATGTTGTCAAGTAGGGAATGAGTATGAGGGATATGCTGCTCAAATAATTAATTCATATATTCTTGCTCGCCTCGCTCTCACATTAATTTTATCAATGAATATTTTAAGATAAAGAACGAAATTGTGTGGAATGCTTCTCAGAGATACATTTTTTTCTTGCTCGCTTCGCTCGCGCATTTTCTTAGGGGGGGGGGGTATCAATACATGAATATATGCCCCCCCTAACGCCAAATCCTGGATCCGCCCCTGGATACTGGTTGTTGTGGTTAGTATAACTGTCATGTCTAAAGCTTACGATAATAGCCATAATATGTACTCTATTTCAGGTTTCTAAACAAACCAGCATTGTACTTTGATGATGTTTTATTTTCTGTGGGCAAGATTTGTAATCATTTAGTATCCTACCTCACTTTTCATAAACAAAAGTAAGTATATGCTTTCATGTACATTGTATAAGCTCCCATGCATATACTAATTATGGTTATATTTTATGACATTTGTCAGCAGGGTACATGTAGTCAGTTGACCTTACACCTTTTTCCTTGGTTACATTCTGTAAGCAAAAGAAACTTCTCTATATGATTCAGAGGATGGATCAGTCCTACAATTGCTCATCTGACACATGCCAAAACTGGCTGACTCACTCAAAACTTGCACAGGCTAACACTGACACAGGTCGAAACTTGGACAGGCCAACACTGGCTAACACTAACAGTCCAAAACTTGCCAGCTAACACTGGCACAGATCAAAACTTGGACAGGCCAACACTGGCTAACACTAATGCAGGCCAAAACTTGGACAGGCAAATACTGGCTAACACTAAGCAATATGCAGGCCAAAACTTGCACAGACCAACACTGGCACAGATCAAAACTTGGACAGGCCAACACTGGCTAACCCTAATGCAGGTCAAAACTTGAACAGGCCAATACTGGATAACACTAATGCAGGCTAAAACTTGCACAGGCCAAAATTGACTTACACTGGCACAGGCCAAAATGTCTAACACTGGTACAGGCCTAAACAGACACAGACCAAACTTGCACAGGCCAAAACTGACTAACACTGGTACAGGCCAAAACAGGCACAGTTCAAAACTTGCATGCACAGGCCAAAATGACTAACATTGGCATAGACCAAAACAGACTAACACAGTCACAGGCCAAAACAGGCACATGTTAAAACTAGCACATGCCAAACATGACTAACAATGTTGCATGCCAAATCAGGCATAGGTCACAACTGGCCCTGGCCAAAACTTACTAAAACTAACACAAGCCAAAACAGGTTCAAAAATTCAATTCAAAATTTGCCAACACTGACAGGCCAAAACTTGCACAAGCCAAAACAGACACAGGCCAAAACTGGCTCTGGTCAAAACCCTGTCACAGGCCAATGCTGGCACACAGAAGAGATCAAGTGTAGGACCTACAGTGTGCTTTGTTCATAGTCATAGCTGTATGTGGTGGAGATAACGTGTACTTTTGAGGTTTGTCATAAAAAAATTCCTTTTGCCAAAAGCTTATGTTTTAAACTCTTGACCTTGACATAATTACTGGTAGTCTATTAGGTTAACTCCTTACCTAGCAAGAAGTGCTTAGTCTTTTTGTTGACTCTTAAAAAATGATGATGACGTCAACTTATCTTAATGTTAGGGTGGTCATAGGCGGATCCAAGGGGGGGCGGACCCGGCGTACGCCCCCCCTAAAATCGTCGGAGCCTAGGTAATTTATCATATTTTGGATGTAAGAACAATATTGATATGCAATTTTTTTCGCTCGCTTCGCTCGCCTAAATAAAACAATAATCAATTTATTGATTTTAAAGTGAACTAAATGCTGTATGCAAGCAAAAAGATATGGCTGATTGGTAGCATGGTGCCAAACATCGGCTACAGAGATTCTTGCACATTAAAAATGTCGGACAAGTCATAAAAGATTAATACAGTTGGCTTGATTTTCTAATAAACCTGTCCTTTTCATTAAAAAAAAAGATATCTCAGAATGCAGCTGACGAATTCCGTGGTTCTTTTTAGAACGTCACGAGGCAGAAAGCAACTGGACCCCCTAATCGCTGGATCCCAAGTATTTCACATTTCCACTTGAACAAAAGTGAAGCCCTGGAGTGCTGCTCAGATAGACAGTGCATTTTTTCTTCGTGACGTATTCACAGCAGCTATATATCAGTGAATATTATTCAGTCGATTATCGTTAGTCCTGGCTATATAAACAACGATTTTTCTTGCTCGTTTCGCTCGCTGTAGATCTACGCAAAGTCAATAAAGGTTTTCGATTTATCAATGAGTTTGTTGGGTATGCTGCTCAGATAAACACTGATTTTTTTCCAATTCTTACAATTACTAAATCAGTGAATATTACCAAGTGATAAGTGTGTGGTGTATGCTGCTGAAATAGATGGTTGCATTTTTTTTCTTGCTCGCTCCGCTCGCACAACCGCTATCAGTTAACTTTGTCAAGTAGGGAATGAGTATGCGGGATATGCTGCTCAAATAATTAATGCTTATATTCTTGCTCGCCTTACTCTCACATTAACTTTATCAATGAATATTATAAGATGAAGAACGAAATTGTGTGGAATGCTTCTCAGAGATACATTTTTTCTTGCTCGCTTCGCTCGCCTTTTTCTTCGAGGGGGGGGGGGGGGGTCAATACATGAATGTACGCCCCCCCTAACGCCAAATCCTGGATCCGCCCCTGGTGGTGGCTATGTTAATGATGTCATTGTTGTTAACTGATGTAGGTATCTAAGCAACAGTAATTACTGTATATGGAACATCTGTGACATTTAAGACAATAATTCTCATCTATTACAACAGGTTAAGAAGTATAACGGTAACGATTTCGGAAGTTAGGGCTTACTTAGCACAAAAATTTGTATCTTATCAACAAATGCCCTTAAATTTATTATAATACTTAGTATGTGGATTAAGCTTAAAGCTAAAATATAGGACAGTGTATGATATGGTTTGTTATCATTATCACCAAGTTATTATGAGTAAACTGATATTTAATATTTAAGATAATCTGGTGAATCTTTGTCTATCAACTTCATTCATTGATGTTCAATGTAAATCTGACCATTGACGTCATACCCGGGGAAACTCCTTGTCTCGTGGGATATATAACATTAACAGTTGAGGAATGAACTCGAGCCTTTAAATTCAAATATAAATCAAGCGGTTATCAAAGTTCTTCTCAAACTAGATTATTCAGTGATGCAAGCATTACCCGATGATAAGAAACATATTGTTTAAATCCGAAATAAAATACATATTATATATATTTATCCAGTCACTTTCGGCAAAATCTGCCTGTTAAAGGGGTGCCTGATAAACTTAGCGATAATCGGTCACCTGGTCATGTGACTAGTGATAATCCAGCCCGGGGGCCGTCACCTTACGACGTGATCTGACGGACTTCTTCTTATATATTATTCTCTATATATCGTATTCTGTTCTGTTTCAATGTTTTCATTTCACAGAGTACCCTGTGGTCACTGTTTATAATTATTAAGTTCATATTGTTATTTAATTCTTCCAATTGAAGAGTTTCTGTCTATATTTCATTCATCAAATTGAAGAGTTTCTAGAAATCTGTATTATTTCATTCCTCCAATTGAAGAGTTTGATCCTAATAGATGTACATGTATATTTCTTACCTTTTTTGAAGAGTTCCTACCTTTTTTTCATTCCTCCAATTGAAGAGTTGATATCTATATTTCATTCCTCCAATTGAAGAGTTCCTATCTATATTTCATTCGTCCAATTGAAGAGTTGATACCTATATTTCATTCCTCCAATTAAAGAGTTGATATCTGATATTTCATTTCCTAAATTGAAAAGTTACAATATTTGTGGAAAGATGTTCATGCAAAACAATACAAAGGTTTAGTAAAAGTATGTACCTACATGATTTATGTGAGTGAAATACTGATAAGGTATGCAATGTTAGTAGAACAGTAATCCTTATCAGTGCTGTATGTTTTCTATTGCAGATTAGCATCAAATTTTCCATTTCTGTCATACATGGGTATTCTGTATGAAGTGGGGGAAATATTGGGGTGTGTACGGGACATGTTGTTGGTTAATCCAAAGGAAAGTTTATCCGTAAAACAGTAAGTATAACAATGATTTTAATATACATGTACCTACATGTTGAGCTATAATTTACAAACTTCATGATTAGGGCCATTATATATTATGTGCTAGTTTATCATTCTAATTTTCTTAAATGATTTCCGTCTGTTAGTAATGCCATTTCATAATTTTTGTATTTCATTTTTTTTGCTTTTTGCAATTGGCTTTCATTGATGGCATTTCACTAACAGCATTGAAACTTTTTTACAGGCTATTGATTTTTGACAGTTTTACAATATCCGATTTACTTTGTTTGAGATTTCACAAAGGAAGACCATGAAAATTACCATGATTGCTTGGTGTTTAATACTTGTTTTGACCTCCTGAAAACTGATATAGCTTTTTATGCTTCCTCCAAAGATTGGAAAGAGATTATATATTTGTCTTGTACTATTAGTATATTATACTGTGTGTTTCAGGACCCAAATTGATCTATTTTGGACAGACTGCACACCATTCCTGTTTATATTTGAAAATAGCAATCATTTGTAAGTATAAATCGATTAATCAGGTCAGTCACTTGTTAACATAATATTATGTATATAAACATTACAATTTCTCTTATTAATGTATTATTTTAATAGGCATTATGTTATAGTTAGAACATATTAAGTAAATTTTAATGATTAAAAAGGGCGGAGCGAGCGAAGCGAGTCCTTTTTAGTCATTTGTATGTAGCCCCGTGAATAAGGTTTTGGTTTACACTGTCTTTTTCTCCAATTGAAATGTTTAAAACAATAAAATCCAATGTTATGATATTGCAATGTTTGTAAGTGACAGACCTGAATAAACAGACAGTATATTATATTCAACTCAACCAAAAAACATTAGTCGTAATCTTCATGCATGCCCTCCTCTTCAAAAAAGAGGGTGTATGTAATTTAAGGTCGCTGTATTCAAGGACGAAGTTACACTGACCTTGATATGAAAACAGCTTTCTAATAAAACAATCTGCTAAAAGATGGCCAAGGATCATCAAACATGTGTAGATAGGTCTAGACAGCTTGTGTTCAGTACTAATTTGATACTATGTACATGTACAAACAATTATTTACTTTACCCTGTTGTGTGATGCTCTCTTTTGTACAACCAGTCTTGCAGGTCCTATCAGTAATTAGTCTGTACAACAGATAAATCTTTTTTAACAAAAAAATTATGAAGAAAAAATATCATTGTAATTAGTATCTGCAGCTCCTAAAACCACTGTGCTATAGGTAGGTAAAGATCACTGTACATTAGTCTAAAATTTAATCTGCATAATTAATGCTTTTGCTTTCCTTGGTTATGTATGGGTGAATATATATTTTATATTTCAGATTATTAAGTACAAACCAGATACCATTATACATGAATGCTTTGTTAGATCTCGTACCCTCTGTTATACAAGTGGGTATGTGTATGTACTGTTGTTCCGATGCTAAACTCAGGTAAGTCAGTCCGAGGGTATGTTGTTATGCATGCTCAGATCCATTGATTTTTCTCAGGAGGAGGGTCTGACCAGCAATTTTTTTCTCTGGAATTAGTCTGACAAACCGTCTTGCTGCTGAAGGGTCTGTAACCATCTATAATAATAATTTGACCCTTTAGTGCAACAACGTTGTAAATTAGTATTATATAGTATATAGTAAGATACCCGGGGTACAACTTTGTTGCGCCAAAGGGACTTTAATTGTCCTAATCAGAAAAACTACTCATATGGAGACTATAGCCAGTAACATTTTCCTGACATTTGGGGAACGGCAGTTACCTGGAAATAACTATTCTGAGTATCAAGCAAAGGAGTCTTGATAGTAGTACCATTCTTACAATGTTGATATGTCCAGATCTGGAACCAAACCTGTGACCTCTTGCATTCGAAGCAGACAGTCTACCACTATGCATTAGGGGCAAATATTTTAACATGTAAGGAGAGACCACTTGCCAACAAAGAATACTTTTTTCATGGGTGGTCTTTACACACATGTATTGCTGAACAGAAATGCTGAATGTTGTACATAGTGATACTATTATAATGATTATTTCAGAGGGTTTGACTGTTTTGCTGAGACATGTATCAGGTTGTCCAAGGCCTTAGTTGAAACTGGATCATTTCTGTCTATGGCGTAAGTATTACTTTCTTGCAAATGAACTGCAAATTGTCAATAAGAAAAGTAAACTGTTGTCTCATTCACATATCTGCGTACATATCTTTCATCATCTCATCCAACCTTCAAATCAAGGGAAGTAAGTATAGTAGACTGTAGTTGTGTTTTATATAAGTTATGTTGGAACTATGCATTCCTCCCAATTCCAGTGTTAATTTGTTTTCGGCCGACAGCCTTCAAATCTTCATCATCATCAGAAGTATACTAAGTGTTAATTCTATCCTTTTCTTTATTGTGCTTTCATAATGAATGAATAAAAATGATGACACTTATCTTCCACATATACACATCACATACAAGTTGTTTTTGTTTACTATAGGGAAAGACTGGAACCTGTTATTGTGCCATTTCTAAGACAGTGGATTCTGTTTGCATTAGAACTTGTTCAGAATGGAGTCAAAGTCAGGTAAAACATGATAATCTTTCATCTTGTTACAAAAAGAGCAAACAATTAATTCATAAATTTACCTCCCCTTGCAAATTATTGATATCATTTGTGTTTGACCAGAATTGATCAAATCTGCCCTAATTCCGTCCAGAATTTGCGCCAAAACTACTGTATTCGATGAAGTGTGCAATCATGGCATTAAATAATGTGAACATGTCATTGCAGAATTGTGAAAATTTTGTTTTGGGTTTTTAATAAAAAATGACTTGAATGCAATGGGAAACAAATATGAGACCATTCTGCACCTTCTGTCTAGCGTGTACTTCTCCCCCAATCAGTTTCTACAATATGCCTGCATTTGTTCTGCATATGTGAGATTTCCATGAAACTTCACATGTTCATTGTAATATCATTTGTACCAAGCCCAGTTGTGTATACAGTTTGTATTGCCAGGAATTTAGGTCAAATGGTTTTTGCCAGAAAAAAGTGAGAAATTCATTTTTGTATCAAAAACCCTTCTAGTTTTTGTAACAAAATGGTGTATCTCAACCAAGATACATTTGAAAAAAATATGTCTAGATATTTGTTGTAAAACCATGAGCGATAATGTTTTAATTCTTTGTTTTATTATTCAGGACAGATCAATGTCTATTGTCACCAAAAGTATCGCGAGAACTGAATGAAGCTAAACGAGAGGTTATATCTAGTCGTGGTGAGGATCCTGACTGCACTCAACTGAAAACATTAAATGTCCTCTCAATTTCTTCAGACTCGTAAGTATATTTGTTCCTAAATTATTGAGATTTTAAATACTGTAAAACAAATTTGTGGATATGGATGGTGCATTCTGTGTCTATCTCTTGTAGGGGTGGCTATATATATAGGCGCTATACCGCCACTTCTGAATGGCTTTGAATTGTCTGTGAATTACAGTATTTACTGTATTTGCTGTCTCAGTGTTCATAGTTTTGAAAAGTTTTTGTTTGAAAAGAAGTACATGAAATTTTACTTTTCCACATATGCTAGTATTTATTTTTATTGTAAAATTGTCTTCAGATCTTTGCCTGATGAAGTTGCAGAATGTTCACTTGCTCCCTTGAAAATCAGAAATTCCTGCCGTGTGCGTGCCTCTTGCCAACCATACCGATGGATCGATGCAGCCAATACCAGACTTGGACAATGTCCGAACGAGATGAGAAAGACATACCTTGAGGAAATAGCGCTTCGAGAAAATCAGAAACTCATATCTGACATTTTTATCTTGTATGGACAGGAACCTGCAAGTTGGAGAGGTGTAAAAATACATTGTCCATTGACAAAACATTATGATGATGTTAAGGTTAAACTTATTATTAAGGTCAAGGTCGGCGAGAAATGGCTTGAAAAGGAAGGCAAATATGACGTAAGTGATAAATAAATCTACTGCAGTCAACTAAGGTGCTTTCAACATACAATCAAATCAATGTTTCAGACCACCTGTGAACACAGACTGATACTATAAAACCTATCTGCAATGACCACTAATTTTGTCTCTAATCAGAACATTTTCAATTATGTAAACTGTTAAGAGAGACTACCTGTCATCAAAGACCACTTGTTTTTGTTCCCATGGTTTGTCTCTCCTGATAGGTATGATTGTCGTCACGGTTGTGAGTTTTCATAGGTTCAAATTATTCCTCTGTACTGCAGTCTGTGGGAACTATGATTCAGGTCCTCATCGCGAATCACACAAATACATAGGATAAATAAATTTATAAAATTATGGCACTTGTATTATAATATCAAATTACAGTTGAACATGGATGACTCAAACAGTTTTGCCCCCAACACCCTAGAAATCTAAAACAGGTTCTTTTGTCCCGGCAATGTGACGATGCACTAGTATACTGTGGATGCCCAGAACAGGTAGATAGTTCAAAACTATTTTTCCGTCTGATGGCAGTTTGAGGCATCGTAATTCTTCTGTACAAAAATCAATTATTTCTTTTGTTCTATTTCAGCAAAGTTTCCATAAAGGCCATTTCCTTGTGTTTGATGGGTGTAGGTTAGAAGGTTTTGTTGCAATAGAAGAACGCCCTTTGACTTCAAAGGAGATGGGTCCAAGAGGAGGTCGTATGACAACATCGTTTGATCCCAATATGGAAGCTTGTATTCCAGAAGGATCATTATCCAAAGCTGCTCTAGTCAGAATGATGGTAAGAAAAAATATTTGATTAGAAAAATCAGAAATCCTCCTTCATTACAGAAATATCAGAAATATTTGAGTGGGATTTAAATTTTCAACTTATTAACAAAGTTCGCATTTTCTTTTCCCTTTTGAACCGACGCAACGGCAGTAAGGTGCAGAAAGAAGTATTTCATATTAGTTACAAAGACATCTTATTTGGTAACAAATGGTGTCATTGTATTGAGATTGACTGTATAATGTTTTCAAGTTTTATTACATAGCCTAATGCATGTGTCAAATTTCCCACAGGTTCAACCAGCAGACAAACCAACAGAGAGACAATATCGTGACCATTGTCCTGATGATTTCAAACATATAAAATCAACCTCAAATGCCATAGAACTAGAGGGTATTAATATAGAGGAAAGGAATATCGCTCTCAAAATTCCTTTTACAGTACTCAGTGATCCTAATACTAAAATCCTAGTACTGAAATATACAAGTGATTCTATGGAGGTGAACGAAGCAGACGGCATTCTTGAACGTTCCGGCGATGATTGTTTTACTGTCAATTCTGGAAATGGAGGGTGAGTTCTATATGAAAGGAACATTTTAGGGGACATTTCCACTAATTATTAGATAATGAGAGAATCTTACATTATTTAAAATACTTTGCTTTTCTAGCTCATATTTGATCTCATTATCAATCAGCCTTTATGAGAAATTGGTTTTCTCATTAATAACCCTTGAACAACTTATTTTTTTTTTTTAAATGTTGCCACATGTTATGAAAGTATTTTTAAATGCAGATTTATGAATTGGCAATAAGAATAATTTCCAAAATTTAGTGAAAATAAAACCACTGCAAATTAATAATACTGGATTTACAGTCTATATTTTTTTCTTTACAAGTTGGTAGTTTATGTTTTCCATCAAGAAATTATTCTTGTCATCTCATTGTCTACATTTTCAGGACAGTATTGGCTACTGTAGATCATCGTACTTACACCAGTGGTACGGAAGCAAATGTACGACGAGAAATGGAAGTAATCCTGGGGAAAAAACAATTGTGTAAACTTTTAATATTTGTAGAAAATCAAAATTCTCAAAAAGAAAGTCAAACAAATCTAGATCAGTTCGTATTTAGCGTGGTTTGTGCTGAAAAATACAGAATCGGGGATGTTGTCAAAGATAAAATGAAAATAGGAATGATTGAACTTCCAAAAAGTCAGTCACCGGACCGTCTGCTAAAACAGGCAGACGACATTACATTAGAAATAAAGGGAAGTGTATCACTCGATCCGGATATTCCAGAGGATGCTTACACATTAACTTATCTCGAAGGTTCGGACAATTACGTCAGATTCCCGCTCAAAATTACGGACTTTAACGGGAGAATCACTGTTGTTATACGACTTGGCCGAGATAATTCTGTGTTACACACATATTTCTGTAGTGTTCAAGAATTAATGACTTTATTAGGTGAGTAAATACAAATTTTACAAAACATAAGATCTAACTGTAAGGATAACAAATAATAATCACATTAGCCGTTTATATACTCGGTACAATGAAGAAATTAATGCACTTGACAAATTCACATGCAATTATTTTGTCTCAGTTTTGATACAAGTAAAACGTAAGATGTACTAGTATGCTAATATAAAATTACAATCAACAATCATTTTCACATGATGAATTTCTGAAAAGATTAAGATAATGTAGTGATAACTGAACAAAATGTCTGTGAATATTTGAATATACATGTTCTGAGTGTATAGATGTCTACCACGGTGAGTATACCATAGCACCTTTAAAATTAAGAAATACTTCCGTTATATTCGTCCTCATTCAAAGCTGTATCAAAATTCAGGTATTCTGCATATTTAGGTCACAGGGGCAAGAGGTATTTTTAATTCATTCAAAATGTGAGCAATATAAGGGGGCATCTTGATCCTCTTGTTAAGAGTTTAGTATAGATGCTGATGGAATATTTTACACAATTGTCAATTATGAATTTGAGTGTTTGGGTGTTTTCTAAAGTGAATCAGTCAATTAAGTTTTTAAGAAACAACATGCAAAGCATATCATAGGTTAGTCTTGATGCTGCATACATGTCGGCTAGTGTTACTTGTTGCTAGCTTGCATGCGTATTGCCTTGTTGTTATTACAAAGGATATTGATGTTGTTATGTGTATGAATTAGTAGGGCAAGGGTAATATATGATTTATATGATTATCTATATACAACTACGTGTTTTAAACTCCTTTATTTTGTCTATATAATCACAGTTTATACTGCTTTGTCCTTTTATGGCATTACACATTCACAGTCTATATTACTAATGTCTCCCACATGTATGGGGGAAGACATCTTGATTTTGTGCTGTACATCATGACTGTCTGTCCCTCTGTCACAAAGATTTTTTGTGCTTGTTCTGCTTAACAGCAGGTTTGATCTAAATGAAACTTCACATGTATACTTGGCATCAAGCCAAGTTAGGCATATTGTCAGGACTTTAAGGTATGAAGATTTTTGCAGGAGTTATGGCCCTTTGTTGGAGACAATTATGTCTTGTATCGAACAACTTTCTTGTTCATACTTGTTTCTATTGTATGTTTGTGTTATTATTTGTTTTAAGTAGAGTTAGTTCCCCTTGCTGTGAAATGTAGATGGTAACATATTAGAGATGCACTGACTATATACAGCAATTATATTACTAGGCCAAAGTTTTTCATTTGTTTGGTTTATGGGAACTTTTTAATCTTTTGCTGTCATTTAGAGAAGGGGATAGAAATATATCAAGAAGGTGTAAAGGGTCCTAAGTTGACAGGACTCGTGAGGGACCTAGGACACTTTTTGCCCTTTTGTTAAATTTTCATTCACTCCTCCAGACAGCGAATTAAAAAAATCCATTAACCAAAAAAAAACTGTGACCTTACTGTAGAATTGAGAAACTAACAACAAATTACTACCACAAATCTAGTAAAAAACCAGCAGTAGTCTCCCCTTAAATTTACCAAATGGCAATCGACTGTAAGTCTGTTGGCTCAAATGGACATTATTTCTGTAATGTGTAGATTGCAATGTATTTACAGTTGAAGGTTATGTAGTTACTTCCCCGCTCTCCTCACCGGGAACAGATGATGAAGTGTTTAGTATGTACGATCCTTATGAAGGTACGCAAACAGGAAGCCGGTTGTTTCTATTTTTAATCATTTTCTGCTACATCACAGCTTGGTGCAAAAACTGATTCTACTCATACTAATGATACGTTTTTATAACTACTATAATTATGAGCCATTCTCCTGGAAAACTGGGCTTAGTGACATTATTATAGTAATTATGTACGATTAAGAAAAGGCTCTGAAATTTGAAAATAGTCATGATTTTTTTTAATTAATTTTATGTACTTGAATAATATATATAGTATTTAATCTCTTAAATTTAATTGCTCATGGATTATGCTGAAAGAACTTCTGTCTCAAGTTGTCAATTTTCAATTGAAAATTAATTGCCAAGTCTGTGATGTACGTCCATATAAACAGAGAGAACATTTGTCTTTCATTAAACTGCATGGTATTCAATTGACAACAGGGAAACTGCTACATATATTGCATGACTGTATAGAATCACTACATGCTTCTTACTAACAACCATAATTATTTAAATGAAGACAATGGTAAATACAAAGTATCATTTCAGTCTATATGTATAGTGCAACCTATCCACATCAGCCCTGCATAGTGCAACAATCTCTTTTAAGCAACATAATAACAACCAAAGTTCCCAATGGGTAAGCTCTAGGGATGTTGCACTGTATATTCAGGCAGAGAAGAGGCATTAGTTTGGCATATATATATATTTGACATCATTTTAAATGCTTAGCGGTCTTCTGCCACAATTGTTAAAGTTGTGCCTTTGGGTTCGAAATTCACCCTCACACCCACTCCAGTGGCAACATCCTTTGGAAAACCTTTGAAAATCTTCTCTTTAACTATGTATTGTTGACTTCTTTGATTGTTAACATTGTGATCCCCATGTCAAAATTTAAGAGTCACTAAAGTACTTACTTTCTCGTTTGAATTATGAGTGAAAGTAAAGAATGATTTAGGGCCATAGGTCCTCTTGCTGTTTGAAACTATTGTCTTCTTTTAAATAAGAAAAAGTGCTTTACTCCTGTTTTTTTATACAATTCTCTTTCATATTGTTTTATATAGTACATATAGGATCCGTCATGAGTTGTCTTTGGAGATCAGCATTTCTTAAACGAGTCTAGAAAACACAGGTTATTAAGCGAGCCTTTGGCGAGCTTAATAATTTGTTTTCGTGATGAGTTGAAAAAATGTTGATCCCAAGACAACGAATGGTGGATTATTTTTATCACATTACCATATTTACCGAGTCAAAATAACTTCAAAAATAACGAATTTAAGCCGACGATGTTACGTTTTCGCGCCGAAAAGCTGGGGACGTAACGCCTTTGTTATCACACGTGTTGGAGAACATTTTTCCGTCATTTGTTCTCACATGGAAGATCACGGTATTTATGTGATAAATGTATTTATTTCTTTATTAATTTAATGCACATTTCAACTTTTTCTGTTCCACAGAGAAAATTCTTCTACAGCATTACAATGTGCGCCATAAGCATAAAAATAATACTTCTTTTTCTTGTTTTTGGTTTCATGTTTTATTTTAATGCAGTTGTATCTTCATTCCACTTTGAATCAATCCCTACTAGTGTCTGCTGTATAAAATCATTTCTATTATTTTTCATAAACATTGTTTAACATGAATAAAGAATCATTTTATTTACAAGTTTTGAAATACAGTATATTCAAACCTATTGCGTTCAATAATGTCAATTATGTATGGTGGCCGATTTACGCCAAGTCATATTTTTACTTTTTCGCCACAACAAAGCAAAAAAGCACAACATTGCAAAGATATGACAAAGTCAACTTTGTCGTATTTTCACCTTTTAGCCTTTTCACTTTGTTGTCGCAAAAGTGGAAATATGACATAGCATAAATCAGCCACCATACAAATGTGAAAAAATGTCTGCAGTGGGTGGATATCTGACGCCATGATTTCTGCAAACAAAATGTTTTTATCTCTAGACCTGTGTGTAAACTTTCGTAACTTGAAATTCTTCACTTTAAGTTCAGTGAAATCGTCAGTTTTATCAGAGTTGCTGCCCTTGAATTGTACTAGCTTGTTTGATATTGTTTAAATGAAGGAACTTTTAGGGCATTCGCGTCAGTTTCTTATGAGATACTGGGAACATTTTCCCCTGATTATTAAAATTTGTTCAAACTTTGTATATGAAGCGTGTATTATATTAGAAAAATAATCATGGGTCACATAACAGTGCTTGTGTATGAGTTTACTCCCCTTCAATACGCACATTTGAGAAAAAACTACTAATAAGTTTGGTGACCTATGATTATTTTTTTATTTTCCTGTTCCTAACATGAGACATTGCTTTGAATACCCCTTAATTGAAGAAGCTTTAAGTTTTCCTTGTGTTATAACTTCAGTGATTGCAAGATTGTTAACCACTCATCTCTAACATGTAATTTAGAAAATTAGTTGATTAGTTGTATATCCATGTTGGTTTGGTTTCAGGACGGAAAAAATTTCGACATGACTCGGAAAAAGAGACAGAAGTTGTTAAGGAAACAAATAGTATGTTAATTATATATGTACCCGAGTTACGTAGCCTTAGACACTGAGATACTTTTCCTATATCCAGCTTAATACTATAAATTGCTTACATCTATCACTCTAATTAAAATATAATGTATTGGATGAACTGTACCCTAATATACTGTCACTGTTATATTTGTATATTCACATATCTTATACGGATGGATGTGGATATTTTCATATGACTTAAGGTACCATGTAATGTGGTACGGTAGATGAGTGGGTAATGCTCTTGATTTCTGATCGAGAGGTCCTTGGTTCGAATCTCGGCCAGGGCACTTGGTCATTTCTGAAACGCTTTTCAGTGTTTCCCACTCAACTAGAGATGAATTGGTTGGTAACCCAAAGCTAATCTCGTGTGTATCGTGCTATACACTGGGCATGTTAAAGAAGTTAGGAGTCTTTTCGAAAAGAGCTAGGGTAGCTCACCTGGACTCCTTGTATCACATATTATACCTTGTCTCTTCCCTTGAAGCTACAGGTCATCAGCCTATTAGGCAGGGGAAACCTGGATGACCATGCTATTAGACACTCTCAATCGAATGTAAAAATATGGCTTAATGTTATGTTTCTTACCCTCAGTGACACCATGATCTGTTTTCTTTGAATATAATACAAACCCTGAACACTATCATTAATTGTCAGAGTTCTCTTAAAACAGTGCTTATGTTCCTCCAATTACTGACAATTAACATGAAGCTCATGGCCAGAGAATAGCAAAATTATAATGAACAGACTCAGACTTTCATATTCTGATAATATCTTCTTCATGCTTAGACTAGTAAGCGTAGTTTGACCTGATTTATGTTTACATCAGTTGTTTCTCAACAATGTTTCTGTCAGATACAGCAGCATGTTGACATGTGGAAGACTGCAATGACCGTAGCCTATGCCTGTGTGGAAGACTCTAGCACTTGACCTTTTGTACTTCCTGGACCGAATAATTATGTCTCTTACATAGTTATTACAGCAGGGAGACATATATTGATTTTGTACTGGATTGATTGATGTCACAAAGTTGGCTGACCCTTGTTAAAATTGCGATTGGATGATTATTGCTAGAGTTATGTCCCTTTGATGGAGACATACTTTTTTGTGTAAAACCCCTTCTTGTTAGACTATGTTTCGGTACATTCTGGGAAGACATTTTGTGTGATAAATTCATCCTTTCATCTTGTAGAGAAAGACAGCAGATTATTGCCAACGAAAACATTGTTAATTGATGGATTTGGGCCAAAATGTGATAGTGGTAAACTGCATGAGGACTGTTGATTTTGTTTTTATTTCAGTGGTTTTATATTGCTTTTTTTCTCAAACATATGCTAGAAGTATGTGCCCAGTATGTCGTTTCAATTTACTTTTCACAGTATAGTTGTATAAAAGTTCTGCTAGTTTTGTTTATAATTTTATATAAATTAATATTTACTTCTAGAATTAGATAGCAAAGCTTTGTTTCTATTACTTAACTATGATTTAGCTTGAATGTTGTACAGTATTTAGGAAATTTTATTGTCAGGCATGATTCTTGTCTAAATAAATATGGTTTTAATCATTCTAATTTAATTAAAACGCTAAAATCATGTTACATGTACATGTGTCATCTACTATATGATAATAATGATAATATTTTATTATCACTTTGCCATATAAGTTGATGTATTGTTACTGATTCTGAATTAAAATGATACTGCTGTTTAATGATTGCTGCTTAGTGACTTAAGTTTTTGACAGCAAACATGAGACTTAAAATTAAGCATCGCCTCTGTGTGCTTGTACTTGATAGAACCCTTGCTCATCTGTGAGGGAAAATTCTTAGAGTAACAAGGGCAGATAACTAATAAATATAGGTCCTTATCATTATGGGCTCCTTCTGTGATGGTGAACTACTATGTTGAGTTTCAAGTGGATACCTTTGATAGTCTTTGAGAAAATGACTCATGTGACAATAAACTTGAACACTGTAGACGCAGCACATGATCCCATATAGGACAATAATTATTATAAGCTTGATTTATTTCCTCGAAAAGTCGAGCTAAAAATGCTTTATCTTTTATATAATTAACCCAAACTTTTAATAATTCCTATGCATTTTACTGCTTCAGTTTAGATCTACAATAGATAATATAAGAATGTATTATTTTACTTTTATTGTCAGAATTTGTAAATGTGTTGTTACACACTGTGTTGATTATTGCTTGATGTTTAGCCAATGCCGCATTGTATTGCAATAGTTAGTATTAGTATTTTGTTAAATTTTCCAGTATGTAGATTTTCAGCAAATGCTAGAAGTATTTTTATCACCTTCAAATTTTCATATTTAGCATACTATATCATGTAGTGCCATTTGCTTCCATAATTCGTATTTTCATATCAGAGTTTTAGCATTATTATGTCTTCCACATATTGTTTGATTTTGTGCTAAACGTCTGTCTGTCTGAATGGATGTCACAAAATTCATCTGCACTTGTTCTCCTTAACGATTGGTCTGATTTCAATGAAACTTCACATGAATGCTAGGTACCATACCTAGCTGTGCATATTGTCTGGAGTTTTAGTTCAAATGATTTGTATGTCAGAGTTATGGCCCTTTGTGGGAGACATATGTTTTTGAGTCAAAAACCCTTTTTGTTACATTTTTAGAATAATTAGATCATATTAAATGTACATGTATACATGCAGTAAGCGCATACTTTATAAGTAGTTTCTCAAATGACAAACATTTAGAGTATTGTTTCAATCCTTTTAAAGGTTTTTAAGAATGTATGTTTATGTCTTATGTTTTAGCATTTCTATATGACAGATAACTAGATCATTGAAAAAACAATTATATGTCAAATTTAACAAATATTTTTTTCTTCAATTTAAAAAAAAAGTTTTTTCAGTGATACATAGTTGCCTGTGTTCTATCTGCATTTTGGTAATATTGAAAATTGTTCGTTCAATCCCAAGAGGAGATGCTGGTAATTCTATATTGCATAATATTGTGTTTATGCATATCAATTGTCTGTTTCAGGTCTACCTTTAATACATAGAGAACAGACATCGTCAGAAATATTAGCAGGTAATACAATGTCATGTTACTTGTGTAGTTATTTGTTATTTAAAACTTATTATTTACAACAGAACATGCCCTAGAGTTTTGAATAATATATTATTATAAGTATATTTAGTTCAATATTAATCTTGAAATCAAAATCTACTAAAGCCATTTCTTACTAAAAGTTTTAAAGTTGGGTTTGTTATAGTTCATTTGCCACCTATACTGTACGGCACCATTTCCTAGCAATGTGAAGTACAAACGCATTAGACCAATCGGCTATTGAAACATAATCGACTGATACAGACTCTGTCTACGGGGCTTACCTCCCTTTGTGGTTATTTATGTACGAAATTCAAAGCCCTCAATGTGTCATTCATTGCGGGGCTAGTATAACTATAGGCTTGCTTGAAATATCCTTTAATGGGGATATGGATGGTTCGTTCTGTGTCTGACTCTTGGGTGGGTGGCTAGGTGCTGCCACCTTTTCTGTGTGGCTTTAGATTGTCTGTGTGCTACAGTATTGACTAATCATTGATGTGTTATATATTTTACAGAAGAAAGTGAACCACATGATCAAGAAAGAGAAGGTAATACATGTATATACTCTGTACACTTAACCCCATACTCCATAGAGATGTCAATTCATGCATTATAATCCCTTCTTCATCTCAAATTATATTTCAATTATGAGTATGGAGGGGAGACAATTCAAATTACAGAAATTGACTTTAACAAGTTATCTTATCCAGGGAGATCATTCTTGATATTTTGTTCCTAATGGTTATTTTTCCATACTGAGTATGGAGGGGAGACAATCCAAATTACAGAAATTGACCTTAACAAAACATCTTATCAAGGGATCAAGCCCTTAAGTACAAGCAAATGGATGTAGAACCTCTTTAGAGCAACATCCATTGAGAAACATACGGTAAAGTTTGGTTGCTGTATCGAGTTTGTTGCTCTGGAGAGGTAAAATATATAGTGAATTGTTACTTCTGGAACAAAATGTTTATGTTGCTTACAAGGTTGTTACTCTAGGAAGGGCTACTCTTGAGAGGTTGACAGTAGCAAATATGTCTTATAAATATGCTAAAATTCATTACATTCAATGTATTTCATTTGCAAATATTTGTATGTTGGCATGTTAGTAGGTGCTTGTGATACAGATAGAGGTATTATCCCCTTACTGACCCTTACTGACCCCCACTGACCCCTATTGTTTACTGACATCTGACACCATTTCTTCACATTTTAAAAATATATCATTGTCGAGTGTCATATCCTACACACTAATTACTGTTCTGCGTAAGGGAGGATTTAAAGTGCTGATTACGGTGTTTTAGACAATATTTCACCACTGTAGACTGTTGAGTCCAGCATTGGTCTGCATGTCTCATGGTGGGAGACGTTTGGTGCATTCACACTGCTGGTATCTAAAATCTCACACATGTCTAATTCCAAGCGCCTGTCTGGAACTGATTTCTATGAAGTCGAATTTGGATTTCTTTGAAGTGGAATTCTGATTTCTTTGATGTGGAATTCTGATTTCTTTGATGTGGAATTCTATCTATGCAGTGCCATCATCTCCCTACTGAAGCAAACATACACACCAGTACATGTATTTGACTAACTAGAATTTTCATTGGAAGATAATGAATTAATTGAGTTTTGAATGTGAAAATGAGTTTTGTTTTATTTTCCTATCTATTAAAACTTATATCTCACTTCACATCAGTTTGGCAAAGTGCACATTCTAATGTTGATCACATTGACCTTGACCTTTTCTTCAGTCTAACTTGGTCATAATTATGTTTCATTGTTTGATGATTCACAGTGTGTCTCCTTTTTGTTTAATCACCACAATTTAAGCTATTTTTCAAGTAATTTTCAATCATGTATGACATTCTGTTGACGAAATGGGTTTTGCTAGAAATTAATACAATGTCAACTAGCACTATAAACTTAACATCTTACTCTTCTGCAAGCAGCTTATAATATGACTCTTCCCCACACTCAGTAGCTCAATGGTTAGCGCACTTGCCGTCTAATCTGGTGACCTGGGTTTAAAACCCGGTGGAGGCACACATATATATGCCTGCCATATTTCAGCGGAAAGCTGACTGGCAAATAAAGGCTGAGCTCGGCATTTAAAGTGAACCTTACATAACTACATGTATGTAGAGCAATATCTGGGGGTTGTATTCCATCAGTTTTAGTGATTGTTCTACGCCAGTGCAGTTTGCTCGGTCTTAGTGTTTGTTAAAGGTTTTCAAGTAATTTTATTGGACCGTTATGCTATATCTTGCCATAACAGTGGTTTGTAGAAGTACATTTACTGAGACATAATTTATATTGCAAATCCCTTCACCACTGTTGTGGTAGTTAAAGAATTGGGCGTAATATAGATTTCCGTAAGTGCTTAGATAATACAGTGTCTATTATGTATCTACTTATTTTTCAGCAAATTTGAAAATCCTCAACCGCAATAGTTTGGTGAATCTTGCGAAACATGTGATCAGTGATGAAGGTAGTTTGTTGGGAATGTGTCTCGGTCTCAAACCAGAGAAGATCAGTCAGATTTACCGTACCTACAGACATAGCTCGTCTCTCGCATCGTTCTACGTACTGTATGAATGGCGGGGACGTAAGACCGAGCCTGACCTCGCGGATAAACTCATCAAAGCATTGTTTGACATCGGCAGACGTGATTTAGCTGGTATAGTGACCGAGGTGAGGAAACATAATCGTGGCTTATCAGTGGAAGATTTCTCACATTTAGATTCTAGAAGACGATCTAAAAGATCATGAACAAGAGATTACATGAACACCGTTAATGTAGCAAAGCGTTTCATTGTGCTTTCCAAGGGAGGTAATCCATGCCCACTATGAGCTAACTGAATAAAGGCCTCGCTAGCACTTTGCTTAGGCAACGAACGCCTGGTGTATGATTATCGCATAGTGACATCTGCTCACCTTCATGACATCATCGGGGTACCCAGGATTGACCTTGATGTTTCATTCCATTGGCAAACGGGAGCATTCTAGTTCACCAGCATTTTCTTCACCTTCTGGGAACATGCAGGACTTTAAACCAGTCTATTGATGTAGAAGGACGCAGAGGATTTAATGGATTAATCCTCTCGGAGTGTTCAACACTGAATTTGAGGAACGATGTTTTAAGTGCCAATGTTGATGACTGGAATTTAGGACCAGTAAGCCTTAGGCTCTGTAATTATTTTGGCTATTCACGTTTTTTTGCTTTTAAGCTTTTACTTTGTATAGCTCCTGATGCTTTTATAGCTGGTCTGTTTTTAATATAATTGAGAACAATTGTTTGACTTTACACACATGTTGAAACACAGTAGAACGTCAATGCCTGTAACAGTTTTGGTTCGAACACCCTAGAAACCTCAAACAGGTTCTTTGGTCCTGGCGAAATGATGATGTACTTGTATACAGTAGGGTACTGTTCATCAAAGCACTTACGGAAATAGTAAACTTACGTTCAAATTAAAATTTCCTGTAACTCTCTAAACTGCAACACATTGTGGTAAAGGATTGTTCAATATTAATCATTACTCAGTCAGCGAAGTCCTACAACCAATATCTATCTATAATGAGTAGCTTTTAAAGAATGATTAAGAATTTTGATTTGAATGTAAGTTTAAGATTACTGTAAGTGCTTTGATAAAACAGTACCCAGATGACTAGACTAGGTAGATGGCTCACACTATATTCATGGTCCAAATGCAATTAGAGGCATCAAAGTTCTACTGTATTGTGTTTAGCTTAATTTCTGAGGAAGTTTGAATCCTATTAGATTAGTATCTGCATCAGCTTGAAATGCTATTGCTTAACCTTCGCTCAAAATATTGTAAACCCTTAATTCATAACATGCAACATGATAAGGGACTTCTTAGTTTGTGTACCCTGCAGGGGGTGTTGGCGTAACATCATTAGGGAGATGATACTATTCATTTATTAAGGTCTGTCACTTGTATACAAAACAAAGTTTCTAAGTCCACAAGTTTATAAACATAATATCATAACATTGTATGAATCAAAAATGATTATTGAGCCGTGACTGCACTTTTAGCCATAGACTTTATTATTTGTAGATACCCGACGGTCAGATTCTATCTATAGCTTTAACATTTTAACTGGAACAGTGAACAGTGAAAATCGAAACCTTGTCCATTCAACTACAAACACATACATTAATTATTTGTTAAATTAAGAAATGGAAAGAGACATTGCAATGTTTATGAATGCAATGTTATGTGAACAGAAGACTGAGCTGAATAATCGGTTTATAGGAGTAAAAGGGTTATTAACTTTAGCTTGGATGTACATGTTGAATATATCACCGGCTTTTCTGATGCATTTATTTAATTTATTTATTTATATTTATTCTATTACTGTTTGATCCAGGGTCGGACCCCACATATGCTCAAGTATCAAGATATATTATACATGTACTAGAAATGGAATTATTATACTGGGTTCCGATGATGACCTACTAGTATTTCAGTGACATTTTTTATGTCATATCAATTGTTATTATTTTAAGTTACATTTAAGGCTGTTGTTAGTCCCCTACTGATTTTCAACCGGAGGTGACTATACTGGTTTGCCCTCCATCTGTCAAATAAAATCTGGATCCTGGCATAACTCAGTTTCCAAGCTAGGTTTACGAAACTTGGTACGTGGATAGGGGGCAATAAGGGGATAATGCATGTCTAACAAGTTTTTGATTCTGACGAAAATTGTGGTTACTATGGATACAGAAATAGTGAAATAGGTTTCATACAGGTAGGAGACTACTACGTGGGTGAAAGTTTTCCGGCATGTGCCTGAACTTCAGGTTTTTGAGAGTACCAAAATGCCTGTTTTTCTTTATTTTCCCTATATAAACTGTCAATTTTTGAGGATTTCAGGTTTTTCAGAATTTCTAACTTTCACCCATGCTACTATATTGCTTGCAATTCTTAGTGACTTGTTTGTATCTGTCAAGTGTGTTGGAAGTATTTATGTCCCAGTCATGTTTGTTGGTCAGTTGATTTAGTCCGTGTTCTTGAATATTCTGTTCTTCTACAAGCAAAATTTAATGACAACTAGATGACAATGGTGGATGCCAATAGTCAAACATCTATTTCCGGAGGAAAAGTTGTCATTTTCATGAAATTAACAAATTATGGCATACATGTTTTCTACATGTGGATGACAAACAACATTGGACGCCTATAGTCTAAGGGAACTTAAACCTCTATTTTTTTAAGAAAAGTTATAATTTTCATGAATTTTACAAATTATGGCATAATACATGTATAGCGAAAATTAAACTCTTGTGAAAAAACTAGATTTTAATGTACCTGTTATGACATCTTCAGTATTTCTGTACGGAGTTCAATGGTTCATCAGTTTTGCTTCATGTTTTTACTTTGCATTATTCCTCAATTTATGCGCAATATTGACATTTCTTGTTTGTTGAAATATAAATATTCCCCGGTACATATTGTACTGTAATTGTTTCACAATGCAATTTTCATGTTATATTTTTTTTATTGATTTCATTCTGTATAAAACATAAACAGATTCAAAGTGGCTTACATCTAGTTTGTTTTTTATGCCCCGGATCTACTGATGCTAGAGGCATTCATGTATTGTGATTGCCCTGTCTGTTAGTTGGAAAATGTTAACCAAAAATTTCAAATTGTTGAAAGTCCCATCAAGACATTGCTTTCAAACTTGGCATACTTGTTGACCATCATAAGCACCTAGCATTGTCAAAGCCACTTAACACTATCGAACATTTCATCCGAATTATGGCCCCTGATTGACTTGGCTAGATTGGACAAGGCTTCCAACGGGGTGTAAGCGTTTATAAAACACAGTCTTGTAATCTGTATATTTAACCAAACTATAGAATCACAAAGTTTGTATGCAACATTGGCAATGCTCGTATGGACAATTTGGTGGTGGCTCCAGTTTATTATGTATGTAACCACATGAGAAGTGCAACCTTCCCAAAGATGAGCTACTAGAAGTCAAGAGAAGAAATTTATCTGCCACTGAAATATAGTAGTAAGCAAACACATTCTTTGATTCAAAATGATTTTATTCACCTTATTTTACCAACAACAATTAACAATAATTCAATATAGGTATAAGTAAGTACAGTACAACCCCTCCAGATCAACATTCTCAGCAAGACACTATGTTTGGTCATAAAACATAATTTTTTAAGAACACAACTACAATATTTATATGAGCCTCTCCAGGAAGACCAAGTTTACTGACAAAATTATGAAAATCATTATCATGTGCCGTTAGAAAGACTAAACTTGTTAACAATTTCTGAAAATTTGAACCAAATATAACATCCAGTTACAAAGTTACAGACCCAAGTTTAAATCCAACCAATCCAGTCTGATGTCATTTAAAGCCTTTCCTAAACTGTTTTACATAATAATTATAATTACATAATGTCATTAAGCCCAGTTTTCCATGAGAACGACTCTGAAGTTTGTGGCAGTTAGTTGTCTTATACAGTTTTCTCAACAACCCTGATGCAACAGTAATAGCACAACCAATTAAACTAGCCAGGCAGGTGGGTGGTGCTTCTGATAACAGGAAAATTTATAGATAATGTTATTCGAAAAAACACACCACCAACGCCTTCTCTAAAGGTGATAAGAAAATACGCTGGAGATATGTCGGAGGTGGCACAGTAGAGTGGAAATTTGGATGAACCTAGTTTGCGGGCTGTTGCTCAAGAGATGGTTAATCGAGAAAGGTTGTACTGCACTGACTATAATCACAAGTATAATCACATTGTATTAACAAATCAATATAGACAATTACAGTACACAATTACAACATTATTAATTAAAAATATATTCACTATAACAATATGACTATCTAACATCACATGGTGGTTGATTCAATCAGTGGTATTACTAGTAAAGACATGGGCCCATATACATAAACACTTAATCTCAGACTTAGATAAAATGGAAATTGACTGTAATTTTTTTTCTAATGTATCTAAACCGATGAAATTTGGTATAAATGTGGTTATCCACTGTATCATTTCTTGTGATGCTATATAAACACCACAGCATATAAACCTTATCACTGTATCATTTCTTGTGATGCTATATAAACACCACAGCGTATAAACCTTATCATTGTATCATTTCTTGTTTTTGCTATATAAACACCACAGCGCATAAATACTATAAACCTAATCACTGTATCATTTCTTGTGATGCTATATAAACACCACAGCGTATAAACCTAACCACTGTATCATTTCTTGTGATGCTATATAAACACCACAGCGTATAAACCTTATCATTGTATCATTTCTTGTGATGCTATATAAACACCACAGCGTATAAACCTTATCACTGTATCATTTCTTGCGATGCTATAAAAACTAAATTGTATGACTTATAATGTTAGCAAAAACACCTTGAACTTTCAGTCACTGTATGACTTATTGGGAATAAATACAATTTAATGTGTATGACTTCTTGCAATAACCGGAAGTTGACCTCCTTTATACTTTTTGTCTACTATATGAGTATGTCAATTTATATCAAAATTGATACATTTATAACGTCCAGAGACAAGAGAATGAAAAGAATTTTAAACATTTATAAGTCTGAGTTACGGCCGTAAACTGTTTACGAATAAAGAACCCTGGAGTGGTATTCAATATTGATCTTATTTAATTGGAGAATAAGGATAGCCAATATGGTGTGTTCAGATTGGTTTTCCTAATCCTTAAGTCAAGTAAGATCAATATTGAATACCATCCCAGGTCACTCCAATTTTTGAGATCGACAATTTTGGGTACAACCTAAATATAGATATTTATACTATGTAGTTAACATGAATTGACTGAGCACTGTTTTTACTAACATGCTCTTCCACAGGCAATTTACAAAATCTCAACAAGCAGAGCACATGACGTTGCCAGGCAGTAGTCTAGTACTAGCTGGGCAGACAGTAACAGTTCATTACATAATCCCACAGATCAAATAATGTAAACAGAAAAATCTAATTACTACAAAACATGTATGTATTTTTATGTTCTATCTAAATAGTACTTTTTTATTTTAAAACCATGCCACTATGGTGACTAAGAACTTTTAACATGCAATCGCATGAAAAAGTGTTGTATAAAAATTTTGTATTCATATTACAAGACACTTGCATTTAGTGAAACCTATATACACCCCATAACTTCACATCGGTGGGTATCTCGGACTATATCTCCCTGTTTACATTATTATGTGACTTAATATACACATACGAGAAGTGGTTTAAAGTCAGATGACTTGTAGCATGAGGAGATTATCACCTGTGATCACACAAAACTAGCGACCCTAGGTGCTTATCACACACATGTACCCCCCCCCCCAGGTACACATGTATATAAGCAACAGTCAACATACATTTATATTCTTTTTTAAGCGAAAATTTACAAAATATATTTTTTGTGGTGCACATTCGGCAGGTTATCACATTTGAACTGAACACGGGAACAACAATATGTGTATAACAAAGTTACAACAGTAACTCATCACCTTCAGAATGATAGGAGATTATTTTACAAACATTTACAGATTTCAACAAAATACATCTCACAAAGAGCCCTAACTCTGGCAACATTCCCCAGACTTAAAACTTCTAACATTATGCAAAAGTCTTCATGTGAAGTATAATTGAGATCCGACCATTATATGTGGGAGACATAAAAACAGTTTTGCAATATACAAAGTTTGCATAACTAATAATCGTCCTTACTGAGTTCATATTTGACCTCCATGTTAACTGTCTGTGGTATAAACAATGTTACTGACGGTTCATCAAGAGTTCCAGGATAGGTTTTCATGTTATAAAGTATATTTACGGGGTAAAGAAATTGCCAGGAACTCAATTTGCGAGTAATAGCAAAAGTGAAAATTTGCAAATAATACCAGACTTGCAGTAAAAAGGCACAGAATGAACTTCGTAAGTTTTGTCATGTGGCATCGGTCCCAAAATCACACGATTGTGACTCTCATCTTAACATTATTCATTGCAAAGAAAAGCTAAACACATCATAGGATCAAATAAACGAATATTTGATATAAAATGCTTTTAATAAAAATATATATTATTAGTACTGTAAACCAATTTACTTTCGCGAATACTAACTTTCACGTTTTGCTGATCTCGGGCATATTCGCGACTACAAATGTTCGCGTTTTTAAGTTTCCTACAGTGTCCATATTAATGTTTTTAACACTTAATTTCGCAGAATTCCTGTATGGTAGAATTTTGCAAAATTAAGTGGCCGCGAAACTTAATCGCGCAATAATTAATTTCTAGGTTTACAGTACCACAATACATGAATTACAGCTAAAATACAATAATTTGTGCAGTCATTCTAAAATATCAGCATATAGCCGACATTTGACACTCTACATGCAACCAGTACATACAACAGCATATCACACTCTCAGCATACAGCACCATACCACACTCATATCCTCAATCATTTTCTCACATCACACAATCATAGCATGCAAATATATGGCACAGTTACTGTAAAATACCCAGTATTTAACACGGTATGTATCCAAATACATCGCTCAGTTCCGTCGGAGAATTATTCTGTTTTCATAGGTCTCTGATGGAACTGCAAACCAGTGTAACGCTCGGACTGAACTCATGATACATGCCATTTGAGTTCCATCAGAGTGTTGCATTGGTTTTCAGTTCTGTCGGAGCCATATGAAAACAGAACAATTCTCTGACGGAACTGAGAAGCGGTGTATCGGGATACATACCATGTGTAATATTATATAAAATAGCATACTTAAAGCTACTGAATGTTTGATGGTATCAACATGTAAGTCAACAAAGGGCTTTAAATCCTCCCATACAAGGAAGGGTTGTAAATGAAATTATGTTTGACATGTCTTTTTATTTAACCCTATGCATATGTGTCCAGTATAAATTGAACCCGTTCTTCCTAATAAGAAGTTATTTGTCAAACCATCCCTTTTGCCCTGTTTTCATTTTGGGTTAATGCAGTTAAACAAAAGTCAGTCATATACCAGCCAGTAGACATAACCAGTTTACCAGGTATTACTAACCATTTTCTACTCGCTCTAGCTTCCACATGCAACTCAAAACTTCTCCACCTCAACATGTGGTGGTTGGCTCATAACCATAGTCAATGTCACAGAATCACAAAATAACATAACCTGGGTGCAGGATTATGACTATCATTCTCTGGGCTGTCTCTAGCCTTCTAAAGTTAAGTCAATTTTCTGAGTCATTGAAATATAGCAAAAAGATTTTTTATCATAAGTAAAGTTCGTTTGACTCTTCAGTTTCCTTAAATTCAACAGTCAAAATGCTGTTTCAATGTCAAATGACAGCCATGATAAACAACTGTGGTAGTCAACCAAATCACTTAAAACAACATAATTAATTTACATAACCTATGGTAATAAAAACTACATTGTGTTCATAAGAAAACTACAATGAATCATGGAAAAATATATGCAGAAATATTAAAATACTGAAATAAAACAGCTAAGACAAAACATGTGAAAAACAATTACAAATTTATTAATGTATAATAAAATAAAAATTTTACTTCAAAATTCTCAAGAAGCAAAATGAGACTAAAAAAAAAATTAAAGCATGTTAAAAGAAAGTTAAAAACTATTGAAAAAAGCTATATGATATTGAAAAAAATTAAAGCAAGTAATTAAAATTCTTGTACAAAGGAAAATGAGACTAAACATAAAATAATAAAAAAAATGAGAATCAAAACAATGGATATAAAGCTGTTTTACTGTATAATGTAGATAAATGTATTGCATGCAATACAAACATCTTTGAAGATGATGGATACGCTCAGATTCATTGAAACCAAACTGATGGTTATAGCAAAATAAAATGGAAAAAAAGTGCAAAGGGCAATAACCCAGTAAAATTTATCTAGACTTTTTATAAATGATTCTTGAGAATTTTGTTCAGATTAAACAAATGGTTCAAGCTAAAACATCTGAGGGGAAAAACTGTAAATTGAGCCAGCAGTTGGAGATAGTGAGTATATTAGGCTTGTTCCTGTTACTGATTAGTCAAGCACAGTTCTGTTGATCAGACCAATAGTTACTGAGTAATATCATGATATTATGAGTCACAGGACAATTACTTCCTTAAAATTGAGCCGTCACAATCAACCACTTTTACATAAAATACACCTGTATCAAACAGTCATCTTCTTAAAACTGCCAAAGTAAACTAGATGAACGAAGAGTCGTCATTATTTATACTATAAAAATACTTTCCTATTGAGAGACTAGACATAATTAAACTAGAAGGATTTCTAGACGCATTTGACTAGCTGCGAATAAAATTACATATTGAACCATGACTAATATATTAATTCACCAAAACAAATGTCATCATGAATCCATAGAAAAATACTTAAGTCAAGCTATTGTGCTTTTAAGAAGGGAGAATATTTACTGTGACAGAAATACACTAAAGTAGTTTATCAGAAACCTAATCAAAGGGCAAGACTAACAAATGAGCAAATAATGTTAAATCCTGAGCTTGATTCAATAGAATCATAACCATGCAGCCTAACTAAACTAGAAGGAATTTTTTACGCAAAAATGTATGTCTCCCACAAAGGGCCATACCTCTGGGAAAAATTATCTGATATAAAATTCCTGACAATGTGCACAACTAGGCTCAGTACCAGCATTTATGTGACCTAAAATGAACAAACTTTGCACACCCAGCACTATATGTGGGAGACATAATTTCACCAGCATTTGCATATCAAGTCAATATAAGAAATGTGAATACAAGCAAGAGCAACAAACACTCTGAATGTTTGACATGAACGACATTTTCAAAAACTGTTAAAGTATTCTATAAAGAAAAATAATTGTAATATAATTTCCCCAAAAATGAGGAGAGAAACAAAGCTAGGCTAGATAAACCTGACTTAATAGTACATACATTCTAAACTCACTCCTAGCAACAGTAACATGTAGTAACATTATTGAGTTCTATATTCTGTGTCTAAAGTAGACACAGTTTGTAATATTTCATAAATTCCTATCTCACTCCTAGCAACAGTAACCTCTGGTAACATTATTCAGCATTCTATATTCAGTGCCTATAGCAGACACAGTTTGTAATATTTCATAAATTCAAAACTCACTCCTAGCAACAGTAACCAGTGGCAACATTATTCAGTATCCTAAGTTCTGTATCTACTGTTCTCATAACAATGTTTTAGTCTCGTCTTTCTCATCTTCACCTTTATCACTATCATCATCTAGTTCATCATTAACTGTTTCCTCCTCTGTCTTAGCAGCACCAGTAGTTTTATCTTCATCCTTTACTCTATCCAACAATTCAGTCTTTTCATCAGTGGCTACTCCATCATCATCATCATTATTATCATTATCAACTTTGACAGACTCATTCTTAACATTATCTTCTGTCAGGTCAGTGCCAGCTTCATTTTCAGCATCTCTTCCTATATCTCCAGCCTCTTCTAACAAAGGCTGTTCACTTTCTGTTTCCAAATTATCAGTCCGACTATTATTAACATTGTCCTGATCTTCTCCATCAACCTCTCCGCTAACATTGTCAGCTTGTTTCCGATGCTTCTCTACATCATCGATCACCATGGAAATATCTTCCACGGAATACGTTCTACCATCATCATCAACACTTTCAGCATCATCAGCATCATTCTCATCAATAGACTTAGTATAAGCAGTTTGGGCAATTTCTAGAAGATGTGCAGTCTCTGTTTTACCTGTCTGCTCAACCAACTTTCTAAACATGCCATTGGATTTTTGTAGTAACAAATGTGGGGCCTCAAATTCCATGATATGGCCGTCATCTAAAACCTGTAAATACATTGTACATGTATATACACATTTATATATAATGATGAAGACAATTGAATACGTATAAACAGCATGTTGACAAGGCCAATGAAAATTAAACACAAAATGAATAGTACAACACTACAGTGATACTGCACATGAGACATGGAAATTAGATAGGGGCATGGAGTAAAGGATTATATTACAACAACACTATCAAAAGACAGCAAATCAGCAAAACAAAACAGAAAGTCTTTTCCAGACATATTTTGATGATAATTTACAAATTAATTTACAACAGCTTAATGTTTGACTATAAATATATATTATGTACTTAGGTACAGTCAGATCTCGATATAAAGACATCCGATATACTGACAAATTCATTATACTGACATCAAATTTGGGGACAAAAGTATTGAAATGCTCTTTGTATCAATTCATTATACTGACATATTCATTACAACGACATTTCTCTTGGAAACAAACAGTGTCGTTGTATCGAGATCTGACTGTATAAAGCAATTCAGTTGATAACAGAAACTCATTTTCCACATGTTTTGATGATAATATACCAATTAATGTATAACCATTAATGGCTGAATGTTTGACTATAAATAGCTATATATACTTACTAATACCCGATCAGAATCCATGATTGTATGAAGCCTATGAGCAATGGTAAGTACAGTACAGTTACTGAACTTCTCTCGTATAGTCACTTGTATCTGTGCATCAGTTCTAAAAATCATAATACTTGATTAAGGTCAATTTACACATCATGCATCATGTGCCTTGGCAGTACATAAAAAGACAACATTGTCTATTTTTCTCCACCTTTCAGAAGTTGCTGATTCCTTGTGGAAGGGTAAGTTAGTACTTAGAACTGGTTACTGTCTGGGAAAACTAGTAAGGTGAATCAGCTGCTGTATATAACTGAAACATTATTGAGAATAAACAGGCTGTTGATATTGTGCTAAGGATAGGAATGAGTAGGGACCATGTCAAATTGGCTGACCCTTTCATTAGAGGTGACTCTGTGATAAACAAACACACTTCACCTTTACTTAAGTTTTAAAACACACTGCACCTTTACTTGAGTTTTAATGGATTTAATATAAGGTCCATTGGAATCAAACCCAGAATGCTGGGTTACAAATCCACTAAACAACTACTGGACCAAGGCCACTTAACAGCCTATATATATCTTTGACTTACCTTGGATCTACATTGGCCGTAGCTTCATCAATCATTAGTATCTTATTATTGCGTAATATCGCTCTAGCCAGACATATCAACTGTCTCTGTCCTACACTGAAGTTAATACCACCCTCTGATACCTCCGAGTCTAAACCTTGAGGTAAATCTTCTATAGCATTCTTCAGTTGTGTCTGTAATGTTATTACGTAAGTCGATAAACTACATATTAACTGGAAATCTTGCAGATCGAAAGGTTAGCTAATTATGATTTTCTAACATTTAGCATACAGAAATATCAGGGTTTTTTTTATTCATTATAGGCTGAAATTTACGCTAGAGAAAATATTGGAGAATTTTGTACATTCCCAAATTTCGCCAATATTTTCACTTTGCTAAATAAACATTCATACAGTAATCTGACAATCATAAAGAGCTAATGTCTCATTTACAGACAAAATGGAAATTCCATATAATTTTTAAAACGTTCTTAAGTACTTATGTTAATAAATAATCTGTCAGAAAGGGAATGTTGCAGTTGGATTTATGTCACCTCATTTCTTACACTTAACTATTGTTTGCAGCTGGAAAACCCCGTCAAAAACAAAAAATATCTGCCCGATCTCCCGCATCATGCTCGAGTCTCACACATTTGAGACTCTACTCACGCATGTTCGAAGGCAAATTGATCAAATCTCACGCATTTCTTGGACATTTACTGGAACCTAACATTTTTTGTTCACATTATGAAAATAATCACAAATATTAGTTTAGTTTGCTTCATGGAGCATGCATGGTATTGTCATCAAAGTAAATTAAGTGAAAACTGAATACAAACTTAATTAATGTAGTTTGAAGTTTGAGCAAGGGAAATCTCCCTCATTTTAATGAAATCTCCTGCATTAATTTCCATCACCAATCTCACACAAATGGGTCTGAGAAACATGGCATGTATGCAAAAATACAAGTTGTATAGTAACTTACCTCAGATAAAGCTTTCCATAAAGCATCATCATTATGCATATCAAATGGATCCAGATTCCTCCTCAATGTGCCCGTAAACAATACCGGATCCTGTAATCATAAACATCTCAATAACACAGTTAGGTCAAGAGAAACCAACTGCAATAATGATATATCGATGCATATGCATATCGGACCACTCTTCGTGCAAAATGAGAGTGTTTAGAAGTATATGTAATAGATACAGTACTAGTTATTCGTCAAAAGTGTCTTCTTACAAGGGTTATTGTACAGTTTTGTGAGGACAAAGAACATAATTGTCCGAGGCGAAGCCTCGGACAATTATGTTCTTTGTCCTCACAAAACTGTACAATAACCCTTGTAAGAAGACACTTTTGACGAATAACTAGTACTATATCTGACTTATACTCCGACAAAAACAAAACGATCACCAGAGTGACAATGATTATCAAAATATATTCTGGCACAATTCAAAAACAGAAGATGTTTTGCATTTTAGAAAATATAATTCTAATGTTTAAAATAAGCTTGGCCTAGTGATCCTTAGGGATTATCTAACTGTCCATTCATACAGTGCTGAGCATTTATTAGCATGTGAACATTTATTGAGTAAACATCAAGTGTGCCCATATGTTATTACACCCACCACATAAAAGAATACACATCTATAGGTTTCCACATTGGTGACTGATGATACAGGCTTGATGCACAAAGGTACATATCTGTGCATATTATGTGTCTTTTATTTTGTATTTAAAAATAGACAAACCATGAAAATATTTTCAAACAGGTTCATATAAAAAGCTTCTAATAGATTGTAAACTGTTTTGTGAATGTTAAGACGATGTAATTGATTTATACTTGAAAAACCCGATTGTATTATGATATGATCCTTAACATAATGACATATTTTCTAGTTTAAACATACATTTTTCACATGGATTTATTTATTGATATAATGTTGTATTGAAGTGATACTTAATGGCATCACCAATTCTCATGAAAAATGGAAAAAAAGTTGTAGCCACTAATCGGTTAATGTACTACATGTAGTATATAATTCCGGTTTCGTGCAATTGATTGTCAATTTGCACAATATATGTTTCAATCTTACAAATAGTTTGTAGTTCTGTTTCAATTGCTACCAATAATAATACTGTAATATCATTCAATTTAGAGGAGTTTTACTCTGGGGATTATAAAAATAAGCCATTGTTGTATAGTTGTTTGGGTGTAGATAAATTGTGAGGATTGAATTTTATGATATAGATCAACCAAGACATTGAATAAAATTTAACACCACAAACTTGATGTTTTTTACAGTAATGCAGCATATTAATACATGATGTGTGTTTATACAATTTCCTAGCTCCTAGTTTTTGCTTTAGGCAATCAGTTACTATGTCCTTTATTTAACTGTTACACAGATTTGTCAGTTTTCGTCTAATTGACCATTTATGGCAATTATTTTATGAGTGAAACAGTTTTCTTATAGCTCACAAAAGTGTCCGCTTACGAAAATAATGTAACTTTTTTAATGGAATCAGTGGGCGTGTCGGAGTATAAAGACCACTAATTGACACAGGGATCTACAATTGCCTTTTTACTGCTCCATTGGTGTTATCAGTTGACATAAGTTCAAACTTCGATGAAATATTGAGCAGGGATAGTGCTCAGATGAACATCCAGTCCTATTTTAATAGGAAACTTAAATTTATATGACTTCTTGAATACAGCAAATGTGAAGTTGTTGATCACATCTTATCTCTAAATACACTTCATACGATTGTTTTCACCAGGTTTCCCTAGAACACCCTAAATTAACTGTTATACGCTAATAGAAGGTTTGAGGATCGCATCAATTCGTTTGCACTGTATACCAGTGGAATGAAAGTGAGGTTTCTAACTTTAGGCATAATGCCAAATCATGAAAATAGGGCGCAAGTCTGCTTCAGACATAAGCACACATCCCAACACCAAACTTCTGTTTCAAACATTGATCTTCTGTCAAAATTTAGCAAAATAATTTCAAATGGCCATAAATCAGTCAATACTCAGTATTTTTTCCGAAAATAACTTTTATTTTCGGCACAAAAGTTCATTCATTGAAGTGCAGCAAATCAGAAATTCTGGATTAATAAAAAATTGTAGGACCCCTGTATTAGTTTACCTGTGGAATGATAGATATGTGTTTCCTGAGATCGTGTAAGCCAATCTTCTGTATAACTATATCATCTATAGTGATCTGACCCGTAGGTTCTACTAAACGAAACAACATCGTGATCAGCGAACTTTTACCTGCTCCCGTCCTTCCCACAATGCCAACCTGTGGATATATACAAACAGCAAATAAACAAGAGAATGTAGAAACCAAGTTACGTTTGACAATAAACAAAAAATAAAATTTAGAAATGAAAAAATTAAAATGTTTAACAACAGGAATTTAACAAATAACAAAGTTCAATGTTACAATCGTTGTGTAATATTAAATAGTGTAACATTGAACTGTGTTATTAATGAAATATTTGTCCCTAAATTGGACTTTATTCTAACAAGAATTTAAGTCAATATATATGGGCTAACTACATGATAGGTTAAATTCTTACCTTTTCTCTAGCTCTAATGGTGAAACTAAGTTCTTTGAGTACCATAGGAGCACCAGTAGCGTATCTGAGACTGGCACCACTAGCTGTGATGGTACCATGTTGTGGCCAGTCTGTCGGTGGTTTATCATCCTCATCCTCCGCTTCTAGTGGCGCTTCTGACGGAAGATTTGAATAGTCTAAAACCCTCTCCACCGAGATCATCTATAGATGAATTAACAATATGTGAGATTGTTTATAATATATTTTTCATTTTTCACAGCAAACTAGACATTCATCCTTACTGATACACAGCATGAAATTGGTATGTCTACATATGTATATATTTGTGATAAAATGAAATGTACCTGACTAGTATTTATTATATTTTGCACCCCCCTACGAGTGCTGGACGCTCAACTTTCTTGTACTTGATAGTAACCTGGCTCATCTGTGAGTCAAAATTCTAAGAATAAAAAGGGCAGATAACTCAAAGGACAGATAAATATCGGTCACAGGGTAACCAGCCTAGTATGACATTGTATGAACTCCCTTAGTGATGGTAAATAACTATGTAGAATTTGAAGTGGATACCTTTGATAGTCTTTGAATAATTGATATTTTTGTGTTAAAGATTCAAAGTCAGAAAAGGGGAATAACTCTCATAAAATGCTGGATAGATTTGTTTCATCTTGTCAGTAGATGTAGGTCATTACATTCCACAAGTGTATTGACTTTCCAGTTGAAAGCTTAGATAGTGTTTAAGAAAATTCAGTTTATGTTTAAAAGGTGCCACTATTTCTATGTACTATGTCCAAACAAGGGCAGATAACTCCATAAATATAGGTCACAGAGTTACCAGCCTTGTCAGTATGTACTCCCCTTGTTATAGTGAATAACTATGTTGAGTTTCAAGTTGATACCCTTGACAGCCTTGGAGAAAATGACTCTGACAATAAACTTAACCAATGCACACGCAGACGCACACTATCCTGTCACGACAATAGCTTGACTTTTTTATTTGAAAAGTCGAGCTAAAAATGACAAATTTGTTGATTGGTTCTGTGTGGCAGGCTTGGCCTAAAACATTATATCAAGGATGTCGGAAACACTAATGTGTAAATGCTTGTGTAGTATTATATATGATTAAAACTGTAGTATTATTACCTGATTTTCCACCTCTGCACTCTGTCTAACTCCCCACTGGAACATGCCCATTAATGTCATAGCATACGTCATAGATAAACCCACCAGACCAGCATTCATACCTGTGAAATAATCAATATTTTGTAAATTTTGTAAAACCTGCATGCCCCCGACAGCCAATTAATCAGTAATGTTGAAGGTCAAGGTGACTTTGACCTTTCACCAACTGACCTTAAAATCAATAGTGGTCAACTTCTTATGGTCGCCAACCTCCCAATTAAGGCCCAACCATTCTTAAGTTATTTATTTGAAACCTTTTGGTCTATACATTCATGTTAAAGGTCACACCTCCCTCTTCCCCAGGAAAATAGCCGCTTCCCCAGGAAAAAAGCTGCTCTCCCTTCCCCAGGAAAATAGCTGATCTCCCTTCCCCAGGAAAATAGCTGCTCTCCCTTCCCCAGGAAAATAGCTGGATCTACGCAAATTATGAAGTTTAGCATAAAAGACAGAATATTACAATGACTTACTCTCGGCAGCCAGCACACAACAGAATGATACTGCAGTAACAAACATGGCACACAACCAGTCTAGACGTATAGCCAGCCATCGTGATGTTGTCAGGAACAAGAACCAGGCTTCCGTGTGTAAATCTTGATGATTATCAAACTCTTCAACAAATTTATCTTGTACACCAAACGCTCGTATAGTATGTAGACCTTGTAGTGAGGCACTTAGATGTGAGAACACAGGACTTCGAGCTGAAACACAAATATAACATACAGTTATAGTGTATTAGACGAAGGTAAAACCAAGAGAACCCGTCTTAGGTCACTCATCTGTCAATGAGTGATCACAAAAGTTTTGGGAGCTAAAAATGGCCATTCCCAATTAGTCCATTGAAAATGTCTAAAGCTGTGTAAACGACACATCCAATTTTAGATTACAATTCTGGATTGATAAATGTGAGAGCGATTCTTGGAAGAATATCCAAGTATTATTTCCATAATAGATAATTTCTGTTAAGTATGTAAACACAATTGATTGGCTTGAAGAAACATTTACAGTATTTATAGTTAAATTTAAAATACAAGTACAGTCAGATCTCGATATAAAGACATCTGATATACTGACAAATTCATTATACTGACACCATATTTGGGGACAAAAGTATTAAAATGCTCTTTGAATCAATTCAGTATACTGACATATTCGTTACAACGACATTTTTCTTGGAAACGAACAGCGTCGTTGTATCGAGTTCTGACTGTACATATATTACTTACTTGTTCCCTCGAGTCTCTTGATATGTCTCGATGTACGGATATAATATCTTCGTATCACCACAAACAATACGATAAGTGGAGCTACCACAATGAACACCCAGGGATTCACAACACCAGCAACTATCACAATACCGATAATCAGCAAGAAACACTGCAGGTAAAAACACAAGAAATATCGATGAATTCCCCGAGATACTGCTTCATACAGTTATGTTAGCGCATTAAAATCTGATGCACAACTAAGTCTAGATTTGGTACTAGGGAGCCTTGCAATGTTACATTGAATTCCAAACAATGGGGAACAATAAATAGCATTGACAAGGGCAACTACTCCCTGAAAATTGATGTGCGACTATTGTGTGATGACGATATGCACAACTAGGCTTGGTACTTCTGAGACTTGCAAAGTTTCATTGAGATCAGACCAATGGTTACTGAGAAAAAGCACTAAAACTATAAGTGGAAGAATCAAAGGGCTGTAACTCCCTCAATATAAATCAGACTGTTGTATGACAATGATATGCACCAAACTAGGCTTGATACTGACAAGTTTTGCTAAGTTTTGTTGAAATCTTGCCAATGGTTAATTACCTGGACAAAATCAAAGAATGTCAATGGCAATAAATCATCCATATGTCCTACATCCTTGGAGAATCTGTTCAAAATACGACCTGTAATAAGACAATAGCATTCAAAATACGACCTGTAATAACACAATAGCATTCCAGACATTAGTAGATTAGTTATAAATAGAGAACTAGGTAATCACACACAGAAAACTATTTTTTTAGTGAATTTTTGACACACAGACTGTATCCCACAAAGGGCCAAAAATCATCAGACTTAAAATTTCGAACAATATGCAAAACTAGGCTGGGTAGCAGGTATTCATGTAAAGTTTCATTGAATTTCAGCTAATGGTTAAGGAAAACAAGGGCCAACAAACGTTGTGACATCCATCAAGCCAACACAAAGTTATGCCAGACCTCCGCATCATGTGTGATTCTTACACATTTTTGACTCTTATTCATGCACCCTCACAGGCAAATTGATAACAACTGATGCAATACTTGGATGAACTGGAACCTGACATTTGTTGTTTATATTCTGAGAATGATCACAAATATTAGTTTAAATTGCTTTATGAAGCATGCATGGTATTGTCATATAAGTAAAATAAGCAAAAAACTGCATATAAACTTCATTAATTTTTGTCAAAAGTTTGAGCAAGGAAAATCTCCCTCGTTTTATTGAAAACTCCCGCATTTCCATCACCAATCTCATGCAAAGTGTTCTGTGAAACATGGCATGTATGTTGTTTCCACCAACTATATTATGTGGGAGACACACTCATACATAGAAAGCTAGAGGCATAAATTTTCACAGGAGCATTATGAACGAAGATAATGTTGAGCATCAAGCATGGTAAGTTCTGGGACCTTTTACATTTTGTCTTTAGTGTGATTGTTTAGATTTGAATCAAAGCAGAATCTGTAACACCACTTACCAACTGGGTTATTGTCAAAGAATCCTATATTAGATCTCAATATACTAGCAAACATTTTATTGTGTAGATGTTGTGAGGCGTCCACGGCGACCTTGAAAAACATGAGGGCTCGGAGAAGACCAAACAAGAAGACGCTACCAATAATACCGCTGAATACAGCGACATTAAAGTGTGTGTCCACATCGGGTATGGTGATATTTCCAGTACTATTTGTAACGTTCATGTTGGTAGTATTCATGCTGGCTATCAATTGTTGCCTTCTAAGAATGGCGGCATATCTGGCTTCTTCTTGGTTTGACCTGTAATGAACATCATATATGTGACATATTATCTGAGTACATTTAAATCCTTGAAAACTGGCCCTTACAATAAGACCATCATTTGTATCCTCAAAAACATGACCATCATTTGAATTGAAAACATGACCATCATTTGTATCCTTGAAAACATGACCATCATTTGTTTCATTGAAAACATGACCATCATTTGGATCATTGAAAACATGACCATCATTTGGATCATTGAAAACATGACCATCATTTGGATCATTGAAAATGGTATTTTTATTGAGGTTGAGCTTAAAGAAACACAGAGAAAATGCACATGGAAAAAATCTATATACCCTGCCCTAAATTATGTAGGGGCGTAACAATGTGTTCTTACTGTGTTATGTAGCCTTCCTTATCTCTATTAGACAAGTCACATAACTATTTAAATTGAACTTTGAATTGATCAACATTTTGTAAAGCAACTGAAAGACTTTAAACCTCTATTTAAACTCATGGAAATCAATATTTTGAATTTAAAAAGGTAATACAATAATAAACTTACCAATATGATAGCCACCAATCACTGAAGATATATGAACATTGTGCTGCTAGACACAGTATGACCAGTAGTATAAACTTGATAATTCCCGCACCAGCCTTGAAGTATTCATAGTATACACTGATACCAACTGTACCTTCATGACGCTCCTCTTTTTCTGGTAGCTGTACGGTCTCAGCCTGCAATATACGTCTTAACCGTTAAAGAGGGATACAGGTTTTATTACACACAACACGCCACCTCAACAGATTGAACATTTGTACCAAGTTATTTAGAAATATACCAGAAAAATGATGAATTAACAGCTTAGACAAGCAGTATTAAGCTCATTTTTTTACCTGTGACCTCTTAGTGTGACCTTAACAATTAAACTAGGGTCACAGGTCTTGCACGCTACATGCCACCTCATCAAGTTGAACAGTTGCTACCAGTAATTTAGAAATCCCCCAATGAATGATAAATTAATGACCTGGTCAAGAATGATGACGGAATGACAGCGCGTTCCTTTAGGCGGAACAAGGTTGTATCTCACTTCGTGTAATTATTACGCTCTTCCGAAAATCGTATTTTCATGAAGATTTATGTACGCGAAATGCCTGGAATGACGGATTCGCGAACTTTTCGACATGCGAAAATATCCAATTATACAGTAGTATAGAGTAAGATAACCTTGTTGCGCCAAGGGGATGATTATTACTGTCTGCTGCAAACTTGCTGGTCTGCCATTGCTCAAGGAGCAAAAGAGCTGAAATACCTTACCCCACCCTATCAACCTTGCAAAACACATCATTTTTTAATAGGTAAGACTGAATCTAAACCTGACTTTGTTTCAAAGATTTTTTAACACAATGGAGAAAGAATCACAGGCATTAACAGAACGGATTTGGGTTACATTATACTCGACAGACAGCAGTCGTTTTTGAATGTATCTGGCCTGGAATTTATACTAGACAGTGTTTCAACATTACCTCAAATTCTGTTCCTATGGAAACCAGTGACATCAACGAGCCTTGTGCTGGATCCACGACAGAATGATGTGAACATGACGAGTCTACTCTCACACGATGTCGTACATTGGTCTTGTGACCATTAACATGATCATGTGACTTGGAATGAAGATCATGTTTCCTACAATACAACATAATATAGATTTCTTGAAAAACTGTAGTTAATCAGCTGTTCAATTTCAAATATACAACCTAGATGCACATCTATATGTTGAGCCAAAGCTGAAGAAGGAGTTGCGTTCACAAGAATGCGTCTACGGACAGACGGACGGACGGACAAGCTGAATCCAGTATGCCCCCCTTACAACTCGGGGGTATAAAAAATATGAGGACAGAATATAGCCACTCCAAATTTCCCATCAGAAAAATGTTAAAGGATGTCAGAAATTGTAAAGGTTACAAAGAACTTGACCTTTGACCTACAGACCTCAAAATCAATAGGGGTCATCTACTGTTGATGACCAACCTCCATGTAAAGTTTGAGGCTCCTTGGGCACATCGTTCTAGAGTTATGAACAGAAACCATTTTATACGACCGACACACAGACCGACAGACATGTGCAAAGCAATATACCCCCTCATCAAAGATGGGAGGACATACTGTATTACCTCCTATTATCGCCCCCGGGGGCGATGCATTTTGCGAAAATCCAGAGACAGTCAGAACTCGTATAAACGCCCCCCCCCCCACAATCCGCAGTACACGACCTCACAGTTAGGCTTACATAACCTAAACGTGTCGCACGCTTCAAGTGACGTCATCTGTGTTAAATTTAATCAATACTGCAGGGTTAGGCCAGTTGAAAAAATCTACCGGTTTTCGTAGCATGGAGTCACAAGGGGTCTTACGCAATGTCTTATAAACTGAACGTAATACAGTTTGCCGAAGAAGTAAGAAACCAACAAATTAATTGGCATGCGCCTAATCGGTAGATGTAGGGAGATCAAAGATGGAGCCAACACTTGAAGCCGACGTTTGATCTCTGACATCAAATGCAGGAACATTCCGTATTTGGTATACACCCGCCCATCAGACGAATATCGGTCAATCAAGCGTTTTAACAAATACTTAATAGATTGAGTTACGTATAAACATCAATAAACATGTCATCTCAAACAATTGTTTGTAAAAATAATAATTAAAATAAAATGCATTTTCTCGAGGAGGAATACATGCACATAAATATCACAACAAGCAATTCTCACGAATATGTTGTTCTTACGATAGTAACAATATGGCGGTGTAAAATGACAGAAACTTCGATACGAAAATTCTATCTCGAATTTTCATATTGTCGAAGTAATTTCCACGGTCCCGTGAAATTCAAGATAATGAGAGTTGACTGTACATGTAATTACTCAACGGTAAATAATTGATTGTTCGAATGGATTATCATGACTGACTGGATTTGTTTGGATAATTAGTTGGATTACCGTAGGACCAATTATTGAAGGTGAGATTTTTTTGTTAAAAAATCGGCGGCGGGGGGCATTAATTAGAGAGGGAACGATAATACAAGGTAATACGGTACTTAAATACATTAGAACTTCGATGCATTGAACTGCGTTCGGACAGGGACAATAGTTAAAGCAATCTGTTTGAGGCATCAATAATATTGTCATCATCTGTTTACTGCAAAACTGTTCAAAGCATCGAAATCCTACTGTATACGAATAATATAATAATTATTATTAAAAGGAAAACAAGACTGCGTTCAATAAACACTTATGCCCCCTGTGGAAGCCTTGTCCATAAACAAGTCTAAGTCCAAAATTAGGTCAAGGTGAAGGTCAAAATGGGGTCAGGTGATACAGGCATGTGGAGAGTGTTCATATACAACATCCATGCAAGTATGAAAGCTTTGTAGCAAGCCATATTAATGCTAGAATGGTCAATTTGGGTTAACCAGGACGGATGGACGAACGGACGGACATACTCATGAGACGGTACTTGTGGGGTTTTCCTTTGTTCTTTCTTTTGTTTGGTTGCAACCCACAAGTAGCATTTTGCACCCCACAAGTGACGGAATGAATGGAATCTAAAAATAGCCTATTGTTCCACACCCCACAACTACCGGTGCATTCATACGGACGAACGGACGAGTGAATCACTATATGCCTCCCGATCTATCGATACGGGGCATAAAAAAATCGTACCTTAAGTCTTTAGATTCATAGAAGTCTGGTTCCTCATTTTCCTCGTGTTTGAGTAACGATGAGAAATCAACACCTGATTTAGATAATTCTTGGAATGTCCCCTTTCCTAGCATTTCACCCTGCAGAATAACACACATTGCAATTTACTTTAATGGTAAATATCACTACAATAGCACTGTCAAGAGCAGATTTATACTTTTTCACATACCCTTATCTTTTATGTGATAACAAATTGAAGACATTGAACGTTGTCGGCTTAAATTTGTAATTTCTAGTGTTCGTCTCTACCTGGTAACTATGGTAATGTGTTATCTTTGGGATAAACCTTTCCTAAGCATCTAGAAAACAAGGCTCAATTAATAGCAGTAGGCTGAGCTCACTACAAGAGCAGGCTGAGCTCACTACAAGAGCAGGGTTAGCTCACTACAAGAGCAGGGTGAGCTCACTACAACAGCAGGGTGAGCTCACTACAACAGCAGGGTGAGCTCACTACAACAGCTTGGTTAACTCACTACAAGAGCAGGGTGAGCTCAAAACAACAGCAGGGTGAGCTCACTACAACATTAGTGTGAGCTCACTACAACAGTAGAATTAGCTCACTACAACATCAGGGTGAGCTCACTACAATTGCAGGATGAGCTCACTACAAGAGCAGGGTGAGCTCACAACAACAGATTTGTGAGCTCACTACAAGAGCAGGGTGAGCTCACTACAACATCAGTGTGAGCTAACTACAACAGTAGAATTAGCTCACTACAACAGCAGGGTGAGCTCACTACAACAGCTTGGTGAGCTCACTACAACAGCTTGGTGAGCCTACTACAAGAGCAGGATGAGGTCACTACAACAGCTTGGTGAGCTCACTACAAGAGCAGGGTGAGCTCACTACAACATCAGTGTGAGCTAACTACAACAGTAGAATTAGCTCACTACAACAGCAGGGTGAGCTCACTACAACATCAGGGTGAGCTCACTACAATTGCAGGATGAGCTCACTACAAGAGCAGGGTGAGCTCACTACAACAGCAGGGTGAGCTCACTACAACAGCTTGGTGAGCTCACTACAAGAGCAGGGTGAGCTTACTACAACATCAGGCTGAGCTCACTACAACAACAGGGTCAGCTCACTACAACAGCTTGGTGAGCTCACTACAAGAGCAGGGTGAGTTCACTACAAGAGCAGAGTGAGCTCACTACAACAACAGGGTGAGTTCACTACAACAGCTTGGTTAACTCACTACAAGAGCAGGGTGAGCTCACTACAATTGCAGGGCGAGTTCACTACAACAGCGGGGTGAGCTCACTACAACAGCAGGGTGAGTTCACTACAACAACAGGGTGAGCTTACTACAACGTCAGGGTGAGTTCACTACAACAGCAGGGTGAGCTCCAAGAGCAAGGTGAGCTCACTACAACAGCAGGGTGAGCTCCCTACAAGAGCAGGGTGAGCTCACTACAAGAACAGGGTTAGCTCACTACAACAGCAGCGCGAGTTCATTACAATTGCAGGATTAGCTCACTACAACAGCAGGGTGAGCTCACTACAACAGCAGGGTGAGCTCACTACAACAGCAGGGTGAGCTCACTACAACAGCAGGGTGAGCTCACTACAACAGCAGTGTGAGTTCACTACAGCAGCAGGGTGAGCTTACTACAACGTCAGGGTGAGTTCACTTCAACAGCAATGTGAGCAGACTTATACTATCCCAGCTGTAACTAAAGGCAACCAAGACAACACAAAAATCTTACCTCTTTCAAGATAACAATCTGTTCTGCTTCCTTAAGAAATTGAAGTTGATGGGTGACTAATATTCGTGGTTTGTCCTTCAAATATCCTTGAACAACTCTGAAGTACAAATATACACAAATGTGTCTCTTGTTTTAACACAGTCTGTTTCCATAGCAATCTGAATACCAGTGTTAAATTTGGACTGAAATTTTCTGTACAAAATGATGATGTTTACCGGTAGGCGTGAAATAAAATCATTAAAATCCTTTACTACTGGTACGTCTGCCATCTTTTTTGTGGCTCATCAGTACAAGTCAAGATATTGGTTACTACCAATTGAAAATTAGTGAAACCTTAAAAATAAGTACAAAATTAATCGACTATAATTTAATATTTAACTTTTTTCTGTAAACATACAAAGCTTCGTGGCTCCACCTATGATGAAAACAGTAATGACAGTCGGTCAACATTTCATGTAAATAACAAACAGGCCCCATGATTATGAAGCTTTTTTCATGCTCAAGACAGTTTTGTGCTCAAATTTTAAATGTTTAAACATTAAAATTACTAATTATATACTGGAACTTTTATGTTACAAAAATAACCTTCAAGAAAGAAGAGTTTAATTATCAGAATTTTGATGAGTAAATCACATTTCATACTCAAGTGGAGTTTAGCATCAAAAAAGCTTTATATTCATGGGGCCAGATCGTCTGAGTAACTTACTTCTCAAATATATGTCGTCCCACAGCTGCGTCTACAGCACTGAGAGGGTCGTCTAACAAGTAGACATCAGCATCCATGTACAAAGCACGAGCCAAACTTACACGTGCACGTTGACCTCCACTGAGACTTACACCACGATCACCGATCAAGGTCATATCTCCGTGAGGCATGATATCCATGTCCTACAAGGTAGCACATATCATAGAACAAAATTAATACAGTGAAATCTACCCAATCTGATCATCTTCCCAGTTGACCAAAAAGTTGTTAAATACAATGAAACCTACCCAATCTAACCATCTTCCCGATAGACCAAAAAGTTGTTAAATACAGTGAAACCTACCCAATCTAACCATCTTCCCGATTGACCAAAAAGTTGTGAATACAGAGGATTTGGGATTGGAGAGTATTTGTCAAGGATTTTTCCATTTAACTCATTGACAGATTTTACAGAATGGGGTACAAAATCAAGTCTTGAAGAGGTGACAGGGGATGATAAGAGGAGGGGAAATACCCCTCCTGCTTCCAGTTTTTCAGCATTGCCAAGGATAAACCAGATAATCAGTTTTTCAGCATTTTTCCAGTCATATATAACACAATCAGTTAACCTAAATAGTTTTCCTGGAATTAAACCATCAACCGGTACTTACTAGTTCTTCTACAGACACGTGACGATTTCTCCACGTGGCATTACCGTAGCCAATGTTACAGAACATATATAATGTTGGATGACATGTGCTGTACTTATAAAGCTTACATACATGTATGAAAAAATTTAGTTTAATTTATATTAATTTATTTAGTTTGATTGTCAAATACATTTTTCCAACTTATATTCATCACCCTTGACACCTCATTTTAGATGGTATCAATCGCCACAAGGGTATGAAAGGAGATGACCAGGTTCCCATTTATGCTAAGCCTCTCGGAAGGGAACTAGTGGTAAAGTTTTTATTTCATTGTTGGTAAGATGTGGCACGGGATTGAACCGGGACCTCCCGCATCAGAAGCAGACGCACTACCACAAGGTGCTCAAGGAAGTAGTATTACAACTAGCCAGCGACCTTACCTTGTTTAATGCACAAGCCTTCAGTATTCTGTCATACTTTGCTTTCTCAAACTTGTTTCCAAAGATGATGTTCTGTCTGAGACTTGCAGAGAACACCCATGGTTGCTGGGCAACGTAAGCTATTCGACCTTTAATCTCAATATTACCCTCCATCAATGGTAATTCCTTCAGAATAGCCATCAGTAAGGAAGACTGGAATGGAAGTACAATGAAAATAGAAAGGTTTTTGACACAAAAATGTATCTTCTACAAGGGGCCATAACTTTAGCAAAATAACCTCACCTAAATTTCTTGACTTTATGCACAACTTGGTTTGGTACCAAGTTTTCATGTGTCATTGAAATCCGACCAATGGTGAAAGAGAACAAGCATGTAGGACCCCTGATAAATGTAAGTAAACTGAAAGTAAAACAGACTGTACAAAAACCTAGTTAATGTCATACCTTTCCAGCACCAACTGGTCCTATGACAGCCAACAACTTTCCTGTATCTACCTGTGCTGACACAGACCGTAATGTCATCTGCTCCACTTCCTGCAAGTAGGAAATATTACATCACTTATATGACATCACAATTCTCGCCATCCTCATACATCCAGGGTTAGTAAATCAAATTCACAGACCATACAGGTGAAGAATACGCTGAGAATGCATTTGCATCACCTGTTGAAATTGGTATATTTTGTTGAAACAGTATGTTTTATGGAAATTGGTATGTTTTGTTGAAATCAGTACATTTTGTTGAAAATCGGTATACTTTGTTGAAATTGGTATATTTTGTAGAAATTGGTATGTTTTGTTGAATTGAAATCTGTATATTTTGCTGAAATCGGTATGTCTTGTTGAAATCGGTATGTTTTGTTGAAATTAGTATATTTTGTTGAAATAGGTATGTCTTGTTGAAATCAGTATGTTTTGTTGAAATCGGTATATTTTCAGAGAGATTCTGTGTTTATTTTCAGACATCGCACAAAGTCTGCTGTCATGTTAAAGTCATAGTTTCAGACTTTTAGTTTGAAACTTGGCTATAAATAGATCAACAGATCTCTCTTTAAAAATATGCAGTACTAGACTTGGTACCAACTATATTCATAGGAAGTTTATGTGAAATCCAACCAGTGGTTAAGGAGAACAAGCGCATAAATCTTAGTGACATCCAGACAGTTCAGTCGACAGACATCCAGACAGGTCAGTCGGCGACAGACACCCAGACAGTTCGGTCGACTGACATCCAGACAGTTCAGTCGACAGACATCCAGACAGTTCAGTCGACAGACATCCAAACAGTTCAGTCGACAGACATCCAGACAGTTCAGTCGGCAGAAATCCAGACAGTTATGTCGACAGACATCCAGACAGTTCAGTCGGCAGACATCCAGACAGTTCAGTCGGCAGACATCCAGACAGTTCAGTTGACAGACATCCAGACAGTTCTCAGTCGGCAGACATCCAGACAGTTCAGTCGACAGACATCCAGACAGTTCAGTTGACAGACATCCAGACAGTTCAGTCGACAGACATCCAGACAGTTCAGTCGACAGACATCCAGACAGTTCAGTCGGCAGGCATCCAGACAGTTCAGTCGACAGACATCCAGACAGTTCAGTCGACAGACATCCAGACAGTTCAGTCGACAGACATCCAGACAGTTCAGTCGGCAGACATCCAGACAGTTAAGTCGACAGACATCCAGACAGTTCAGTCGACAGACATCCAGACAGTTAAGTCGACAGACATCCGGACAGTTCAGTCGGCAGACATCCAGACTGACAATTCAGTCGACAGACATCTAGACTGACATTTCAGTCGGCAGACATCCAGACTGACAGTTCGGTCGACAGACATCCAGACAGACAGTTCGGGCGACAGACATCCAGTCAGACAGTTCAGTCGACAGACATCCAGACAGACAGTTCAGTCGACAGACATCCAGATGTACAGCACCAAATCAATATGTCTCCCCCACTATATGTGGGAGATATAATTATGCTAATAGAAGGTAACGTTGAAGAGGACCAGGTTAAAATATGTTTGAGTAAAGCCCTGTATCCATGACCCAGTTACAAACTTGACCTAGGTTTAATAGAGACAAACATTCTGACCAGTTTTCATAAAGATGAGGTAAAACTAGGTTTTCTTCAATGTGATCTGGTGACCTAGTTTTTGACCCCAGGTGACCAAGTTGCGAACTTGACCTATATTTCATAGAAACAAACATTGTGACCAGGTTTCATATAAATTTAGTGAAAACTGTGACTTCTAGAGTGTTAACAGTCAAATTGTTGATGACGCACAACGAACAACGGACGCCGGATATAGGGTGATCACAATAGTTCACCTTGAGCACCTCAATGCCTGATCCCATTTAGCGGAGACATTGTCTATATGTATAGTGGCTTACCTGATCCCATTTAGCCGAGACATTGTCTATATGTATAGTAGCTTCAGTGACCAGACCAACATCACTCTTGTCTGGTTTGGTATCAACCTTCAGCTCATCCAGGAGTAGAAATGTCTGCAATATATTCCATATACACTTAAATACACAGCTGAAATATCAGTCAGGAATGTGATTGTACCATCTATTCTTCAGCTGAAAGCACCCCCCCCCTCCTTGTTACAACATAAATTTTAAGCTGTTTAGACTGAGGGTTTAAAATGCTTTTTTAACCCACTACCACGTAGATATGCCATTTCATGTCCCTTGCACACGCCCATCACTATAATTATTATCCGATAATGCGTATAGAGGGGAGACAATCAAATTATTAAAATGGACTTAAAAAGACATCATATCAAGGGAGATCATTATTCTTGATATTTGTCCCAAAATGCTGCACATTAGATAAGTACACATTCTTGCTTATCTCTTGTCAGAGTAAAGGGTTCCAGATTGATACCAAAAGATTTCAATCAGCTGAAGAAGGCAAAAACACATTCCTGAAAAAAACTTCATTGACATAAAAAACATAAAATATTCAATCATTAATAAATATTTGTAAAATCGTGTTGTTTTATTGTTTCAGACAAATGATACAATTTTTAAAGAAATTTGATTGTTATTTACAAATATAATAAAAAGATTTTACTTTTTACATTAAATATAAGGTAGAAAATTACATTGAAATTTTCCTTTTAATCCAAGCATATAAAATCAATAATTCAGAATAAGGATACAGTTTCAACATAAAGTTAAAACAGGCATATCTGTACTAATGGCATTGTTTCTTTTTTAATAAACAATTAATAAATCAATATGAAACATTAATATTCAATCATTATCCTAAATTAAAATTTTGAGCACCATCTATATGCGTATACAGACAATCATGTGATCACCAATTGTCATAGGAATACATGAAGGGCCAGTCCAGACAATACTATAAGATGAACATCAAAGGGCCATAACTCTAGTTGACTGTGAAAATATTGATGTTTACAATGTGCAACCTAAAGTAGATATTTTTCACTAAGTTTGGTTGGGAATCGATCTACATTTGTAGCAACTGCTTTGAAAGGCTTAGTCTAGAGATTGTATTTTTAGTCTCACAAGATTTGTCCACTATTAAATATTACAAAATTCAACTATATACCAGGGCTCGACACTAACACTGGTCCGCTGGTCCGAGACCAGTGAAAATCCAGAAGGACCAGCGAAAATTCTGGAGGACCAGTAACTGTCCTATTTACAAATTGGGCGCTTTTGCCTTGTCGGACCAATGGCCAAAATAGTTAGTATCTAGGCCAGTATACTCATGCAGTATTCCTCAATATATTATATAAATTAATATATTTGATAGTATTAGTAGGTTTGATATAAATTCTCTGATTGAATAAATTATTCAAGCATGCTAAAATTGTACAATTCATATTTTTAGTCACCCGGAGACGTATTATTTCACCAAGATATATAGGGATGGTGATTTGAATCTGTATACAATTTGAACCCAATTAAATACTTGTAAACAAACCAAGGCAAACATACCCTATGTGCTCAAAATAATTAACTCATATAACAGTTGGTCAATTTTTGTGACCATTATATGTTGACATCTGACCGTCCAACTGCTTACCTCTGGTGGGGACATTATGAAACGGCGCCCAAAAAAATTAAGTTGATTTGCATCAATAATATAATTATATAGGACTGGTATATGTTGATGTTATTAGGTGCACAGGTTTAAATATGTTTTCCCTCACCACAGTGACTGACTTGAGTATATGATATACTGGGATACAATGGGGTACAATAAATATAATGTACAGTCAGATAAATGTATCGAAAGCAGCAAAAGCTTGCCGTAAGTGTTACTTCTGAATAGTTATATTCCATTCTTTAACTTCTGAATAGTAACATTACATTCTTTAACTTCTGAATAGTAATATTCCATTCTTAGATCTGAATAGTTATATTCCATTCTTAGATCTGAATAGTTATATTCCATTCTTAGATCTGAATACATTGTAGTTATATTCCATTTGTAGATCTGAATAGTTATATTCCATTTGTAGATCTGAATAGTTATATTCCATTCGTAGATCTGAATAGTTATATTCCATTCGTAGATCTGAATAGTTATATTCCATTCTTAGGTCTGAATAGTTACTACAACCTATTATGAAGATTTTAGTTCCTCATATCGAGTTCTATAAAACAGTAATCATCCTTCCTTACTTATATCTGGATCAACTATGGTCCTTCCCGGACTAAATTCGATGCTCTAGAAACAATTTTACATAGTATCTGATCAATAAAGGTTAGGTTTACAATATAAACTGATGTGATCTTCATAGGGAATGAATGTATATACGATATTTTCATGGGGGCAAGTAAAACATTCAGAAAAACCTTAAATCCTGAGAAATTGTCAATTTATACAGAGAAAACGAAGAAAAACAGACTTTTTGGTACACTCAAAAACCTGAAATCAGGTATATATACCTGAAAACTTATATTATGCATGTTTATTTATCGATAAGTCTAGAGTTATCTCCGGCAAACTTATAATACAAGTGTGCATGATAGTTTTTTTACTTGTCAGTGGAGTTATAACTCAACATGGCTTGTGTTTTACATATGGGTATAAATACTAAGGAGTGCACTATATGATATATTAGTGTACATATAGCCTACATTTTGTATCCCTTCAATTCAATTATTTTGGCATTTTTACAATTAACAAGTCTCTTCGATAGCTTTACTGCCATACAATCTGGCAGTTATGCCTCAATAGTGACCAGCTTCTCTGAGTGGTTTACCATCTAAATAACGTAGGTACAATCACCAGTGTATACACCTATTCCCGTCAGTCTCTTGTCTAAAATAATGTTGTTTTCAGATAATTTTCAGTAATTTCAAGAAGACTTGTATGTAAAAATGTCAATTAAAAGATTTAACTTTGCTGTGCAGTAGTCTTTAAGTTACTATAATAAAGGCCGTTTTTTAAACTTCAATTTACTGATAAGCTAACATAGGTCCACAATGAAGTCAATATTGTTTTCTGGAATATATACCATAAGTCTTTCAGCAACAGCGCTTGTATCACCCAACATATAGGACTGGACAAACATAGCTCGTATAACAACAGCGTCTATCAGTATCTCAACAAATAATATAGTCTTAAATATCTGTTCCGGTAGCAGGGGTTGCTCATTAACAATGGAATGGAAGATTATGAAGATCAGTACAAGCAGTTTGGTCATGTTACGAAACGATGTGTGTAAATAAACCCTGTAATACGCTTTATGAAGTATCTTCCTGTACTCAGACCTGCAATAGTTCAATATTTATTTATAACACTACAATAGTTTCATTTGTTGGGTTGTACACAAAGCTGTTAATTGTAGAACTATTAATACAGTACAGCAATGCAACTTAATTGGATAAAACAGTCACATGACACCTCTACAAAGCAAAATGACTTTGTGAAACAGTCACATGAACTTCATACAGCAGTAATTAACAGTCACATGACCTTGCTACAAAGTAACTTGATTTGTTGAACTAGTCACATGACTTTCCTACAATGTGACATGATTTGGCATAACAGTCACATGATCTTCCAACAAAGTAACTTGATTGGGTGAAACAGTCACATGACCTTTCCTGAATGTATCATGATTGGGTAAAACAGTCACATGACCTTGCTACAATGTATCATGATTGGGTGAAACAGTCACATGACCTTCTTACAATGTATCATGATTGGGTAAAACAGTCACATGACCTTGCTACAATGTATCATGATTGGGTGAAACAGTCACATGACCTTCTTACAATGTATCATGATTGGATGAAACAGTCACATGACCTTCCCACAAAGAAACATGATTGGGCAAACAGTCACATGACCTTCCTACAATGAAACATGATAGGACGAACAGTCACATGACCTTCTTACAATGAAACATGAATGGGGGAAAGTCACATGACATAATCCTACAAAGTAACTTGACTTAGGGGAAATTGTCACATGACTTTTTTACAAATGCAACATGATTGGATGAGGCAGTCACATGGCCATTCTAAAGGAATACAAATGTTTTGTCAACCTATCAGGAATATCCTGAAACAAAACTACTGAATAATATGTGAAGTTACTTTTCATGATGCAACATGATTGGATAAGGCAGTCACATGGCCATTCTAAAGGAATACAAATGCATTATCAACCTATCAGGAATGTCCTGAAACAAAACTACTGAATAATATTATATGTGAAGTTACTTTTCATAAAGTAACTATTGGTACTGATTTACATCTAACAATTTACACCAACATAGTGTAAATAAATGAAGCAGTGAACATGTTCAATATCCTGAGAAGGTAACGGCATATTGTTTATTTGCTTTTATTTATCCTCACCACCGGATAATCCATATGGGCGAGGCCCCCAGAAGAGGTTAGTCACTTTAGTGTTTGGGGGATTATAAGTGCATGATACAGAAGATGCTCCAGTTCCAGAAGCATCCCTGGTTATTTTACGTGCCGATGTAAAGCATCATACACGGGACCTCGCTTAACGTCTCGTCCGAAAGACTGTTAGTAAGTTTAGTTATGTTAGGTGGGAAACACTGAAAAGCATTTCTATCTTGACCGTCTGGAGTAGAGACGGTCAAAATAGAACGGCATATTAAGTTGCATGAATTTATCTAGCAATTCTAGCATTCTAGCAGGAAAACAAACACTCAATTTAAGACCAGCACAAGAAGCAACAGGTAGGTGAATGATAAATATTTGGTAATTACTTCATGGGAGTGCTTTATTCACTTGAAAAGGGTGCTTGTAGGAAAATGTACAAATTTTAATATACATGTATATTGATCATGCCTCAAAACTTCACGAAGTATCAATAATATGTATCCTTTACTACAAATTGAAAACAATTTTCACTCATAAATTGTTTAAAATATTTACATGCAAACCTTTCGACTCATGCAAACAGGTCATCACAAACAAAAACCTTGGTTGTAAAAATATTTTCAGTGGGATTCATGCTCATTTTCAAGACTAAATTTGCAGTTATATAGGCATGATCATACTCAATGCAACAGTTATATCACTTGGAAAAGAGAATAATATTGTAATAAAACTTAGATTTTTCGCAGTTTGAGTGATTTGTGACCCAGGTATAAGACAGTCCGGCGTCTGAGTGATTTGTGACCCAGGTATAAGACAGTCCGGCGTCTGAGTGATTTGTGACCCAGGTATAAGACAGTCCGGCGTCTGAGTGATTTGTGACCCAGGTATAAGACAGTCAGGCGTCTGAGTGATTTGTGACCCAGTTATAAGACAGTCTGGCGTCTATATGATTTGTGACCCAGGTATAAGACAGGCTTCTGAGTGATCTGTGACCCAGGTATAAGACAGGTGTCTGAGTGATCTGTGACCCAGGTATAAGACAGGTGTCTTGAGTGATTTGTGACCCAGGTATAAGACAGGTGTCTGAGTGATTTGTGATTCAGGTATAAGCAAGCATCTGAGTGATTTAAGACCCTGGTATAAAACAGGTGTCTGAGTGATTTGTGACCCAGGTATAAGACAGGTGTCTGAGTGATTTGTGATTCAGGTATAAGCAAGCGTCTGAGTGATTTAAGACCCTGGTATAAAACAGGCGTCTGAGTGATTTGTGACCCAGGTATAAGACAGGTGTCTGAGTGATTTGTCATTCAGGTATATTAAGCAAGCGTCCGAGTGATTTAAGACCCTGGTATAAAACAGGCGTCTGAGTGATTTGTGACCCAGGTATAAGACAGGTGTCTGAGTGATTTGTCATTCAGGTATATTAAGCAAGCGTCCGAGTGATTTAAGACCCTGGTATAAAACAGGCGTCTGAGTGATTTGTGACCAAGGTATAAGACAGGTGTCTGAGTGATTTGTCATTCAGGTATATTAAGCAAGCTTCTGAGTGATTTAAGACCCTGGTATAAAACAGGCGTCTGAGTGATTTGTGACCAAGGTATAAGACAGGTGTCTGAGTGATTTGTCATTCAGGTATATTAAGCAAGCGTCTGAGTGATTTAAGACCCTGGTATAAAACAGGCGTCTGAGTGATTTGCGACCCAGGTATAAAACAGGCGTCAGAGTTATTTGCGACCCAGGTATAAGACAGGTTATACAGTGCACCTTATCATACCGCAACCAGTAACTTACTTCCACACGAGTGATACTGGCAAGTAGTTCGTTAAATCCTTTGACCAGCAGAAACATAACCCCCATCATGGTATGAGATAATTGATACAGTAATGGTAGACACTTGTATAAACTTCCTGGTAAAATACTTCCACCGCTTAACACGTGTGTCACTATAACAACACAATACATTAGCCGAGGACCTAACACCCAATTAGCCGCAGTCACACCTGTCAGCGCCCTGGAGCGCCATAGTTGCTTTTTCTCTTTTCTGAAAACAAAAATAGTGCAAAATAGCCACAGAGTCAAACAAGACTCAGATTCCTTATCAAACTAGAGTTGGAAACAATCAAACTCAGCCAAGAGTCATTATCAAACTAGAGTTGGAATCAATCATACTCAGCCAACTAGAGTTTGAATCAATCAAACTCAGCCAAGAGTCATTATCAAACTAGAGTTGGAAACAATCAAACTCAGCCCAGAGTCACTATCAAACTAGAGTTGTAATACTGTATTCCTAGAAATGGTTTCGCGCATTTTAAGTTAGCGACTTTCGCGGGAGGTATCATTTCGCGAAGTTTAATAGCCGCGAAAATGTTACCTCCAACGAATCCGCGAACGTTTCTAGCTTCTTCATACTAAAATCGCAAAATCATTCGACGAAGGATAATTGTTCTTGCGCATACATGACATGGGAACTTCTGTAAATAAATCCATCTTTATAAAATCTATGATTAATTGCGTTAATTATCTCAATTTAAACATCAATTTCGATCCTGTAAGAATCGTGCATATTTTAGGCTGTGTAGACATAAACACTGATGACGTAGCGTGTAATGTGCTCAATGTAAACAAGCACGGGGGTACATGGGTCGGGTGTTAACATTCAGTTTACTTCTATATATTTGCATTAATGTTAATCCTCATATTTACATGTTTTGTACTATGTATACTGCATGTATGGAGTGTAATAAAGATATGTTATGTTATGTTATGTTACATACGAAAGTTTGTTTTTGTCATGATTAAAGTCAATGTATTCCTGTTACAGGTATTTACAATAATCATTTCACATTTATTTGTTTAACATATGTTTGATGGTTAATTTATAATAATAACTATTTACTGGTTTATGTTGACAACACCTAGTGATAACACTTTATGAAATCCTTTGTTATGAAGAGATTAATAGGTCATCGTAATTGTTATCAGGTCAGTTAAGGTCACAATCAATTGAATTTGATCGTGTATACACGGATGGTGATGACAAACAGTCCAATTAAAATTGCGAGATGTGTCAAACATACCTTTATGCCCTAGCGACTTTAGTTTCGCGGAATTCGCGGACCTTATGATTCGGTGAAAATTTGTAGCCACGAATATGCCGACGGTATGAAAAACGCGAAATATTGTATCCGCGAAAGTATCTAGGAATACAGTTAATCAAACTCAGCCCAGAGTCATTATCAAACTAGAGTAGGAATCAATCATAGTTTGTCCAGAGTCACTATCAAACTAGAGTTGGAATCAATCAAACTCAGCCAAGAGTCACTATCAAACTAGAGTTGGAATCAATCATAGTTTGTCCAGAGTCACTATCAAACTAGAGTTGAAATCAATCAAACTCAGCCCAGAGTCATTATCAAACTAGAGTTGAAGGCAATGAAACACAGCCCAGATTCATTATCAAACTTGAGTTGGAAGCAATCTAACTCAGCCCAGAGTCATTATCAAACTAGAGTTGGAATAAATCAAACTCAGCCCAGATTCATTATCAAACTAGAGTTTGAATCAATCATAGTTTGCACAGAGTCACTATCAAACTAGAGTTGGAATAAATCAATCATAGTTTGTCCAGATTCATAATCAAACTAGAGCTGGAATCAATCATACTCGGCCCAGAGTCATTATCAAACTAGAGCTGGAATCAATCATAGTTTGTCCAGAGTCACTATCAAACTAGAGTTGGAATAAATCAATCATAGTTTGTCCAGATTCATAATCAAACTAGAGCTGGAATCAATCATACTCGGCCCAGAGTCATTATCAAACTAGAGCTGGAATCAATCATAGTTTGTCCAGAGTCACTATCAAACTAGAGTTGGAATTAATCATAGTTTGTCCAGAGTCACTATCAAACTATATTGAAATCAATCAAACTCAGCCCAGAGTCATTATCAAACTAGAGTTGAAGGCAATGAAACACAGCCCAGATTCATTATCAAACTTGAGTTTGAATCAATCAAACTCAGCCCAGAGTCATTATCAAACTAGAGTTGGAATCAATCATAATTTGCACAGAGTCACTATCAAACTAGAGTTGGAATCAATCAAACTCAACCCAGATTCATTATCAAACTAGAGTTGGAATCAATCATAATTTGTCCAGAGTCACTATCAAACTAGAGTTGGAATAAATCAAACTCAGCCCAGAGACATTATCAAACTAGAGTTGGAATCAATCAAACTCAGCCCATTATTGGCCCCGAATTAATAATTATTCAACCATCAAAATGCAGATACAGAATAAATCTAGACCATAGGCAGTCAGCACGTACCCAAACACTCCCCCAGCCAAGTCAGATTTTACCACTGTTTACTATCTTTGACAGGCTACTAACAAAATTGCCAATTATAAAAGTGCCAGTCACATTTGTAGCCGTGCAGGTTTGTTATTCATTGAAATGGTATATTACGGGTATCAGTGTGTAGCTACTTTATTTTACCTTCAGGATATATCAACACTTCAGTCCTTAAATACACACCCTTTACACACCGAACGTCAGAATCAAGAACACAATTCCTTAATTTGGTCGCTAACTTAGACGTTCAGCAAAACCCAGATTTCCACGCTTGTAAACGTGAATTTTGCCTTGAAACAGAATGTTTGCTTCACAAACGGACCTAGCTAGTCATCCTTTCAGTTTAATTTGGAGTGTAACTAAATAATTTACCTCACATGCCAATTCAAAATCGCAATATTTCACTAGATCGATAATTAAAAAAAAATGTACGAAATTCGCCAGCGTCAATTTCCAATTCTATTTAGTATTCCGATAACCTTTCAACCTCAACAGATTTCGAAGCGATCGTTTGATTGGCTAGACTGTGTGTCGGGTCATTCATAGTTGTTCAATCGTGAAAGCTCGGCCATTTCCGTTTGTTTCCGGTGTATATACTGAACTTCTAAATTGGTGACCAAACCAAATTCGCGATTCTGACTTATATTGTGTTAAGGGTGTGTATTTAAGGACTGAACTGTTAATACATCCGGAAAGTAAAATATTTTCGCTACATGATGATACCCGTAAGATAGCATTTGAGTGAATAAATAAAAAAAGACAAGTTATGTGACACGCACTCCATTTTCCGATATTCACCTTTCTTAATATAGGTAAACATGAGAAGATTGAATTGACTGGGGAAATAGTAGGGTACGTGCTGGCTGCCTTTGATCTAGACAGGTTAAGTGTAAATCAACTAGACTTGGAGTCAAGCGAAATAGACTCAGAGTAAATTTGTAAATATCCAAGTCCAAGATTCAATCAAGATACGCTCAGAGTTAATTAAAGCACTTACGAAAATCTTAAAGTTACGCTCGCATCTAAATTCTCTATAAGTCTTAAACAACAGCAAATTCGTGACAGATAAGGTCTGTATGAGTTGTTTAACTGAATCATTATTAGTATCGCAAATCCATTTACCCCACTTTGTAGCTGTAAAATAATGATAAAGAATTTAAATTTGAACGTAACTTTCAGATTTCCGTAAGTGCTTTGATAAAACAGTACCCTGGTCATTTATAAAGCTCAGAGTGAATCAAAATAGACACTAATTCACTCATTAAATGAACTGAAATCACATCAATCAATATAACCTCAGAATAATTCACTCATTAAATGAACTGAAATCACATCAATCAATATAACCTCAGAGTCAAACCATTAGTTTCAGAGAAGACAGTACTGTTACATCAATCCTTATAATGGTTGTTAGTAACTTGCCCAAGCTTAATTAATGGTTTACTATACAAACATAATTCCCCGAATTACAAATATTATCCATTTTTAAATGGTTCAAGCTGCCAGCAAACATGCAGTAAAACTTGTTTATCTAGAGGAACAAAAACGCTCCAGACAAATCATGTGCTCGCAGTACCAATACCAAAGTGCCATTGTATTGATTACAAACAAGTTAGCTCAACTTCTGTTACTGGTATTGATGACATGATTCAAAACATTAAAACTTATTATCTGACCACATTAAACTGAGACTCCATGTATAACGTGTTCAATTCAGTTATCGCTATAAATTATGTTGCTACAGTTGAAACTCGTTGTGTCGACATCGGTTGTATCGACACTTCGGTTATGTCGACATACTTTCAAATACCCGATTTGGGTTGCTCTATATTTTATCTTAAATATGACGGTTTAGTCGACATGCCTGTGTCGACACTCCGCTTATATCGACACGAATTTTCTGGCCCAATTGATATTTTCGCACCTTATTGTTATCGTTTGTGTCGACATCGTGTCGACGCTATTTAAATTGAAAAGTTGTTAATTAACCGTGAAGATACTCCTGTTTCGAACCATTGTTTGTTAAAAATTAATGTGTTCACAGTTTGCAAATGTAATTGAATGATGTTTGCTCTTAAGTTTGTAAACAAAGTGTAACCTAGTTCGGCGTATGAAATTAAAAAATCTGCTGAACTAGCGTGATTCTCGGAAGGTGAACAAAAATACATTTTTGTATGCCTTCACAATTTATTTCAACATTCTTGTTATATTTCCGATAGGTATAAATGAATATAATTTACATTGTTAACAAAGAAAAGAAATGTCATCAGTTGCTTTCAGATGTCTGGCATGTTGATTGAATATATTGTTTACAATTAAAATATTGCGTAAGCGAAACCGGTAAGGGCTAAAATCCATACTTGTGGTGCTGATCACGCACTGTACTTGTTTCAAAACGAGGCTATGAACTCGACTCTCTCATAAACACTTGGTCAAATGTAGTTCTGGATACCATAACTAAATGGTCTTTTATTTACACTGACGTGAAATGAAATGAATGATCATCGTCAAAGACCTTGGACTAGGTCAAATGTTTTAATGATAACTGTAAGTGTGATAAAATTGATCTTTCACCAGTTTAATCGCGTATATGTATTTGTTGATGTTCCAACTGATGTAACAACGGCACTGACAGAAATACTCAAGGACTTTGTTATTATAAATTTCGACAGTTGTTGGCTCCTGTTGTGTCGACATTCGGATATGTCGACATAATTTTGACGGTCCCAAAAATGTCGACATAACGAGTGTCGACTGTATTAGAATTCACCATCTTTGATGTCTTAGTGGGTGAGCATGCGCCCTGTAGATTACAAGGTACCGGTGTAACAGGCCCCTTCTTCCCACAGTCAGTTTTATCCCCTGGGTTAAACCACTGACAGCTGGGTTCAAGCTGCCTGGGCAAACATGGTAATATATGAACAAGACATTGACAGCTGGGTTCAAGCTGCCTGGGCAAACATGGTAATATGTGAACAAGACATTGACAGTTGGGTTCAAGCTGCCTGGGCAAACATTGTAATATATGAAAAAGACACTTACAGCTGGGTTCAAGCTTAAGGGAGGCACTAAAGGGGGGGGGGTAAATGAATTATGTACAAAGATAATTATTGAGAATAACTTTGACCCCATATGTTAACTTAAGTCAATTTTTAAAAATTTACACTATATATGTATATAAACTTCACTGTTTGTACCGTATATCGTCACTTATGTGTTGAGCTTGTCTTAATGTTTTGTGATTTGTTTTTATTTTTTATGTAATTTGGTCCTTTTGAGTTTTGGTTTTGATTTAATTTGTTAATTTTCTAGAATTATTTTTCATCAACACCGAAATAGTATTTACAAATTTTATATGACTTATACAAATTTTATATAAATTATGATAACAAAATTATCCCACTTTCCAAACAAGAGGATCATAGATCCTGGGGCGCTCATCTGCTAAACATGGCCAAACTTTGAACTTTACCTTAATGTCATCAAGATAAACATATTGACTAAACTTGATGAAGGTTAAAGCAAAACCGAGGCCTCCAGAGTGTTAAAAAGGTTTTGCTATTATTTGACCTTTTGATCTAGTTTTTGACCCCACATGACCCAACTTCGAACTTGACCTTAAGGTCACCAAGATAAACATTTTGGCCAAACGTCATGAAGATTAAAGCAACAATTTGGCCTCAAGAGTGTAAATAAGGTTTTTCTATTATTTGACCTTTTGACCTAGTTTTTGACCCCACATGAACCAACTTCGAACTTGGCCTACATTTCATTAAGATACTGACCAAGTTTGGTGAAGATCAAAGCAAAAATGTGGCCTCCAAAGTGTTAACAAAGTTTTCCTATTATTTGACCTTATGACCTAGTTTTTGACCCCCCATGAAACAACTTCGAACTTGACCTTAGGGTCACCAAGATAAACATTTTGACCAAACTTCATGAAGATTAAAGCAAAAATGTGGCCACCAGAGTGTTAACAAGGTTATTCTATTATTTGAACTTTTGACCCCACATGACCCAACTTCAAACTTGACCTAGATTACATTGAGATACAACTACTGACCAAGTTTGGTAAAGATCAAAGCAAAAATGTGACCTCCAGAGTGTTAACTAGGTTTTACTATTATTTAACCTTTTGACCTAGTTTTTGACCCCACATGACCCAACTTCGAACTTGACCTAGATTTCATTGAGATACAACTACTGACCAAGTTTGGTAAAGATCAAAGCAAAATCGAAAGTGCTAGAGTGTTAACGGTGAATTGTCTAACGGACTGACAGACAAAAAACAATCACAAAAGCTCACCTTGCCACTTTGTGGCAGGTGAGCTAAAAACAATACAAAAAACTAAGTAATATTGCATTGGAAAAATAAAAACATATTGAACATTCACCTCCATTCTGCTGATCACAACATTTGTTTCAGCTATTAGAAGAATCTGGGTTGAAAACCTTTCCAATAATGCCACGACAAGATGATGAATCAGACCAATACATGGGAACAATTCCTGAGGTCGTAGGGATGTACCAATGAACATTGGGACCAATAAAACCAAAAATGTCAGCAATCGTGGATGAACATCGATAGAGATATATATGGGAACACAAAGGTATAACCTCTTCAGTCTCATTGCATGCTCATTTCTGTAAATACATGAAATTTAAATCTTTTACACAAAGAGTATATCACCCACTTAAGAGGCCAAATCATCTGACATAAGAGTTTGGACAATATAATGCAGCCCGCAACATTTCTCCTGATGCTTTTAACTAAATCATTCTACCATCTACACTAGCAAGGCAAAATCTCTCTACCAACTACATTAGCAAGGCAACATAGAATTGTGTGGCGAGGGTTATAGCATTGAGGCAACATAGAATTGTATGGTGTGGGTTATAGCACTGAGGCAATAGAGTTGTATAATGTGGGTTATAGCACTGAGGCAATAGAGTTGTATAATGTGGGTTATAGCACTGAGGCAACATAGAATTGTGTGGTGTGGGTTATTGCATTGAGGCAACATAGAATTGTGTGGTGTGAGTTATAGCACTGAGGCAACTAATAATTGTGTGGTGTGAGTTATAGCACTGAGGTAAAATAGAATTGTGTGGTGTGGGTTATTGCACTGAGGTAATAGAATTGTGTGGTGTGGGTTATTGCACTGAGGTAACAGAATTGTGTGGTGTGGGTTATTGCACTGAGGTAACAGAATTGTGTGGTGTGGGTTATAGCACTGAGGCAACATAGCACTGTGTGGTGTGGGTTATTGCACTGAGGTAATAGAATTGTGTGGTGTGGGTTATTGCACTGAGGTAATAGCATTATGTGGTGTGGGTTATTGCACTGAGGTAATAGAATTGTGTGGTGTGGGTTATTGCACTGAGGTAACAGAATTGTGTGGTGAGGGTTATTGCACTGAGGTAACAGAATTGTGTGGTGTGGGTTATTGCACTGAGGTAATAGAATTGTGTGGTGTGGGTTATTGCACTGAGGTAACAGAATTGTGTGGTGTGGGTTATTGCACTGAGGTAATAGAATTGTGTGGTGTGGGTTATTGCACTGAGGTAACAGAATTGTGTGGTGTGGGTTATTGCACTGAGGTAACAGAATTGTGTGGTGTGGGTTATTGCACTGAGGTAATAGAGTTGTGTGGTGTGGGTTATTGCACTGAGGTAACAGAATTGTGTGGTGTGGGTTATTGCACTGAAGTAACAGAATTGTGTGGTGTGGGTTATGGCACTGAGGCAATAAATAGAGAATTGTGTGGGCTTTTCAAGTTACTGCACACATTTACCTCAAATCTACCAACTGCAACATTTGCATCAGCAATCCAAAATATCAGATGTGTAAAAACCTCCACAAATGACTCAACTATCCGATAAATCAGCGCAATGCAAGGAAACAATGCCTGAGCTCGTAATGGTGTACCAATCAAAATTGGGGCCAATAAAACACAAAATGTCAGCACTCGTGGATAAACTTCATAAGAGACACACAAAGGAACATATAGGTAAAACCTTCTCAGCCTCACGGTATACTCATTTCTGTAAGTAAATGAAAACTAACCATACACTATGCCTAGGGGAATATTGTACATGTTCTGTGATCATTACAAACTAGAGGGCCGTAGTGCCCCTTAAGCTCTCAACATGAGGACAATACTACACACATGAGAGCTAGTTTTCACACCAGTTGATTCAATATCATACTTGGCCTAGATTTTGATGAAACTAGAACTGTCGCCATTCGGCAGACTAATATACCCCCTTGTGGCAAAAATCATTGCAGCTAATTATTTGCTTCATGCACATCTACATGTTGAGGTTGTTCATCTGTTAAAGTTTGAAACAAATGCTGTAAAAACTGTAGGAGAAGTTGCGTCCACAAGAACTGTTCACTATATATTGTAAAGTGCATAAAAGTACAAAGGGCCATAATTCTGTCAAAAATCATTGCAGCGCAAATTCTTTCCTTTATGCACATCTACATGTTGAGGTTGTTCATCTGTTAAAGTTTGAAGCAAATGCTGTAAAAACTGTAGGAGGAGTTACGTCCACAAGAATGCGTCTGCGGACAGACGGACGGGCCAGCGGACGGACAGACAGACAGACAGACAGACAGACAAGCTGAATCCAGTATACCCCCTCTTACAACTCGTTGTGCGGGGGGGTATAATGATAATTATTTAGCAAGTTTCATAACAATTTGGCCAACATTGTGACCTTCAGTGACTTACCCAATTCGTGGACAAACAACGGAGGAAGAGTGATCTCAAAATCTCACTCGCTCTTAAATGGATCTATAGTACCAGATCCCTGTATAAATATATTATATAAATTTTGAAACATAAAATACTAAGTGGGAAAGTAAAGATCACACAAATAGAAAGTGATTTAAAGCACAGCATTCAATCATATTTTGCAACAGAAATGCTAATTATGTGGGGTAGAAATTGTGATATATATATTTTATAGAGAATCAAATGGCTACTAAAACTAGCAGAGGTTGACCACATGCTGCCAAAGGCTTTGTCCGCAAGAAGTGAAGCCAAAAGCATAAAGCATGAAAAGATGAAAATGTAGGCCCTGTTAAAGTACCTGATACATATCACATTTACCTCTGTGGCCCTTTTGCAACACATATATGCATATATATTGCCATTGTTGTTAGCAAGGTTCATTTAAATTTCTTGAATGATCTTTTAACTATTGGCCAAATGGGAAAGGTTTTTGAGACAAAAAACTTCCGGAGGCTTAAGTCTAGCTTGAGTTGTTGCCCTTTGATACATGTGCTTATTTTTATTGTCAATAAGTAAAGCAAGTTTATTTGAATACCAGTATAACAGTTTAAAAGTTTTGAAGAAAAGATGAAAAATGAGGACAAATTGAATTTACAAAGGGCCATAATTCATAACTATACTATTGCTGCTGGAGAAACATAACTTGAAGTAAAATAGTCACCGTGTATTGTTGTTGTGACCTATGTTTAAAGTTTAAAGGCAATACCTTTGAAAGTTATAAAGAATACACACGAAAACAAGAGGGCCATGATAGTCCTATATTCCTCACCTGAGAAACATTGCTTTTGCTACATACCAAATGCAGCAAATGGGCCAAGACTGTTCCACATCCTCAAATAAGTGTATCTGATAGATACTAGTAGTACTGTTTAAGCTTGGCCTACATTTTATAGAGCCAAACATTCTAACCAAGTTTAATGAAGATTGGGTCATAATTGTGGCCTCTTATGCGTTCACAAACTTTTTCTAAAATTTGACCTAGTTATTGCCTCCACATGATCCAGTTTCAAACATGACCTAGATTTCATAGAGATACACATTCTGGCCATGTTTCATGAAGATTGGCCATAATTGTGTCCTCTTTTGTGTTCCCAACATTTTTCTAAGATTTGACCTAGTGACCAAGTCTTTAACCTAACATGACCTGGTTTTAAACTTGGGCTAGGTTTTATAGAGACAAATATTCTGACAAAGTTTCATGAAGATTGGGCCGTAAGTGTAGCCTCTAGTGTGTTCACAAATTGTGAACGGATGACGAGTGACCACAAAAGCTCACCCCGTCACTTTGTAACAGGTGAGCTAAAAAAAAAGGGACATCATTACATTGTTGTTCACGTGACTACTATGGACTGATCTACGGAACTGACAGGGTGATTATAATAGGGCACGCCTCCAGCAACAATCGTCTCAGCGATAAGAAATATCTGATACAAAATTGTCTTATGAACAACTGACTCGACTAGATGATATATCAACCCAAAACACGGGAACAATTCCTAGGGTCGGGAACAATTCCTAGGGTCGGGAACAATTCCTAGGGTCGGGAACAATTCCTAGGGTCGGGAACAATACCTAGGGTCGGGAACAATTCCTAGGGTCGGGAACAATTCCTAGGGTCGGGAACAATTCCTAGGGTCGGGAACAATTCCTAGGGTCGGGAACAATTCCTAGGGTCGCACTGGGGTACCCATCAACTTTGGGATCAATAAAACACAAAACGTCAGCAGTCGTGGATAAACATCAAATGAGACGGACATGGAAATACAAAGGCAAAACTTCTTAAATCTCAGGGCATTATCGCTGCTGTAAATAAATGAAAACTAATCATACACAATGTCTGGTATTGTCTGACCATGTTAATCTGAGACCGGAGCTAATAAGCTTGTACATTAGGCTTATTAGCTTGTTCAAGTCTGATGAGTCTCAGTTTAATGTGATTTACTAATGGATTATTATTACATTGTCCAGTTGAAACTAATGGAATATCATTGCATTGTATGGTTGTAACTAATGGAATATTATTGCATTGTCCAGATGTAACTAATAGAATAATATTGCATTGTCCGGTTGAAACTAATGGAATATCATTGCATTGTCCGGTCGTAACTAATGGAATATTATTACATTGTCCAGTTGTAACTAATGGAATATCATTGCATTGTATGGTTGTAACTAATGGAATATTATTGCATTGTCCGGTTGAAACTAATGGAATATCATTGCATTGTCCGGTCGTAACTAATGGAATATTATTACATTGTCCAGTTGTAACTAATGGAATATCATTGCATTGTCCGGTCGTAACTAATGGAATATTATTACATTGTCCAGTTGTAACTAATGGAATATCATTGCATAGCCCGGTTGTAACTAATGGAATATTATTGCATTGTCCAGTTGTGTGTACGTGGAACTCAGTAATCTTAGTGTGCTTTGATTATTGCACTGTGAGCAGGTTTTGACCTGTTAAATAACAAAACTGATAGCCAATTATATCCCCTGTTACTGACTAAGAGTTTAATATGGTGTGATCTGATTGGTTGTCGTTATTCTTAAGTCAAGTAAGATCAATATTAAATACCACCCCAGGGCAATGAATAAGCACAGAATATTCATGAGTTCCAGGTCTAGATTGACAGAGTTGTGATTTATTTGTATAATAATTACAATATCCTGATCACACCTGTAACATTGTGAAATATGTGACAGTTTTCAGTCCTCAAAAACAGGCCAATCTATACAGCAATACATATTGCCTGTAGCCAACTGATATTGGTAAAAATGTTGTAGTGAGGATGCTACAGACAGCTGTTGTAAAGATCTATATGGAGCAATATGTTACAGGGTGTTGCATAATTAGTGTAACACATAATATGGGACACCCTGTAGGTATGATTGTATGTATGATGATAATCACTGAACACCACAGAGAAAACTGTTGTGCTTGATCAGAAAGCTTTAATTGGATTGATACATCACCACTACTAACAAATAGCATATGACTGTGAACTTCCCTTTGCAAGCAAAGTGGAAAGTATAGGCATAAAGGATTCGTATGTATGCAACAATCCTTAGATATAGCAACACTAATAGAAGCTAGAAGCCGGCAGTCAGCTATGAAGGATTGTTCTCCCAAAATAGGTGTTTGTCACAGAAAGGTACGAAGTTCTAAATGATGAAATAAGAGGGTTCCTTTTCCTTTTTTATGAATCAACATTAAAGACAATAATTTGGTAGACATTCACCATAGAAAGATTTTCTGAGAAGAAGATTTATAAACATTTCTATCAGAGCCTAAAATACAGCAAATAACCATTGTACAAATATGTCAAAAGTATGCAGCCAGAATCATATGAGACAAAGAATTTGACACACCAACAGTTCATTTATTTCTCAGCTCAATAATGGATGAAAATCTCTAACAGAATCAATTACATAAAAGCCATTAAAATGTAAGTATATCAACTGTTTCACCATCTCTTCGTGAGCCATAACTATAGGGATGGAGCTGTAACTATAAGTTTCGGAACTTGTATCTCTAACCATTTGGTTCTAATTATTGGCAATAAAATATGTTTAAACAAGAGAGGTTTGTAAAACATGCATGCCCCAATTGCAGTTAAATAGTACTTAAGGATCATTTGAACAGGAACAACTCAGGTTGAGCCAAAAGCTAGACTGAATACTTTATAAAACAATTCTCTGATCTATTCCAGCTCTAAGCTTTGGAACTAGATAAACTCACTTCCTCTGACTGTACAAAGTTCCTAAACAACATGCACATGCACTCATTTAGGTAGCAGTCACTAACTATATAAAGTGGTGGTTAAATGAAAGATGTATAAACTGAGTATATATCATAACTAGCATGTTAACAATACATGTATATATTTTGTTTAATTGTTCTCAACACTTTGATCTATATATTATGTATTTTTTAAAGAGGCTCACAGGGAAGTCTCTGGGCACACCCATGCAGCTTGCCTCTAGTAATAGTCTTTATTATTCTTATTATTAGGCATCAATAATTGTCTGCTTCCCTTAAAAGTATCCTCCATCATGATAAACATTTTCAGTGTTTGATTTTTTTTCTCAATATTTTCATTATTTTGGATACTCTTCGAAGGGTAGCTGCCCTTTCTCTATGTTGAAAAATACCAAAACATTTCCAACCTACTTCTGTCCTATTTTTGGGAGCTTGTTACTGAAAAAATCTAATAAGGCAAAAAAGATTTTTTCAGTAACAAGCTCCCAAAAATAGGACGTAAGACCAGGTCATCCTGATTCTTTTGAAGTTCACAAGCACCGTAACCTCAAAGGTTTATGAAACAAACGACCACCGAGTTCAAAGGCCTCTCATCTTCAATCAAGATGCCGACAGATCAATGAATGTATGGGATCTTTGCTAGTTTTTCGCCAAGTGTTAGTTGAAACTGAGAAATAATTTGACATGTCCAAAAATAGACATAACTTAATTACGCAATATTGGAAAAATAGTGAGTTTGATTATCATGCTTCTGAAACTGTTTAATTGATAATTCATTGAAAACACATTCTTAGTTATTATGATTTACTGTTTTTATTTGTATCTGGGATTTATATTTAACATGTTTACGTAAGTAAAATTATTTTTTCATTTTTCAACATTATGCAAATGGCCGCCGAAAATGAAAGTACGACTGTTTACGTAAGAAAGCTCAAGATTTTTTTTTAATTTTCATGTAGGCATGGCTTATAAGACGGACCCCCTCATTGAACGTGAATTCTGAGTCTCAAATTTTCGTCTAATAAGCGAATCGGTACGGTAATAGAAATAATTAAATTACCTGAATTCTGGTTCTTGATACCAAGGTCTCTGTTATTGATTGGATATTATATAACACTGTCCAATGAACAACTTGAGTGTTGAAATGGAAGATATACACTATAGATAGGTACAGACCCTCTGAACGCAGAATACCATCAAGAAAGGTGTGAGCCAAAACAACAAAATATGTCAATAAACGAGGATTAACGTCATATGACAATCTTGTCGGAGCTGAAAGAAGTAATCTTTTGACAGTCTGTAAATACTCCTTCCTGCAAAGATAGTGGACACCCCTTGTATTACATACTTATTTCAGGGTTCCCAAAGAGTATAACCATAGTGTTAAGTGTACTATAGCCCTGAACTAGCAGCAATTGATCAGTTAGTACTATATACATATTGACACCATATTCTGCCTGCCAAGTATTGCCCACACTTTTATCAACAGCCCATAATCGTATCCCAATAATTAGATGTATCCCTATCACAGCTTTAAGCATTTTCCATTTTCGTCTCTGATGGACATATCAGAAAGGTCCATATTCTTTTACTGCATTTTCAAAATATTTAGCATCTGGCTTTTCTTTAAATCTTTTAAACCTACATCTAATACACTGATGTATGTAATACTTGGGTGAATATGGCAGTTTTACAGTCATTCACTGCATGTTATACTTGGGTGAATACAGAGTATTGGATTTGTGACCAAGGTATAAGTATGGTTAGAGAGAGTTATCTAGGTATGTGTCATATTCCTGCACAGATCCCCATCAAACACTAGCGTAGTAAGCGTACAACTACAATATGTGGAAGTTTTCTATTTTGTAGTCCTGGGTACTGATTTATCAAATAACTTATGGAAATCGTAACTTACGCTCAAATTTTAATTCTTTATAATGCTACAAATTCTGGTAAAAGGGATATGTAATACTAGAAATTCGTGCCCTCGGGCAAATTATGTCAAGCCTCGGCGCACGTTGAAAAATGGCTACAACTTAAATTAGCCATCAATTTGATCTTTGACCTTCAACTGTGACCTTGACCTTTGAGATAGGAACCTGGGGTTGGGCATGACACTCCACCTCATGGAGGTTAACATTCATGCCAAATGTAAGGAAGATTGGTCAATGTATGACAAAGGTATGGTCCGGACAAGCTTCAATTTGACCTTTGACCTCCAACTGTGAACTTGACCTTTGAGATAGGAATCTGGGGGTTGGGCATGACACTCCGCCTCATGTAGGTTAACATTCATGCCAAATATAAGAAAGATTGGCCAATGTATGACAAAGGTATGGTCCGGACAAGCTTCAATTTGACCTTTGACCTCCAACTGTGACCTTGACCTTTGAGATAGGAACCTGGGGGTTGGGCATGACACTCCTCCTCATGGAGGTGAACATTCATGCCAAATATAAGAAAGATTGGTCAAAGCATGACAAAGTTATGGTCCGGACAAGCTTCAATTTGACATTTGACCTTCAACTGTGACCTTGACCTTTGAGATAGGAACCTGGGGGTTGGGCATGACACTCCTCCTCATGGAGGTGAACATTCATGCCAAATATAAGCAACATTGGTCAAAGCATGACAAAGTTATGGTCCGGACAAGCTTCAATTTGACCTTTGACCTCCAACTGTGACCTTGACCTTTGAGATAGGAACCTGGGGGTTGGGCATGACACTCCTCCTCATGGAGATGAACATTCATGCCAAATATAAGCAACATTGGTCAAAGCATGACAAAGCTATGGTCCGGACAAACTTCAATTTGACCTTTGACCTCCAACTGTGACCTTGACCTTTGAGAAAGGAACCTGGAGGTTGGGCATGACACTCCTCCTCATGGAGGTTAACATTCATGCCAAATATAAGCGTGACAAAGTTATGGTCCGGACAAAATCGGACGCACGGACGCACGCACGGACGCACGCACGCACATACACCAAAAGTGGTGACTAAGTCTCGCTCACCGCAAGCAGGCTCGACAATAAACAATGATTCTGTTAATCATCTGCTACAAATAATATCTGTACCCTATTAGAAAATGAAAAAGCATTATAAGCTATTTAAATTTGGATGTTAGTTTAAGATTTCCGTAAATGCTTTGATAAAACAGTATGCTGTAGATTTAGTGTTCCGATCATGATAGGCATTACCCGATATGGGTCACATTATACTGACAATAATGGATAGAATACCCAATTCCTGAGTTACAAGGTATAGGAAATATGGAGATATACCAGTACAATGTAATCTGAGAAAACCGAACACCCTTCGGACCGCCTGATTTGTTCGGATTTCACAAGAGTTCGGTATTGTGAAACTATACAACTGGTTTGTTATCCTAAATGCGTTGTAGTTGGCCTTGATTGGTGTTGTTTAGTATCAGGCACCAATATGTGCATAACATGTGTCGGATGTTTAATGAGGGGCTTCTAATAACAAATATAAATACAAAAATACCTTTTACTTATACCAATCGTTATAATGTCAACGATGATATCCGAAGTATCACAAAATAAAGTGTCATCATAAAATTAACGCATCGTGAAAATTACTAAAATTGAAGTGGACATATTAAAATACGATAGACCTAAAGAACAAACAACTCATAGCATGACTTAAGATAAAAGCGAGTTAAACTATTTTATTCAATACGCTCTGCTGAAAGCACACAGTGTTACATGAAAGAGAGCTCATCGTAAAGAGTAAGAGTAAATATCACGCCTTCGTAATTATTACGTTACACAAGATTTAAATGGGCAATTAACACCTTCGTAGCAGAGGCCTACGACGGTTCTCTATACAGTTTTTCAGGCATTCCCTGGGGTTATTAAACAAATTGATTGTTTGGTAATTTGTTTGTTCGGTATTTAAGCTCTGATTTGTGTGTATTATTACTAGTTGGGGACAAAGTAGCCGTCGGTATTCAGATTTCGCAAGGTTCCGGTTTTTCAAACAGCTTTTACATTGAGTTAAAGAAGAGAAATTTCGGGACCAAAATATTTGGTCGGTTTGGACAACATTCCGGTTTTCCCACGTGTCGGTTTTCTCAGATTACACTGTACCAACTGGAATGACATTGGTTCAAAATAATGTTGTGGCTAGTGTGCATGAACCTACAACATCCTGTTCAACAGACAGACACTGTAACCATACATGGAGACTATAACACACACTTAGGACAAACAGAAACCAGCACCAAGTACACATATCAAACTAGAAGGGTTTCTGACATGAAATAAAAGCTCCGCGAGTCGCATGTGTCGCCTGACGACATGCACATTTGTCATGGAAAACTATCCAGTATTGGGCTACATATCTGACTCACAAGAGTTCTCTAGGCATCTGAACTAAAAACGACAAAGTAATTCTCTGGACAAAAGAATGTCCTGATAAAATCAATCAAAAGGTAATCATGCGTACTGTACTTCATGTTACAGCAAGAAACATGCATATCAATTCTAGAGTCATTCATACTTATGGTGACAAAGTTATGCCCCGGACAAGAAATGCTTATAAAATTAATTAAAGGGAAATAATTCAAAAATGGCACAATGTAGAGTTATGGTTCTTGTGTACTGCACTTGGTCTGTTTGTAAGAAACATGCATACCAAGTTTCAAGTCATTCAACCTAATAGTGACAAAGTTATGCTCCGGACAAGAAATGCTCTAATTAAATCAATCAAAGGGAAATAATTCAAAAACCATGCAAGGTAGAGTTATGTTTCGTGCGCATTGCACTTCGGCTTATTGCAAGAAACGTGCATACCAAATCTTGAGTCATTTGAACTCTAGGTGACAAAGTTATGCTCCGGACAAGAAATTCTCTTGTAAAATCAATCAAAGGAAAATAATTCAAAAACGGTGCAAGGTAGGGTTATGGTTCTTGTGCACTGCACTTCGGCTTATTGCAAAAAACATGCATACCAAATATTGAGTCATTTGAACTCTAGGTGACAAAGTTATGCTCCGGACAAGAAATTCTCTTATAAAATCAATTAAAGGGAAATAATTCAAAAACGGTGCAAGGTAGAGTTAAGGTTCTTGTGCACTACACTTCGGCTTATTGCAAAAAACATGCATACCAAATATTGAGTCATTTGAACTCTAGGTGACAAAGTTATGCTCCGGAGAAGAAATTCTCTTATAAAATCAATCAAAGGGAAATAATTCAAAAACGGTGCAAGGTAGAGTTATGGTTCTTGTGCACTGCACTTCGGCTTAATGCAAAAAACATGCATACCAAATATTGAGTCATTTGAACTTAAGGTGACAAAGTTATGCTCCGGACAAGCAATTTGTGACGCCGCAGCCGCCGCCAAAGTAACACCTATATGTCGCCTTTTCAGGCGACACAAAAACATCTCCCACAAATGAAAGAGGTACAGCCGTATTACCCAAGTATTACACAAAGTGAATGACTGTAAAACTACCGTATTACCCAAGAATTACACGCACCACTGTATTAGATGCAGGTTTAAAGATGGGTAGAAATTCAAACAAGAGGGCCATTGGCCCTATAGCGCTCACCTGATGACTAGCAGTTTAGGCAGAATCAGTGACCTGGTGACCTAGTTTTTGACCTCAGATGACCCAGTTGCGAACTGGACCTAGATTTCATAAAGCTACACATGACCCAGTTTCGAACTTGACCTAGATTTGATAGCGACAAACATTGTGACCAAGTGTCATAAAGATTATGTCAAAAATGTGACCTCTAGAGTTTTTCTTTGATGTGACTTAGTGACCTAGTTTTTTACCCCAGATGACCCAATTACGAACTTGACCTAGATTTCATAGAGACATACATTGTGACCAAGTTTTTTTAAGATTATGTAAAAATGTGACCTCTAGAGTGTTAGCAAGGTTTTTCTTTGATGTGACCCGGTGACCTAGTTTTTGACCCCAGATGACCTAATTACAAACTTGACCTAGATTTCATAGAGACATACATTGTGACCAAGTTTCATTAAGATCATGTAAAAAATTATGACCTCTAGAGCGTTAACAAGGTTTTTCTTTGATGTGACCTGGTGACCTAGTTTTTCACCCCATATGACCCAGTTACGAACTTGACCTAGATTTCATAGAGACAAACATTGTGATCAAGTTTCATATAGATTAGGTAAAAAATGTGACCTCTAGAGTGTTAACAAGGTTTATCTTTGATTTGGCCTGGTGACCTAGTTTTTGACCCCAAATGACCCAATTACAAACTTGACCTAGATTTTATAGAGACAAACATTGTGACCATGTTTCATAAAGATTAAGTCAAAACTGTGACCTCTAGAGTGTTTGTCAAATTGTTGACGGTGGACGGCGCACAGTGGACGGCGCACGACCGACGACGGACAAAAGGGTGATCACAAAAGCTCACCTTGAGCACTTTGTGCTCAGGTGAGCTAAAAAACCAGATGCTAAATATCTTGAAAATAAAAGAATACGTACTGTTCTGATATGTCCATCAGAGACAAAAATGGAAAGAGCATATATCCTGCTTGAAGCAGTCTGATGAGAGCATATATCGTGCTTGAAGTAGTCAGACGAGAGCATGTATGAGAGCATATATCGTGCCAGACACAATGTCGAGTCTCACAAGGTCACCCAATAATATATTACCTCTATTCTCCTATTTGAAACAACCAATGCAGAAATTTGAACAGCATTATTCAAGATGGTCCACTGTATAACTTTCCTGTTGAACTGATATAGCAACAGTATAACTGGGTACAATTTCTTGGGTAGTAGACGTTCACCAGCTAGAGTAACACCAATTATCACAAACAAGTTCAACAGGCGTGGGTTAACATCAAAGGATAGATAGTTTGGTGCCTGAGCTATAAGTCGTTTGAGAATTTGTGTATATTCTTCCCTGCAATGATAGTTAACTGGGCTTCTAGACAGAAAAGATATATGGCAGATCCCTATTCATTTGCAAAGTCACAGACCACCTGCAGTCTATTGGATGCTGCCATTCACCAACAATAGCTAGCTGATGAGCAAATTTGCATATGAATACCTCTGTATACAAACATGATCTCTCCTCACCAAGGACAAAACAAGGTCAAAATAAAAAGTCTGCAACAAAGTTTTAATTAAGCCTAAGTCTCACTGAGGAATTCCACATCGGCGATGTTCTCCTGATTTTTTTCCGATACCACCCGTATCATCACAATTCCTTCAGATATCAGAAACTGTCACATGACTTTTCCGAAGCTTCCCCTAGACCACAAGGAACATGTTCCCGATGTCCTGAATGCTCATTAATTTCAATGGGGAGTACATCGCCGAGGCAAAAATTGCTCAGTGGGACCTAGGCTTTAAAGGAACTGAATAATGAAGTATGGATATACTGAATGTGTTAGAGGGAGGTCAAGTTAAAATATATGAAGAAAACATGCTCTACAAATGTAGGTGCCCAACAAACAAACTTCATTGTTAATATAGATATTGGTAAACATGTATTAGAATCACACTGACATCTAGAAGGATTTTTGACACAAAAATGCATGTCTCTCACAAAGGGCCATAACTCTAACAAAAACCATACTACTTAAATGTTATGCAATATGTACAAATAAGGCTTCAGGTACCAAGTGATCCTGCAACAATTCATTGAAAATCTGACCAATGGTTAATGAGAGAAGCGCAGGCAGTCACTTTGGGACATCCATACAGACATCCTGCACAAATCAACATGTCTCCCCCACTATATGTCTGAGAGAGCCATAAATATGGAAGTAAAGACAACATTATATACAAAACAACACAAAACACCATCAGCAATCAAGACAATTTAACACCATCATAGTCAAGGATCAACATCCACAGTTAGTAGAAGAAGCAGCCAATGAGAGGAAGTTTTATAGAAATAGAGGTGATTCAATCAAACTAAAAGCATAATGAAGCTGACAAACAGAAGTTTGAAGCCACCAAAACTAACACAAAGTAAAATAGTACTAACTAATACTATACTAGATGATACAATGAATTATATACTTTTTAAGGATAATTGTTTCTAAACATTATATTATACTAGCTTTTGACAAAAGCAATTAAATGATTAGCAATTATAGTTATCTATCTACAAGACAGAAATGGTAGGTTGTTACACTGGTTCCAAAATAATGAGTGCTCTGAAAATCAGACTTGTTACCAAGTTATTTTATCAAGCGTGAAATGACGAATCTCTAAGGCAGCCATTATGCGGAATGACTAAAGTATGTATTGGAACCGTCAGTCCAAACGTATCAGGACCAAAAATATCATGGAATTAAATCGTAAAACTCCTTGATAGCTCATACAATGAATAAGATGTATTTTTTTATGAAGAACTTTAAAGAATGTATGATAAATGACAAAGTGAAACTAAAGGTGACAGCAGCTGTTTGCTAAAATAGGGCTCTTGTTGACATTCGTGAGATGAGGGACATTTTTAACCTCCAATGTGGTGCTTTCAGGGAGCAAACAAAATGCTTGGTCAATTTTTGCCCGCCAGCTTATCCAAAGACATCAAGAGAAATCCCGTCTATATGCAGTGCATTTGTTCATATTAAGTTTTCTTAAAATCAGACATTTTACCAAGTCTAGACTGGCTCCAGTATTCAGGCATTTTTTTTTCTTCATATTTTTATTTATCTTTTTTATGGGGAGATAATTTTATTTTCCTTTTATATAGGTAGATATGGGTTTAAAACTTCTCCACATAATACAGTATAAGTATAACATATTAATCATAAATACTATAGGCATCGTCACAACCCATTAGCATGTACGTCTTTTTCACAAAGGTGGGGAGTACAGAGGGAGTATGTCGACACCGTCACACCCATGGTGTCCCCTAGCCATGAGTGACTGTGCGCATCTAATACTGTAGAATTGCAGTTTACTTTAAACAAATTAAGTTAAAAGAACAAGCACATGCATCTTCAACATTGGCCAATATGTACAAGTCAAATAGTTTCCTTCGGGTGATTACCTGCGGCCTTGTAATTTAGTTGTATTGTTTAGGATGTGGTTTTTGCAGTTCGGATGCAATTCGAATTTATTCCGGTGTAAGTTTAAATTAATGTTTCTGTCAAAATAATTACAATACATGTAAAATCGGACAATACCGATCATCTTCCAATTATTTGGTTGTGTTAAATGTATGTGCCAAACGAATGAACAAATTCAAAAGAATTAGAAAAAAAATTATCATGTATCAATACCATGCTTCTGTTAATCTAGCGATGTGTTCTCTACGGGATGTAGTGCATTGCCCACTATATTTATTACTGGCTGGGAATCATATGCAGCTGCAGACACCTGCTGTTTAGATTCGTGGTCTCGCGTTCAAAGTGAAATTTCGGAATAGTTCTGCTTTCTTTGTTAAATAAACTATAAACTAATGCGATAAAGACTGATGTTATCCGCATGGAATAATGGAATTAGTCTGGTTCACGACATTCTTACAAAATGCTTCTTTTTTTATATTTTTTTTTGAAATCATAAACCATTGAGAACATGTCACGTGCCCCTCCATGGTCATTTTACTTTTGGCAATCCAATATAACCTGCGGCTCAAGGCCGCAGGTTAATGAACTAAATGACAACAGTACCTCAGCCAAACAATGATCGGATAATGTGCATAACTACGCTCAGTACCATTAAATCCAACCACTGGTACAGGGGCGAAAACAAGAGCGAAGTCATCACCTATTTCAAGAAATTTTTATCACTGAAGGGCTATAACTCACAAATAATCCAACCAAATAATGAGAATATGCAAAAGCTATAGGCTAAGAACTAACACTTACAAAAGAGTAATTTCCAGTTTTTCATTACATCTTTCACCTGAGTAAGTTGATCAAGTTGACCCTTATTCAAACTTGACCTGGTGTGAAACAAACTTTCTGACCAAGATTCATTAATATCCAATGAAAAACAAGAAAAATATTTGATGCAAGGTATCAAACGGAAGCGGTAATGTTTTGGTGTACATCTGACAGAAAAAAACTCAAGGAGTGGTGTTGCAAACCAAAACTGTAAATGTGTCTGAACGACACGGATGCCCCTGCTTTTGTTCTGTCAGTAAAGACAAATCATTGCCATTTACAATAAAAAACCTATAAGTATGACCTTGATGCTATGTCTTGTGCATGACAAATCTGCCTTATTATGTTTAACATTTATGCCAAGTGATATGAAAATCCCTGTATGAATGGTAGAGTAATGGAACAGATGCAAAATACACCCGTTTATTGTTTGACAGCTGTGACCTTGGAACTAGGTGACACATTGTGTCATTATCATTTTTGCAAAGTTATTTCAAAATCCCTTGATGACTGGAAATTAAAGACTTCATGCTGATCACACCTGTGAAGTTTCATTAAAATCGGACCAAGGGTATAGGAGATGTAGAGCTGCCAAGACACCGTCAGATGGCAGGCCCTGAAATTGTGTCAAAATTCATCTAAATGGATGCACAAAACGTTCTAATATACACGTGCTGCACAAATAGGCCTATACAATTACAAGCACATTATAAATCACTGAAACATTATTATGTGACCATTCTGAATAGACATTTTCTGCACACACCCATTCACACTATCAATAATTAGTTAAGACATGTTTCAATTATACAAAATAATTAATGTACTATACAGCGTGATTAACTGTCAATACCAGGATTTTCTATTGATACCGGACAATACCGTAGGATACCGTCGTTTAGTAGTCACTTCGCTTGGTTCCCGATTCATTCGGTAACAGTTATAAGTGGACCAGCAACCAGAACAAATAAGTGCTATTTATAGTACAGACTTAATAGACTATTCTAGGCAGTTCTAAACTTTTTTACTGTTAGAATTTCAGCAATTTATTTTCGTTATCTGTAATTGATAAATAAGAAAATTCATATGAAACCCTATATTATTGTTTACACGTGAAAACATCTGAGTACATCATTTGTAAATGAATAAAACTAGCGATCAGTTAAGTAGTTTTGAAACAAGAGCTGTCCTGGAACGGCGCGCTCCACTATTCGCAGCGCCATGCTAGGATAGTACAATTATTATATATTCAAAACAAAATGCTTCATAACAGCAGCATTACCCTCTGCTGTGTAGAGGTTGGGGCTTCTAAGTCGAAAAAGGGGGATAATTTGGTCAAATTATGCAGGACCGTTACCTATACTCATGACTGTGAAATAAGCATTTCTTAGTCCAAAAGGGGGCATAATTTCAACAAAATGCTAAATAGTTATTTTCTCCTGTGTAGGGGTTGGGGTCATGATGGTGAACAAGTATACACAGTATCAAAGCAATATGTCAATGCACTATGGAGATATTAGAGGTTAAAAAACCCGTACCTAAACTTTAACATTTGCACTATTTGCACTAAGTAGAAAAAGGGGGCATAATTTCAACAAAATGCCTGATAGAGTTACCTAGTCTTGCATATGGGTTGGGGTCATGATGGCAAACAAGTATGCAAAGTATGAACGCAACATCTCAAAGGACTTAGAGAATATAAGAGGTTAAAAAACCTGTACCTAAACTTTAACAAAAGAGTTACGCCGACGCCGATGCTCGGGTGACTGCAATAGCTCCCCTTATTCTACGAATAGTGGAGCTAAAAAAGAAAAATAGACACCTCAGCAAGTCTACGGTCAAAGGGATCAGCAATTATTATTAAAACAGAAATTTATTTTTTATTTTAATTACGAACATTATCTATCCAAAAAATGTAAATAGGGTGGGATCAATAAGCATTGAAATATGTTTATATATAGTCATCAATTAAAAGCTGCAATATTCACGCAAACAAATTTATTCATTGTATTAACTAGCAGTAACTTGTCCTTTAACCTCCAAGAGAGAAATTCACATTGCATTCAAAGAAGGAAGCCGCTTATCACGGCATCCTAACAAAGCCTCAATTGTGCAGCAACCGTCACTTAAGCAGCAACCGTCATTTGGGCAACAACCTCATTCACTACATAATCTTTTCATTCACGAAGTTACAATTTACTATTAATTGTACCTCTTCATAACACCAATCTCTGTACAACAATCACACTTGCACAGATGATGCTCAGAAGAGATTTATTAAAAGCTGCCAATGAATATAAGTACAATGCAACCTCTCTAGAGTAACCCTCCATAGAGCAACGCAACCTCTCTTAAGCAATATAATCATTTTGTTCCAGAAGTAACTATATTCACTATACATTTTACCAGTCCAGAGCAACAACCTCGGTACAACAACAAAACTTTGTGTTTCCCAAAGGGTGCTGCTCTATAGAGGTCGTACTGTACATGTATACTGTATAGCGGGTATATTTCACGGGGTGCAATGTTCGCGTTTTCTGGATCCCTTTGAATTCACGGTGTCTTAAATTCAGGCAAACAGCTTCGACTGCGAAAATAAAACCTTGTTAGTAAACATGAAATGGTAGGTCATTTAGAACAAGACTGTGTTCAATAAATGCTAATGCCCCCATAAAAAAGCTAAGTCAATCAGGGGCCATAATTCTGTTAAAATGTTGGATAGGGTTACATGGCTTTGACAATGTAAGGGGCTTATGATGGTAAACAAGTATGTCAAGTTTGAAGACAACGCCTTGATGTAAGACGAAATTTGGATTAACCAAGAATTGGACGCTTAATAAGTCTAAGTCCAAAATTAGCTTAAGGTCAAAATGGGGTTAGGCAATACAGGCGTGTGGAGAGTGTTCACATAAAACATCCATGCAAGTATGAAAGCTTTGTAGCAAGCCATATTAATGCTAGAAGAAACGGTCAATTTGGGTAAACCAAGAATTTTGGCCCTTCCAAATAAGTCTAAGTGACTGCAAAATTAGGTCAAGGTGAAGTTCAAAATGGGGTCAGGTGATACAGGCGTGTGGAGAGTGTTCATATACAATATCCATGCAAGTATGTAAGCTTTGTAGCAAGGCATATTAATGCTAGAAGAAACGGTCAATTTGGGTTAACCAAGAATTAGGCCCTTCAATAAGTCTAAGTCTAAAATTAGGTCAAGGTGAAGGTCAAAATGGGGTCAGGTGATATAGGCGTGTGGAGAGTGTTCATATACAACATCCATGCAAGTATGAAAGCTTTGTAGCAAGCCATATTAATGCTAGAAGAAACGGTCAATTTGGGTTAACCAGGACGGACGAACGAACGGACGGACGAACGAACAAACGGACAGGTGAATCACTAAATGCCTCCCGAACTATCGATACAGGGGCATAAAAATGTACGCAAACAAAATATTTTTTTCGTAAACATTCACACGTTACGTAAACTAAACCGTTGAATTGAAGAAGTTTGATGCACCAGCTTATAATTAACACCTTCTAACTTTGAGAAAACACTGTGCACATATGCAATTATATCCATATGCAAAGAGTTTACACACGTTTTTACAAAGTTCTAAATTAAATTTCGAATTCGAATTACATTTTATGATATATAGAACTATTATGTCGTATTATTTTAATTATTGCCGTACTGTTCAGTATTTTGCTAAACCGACGTACTTTATGCAAAGTCATTGAGTAAACGTTGGTTTATTTCTTGTTGCTCCTTCACATGTTTTAATCATGTTAAATTTGTATACTGTATAGCGGGTATATTTCAAGGGGTCCATTATTCGCGTTTTCTGGATCCTTTTGAATTTGTTGGTAAACATGAAGTGGGAGGTCAATCATACGTAATGTACACCTTGGAATATAAAAAAGAACGGAAATTTATTGCTGAACACGGAAAATTTATACAAACAAATACTTTTTCGGCAAACATTTACACATTTTGCAAACGAAATCATTAAAATCATTTTAACGTTGAGAAAACATGATGCACGTATGATATTTGATACACATGCATAGAGTTAGTATTTTTACGAGGTGAATATTTCGCTGGGTTTAGATTTCGCGCTATCGATGTTGACCGCGAATATAGCGAAAATTAAACCCACGTGAAATATACCTGCTATACAGTATTTACTACGTGAATATTTCGCTGGGTTTAGATTTCGCGCTATCTATGTAGACCGCGAATATAGCGAAAATTAAACCCCCGTGAAATATACCCGCTATACAGTATACAAAGATATATATAAGCGCTATAACTACGGCAAGTATAACATGAGGGGATGCACTCGATTTTCCTACCTCCATTCTATCAACGCTTACTTGACCAGAGATAGCGTTACGATATCCAGCTAGCATGAACCTTAGGAGACACTTTCTTACTGTACTAAACATAGCAACAATCACAAACACCCAGGCTGATCTGATTGGCTGATCTGTGAACACTTGTAGCAATATGATGGGCAGAACGCTCAGATGTCGTCCAAAAAATGAGATCACCTCCCACAGGCTCTTAAGATATGATAGAACCTTCTGTGATCTCATTTCAAACCTAGAAAATAGAAATCTAGCTTAGCTGTAAACTAGAATTGTTTGTGTGAATGAAACAGTCAGGTGATGCATCCATTATTTTGCACAAAACATTTCCGATGAGGAAGGAGAGGGAATGACAGGTTGAGTTAACACTGTTATTTTATTTCTCTGGCCTAATGGACTAATCATATATCAAAGCTAGGTCCCTAATATCGGTAAACAAAGCAAATATTCTATACACTATGTTCCATCTGAACATAAAAGTTGTAAATATGCAAAAGTTTAAAGACTAGAAATTCGTGCCCTCGGGCAAATTATGTCGAGCCTCGGCGCACGTTGAAAAATGGCTACAACTTAAATTAGCCTTCAATTTGATATTTGACCTTCAACTGTGACCTTGACCTTTGAGATAGGAACCTGGGGGTTGGGCATGACACTCCGCCTCATGGAGGTTAACATTCATGCCAAATGTAAGAAAGATTGGTCAATGTATGACAAAGTTATGGTCCGGACAAGCTTCAATTTGACCTTTGACCTCCAACTGTGACCTTGACCTTTGAGATAGGAACCTGAGGTTTGGGCATGACACTCCTCCTCATGGAGATGAACATTCATGCCAAATATAGGCAACATTGGTCAAAGCATGACAAAGTTATCGTCCTGACAAGCTTCAATTTGACCTTTGACCTCCAACTGTGACCTTGACCTTTGAGATAGGAACCTGGGGGTTGGGCATGACACTCCTCCTCATGGAGGTCAACATTCATGCCAATTATAAGCAACATTGGTCAAAGCATGACAAAGTTATGGTCCGGACAAGCTTCAATTTGACCTTTGACCTCCAACTGTGACCTTGACCTTTGAGATAGGAACCTGGGGGGTGGGCATGACACTCCTCCTCATGGAGGTGAACATTCATGCCAAATATAAGCAACATTGGTCAAAGCATGACAAAGTTATGGTCCGGACAAGCTTCAATTTGACCTTTGACCTCCAACTGTGACCTTGACCTTTAAGATAGGAACCTGGGGGTTGGGCATGACACTCCTCCTCATGGAGGTGAAAATTCATGCCAAATATAAGCAACATTGGGCAAAGCATGACAAAGTTATGGTCCGGACAAATTCGGACGGACACACATACACCAAAAGTGGCGACTAAGTCTCGCTCACCGCAAGCGGGCTCGACAAAAACCCAAAAAATCCATCCTTTATGGTCATCTATACATTAAGGATGTTTATTTGTCAAAGTTTGATGAAAATCCACCCAACAGTGTAATACTATGTGTTGCCAAACACCAAATAAACATCAGACAGTAATATATCATTCACTACAGTCCAGTTAAGATATTGTGACAGTGACGTACTAGTTTATGTGTACACAAAATGTATCAACCATTGTCTAAACAGGTAGAGAAATATAGTTTGTTAGTTAAGCATTGAAATCATAGCTGTTTGTACAGTATAAGCCTTTATTTATAATTGGTTTTACATTGTTATAGTGGACTCGACCGCTGCGTCACTGGATTTTTACCCTGACTGGACTATACAAACCAAATCTCAAGCCCTTGTAATCAGCAATCACCATGCACATTTGACAATAACAGAATCTATTATTAGTAACACATGTGTGCAAATTTCCCAATTACAGAATCTATTATTAGTAATGCATGTTTGCACATTTCCCAATTACAGAACCTATTATTAGTAACGCATGTATGCACATTTCCCAATTACAGGATCTATTATTAGTACAGTTCCGCTAATAAGACCACTTTGATTATTTTGAAATTATGCAGATTTTTGCCTTTTTAAGGTCCCAACGTATTAAATTTAGAACAAAAAAGGTCCGCTAATAAGACCGATTCGCTATTAAGACCACCTTTTTGACTGGTCTCATTAGCGGAACTTCACTGTAACACCTTTATATAATACAGGTTTATTGCTTTTATCATTGCCACCAGGGAATCCCACATGGGCGGCACCCACGTAAGAAACAATTATTATGTTAGTTGCAATTGGAGTGAATTTGATGCACTAATTCAGCATCAGCATTAGCAGTTTGATATTTGTAATATTACATATAAAATCCCATTCAATTAAACATGCTCAGTGCAATGATTATTGTGGTGAAATGTACTATAAACCATTGCCATGACAACACATTCAAAACAACATGGCCTTACGTTAGATATATTATTAAGGGAGACAATACAAACGTGACTACCAGAGCAATATCGTTATTGTTGTATACATGCAAGCTTCACCAACATCTCACTGTATCTGTAAACCGTATTATGACGCCAACATATATAATTATACACAGACATATATGGCTAATTATGTCAATTATTTTATTTACAATTCAGATTAATTTTCACACATTAGCATTAAGTATTCTGTTGTATTCAAACGCATATATAGTTGCATTCAAATCTTAAATCCTAAGGGAGATAACTTTTTGATGTAGGATTTGGCTTTCACCTTTAGATCTTTGCTTATTGGCCTACACCAATAAATGATATCTTGTTATTCAACAATTTGCAGATTTTTATGTATTTTTTATTTTGATTAGATTTTTGAGCGACTTGATGAGCGCCGGTTACTGTGATCTTAAGCTTGTATCATTCCTGTGCTCCAATATAATATTATTCTGTAAAGAAGTTTATGTTACGTTGTTGAGCTACACTCTGAAATAAGGTATGGATCTGGACAATTAATGTTTTAATTACTCTGCTGAACGCAAATTTATTTTGTTGCAATTAATTGTTCTTTGTTGGCTGTATAGGAGAGATCATGTTTGTACACAAAGGGATTAGTACCACCAGCTAGCTATTGGTGAATGGCAGCTTTTTATTGTTCATTTATCCAATAGATTGCCGGTGTGCATTTTGCATATCAATACGGTGATCTCTCCTATTAAATAAGGTCGTACAATATTGAGGATGGAATCCCTTAGGATTGCTTAATCATCAAGTGTTTCCGCAGTACACTGCCGATCCATCTATTTATATACTATATCAGACACTTACAGTACCACTCCATTAGAGCAGCACCTCTCAAAGCGTCCTAAGGATATTCGATTTTGAGGATTTCTTATGTAAAAATGTTGCAAAAGTTATGTAAAAATGCTATAATTGCTCCAATATATATTAACATATACTAGCTGATCGATGGGAAAGATTGTTCTAGTTCCACTACAGATAAAATATACCTGAAGGATTTGAAACATGGATACCTTCCAGGGTTACCCTACACCACCTGCAGGTCCTGAAAACAGACCCATTCCCAAAGCAAAAGGTCCAGCTTTTGGACCCTAGCACATATTCACTGAAACAATATTCAGATTATCATACAATTTCTTATTACCTTCATTCTCTTAAAACTAACACTAATGTCAAACATTATAAGCACACCGGTCAGCATGAATCTCAGCAAACATAGACGTAACTTCTCGATCAGAGTAATTGCCATATAGAGTGATGAGGCAGAGAAATGTTGTACGGTCACACTGATCGCTACCATCACTGACAGCATACAGTTATGTCGACCATTCGTAACTATGGTCTCCCATGTTGCTCTCAATCTATATAACTTGACCAGATTGTTAAGTTGAGACCTACAAGAAATTATTAAATCTTTTTATTTATTGAAATATTGTTTTTAAGTCCCACTGGGTATAACAGAATGTAAACCATATGAGGCTACCCTGAGTCACTTGAACCCGACACTTTATATCCGGTGATATAATGCTGAGTGTCAAGCAAGGGAGATAATACCATAATACCATAGAGTACTATTTTTTATGCCATTGGTAGTCACGGCCTTAGGGATTAAACCCAAGACATCTCTATCATGTGCACTAACGCTATTGAGGCGGATCAAGAAATTATTGCCTTACACAATAAAATTATGTTGCCAACTTGTTTTCTTTATATTATGTTAGTTGATGAGTATTTGGATGCTATTAAACATGGTGCCAACACCAAGACTTAAACTAACAAGCAATCTAGCATCTATGTCCCTGCGAGGGGTTTGACATTAATGACAGATAGGCAATTATAGGATTAATTTTTATAGTAGGAGAGCTAAAGCCGGAAGTCAAAGGACAAAACCTTTCATGAAAGGTAGAAGACAGGACCAGGAGAACACATAATGACAAAGGAATAAGATAAGTCCCAGGAAAAGACAGTCACCATAGGGATTTAACAGAATGACAAGATCAAACATTTACGACAAGAATGCAACAGTTTACAATGACAAAAGTCACAAAACAATTAATAAAGGGTTCTGAAAGGGTTTTCTTGACAAAAAAGGAAATACATGCCCTCAGGCAGTCATTATGTTGATCCCACTGCACTTCTACTTCAAAGGTTTTATGTGGATGTTGACACATTAAAAGCACAACATTTTTTCATTCAAATTTGATAATCGAGTTACAGAGTAATTATAGCACCTGAGATAATATTGACATGGCTCATCGAACAACATATCATCTAATGGTGAACAAATGTGCCAAGTTATTTTAAAAATTCCACATTAGATAACAAACTTATAGCCTGGACAAATTAAATATAGACAAGTCAAATGATGTCAATGTTAGACCTTTGAACTTGGAGTGTAACGTGACACACCATCTCATTATGGTAAGCATTCTTGCATACAACAAAATAAATAAAAGAAATGCTCCAAAAAACTTTACTTTGGTTACTGACCCCTTACTGTGACTCTGACCTCAGAGAAAAGAACATGGGGTTAACACACGGCACTCTTTCTTATTGGGGTTAACATTCATGCCAAATATAAGCACCATTGGTCAAAACATGTCAAAGTAATGGTCCGGACCAACTGCAATTCGACCATTTACGCCATCTATAACCTTTGAGCTAGAGGTTTGTACAAGACACTCTTCTGACTGAGGTTAACATTCATGCCAAATATAAGCAAGATTACATGTTATGGTCCAGACAAAATTGGACAGACACGAAAAGTGAGGACTATGCCTTGCTCTGGCAAGTGGGCTGGACAAAAAATGAGAGCTCAGATTCAACATCACCCGGCTGTACAATTTCCTAGGTGTCCGAGGAAAATGAATGAAAAATACTTGGACGTCCAAGCTTTTTCCAAGGAAAACGTTGGAAATCTTGGACATTGATCAAGTTGTCCAAGCTGCCAAAACAATTTCCGTGGACATTTCAATGGACAAATAAAATTTTCCTCGGAATAGCTTGAACATTATCTCGGAAAGTGAAACTTAGTCTATTTTATGCTCGGAAAATACGTACAATCCAGAACTTAGACATTTTTCAGCTTGGACATCACTCTGAAACCTCAACTTAGTTAATTTTTAGCTTGGACATTGGACCTCTTGGACTAATAGATAATTGTACATGTCTTATATACACACAAATAGCCTCCATTCACCACCTGGGTTGATGAGAAGCTGAGATAAGAGCCTGTTTACAATCTCCCAGTCTGATTTATTGCTAGTTTGAATTTCCCCAAAATATTTCCTCTCTTCTGATTGGCTAGTTTGAACTTGTCTGGGGTTCATTGTCTCAAGATCTCACAAAAATGTGCAATGTTTTCAACAGTTTATGGGATATTGCTAGTTTGAGTATTTTGGGAAGTGTTTTGAACCAATCAATCCTCTAATACTTAAATTAAGGATACTTTTGCATCTGACTTATATACTGCAGTACAAGGATTATTAAATGTGGAATTATTTATTCAAAACAACAATTGTAACAGAGCTCTGTGAAGTTTGATGAATCATTATAATGGTAAGTAATTTAGTATTAAACAACAGCTTTTTAAGTAATGTACACAATGTTTTATTTAAATTGCTATGAATTTGAGCTTAATTTACATTGTGATAGTGTTAATGTCAAATTATAATTTAATTTCATTACCTAGACTCTCAGGAAGTGTTGAGGATGTGCTACATGTATCAAGAATTGGGTACTATACTACAGATTGTAATCTCAACCCTGAATCTTTATATATAGTCTTGGTACAAATTGTTATAACTACTATTTAAAGGTCAAGACCTCATGTGTTTATTATTTTTATCTAACTTTAAAATAACAGAATGTCTGAATATCTGTACAAGTTGATAGTAATTAATGTTTACTAATTAACACAATCAACATTAAAAGTTCAAATAAAGTTTAATTTTAAACAAAAAATGATATCTAATAAATTCTAAAAACATTTTACAGGAACAAGCAGTCATTTTAATTTAGGTTGAAATGATTTATGAGGATAATTTTGGAACCAAGCAACTCAAAATAATGGTACTTTGATGTGTGTGTGCATGAAACTGGACACAATGTTAGATGAGTAAGAAGAACGTGAACACATCAAAGATGAAGGCTTATAATGAACCAGGTACAAATTCAAATCATTCATATAAATAACAATATACAACTTTAAACAATTTGCCATCTAAAATGTCAATGAGTCATTTAAAGTGATATCAGAAGCTGTAGTGAATATATAACAAATGGAAGCATTGCACTCTAACCAAGGGTTTTATATCTAATGTCACATGTATATAATATAAATTGTTGATATTCACAAATTAATAAGATGAAGCAGTATATATTGTTCTATTGCAATGTTATAGACGCTGCTAAGAACATCTTGTTGAGGAACTGAATATCGCATTGCATCAATAGTGCAATGCTGTAATTTAAAATTATTTATACATTTAAAGATAAATATGATAGGGAAATTATACATATTGTATTTATGATTTTAGCATACTTTTTCTTTTTAATATTACTATTTATAATTTACAGGTTGAAAGCTTTGATGAACAAGCTGGACCCAGTATTACAAAACTGTGGTTGAAGATACCGACTGTCAGGCTTATAAGATGATAATTTGCTGCAATTTATGATAAATGTAGCTATAGCAAATTGTGATGCTGTAGGAAATGAACACATCAGGCTGATCATATAATAGTGATTTGTGTTTTGTTAAAATTTGTTATCTTAGTTAATTACACTCATTAAATATTTTAATTATTTTATTAATTTTGTTCAAGTACTTTTTAAGCACACTAAATGTTTGTACAGGTGTCTTCATAGGACAGGTGTTCATGGAATATTCCTCGGACATCCAAGATTTTTTACCTCGGACATGTTCAAGGTTTATTCCTCGGACGTCCAAGGTTTTTACTTCGGACATGTCCAAGGTTTATTCCTCGGACGTCAAAGGTTTTTACTGCGGACATGTCCAAGGTTAATTCCTCGGACGTCCAATTTTTTCCTTGGACAGGAAATTTTTTTTAATTGAGAGAACCTTAGACAATTCCTAGGAAAAAACCTTGGACATCCAAGCTTACCGAGGATGTCCGATGAAAATATCTCGGACATCCAATCTTCCGAGAAAAATACCTTGGACTTCCAAGATTGCTTGGAAATACCTTGGACGTCCAAGCTTTCCAAGGATGTCCAAGGAAAAAACCTCGGTCCCAATACTCCGAGGTTTCCTAGGAAAGTATCTCGGACATTCAAGCTTCCACGTAAAAACCTCGGACGTCCAAGCATCCTAGGAAAATACCTTGGATGTCCAAGCTTTCCGAGAAAAAAACCTCGGTCCCAATACTCCGTGGTTTCCAAGGTTTCCGAGTAAATGTCCAAGCTTTGACCTAGGAATATTATGCCCCTGCCATTTTTTATATTTTCACTTGGTTACTAAACAGCTCGGAAAGTTCGTCACCAATACTCCGTGGTTTTTTTCTCGGACAATTGGTGATATATATAGTTATCTATTAATACGAGTTTACATTTTGCAGAATAAGCTGAAGTAGCATTGCTTTCTGCTAGCTACTTTATAAGCTTGCAATTTTGGCTTAAGCATCCTCTTATGCAGGCGGTTTGTCAAGTTACCAGGCAGGTGAACAACAAGAATGGGTTTAAGTGGTATGGTTCAAAATATGTCACCTGCAATCTCAGTACAGACACCCTCATCATCATGCCAAGCTTGACGGCTCATTGTAGGAACCAACCTAATCCACCTTCCAGGCGATATGCATAGATATATACATCTTTAACATGAGTTTTGGTCGAACATGCACGCCAGTTAGTGTGGCAACAACAAGATTTGTAAAAACAAACAAACCCCTGCTTATATAGTACCCAAGACATTCCAATAATGAATGGACTCCGTAAGTCTTCCAATTCATCATCCATTGAAAGCTAGGAAATAAACAGAATCATAGCCGACTCTCATAATTATGTTGAATTAGTAATTTAAAAGTCAGAATCTCAATCATATTTCTCAAATTGCAATTGATCTGAAAACGCCAGCGTAACAAAACATGGCAAGGCAACACAAGAGGGCCCAAAGAACCATAGGTCGCTCACCTGTCCTAATAGTTCATGCACCCCTAATGGTAGCCTCTATTGCATGTACAAGGTTTTCATATTGTCTTATGCTTTATAATTTACATCACATTTAGACCCAATGGCATATTGAAGTGATTTGACCTTGTGACCTAGTTTTTGACCCCGGATGACCCAATATCGAACTTGACCTAGATTTTGTTGAGATGATCATTGTGACCAAGTTTCATAAAGATTAGGCCAAAGTTGTGACCTCTAGTGACTACACAAGGTTTTTCTATGATTTGACCTTGTGACCTAGTTTTTGAACCCGGATGACCCAATATCGAACTTGATCTAGATTTTGGTGACATGATCATTGTGACAAAGTTTCATTAAGATTCGGCCAAAATTGTGACCTCTAGTGACTACACAAGGTTTTTCTATTATTTGACCTTGTGACCTAGTTTTTGACCCCGGATGACCCAATATCGAACTTGACCTAGATTTTGTTGAGATGATCATTGTGACTAAGTTTCATAATGATTAAGCTAAAACTGTGACCTCTAGTGTCTACACAAGTAATTGTGGACGGACGGACGACGGACGAAGAGTGATCACAAAAGCTCACTCTGTCACTTTGTGACAGGTGAGCTAAAAAACATGTCAGGCTAAACCTGTATATAACCCACAAGAACATGTCAGGCTAAACCTGTATATAACCCACAAGAACCTGTCAGGCTAAACCGGTGTATGACCCACAAGAACATGTCAGGCTAAACCTGTGTATAACCCACAAGAACATGTCAGGCTAAACCTTTATATAACCCACAAGAACATGTCAGGCTAAACCTGTATATAACCCACAAGAACTCGAAATGGTAGTATGTCTTGACAAATCTGCATCAGAATCATGAAATTGAGTTTAATGCTTTGTACAAATTACGAAACTGTTTTATTTAGAAATATTTGACATCCTGGCTTAGATCATAAAAGTGAAAGTAGCGCTGGGGCTAACAAACTTGGAATCAATTAGCGCGAGTGAAAAAATATGTTCACTGCGTTCAATGAACCAAATTTTCTAATATGATGTGCACTCCCCTGATTTGTTTGCATTTTCTTGAAACTGTAACCTATTTCTATTGATTGACTTTGAGAGGTCCCCATGGACAAAAAGTCTGCCATTTGTCACTTGGAGTTAAAAAACAAATTTAATTTATTTGGTGGTATTGAACCTACAAGAACATGTCAGGCTTAACCTGTATATAACCTTCAAGAACATGTCAGGCTAAACCTGTATATATAATCTATACCCTTAACATATACAACAAGAGGGCCCAAAGGGACCTAGGTTGCTCACCTGTCATCGTAGTGCATGCAAGCCCTGTGATTTGACCTAGTGACCTCATACTTGACCTAGATTTTGTTGAGAATTGTGACCTCTAGTGACTACACAAGATTTTTCTATTATTCAACCTTGTGACCTAGTTTTTGACCCCGGATGACCCAATATCGAACTTGACCTAGATTTTGTTAAGATATGGTCATTGTGATCAAATTTCATAAAGATAAGGTAGAAACTGTGACCTCTAGTGACTACACAAGGTATTTCTATGATTTGACCTTGTGACCTAGTTTTTGACCCCGGTTAACCCAATATCGAACATGACCTAGATTTTGTTGAGATGATCATTCTGACCAAGTTTGATAAAGATTAGGCCAAAATTGTGACCTCTAGTGTCTACACAAGGTTTTTCTATGATTTGACCTTGTGACCTAGTTTTTGACCCCAGATGACCCAATATCGAACTTGACCTAGATTTTGTTAAGATAATCATTGTGACCAAGGTTCATAAAGATTAAGTCAAAATTGTGACCTCTAGTGACTACACAAGGTTTTTCTATGATTTGACCTAGTGACCTAGTTTTTGACCCCAGATGACCCAATATCGAACTTGGCCTAGATTTTGTTGAGATGATCATTGTGACCAAGCTTCATAAAGATTAGGCTAAAATTGTGACCTCTAGTGTCTACACAAGCCAATTGTTGACGGACAGACGAAGAGTGATCACTTTGTGACAGGTGAGCTAAAAAGCACTGAAGCGATCATCCAAAGAAGCCGGCAATAAAGGGGTAAAGCCACGAAGGGTAAAAAATGGCCCCATGTCCAAATCCTGTGAAAATGATAAATTTAAACCATCAGTTGAAGTATTTTACAAAAACGGCATTTTTTAAGATTTATTTTTGAAACTGTTACCATGGTAACGGGTATAATATTTTGCCAAAAAATGCAAAAAAAGCTTCTATTTCCAAAATAGTAAATCGAAATGTAAGTGCGCATCCATAGTGATATTAAGAATTGAAACTTATCTTTCTTACGAATTTGGTTGCCATGGTAACAGTTTTCAAAAAATGCCCAAAATGCACATTTATGACTCCAAATTAAATAAAACGACGTTTTTGTTAAAGAGGGTGGGGTTCAGTGGAGTATATCAAAACAGCAAGGCGTATTTTTTGTAAGTTTTTTTGTATCATTGAAGTTCGATGTCTAATGATTGTGTACAGCATATAAAACATTGTACAATAAGTACTAAATGTATTGAGAATATGGCTAAAAGCGGGGTGAATGTCGTGCCTTCATGGCTCTATGCCGAGAGGAAATAACGTTGAAGCGCTACCTAAAATCTTAAAATTTAATATAGGCACAGCTCTCGACCATCATGAATTGTGCTGTAAACAATGTATTATAAAGTACAATTTCACATTTTAGTCATCTGATTTTGGTCGAGGACTGTGCCCATATTCAAAAAATCACTTATAGTGGAAAAATATGGACAAAATATGCCATTTTTGTGAAAAATGGCCAAACGTGGATACCAATTAGTGGACAGGTGACCGGTAAAAGTCAAATTTGATGAAAAATGCTTCCCTATGCAAACGGATAAAGCTATCCACATTACAAAAATATACAAATGACACATAATAACATACTTTGATAATTTAATAATTTTTAGGCCAATTCAGACCTTTCGTGGATCTACTCCTTTACAAATAATCAACAGATCACCAATTTATATAGCAATCTGAAAAATATGATAATATTTTATCTACTAAGCAAGTTTTATATTGGAACATGCATCGTTATGTAGCAGTATTGGCATGATTAATGAAAACAATTTGATAAATTGAAAAGTTAATTGTTACAGGCCTGTAACCTGCAACAAATACAAAGCTCATAGAGGGTACCATGAGCTATTTTTACTTGACTGTATATGTTTGTAGAAGCTATAACTGACAAAATGTAAGTTCACTAACAAGATTCCGAACACTCACAAAAATTGATCAGCAATCTAGAAGTCATTAAACTGATGTAGAGATTTTGATGTTTTATATGTCTTTGTCAATGATTCCGATTATGAGTTGCAATCTCATTAAAATTAAATCCTATCATTTAGCTATGCTATATATCAGTGTAAAGTAGTGAAGCGTTATATGGATTTGATTTAAATGAGATTGGAAGAGTTGAAAGTAACTAGCCGGTTAGAAACTTTGTTAATATCTGATTAGAGATTTTCTACAGCCGTTTTACTGGTTTATGGACAGTTATGCAGGCTGGTATAGTTAGCAGAGGGGACCTTATGATTGTAAGTCTCCCATAATATTACTTGCATTCCTACCTTTAGTGTAGACCTGTAGGATCATATTAGTCTAAGCAACTTTAATCAGCAGAAAACTTGTTCTAGATACAAGATGATTTCATACTGCAATGACATTTCATTGGCAAATTGCACTGACTACATGTATATATGCAATAGTATTTAATAAGCATTTAAATGGCATTCATACTGCTATAATGAAACATTGCAACAAACCCCCCCCCCCCCCTTATTTAATAGTTTAGGCACAATTTTTCACTCCTTAGGTACATCCCCACCATTCCTCCAAGATCCCAACACTTTAACACTGAATAAGTTTGGAGCTTGTGAACATTTTATTGAACAATGTATCAGGTTCAGCTGGAGTCAGTTAGGAAGTAAATGATACAATTTAAGATTATTTAAAAGATATAATAAAATAAATTTAGGCATTTGTATGAATGAATCTTCCTAAATTCTATGCACTACTTAATGCTATTAACACGTAGGTATGTTTTGAGTACTGGGAAGAATAAATCTTGTCCAAACAACTGCTTTTAGCATAATGTTTAATACCCTACCATCTTCCTGTACTGTGCTGACTGTATGTGGTATGTTTCACAGATTCAACAACTGAAGTTAGTAACAAACAACAGATGGTGGGTTAGGACAAACAATTTAAGATCTAACACCAATAATCAGAGTAGCAACACATTGCAAGCCACTGATAACCAATATGCAGTGTGGCAAAACAGTGTAAACCACTCATTACCAATATGCAGTGTGGCAATACAGTGTAAACCACTCATAACCAATATGCAGAGTGGCAATACAGTGTAAACCACTCATAACCAATATGCAGAGTGGCAATACAGTGTAAACCACTCATAACCAATATGCAATATGGCAATACAGTGTAAACCACTCATAACCAATATGCAGTGTGCAATACAGTGTAAACCACTCATAACCAATATGCAATGCAGCAATACAGTGTAAACCACTCATAACCAATATGCAGTGTGGCAATACAGTGTAAACCACTCATTACCAATATGCAATGTGGCAATGAAGTGCAAACAACCCAAACCAATTGGTAATGTGACATTTATACAGTGTAAATCACTCATAACCAATATGCAGTGTGGCAATATAGTGCAAACCACTCATTACCAATATGCAATGTGGCAATGAAGTGCAAACAACCCAAACCAATTTGTAATGTGGCATTTATACAGTGTAAACCACTCATAACCAAGATACAGTGCGACAATATAGTGTAAACCACTCAAAACTAGCATATACGTTGGCAACACAATGCAAACAACTCAAAACCAATATGCAGCGTGGCCATATCACAGTGCAAACCACTCATAACCAAGATACAGTGAGGCAATATAGTGTGTGCAAACCAATCAAAACCAATATGCAGTGGAGCAATACAGTGTAAACCACATCCAAGGATCAGTGTTGCAATACAGTGTAAACCACATCCAAGGAGCAGTGTGGCAATACAGTGTAAACCACATCCAAGGAGCAGTGTGGCAATACAGTGTAAACCACATCCAAGGAGCAGTGTGGCAATACAGTGTAAACCACATCCAAGGAGCAGTGTGGCAATACAGTGTAAACCACATCCAAGGAGCAGTGTGGCAATACAGTGTAAACCACATCGAAGAAGCAGTGTGGCAATACAGTGTAAACCACATCCAAGGAGCAGTGTGGCAATACAGTGTAAACCACATCCAAGGAGCAGTGTGGCAATACAGTGTAAACCACATCGAAGAAGCAGTGTGGCAATACAGTGTAAACCACATCCAAGGAGCAGTGTGGCAATACAGTGTAAACCACATCCAAGGAGCAGTGTGGCAATACATGGTAAACCACATCCAAGGAGCAGTGTGGCAATACAGTGTAAACCACATCCAAGGAGCAGTGTGGCAATACAGTGTAAACCACATCCAAGGAGCAGTGTGGCAATACAGTGTGAACCAATCATAACCAAGGCATACTAAAGTTGTATATTAAGTATAGTAGAGATATGGAATTAGTAGAAGAAAGAAGACAATATTTACACAGGTACAATATAAACTAACCTCCATTCTTTCACATGTGACATTTGTATCTGCTATGAACTGTACAGAAAGTGGCATGAACAATACAGTGGACAGTCTGACCACGGAGTACAGAGCAGTGGCTACAAACACTAACTCTGCTCTCAACACGCCCCCGGTGTATACAAATGTCACAAAGACCACAAGGCAGATGAGTTTTATGGACACGAAGAAAGGCCCGAGAATAAACCCTCTAATGTATCCTAGAAGTTTCATTTTCTGTGTTTCCAGCCTGCAATGTCATTGAACAAATATTGTAAAATCATTACTTTTCACGGTGTTAAATTTTCATTGATTTTGTGGTTGAACTCGACCACAAAATCTAATCCCCACAAGTAATCACCCTTCCAAATATGGAGCAAAGTATTTCCCTACCATGTTCTGTAAACCACAAATTTACAACCCCACGAAATTGCATTTTACCAAGCCCACAAAATTATATGCCCACCAAAATAAGTGATTTTACAGTATTCTAAAATTATGTATATTGTTTGAATTTTAAGACAACAGAAATAAGACTAATAAAACAAAATGATACATCAGTTTGTTATAAAACAATAAATAAGGTGAAAAAATAAGTGCTATTAAATTGTAAGTGGGAATTCCAACAAAATCTACAGGTAAATTTAAACAGACATAATTCACATTCAACAGAAGCTGTCTGTAAGGTAAGACTGCACGCTCAACTATTCAAACTATTGTCACGGTGGGGAGCAGTGCCCTAGAGGTACGACCTACATTTTGAGATTGAGATCAGGTCCCTGGTTCAATCCCAATCTGCACCACTGCAAGTATACCCCACAATGCTCCACTTTCCCCAGGTGTATGAAAGGGTAAACCTGACACGGTAAAAAGCCAATGCGTGTCAACTTGTGACTCCTTGATCAGGGAAGGGTAATTGTATATAATATTATACAGTCGGCTGAACAGACGCGTGTTCTTGGTGTACCTTAATTTGGTGCTTTGTACTGTCATGGGAACATTTAGTTTATACTCATTTATTTAAGGTCTATTGTGAAACAAGTATTTCCAACTTAAATTAATCACTCTCGACACATCATTCTTAATTTTATACGTCGCCATGAGAGTATAAGAGAAGAGAAGCCAGTTTCCCTTTTATGCCGAGCGTCTAGCAAGGGAATTTCTTGTACCATTTTTATTTCGTCTTTGGTAATTGATGCGGCCTGGGAAAAACTAAGGACCTCCCACACCTGAAGCAGACGCCCTACCACTAGGCTAAAGTGTAAATAGGCCCAACAAGGACAATAATTTGAATTAAATTCATCCAAGAGTTATCAAACTTTGTAAACTAGGTAACATTTATGGTGGTGAAGACACATGTGTCGTTTGAAACTTGACGACTCCTTGTATCAGCCTAGCAGGCACAGAGATATAAACTTGTAGGTACTTTTGCACAGAAGCAAAATGGCAAAGACCAACAAAGGGCTGTTAAATCAAATTTGAATTAAAATCATCCAAGAAAAAGAAGTTCAACAGTCAGTATGAATGCTTTCATTAGAAGAATATCTTCCGACACTTTCAGTCTAAAATAGGAACACTACTGGTATCGGACCAGTAGCCGAACAAAAATGGAGGTTTTCTCTGAATTTGTCTCTAAAAACTGTTTGTTTACAAAAATAATCGGTAATTTTATAAACTTAAGCCTTTCCACCTTCTAGAAATGTAAACAACTCTAGCCTCGTCTGTGCATGCGTCCCAAAACAGGGGCTCCATAAGGGTCCCTATTTAGCACTAATTGGTTAGTCTACAATACCAGTATCCGAACAGATTGCTTTATCGGCCGATTTAACGATATTTATAGCTAAAATATAAACTATTTTTATTTTAAAGAATGTAAATAACCTTTACTCGATTTCCCAGCACTCGTCAAAATGTGTGTGGCTATCTGCCGACCCATACCATACTAGAACCGTACACCATCTCGTGCACTCAATTATCACATGGTGCAATCCATTGGATTGGTTTATCCTCAGAATAAATTTTCATAATCATGAAATAAGATTCACATCAGCTTCATTATACTCGCGTAAATGATTACGGCACTCAAATTCGAAATTTTCATTAATCAAGGGAGATTACTATTTGCAAAATATAATTTAGTGGATTATTTCCCTTGATTGACTAGAAAAATTGGCGCGGATCTGTTACACGTTTCAAAAGGTAAAATTAAAGGTTTGGTCCATTTTTTAAGATTTCTTTATTTCAATTAAGCTATTTTAATGCATAATAAGCATTTAAAGACACTTTATAGAGGTCGTTTGGTTAAAAGGCGCCAATGGGGAAAGATTTGCGTGCGCATAGGAGAGTCTTCGGAATCCCTCAGATGTAAACAAAACAGAATGTGGGTGGGGTAATGAAGAAAGTAGAATTTCTGTGTTAATACTGTTCTTTGGGTAAAGAAACTTTACACGAAGCTTACTCATGTGATAGAGCTCCAAAACAAACAGTAATTTCCTTTTGGAGAGATACAGGAGAGGAGAAATAACGATCGTTCGGATACTGGTACTGTTTGGCTACTGGTCCGATACCAGTAATGATGAACTATTTTTAATCTTTAGTAAGTAAGTTTAAATTTTACAATAACTTTAAAGGTAGATCTAAATAAGCAAAGAAAAGGTTGATCAAAATGAAGCCAATGTGCGATAATAAAGATATAAGTAATAACATGAGTGAGATGTAGATGTTATCATATCACTGGTAGACAATGCTATAGAACAACTAACGAAAGCCATTGAAGCATAAATTTGGAGAAGGTAACAGCAAAACCAAGCAGCTCTTTGTACTCCTATTTGCTTTGCCGGGTAAATTGAGAAGCCTTGGCTTATATTTGTCAAAGTTTGCAAGGTATTTATAAGTTCAGTTTTAAAATATAGCTATGAATGACACAATGACTAGAAAAGAATGAATGCTACAGCAATAATGAATTATTCAATGTTTCACAAGATAGCTCAATTAGTAGAGCATTCAAAATCAGTACGGTCCATAGCTCAGACAAGACGTGTGCTATACCTTGACAATGCACAGACTGTAATAGTTGTACTCCCTTTTTGAACTATGATTGATGTCAAGAAGTGTTCAAGAATTGTATGTAGTAATTGGTATTCCAGCAGCACTGGTTGGGTCAACACAACTCTATGTAGATGATTTTTTGCAGAGATACAGCATAAAACCAAAACAAACAAACAAAGAAACAAACATACAGGAAGGGTAAGGAAACAGAAATAGGGACTTCTACAGCAGAGGACATAGTTACTATTCAAGCAGGGGAGGGACAGACTCAAAGCATGGGACAGAAAATTAAAGCAGCGAGGTGACAAACAACTAAAGCAGGGGACAGACTATTTAAGCAGGGTTGAAACTATTGAAGCCGTGACAGACAAATGAAGCAGTAGGCGTGGACAAGGGGACAGGTGTAGTGAGGTATACATGCAATGCAGCCTGAGAAGCAAGGTATGTTATTTGACATAATTCTACATATACCAGGCAAAGAAACGTCTACACATAGGCAATATATATGTTAAATGTGCGGCTACTAGAACTCAGAAAATACATGTTATTTTTAAAAATATTTTTCTGACCAACAGAAACACCCTGTGTTACCAAGAGAAATGTAACAACAATGACAATACTGAAGCTCACAATTACCGGTACCATATAGCCAATGGATGTTTCCCGAGCTTTCTCCTCAATCAGTCCAAAACCAGTACAAAACACGGGTTACATGTCCATGGTTGTTGGCAATTGCAAGCTTAATTTATTCATGGTATCATTACTGTTAAGTTACATTTAGTAATAAAGGGTATTTCTATTTGCCAGCAAAAAAAATAATTGAAAATATAATGTAGTTATTAAGTTCTAGCAGGTGCAAAATTAACACTACTTTATAGAAGATGATTTTGTGTTTGCCTGTTATATATAAATGAATTATGTTAGACTAATTAATATGAACATAAGCTAGATGAGTTAGTTCCTGTTAGAATGTTGACTACAGTAACTGTAAAACCATTAATATTTGTATGGGATTAATATTTTAATTGCCAATTTTATCAATTAAATCCCAATTAAAATACATGATTTTACAATATGCTAGTATGCTAAGGCCAAAAAATGAAGTTGCAGTTCCGGTAGCTGTACCTGCACTATGTTTTTGCCCATACCCTAAATCTGCTAGTCACTGCCAATCATTGATTTTCCAGGGCATAAAATAATTTTTAAAAAAATCACCGATCTAATTTTCTTTCCAGGACTAAAACCACATTATAATTTGTTTCGGCCTAATATACAAGCATAATGCAGTGCTCTGTTAATGAAGCTAGCAAGATGATGATCCTCATATAATAAATATAACTCCATGCATTTGGTAGTAGTATATATAAATAAAATGCATTTGGTAGTATCATATATAAATAATCAACAGCCAAGTAAGGCCAAAATAAATTAATATTGTGGTTCTGGTAACATGCTGAATAAATAGTGGATAGGTAGATAGCAAAGACATTTTTTTTTTTTAATTTATTAATTATTTTATTGATTTTATGCACTGGAAAATCACTGGTCCACAGTAACATCCAGCGAAATGCCAATGAAATGTTTAGGGGTAGAGGCAAAATCATAGGGCAGGTTGGGTTACCAGAAGCACAATATCATTTCATTTTGGCCTAATATAAAGATATTTATGTAGGTGGCTGGCAGCACATCTCGAACCATTTGAAAATGTTCATACAAATTAACCTGATCTTCAAACCTTTTATTGGCATAAATTAACCTAATAGTTGATTTCTTGTCTAAAATTCAATCAAGGTCTTTGTTTTTCTAAGTGGAGAGTATTTAATTTACCAATTTTTACCAGGTGCACTATGCACTCTAATCTAAATCTCCGCCAAGACACAAATTTCTCACGGAAATTGATAGCTTTTACATGCCAAGCTTATATATTAATATATATGGTTGAAGAACAAGTTAATTTATTTGGATTATCAAAATTCGGACTTGATTAAACAATTCAAAGCTGAACACATATTAATATTCATTAATACATAATGACATTATCAACATAATATGGGCATCTTATTGTATTTCTAACAAATATTTACTTACCTTTTTTTACACAATACATTGTACATTACATTCCATATATCAATATTTCATCTAACAAGCATGTATGAAAACATTTGTACTTTACAAATAGTTTGAGAGGAACAACATGAACAGAAAAATAATTTCAACATTTAAGCCTAGGTCCCACTGAGCATTTTTTGCCGTCGGCGATGTACTCCCGATGGAAATTAATGAGCTATCAGGACATCGGAAACAGGTTCCTTGTGGTCTAGGGAAGCTTCAGGGAAGTCATAAAACAGTTTGTGATAGCGGAAGAAATCGGGAGAACATCAATGATGTGGAATTCATCAGTGGGACCTAGGCTTTAAATAATGAGCACATAGCTGCAGCACTGTTTGGTATCAAAACATACCATAGTGTGCTATATTTTATTCCTCTCAAACCATTGTTACAGCTTTGATCAAATACAGAAGAGAAAACAATATAAGCAGATGTTCCTACATTTTGTATCATCAATCAGAAGACGTTGCTAAGGAAGGCTCGTGGTTGCTAAGCTCTAGTTTGTTTGATAGTCTTTGAATGCGTAGTCGTTTGGTGTTCCCTGCCTAATTGGCGAATGACCTACAACTTCTAGGGAAGAGACAGTCTAGCTAGCTCTATCCAAATAGACTCTTTTGTATTAAACATGCCACGTGTACAGCACTGATACATGTGAGACTACATCTGGGTTACCAACCAGTTCAACTCAAGTTGGCTGGAAACACTGAAAAGCGTTTCAGATATGACCAACAGCCTCGGTCGAGAACTGAAGCAAGGACTTCCTGATCTTTGGTCAAGAGCATTATCCACTCAACCACTGTGCCACCACTTTTAAACTCTTGCTATTGTTTGTATGATTGTTTTCAGGGATTTTGGCTCTTTATACATTGGAAAAGATGCTACTCATAATTATAGGGAGGATAACCCAATTTTGAACATTCAACTAATGTGTCCTTACTTATCTCCCTTGGCAGATCGCTTATCAAGAAAATACAAAATGTAGGAAATTCTGGGGTACATTGCCTAACAAAAGTGCTTTGTAGCACTTTCCAAGAGAGTTCATCCATGTCTTCCATGTTTCAATGAACAGGAAGTAACTCCAAGGAAGCGCCATGTAGCACTTTTAGTTAGGCAATGAGCTTCTGATGTCATGATGTATGTCATTAATTTGAACAAATGACTCAGTCAAGATATCAAGCATCGAGTTTGATTCACTGACCCTTAATTGAGCTTCATATTAATGTCATACATTGTAATATATCAGTGAGGGATACATGTATAAAATCTTACCTTCGCACTTTTCGTACAAGGTCACCAAACGGTTTTTCCCAACAATACATTTTTATCACACGCATTCCAGCGATGATTTCATTCATAAGTCTAACACGTTCATCAGTAAACTTAGCCGTCTTCTGTCTGCAAACAAAAATATCATGCATCACATGTGAGACTAAATACAGACTTTAAAGACTCATCTTTTAATGTGGAAATTCCAGGTAAAACCAGATTACCAAGCAAGGGGCCATAACTTTGAATGTTGTGAATACAAACAAATATTACAAACTTCAGTAACATATAATCAATCATTGACCCTGATTTGTATCTTGATTAAAATACGGCGATACTGGGGATGCTAATTTGGATTTATTTCGTGGAGAATAGGTGAGCATTATTTTTCACCAATCAGGGTTGCCTATCGTTCAAAAACTCGCCAAACACACATGGTCAAGATCAATGCGCTTGAATTAAGAGGACAGAATCGGTGCTCCATGTAGCATATGAATGATGATAACTGCCCTTGATTTTTATGTAAAAACCAAATCTGACCAATGTAGAGCGCGATATCTGTAGAGCGCGATATCTGTAGACTGGTACCTGAATTTAGAGAAGAGTTTTCCCATCCAGCCTTGGACTGGTACCAATAACAACAAGACAGCTAAACCTGCCAGAGTGGATGGTCCAAGTTCTCTCCATAATATAGCAAGTACAGCTATAGCTTCTAATGGACCAATCCACAAGAAATGTAGAAATATCACAGCCTGAAAATACACAACAAGAGATGTTTATAAAACATGCATGACAGCCCAATGGTCAGTAATGGTAAAGGTCATGGCAACCTTGACCTTTCACCTACTGACCTCCAAATCTATAGAGGTACTGATGGTGACCTATGAAGTTTAGAGATCCTGGCCTCACCCATTCTTAAGTTAAATGATAGGAAATCCTTTGATATGTACAATGTTATAATGTGTATACATAATTAGACAAAAAAACTTCCTTTTTATAGTTTTTTTATGGAAAGTTCTTTCATTTAAAAAACATAATAATCTACCAAGTTCAATCCCAGGAACTTTAACATGGTGGAAACAATTTTAAGTAACACTGAGATACTGTAAACCAATTTACTTTCGCGAATACTAACTTTCAAGTTTTGCTGATCGTATGCATATTCGCGGCTACAAATTTTCGCGTTTTTAAGTTTCCTGCAGTGTGCATATTAATGTTGTTAGCACTTTGCTGCGACTTAATTTCCCGAAATTCTACTATTTGCGAAATCCCCAAAACTAAATCACGCAAAATAATTTCTAGGTTTACAGTAATCTGACCTACCTGATCAAACCTGTTTACATCATTAGACATGAGGTTAACTATCTGCCCTGTTGTTGTTTTACCAAGACCTTCACTACTCAAACGTAAAGACTGAAATATAAATCATGAATAATTAATTACTGTACATTAACACATAGTGGACCATATAGAAAATTGATATTACTGTCAAATATGTAATCCACAACAAATAAAGCCTTTATTATTTTCATCAAACTGATGATGGCCGGGTAGGCATACAGTAGCGATAGTACTCAATAATCGACTAGTTGGAGAGTCATCAACTATTCACATCATAACAGACCCTTTCCTTGTTTCAAACCTTGAACCTTCGACAACAAAAGAAAATGCTTAAATCACTTTAGGGACATTTATTATGCTTCCAGTAACTGCGCTTATTTCAGCAATTTAATTGAAGTTCATGATTCAGCTTTTCCCAAGCCTTGGTGTCTGGAATTGGGACACTCTACCCACTCAATCACGGTGTCTATCAATCCTCGGGCCAAAATCTCCGAAAACATGTCAAATAGAAATCTCAGGTCAAATTGAGATTTTGCTCAAATCAGAGTCTGAATGTTAGATACAGTCAACTCTCGTTATCTCGAATTTCACGGGACCGTGGAAATTAGTTCGACATAACGAAAATTCGAGATAGAATTTTCGGCATCGAAGTTGCAAGATTTCCAGTTTCTGTCATTTTACGCCGCCATATTGTTACGGTCGTAAGAACGACATATTCGTGAGAAATGCTTGTTGTGATATTTATGTACATGTATTCCTCCTCGAGAAAATGCATTTTATTTTAATTATTATTTTTACAAACAATTGTTCGAGATGACATGTTTATTGATGTTAGTACGTAACCCGAAGCTTTATGACATGTTTGCGCAAATTGTTGCAAACAAATATTTGTTCAACAATGGAAGGCGCGAAAATTACAGGTAAATCGAAGATTTTAGACTGGCGAAGTGTGAAAAACATTCGACGCTAGTCGAATACGATCAGACTTCGACCCGACTTCGAGATGAACAATAGATTTATTGTGCAAATTGGTTAATCGGGACCAAAAAACTAATTCGACATAACGAAAAATTCGAGCCGAATTCGAGCCGAAACTTCGAAATGGGTCTCGAGATTTCATAAAGACAAAGAAGGAGAAAAATCGGGACTTGAAAAAAACTTCGACATAACGGAAAATTCGATATAAGCGAGTTCGAGATAACGAGAGTTGACTGTATATCTATAATAAACTTAGAATATCGGTTTCTCTTTTATGGTGCCAATTTGGAGTTCAGCCTCCCATGGTGATAACTCAAAGACACACATGACAATATTTGAGATGAGATTAAACTCAGATTAAGATATTTTAGGAGATCGGGCCAGTGGTATATCAGCCAAACTAACTAAGACAACTGATCACATGTGCAGAATAAAACTGTCTTACACACATCTATAACATTTGTAGAATAGATTTGTATAATTGCGCAATAGCATAGATTTTCTATCACAACAAATTAGCTGTCAACCACAAGGCTTTAAGAGGCTTTCAATGATCCATGCCTCCTACAAGACAACACTCATAAACTGGAGGCTGAATAAAAGTATTGATGTCTTTGTTTGTTTATCCATTCAATGCAATCTGAAAGATTACTGTCTAACCTGTGATAGTGCTCACCTTAATTTAACAACCACCTGTCTTAAATAGCAAACAATATTATATCGCAATGCTGTAAATTCATCATTTTTTGCCGGTATGAAATTTCATAAATTTTTGGTAAAATGTTAATTTGGTGGTTTCTTAAATTTGTAGATTTAAAATATTCCATTTGAAAAAAAACTATCCACCAATCAGTAAATGCTATATCTAGAGGTGTGTCACTATCCACCAATCAGTAAACGCTATATTTAGAGATGTGTCACTATGAACAAATCACCTGCTTTAAGCATCCATATTTAATGTATTCATGACTTCAATTTACTGTAAAATTATACATTTCCACGAGGCCACAGTTTCATAAATTTATAATTCTGAAGTAGATTGTGAGGTTAAGCATCCACATTTAATGTATTCATGACTTCAATTTACTGTAAAACTATACATTTCCGTGAAGCAACAGTTTCATGAATTTATTATTCTGAAGTAGATTGTGAGGTTAAGCATCCACATTAAATGTATTCATGACTTCAATTTACTGTAAAATTATACATTTCCGCGAGGCCACAGTTTCATGAATTTATCATTCTGAAGTAGAATAGGTTAATGCTAAGTAATACAATTTTCATAATTCTGAAAGAACTACTTACTGCTGTAGTTTACAAGCATAAATTTCCATGAACATATCAATTTGCAAATAATAGCGAAAAAATTAATTTGTCACAGAAATGTCTGATTTTACAGTCTGTATTTATAACCACAGGACAGATTTTGGCTATGAATCCATGTGTTTGTTTTACATTAGCTGAACAAGTAGACAGGCCATTACACTTTGAGATTTCATTTACATCATTAATAGTCTAACGACATGTCTAACATGGGACACCCCTATCATCAATAATCAATATATAACTGTAGGAATGTCGCTGAAGAGTTATCCATTCAAATCACACCGCACCAATAAATGCACGGAAACTTAAAACTCTTCCAAAAGAAGGAAGTTAAGTGAGGTTGTATTGATTACAGAGATAATGGGAAAATGCAAGTAATATAAACACTGCTTTACATTAACACATGGATGGTTACATACTTAGATATATTCACAGATTAATTTTACTTGACATATTTGTAATATTTCTGTGATATACTATTAAATACAGATAAATATTTCTGTCCAGTTTAAAATGGCAGTATTACCATTTCTACGGCAGTCAGCAACATTTTTCTAATTCTGTTTCTAAACATATTCCCATCTCTCATACAAGTGAAGGATTTGGATTTTTAAAGTATTGGCTGTCTAAGACAGGTGGTTGCTAAATTGAGATGACTTATTTAATTATCCTTGTCATTTTCGGGGTTTTCATGTCATTTTGCACTATCTCATGGTTTGAGTGTTTTGGTATTTATCTGTGATAACTACTTCGGTATGGACACGGCGACTTCAGTACTATGCACCGTCATCATAGAGGTAATGAGTTTGAATCCTACCCACCAGGTGAGGGTTCATATAGAACTTTCATATGTTTTGGTTCAACCTACCTTTCTATAAAGTAAAGAGCAACATGCAATCCTCATTTTCATACCAATCCTCTGTACACCAAAGAAGTATGGATGATGAGCAATGGCTATAACAATAGCACATAAACTGACTCCACCAGCATATAAATAACTCTCGGTTTTTGTAACTGTCGAATCTGGTGTGAAGTAGCGAATCAAGCCACCCAGTAATAATGGTTGTATAACTTTAGTTGCTTCCTGAAACATAAATACCAACACTTAACATATTATAAAGGCTATTTCTCAAACTCCAGGGGTGGTATTCAATATTGATCTTACTGGACTAAAGGATAAGGACAACCAATCAGATCACACCATATTAAACTCTTGGCCAGTAACAGGCGAAATGATTGGTTATCCTTATTCTCCAATTAAATAAGATCAATATTGAAAACCACCCCTGGAATTTAAAATATAATACTAAAACTTAAAGCATTATAAGGGCTAGTTCTCAATGAGGTATCCATGGCCTTTTTAATTACATTGCTTGTAAGTCAGTCCAAGAATTGACCCTGGACCCTAATAGTGTCCGAGAATCGAAGCAGGGATCTATCGATCTGCAGTCAAGAACGTTATCAATTTGACCACTGTGCAACACTATTGATGTATTTCATATTACATAAATGTATTTCATTTGACTGGGTACTTAATACTGGAACAAGATAGAGTCATCAACCACAATTATGAAATATTTCAATAAGACGAAAAACTGAGATAGATTTAATATTTGTACTTCAAGTAAACCAGGAGAGTTCAGTTGGCATTCTTTGATAATGCAATTTCATTGCCTTATAATAAGGAATAAATTAGCCGGTGACGTGGTCCAGTTGTTAGAGGGCTGGATTTGTAACCCAGAGATTTGGGTTCGATTCTTGGTCGCAGAAGGTTACATTACCCTACCATGAAAATTTGACAACAATGTTAATTTTCCTCAACACGAGAAGTTGCTGATTCCTTGAGGAGGGGTAAGTTGAGAGCAATTAGGATGCAGTTCAGGAAAACATTAAGTGAATCTGCCACCGTATACAACTGAAGAACTAGCAAAATAAACTATGGCTTATTTATGTACATGGGAATTATTTTCATTAGCTTTATGGACAACATTATTTTCACCTTTTTTGGACTGATGAGTGACTATTGATATTGTGTTGTAATATTGGTTTATTGGCATACCTCTAAAAACAGGACTATTCCAAATAACATGTATTCCAAACCAAACATTCTTATCAAGGCTTTGAATAAACTTGGCTTCGACTTTCCATCTTTAGACTTATCCACTTCTTTGAGCCATTCCCTGCAAAATTAAAAGTTAAGGAAGTATTAAAATGTAAGCATTTTGCGAGTCAGGCTAAACTTAAAAAATTCTTTGTTTAGAATTACCTATGACATAATGACATTTGGGGAATAATAGAATTTAAACAAGCGGGCTAGTACAATATTGATCAATTTCCAAGATGTTCATACTCATAATTTTAAAAAAATGGTTTCGGTCATTATCATTTTTCATCATCGCTGACTCATAATTTGTCATCAGGATAGGTGACTCATAATATTTGTGGTCCTTTGAGGACAAATAATGCAATCATATTGTAGATATTTGACAATATAGACGACCAACACAATAAGTTATGTATGATTAACTTACTGTTCTAATCGTTCACCGAGTACATCTGAATGGTCCTCAGCTACCACATTATACATATCCTCCACTTCTAACTGTCTGGCATATCCTTTCTTGAACAGTGGGTTCATCCACCTGAGCAATACAATAACTACATTATAGTACGACTTTTCTTACAACAAAACTTGATACAATATCTAGGACCTTTCCAGAGTTTCATTTTGGTGCACATTCCGAGTCCCTGAATCATAAAAATTGGTTGGGACTCACTAAATTTTGGAAATACTTTATTTTTATATATTGGGACTCATTGTTTTTTCAAGTACAGTGGGAAAGGATGCATAGTTTTCGAAACCAAAATGAAACACTGACTTTCTAACAACAAAACTAGATATCTCTAGTAGCTAAGGGACCTTTCTTTTAAACAACAAATTCAATTCACAACGCACAACAAAGGGAACTATAGCAGCCACAACTTTATTTAAAATTAAAGGTCACAGTCACCTGGACTCAAAATTGATAGGGGTCATCTGCTGGTGGTGACAAACCCCCTCATAAAGTTTGGATGCTACACACAAGCATTTTTGAGTTATTAATCGGAAATCATTTGGTCTTGAGTCATTCATATTAAACAATTTTACCAAAACATAATACTCATTCTCGACTTGAGCGTCAAGGACGTAACTGTAAACTTGGTCAAAGAATAAAATATGGTTGTTTTAACTTTGTGTTGACAGATTTTTCTCACGATCTTAGCTAATAATTACATCATACATGTATACAAAATGTACTTTATATTGCTAGAAAATAATGGTCACATGTATAACACACCAACATTCTTTGGTCTTGTTTACAACTGCTTATACAGTTTTTACCAGAGAATTTTACACGACTTTCAACCTTCTATTAGCATAATTTAACAGCTCATTTATTGTCTATATTTATATTCATGGTTGTAGGTGTTCATAAGCAGGAAGTATCACGAAGAAGCTTGAGGTGTAATACCAACTCAAATCTGAAAGATCAATTTTGCACGATTTGCATGCGGATATTTATATATATTCAATGCAAGAACCTTGTAATATATTCATGCATAAAGGTCAGGATCATGTCAAATTCTCCGTGCTATATCAGCATGAAGCTCAGTCTTACTGTAACTGGAGGTCACTCACTACATGTGACTCATTACAAGAGGGTTATTTTCAGATAAAATATGATACTTGTGTGTCACAAACAGATTAAATGATTTAAGTTTAAGCTAAGTTTTGCTGTAATTGTATGATAAATCTCGTTAGTATCTGTAGTTTTTACCAAACTAAAGTGATAACATAGAAAATACGAGAGTAACAAAAAATGAGTCACATATTAACTCATCACCAGTCTGATAGCAAATTTCATATTGATACTGTCACATATACAGATGAGTGCCTATTTTTAAAATGATGAAACTGCCAGTTCGTTGAGTTGAAAGCTCTTAAGAATGACAATTGTGAGAAGATTACATGACATAAAGACATCTTGCATCATAAAGTGTAATAAATGTGGCACGTGGTTGTGATGGTACACTACAATGTACCGGTACATGTACATTTAGGTTTCTACAATGATATTCCTCGAAGCCTGGAGTTTGTTTTGTGGTAAGAATTGTCTCACCAGCCCCATAACCATTTTGGCAAGGACAAATAATTCTTAAAACAAGGGCAAATGACTCCAACAACAAGGATAAGCAACTCTAAAAAACAAGGGCAAAAACACTTGAAACAAGGGCAAACAACTCTAAAAACAAGGGCAAACAACTCTAAAAACAAGGGCAAACAACTCTAAAAACACAACTCTAAAAACAAGGGCAAACAACTCATAATACATGATCAAACAAGTCTAAAATCAAGGGCTATCAAATATATATTGTGTCAAAATATGCCAGTCAAAATTGATTGAACAAGCCATCAATGATAAAGAGGGGCATAACTCTGCTATAATTAGATGTTGGTTGATGTATATATATGGAACGGAACATACGGTATGGTACAGCCAGCCTTTAGTATTTGATAGCACGGAAGGTATGTACAGTGTGTTCCGGAGTTTATTGGCTACTAATATACATAGTATATAACGAGTTGCTTCCCTTTTGTTGTTTTTGCCTTCTGCGTCTTGTGAGAAATGCATACAATGTTTACATGTATTGAATTTGTTAAACGCACATTGAATTGAGTTTCCTGTCCCAGTTACGACTAATTGGCTCTTGTCAATTTTTAATTCCATCTGACTCAGGATATCAAACTTGGCTAAGATATTACTGTTACTTGGTGTAACCTTTTACTGGCTGCATAAGATTGTTTGACAGTATACAAAACTTCAGTTGGAAGTAAAAAAGGTAATGCCAGATAACAAGTGAAAAGTATTTAATTGCAAAAGCTATGTATCTAGTACTATTAAACAAAACAAGATTATATATCCACCGAATTAAGTCTTAACAAGCAACACAACAATAGAAGTGTATAAATGATTTTAACATTTGCATGCACTGACCTTGGATCAAGTGTACATGATGGGTCAAGTCAAGTAATCACAAACATACTTTTCAAATGCATGATGTTGAATAAATTAATACAAGCTTAATGCAACAGTCAATATTTTGCCCGCCCGGGGGGGGGGGGGCTAACTGTCTAAATCCCTGCCGTGGGGCATAGTTTTTCATCCAGATACTTAAATAAAAACACGAATAAAAATATCACAGTCGTCTTTCACGGTGTCGAAATTCCCGGACAAAAGTCTATTCCCCTGGACTCGGTGTCGATAAAGTCGTCTAATTCCCGCCTGTATCCCTGCCGCCCCCCAGGCGGCCATAATATTGACTGGTGCATAATACATGTTTTAAATCAAGGGGCAAAACTCTGTGACACATCATTTCACATCAATATAATTTGTTTAAAGCTTGGTGACTCTAAGCAGTATTTTTGGGCAATTTTGAGGCCAATTTTTTTCAGCCCCATATTTTCCTGTCAGCATACATGTATGGATTAATCACTAACTCCTTTTTAGATGAACAATGTTAACTGTACCATTTTTAAAGCATGAGATGTGTTTTTAAATCATTTTTTAGTGTAGGCCAACATATTTATGAAAAACATTATTTTATCACTACAAAATTTTTCCAACGGCTCAATTTTTTCACTTCTTTCAGGCCCTACCAATTTTCTCCAAAACTTAAAAGAACACTGCTATGTTGACGATTTGGCAAATAATATACCCCAGCATGACAAAAATCATTGTAGCAAATTTTTCAACTTTCCCTCATTGCTAAGCGCCATACCGCATCTCGGTCAACGTAACGGTATCACGAGATACTGCATTACACAAGCAATCTGAATGTGAGGTAATATGGCCCAACAGATCATCCCAGCGCATATACATTTCTTCATACACATCTACCTGTTCAGGTTATTTATCAGTAAGAGTTTGAAGGAAATTCTGCCGGAACTATAGTAAGGAAGAGTTCTGTCTACAACAATGTGTCTACCGACAAACAAACTGAAGCCAGTTTAACCCCCGTACAACAAGGTGTATGTGGGACACAATTATAAACACAAAATGTGGGTCAAAAACTTCGTAGAAAATCTGGATCTTGACCAAGTGAAGGGACATACCTCTGGTGTTACTGGTCAGATAAAAAACTAAAACTGCAGATGCATTTAACCAGTAGTGCATTTTAGAGTCCTCCAACTCTAAGAGCAATTCTACTGAAAACAGTATGTGCTACATAATCAACAGAATGCCTAGACTTGGACATAACATTTTTACTGCTTGCTATTGCAATGGCAATGTGTACCAAAATGATAACTTTTCAACTTGCAAACTGACCTGATAACTGGTACAATGACCGGTGACTTGCCATCCCTAGTAATTTGACCAAATGCCAATTAGCTAGAAACAGTACGTGAGATATATGGTATTATTGTTCAACTAATTTATGCCTTGGCATTCATTGATATGATCATGACCTTGTACTAAGAGTTACCCAGGCCTCAATAAATCCACTCGTCCCCTCGTCCTGCACAATATTTTCCTTCTTTTTTATATAGCAGGACAAGTAAGATTTTGGGGTTTTCTTCTTGGTCTATAATGCAAGACAAGTGCTTTTAAAAATATTTGTTGAGGCCTGTAACCTCATTTTTTCACATTGACTTACTTATCCCCCTCATAGTTTTCATAGTTAATTGCACAAAGATGAAACTTGTATATATATAACAGGGTGTTCATTATTAATATTCATCAGCATTAACAGATTGGCAGGCACTTATATACAATTGGACCTTTTCTATGGTATTCTTAAATCAATTTTCTTTTCCAAAAAAAACAACCAATCAAGACACTATTTTAAACAATGTTTTTTGTCATTAATATACTACTCAAAGTTTGATAAGGGTCAAGAAATTATCAGCACTTAAACATCAAACTTTGACACAATCTTTGTTTGTTACATACAATATTGCAGATGTAACATGTAATATGTTTTATGAAAATTCCATCAGTCCATCTTATTCAATTTGCAAAATATTCACAAGGAAAACTTGTTGACCCTTATCAAATTTTGAGTAGTATAGGTTTCACTAAAAAATAGTAATATTTTTAGTACTTGAATCATACAGTTAATGTTCTGAGAATAAAAGAAAATATTGTCAAAAATTTCTTTTCAACAAATTGTCCAAATTACAAAATGTCTGATAACATCTGAAACTTTAAAAAAGATGTGTATACATATTTGGTATACCTCCATACTTACTAATATGAACAAATGCACTGCATCCAGCAGGGATTTTCCATCAGGTTTGAGGATAATATAATCAAGGAAAAATGACTAAGGAATTTGTTTGCTCCACAGAGGCTATAAATTTAGCCTCTGACTGCCAGGCAGCACCACATAGGAGACCAGGCGAACACATACTTGGTATACCTCCATACTATAAATTCAAACTGGAATAGGTTTGGGATTTTGTTATAAAAAAACTATGGAAAAGAGTAAGGACAAATTGACTCTTCATTTATCTGACATTTCCGCTCAGATTACAAACTTCTTCTACTTCAACCAATATTATCTTGCTGACCTACATAATATTGGACAAAAATCATCATGGACAGATATCCCATTTTTCTTGCTTAATCTTTAATAACCCATCATACTCAGTGCCACACACAAGTACATTTGTAAATGATAAAATCAAAGGACTAAAAGTACATAGGGTAGACAATGTACGTTCATACAGAGCTACAGATAAGCTGCATATTGGGGTAATTTAATACCCAATTAATTTCTTAAAAACCCAATAGATTTTGAGAGGAGGGAGTAAGAAAAAGCAAAGACAATCTGAAATACCCATATAGAAAATGATGTTATAGTGAAAAATAGCACATAAAAGATCATTTACCTGATGAGTTTTATTAAATATCCAATTAAAATTTGTCAAAACCCAAGCAAAATTGAAACTTGGGGTAAAATACCCAATAGACTAAAATCTTATCTGTTGCTCTGTACATCATTTTTCTTAAAAACCCAATAAATTTTGAGAGAAGGGAGTAAGAAAAGGCAAAGACAATACCCAAATAGAAAATGATGTTATAGTGAACAAGAGGGCCCAAAGGGCCCTAGGTCGCTCACCTGTCGTAGTAGTACATGCAAGCCCTGTGATTTGACCTAGTGACCTCACACTTGACCTAGATTTTGTTGAGATGATAATTGTTACCAATTTTCATAAAAATTAGGCTAAAATGGTGACCTCTAGTGACTACACAAAGATTTCCTATCAGTATGATTGGATCCAGTGACCTAGTTTTTTACCAAGGATGACCCATATAAAACTTGACCTAGATTGCATTAAAATAATCATTGTGACAAAGTTTCAAATAGATTAGGCCAACATTACCTCTAGTGACTGTACAAGGTTTTTCTATGATTTGACCTTGTGACCTAGTTTTTGACCCCAAATTACCCATTATTGAACTTGACCTAGATTTTGTTGAGATGATCATTGTGACCAAGTTTCATAAAGATTAGGCCAAAATTGTTACCTCTAGTGTCTACACAAGCAAATTGTTGAAGGACAGACGACGGACGAAGAGTGATCACAAAAGCTCACTCTGTCTCTTTGTGATGCACCTGTCAAAATTTCCCGAGACTCGGCACCATTCTGTCTGTCAAATTCCCACCTATCGGGATCAACCTTCTGTCAAAAGTCCCGTGAATGCCCGCCGCTTCCCCCCTAGGGGAAACATTGATAGGTGCATGACAGGTGAGCTAAAAATAGTACATATAAGCTTATTTACCCTTTGAGTTTTATTAAATACCCAATTAAAATTTGTCAAAACTCAAACAAAATTTGAGGGTAAAATACCAAATAGACTAAAACCTTATCTGTTGCTATGTACATATTATCAAAAATAAGGGCATTATACTAGAGATCAATCAAACCAACAAACAGTTGATAAAGTCATAATGTACGTGTTCTGATAAAATATGTTGCACTGACTCCAAGGTTGTATATTGTTTGATATAATTTCTTTCAATTGATTAACAACTATCAAATAGACAACAAGAAGGATTTATTACACCAGGGGTTTGCCAAGAAATTTGGTAAAATATGGTTATATTATAAACTAGTATACAGTTGTCCCAGACATCAGTCTCAGACTATAAGATTTGTAGAGCCCTGAAGAAGACATATATGATGTATATTATGTCAAAGAGTTTGGTTGGAACCCTGGATTAGCATGATGATCTAGGGACAAATAATGGGAGCACTGACCAGCAATGTGAACAACATGTCATTCTCCTATTAATGAAGCTCAGACAGATTTGCATAATTGAATTGTAATCATAGTAATAGTAATGTGATATTTATATTTATCACATAAAATAGGCTCTGGGAGTTTAATAAACCCATTACATAAAAGTCATAATACACACGTGTAATAAACATGCAAATGAGGTATTTACAAGGGCGAGTCACTTTATTTATGTATTCATACACGTTATCAAAAAAGGAAAATAATACATTTTTAGAATAGAATAAATTTTATATCCGATTATGAACACTCTATGGCATGTTATAATCACACAATAACAGAGGTACAAGAAATTAAGAGATATAACTGTAGGTAAACATGACGGTAGGTCCGTTAAACGTGGGTACGAATAAGATCGGGACGAAATGTACATACCAAATATCTGGCATCTACACAAACACACGGCATCGGATGTTGATTTCATTGTATAAATCCGTTAATTTTGAGTATTAAAGACGATTTTCCTTGCTTAACAAGTACTTGCATCGTGTATAATCAGATATTTTCGGCTATTCAGACGAATCGCGAATAAATTCACGCGGAAAACCTAGTTACTTCCCCTGTCCTTGGTTGTTACTAAAACCCGGAACGGAACACGGAATAGAACAGAATACGTTGTGTTGCTGCGGTCCAAGATTTAATTATTTATTTTGTTAAGGGTAGTTTTACATCTGCAGCATTTTAGATACCCTAAAACTATTATTTCCAAAAGGCAGAAAAATTAACATATTGGAGTATATATTGATGCACTATTTTCTTAGCTCTTTCAATGAACCGCTTTACTCCTATGGAGTTTATTTGCTAAAGGGGAAGTGTGAGCATTCTTGACAAACTTTTACTGTGTATTTAGTTTATGTGATAAAAAGAATCTTACATTCGTGTCATTCCATATTAAATTTATTAAACTCGTTGAATAAAAGTGATAAAATGCTCGGCAGAGCCTCGCATTTTATCATTTTATCCAACTCGTTTAATAAATTCAATATAGAAAGACACTCATGTAAGATCCTCTATATTATCTCATTCAGAGAAATATACTACAGGCTGATTTCTGGCAGCTACATTTTGTCCGGCATGACACCAAATTGGCCTGGTACAACTACTAAATGATGACAAATTTATCGTACGAATATTAGCGCTGTTCATATGTTGCCTTTTTATCCAGAATCTTTGTAATTTTTTGTGAATGGTATAGGGGTGCAGACATTTAGAACTCCACAATGTCAGTCTTGCATCAGACTCACAAGAACAAAACACTTCTAGTATTCAGAGAAAATCCCATAACATCAGGATAAAAAGAAGCCATATGATGTGTGATGCAATTAGCGCAGTGACTTAACATCTGGGGCCACTCCACCAGGTACTTGCTTCCCTTCTGCCGCACAGATGTGTTCCTGTACTACTTCTTCCCATACGACTCTGGAACCAGCTCCATTAGCAAGCCACCTTCGTCGACAGTGTTGGGGCCCTCAAGAGCGGAATGGACAGCTGATAGATGTGACTCTGCGATTTTTAAGCGTTTTTAAAATCTCTCACTGTAAATACTTGCTGCATTGCTCATATGATTTTAATAGTACGATATTGCCCCAGAGTGGGATCTGTACTAAACAGGAAGAAGAAGCAGAAGCAATTGTCATTGTGGCCCAGGTGCAAGGTTGGTATTCTGTTGTTCTGAATATCTATCAACGTCCATGAGCATGGTAATCAGCACAGTATCTTTGTTGTATTTTTTTGGTCTGTCATTGCCATGATTACCCCTCTGTATTCAGGATTGTGATCCGTTGTCAAGGCATGTACCACAACAATGACAGAACAAAGTTTAAATCAGTCATCAATTGACAAACCTGGTTAGATTTTTAAACTTAGCAATTTTTTTCAGGAAGGTTCAATTAGCGATTTTTAAACCGGGTTGCTGTGATTCAAGCGCTGAAAAACTTGTCAACCACATTTTTCCAAAATAGGCGAGAAGAGACCATGCATGTGAATAAACATGTATGGGTGTTCAGGCCTCAATAAATCTACTTGTCCACTTGTCCTTCAAATGTTTACCCTTCTTTATTCATATAGCAGGATGAGTAAGATTTTGGGGGTTTCTTCTTTGTCTATATAATAAAATGAGTATATTGCAGATCAAGTAGATCAAAATGTTTGTTGAGGCCTGGTGTTCATATATGCAAATGTGCCCACCAGCAAGCTATTGGTGAATGACAGGATTTTATTGTTCATTCATTCAATTGACAACGGGTGGGCACTTTACGTATGAATTATTTAATTCAGAATAGGTGATCTTCACTATTCCAGGGATTCAGGACTTCTGATCCTACTCACATCCAAACTCTGTGCGGACGACAACCTGCTTCACAAGACAATCCATAGCCAGGAAGAAAGTAAACTCCTTCAAGAAGACCTGACAGCCATAGAGTCCTGGGAAAGTAGATGGCAGATAAGCTTCCATCCAGCAAAATCATTAAATGAGTAGTACTGAGAATCACACCAAAGAGAATCAAGCTCATTGAAACCAGCTACCAACTACATGGTCATACCCTGGAGACTGTCGAAGCCAGAAAGTGCTTAGGGGTGACTCTATCTGACACTTGGAGCAAAGACCTAAATATTTAGGTCTTTGCTTGGAGCTAGGACACCCATGTTCGAAACATAGTCAACAAGGGAAACCTGACTGTGGGATTCCTATGTCGCAACAGCGGGAGTGTACACCAGAAGTCAAAGCGGCCGCCTACAAGACGTTAGCCCGGCCCACAATGGAGAATGCTGCTGTACTTTGGGATCCCACTACACAGAACAACATCAGACCCCTGAAACAAGTGCGAAGGCGTGTGGCAAGGTTGTCACCAACGACTATCCAGCAAAGACCCCTGGATATGTCATGAAGATGTTAGATGACCTCCAGTGAGCATCTCTTGAAAGCCTACGGAGACAAGCCAGGTTGCAGATGTTATACAAGATACACCACGGAGCTGTGGACATCCAGTCAAGGCAGCTTCTCAAACCTGGAGACTCACGGACAAGAGGAAGTTTGAACTATAACACGACCCTAGGAACCTCTTTCATACCCAGAACTGTCAGAGACTGGAATCAGCTGCCAACAAAGATCACTACAGCAAATACACTGGCTAGAGGTCCGGTAACCGGAATGACAAATAACAGACAAAAATATCATAAGTTAATTATTAAGTAGCACACTTAGTCTTTATATTCTGATAAATATATTTCCAACAATAATCAAATGTTCTACCCCCAACTGTATCTGACAGCATGGTCGACACGTCAGTGTAAATAAAAGACCATTTAGTTATGGTATCCAGAACTAGGTATCTGATCTAAGGAGATCATCATCATGTTTGTATACAAAGGGATTTAATAGTACCACCAGCTAGCTATTTGTGAATGGCAGGTTTTATTAATTATTCATCCAATAGATTGCTGGTGGGCATTTTGCGTATTAAATACGGCGAGCTCTCCTATCCCGATGGAAAATAAATAACAGGGTACGAAGACATTTGAGGGCGAATAAGGTACAGTGTGGTACACACAATTCACTAAAGTTCAACTTACCAGTAAAACAACTTGGAAATAGGATTCGCCGTCAACAGCGGGTTTGGATTGTGATGCTTTAAAGATTCATCCATTTTTTGACACTGACAATTAAATTAAATAGATCTGCAGTCACTCAAAACACGCTGTCGTAACTTTCGGTTTCATTCACGAAATAGTCCGTGTCAATTCCGTTATTACACAACTTGAGTGACTAAAAACCATATAGACCGGGAAAATCCGTTCAACGGGTTAAAAATTGCTGACGATGTTCTATATTTAACGGCCCTAAAGTGGAGTGTTCTATATATTCAACTTTTGTAGTTGGCTCGAACAATTAAACAATTATTGTTTGTGTATAGTTTATACAATCTACAAAAGGTCTTTGGGTCTAATAGGGATTTTGTATCCGAAAGGTGTAGGCCTATCAATAAGTTCATGCGTGGTCACTCTGGGAAGAAGAATATACTCTATTATACGTCCCTGGGTCACTTTAACAGGCCTGCCATTTCTCAGGCATTGAGCCGGTAATTACCGGCAATCTGATGCAACTACAGGCTCACCGGCTTTGAGGTCCAATTTACCGGCAATCTTGAGAAAATCAAAGCATACATAGTTCTCCACAGTGTATACCGTTTTCATAAAATCGTAGCGTACATGGTTCATAGTGTATATTGACAGTCGGTAATTGGTGATAAAGCAATTAACAGGAAGCGGGTGTCATAAAATTTACCATCTCCCATTGTTCCCCAAATGTGATTCAGATTTAAGATACAAGATCTGTCCCACTTGAACGCTTTCATTTTCAATATATAAAACGACTTTTTGACATAGATGATTTTAAAGTCGGTCTTTTACAGACATTTTTTCTGCATTTTTATATTAATAATTTGCTTTTTAAGCTAAATTGTTTATATTATCGAAAATTATTGAAATACTTGTCGATATTTGATCAACATGAGTTAAATATTTTTGCTAATTAATTTATTAGAATTGAGGAAATATCTTTTTTTTTAAATTTGCTTAGACAAGGCAGAGACTTATAGATTTATATGAGTCTCTGGACAAGGCTACCAAGAAATGTAGAGCTCTAATTCTCCCTTGGTATTTATTCTAAGACCTAAATATTACAGAACAACTACTTGCATGGCTTTATCAAATAAATGAAGTGGTTTTTGATCTTGGAGGGCCTATATGATAGGCGGTTCGCGTGCTAAGCGATTTGAATTAGGCGGTTTGCTCGCTAAGCGATTTGAACTAAGCGGTTCGCGCGCTAAGCGCAAAATATTGAATTTGCCAGCATTGCGCGCTTTAATTCAATGTTTGCTAGAATCTCAGGCTTTTGCATGATTTTATTATGGCAGGCCTGCTTTAAACCGAGACTATATATAATATAATGTTAACAGTCGTATCTTCGATCTGTTTGGTATGATTATGTTATTGCCCTGTACTTAATGCAAACGTATTCTTAATAAATCTTCAACTACTCGTGACAAGTTGCGGCATCTGTAATTCTAATAATGGTTAAATAGTTCAATAATGAACTCATATACCAACCATTATATCACTGGCTTAGAATGAGAAGGTCATAAGTTTGAGAAAACAAGAAAAACAAGCTTTTTAAAATTCGGTTTGGTCAACATGACCAGTGCATGAAAATATGCTCGTAAGAAGCGTCTCGTGACGTAGATTTCAAATATGCATGAGTCTTATAAGGTCGTAAGAAGTACTTACGACCTTATAATTCTAAGCCAGCGATATGTCCAAAATTTGTATATGGGAATTTTCAAGAATTTGAATTTGAACGTAAGTGTAACCACTGGTGCTTTGGAAACAGCCGGTATGACTGATGTGCTAGGTAAGGACCTATGCCTGATGAGCTAGATAAGGCCATATGCCTGATGAGCTAGATAAGGCCATATGCCTGATGAGCTAGATAAGGCCCTACAGTGACTGATGTGCTAGATAAGGACCCATGCCTGGTGAGCTAGATATGGCCCTATGACCAATGTGCTAGATATGGCACTATGCCTGATGAGCTAGATAAGGCCATTTGACTGATGAGCTAGATATGATCCTATGACCAATGTGCTAGATAAGGCCCTATAACTGATGAGCTAGATATGATCATATGACCAATGTGCTAGATAAGGCCCTGTGACTGATGATCTAGATATGGCACCATGCCTGATGTGCTAAATAAGGCACTATGTTTTGTGAGCTATTTTTCCTGAGGACATAACCCGATGTGTTGGCGATTATATTATAACGTATAATTTACAGTTAACAATTCATAATAAAGGACAAGGATTAAATGGATTTTTGCAAAACGTTGTCGGTTGCAAACTGTTCTGTACATTGATACGTGTATACCACATTTTGTAGATTGACATAAGCAAATCCCTTTCACAATTGTCGTACGACGGACGTGCGACGGGTCTACGATGCAAAATTTGGGGACTATCGTGCGTCTCTCGGAAATGGGACATGCCTTTATGCATATTATAGAAGTATGCGCAATATATAAGCACGGATATACACAAGCGTGTATTCTTTGATATAAGTTAGGTGAAAAAATTGTCAATCATACTTTATGAACTACTAGATATACTAACGGTTATTGTACGGGTAACTTAAAACGGTTGGAATTTATTTCTGCATTATAAATTTATTTAATTACGGAGTCTACACACCATATAAGTTAAATTTTAGAAGCGGAGTTACGAGAAGCTGTGGGAGGGATTATCGAAAAGGTCAAACACCGCTAAAAGGGCCGAAATAATTTCAAATAGCGTTATGTGAACGTGTTTGTGAATATGTTACAAGTCGGCTTGAAGGTTTAGTGTAGGAATATCGTATGTGCTACCTTAGTCAGAACCGAGTATCAACATTGCTGCAACACACTCTGAATTTATGACTTCATGCTACGGACTATTTAAAACTATTCACTAGTATACATATTATGTTATAAACAGAATGGTTAAGACCTTGATTAAACTTGGCAGCTGAAGGTCGCCTGTTAGAATCCCAGCGGGTCCCTTTCTTCTTCTTTCGGTTTAGTACAGGTCGTGTTAGCGCGCAGCAAGTATTAACAGTAAGATAGTTAAACACGTTTAAAACCGCAGAATCCTGTCTATCCATTGACCAAACCCCTCTTGAAGGCCTCAACACTGTTGACCATAGTGGCTTCAGGAAGCTGGTTCCAGAGTCAGATAGGGAGGAGGAGTACAGGAACACGTCTGTGCGAGAGAAGGGAAACAAGTACCTGTATGGTGGAGTGGCCCTGAGTGTCGGTGGGTGTTTGGTGGAAGAAGTTCTCTGCTGGAATGTCGACGAGTCCATGTGTGATTCTGTAGACCATCACCAGCTTGGCGTTGGAACGGCGTTTAGCAAGGGGTTATGAGCCAATGTTAGCAAGCATCTGGCTGGTGCTGCTTATGGTGTGGTGCGGTAGTCCCCTTTGTCGCTAAACTGCCTCCAGTTGACTGATGCTGGTCCTCGTATGCAGATTCCAGACAGAGCTCGCTAACTCAAGAAATGGCCTGACAAGCGTCTGGTACCATTGTGCATTTATATGTTGAGCTTGTCAGGCTTCTCTTTAGGAATGTGATGCTGTTGTTTGCCTTCTTAGCAGTGGTAGCAACGTGGGTGTTGAAGGAGAGCTATGTACATACACCCAGGTACTTGTCCCAAGTTACAACTTGTAGCTCGCTGCCGTGGATGTAGTATGGCGTAAGTATGGTTCTCTTTCTGGTGATGAGGATGACTTCGCACTTGGATGGGTTGAGGTTTCCTTCACTACAGCAATAAAAATGACACTATGATTTGTTAATGATCAATCATGTTTTCTTAAGTAGCGTAGTGTCACTGGGACATTCACAATCTGAGTTTAATTCCCGGGTATTTAATAATATTGCTGAGTACGGATTTCACTGTTTGATTTGAGACAGTAATGAAATCTAACACTGAATTCTGCACTCAGCATTGTTTTCACGGTGAATACGACCAGTCATTATTTCTCAGAATGTGGTACCACCGGCTATTATGCTCAGAGAGGTCAACCAGCTAAGATCGGCTTTTTGCTTAGCAAAAACCCCTTAGGCAAATGATAGGCATTAATTATATTCTGACTTCCCGTGGAGTTTGCACAGCGTGATTACGCAATCAAGATAAGATCGATCAGGTTAAAACTGGTATAGCCCCAAATAAGGAAGATAACTGCTGTTACTTGTTAGTTAAAGAAAATTGGAATATTGCCGTGAAACAAATTGTTGGACATGGAAGGTTCTCATTTTTCTGTCTTCTTCATTGATTTCTATTGGTAAAGGGGAAACTACTCTTTTGCCAACAGTTATTTATAATGGTCTAAGGGATCTAACTCCATATTTGTCAACAATTATTAAAACATTTGGAAAGAAATAGCTCTTTATTCTTCACTGATGTCTATAGGTCAAGGGGAAAAATTCTTTGGCCAACGGACATTTCTAAAGGTCATAGGTAAATACTCTTCATTTGCAATTACTGCTTAAGATCTATGGGAAATAACACTAACTTCTTATTTGAATTATGATGGTCAAGTGAAACAACCCATTGATTAATGGACATTTCTAATGGTCTAAGGGAACAACTCCATTTTTTCATTAATGTCTATTGGTCAAAGGGAAGTAACTGTTAGCAGACGATGACAATATTCGTATATATATTCGTACTTCTTATTTTTTCTAATGGTCTAAGGGAAATAACTCCATTTTTTTCATTAATGTATATTGGTCAAAGGCAAGTAACTGTAAGCAGACGATGACGATATTCGTATATATTATTCGTACTTCTTGTTATTCTAATGGTCTAAGAGAAACAACTCCATTTTTTTCATGAATGTCTATTGGTCAAAGGGAAGTAACTGTAAGCAGACGATGACGATATTCGTATATATTATTCGTACTTGTTAGGTTTCAGGTTTCACATTCGGACACATTATTACAGTTTCTCCGTCGTTGGGCTGTCACCGTGGCGTATGTATCTGGTTCTACCATTGTGTTTATCATTTTATCTTTGTAATGTAGAGAATAAACATCATTTGGACCGATTTGTTAAACTTCTTAGATATCATATGAGTGTTATCATTCGGATAAGTACTGTTTCGGATGTTATTGGCTAGATCTATTCTGTTTATAGCTTGTTAACACGTGTCTTGCTATTGCAAGATTGGCGTACTTCAGAATTAGTCTATATTGGTATAATACTTCAGCTGTCTATCCGTTTATACAGTGTCTTTAATAAATAAATGAATGATGTTGGTCCCACGGTGGCTGAGTGTTTTGAGCGTCTGCTCCGGGAATGGAAAATTGTGGTTTCGATCCCAGGCCGCGTCGAAAATGGCACTATGCCCTATGTCTCTTGCTTGAAACTCGGCCAGGGTAGCTGTTTTTGTTGAATACAAAACAACTTCACTTTCATGAAACAAGGGAAATAACTCTTCCTTCATCATCAATTTCAATGATCAAAGGGAAACAACTCGGTTAAATATGTCCATAGAATAAGTAAGAGTTGTTTCCCTTAGACCATTAGAAATGCCTGTTAGTGGTAGATGTTATTTAGAAATAAATTTACGAAGAACGCGTTAGTTCATAGAGTTAATAAAGTATGTTGGTAATAGAGTGATTATGTAGTTTGTTTTTATGATGCTCTCTTGTCTATTTTTTCTATTTTCAGGATGATTATCTGGGTGGGGCATCACTATGGAAATGCGGAAACGACCCGCACAGTGTTTTGTCATCCTCATACATCAGTGGTTAGTCAAGTTCCCAGACTATATGTTTCGGACGAAGAATACTCTGGTGAACGAGAATGTGTTTTGTCAACTTCTTACAATCTTGAACGAAGTGATAAACATTATATAAGTTTTACAATTAATATTTTTTTACAATCAAAAATAAAGCAGCCTTTTGCTGTATCCGTCATTTTCATATTTAATGCACACTGCATTACCACTGTGTGTTACGAGTATTATCGTACTGTAGAAAAGTGCACGGGTGTGTGATAAATACTTCATATTACATACGAGGGGTGATCCAGAAATAATAGGACATTTCTCATAAATTCTTAACAGTTTCATTTTAATGAATTATTAATATCTCATATGCCTAGAATTGTATGTTCTTTATATTGGCAGCAACATATTTTCTTTGATACTGGTGATATTCTTACAAAACATTGTCATAGAAACCATGTAACGCATAGGCGGGTCACATCGCTATTTTTTCATTACTAGTAGTTCGACGTTGGTTGACACCGTTCCTACACTCACAGACGCTTATTTCAAGGTTACAGCCATTACTAACATCACTGTAACTAATTTTGGTTAAAAGTGATAGAGAGCCACATTGTAACATTGGGAACAGTGATCCAGAGCGTTTTTGAATGTCGGGGTGACTATATATGATATATAAATGTAACTTTCTGTAGTCTCCAGTGTTCCTTATTTAGTGTAGGTGGAGACCACTAAGTTGAGGGGTGGGTTAATATGTCCTGACTGGCAGTGAATATCAGTAAACGCTCTTCTAAGTTTATATCATAGTTTAATACATCGTAGATCTTATATACGTTATACAGATGGTAGAACAATAGGACAATGCGTAGGTTGATACATAGTAGTTGATACATGTATAGTAGCTGAAACATACACCCAATCTATGGGATCAAGTGTCTATTCAAGCTTTCACCTCACACCAACGTTCACTCCCGTGAGTATTATATCATTCAAATGTCCAAAGTATCATCAATCAATCTCAACAATCCATAAAACATCAGTTAAAAGTATATCTTCACACAAAGACATCTGTGTTAGATCTGGCCAAGTTTTAGAGGGAAAACTATTGACCAATAGCAATCAAAATCAACCACTGTGACTTATCTTGAGTAGATACAGGCTCTAAATAAGTAATACCCTAATTATCTCCCTTTGACCATAACTAACTAACATGTACCCAAAAATGGTCAGGTTACATAAATATTAAGTGTGTTTTTCTGTTGAAATACTGTGTTTGAAATGCGACATCATCATAACGTCACGGCACGACCCGCCTTCATTGTACATAGCTTATATTTTTTATTCAATTTAATATATTTTTTTGTTTATCAACAAATTACTAATCTATTTTGCATAGTTTTCAGTGATAGATGAAATATTATTTATAGCAAGGTAACTTTCATTTTTCCAACGATGTAATGACAAAAGTCTTAATATTTCTGGGTCACCCCACGTTCTACTCAAAAGTTGATAAGAGTCAACACATTTTCCTTGTGAATATTTTGCAAATTGAATATGATTGACTGAAGGAATTTTCATAAAAATCTCCAATATTGTAAACAAGTACAGATTTCTTCGAATTTGATGTCTAAGGACTGATAAGCCCAGCCTCACTAAAATGTTTGTGCTGTATTTAAGCCTCTGTGATAACAGAATGTGGTCCGGCTGTTGCACATTGATTTATTGACCCGTATCAAACTTTGAGTAGTCTAGTTCCTGAATCTCCAATATCGTGTTTACTAACCAATACATTGTACAATCTGCTTCACGTTTTAAATTATATTTCAAATGTATTTGTTATGCACTGAAATCAATATTTTGCGGCCCCGGGTGCAGACCCAAGAGAATTAGTCAATTTTTCTTTGGGGGGGGGGGGGGGGGTAATAATACCCTACTCTAGAGCCAACCTTTTTGTCTAAATCCCCACAGTGGGAGATGTTTGGTGTATCACACGGCCCGCCATTTAAATGATTTGCTTTCTGTGCCGTCTAAATTCCACAATACTGGGATCTAAAATCCGGCCATCGAAGTATATTTCAAGTACATGTATATATAAACAAACACTGATAGGTGCATTAAACCACTAAGGCAATGCTATAGTTTCCATTTTAGGATGGCACTGTTGATTTCCTTACATAGTGATATTCCAGGACATAATGTCTTACATATTCAGCGTATTAATTCATGACATATTGCTTCATATCATGCGTATCTTCTTCATGCCTCATTTTTACGTCCTGTTGTGATGTGTTGATTTTATTAAGACAATCAGGTTGTTGTGTCAGTTCTAAATGCAAATAAATTACGAAAAACTAAATATTTTCTTTGTGCTTATTTTCTGGTTGACGTAAAGGTACCGGAATTTGTCGAATAACAGGGACCAGTACATGTGTCAAATGGGTGAGCGCACGATGGCTTAGAGCTTTGGGATGGAGAGGTTCCCGTCTCTGAGCAATAATAACCAACAATGCTCTATTCGACCAAGGTGTGAATTGGTACGGGCGGTGCCTGTGCATGTTCGATATTCCTGGGCACCGTATCTCAATGTTGGCTGCACACAGACCAGGAGAGAAATATCCACCACAGGGAGACTGGAACACGGGTTTCTTTACGTACATGTAGTCCAATGTCCAGGTGAAGTTAAATGCCAAAGTTTGGCTGAATTGCTGAAAGCGGCCCTCGAAAACTGGTAACTGTTTTAATAAAACAACACGAATGAATGGTGATTATGTTTAAGCAGTTCAAGTCGTGGACGGTAAGTGCATACTTTTGTGGCTTTTTACACCAACATTCAAGAGAAAAAGTGTTATCATTATGCAGACAGAATTCTTTGCATTTCAACATGTACTATCAAGACTGACATAAGATAATTTGTTCTGGTCTACAAAAAAGTGTGCATATAGTTATTCAAATGAGATTCAATTTGTTTATTTGTGACTATTCTGAGAAAAGCTATTAATGTTGCATCCTCACACTTACAGGTAGGTAACTTATATGGCTATTTGGCTGACATACATAGGGCTCAATATTTTTTACAAACATGTCTTTAAAATAACGGCTTAATTCATATTCGCATGATTATCCAGAGTTCTAAGGTCAGTCATAGACAAGTATACAAGCGATAAACCACCAAACAAATAACCCTTGACACATTTACAAAACGTTTTTCCACGGTTCAAATAGATTCTCTCCCTTTGACATAAAACTGGTCTAAGGGAGACCATAAAATATACAGAAAAGTTGAACAAAAGAACAATAGAAATCGGGACAAAGTTTTTTTGCAATTCAGGAGTCAGATTTGTCTCCCTTATAACTTTTTATTTGGATTGTCTCTCTTTGATGCCTATACGGGGGATGTCCGGTTTTTTTTTAGAATGCATTCATGTAAACCAAACCACTGGGAGTACATATTTGAAATTTTACCAGCTGATAGATCAATCCAATAAAGACTATTCCTGAAAGATTTATTAAAATTCCACGAAGCGAACACATTACACACACATTCCCTCATCATTAACGCTGTTCAGTTCGACTCTCCAAAGTCGTCGCTTAAAGTTTGAAGCTGGCGAAATAACACTGCATTTAAACTTGTCAAGTGTTATTTATTTCTTGCCAGAAAGATAAAAAAATGTTGTTTATGTTTATGTAGGAGTCATACTGGGGCGCACACATATTTTTATCATGGCGCACTGCTCCGTTTTTTTCAGGCATCTTGTCGTCTTCCGTTGACCATCACAAACTTATTTACCATAATACAGCATCACAACTTTGAGCAGCTGATGTTCATTTGATGTCTTGACGTTTGACTGTACATATAATTTTTGGTGTGAAAAGTATCAATTCTAATGTGTTCCGTGAAGCGCTGTATGGGTTGTCAAGGCAACGATTCTCTTGCATAATTTAGCACTTGCATGTAGATTATCGTCATCAGAAGACGGTCCCATCGATTTTGAGGTAAGAGAATAAAGAATGGATTTTGCTGGGGTCCGACTACCAGTTCGAGGCATCTAGTGTGTTTGAGACTATTTACTATTCGACGCAACGATGTTCTATTGAACGCCAAAGTCGCTATGACTTTTAACTTAATTATATGTACCAAGGTCTGGGAACTAACCACTGATGTATGAGGATGGTTCAGTAGCCTGTTCATGGGCATCAGTGTGTGTACACATGCTTGCAGGCTAGGCATGATACGATATACAAAGTGAATGCCTCCTCCAAGACCCTTGTAGTTCTGCCCGATGATGCTCAGTTTCAGACTTTCAATTTCAGTGTGTTGTCATTTAGGAGACTCTATCAAGCGATTGTCCACTGAGAGGTTATGACGTATATGGGGAAGACCTACCCATTCATCTCTTAATTTCATCTAGACTGGTACTGATACATAGTTCATGGAGCATGTACTACGGAGAGACAGTGTAGGATGGTGAGGCAGGTAGTTCTATGTGCATAATATCTTTGTACATCGTTGTACATAGCTAATGAATGAGTTATAGTGTGTAAAGAATTAAAGACCTAAACTGGATTTAGTTCAGAACAGAAACATTTTACAAAACTAGCATGTCACTTGTGGCACTGTAGATCTGTGCTTTTGGTCTGTTTATCCACTAGTTAACATAAAACTTTCTCCCATTATACAAATGTTTGTTTATACAGGTTAAATGCCATTTCTGAAAAATGTTCAGTCATACAAAATGGCGATTGTTTCATCTAACCAGTTGTCCTGGCTTGTAACCTAACCAATACTTACCCTTCCACTAGGAACAAGCAACTTCCCCACATGGGGAGGAAAATTGATAATTATGGAAGGTAAAGCCTACCACCACTGAGAATCAAACCTAGATAGGCAGGTTACAAATCCAACGCATAAACACGGAACCAAGACCGCTGCACATTTTTCAATGGGTGTAAGTATAAAATGACAACAAGTTTGATAGATTACATATATATTTTATTGCACAAATTAATCAACATGCATTCCATGAGAGGGAGGATATTTAAACTGATCAACAAGAAGTATAATGTAAGTCATTTACCATCAAACATTAACTGATCAACAAGAAGTATAATGTAAGTCATTTACCATCAAACATTAACAAACCAAACATACCGTATAATCCTGTTAACATAACCCTGTTAATCAGAGGGTGCAATACATGTAATATGGAGTTATACAGTATATGGAAAAATTCTGTCACATGTTAATATCAATTAAACAAATTTTATATCTACATAGCAACTCTTCTTTATAAAAGTAAGTATAAGAATATTAATGGTCATCAATCATACAGAAAATGAGGTAAATTAGTGACTTTAAAAAAACATTTATTTCAATAATAGGAATATTCAAATTCAGTGAGTTTATATACCAATAGTCAAAGGAAGACCTTTATAAACGCTGTTTAGAAGTGTAATGAGCAAAACTTTAATATGGTCGTTATATTATATAACATAGTTATATCATGACTTCTACACCAAATACGACTTTGTTTAGCATTCTGATACTGGTAAGCATTATTTTCATAATAAATTTAAGTCATATAATTTATTACTATTAATTCGAACATTCCACTATGAAAGCAGAAAATACCAACTTCAGCAAAATAAACAACGCATAAAACCAAACATGATTGATGCCAATACAAAATGAACAGATTCAGACAGAAACATACAAACTAAATATATCAAATATAGAAATTAATTAAATGTTTTAATGTCTTTGTCCTGGAATCAGAATGCAGTCTTCTGATCGGTCAATTTTTAAACTGTGCATAAAAACAACCAATCATAGGCTAGACCTGTCTCAGACTGCAGCCTTCCAATTGGTCAATTTTAGAACTGTGTTTATAAACAACTAATCAGAGGTTAGTCCAGTGTCAGAATGCAGCCTTCTGATTGGCCAATTTGCCATATGTGCTTATAATCACCCAATGAAAGGCCAGACCAGTCTCAAACTGCTGCCTTCTGATTGGTCAATTATCAAAATGTTGCTTAAAAACAACCAATTAGAGGTTAGAACAGTCTTTGAATGCAGCATTATGATTAGTCAATTTTCAAACTGTGCTTATAAACAACCAATCAGAGAATTTAATTAACTGGTTACATCACAGACATGAAGCCCAGGAGTACTATTGTGAAGCAGTTCAGCAGCAATAATAAATGTGAGCCTTATTTGCAGCAGTCATGCCATGTACATTATAACCCACATATACTGTAGAATATCACCAAGTTTCTATTTCATAAAGCTTGGAATCTCGGACAATGTTGTACACATACAGAGAGCAGCCAGCCATGAAGAGCAATATGTGCATCCTCAAACTATATAGAACTACAGAAAAAGATTCTAGCAATTACATAATATCACAATTAGCTCTTCTGCAAAAAAAACAACAAAACAATTAACTCTTCTTCAGCAACTGGCAACTCTTAATGTGCTAATGTCATAGCAGAACATAACCTGTCCAACTTGGGAACTAAACCCAGATCTACCATGCAACAATTTAAAAGTCCTCTAGATGAGCTAGTTGGGCGAGCTTGGCCTAGTAAATGAACTATTTCCATGTACATTTGTATACTTTAATACATAATATATAGATATGGAATGGTTAGGAATCTAATATACTTTATAACTTAAAACATACATGACGATTTAAGCCATTTTAAGACATGCCTGTATTCAAACCAAAATACAACTATAGTATAACCTCCCAAAACGGCACCTCTTAGAAGCGGCAACCTCCGAGAAGCGGCACTTTTATTTCCCCCCGTTCGTTTTTACTCTTATTTTAACCTCCATAGAACGACACCTCCGCAGAGCAGCAAACGGCCGTTTAAATTGTTTACCTTATGTATGGATTACCTCTGAGAAGCGACAGGTGTGTTTTTACAACGGCATATTCACATGTGTTTACATAACTCCAAACGATGTTTTTCGCACCTTTGTAGATTATAATAATTATCGCTCAGCAGGTAACAATAGCCGATAGCCACGGGCGCAAGTAAATTAGCGACTGTCTTTGGGATCAGTTCGACAATATGACACAGTATAACACCGTACATACCATGCACTTGATGAGATGCATTAAACTCGATTTTTTTAAATCAAAGTCGTTATTAATAATTTTTTAATGAAATATCAATTAGTTTAAGAAAGTAAATTCATGTACAAGTCGTGTTAATGGTTAATCACGTCGTCTAAACCTGTCAATTCAGCATATGCTCTGACCAAGTTACACGCGAGAGGTAAACAAATTACCGATCACGTGTGCAAATTGTGTAGTGCGCGTTATGACATAATAGAGATTTTAACACTTTGAAGGTAAACAATTCAATTGCGTGTGCGTAAAATAATATGGATTCGGTTTACAATGTTGAGAGTTGCATGTTTGTATCTAATCAACGATCTTAATTAAATAATCGTCAGAATTATATCACAAAACGCGCGGCTACGATTAGATCGAATTCTATGCACTTAATCACAAACAAACGACATCAATTTAAGATAACCGTATTTATAACACTCAATAGTCTATGAACGACATTCTAAAACAGTCGACCTCTACAGAGCGACACCTCTGCAGAGCGGCAGTTTTTTCTGTCCTCGCCGGATGTCCCTCTACGGAGGTTATACTGTATAGGCAATAGTTGGGACATTGAGTCCCACAGATTATAACTACCCAACTATAGTAGGACATTGAGTGTGGAGAGAAGTCTATTCCATACATAATGAAAGCTACTAAAGTACTAACAAGACTGAAACACTAACTATTAGAGATCAGAACAAAGTGCAGTATACAAGTACTCAACACAGGCACAATAAAATTAGTCATGCTTCATTTCTTTGAATTCACCAGGTTAGAATTTAACTGGTGTTCGATAAGTGCATTTCACTTTTTTCACATTTTTACTAGTAATTTTCATTATTGAGTACATTTTAAACATAGGCAAGGGATCAAGAATTGAGATGTATTTCAGATAATATAGGGTATTCAGATAGAAAAATGTCATTTTAAAAAGGTCTGACAATAGTAACATAACACACTAAAGGAAAGAGTAACATCTGATACATGTTTGCTGAAAATATTTCTGAAGTTTGCACTGATTTCTTTATTTATATGAAATTCATCTATAGTATCAGCATAAGGACCACTTGAAGATATCAGACTGCATTCAGAAGTATTTTTCCATACACTGAAAATCTTAATGTCATAAAAAAACGATTGAGAATTTTAGTATATAACTGGGCAAGTAACAGCAACACACAGCAAAGTAATTAATTCAAATCAGCACACTATCACAGTTATACAAAATGCTTAGGCTATAAGTAATGTACACACATTTATCTATATACATAATATATAACTAATAGTTTTTTCTACACAGAAACCTGTCTCCCACAAAGGGTCATAAATAAAGCAAAAAGCACCCTTCCTTAAATTCCTGACAATATGCACAACCTGACTTTATATCAGGTACTTATGTGAAGTTTTAATGAAATCTGACCAATTGCTAAGGAGAACTAGCGCAAACAAACTTTATGACATCCACCAAGACATCCATCCAGCACGAAATCAATACCTCTTCCTCACTATATGAGGAAGACAAAAAATCTAAGGCTACTTAAGTTTTATGAAAATGATGATAAAAATAAGTTTGTTGAATTTTAACAAATTTAAAGATGATATTAGTGGAAACAAGCATTCTGGGTTAATATACAATGTTAATTATCAAAGTTAGATCACTCAATTTCGCATATTGTCATATACGTGTGCATAATATTTCTAGTTCAAAAATAACAGTTATAGTTTAACAAAATGAGTATAGATCAAATTATATTAAATAATGCAATATCAATCCATTTCAGAAATCGAAGTACAACAAGAAATCTGGTTTCCAAACAAGACCCATTGCTGTGCTTGAAAGCAAACCCAAGATTCACATATAGAGGATCTATCACAAGTTGTCAATTGATATATAGAGGATATTTGTTGATTTTGGTGTAAGATCGAATTTTATTTCATTGAGTGATCACAGAAAATCAATATTTTCACGAGTGGCGTAGCTAGGAGTGAAAATTTAATTTTATGTGATCTTGAGTGAAATAAAATTGATCTTTCACCAAAAATCAACAAATTTTCTGTTTATTATATGCTTGAATTTCTCTTAAAAGGGTACCGTAATTAGCTTAATTGGAAAAATGACGTCAAAATTGGAGCGTCACGACGTGACAATTATGACGTCATGATGACGTAACGTCCTTTTTAAAGCCTGGTGCCGTTGACGTTACGTTTCTTTTTCTGGACGATACTGGAACCAGCTTCGAAAACAGTGAAAATAACCAAATGATAATTTAACTGTTATTTTCACTGAAAATCTCCATAATCCATTGAAAGCTAATAATAAAAACTTTTAATAAGCAAGTTCTTAAAATTTTATTAAGTGAGTCTTTGGTGTGCTTAATATATATTTCCTGACCAAGTTTAATAAAAGTTTGTATGGTTCGAAAACAAGTGTTAGATTATTTTAAACCATGACATTACTAACACGGCAGTACATACCTTACTGTTGAAAAAAAACAGACTCTGTTATATAAACAACGCCAAAATAACATTATTTATGGGATAAAATGACATCATTTATGAGAAAAAGTCACATAATTAAATAGTTTTATTACACTAGCGTAGTACAAGATTATACATACTTGTTATACTAACCCGACTAAAATCAACGTCATGTGATTAGGTCATATACTGATTAACATTCCTGTAAACTATCCAGACCCTAGCTAGAATAATGTTGGAGATTTGCGCAACACAAATATTGATCCCCATCACTGAATTTGATTGATGCTAACCACTGAAATTGGGCGACCGCCCAACATTGAATTTGGTTAAAGCCAACCACTGAATTTGGTCGAAGCCCACCACTGAAATGGTTGACGCCCACCACTGAAATGGTTGACGCCAACCTCTGAAATTGGTTGACGCCCACCACTGAAATTAGTTGAGGCCCACCACTGGTTGACACCCATCACTGAATTCAGTTGAGGCCAACCGCTGAATTTGCTTGACACCCACAGCCAAATTTGCCAATGTAATACCCATTTTCTTTCCTTTAGACAATGAGTGAAACATGAAAATAAGTGATACTGTGATCACAATCAAAATATTTAATAATTTGTCACATGACACATTTCTCTTGCTTAAAAAAATGAGTAGTGAAATCATTTTAGTTTACACAGAACAAATCATACATATTTTATGACAGGAAGGATGACAGATGAGTTCATGTTTATTCTTCTACAACTTGCAATGCACTTTAATCAGCACAGAACTGTTACCACAAATTTTGATCCGAATCAATTCAAACGATTTCACATAATAGATAAAAATAATTCATGATTCAGATTAAATCACACCATTTGGCTTTTTATCGTCTTTTTTTGAAGGCTCACTAAATACAACATCGTCCTCGGCAACACAATACTCTTGGTCCTCATCAGTAGCCTCCCCTTCATCGTCCTCCGTAAAACCTAGATTATCATCCCCGTCTTTCTGTGTTTCTATGACAACAATCTCATTAATGCTGTGATCTCCTAAATGTTCATTCCTAGAACTTTGATTGGCTTCCACATCGACTGGAGATTTGCCAAGAGATAGTAATGGGTTTTCTTTACCAAGATGGACATGACGAATTCCACCCGAAGCACCGTATTCTGAATCTGATTGGTCTGAATCATCGGAGGCGTGGCTTATGTTCTCATTTACACGTGTCACCTGTGTCTGAGCAGCAGGTGCAGGTAGACCTACAATAATCGTGAAATAACATATAAGCAAATGAAACAAGAGATGTTCGTTAAACATGTATGCCCAATGGCAATCCAGATGTCAAAAATGATAAAGGTCATAGTGACCTTAACCTTTGACCTACTGGACCTCATAATCAATAGGTCTTATCTACTAATTGATGACTTAAACGAAATTCATGCACACCTTGGTTTTTTCTCTATGTACATGTAGGTGAGACTGCTAGCTGTGTTAGATTTGTTTTTAATGATACAGTAACCTGTGGATTTAAGCAGAACAGAGCAGACAATTTTATTCAGACTTAAGCTACACAGCTCATCATTGTACCTATACACATACATACATACATGAAAGTTGGTAAGGATATGAAAGCCTTGGTTCACAAGAGTTTTCAGTTTCAATCTGAACTGCGCAAAATTTCAGAACTATTGTTCTCCAATGGAGGTAGCCTACCGGTAAGGTACTCTCAGTTACTCAAGTGTACGTACAATCACATCTTTCATTGAATACCCATACATGTTTTGGCAAACAAGTCCTCCAATATTATTTATAGTTCACCCATTGCTTTTTTTGCAATGGTTATATACATTCGGAGAGCAACAACATCTCCAGTCACAACATGATGACAGATAGAGTGTTTCCCAAAGGCTATTGCTCTGGGGTAAGCAATCAATACATGAGAACCGGCTCCTGCGTTTGATCTCAGGCTGCACCATATCAAAGACAAAATATAAAGGGAAGGCTGACTTTTCTCTCTCATACACTTGTGGCAATGGATACCATCAGTAATGAGGTGAAATTAATATAAGTTGTAAAGAACTTGTTTCACAATCGAACTAAATTAAATTAATATAAACTAATACCTGAGTTATCAAATGTAGACCTTCTATTACTAGAACCCGATGAGTTACCAGCACCAGCACCAAGTAACGGGGTTCTCTCTGATGCCCCCTCATCCTCACTCTCAGAATTCTCACTATCTGAGTCGGGGTCATCCCCCGGGATCACCTTCCTCTTACATATTGGACAAGACCTCTTGTTCTTGGTCAGCCAGGGATCGATACATTTTGTATGGTACACTGAAAACAGTAACAGAAATAAATTAACATGCTTTCAAACTCAGCAGTCACCTGTCATAAGCAGACCCTTTTGCAGCCACTAGGGTGCAGGTGCATCCTTTATCAGTGCAGATACAGCATGATCTGACCAGATGGACAAACTGAGAAAAAGTTCCCAAAAGGAGAGAGAGACATAAGATACAGGCATGTCCGGCCGGGTGCAGGTGCATCCTCTATCAGTGCAGATACAGCATGATCTGACCAGATGGACAAACTGAGAAAAAGTTCTCAAAGGGAGAGAGAGACATAAGATACAGGCATGTCCGGCGCTGCAGGAGTCCGCCAAGCTCTTATTTCGAATAGACAGCCAGGTTCTTTTTTATGTCCCATGTGTATAGCACGGATACACAGCTTCAAGGCATTTTTGACCAGATACTTTACAGTTCACACAGTCAGATATAGCGGGGAATTACTACAAAACTCAAAGGATCTAAATTTGGTTGTAAAAACGTTGAACATATTGCATATTTTTGCATACTGGTAATCAAATGGATTCATTTATAAACGTCTGAAAAACAAGTCGTACAACAAACTATCTCTGTCGTGAGGAACTGTCTTGACCAGAGGCCAGTTTAGATAACTCTGCTCATTTATTGTCAAGATTTGTTTGTCAGAAGTTGTTAAATAACAATTACTGGCGACTGGTCAATTAAAGTCGTTTTACGCTATTTTTCTGCCATATATCTTTTTTTTTCAAATAAGTTTGCCGGAAATAAATAACCAGTGGTAACTTGCGCATTCTCTTTAGCAAACTTTCTACATCTGGAAGGCATGATGTAGGAAAAACACAGCCTGTCCAACCACAGGAATCAAACCAAATGTTCTACCAACTGCACTAACTGACCAGTTAAAACAGAACAGGGTAAAGTACAGTCAGGTCTCGATTTAACGACACCTGATATACTGACATATTCATATAATCATTGTTTTAAAACACTCTTTGTATCAATACAGTATACCTACATATTCGCTGCAACAACATTTTTCTTGGGAACAAACAGCATCATTGTATCAAGACCTGACTGTGGTAAATAACAAATAACTATATAATTATGTTACCATGACTACATGGCAGCAGTCTCATCTTGTCTCCTTCCTCGTAATCATCCAGACATATAGCACATACATCATATTCATCTCCTGAAAACACACAGTACATAAAACATAACATCAACATTGTACCCATCTTTCCCTACTACATGTATAACTCTCATAATTTAAGTAAAACATTGCAACCCTTGGTTGGAGATCATACACGAAACATACATTGACTTAACCAGTAACCTACCAGTACTTTTCAGTCAAACAGTAAAACAAGTCATTAAGAATTGCCAGCAATACAGAAGTCCCATACCAGTTTGAAACCATTTTCAATGTTTCTGTTGCCATAGTAACCACAATTTTTTGTTGGAATCAAAATATTCACCTTATTGGCCATTATCCACATACCAAGTTTCATAAACTTAGCTTGGAAACTGTTTCAGTCATGTCAGGATCCAGATTTTTTGACTGACTGACTGACAGAAGGACTGACGGACGGAGGTCAAACCTATAGCCTCCTCCGGTCAAAAACCGGTAGGAGACTAATTATATGTACACTTGGGGTCCTAACTGAGGCATAATGCCCAATCCTAAAAATAAGATACAAGTCTGTCTTGGGTGCCATATTAGCACACACCCGTGCACAAACTTTGTTCTATTGTTAAAATTCAGGGTATAAAACTTCACAATGACAATAACTTAGTCAAAACTTAGAATATTTTCATCAAATAACTTTTATTTTCTGCAGGAAAGTCCATTTTTTCTAGTGCAGCAAATTCAGATTTGCACATTTCCAGATTGGAATAATACATTCCAGAATTGTAGGACCCCAAGGCTCCACGAACTATACCGTAATAGTATAAAGTAGACATTGGCATCAAACTTGTCATAAAATAGCTGATCTTTTTAAGTAAGATGAGCTTAATAATTTTATTGGCAGAAAATATATTTCAATATATATTCTTACCTTTTTTGAACTTTTTGACAGGAATCTTCTTTAAATGTTTGATAGATAACCGTGATCTACGTTTACGTCGGAAGTCACGACACCATTTGAAAATCTGAAAAATGCGAGAGAATTATAAAGTCATGTTAATAGGGGATATAGCATGCATTGTGGATTATTAATTAATTTATTCAATTAGTTTCATAAATTCAATAATATATCAACACAAATTGAATATTCTACTTTAAGACATTTATATGTGACTTTGCATATATACAGAGCTGTATCTAAAAGTGACTTCATCATAAGTAACAAAGAACCTCAAATGACGTCATTCGCATACTTAATGCACACTGATAACTGTGCATTATCACTATGCAATTACAAAAAGTATTGCACTGTACAAGTACACAGGCGTGTGATAAGATAGCATATAATGGACAATGAAAGTGTTTAAAATTGACAAACACGGAAATCTCTCCTTTTTGAACGAAATTCAACAGAAAATCAGTGTGTTTATGTGTAAAGTTAATAAGGGTATATTTAGTATCAAACATATTGCTGTATAACGATATTTACCTATTAAATAAAAAAGAGTCAGTGTACAAACATAACACAGGCATTAATCAGTAATAATTGTGCAGTTTGAGATAGATTGTATCAATGAAAGGGATTAACAAATTAAAGGAGCTAATAATTCACATCAGCTGAGAAATTGATCAAGTGACAATTATATAGGTAGAAGCATGTGATATGAGCAGATATACAAGTATACTAGTATACCTTTTATTAAATTTGCCTTATTTGACTTGCAAGTTTCCCGGTGTAGCCTGTAGACTTAAATATTTGTATACATTTGTAGCCGCAAATATGCTTGTAATCAGGAAAACAAGAAAATTTGTATTTGCTAAAATAAGTTAAGCTCCATGGTTGTAGTTATTGTAATTAATAACTTTATCATATAATATTAAAAGACATTTTTATGAACTCAAACTGCTTAATAATTATAGATACCTCAGCTTCAGTAAATCTTTTATTGCATTCAAAATTTTGGAACTACGGGAAGCTTTGGTAAAATCTGGAGGTATTTACAACCAGTTATATCTATATCTTTCCAGTTAACAACACTTGCCAACTAGACAAGGGGAAACAACACTTGCCAACTAGACAAGGGGAAACAACACTTGCCAACTAGACAAGGGGAAACAACACTTGCCAACTAGACAAGGGAAAACAACACTTGCCAACTAGACAAGGGAAACAACACTTGCCAACTAGACAAGGGAAAACAGCACTTGCCAACTAGACAAGGGGAAACAACACTTGCCAACTAGACAAGGGGAAACAACACTTGCCAACTAGACAAGGGGAAACAACACTTGCCAACTAGACAAGGGGAAACAACACTTGCCAACTAGACAAGACAAGGGGAAACAACACTTGCCAACTAGACAAGGGGAAACAACACTTGCCAACTAGACAAGGGAAAACAACACTTGCCAACTAGACAAGGGAAACAACACTTGCCAACTAGACAAGGGAAAACAACACTTGCCAACTAGACAAGGGGAAAAAACACTTGCCAACTAGACAAGGGGAAACAACACTTGCCAACTAGACAAGGGGAAACAACACTTGCCAACTAGACAAGGGGAAACAACACTTGCCAACTAGACAAGGGGAAACAACACTTGCCAACTAGACAAGGGAAAACAACACTTGCCAACTAGACAAGGGGAAACAACACTTGCCAACTAGACAAGGGAAACAACCCATAATATGTTGCATCATCATTACAACAGTTCTGTGCAATAAATTCTGAACTCACATTTTCTGTTTTACTGTTTATTTAGGTTTAACTATGTTTCTCAACTATTTTCCAGTTATAAACAACGGCAAAATTAGCTACCTAACCAGTTTTCCAGGACTGTAATGTAGCCAGTACAAACTTACCCTTCCACAAGGAACCAGCTACTTTTAACCAAGTGGAAGGAAAATGGACATTGTTGTCAAATTTTCATGTAAAAAGGTTTGGTCTGCCACAACCAGGATTAATACCCAAATTTTGTACGGATAATACAATTTTTTATACTTGATTGGCAACTTGCATAATGTCAACTGGGTAACAGAATTAAGCCTATATGAGCCCTCATCTTGAACAATTAAGATGAATGAACAGGTGTCAACAGAATGTTAGTATAGCAACATCAGGACCCGGAATTACAACCAGCACTCAGCACACAAATCTAAAATTCCCTCTTCGAGGTTCATAGCAACAATGTTTTGAGAGCAAGAATGTGTTATCATGTTAAATTGGTCCTTAATATTAATATTGCTTATTTTCTTGTGTTATTTAGTGTATTGGTAAGTACGATTGTAAAGAGTGTAGAATATGGCCCTCAGTTTCATGAGCTACATTAATTCTCATTAGTAGAACACAATGAATGGCAAAGTAATATATCAAATTTTATTTTCAACACACATCAAAATTTTTAATGTTTTGATTCATTTTCCTCACCTAAGACAAATAATAGCACATAATATCACATTTGTATATTTGATATTGAGTGCTGAGTGAAAGTATTGGGTATTATCCCGGCATAACATAGTATGAACAACATTGAAGTTTCCACAAAACAGTGAGTTATTAATGTAGGGTTAACGCATGCTTTTTCGTGCTATAACATCTGCAGAGTCCCGAGGGACGGTTGGTGCCCAAGCCCGTTTATGTTTACGCATGGTTTTCGTCCCATTAACGTATGGGCAAAATCACCGTTTTTATGCTATAATATGTTATCGTACAGAGAGTTAATGAACATCGCAAGGAGCATTGAAACATTTAAACACAAACATGTCTATGAATTTAATGCCAACTCTCATTATCTCAAATTTTCGGGACCGTGAAAATAACTTCAACGTAACGAAAATTCGATATAAGTTCAAGAGCCATTTAAAAGTGACGGTACTGGTTAAAACAGGTTTTATTATGTTTGTAGTTTAACGACAATTCTACGAACATTCCAGTTCACCCCTGACTGCTATGTTTACGTAAGAATGACATATTGGTGCGATTAGGTGTTAAACTGATATTTGGGATATTAATAGTTTATTGCTGTTTGGTCGCATCTCGAAGCTTCATGACATGTTTGTGCAAAGTCATGTGAACACTAAATTGAAGAACAATAGAACTTGTGAAAATTACTGGTACATCAAAGATTTTAAATCGGCAAGGTGCGAAAACATTTGACACCTGCCAAATACGATCCGACTTTTAGTTTAACAATAGATTTAAGGTGCAAATTAGTAAATTGGAACCTTGAAAAAAATCGAGATAAAAAACTTAGAGACAAACTTAACATAAGCGTCAATTTTCGACATGAATGACAACATTTCATGTTGACTTCAAAAGAAAATTTGATATTCACAAGGACCAGACGAATGTAAACACAAACATACACAGATTCAGATGTAATATGTCGGTCCAAAGACCGAGTGAGACGTGAGCTGACCTGAGTCATAATAAGTAAGTAGTAATAGCATTTAGACTTGAGAATAGGGAGTTACATGGAAAGGTTTTATTCTACGTGCAAACAGCACAGAACAATCTGCTCACCATAAATATAAACATGAGGACAAAACATGTTCCCACTACTACAGCAAAGGGCCAGAGTAGATACGGGATGGATCCTTGTCGTATTAATATCCGATAACTGAAAACAATATATTTATAGTACAACAGTTGCTATGGTAACACTGTGAACAAACAACAAAAATGCTGAGAGAATATTCAACCATACACTGCTCAATACTTCCAAAATATTATAATTTCTGCAGGGCCCAACAGGGGTTATTAGGGGCTAAGTTTCAAGGGTCATATTTCAATACTTTTGTACTGAATTTATTCATTTAATATATACATGTTTAGCCAAAAATACCTGTATTTTTAAAGGACAAAAATTACAGTGAGAGTATAGTATCCTCGGGGTACCTTTTTGCATACTTTAGGGGTCAAAATGGTAATGTAAGGAGAGTCGAATGAAACTCCTAAAGGGATTAGTTTCCTAGGGGTCAAAATGTACCATTTTGTATATTTCAGGGGTCAAAATGGTAATGCAAGGAGAGTCGAATGAAACTCCTTAAGGAATTAGTATCCAAGGGGTCAAAATGTACCTTTTTGCCTATTTTAAGGGTGTAAATGGTAATGCCAGGAGAGTCGAATGAAACTCCTACAGGGATTAGTATCCTAGGGGTCAAAATGTACCTTTTTTCCCTATTTTAGGGGTCTAAATAGTGTGTAAGGAGAGTCGAATGAAACTCCTTAAGGGATAAGTATCCTAGGGGTCAAAAGGTACCTTTTTCCCTATTTTAGGGGTCTAAATGGTAATGTAAGGAGAGTCGAATGAAACTCCTAAAGGGATTAATAATCATAGATTTCATGAGCAAAAATAATCCAGAAATTGAACCACATGACAAATCAATTCTTTTAAATTCAGTTTTAAGTCTGACTGATCAACAGTTTTAACCGAGCCTTCCCCACCAGGATTCAAACCTTTGATCTCCAGCTTCCAAGCCACATTCCCTAACCCCAAGGGCACGATGTATTATTTGCAATGATTGGATTGAATGTTCTCTCAGCAATGGTAATAACACAAAATCTCACCAGAAATACAATCATGGTGACGAGGCACAGTCCCACAACAACCGCAAACAGGATAAAAAATACTGGACTTATAAAACCTGTCTCGTCATCATTCTCAATTAAAATCTCAAAGCTGAAATATTGTAATATAAATAAAACATGACATGTATAGACTTCATGAAAATTATGAAAGCTGTCAGCCAGACAGAGATATCAGGCAATCTGGTTAAGGCCGACAGACATGTCAGGCAGTCTGGTTAAGGCCGACAGACACATCAGGCAATCTGGTTCAGTCCAACAGACATGTCAGGCAATCTGGTTCAGTCCGACAGACATGTCAGGCTATCAGGTTCAGTCTGACAGACATGTCAAGCAATCACGTTCAGTCTGACAGGCATGTCAGGCAATCTGGTTCAGGCCCCCAAACATGTCAGGCAATCTGGTTCAAGCCGACGGACATGTCAAGCAATCTAGTTCAGGCCGACAGACATGTCAAGCAATCTGGTGCAGGCCGACAGACATGTCAAGCAATCTTGTCCAGGCCGACAGACATGTCAGGCAATCTGGTGCAGGCCGACAGACATGTCAAGCAATCTGGTGCAGGCGGACAGACATGTCAGGCAATCTGGTGCAGGCCTACAGGCATGTCAAGCAATCTGGTGCAGGCGGACAGACATGTCAAGCAATCTGGTGCAGGCGGACAGACATGTCAGGCAATCTGGTGCAGGCGGACAGACATGTCAAGCAATCTGGTGCAGGCCGACAGACATGTCAAGCAATCTGGTGCAGGCCGACAGACATGTCAGGCAATCTGGTTCAGGCCGACGGACATGTCAGGCAATCTGGTTCAGGCCGACAGACATGTCAGGAATCACACAGCTACTAGTGTGAAATTAGAATTATAGAATAAGCAAAAATACCAGCAAATGGTATAACCAGTTTATATTACACAGACTGTATCAGTATTCACAATCATATGGAAGTTCACATTTGAAAAGTGATACTGTAATATCACTTATTTTGGTGGGCGATAAATTTCATGGATTTTGGAAAAACGTCATTTCGTGGACATAAATTTGTGAATTACTAACGATGGAAGGGGATACCCTTAAATTATATACTTTGGAATTTAAAAAGTCTTAGTTATTAGATTTTGACGATGATTTCAATCAAGATTTCAACAAAAATTTTACTCCCACCAAGAAAAATGAGTTTACAAAAGAACAGAAAGTAGATCATACTCAACATACCTTCCTTGAGAGTTTAATTCAAACACTGTACAATTGTAGCAGTAGTTTTTGCTCAATAAGATACCATCATCATAGCCAACGAATACGGACGGAATGTTGATTCCTTCCCCATCTGTAATACAAGATCATAGTACATTACATGTATTGATATATAGCACGGATAATTTGACCTAATCCTGACCTTTATGCATGAATATATCACAAGGTTCTTGCGTTGAATATAATAATTTCCACAAGCAAATTGTGCAATATCGGTCCTTCAGATATGTGTTTGTTTTACAACGACTGTCTTTGTGATACTCCCCGCTTATAAACCCATACAACCAAGGTTATAAATACAGACAAGATATCAGCTGGTAAATTATGCTAATAGAAGGTCGAGACTCAATTCAAATTCTCTGTACTATAACTTATTGTAAAATTTAAAACCTAACACAGTTCTTACATTCAGAAACATGCATTTAGCAAACATTTTTTAAAAAGCTGAATGAAATTACAGTAGATTTTTTTCAAAATGGAAAATAGGGTTAAAGACAAAAAAAAGTCACATGAACACTGTGACAACTAATTTTGGAAACAAGATTCTGCATTTACTGGTATGACATTTTACACACAGATATTCAAATACAGTACAAATATTACAGTATTCTTAGTTTCAGTTACTAGAGCATCAATAGTGTCATGTGACAGAATGTCAAAAAGTTGTCTGATTTCTTAGATTTTAGTTTAGTTTTAGTACATGTATCTAATGTATTGGACTCTTTGATATGCCCTGAGGTCAAATCCATCTGGCAGCTCTAACAAACAAGGAGATTTTTTTACACGAAAAGTATGTCTCCCACCAAGGGCCATAACTCTGGCAAAAAATATCCAACTTTAAATTTCTGACAATATGCACAACTAGGCTTGGTACCAAGTAATCATGTGAAATTTCATTGAAATTTGACCAATGGTTAAGGAAAACTTGGGCAGACAAACTTTGTGGCATCCATCCAGACAGACAGACGTCCAGTACAAACTTAATATGTCTCTTCCACTATAAGGGGGAGACATAATTATACATTTGTGCAACCAAGAGAGTATATAAATTGTAAAGTGCATTATCAAAACAGAAGAAGGTAGTTCTAACAGTTTTGGTTTCAGTCTTCGATAGGAACAAGACCATCCTTGAAACACTGTCTGTATGGCATAATCCCTACCAAGAGTATGATTTACACTTCATGGTATTTCTTTGTGTTAACTGTTAAAATGCTTCAACTGTTCTTAGTTGAAAGCTTTTGTTCCAGGCATGTATAAAAGTTAAGATGCATGTCTGTGAAATATCCAAGCGGAAAAAAAAGTTTATTAATATACTTCTGAAATAATTTCCCTCTAAGGGCCCCTTTATTTGTTTTGAGCAGGAATCATTTTATGGGGATACTAAGGGTTTTGCCTTACAGTATTTCAAATGATGGTCCTGTATTTGAGCATAGAACAAACAAATTAACCTGATCCTAAACCTTTACACATGAATATATTACAAGAGATGGTTGAACAGAATAATCAATTTCCGACAGACAGTGGTGCCTAATGGGGATAACACTCATTTAGATTCGTGTTTATCATACATGGTATATATCTGATACACAGCTTCTCTGTTCCATCAGAGAATTGTTCTGTTTTCATATGGCTCTGACAATTGATGTAACGCTCAGACAGGAACTCAGATGTCATGTATCCCGAGTTCAGTCAGAGCGTTACATCAGTTCCGTCAGAGTCATATGAACCAGGGGGGTCAACAGAGCCAAATTAAAAATCAGGAAAATCATATGGGCCAACCATTTTTGCCAAACAAGAGGCCTTCAATGACATTGTTTCCATAATTCACTCATTTTGTATTAAAGAAAAGCCTACAGATCGGATAAATTTACCATAACTTTGCCATTACTTGAGATAATTTCATCAAATCACTTTTATTTTGATAAGAAGCCATTGCTTTTTCAGGAAAGATAAATCCTGAATTCCAGATAAATCAGGAAAATTGACACCCCGGAAAACAGAACAATTGTCTTACAGAACTGAAAAGCGGTGTTTCGGGTTTCACTACACATATATATTCATAAAACTCACTGCTTTTGAAAATCAAGGTGGAAGATAAATTACAGACAAGAAATCAAGTGTTAAATTATGTTAAAAGAATGTTGGAGTACCAGGTTAATTTGTTTACACTATAAATATCAATCTTACCTCCTGACATAGGTGTGACTCCATTATCATCTTTTCTGTTATATACTATAGCGGAGGCAAACCATGGCTGAACATTACGTACCTGTGAGAGGAGAAGTGTGTGAAGGTATAAAGGTAGGAGGAGTGTAAGTAAGTATATATATCGCTGGATTACAATGAGAAGGACCTTAAGTACAATAACGCTATTTTGAGAAAACAAAAAACCTGTCTGAAAACTGCGCTTTACTTATGGTAAAACAAACTTTTTCCCCTTCAGTTTGGTCACTATGACCGGTTCCGACTTTCATGAAATAGGCTCATAAGAATGGCCTTGTTATGCAGATTTCAAATATGTTTAAGTCTTATAAGGTTGTAAGTAGCACTTACAACCTTCTCATTCTAAGCCAGTGATATAATACAAACAAAGATACAGGGATCTGCATATCGCCCAATCCTGAAAAAAATCACTTGTCTGTTTCTGTTGATGATTATCATGATCTCTACACTAAAACTGCTTGGAAGATAGTTCAAATGTCAAAATTTACCATAATTATGAAATTCAAAATGACCATATCTCAGTCAATACAAAGTTGTGGTACTTTTTCATCAACATAACTTTCTTTAGGTGCAAAAATAACATTCTTTATAAGGTAACAAGATTTTAATCTTTAACTTTAGAACCCCTGAAGGATAATAACATGGAAAGGGAAAGACTCATCAGAAACAGCGGCACATACTTGACAAACTAAGACATACTGGTTTATGTTTTTGCTAAGTGACAACCATAGTTTTATCAATCTAGTAATTTAAAAATATTTATAAACCACACAAAGTCATTTATAGAAACCAAACAGAGCCAATTAACAAAGTATCATTCAGATAATGGCTGGTTTTTTAGTCATACTAGTATAATACAAATCAGACAAGTAATCCCTCAGTTCTTGACAGAACAGTACCGCCCGGTACTCATAACCTGCTTTATATAGAAATTTAGGCACATATGGATGCTTAACAAATATCTCAACCAGCATGACCTTAAGGCTTAAATATAATAAAAGCTACATTACTGTACTTGTTATAAACTTCCCTCATCCGTGAATGTAATCACTTTGCCACATCATTGTAATTCTAGATTCAATCAATTAAGGAAACTACTTATAACGATCAGGTCAAACATAAGAGGAAATATATGACTTTTGGACTCGCTTATACTCCTTTATTTCAGGTTGATTGTGAAACAAGTTTTTCCAACTTAAATAAATCACTCTCGACGACACCTCATTCCTGATGTTATTCATTGCCACAAGAGTATGAAAGAAGAGAATCCATCAATCCTTTATGCTGAGTGTCTAGCAAGGGAATTAATGGTACTGTATTTATTTTGGCTTTGGTATGATTTAGCCTGGGACGAAACCTGGGATCACACGCACTCAAAGCAGATGCTCTACCACTAGGCAATCGAGGAGGCTGATTTGGACTATTGGTTATATTCTAAGATTCGATATATATTGTCATTTATTCGTTACATAAACACAAAAGCTACAATCTTTAGCAAATTCAAATTCTGATAGACATGCTAGTGCTAGCCTTGGATGACTGATATATAACAGTATATAAATATATCCTGCTATAATGATAGAGGCTCACTGGGATGACAAGGCTTGCCCAACTGTGTTGCCTCTTTAAATAATTTTTTTTTATTATTATTATAATCAAACAGTCATTCGATATAAATCCAACATTAGACTGTTTAAAGAAGGTGGCTTAGTTAATACAGATGCATAATTCATAATAAAAAACCCCATTAATAAATAATAATTCATTTTTAAGGGCACTTAAATGAAGAAGTAAGTATTGTAAAAGTACAGTATTGTAAAATCTTTTTTTGAGGGAGTTGAATTTTCGTTGCTTTGTTGCTAAACTCAGCGAAGAAAAAAAATCCCTATGTTTAATCGACCTCCCAAACGCAGAACATAGGAATACCTTTCCATGTTTTGTAATCCACGAATTTACGACCCCACGAAAATGCACTTTTATTAAAACCCACAAAATTGAACACCCACGAAAATAAGTGATATCACAGTATATAATCAATGTAAACATTGGAGTATTGTTATATACATGTACATGTGATAAGATGAACCAGACACACGTTTATCAAATTAGTGAGTAACTTTGCCTTGATACCAATTTGTAAACACTGAGCTGACTGTTCTTTATTGCGCCTTTCGTGCTCTGCTGTTTCTGTTGAGAACTGCCTTCCATGTCTGAGTTGTTTTAATCTTTTTGATAGAAATGAGACAAGGAGGTTGTTTACCATCTTGCTCTGTGTATGACATGCTAAATGTATCCCAAAGCTTAACTTATAATAAGTAATGAATGATGACCAATATCAAAACGGATCCCTTAAAGTCCGCCTGACCTCAGCCCAGAAAAATCATCATTTGAAATTTTTTCAATTCCAAGTTTTACCCATAGGCATCTGTAACAATTTTTTATGACTGAATCACTAATAGCATTTAAGAGAAGAGTCTTATATGGCATCCGTGGTTATGATTTGTAACAGCCCCCTATGATTTCACTAGCCTGATTGACACACAAACATGTTGAAGGGGCCAGTATTAATCACTGATCAATGACATACAAGTCTTACATGTCATAATTAATTATTGTAGATAACTTATGGTTAAAAAATCCACACTTTTTACAGACCCCTTGTGACTCATCCAGCCTTAAATATACACACAGAATTGCAGGAGGAAAGGAGAATGTGACAAAGGGTTGAGGAGAACGTTTGTGTGTGTATATACATGTATAGTGCATGTATAGTGTAAGACATATCAATCATTACCCCCTTGCATAGCAACAATGTCATCCCCTGAGTCCTTGGAGTTATACACAATCGCAGCATTATATCGAGCCTTCTGTGCCTGCGTTATCTAACATACGAAACAAACATTAGGCCACTGTACCATGACTAAATATACAGCCTAATCTCTTTTAAGTAACATTCAAATGATAAATAAGATATAATACAGGTCTATTAACACATATCAATGGCTGACTGGAATTTATAACTGAGTAGATGTAAAAGAGAGGTGGTTGCTAAGTTGAGGTGGCCACTAACACAGATTTGAATGATGGTGATTAGTTTAGTCTCAATCTCATTGACAGTATGCAAGACATGTGGGGAGACTATCCATCCAATCAGGCAATCACACAATCCTAATACTCACTAATACTGGGCCAACCACAACCCAGTCATATCATTACACCAGGCCAACCAGTCCTGGAACTACCCAGGACAAACCCCTTAAAGCTGAGCGACAAATAAGTGAGCTAAACCAGTTTCATATTAAATAACATGGATACAATGCAATCTGGGACCGAAGCAACAAATGTTGGCGCAACAAGGTTGTATCTGAATATTTACATGATACAATTGCCAGGACCCAGCCTATAATAACAGTTAACAATCTTCTGTTGTCAAACTCAAACATCATTCATTTATTTATCTGTATTTTTAAGTGTTCGATAGTTTACATCCTATGTTAATCTCCTTATTAAGCAAACAGAACACGATTACAAAATGGATAGTCAAGAATATAGTTCAACATGAGTGTATCAATTCAATAAAATTAAGCTTTCAGCAAAACTACTGTATTATTATTACTGTCCCACTGATAGTACCGTATTCAACCAAGTATTACACACAGCTGTGTATAGGACGCAGGTAAACCATGGGAGGAAAATAGTCCACTGTAAAAAATTATGACACAAGAAAATGGCTGTTCCCAAATTGACAATCAGAGACTTGGAAAGTGTCCAAAGCTGAGTAAAAGACACATCTAATAATTGGTTATGATAGTTGGAGTTGATGAAAGTGAGGCCAAATACGGTATTATGATCATATAGAGATCGTCTCATAGTCTCACTATCCAGTATCATTATTCAGACACTGGATTAATCAGTCCTGAAACTTAAGGTCCCTAATATTAGGGATTCCACTAGCTTCTGAATCTGAAGGGTTATTTGATACTTTTGACTAAAGTTTACCATTCTATAGGCATCAGAGAAAATGACCCTTCAAACCAAAATCTTGAGTGTCAAATTGTGGCTTTTTGGAAATTGCCTACTACCGAGTCAAATGGAACCCCTGTTATATGTCCAACAAGAGCTAACATTTACCAAACTATATCAAGTACTACATGTAGCAATTGAACACACTACTGTCTACATGCATGTAGCTCACCTAATCAACAATTATTATCTCTGTAGTATTCTTACATGACCAACAAGTCTGCCTATATAGGCTAGGAACAAGAATATCTATGTATAACACTGCATATACCAATGGCAGTGACGTCACATTGTGCAGGTATTTGATTTATGACGCCATACAGGGGAACAAGCGAAGTGAACAACATACTCTCACAAAGTAACACTGGCTTAAGATGTGATTGCCCGTTTAAGTCATGTTAGAAATTTATAATACAAAATCTGTAATATACCTTTTATTTAACAACAGTTTTTTGTCCCGACGTTTTGTTATTATTCCTACCCATCAGCACTCCAAACCGTTGCAAAACAGCTAGTATATCACAGGCTTTCATGTTTCATTTTTGAATTATATATGGTTTATATAATTGATTTATACTTACTTTATCCACAAAAGTACAATTATCTCGAGCTATAAGAGCGATCCATACTGATGTATTATCTGGGGGTGGATCTACAGGTCGGCAAGCATTGAATGGATTCACATTGTACACAAAACCCTGAAACATACACAGATTATTATATAATAATATACAGAGGGTTTCGCAAGGGGCTGAATATCAGGGGTTATTTATATGATGTTGCAGGGGTTCCTCTAGCTTCTGAATCTGAAGGGTCATTTTGATACTTTTGAATAAATTTTCAGTTTTATAGGCAAAATACACATGATTTTAAGAGAAAATGACCCTTTAAACCAAAATGTGGCTTTTGGAAATTTCAAGGGTCAAAACCCCAACTCCCAAGTCAAATGGAACCCCTGGATTTTGTACTACATTTTATTACATTACATATACCGGTAGCAAGAATGTTTTATCACATTTCATTAGTGAAAGTGAAAAACCTGAAATCCTACAAAAATTTACAATTTCTATAGGGAAAATAAAGCAAAACAGAGTTTTTGGTACGCTAAAAAACCTGAAGTTTGGACATATACGCCTGAAAACTTTCATTCATGTTATTGTTATACACCAGTAAACAAGCATGTATCTTACCTTGATCCCATCATCAGGTACAGATGGTCCAAACAATGCTTCTCTATCCAGGAACGAATCTACAGTCACAGAACTATTCCCCGTTTTCTGTAATAATCAATAATAATCATCAAAGTAGAGTCATCAATGCTTCAATAGTGGAGGAAGTTCATATTATAGTTTTCTGCAATTTTATTTTTATCATGAGTGAATGTTTCAAAATTTCCAACATGCTGTCAAAATACTGAAACAGATTTTTCTACATAAATTTTATGCAATTCTTTCTAAAAATCAGTATTAATACAGGTAATACTGAAAATTTTCACTCATATATTATTCAAATAGTCGAGATAAAAACTAGTAAATAGCAATATGTTGTACTCACCATAACCAGAACTGTAGCTTCAACATTGACATTCCATGTACACAACAACAACAAGACGATTGGTTCAAATATTGTTGCCATGACGATAGTTGGTAAATCTGAAATATAATCTACTTGAAGTACTTCCAATTTTTTTTAAAAATCATAGAAATAATTTTTGAAATATCAATCATTTGTATAAGGTGACTGCCTGTTTTTTGTCTTCACACAGATACTATTTTCTGTTATTGTTAATTTTAGCTTCAAATCTATCTGTTAGCCAATCATGCCACGTCTTATAAATTCGAAATTTATTCAGCTCAATATAAAGATTGCAGAAGTGACTTATAAAAGGCTATATGTAAGTTGCAATGGGAGTATTCATACATGTACATGTATATGACAGCCAATCGGGGCCTCCTCTGAAGGTTGCAAATGGCGCCAATGGCACAGAAATCAAGAATTTGGCGATAAAAAAATCAAATTAAAGTCAACAATTAGACAATGATTTAACAACAACAACAAATAAACTTTATTGCAAATAGGCAAACACATTTGCCTTTGGCAATGAAAAGCATAGACATATATACACAAAAAGATACATACTAACATACATACATGGTACATTATATACACAAAGAGAACAGTACATGTAAAATAAAGCACTTTATGTTCAAATAAATATAGTTTAATAATAATCCAAAATAGTTTACTTAGAATATTAATAATTAGGTTGTTCTTATGTCAAAGGAAATGATAAACAATCGATAATTGCCTTGGGCTACACCGCCGCTACAGGCATTACCAGAAAACAAACAGATTTTCCAAAAATAACAGAACACTGAATCTGATTAGCATCAATCAAAGGTGTGAAGAACATTTAATTTGTCGACAATGAAATTGTCAGTCATTGTGGCAAGGTTTAAAGGCATGTAGGATACGGCGTCACAGACTTTCCTCATTGTAATTTGTAAATATTGAAAATCAGTAATAAAGTTGAATTTGTTTATAAATTAATAAATCATTCCTTTAACAAATTTTGGGACAAATCAGAGTGTTACCCACTTGACCACATTATGAAAGTGTGATGCTGACTGGCCAACACCAACTTTGCTTTGTCTTCTTTCAGATTCTAGTTCCTTAGTGAGTGCTAATTGAGCAATGAATTTTAATGAATTAGTAAAAGAACCAACAGGTCCATTCCTAAAATAGCAAGGGTCTGGTAACAGGATTCCCTTGTATCGATTTATTTCTCGTTGAAATTCAAAACTTCATTGGGTTTGGACCAGTCAGTGTCAGTATTTTACATAAATAAGTTATGCTGTCATAAAATTGAAAATGGACAAAATTTTCTGTAACGGTTTGCAAAGAAAAAGACAAATAAAAAAAGACAGAAGAATAGACACAGACAAATATAATTTTGCAGTTACTTTCGGCCATCAAGGTAAGACCAATTCAGCTTCCTTGGCGGTACGAGGGTGAAAGACTCCACTGACAAACTGTGATAAAGCCTACTTTTAAAATGTGCTTGAAAATCTGTTATAGGTCAGGTTGGATAGCTCCTTAAAGGATGCATAAGAATGAGCCTTAGCAATAGACTTTCTCGCAGGTGCGTGTGTGTGTTGTTTTTGGAAAATCCGTGATTTGATGAAACATTGTGGAAAATGTTTATGTATTAAAATTCAATAAGACCCTTAGATAGACCTAAAATAGACCTGAAATACATAAATGTGTTATTTTTGCAATAAATAACTGTACAAATAAATATTGCTATTTACCTTGATGACAATTTTCTTTCGGAACACTTGTTAAATTGGCAATCGCAAAGGAAAACGGCAAATTGTAGCCTAGTTAGTAGTATCACTAATTTGGAAAACGGCCAATTGTAGTGGTTTGAAACAACCAACGGAATTGATAGTATTTCTTGCCGAACATTTTTTTGGTGTTCCCTGAATATGGTGCAATTGATACAGTAGGGTGTCATTGATTATTTTGACAATTTTTGTTGAAAAAATTAAAAGGAGTGTTTTGTCATAAAACGAACACGACCGAGGGTCGTCCACCTGTTATGTTTCATAGACTTAGTAGAAAAGGCATTGACCATGAAATGGAATGATCATCGTCAAAGACCTTGGACTATACACTTCATAGTCAATATTTGGCATAATAGGCTAAAACTTTGACATTCAATGATTCATGTCATAATTTGCCAAAAGAATGAATAGAATAGAATAGAATATGTTTATTCAGAAAACCACATGAAATGGTGTCTTCCATACATAGCTGGGTATTGTCGAGACAATTCATGCTATGGGATAATACATATATATAACAATACAAGATATACAATGAAATAAACATTCAAAGTAATATAGAACATTAGTGAACATTAGTGAAACATGAAACATTATCGAAACACTAAAACACCTAGTAGTTATCTGGTCACCATGTTTTTTGAAATGAAATTACAGATTTGTTTGCATTCTCCGGGATTGATTGGATTAAGAAGCTTTCTAAGAATGGTTAGAGAATTTTCTGAGTCTGGTTCTATATCATCGATAATAGATCCAGTGATATTATAAAACAAGAGGAGCACACGCCTACTTTCTGTAAATTTTGTACAATGTAGTAAGAAATGTTCTTCGTTTTCTATATAATTACAGTCATTACAAATTCTCAATTCCTTTGGAAGTTTAGGCCTTAGGTACCGCCCTCTTTCGATTAAAAGCTCATGTGCACTTATTCTCAATTTTGTTAATTCCTTTGTGACATTTTTTGATAAACCAAATGTTAAGTATGGTTGTATTTCAAATTGGGGGTAAATTCTAGAGTATGTATATAATTTATTCTCCTCTTTTTTAGTTTTTAACCTATTTGTTTCATTTGATATGTCTGATGCATATTTGTCGGATATGTGCTTAGATATATTCTTTGGTCTATCAGGTAAGAATGTGAGAGTCCACACTTGACCGTCGCTAATCAATTTATAAGCAGACTAAAGAGTCAACAGATAGGCAAACATATTAAATCAATCACAAAGTGTCGTAAGACTGGGTTGACATACCTGAAAATTAAATGCAAATCCTACATTACATCGTTTGTTTTTATTTATTTTTGTCAACAAACAAAATTTCCAAATGGCCGTCTTGTGATCCGGTGATTTACGTAATTATGACATGATCGTGATATTTAATAATTCTTGGGCGTCAGACGGGTGTCTTACACATAAGGACTGGCGCCAGTTCTTAAGAACTGGCCCTAGGGATAAGAACTGGCCCTGTAACTCAATAAACAAGCACAAATATGATGTTTTTATATTTTTTAATTATTAATAATAGTATTTCGGGTTTATTGTGTGAATTTCAGTACAATTGGATTAATAAAACATAAGTTATGACCTATTTTGGGATAAAATACATGTATTACCTCCCTTTCATTAAGAACTGGCGCTCGACAATCGATAGATTCGAAGAGAACTGGCGCTATAACTCAATAAAAATGCATACCTAAGACGTTTAAACGGTTTTAAATGATAAATAATAGTATTTCGGGTTTATTGTGTGAATTTGAGTCCAATTTGATCAATAAAACATAAGTTATGACCAAGTTTGGGATACAATACATGTATTACCTCCCTTTCATTAAGAACTGGCGCTTAACAATCGATAGATTCGAAGAGAACTGGCGCTATAACTCAATAAAAATGCATATTTAAGACGTTTAAACGGTTTTAAATGATAAATAATAGTATTATGATCATAATTGGCTAATTTCAATATTATATGAATGTTCACAAGCGAAAGCCGATTTCCTAAAATATAAACGTATACATAGATATAGTCCAACTGCTGATAATCTGCAATCCTTTTTATATCACAGGAATCGTTTCTGTAAGACGCCTAAATTATAAATAATGCATCGGTGTGATTAATCGGGTTCTCAGTGTAATCCGTACTCGCCCGTACTCAACTTATTAAGTTTGTGCCATTCAATGCAGCCGACAGTGTGGGAAACTGCTAGATATTTTTCTTTAAAACATATTCTTAATTTTATTATTTTTCCTATTTCATTAAAAGCGCATGAGAAAATCTTAAGAATTGACCTAAAAAACATTGCAAGGCAACATAATTTATTATTATTTCTGGCAATAACAACTTTTTTGTCTATCAATTTTTAATAGCCCCTCCATTTTTAACAAAGCACATGGGTTCACAACATGATGATGTCATGCACACTTTTAGAAATATGTTAACAGCTTTTTATGAAAAGTTCGAAAATAGGTCTGGTTCGAGATTAGGTACTTTTACATTTAATGCGAATGTTAAGTTGCTGTGTTTTATCGTATTATAAAATACAGTAATGTGCTCGGATACATAGTGATTTGGATAAGAGCATTTAATCATTCGTTAATATGATGGAGCATAAGACAAACAACTCGGAATATTTCTGTCCCTATTTCTGTTCAGTAGTAATGGGCGTGATGATAACATCTCGGACAAATGTCCTATATCAACGCTCACAGTATGACTGAGGATGTAAGGAAGTTACTTTCCAACATTGATGTCCATATGGCCACTGGGCCTGATCTGTATAAAGCTGAAGGAAATGGCTGATAAGCAGGCATCTACGTTTCATCTATCATTCTAGGCATCACTAAGTCTTGACCAGGTGAAGATAATTAGATATCATCAGAATGGAGGACTGTCCAATGTGGTACATGCATGTACCTACATTTTTTGTATCTTCAAAAAGGGAGAAATGCAAGGCAAATACTCACCACCCTGTCAGCCTGACGCCAGTGGTACGCAAAACGCTGGGACACATCATGAGGCACCTTGAACAGAACCACATCCTTTACGGTGTCCAACATGGCTTCCATAAGAAACGTTCATGCGAGAGTCAAATAATTCTGACCATACAGGACCTCGCAAACAATATGGACTCCAAGGGACAATATGGACTCCAAGGGACAGAGTGTTGTCATCTTATGTCTACATGTATATAAACTCCTCCCACAACTTCATTGAATTTCATTGAAATTTGTGTTTCTCTCCAACAATAATTTGGAGAAACAACACCTTCATATTTATATATATTGTACACGACAGGGCAGTGCGTTTTTTTGTGTCGGGAAGTATGCACCTAATACAGCCATGTCGGATGATATGGGTTAGATTCCACCTTTTATCCGTCAGTGAAAACTCATTGCAAAATATTGGACTCGTTTGTCAACTGCGGGCTCAAGGAGATAAGCATAGTTTGTCAAGGCCTTAGACAGGTCAGAGTGAGATTTGGGTTCCAAGGGGCGGTTGTCCCGTGGTCAGGGGGGAGAATAAGCGTATATAGCACCCTGGGCAAACCATCAATCAATCAAGTGTAAAAGTTGGTATTATATTGTAAACAAGAGCTGTCCACAAACAGCGCGCTCCACTATTCTTATTGCCATGCTAGGATAGTATAATCATTATATGAGCTCCGCTGTGCGATTTCCAACCTCTTCAAAAAAATAACACAATTGGTGAAAATCACATTTAGTACAGAGCAGATACTTTTTGGGAAAAAAGGCAAAACAAGTATTTTTCTAGGATCATGTCACATAATGTGTGTCTTGTAATATACTAAAAATCTAGGTCCATATTTGCTAGTTAAAGTCGACTTTTTGGGGTAAAACCTTACAAAATATAAAAGCATAGCATGAATGTTTGGAATCAAAAGATCACTAAGTCATTAATGAGTTTATTTTATAATAATATATTGTGATAGGTAGGTTGTTACTCGTAGTTTAAGATGTCAAACATAGTTTTTCATGTTAGTGTGCAAAATGCGATATTTTGGGGCAAAACCTTTAGAAATATAAACAAAACCGTGAGTTTTTGGAATCGGTTGAATACTATGTTATTAATAAGTTAATTTGATAATTAATCACTGTTATAGGTACTTAGTGTCATGAACTTTAATGCATCAAAAATAATTTGCCAGAATATTGCGCTAAATGAGAATGGTTTTGGGCTAAAATATTACAAAATATAAATGAAAAGTGCTAATTTTGGGAATCTGATGATTATTTTGTATTTTTTACCCGATAAAATAAAAACCGCACACTATGGAACTTGATTTCAGAATTTTTCTGGGTATTGTGTTTCCCTTTTTGTAAATGTGGCACTTACAAGGGGATCTGTGCTAATTAAATGACGTCATCATAATTATTGTATTTACGCGACGTCAGTAGCGTCATTTCAATAGTCATGTCTAGTTTTCATCGTGCCATAGCATGTCACTAAGTTGGAACATTTTGAAAAGGTATAGCTTTTTGGAAATCTTAAACATTCTATCCACATGTAAAGAGTTGAAATTTTGACCTCAGGTTGGAAATCCAACAGCAGAGCTCATATATTCAAAACAAAATGTTTTATAGCTGCAGCATCACCCTCTTCTTTGTAGAGATTGGGGCTTCTAAGTCTAAAAGGGTAGATAATTTGGACACAATGCTTAAACTTTAACATTTACATTTCTAAGTCCAAATAGAGGGGCAACATTTCGACAAAATAATTGATAGAGTTACCTACCCCTGTGTAGGCGTTGGGGTCATGATGGTTAACAAGTATGCAAGTATAAAGATGAAGCTCATGTTTTTTAAGTGTTGCTTTGTACACAAATTTAAGAAATACCCTGTTTAATAACTGTTTTTTTTAAGAATTTGTACCAAAACCTGGTTATGGTTTTGCAAAGAGTTAGACGACAGTTTTATCTGTGTACGCAATGTATTTCGTATTAATTCTTGTAGTTTTAATGACATCTAAGAGACTGTCGCTTTAACGACAGTCTCTTAGTTTTACATAAGTGTTTATTGTTCATAAATAATATAATGTATTTTTAAAGTACTAGATATTTTGGAATTATGATAATATCAGACAATCTTATGATTATCAATACAATTTACATTTATTTCAGTGTACAACCACGTAAATATGAGGTAAATTAGGTTACATTTCGTTTCAAACAATGTAAATTATGGTCTTACGGTCAGCAATATTATTTTAACACAAAAAGTAATTCGACCAGCGCGTTACTATATTCTTACCCTGACTGGACTATACAATGCTTTATTTGTTACGTTAAATGTGTTAGTTTAATTTAATTAATTATTATGCACGTATGTACATTAATGAGACGGACATGAATAAATGATTCTAGTATATCTAAGCCGCGGTCATACCTACGGGCACACACGTAGTTGAATGACAGTTGTTCGTCAGTGATATTGTAGTGTCACTACGGGTGAAGTAGGTTTAAAACTGGGAAGCAAAAACAGTATGAATTGTGCATAAAAACCACGTGCAAGATTTACTACGCCCAACTACTATACGTTTAACGTAGGTAAAGTGGGATCAACTGCAGTCAACTTGTGTCAACTATGTTCAAACTACGGTCTCATTAGGGTCTTGACATCCAACTGACCGTTCATAACTACGGTGAACTACGGATAACTACATATGTACTTCTCACTACGCATAAGTTACGCTTAACCACGGCCAACCACGATCGGCTACCTGACCCTTTATTACTATGGTAAACTACGGTCACTTACGGTCAACTATGAACCATATATTGCAGCAAATGGATGATTATTTTAACAATTTAATATTAATTTTCTCGTTTCCCTGTGTCTTTAATATGTACTATTACCGGAGTACAACGGTAATTGCCACTGTTTGCTATTAGAATGCGACTACAACAACAAAGTAAAGTATCTAGGAAAGTAATAAGTGGTCATTATAAAGTCCCTTCATTTAAAGATCACAAGCAAAACTACTGAAAAAAGATAATGATGTCCAATAGATTCTATATACGTAATAGAAATATATAGTACATTTATCATTTTAATATGATCAAACAGGTCGGGAAATGAGAATATCCTGTTTCTCTTCAAGTCAACGTCAAGTCCATATCCTTTATAAATCATTTCATGGACAAACATTTATACTGCGCTGATCTGCATGAACGGGGTAAGTATAACTTTGTATAGATAATGTCTGATTTATTTTATTGATTTTTTTTTAAAAATCGTAACATAATGATTTTTAGAATTCTTATTATCGTAAACATTTAAATAGGGAAATCCATCACCGATTTCAAATTGCTGTCGATGTTGTGATGTTTTAAGTAGCGTGAACTTGGCACGTACATCTGCAGTCTGCACTCAGGTCTGCAAATGTATTTTGCAGACCCAGGTCTGCTGTCTGCAGTCAGGTCTGCAAATGAAATATTTTGCAGACCTAGGTCTGCAGTCTGCACTCAGGTCTGCAAATGAAATATTTTGCAGACCTAGGTATGCAGTCTGCACTCAGGTCTGCAAATGAAATATTTTGCAGACCTAGGTCTGCAGTCTGCACTTAGGTCCGAAATGTAATATTTTGCAGACCCAGGTCTGCAGTCTGCACTTAGGTCTGCAAATGAAGTATTTTGCAGACCTAGGTCTGCAGTCTGCACTTTGGTCTGCAAATGAAATATTTTGCAGACATAGGTCTGCAGTCTGCACTTAGGTCCGAAATGTAATATTTTGCAGACCCAGGTCTGCAGTCTGCACTCAGGTCTGCAGACAAATGAAATATTTTGCAGACCCAGGTCTGCAGTCTGCACTTAGGTCTGCAAATGAAGTATTTTGCAGACCTAGGTCTGCAGTCTGCACTTTGGTCTGCAAATGAAATATTTTGCAGACCTAGGTCTGCAGTCTGCACTTAGGTCCGAAATGTAATATTTTGCAGACCCAGGTCTGCAGTCTGCACTTAGGTCTGCAAATGTAATATTTTGCGGACCCAGGTCTGCAGTCTGCACTCAGGTCTGCAAACAAATGAAATATTTTGCAGACCCAGGTCTGCAGTCTGCACTTAGGTCTGCAAATGAAGTATTTTGCAGGCCTAGGTCTGCAGTCTGCACTCAGGCCCCAATTCCACGAAAAAACTTAAGTAATTGCTCAGCTGAGACTGCTATTTTATAATTTATTATATGACTACAATTATAGTCTGGTGATGTAGATTTCTATCTGAAACTGTGTATTTATTGCTAAATAATGATATAGTATGTGATTTTTGTATGAAATGCTCACGGAAATCCAACAGTAATGAATAATAAAGAATGTCATACTTGAGCCTGTTATAACAGACTTAAGTTTTTGCTTTAGATGTTTAGAACTTTAAAACACTATTTTCTGTAAAAATCAGACTTATTATGTATTGCTCTATTAAATTGGCATCTAACTGTGATGAAACAATATACACAAGTATACTTTTGAGTCATTTAACCCACAAAATATGTTTTTAAAATAGCAGTCTCAGCTGAGCAATAACTCAAGTTTTTTCGTGGAATTGGGGCCAGGTCTGCAAACAAATGAAATATTTGCAGACCCAGGTCTGCAGTCTGCACTCAGGTCTGCAAATGAGGTATTTTGTAGACCTAGGTCTACAGTCTGCACTTTGGTCGGCAAATGAAATATTTTGCAGACCCAGGTCTGCAGTCTGTACACAGGTCTGCAAATGAAATATTTTGCAGTCCCAGGTCTGCAGTCTGCACTCAGGTCTGCAAATGAAATATTTTGCAGACCCAGGTCTGCAGTCTGCTATCAGGTCTGCAAATGAAATATTTTGCAGACCCAGGTCTGCAGTCTGCACTCAGGTCTGCAAATGAGGTATTTTGCAGACCTAGGTCTACAGTCTGCACTTTGGTCTGCAAATGAAATATTTTGCAGACCCAGGTCTGCAGTCTGCACTTTGGTCTGCAAATGAAATATTTTGCAGACCCAGGTCTGCAGTCTGCACTCAGGTCTGCAAATGAAATATTTTGCAGACCCAGGTCTGCAGTCTGCACTCAGGTCTGCAAATGAAATATTTTGCAGACCCAGGTCTGCAGTCTGCACTCAGATCTGCAAATGTAATATTTTGCAGACCTAGGTCTGCAGTCTGCACTCAGGTCTGCAAATGAAGTATTTTGCGGACCTAGGTCTACAGTCTGCACTTTGGTCTGCCAATGAAATATTTTGCAGACCCAGGTCTGCAGTCTGCACACAGGTCTGCAAATGAAATATTTTGCAGACCCAGGTCTGCAGTCTGCACTCAGGTCTGCAAATGAAATATTTTGCAGACCCAGGTCTGCAGTCTGCACTCAGGTCTGCAAATGTAATATTTTGCAGACCTAGGTCTGCAGTCTGCACTCAGGTCTGCAAATGAAATATTTTGGGTTTGTTTTCAAAACAATGTTATGTCTTATCAATATATTAGCCGAGTTACCACTAAGTGTTCAGTACTAAAATGATGGGAAATGATCGTGTATAACATCAGTATGACTATTCTCATATTTCGCGGAAGGTTGTTTTTTGTAGTTACTGTAAACAATCGTGTATGATAATTCATTAAAAGTTTGTATAACTTTTATACATATCCCAATCTATTCTACACGAAATACAAGGCATACATTCATATGATTCTGATAATAATTAGACTAATAAACAACAGTTGGACAGAACATTCCAAAAATAGGTTCGTGGATAACTACAACCTTTAAGTCACATATTATACAAAAGGTTGATATTATCCACGTATTTGTATCAGAAAAATATGAACTTATTTCCTGCATTTCATGTAGAATGGACTGGGTTATGTATAAGTATCCAAATGACACAAACTTTCAACAAATAATCGCAAAAATCAACCTGTTGGATAAACATGTGAATATTCAAAGTGATGTTATACACGATCGTTTCCACTCCTTAAATAATGTAATTAATCCTATTTCAATTTTGATGTTTTGGTAATTTTTACGTTTTCGAAAATCACATTTCAACATTTTGGTATTTAATTTGTTAGCACCAAAAGCCCCATTTTTACCCCAATCATTTCATAAAAAATATTTTTCATTGGTTGCTCATTAACCTACTGAATGCTATTTAAACTTGTTCTTTAGACCAATATTGGTAGGCTTTTCCCAATATTTTTCATATCGGTCAATATCAAAAAATGTATATTATATTCATCGTTTGTTTTCTTTAGCCAAATAAGCATAATTAATACTAAAGTGTGTCCAGAACACGTATGTTACATCGATCCTGGATTCATTACTTAACTTACGGTAATAAAAAACTATACGACGAGATGCGGAAGAAAAATTCGGTTAGACTATTTTTTTCTTTTTTCGATAAACTGAATCAAGCCAGGATCAATATTTTTCTAAATTTCCCCATAGGCCGTAATGGTAACAAAACGACGTCAAAAAATTATTATTAAAAAAGAAAAAAAATGGTCTAACCGAATTTTTCTTCCGCTTCTCCTGGTATATTTAATATTGACGTAAGTTATGTAATGGATCCAGGATCGATGTAACATGCGTGTTCCGGACACACTTTAGTAGCTATATACATAATAAATGACTACATGCACACAAAGGATGTTGGTATCCCGTTGACTATTGATGTGTTGATTTTTGGTAAATTTCGTGCAAAACCGTAGTGTACTGCAGTATTGTTAATTTTAAAAGCACGTTAATATGTTATGAAAATGAAACCAAATATTGCAAAACACCTTTAAAACGATATTTTTGTTGTTACAGTATTTGTTTGAAATTTTGGACAAAGACAGTTGTATAATATTCCAAATCATCGTAACTGTATTAAAACTGTGTGGAAACATTATGTTTGAGATGATGTCTTGTCACCCCGAGAAAATAAATAAATTGTGGGTTTTGTATAATTTGAAAACCAGCTCAGTGACTAGATAAGTTACGAAACATTATACAGTGTTTTTGCACCAATGTTATATATGTACATATTAATTAATGCAATATTAATAATTATATTACAGTAAAGAAGTGTTCGTAATTTCATGAATTCCCAGTAAATTCATGGAACAAAAGAGGGAATATTTATTTTAAATGACCACCATATTCACCGGATATCATATATCATGTTTAACGTCCCTTTTACAGATAGCCATCGGCTAGTTTTCAGGACGGCAAGGCTAATTGCCAGTACACATCTAGATGATTCGAGACACATTATGCCTCCTAAATATCTGAAGCTCTCCAACCTGGGATCGAACCCAGGGCCTCAGATTCGCAGGCGGGGATACTATCCCTTACACTACGGAGGAATCCATTATATGATTAAGGAAAATGCTATTCATTTGTTTAAGTACTCACAATCTACACATGTGCCAATTTGCATGATTGTATCACTGTTGGAAATGTCCTTATAACAGTAAATTCCGTGAAACCAGGGGTTATGGAAAAGTTGAAAAGCACCACATTTCGCCGCTCAGAATTTCGGTTGATTTTTTTTCAAAGTTGAGGATGATCCACCTATGTTTTAACACTTCTTTAAAAAAGCGATATGTTATCAAGATTCATGTTTCACGAATGTAATAGGAATTTCATGAAAAATAAAAATTACACTACTTTACTGTAACATGAACATGCTTATTGTCGTGTTTTATATGATAATATGATGATCTGGATATACAACAGAAAAAGTAAATAGCGGAAAAAGATTTATTTTTATTTTGGTATACTTATTTGACAAGTTTTTAGTGTGTACAGTCAAATATATGATTTGACATATGCAATCGTAACTTGTAACATATCCATATAATAAATTAAGAAATGAACGTGTTGTGGATTTGATAAATATTAAGGCAGTGCTGACGCAAAAAAAAAATTGTTGACGAGAATGTATCCAGCGAAAACGTACCCTGACCATAACGTACCCGAATTGACGGAAACGACACCACATGTTGACCAAAACGGAACAAAATTGACCAAAACGTACCAACATTGACATATTAAGATAAAACAAGAATCATGTCAAGATCATACAATGTCAATAATTACAATCGGGATATTGCTATTGGCAGAAGCAGATTTTTTTCGCTATTTACCCTTTTCACGAAAATATTTTTTCTGTTTTCGCATTTTAGTACTACCGCCAATGGAATAATGTTTGTCAATTTGTTTTGGTAATTCAGAAGTCAGTGACAATATTTGAATTAATACAATCAGAAAAACTGAATTACTAGTATGTGAACAATATATATCATTCAAAAAGGCTTGTACATACGCTTAAAATGCTCTCCCAGACCTGAGTGCAGACTGCAGACCTAGGTCTGCAAAATACCTCATTTGCAGACCTAAGTGCAGACTGCAGACCTAGGTCTGCAAAATATTTCATTTGCAGACCTGAGTGCAGACTGCAGACCTAGGTCTGCAAAATTCTTCATTTGCAGACCTAAGTGCAGACTGCAGACCTAGGTCTGCAAAATATTTCATTTGCAGACCTGAGTGCAGACTGCAGACCTAGGTCTGCAAAATATTTCATTTGCAGACCTGAGTGCAGACTGCAGACCTAGGTTTGCAAAATACTTCATTTGCAGACCTAAGTGCAGACTGCAGACCTAGATGTGCAAAATACTTCATTTGCAGACCTGAGTGCAGACTGCAGACCTAGGTCTGCAAAATATTTCATTTTCAGACCTGAGTGCAGACTGCAGACCTAAGTCTGCAAAATATTACATTTGCAGACCTAAGTGCAGACTGCAGACCTGGGTCTGCAAAATATTTCCTTTGCAGACCTGAGTGCAGACTGCAGATGTACGTGCCAAGTTCACGCTACTGTTTTATTGATAAATACTGATTTTATGTTCAGAATTTGAAAAACATATCTTAGCAGCGAAGTCTGTGAAGCCCTTATTGTTCTTATTGACAACATTTTTGTTAGGCTGGGCAATACCATTTATAGACAATTTATCGGTATTCCAATGGGAAGTTATTGTGCACCTCTTGTCGCAGATCTGTTTTTATACTGTTACGAACACGACTTTATGTTAAAATTGTCTCCCGAACACCAATCTGATGAAATTACAGCGTTATATAATACGTCCCGATACCTTGACATTCCTATATCTCGATCTTGCTATTGAAGTAAAATTTACGACAAGAGAGATGATTTTAACTTCGATACACTTGGATGGAGATATTCCACGGTCAACTTCATATGGTGTTTACGCTCTCAACGAATCCGTTTTGCTAGAGCTTGTTCTCGAGTGGAAGACTTTAATACTCGAAATCTTTGTATTACTAATAAGTTACTGCAACAAGGCTATCGCTTCCATAAACTACGTAAAATTTTTACAAAATTTTATAAGCGTAATTCAGATCTCATTTCTATTATGGTATTAATTTAAAGACACTTCGGCGACAAAGTCTGTCTCAGTCTGAATTTCATGGTACATGTAATGTGCTTTACAAATTTCGAAATATTCTGGGTCATAGCCACTTTCATGATGTGTTTATCAAGATTATAAAACGTTTTCTGAGTTGTCCAGCACAAGGCTGCTTCGTATCTTTCAAAATTGCATTTACTCTTTGTCTGTTGAGGATTGTCCTTGTGGTGTGTGTGTTGTCCGGTTGTTAATTTCTTACCAACTGGCTCTGGTTCCTTTTTAGTTTGACTGACTTAAGGAGGTCCGAGCTACCTTGTACGCATGCGCGAAATTTCAAAATCGTATTAGACAAGAACAAACATGAATTTTAGTTTCAATAATCGCATATGAATGTTGATTAATGACAATAAAAATAATAATATTCCATAAAAATATTTTTAACGCTTTATTTTTTGCATGTATGAAAAGTGGGTGGGTAACGGCAAATTGTGAATTATATGGGTGTACAATAAGTCCCTACAATTGTTCAAATGCCTATGCTTATATAAAATAATTAGTGCATGGTTTAGTTATATAAAGTAGCCACACTTTGAAACATTTCTAATAAATTTTATTTCATTACAATATGCAAATTAGGTTAATTTTATGCAAATTAGTAACTTTTGATGAATACCTCCCAAAAAAGGCTGGTGACCCCTATTTTTTATTTTACTAAACTGGTGTTCTATTTGATACTCAATTTATGTCCAATTTTAAATAATTTTCGATCGCTAGATATTTTTGACGTTCATTTGAAAATCACTCTTTTTTGCAAGAGGGTGGGGTAACTATTTATTATGTACAAATACTGAATTTGTTCATCAGGCAGCCTGCATTGTGAGTAATGTCAATAGGAATGACCATTGCACACATAAAATATCATGCATTGTTTAAAAGTGGTTTCATATAAATAAACATTTTAAAAGAACATAATGGTGCCATAAACGCAGAAAATAGATAAAATGAACAAAATACAATGGTAGGTCATTAGAAAGCTGTGTATCTCGAAAACGAGCCTGGTGACATATTAGTCCATGAGCCACCAATAGAAGACCCCCCCCCCCCCCTAGGGAATTTTGGTCACTATATTTTTCTGAAAGCATATGGTCCCTGGAGTATTTTCCTGAAGTCTGCACTTTGGCCATTGGGGCGTTAAGATTTTTTGGGGTAAAACGTCAAAAAATATAAACGAAAAGTACAAATTTTTGGAATCGGTTAACTACAATCTTATTTATAATGTTATTTTAAAATAAATCTCTGTAACAGGTAGATATTAACCTGTCCTATCTAGACTAAAAAAATCAGAGTGCTGCTATTGTGCAAAATGCCTTTTTTTGGGGTAAAACGCTAAAAATTATAAGAGAAAAGTGCGAATTTTTGGAATCTGTGGACTGCATTGGCATTTATTTATATTTTTGATAAAAAATACTCTAATTGAAAGATATTATAGTGCAGTTTCATACTGCAAAAAATTAAAGCGATGTTATTACGCAAAGTGTGATATTTTTGGGGTAAAACATCAAAAAAAATAAACCGAAAAGTGTGAATATTAGGAATCTGTAGATTACAATAAAACCTTTCCTATGATAATTTTTTTGTAACTAAATAATATTAATGTGATAAATTTGTAGTAACACGCAGTTTAAGATTTCAAATATATATTGCCAGATGAGATACTTTGGGGGAAAATTACAAAAATAATAAATGGAAAGTGTGATTTTTGGAAATTGGTGTCCTAGTTGTAACTTACGACCATCGGGTACGGACATTCCTAGTCCTAATGGGTATTCAAAATTACATTCTAACCATATAAAGGCAGTTCTGGTACTGTTGGGTAAATTATTATTAATCCACTAAGTACATCCATACCTAGTCCTAATTGGTACATACGAATAACCATTACATGCAATGTTGGTTCTATTTAGCACTAAACAACCCTATACAGACATCAGTTGTCCTATCGGGTATTAACTACCACCATGCACAGACAGTCCTAGTCTAATTTGATAGCATAGCCAATACCATTCCTAGTTCTATTTGATATTCAAAACCACCATACTTATACAGATATTGCTGGTCAGGCTGGGTGCCCATAACCACTGGTAGGTACATTCATTCCTCGTCTCAATGGGTAGTCACACTTACCATGTTCTAATTGGGTACTCGTAACTGCTTATTAAAGTACATACATGCCCAGTCATAGTGGTGACTTACATATCCATATACAGACATTCCTGGTCCTATTTGGTACTCTAAACCACCATGTACAGGCATTATAGGTGCAATTGGGTACTCATTTCTACCATGTACATACATGTATATTGCTGGTCGTAAAGAATACTCATAACCATTAGGTTCAGACATTCTCGTTGGATACGGCCGATCATCAATTGACAACTCAGGCGCGCCATGTGGCTACATGCTTGGCCTTATTGACCACTCATAACATATGTACTACTCGAAACCTTCATGTACAAAATCAGTTGTCCGATTGAGAACTACCAACTACTAGGTGCGACCATTTGTTGTCATATTGGGTAATCACTACCCCGTGTACAGACTGTGATGTTCTTATTTGATACTCATACATACATTCCTAGTCATAGTGGGTACCCCAACTACCATGTACATGCATGCCTGGTCCTATTGAATACACAAAACCACAATGTACAGACATTTGTGACTGGGTTGGGCACTAACAACCACTAGGTGCAGTCATATGTTGTTCTATTTGGTCACTGCTACCACCATCTACAGGCAGTCCTGGCCCTATCAGTTATACAAAACCACTAGATGTATACATTCATAGTCCTAGTCGGTACTCAAAACCACTATGTTCATGCATAAGTGGTATAATCGAGTCCTCACAGCCACTATACTCAGTCATTATTGGTCCCTGTGGGTACTGACTACCATGCATATACATACATTCCTGGTCGTATAGGGTGCCACTAACCATGATTAACAGACATTCCTGTTTAGGATAGATACTGAACATCATCATGTTAAGACATCTCTCAATCACTAGTTACATACATTATTGGTCTTATTGAGTACAGACAACTATTGGGATCACCCATTCCTTGTCCTATTGACACCATGTAGAGACATTCCTGGTCTTTAAAATTCAGCAGTGAGCATGCCTAACCCTCAGCTGTGACCATTTTTTTTCATCAAATTGGGTAATCACTAACCCCATGTACATGAAGCATGGTCTAATTAGATACTCATATCGACTAGGTACATACATTTCAAGTCCTAGTGGGTACCCACAACTATCATGTCCCATGCATTCCTTGTCCTATTGGATACTCCAAACCACAATGTACAGACGATTGCAGACGGATTATGTACTAACAACCACAAGGAGTGGTCATTTTTGTCTGATTGGGTCATGATTACCACGATGTACAGACAGTCCTGACTTTATTAGGTACTCATAACCACTGGATACATACATTCCTAGACTAAGTGGGTACCCATAACCACCATGTACATGCATAAGAAGTGTGATAAAGTACTTGCAGCTACAATACACAACCATTAAAGGTCCTATTGGGTACCTACTACCATCATTTACTAGTACATGTACATACATTCATGGTATCATTTGGTATGCATAGCCACTATTCCGGATCCTGCTATGTACATACATTACTGGTCTTGTTGGGTACAGACAACCATTAGGAGCACCCATTCCTCGTCCTATTGACGACTTAGTGCCTAAGTAGAACATTCCTGGTCTTGTTAGGCAATCATAAACACTGGGTAAATGAGTCCTAGTCCATGTATGTATTCACGACCACCTTGCACATAAACTCCTAGTCGTATTAGGTACTCATAACCATTAGGTACATCCATCCTAGTCCTAATGGGTACCCACAACCACCGTGTTCATGCATACTTGGTTGTATTTGGTACTCATAACCACTAGGTGCATCAATTAGAGGGTACCCAATACCACTAGGTACAGGTATTTATGGTGCTTTAGGGTACTGACACACACCATGAGCAGACAGTACTACTGGATACACACATCCATGGTCTTATAGGATGTGCACTATCATGTGCTATCTCATTTATTGCACTATGTGTACTGGCAACTACAAGGTCGAGAGATTCCTGGTCCTCTTGGATACTCACAACCACCCAGAACAGTCATTCCTGACACAACCATGATGCACAGCCATTGTGTCACAAGAAATAGCTGTACAATAACATTTGAAAAAAAATGAATGTATATTTACCCCACCCACTCTTGTAAAATGCATGTAAGTATAATTTAACACAATCCATACAAATGTTACTGATGCCAACTATAACATACATTGCAAACAAAGTGAAAAATGGAAATAGATTTCAAAATCATATTGTGAGTACTTGTAAATAAGTAGAACGGCTGTTTTCAATACTTTAGTCATTTTGGCGGCCATTTTGATGGCCATTTTCCATAATAGACCCATCTTTTGTGCATTTAAATGTTAAAATACATTTTGGAAATATGCCTTTATTGGTATTCACAATTGCAATTAAAATACAGTAAGGCACAATGTGTTATAGCATTATCAGTTAAGTGAATACATCGTTACAATTTGTACACCATTTAAAAGCAGGGGAGATAACCTTATTTTTGCTTTTCCTGCTGAACGCCCCAATGTCTGAAGTGCAGACTTTGGGAAAAGTATTGGTAGGTCAAAGCCTTTCATAATTACCAAAAAAAAGATCAATGACACTGTATTCTGCCATTAAAGTGTACCGATTCTCAAAATTTGCACTTTTTCATGTATTTTTTAATGTTTTACCCCAAAAATATCCCATTTGCATAATAACACGGGACTAAAATTTTGCAGACTTAAACTATGAATTAATATCAACCCATGAAAGTGTTAAATTACAAAATAACTTACTAAATGTGATAGTAATAAACCAATTCCAGAAATTAACACTTTCGTTCATATTTTTAACGTTTTACCCCAAAAAATCTTAACGCCCCAATGTCTGAAGTGCAGACTTTGGGAAAAGTATTGGTAGGTCAAAGCCTTTCATAATTACCAAAAAAAAAGATCAATGACATTGTATTCTGCCATTAAAGTGTACCGATTCTCAAAATTTGCACTTTTTTATGTATTTTTTAGCTCACCTGTCACAAAGTGACAGAGTGAGCTTTTGTGATCACACTTCGTCCGTCGTCCGTCCGTCCGTCTGTCCGTACGAATGCACCGGTAGTTGTGGGGTGTGGAACAATAGGCTATTTTTAGATTCCATTCATTCCGTCACTTGTGCGGTGCAAAATGCTACTTGTGGGTTGCAACCAAACAAAAGAAAGAACAAAAGAAAACCCCACAAATACCGTCTCATGAGTACGTCCGTCCGTCAACAATTGGGTTGTGTCCTCTCTAGAGGTCACAATTTTGGCCTAATCTTTATGAAACTTGGTCACAATGATCATCTCAACAAAATCTAGGTCAAGTTCGATATTGGGTCATCTGAGGTCAAAAACTAGCTCACTAGGTCAAATTATAGAAAAACCTTGTTTTAAACCTTTCAACATGTAGTCTCCATGGTCACTTAACTCTCTGCTGTAACTCTCTACTGTCTATACATACAAGTAAACTTTCATCAACCAATGAAAATGTGTATCAGGGTTCACAGCAGTTTTGTAAAGGTCAAATATCAAAATATTCTAGTATATTAAGCAGGGTGTGAATTGTAATGGTTAAGTGGAAATCAAAGCGCTGTAGGGAGCGTAGTCATTTTCCTGAGGGTCGTGGGTTCAAACCCCACTGGAACCATAATTTTTATTTTTTTATTTTTATTTTTTTAAGTGTTTAGGTATTGTTTTGTCTTTATAGCATGTATTTGTACATTTTCCTGATGGTCGTGGGTTCAACCCCCACTGGAACCATAATTTTTATTTTTTTATTTTTATTTTTTTTGAGTGTTTAGGTATTGCTTTGTCTGTAAAACATTTATTTGTACATTTTCCTGATGGTCGTGGGTTCAACACCCACTGGAACCATAATTTTTTTTTTTTTTTTTTTTTTAAATGTTTAGGTATTGTTTTGTCTTTATAACATGTATTTGTACATTTTCCTGATGGTCGTGGGTTCAACCCCCACTGGAACCATAATTTATTATAATTTTTTTTTTTTAGTGTTTAGGTATTGTTTTGTCTTAATAGCAGGTATTTGTACATTTTCCTGATGGTCGTGGGTTCAACCCCCACTGGAACCATAATTTTTTTTTTTTTTTTTTTAGTGTTTAGGTATTGTTTTGTCTTTATAGCAGGTATTTGTACATTTTCCTGATGGTCGTGGGATCAACCCCCACTGGAACCATAATTTTTATTTTTTTATTTTTATTTTTTTAAGTGTTTAGGTATTGTTTTGTCTTTATGGCATGTATTTGTACAGTTATATGGAGGAAAAATATTCCAAAATATTTTGTTTAAAATAAAGGTCCAATCATAGAAAAACTTTGTGTAGTCAGTCACCAGAGGTTACAATTTCAACTTAATCTTTATGAAACTTTGTCACAATGATCCTGTCAACAAAATCTAGGCCAAGTTCGATTTTGGGTCATCTTGTTAATGTTTTACCCCAAAAATATCCCATTTTGCATAATTACACAGGACTAGAATTTTGCAGACTTAAACTATGAGTTAATATCAACCCATGAAAGTGTTTAATTACAAAATAACTTACTAAATGTGATAGTAATTAACCAATTCCAGAAATTCACACTTTCGTTCATATTTTTAACGTTTTACCCCAAAGAATCTTAACGCCCCAACGGCCAAAGTGCAGACTTTGGAAAAATACTCTACTGGTCATACGCTTTCAGAAAAATATAGTGTCCGAAATTCCCTAGGGGGGGAGGGTTTACCCCACTGGCCCATGGACTATATCATTTTAATGATTTCAATGTTGTTCTAGAAGATTGTTCTTTCACTTTAAGATGTTTCAAGGAAAATTCGATCGTTAGACCTTCTTAAGCAGCAGACTTTCGGGATGGGATGCCCGGTTTTGTATTACATGTTCCTGTGCTAGTTTATTATGTTGGACATTTTCGAGTTAAGTTGTATATTATCTGTGCCTTTTTGTTCGCGTGTGTCCTTTCGTGTCCCACTGTTTCTGTTGGGCGTTTCTACTTCCGGTAGTTTCGTATTTTGTTTAATTACTAATATATGGGCTTGTATCTGGATTTGAACTCCGTTTACAGTGGCGTTTTTCAATCTTAAATAATCAATAATATGTCACAAATTCTCAGTATTCATTTTTTTGACCGGGGCCAAACGTTCTATGGAGCTAGGAGTTATTTATTCGTATTGTCTTCTTACTGCTTCGTTCGCGCGATTCGGATGCTACCGGGTTCGTTCAGGGGTGATGTACAGCAGTGGAGTTATGGATGTAGTTTTCTGTTGCTGGTTTTTTAGTTCATTATGCCCTATCATCCCCTGCGATCATGTAGCGTAGTTGTTCATTACGTCATATCTCGACTTGTTCAATTACGTCATTTTACTTATTCTACTAAAATATTTTACTTATTTAAACTAGGTCATCCGGCTGGAGTGTCCACTGTGGTCATGTGGCGGAGTTGTTCACTTAGGTATATCTCGATTTGTTTTGGCTAGGGCATTCAGCTGGGACATTTTACGTGCTGAAACTAGGTCATCTGGCTGGGGCTTTCACCTTTTTTGTTGCTGAAACTAGGTCATTCAGCTGAAACCATGCCTTTCGACGTTTTAATGCTGTTACTTAACTTTTGGGGCTTAATGCAGCTAAAACTTTGTAGTTCAGCAGTTTTACTGTTGTAACTAGGCCATTCAGTGTGGGCATTCCGCCCTTTGTTTGCTGAAAATTTTCCATTCAGCTTTTTAACAGCTGGGACTAGGGCTGATTAATTTTCTTGGTTGGCTGTGTGTTGGGCAATTCTTCGTTTTAGGATTTCTGACGGCTAAAACTAGGCATTATAGTCGTTTTGCTGTAAAGGCTGGGTCATTCAGCTAGGGCATTCAGTCTTTTGGTTGCTGCAACTAATAATTAGTCCCCTACCGGTTTTTGACCGGAGGGGACTCTAGGTTTGCCCTCCGTCCGTCCGTCAGTCAGTCCGTCCGTCCGTCCGTCAGTCAGTCAGTCCGTCCGTCCGTCCGTCAGTCAGTCAGTCAGTCAGTCAGTCAGTCAGTCCGTCCGTCCGCCAAAAAATCTGGATCCTGACATAACTCAAACAGTTTCCAAGCTAGGTTTATGAAACTTGGTATACTTTTCGACTGCTTGGACTTGGGCGGATCTTTGCTTGTTTAGTTGGGCATTGTGCCTTGTATGTGTTTTATGTTTTCTGTGCTCGGCTGGTTGAGTTGAGTGCTGCCTTCCCTGTCTGACTTAATATAATCTTTTTACATTTAACAAAACTAAGCCTAATAATTTAAACTGTGAATCAATCCATGAAAGTTTTCATCTTCTTTCATGTACCATTAATTTGTATTTTTTAAAAGTAAGGATGCCGTTTAATCTTGTCGTAGATTAATGGATTGCTTATATTTCTGATAAATAATATAAACTACATGTACATGTACTAGTATTACGACGAAAACTTATCTTTTGTTATTTTGCACGAAAAACGTTTATATCATACATTTAATGATCTAAGATCACAGGTTATATAGTGGCTAACTTAAAGAGTTCGATATACATTGTAAATGCATAGTTTCTGGCCCTAACAACACAGTGCGTTATATGTACACCCGATATTTTTAAATGACGTAAAGGGGTTATAACCGTCTGAAGGACCGGACACCCCTTGACACTAATAGAATGACTAATAAACACCATATAAATACTATTGTTATGACCGCTGGACACCGTTGCTAGGAAACATGTACGACGTTTAAAGGTCACCTATGCATAATGGACAGAACTGATGGAAACTAGTCATCCAAACACTGTCTAGTGTATTGGTGTCCTGCTGGTGTACAGGGATCAAGTTTAATGGTGTCGATTGATCCATCCAATGGGGATACGGTCGGAGGATCAATGTATACCATTGGGATATATGGATTCATTTTAAACGAGCAATGGACACTACTGGAAGTAAGTTAGTAAGTAAGTAAGTACGTAAGTAAGGTCTTAATTTTACTAGGCTAACATATTTACAAAGGGCCTCGAATGACATCGATAGAAGGATATCATGAACACCGTTGGATTGACACATGCACACCGTTGGAAGAACCCATGGATACCGTTAGGAAGAACCATGGACCCCGTTGGAAGGACATGGTATATTGTTGGAAGAACCATGTACACCGATAGAAGGACCCCTAAACACCATTTGAACGACTCGTGGGTACCATTTGAAGGATCCCTGGACACTATTGTATCCCACCGTTACACAACTGGAAGGACCCATGGGCACCGTTGAAAGGACGCCTGGACACCGTTCACAGGACCCATGGACACCGTTTGAAGGACCCATAGACACCGTTGAAAGGACCGTTGGGCACCATTGGTAGAACCACTGGACTCCGTTTAAAGGACCCCTAGACGCAGTTGAAAGAATCCCTGGGCAACATTGAAAGGACTCCTTTGGCAATATTTGAAGGATTCCTGGAAACCGTTGAAATGACTACATGCCCCGATCTCCCGAAGCATCTTAACTGGAGCAAAATCTCATCTTAAATATTATCAATCAATACAAACTGTGAAGAAAGAAGCTTGCTTAGAACAGAAATGACTGTGCTAAGAAGGAGTGTTAAAGAAAATAAAACAACTCCCAGCTGCAACACATCAATTGCAAGACACAATACTATAAAACACTTTCAACCAAGGAAAATGACAACGCACTCCAGAACATTCTGCTGGAAAAACAGACACCACACAACTAAGGAAAGTTTAAGTGTTAGGGGATTCAGTTACAAAATGCTAAAAAAAGAGCAATTTCAATACACATCGAATAAAAACAAACATAGTCCCACAGAGGACACACAATGGATGATTTAAACGCAAGCATAAAGAATCAAGCAACACAAAGAAATCAATCGTTCTCCTATGACGAAGTCATAACAAACATCGGAATAAATGACATATCAAAATCACGCTCACTAAATTCTATTGCCAAAGGCTACACATCAATTCAACAAACTCTTTGGAACACTACCCTGTGGCTAAACTCACTATGTCATCTATTCTCCCAATGAAAACCAGAGATGCCAACAAAGCCAAAATAGATAGTGCAAACAATGTACTACTTGAACTTTCTACAGTGAGTGACAATGAATTATGGAATAAAAAACTAAAATATTCGAAAACTATCCTTCCATGTACTACGCTGACTGAATTCAGAGGGAACTCAAACACTGACCTCCAATCTGCAAAAGATGTGTAATATCAGCGTGACCTCCGAAGATGCACAATAAATCAGGGCACCATTTTCATCGTGGCCAAAGAAACAACACAAGCAGCACAATCTTCGTCATCCAATTCGGATACCATACTTCCATCCCACCAAGATATCCACATCCGATGATTTATCCCTATCCTCTTCACCATCCAATGATGCCAACACCTCCTCATTTCTACATGGGTCTTCCACCCCTTTCCTATACAACCATCTACAGAGACATACACCAACACACAGAACAACATAGAATACCAAGACGTGAACTTTCAAACTGTCAATGTCAAATCCATAAACCATACAAAGATAGACAAAACTAGAATGAACAGGTTCTGGATAAACCAGGTTATACTGTAGTAGTTAAATTGGAAGCTATCATAGAAAACAAAGAAATCATTTTATTTGGTGATTTTAATTACAATTTTATAGACTCTTTTTGTACGAATACATAATGGAACACCTTTATGAACACATTCAACCTCACACAGCTAATTACACAACCAACAAGCAACACCCTCAATAATTGATCATGTGTGCAACAACAATCCGAAAACTATTACATACACTGCTGTACCACACTTATCAAACAACCAAATAAACTATGGAAAAATTTAAAAGACACCTATGGCAAAACTGAAAGCCACAAAACATATTACATAAATGATGATACTGGTATACCAATCACAGACCCTAGCGAATCTGAAGAAGTCTTCAATACATATTTCACCTATTTTCAAGAACGTCAATAACATACAGGAATGTAATGATACAACTACACCAGTCCTTAAGAATATGACACAAGACAAAATATATTGTGTACTCATGGTGCACACAAAACTCCATGGCAATTAATGCACAAAAGACAAAAACACGTATATTACATGACCAACCAACAAACCCAGTATCCCAGACATTAAATTAAAATTACAGAACCATGATATTGACATTTCAGAAAGTGAAATACTTCTTGGAATCAATGTAGATAAAACACTCAAATGGAAAACTCACATTGACAAAAAAATATAATAAACAACTATATCAACTCATGCGAATCAAACAATACTTAGATGTATCAACAAGAAAATTATTTTTAATGCTTTCATCCTCCAACACCTATATTATTGCAGTTCAATTTGACCTAATACTGACAGAAAATCATCGACGAAATCATTAAATTCCAAAAATGGGCAGCACGTTTCATTCTTGATGTAAAAGACTTTGACACTCCATCTGAAGTTCGTTCAATAAACTTCCCTGGATGAAATTGGACAAAAGAGTTGAATATAAAAAACGATTCTTGTGTTCAAATCACTCAATGATAACCAGCCATGACGAACCGCTCCCAACTGACGCTATGTTTCAAATCCTACTATTGATACACGGCAAAATACAAAATGATAGACAGCCGACAATTACAAATAAAACTGTAGGGTGGGAGGAAGTGGGAATTGATAAACTTACATCTGAATTCTACCACTCCAAGAAGTGAAAGACTGTTCCAATGAGCTAATCAACTTTGCATTAATGTATATACGATAACTATGCGTAATATATTTTATAACGTGCTTATTTTATGAGAAAGCTATCCACCTTGTTGTAGTTTTAAGTGATTTTAGCAGTCAAACAAATACTAGTATACCATTGTTTTCTACGATCACAGGTACCATTTATGAAGTATGGATAATGTTACAGATTACGATGGCAAATTAAATAGATCGACACAGACGCACAAAGACGAAGGTACCGGAATCTGGGCGACTGTTGACGAGTTCGGACCCGCTGAAACTGCTGCAAATTATGTGTTGTTTTTGGTATGCGTTGCAACGGTAGTTAGTGATTCCATAGCTTTGTACGTGGTTAATCGAGGAAGGAAATTTCCGCGTTTCTGTCGCATTCTTTCAATGAATTACCTTGTAAGTGACATGACAGGTGCTGCCACCTTTGCATTACACAATGTTTTCATTTACGTTGTTGGATATACCTATGAAATAGTAATCAGATTGAGGTCCTCATGTACTGGGATATTCCTGATAACCTCATCAGCATTCATAGCCACGATCTCGCTTGAAAGGGTTATGTCGTTGATTAATGACTTGACACATACGGTTCCTTCTGGTACTATCCGAATCGCTGCTATTATAATCGCCATATGGAGTTTAAATGTAGGAATTTTGCTTACAACTATACTTCTGAAGATAGGGACTGACTGTCAATGGGGTTCAAATAAATGCAACGTGTATGGTGTTTTTCAAGTGAACTGGTATGTATCACTAACACTGCTATTGACATACGATGTTATTCTCATAATTACTAATTTGATCATTCAACGATTCGTCAGACGACACAGAGCACAAATAATGGAACAACAATCTTCAGGCAGACAACAGACAAACAACACCAAACAAAAACAGCTTAGCCATGAGTACGAGACCTTGAAAACCATCGCAAATATTATCATGAGCTACCTACTTTTACATATACCTATAACGATAACTATTGTTTTACATGAATGGTATATAAGCAGTTATCTTCCACTTAGGATAGCCAAATGTATTAGCTACCTGTGTATACAGATCAGTTCATTCGTTCATTTATATTTCTATGTTTTCAAGTTGAAGGAGAATAAAGTCAATATGTTTTTTCTACTGTCGCGAGTGTTTCAAAGGTTCAAGCCTCGAGCGGAGCAGCTAAGAATGGAACTCTATAACATTCCCGTTGTAACTGATAGAGCAACTGGAAGTACATCATCTAGAGATTCGTGAACCAAATATGTCCGAAGATGAAATCACAGCCGAATAGAAAAGAACATAACAACACACACCAACAAACACCTTGTTAAAAACAACAATTCCTTTAACTCAATTAGTGTCGAAATTTCAAGTAAATAACCAGCAATATGTACAGAATTGTCAACAACGTCAATAAATTGAAGGAAAACTCGGAGGAAGTACGAACAATGGAGACAGAATCCTCCATCATTTGATATGCCAAATGCATTGAAAACATTGCTTCTACTGGAAACAACCCCGCTTAGGATGTTAAGGAGAGTCAATCTGGTTATGTTAGTTGGGTTTGCTAAAAAATGTAAATGAAAGACCAATACAAATCAAAGGCAACATTAAACAGAAACAGCAAAGCACGAAAGGCATAAAAAGAAAACACAGACGGAGCTACAGATAAGCTGCGTATCGGGTAATTACCCAATCAATTTTATTACTAACCCAATAGATTTTGAGAGGTGGGAGTAAGAAAAAGCTAAGACAATCGGAAATACCCAGATAGAAAAATGATGTAATAGTGAAAAAGTACATAAAAGATCATTTACCCTATGAGTTTTATTAAATACCCAATAAAAATTGAAAATTTGGGGTAAAACCCCAAAGGACTAAAACCTAATATGTAGCTCTGCACAAAATACATGTACAAGTCACAAGAACAAACATAAAAAACCCAAGAAAAATGCAGCTGGATAGCCAGAAATTCGAACGACGAGAACTTATGCATTATACATGCACACATGCATACATCATATATTTTGACTATATTATCGATACACCATTACTCAGATGTATATTTCATTATTTGTTCATAGTTACTCAATGTTCGGTCATTATTGACTTTGTTTGTTAAGAGAGGGTGTTACGTATTGAAAGTGGCAGAGCTGGCATTTGTTTGTAAAACAAAGTGAGCTACGTATTGTGAATGTTCTTGTAAAGAATTTGTGTTGCGTATTGCGATTGGCAGGCTTTGATTCTGTTTGTAAAGAAAGTGAGTTATGTATTGTGAATGACGGGGTTTGATGCTTTTTGTAAGAAAGTGAGCTACGTATTATGAATGACAATGTTTGATTTTGTTTGTATAGAAAGTGAGCTACGTATTGTGAATGACGGGGTTTGATTTTGTTTTTAAAGAAAGTGAGCTACGTATTGTGAATGACGGGGTTGGATGCTGCATGTAAAAAGTGTGTTACTTATCGTAAATGAGATTATTGTCACCATCAGGATTTGAGTACCTATAAGGACACCAGACTGTAGAGCAAGCTTCGAGATTGAAACGTGCCAATATTGTTAGACTATATAGAGGATATTTGTTTGTTTTGATTGAATATGGTTTATATCTCATCGGGTAGTGATAAAATTCAATATTTTCAAGAGCGCGTAGCGCGAGTGAAAATATTAAAATTTTATCACTACAAGATGAGATATTAACCATATTCAATCAAAACAAACAAATATTCTATTTATTTAATGCTTCTATGGTGTCAAAACTGGTACTATTTATGCAAAATTACCACTGTGGTTAGGCTACGTATGAATATGTTATTCCATTCATATTTTTCACCTCAAAATCCGCCATCTTGGATTATGGTGAATTTTTTGAGAATTTTGCATTAAATCATACACCAACTTGTAGGAAATGGTCTAACTAAGAATAAAAACCACCACATGACATGTTTCCGTTCAGTAATAAAAAAGTTACAGACATTTTAGTGTTGAGATTTTGGTAAATTAAAGTAGTCCCTGTGCGGGGGCGGGGCTTCTATCAGTCACATTGTAGGTGATAACCAGTGACTGATATAGGTTTTATTTCACTGATAGAACTCCATATCTAATCAGTTAGCATTAAATAAAAGTATCATTCCGTCGATATTTTGTTGAAGTGTGTGTACCACGTTAAAATAAAATACTTCTACCTAGTAGCTTTTTTCATTTGTTGTATTATAAGACTATAAGAGTAACACACTTTTATGTTTATACGTGTATAAACAATATATATGCGTCTTACGACAGAACACGTATAACCATGCGTTATTATTTGGTGGAGGATGTTGTTTGATGGACGTTTACAAATGAAACCATTGGATTATATGCTAGTCTGTGTTACATGTTAACAAACAAAAGTATAATTATGCATTATTGCCAAAATATTTATCGCTTTACGAGGGTTGATCAACAAATATGCTGAAAAGTGCTCTTATTTTGTATTCGTCGAATATGTAGGGTAATATTTAGTTAACAACGCAAGTAAAAATCTGTCAACACAAAGTTAACAACAACCGTAAGTATTTTATTCTTTGACTGATTTTAACGAGTCATCCTCTACGCTCAAGCGTAAAATGAATACTATCCATGCAACTTTTAAATATGTTTCAACAAAAGGTCACAGTTTTCGCAAGAAACTAACTCAACTGCTTGGAAGTTGAGTCGGTTTCGGACAAAATATGTGATCCTTTTCGCAAAAACGTTAAGTGACATGAATATACTCATTCTCGTCAAGAAATAACATACTTCCGTTTTTAGCCTGGAGCGGAAGCCCCAAAGCCATAGTTATAATACCACTTTCTCAGCCTACCAGAATTGGCAGACTGTCATATCCAAATTCCCAAAACTCCCAATTACATTACAAGCGCATACATGCGCAATAAAAAATAGTACCTCTCATATCTCACTAACCCGCCTTAAAAAATGCAGAAAATTACTATTTAGCATGATCATTTACACGTAAAAGTGGAAAAGAAATAGTATTTAAGCAAAATTGTCATTCACAACAACACGACATGCGTAATAAAGTAGTTCTCTCCGCCTTTAAAAGTTGCAAGGGATATACTGCGTAGGAGTATAAGTGCCGATTGCATCATTCTTAGACTACTTACCTCCCCTATCAATACGTTTACATTATGTGAGCTTGGAAAATTAGTACATCTATGATGAGTGTACATAATTATTCTTTTTTTCAACGTTTAAACATGAAACACATATAAAACAATTATTGCACATTATCCATTTAACATTTTTGTTGAAACTTTAGCAAGAAGTATCCTTAAAAATGCTTTATATTTGAAGTGTTGCATTTTATGCTACACTGCCGCTTCCGTAGCTCGATACCGGTGGCGAGAAATATTACGCATTTTTCAAGTTAACCATATAATTTAGGCGAAAATATTGTCAGCGAGGTCGTAAAATAATGTTGTCGTTGTTTTTACGTAAGACTTTTTACAAATTCTTATAATTTCAAATAATCGCGATTTGTACCGCTTTATGCAGCCACCACCCTGACGTATATTCGGAATATCTCACATATTGTCGCTCAATTAATTCCGTAATCCAGGAAAACGGGTTTTACCTTGAAATGTCGATATGGTGATTGTAGTTCAATATGTGACTGTACATGTATGTGGTAGTGGAGGGGGGGGGGGCAATAATGGGATTCTGAGATATCTTGTTTATTACTAGTAGTACTTAAACAAGATTCAGAGGCAAGTTAAGCATGGCCAATAGATTAACCCTACAACTTTCTAAGGTCAACATAACTGGCAGTAAAAGAAGACCGTTTACATTTACTTCAGTTTAGTCAGTAAACTGCTTCTCAGGCGAATATAGTTTAGCCCCAGGTCTACAACGCTGGCAGCGCTGGCAGTGCTTCGATTAAGGTAAGGAACTACATACTAAATACATAAGCGGACCAAATGGTGATGCATTATATGCGGCCCAAATGGTGATGCACTCAAAGATTCCTGAAAGAACATTGGATTGACTGGAAATGGTGGTATGGATTGACAAGTCTGCTTTGAAATCATGAAATTGAGTTTAAAGTGATTGTGCACATGTATGTGGTGTAGTGAAACTGTTTATTTTTGAATTTTGTGACATTTTTACCTAAATATGAAAGTGAAAGTAGAGTAAGGGTTAACCGGTCTGGGATCAATCAGCGCGATAGCGAAAAGGTGTTCTCTATCTTTGATGAGCAAAACATTTCTTAGAAGATACGTGACCCACCTAATGTATTGTATTATTTTGAAGCTTAAACATACTTCTTTAAGATGGTATATGTGTGCCAGGTAGCCATAGACTAAAACTTGTTGAAATTTGAAGCCGGCCATTGTCACTTTACATTGAACTAAAAAACAAATCTATTTGGTGGTTCCTAACCTTAAATTCATTGACGATAGCGACATTACAGGTTAAAACCCGTTTTCCGGGATTACGGAATTAAGTGAGCGGCAATGAGCGAGATATTCCGACTATACTCCAGGGTGGTCCCAGCATATAGCGTATAGAGTAACCAGGTCCAATAATCGCGATTATTTTAGCCAAATGATACGAATTTGTAAAAAGTCTTACTTGAACACAATGACAACACTATTTGACGACCTTGCTGACAATAGTTTTGCTTAAATAATATGTTTAACTTGACAAATGCGTATATTTTTTCGTCATCGGTATCGAGCTACGGAATCAGCAGTGTAGAATAAAATGCAATATTTCAAGTATAAAGCATATTTTAGGATAATTCTTGGTAAAGTTTAAAAACAAAGATGTTTAATGATAATGTGCAATAATTGTCAATTCGTTTTTCATTTTTAAACGTTGAAAAAAGAAATTCTATATACACTCCCGCTATACGGCCTATCGCTCGCTACCTCCCTGACCGTGAAATTTCGAAGTCTGGGAAACGGGTTTTATCCTGCAATGTCGATATCGAGAATAACGACGTTGATTATGTGTGTAAAAATGCGGCTTCCTTGTTTAAAACAAGTACTTTCATGGTGTATTCAGTTAATTTGACTGGCAGGCTGTCACGTTCGGTGTTTTCTCCATGTTTTCCAAGCGTTCCTTTTCCAAGATGGCGGTCGGTCAAAGTGCTCTACAAAGCAACATAGTTTTTATCTCCCCTTTTAATGTTTTCTAGATACTCGAGTTGTTTTTATATTTTTAAACATCATTAAAATATAAAAGAAATTTATGAGCTACAGAATATCGCATTTTAGATAACTTTTGTTATTCTAATGGCGGCTATTTTTCAGTAACTTTCTCGGACTGCGGGCCTGTAACACAAATTTTCAGATCCATTAGTGAATTCAAACTTTTACCAAAACACGTGCACAGACGTTGACAGAAAGCGAATAATCCGCCAATAGTTATTGTAACATTTTTTGTCTGAATTTAATACTTGTTTTCCTAAAAGTTGCGGAAATCTGCATGATTTCAAAATAATTGAAATTTGTTATGATTTTTAAACAAAAATTAGGTTTTCTACTTAGGTGTTTTGTGCATACCATCACGCTCAAAATTTGTCTTAATTGTTAAATGTTTGTCTAAATTTGATGTTTTGGTTCCCAAAAGTTGCAGAAATACACATACATGTAGTAACAAATAATTTAAATGGTCTTCATAGCTGCATAAGTTAAAATTGTTATATTTCCCACATAAGGAACCCGGTGGATGTGTTTAAATGAACGCCGTGCACAATGGAGTGTTTGATACCAGAGACGCGTATCCAGACACGGTCGCCTTTATTGCAGACAACAACAACTGAGTTACAGTCTTGATTGTCACCTGTCTTACTACCTGAATCAATATCAGAAATGATATCCCCATTTTTCATGATGCTAGCATAAACGTGCTCATGGAAGGTTCCCGCGAACGCACTTGTAAAGAAGTACACCCCGCTTACTGGACAGAGGAACTCGTATGTGGATGGGTTAAATGCCAGTCCTTCGTTAGTTACAACGCTGTTAAAAGGTATCTCATTGACGCCGACCACGTGGCTAGGTAACGTAGTGTGTGACAGGTAAGCATAAGACATATAAGCAGAGAATGCGACTTTGGTGTGAGTAGAAGGTCGGCTGGTGACAGGGATGATTCGTTTGTTCATTCCTGAAAAACAAACAAACAAGTAGATTTAGTTTGTCGTCAGTATTTTAATAATGTTTAAAGTCCCATTTAAGTTTACTAAATGGAGAATGACCGGTCATATTATCTTGACACCTGGCGAACCAACAGTTACACAGAACTTTCTTTGCTTAAGTTAATGTCAAGTAAGGGTGATATACCAGAACCTTTTTCATGACTTTGGTATATCACGGCCTGGAATCGAATTAACACCTCTCGCCTCAAGGCGGACCCTAGATTCCATTACGCGGATTTGCCGTCGGTACCTAAATAATCACCGAGCTATAGAGGCCAGTATTGACAGAGAAGGTACGCACTGGAATTAAATCACGAACACAATTCATGACAATTTTTATTACGCTACTGACATACACACATATATATGTAAAGTACAGTTTAACTGACAAAGCATCTTAGTGGAACATTAGTGGAAAAGTTGTGATACGTATATTTCCAGCAAATTGAAGAATAATTGATGGTTTCTTTTACGGAAGCTCTCAACATAATGCTTGAAAACTATGTAAAACATTAATAATCTCGATTGTCTTGTTTAGCTGATACACTTAAGAAAATGCTGATGGTTTTTAAACAAAAATTAAGTTTTCTATTAAGGTGCTTTGTGCATACCACCAAGCTCATAAAGGTTGTCTTTATAGTTTATGTTTCTTATTTTTGTCTAAATTTAATACTTTGCGAAAAAATTCGCATGCATTCAAAATGCAAATGAGCAAGTCTCACATTCTCAACAACACTACATCCGCAAAAAATAGTTATCCCCGCCTTTAAAAGTTGCAAGGGAGATTACTGCGAAGGAGTATAAATGCCTATTGCATCATTCTTAGACTGGATTACCTCCCCTATCACTACGTTTGTGAGCTTGGCAAATTAGTATGATGAGTATACATAATTATTCTTTTTTCAACGTTTAAACATGAAACACATTTCACCAGTTACCCTTCTCCGCTAAACAACTGCTCTCTCTCTCTCTCTCTCTCTCTCTCTCTCTCTCTCTCTCTCTCTCTCTCTCTCTCTCTCTCTCTCTCTCTCTCTCTCTCTCTCTCTCTCTCTCTCTCTCTATCCACGCATAATTCGCACGTCCACAGACTGCTTTTCGCCTTGTCTCACTTTGTTTTTGTTGTCGTTTTATTTTCATATGTACATTTATACTTGCCGTTGCCATGTTTGCTATATATGTGTTGTAGTAATGTGTGTATATCTGACAGGCCTTTGGCCTATAGATACTTTGAAAATAAACTTACCTAAAACTATAAAATAATTATTGCACATTATCCATTTTTTGAAACTTTAGCAAGAATTATCCTAAAAAATGCTTTATATTTAAAGTTACTATTGCATTTTATGCTACACTGCCGCTTCCGTAGCCCGATACCGGTGGCGAGAAAATATACGCATTTTTCAAGTTAAACATATAATTTAGGCGAAAATATTGTCAGCGAGGTGTTAAATTAATGTTGTCATTGTGTTCAAGTAAGACTTTTTACAATTTCTTATAATTTGGCTAAAATAATCGCGATTTGTGTATCTGGTTGCTCTATACGCTTTACGCAGCCACCACTCTGACGTATATTCGAAATATCTCGCATATTGCCGCTCAATTAATTCCGTAATCCCGGAAAACGGGGTTTACCCTGTAATGTCGATATGGCGAATGTAGTTCAATATGTGACTGTACATGTATGTGGTAGTGGGGGAGGGGGGGGGCAATAATGATTCTAAGATATCTTGTTAATTACTAGTAGTACATAAACAAGATACAGAGGCAAGTTAAGCATGACCAATAGATTAAACCTACAACTTCCTATGGTCAACATAACTGGCACTAAAAGAGGACGTGTATTTTCTACAAACATTTTGACCCCTTTACATTTACTTCAATTTAGCCAGTAAACTGCTTGCCAAGCGAATAAAGTTTAGCCCCAGGCCAACATCGCTTTGATTTAAACTTTATGTTGACAATCTTTTACTTGAGTTCTTCTGAAGACACAATTTACGTCACATAACGCCTGGTATATCCCCACTGTTATTGTGTCTTACATGTTTAAAAGACTCGCATGTGCATGCGCAATCTGCTTACTATTCTTCGTAAATCATAAATTGATTGGCATGTATGTATGGAATGTCTGCAATTAAATAAAAACGAAATTGACACATCGGACAAGGAAGGTAGCATTCAACAGAAACAGCCGAGCACCAAAGGAACAAAAAGGAACACAAAGAAGAAGAAACAAAGACCACAAGCATACGTCGCAATGCCCAACACAAAAACTGAACAAGAACATTAAACTTAGCCGCTACAAGTCCTAATTGCAGGTGATAACAAAGTCCTAACATATTTTAGAATCACTGTAATTAGTGCCATGTCGAATGTCGTCTATCGCTCCCAAAACGCGACGCACGACAACGCGATTCGACAATGGCACATATCGTGTCAAAATTGGCACGACAATGCGATGTTACATCGCGACATTTTTTAACACATATTGTGTCGCGTTGTAGTCCTTCGTAATGCATTGTCACGAACAGGATTCCGTAATATTTAATGCAATTGAGTAATATTTGCTACTGAAGACTGGTGATCAATTCAGGTGGCAAGTTGGAAGTACAGTATACTGTCACAACAATATAAACTTATAGTCAGATGAGTTTGGAATAGGTCAACCCACCTGCCTTATCAGAATGGACACCTTCCAGGACTTATTAGATCTCCCGCTCCAAGGGCAGATATGCAATACTACGTTTTCAGGCGCTGTGTGGAGACTATATGAACACTTATTTTATAAATAATTAGATGCAGTTTGTGTTATTAAATTACGGAAAGTCTCCTTCCTTTTTAATGAGAAGACACAGATGTTATGCAATACGTGATACACGTATCATTTCATATGTATCACAATTCTACAAATAATTAGGAAAAAACAAACATAACAAGTGCATTGTGCATACTATGCGTAACACTCTGCATATCTTCGTTAACTGCTAACCTCCCATTTCTTGTAGTAACAACAGGTGCACAATTAGTGCAATGTATTATAGTATCAGTAAGACGTCAAAAAATATAATTGTTAGATTCATATACAAGAGGGCTCAAAGGGTCCTAGGTCGCTTACCTGTCGTTGTAGTGCATGCACACCCCTATGATGACCTAGGTAATAATTTACATTTTCTGAATAAGATTTAAGGAAATTCAGCCTCTATTGCAAGTTTTTTAGATGAGTTTACCATGTGACCAAGTTTTTTAAACCCAGATTATGCTTCCAGTTGGGTTTGAACTCATGACTCTCAGGAATATGTCAATTGACACTGGGACCTTGTTTTCGACCTCAGATGATACAAAATCAAACTTGACTTAGATTTTGTTGACATGCTCATTGTAACCAAGATTCATAAAGATTAAGATGAAATTGTAACCTCTGGTGGCTACACAAGGTTTTTCTATGATTTGACCTATAATTTAAACAAACTATTTCGGAAAAAGTATTTTGCTCCATATAACAGTACAACCTATTGAAAACCATGCTTTAAAGACAAAACATTACCTAAACATTAAAAAAAAGGATTATGCTCCCAGCGGGGTTTAAACTCATGACCCTCAGGAATATGTCATTTGACACTGGAACATTGTTTTTGACCCCAGATGACCCAAACACAAACTTGACCTAGATTGTGTTGACATGATCATTGTGACCAAGATTCATAAAGATTAAGTCGAAATTGTTACCTCTGGTGACTACACGATGTTTTTCTATGATTTGACCTATAATTTAAACAAACTATTTTGGAATTTTCCCTCTATATATCAGTACAAACTGTTCAAATGCATGCTTTAAATACAAAACATTACCTAAACACTTAAGACAAAGATTATGCTCCCAGTGGGGTTTGAACTCATGAATATGTCAATTGACACTGTTACCTTGTTTTTGACCCCAGATGACCCAAAATTGAACTTTATCTAGATTTTGTTGACATGATCATTGTGATCAAGATTCATACAGACTAAGCCGAAGTTGTAACCTCTGGTGACTACACAAGATTTTTCTATGATTTGAACGCAATATCGAACTTTTGTTGAGATGATCATTGTGACCAAGTTTCATAAAGATTATGCCAACATTGTGACCTCTAGAGATGTCACAAGCCAATTGTTGACGGTGGGACGGACGACGGACGAAAAGTGATCACAAAAGCTCACTCTGTCACTTTGTGACAGGTTGAGCTAAAAAGAGAAGCAAACACATACAAGAACGGAACACAGGTAACATGTTATAAATAAACTTTGCAACAACGAAATAATTTTATGCATATTGGCATTCTGCCACACTACATGATTCTATAGGAGACAATAGAACAATTTCTGATGGACGGTTGTTCCAAAGGGGCAAAGTACTTGGATAGAAAGAGAATTTACAAAAGTATATTAGTTTGAACCTTTAAAATCTATATGCCAGTGTGTGGGGTGTGTGCGCATGTGTGTCTGCGTATTTTACGGCACAGCAGATGTCTAACACAATCATCCACAGAGTCTATATGTCCTTGGGCAAAGCCTGTCTTATTTGTTTCACTGAATCAATTCCTCTTATCATGTCTGCGGCCTTCTCGGCTACCATTATCGTTGGAGCATTAGTATTTCCTGAGGTCACTTTAGGAAACACTGATGCGTCGGCAACACGAAGACCTTTTATACCTTTAACTCGAAGTTGTGGATCGACCACTGTAGACGGATCTTTAGCGGATCCCATTTTACAGGTGCACGAGTGATGATACACTGTTACAGCAAGATGGCGAACTATACATTCCCAGTATGCATCCGACCGGAATTCATGCTGAGAACAAAATGACAGTTTCATGGAACTGTCATCGGCCCCGATGGCTTTCATTGTCGGTGTTTCTATATATTTCTCCCACAATCTTATTCCGCCGATGTATTCTTTGATATCTTCGTCGTTCGTGAAATATTTTGGATCTAAAATTGGATAATCAAAAGGATCGACGCTTCGCAGTCGGATGGTCCCCGTACTTTTGGGATGAGTAAGACACAAAACGAAATTGAACCCTTCAACGTTTCCGTCTTTAGCCAAATATTCCTTTGCAACATCGTCCTTAAAGTTAAAATAGTTATTATCAATGAACTTACTAAATAATATTGCTTGTATTTCAGCGTATGTGTTACCGCGTTTTGATTCATCTAAGTAGAAGAATCCAGAGCCATCTGATCCTGATATCGTGAGCGGACCAGTCCCGAAGAGTTTATACTGTAATCGAGTCCAAAAACTGTCTAAAAGGTTTTGCGACAGACTTATTGATTCGTTGATTTTGGTAAACATGAAAAGCATTGGATGGTCCTGCAGATTGTTTCCAACCGGTAAGTCAGCAATTACTGGAATATGTAAGGCTTGTAGATGTTCCTTTGGCCCTATTCCAGAAAGCATCAATAACTGTGGGGAATTAATAGCACCGGCAGATAGTATTATTTCTTTACGCGCTTTGACATAAAATTTCTTTCCGTTTCGAATATAAAACACACCAGCTGCTCTTTTATCCTTCACATCGATTTTAGTGACAAAACTGTCTATCGCAATGTCCAAATTATTCCGTTTTCCTACGCGGCCAAGAAAAGCCATTGAAGTCGAATCTCTTACACCTTTTCTTACAGTTACCTGAATTCTATTGAACCCTTCCTGATCAGCGCCATTATAATCAGTAATTTTATACCCCAGTTCTTCCCCAGCTTGCATATACAAGTCGGACAATTTCGTAGCACGTCCGCCAGACACGGTCAACAATCCTCCTGAGTTATGGTACTTAGACGATTTCAGTTCATCGATCTGAATATCTTCTGATTTCAAAAAGTATGGGAGTATGTCTTTATATCCCCAACCATCGCAGCCATTTGCAGCCCATTCATCAAAGTCATATCTACTCCCGCGTGTGTACTGCATTGCATTAAGTACACTGCTTCCGCCTAGCACACGCCCACGAGGCCAAAAGCTTCTTTCTTCCTTTAAGCCTTGACTCGAAGCGGTTTGAGGTTCCGTGTAGTACTCCCAATCATGTGGTGTATTTTCCAGGTCTAGCCAATAAACGGGAATGTGAAACTGTGGATTTTCATCGTAAAATCCTCCGGCTTCCAGCAATAAAACCTTTGACTTCTTGTCCTCCGACAGTCTTGAGGCAATGACCGAGCCAGCTGAGCCCCCACCAACAACTATATAATCATACTCATCTCCAACTGAATCCACCAGAATTGATCGATGTTTCTGAAAGGTTTCGTCTCGACCAACAAACACGTACCAACCAATAGCCAAAATCACGACAAACACCGCTGTTGATGTAAGTGCCATGTCAATCTGAAATATATCAAGTAATAACATGTGGAATGAACGTAGACATCAGAAGACATTTAGGCGATGCAAGACCAGTCCACCATTAACTATAGCATTTACAGAACAACATTCGGAATAAGTAGACAAATAAAGATGAAACTTTCCGTTCCAATGTTACGCCAGTCCTTCTATACGGAAGCGAAACATGGAAAATGAACTTCAATGCACGTAGTCTGGTTCCCGACGTTCTCTATAGTACTAGTACGTCCTAAACACGTAGTGCAAGGGCAGATAATCCAGACTACAATGCACGCAGATAAAAAGATCATAGGCACTTAACTCATAAAATGTAAAAATCGTTTTAAAATAATACTGGCCTAGGAATATCACCAAAGAAGACGCAAGAAAAAAGCTGGAAAAGATAAGATCCCAGCACAAGTGAGCAAAGAAGAGCAGTTGGAAAAGGATAGGACACGAGCCCCCAGAATTGACACGAAGAGAACAGGGAGACGTATAGTCTGATTCCCGATAGAAAATAATTTAAATTGGATGTGAGTTGAGAATCGCATAGAACACCAATAAAAATAGTCAAATAAAAATTTGGGGTCACTAGCCTTTTTTAGGAGCTATTCACCAAAAGCATCCTCATACATCAGTGGTTAGTCAAGTTCCCAGTGAAATATCAGTGATATCACTGGTGAAGAATACTCTAGTGAACGAGAATGACCAAAATGTGCTAATTTTGAATAAATTTGCATAAATTAACATAATTAGCATATTGGGAAGAAATAAAATTTTATAAAAAATATTTCAAAATTTAGCTACTACAGATTACTAAATCGTGCAGTACATATTTATATAAGGACATGCATTTGAACAAATGAAATGACTTATTGTACACCCATATACTTTACAATTGTGTTATAATTCCCCACCCACTTTTTATACATTCACAAAATAAAAAGTTAAAACATATCTATTTTGTGCTCTAGTATTATGTTTTACTGGCATCGATTAACATTTGTACGAATCACGTTTGTTCTTATCTAATACGATTATGAAATTTCGCGATGTTGTATAATATTATACACACTTTATTCCATTTTTTGCGTTCGAATGCATGGTCATTTTGTTTTATTTTGACTCATTGGCCAATGTGTTCAGTCATCAATTCGGTTCAGTTATGACTTTTAAACAGTTAAGTACTTGATAAGTTGCTACTGCCCCTTGTGTTCATAAAAGCCAGTTGTCAGTGGCGAAAGAAAAAAACTGAACATACCTTCTTATTTTCGTTGTGTCTAAAACATCCAAATATCAATGTCAATCAATAATTTTAAAATAAAATATAGATAATTCATTAATGATATGAACTTATAATTAAGCAGTTCATACGTCTTGAAAACTCTATTTCAATATACAATGTATATCTAAGCTAAATTATATTTATCACAAATGCATGCGAAATTTGCAAAATCTAGCTGTATGATTTGTTCACCTATCTTTTGATGAACTCGTAAAAGTGTTATTGTAATTTTATTCAATGTGTGTCAAGAGTGTTTATAAATATCTAATGTAAGTCAAGGATCAAGGTTACACATTTTATCATTGTCTTTACCGTTAAGATATAACGATGACTACAATCTCAGGTACTTGATAAAGACTAAGTAAAAAGCATAAATACAAAAACAGTTTATATACGTTTATATATTTCTATTATTTATATAGATTTTATATATTTTGTAAATAGCCTTTCTTTATCAGTAACTAGTGGCTATATCGCAATTCGAACGGTCCTTTTAGAACGACGCTCGATTAAGTATCAACGCCGCCAGGGTCGTCTTCTCTCGAGCAACGACCTCTATAAACTAAACTTCTGGAAACTGGCTCTCTCTTGAACGACAGCCTATACAAAGTGACGCTCTCCTGAGCAACTCCCCCTAGAAAGTGGCTCTTTTGAGTAACAACCGCCACAAACTTAATCACCATAACAACCTGCCCAGGCTAACCCTTCTCCCCTTTTCACACCTGAGCTTATGAAGTGTTTGTATAGTAAGAAATTACTATCATATCTCTACCGAGCAAAAAACGACAACAGTCGTAACGTACATCTAACTAAGGGTTCTATTTTTTGAACCTGTTTACAATACTTGTTTACTCTTTTGCCTACGCAATTTTACTTTCAAAGTCTAAGAAGTTAAATGACATAGCCTGAAAGATAATACAGTGATTAGTTCAAAATGATTCGTTTGAAAAACATTATTGGCCCATCCTTGTGCTTGTTAGAAACCTATTGCGTGTATTGTATACCAGGCAAAACCAGAAACGTCTACTGTAAAGTAGAGTATTTGTATTGCACCTGCTAATACTTAATAACTACACCATATTTTCAATTCATTCTTATGCTGGCAAATAGAAAAACGTTATATTTAGTAGTATGACTCAAGAGAAATGATAACGTGAATAAATGGAGATTGCAATTGTCATTAACCTTAGACATGTAACCCTTGTTTTGTTCTGCTTTTGATCTGATCGAGAAGAAAACACTGGAAACATACATGCGCTTGAATGTGGCAATTGTGAGATTCAGTCAACAGTTATACATGTATCATTACTTGTAAATTATTCTCGGTAACATGAGGTGTTTCCGTTCGTCAGCAAAAGAATACTCCAAAATGATATGTAGGAATTGAGTTCTAGTAGTCTTAATAACGCTATGTGTTTACGTATGCTTTAATGTAGACATATCGCTGGCTTAGAATTAGAAGGTCGCAAGTACAAAATCAATATTTTGAGAAAACAAGAAAACAATTGTCTGGAAACTACTCTTTACTTATGGTAAAACAAGCTTTTTAAACTTAAGTTTGGTAAACATCATTTTTATGAAAATATGCTTATAAGAAACGTCTTTTGATGCAGATTTCAAATTTACTTACGACCTTCTAATTCTAAGCCAGCGATTTATCTTTTGCCTGATATTTTTGACAAACATTCATTCATACAGCTCGTGTATTTGTTGTACGAAGTTGACTGTCCGTGAAATACCGTGCAATGTATTTATGTGATTGTACATAAAATGAGTCTCTTATAATTCTGTATCGCATGGTCATTTGTATGTTATATCTATGATACAATATTTCATATGTAGTGTCATATATGTGTATGGATGAGTTAAACTGATTGGTACACTATTGTAAACATGACCGGTTGGACAGTAACCTTACTTGTCTATTTATTGGTTTATCTCCATGTCATTCGTGAACACGTACTAAGCTTAAACAATATTTACAGTTTATGGTACGGGTCATTAACCAGATTGTGAGGTATTTGTCCTATGAATCCAAACATGTAATTATAAGATGATAGTTTATTATGAAAAAAATACAATATCATCGGCACATAATTGAATACTTCGATCAAGGCAGCGGTTCCCCATTGTTGTATTATGAGATGTATGGTAAACATAATGTTATATTTTTATACCTATGTCTTATAATGTACATTTATTTCTTTGATATTTTGAACAGAACCAAGTCCTAGTGTCTTCCATATACTCGTACAGTCATTTTCCTGGGGAAGCTCGTAACTTGGCTTTGGTCTAAATTGTGTCTGATCCGGTTCGAAGAACTTACTTTTTGCTTAACTTTCTGGCTAAAACATTAGATTCTACGTATTGAAAATTATCTCCCCAAGTACTGTGACCTTACTCTATTTCTCGTAAAACTGCTGCGTACAAGGATTTTATGACCCAAAGTCGTAAGAAATGTTCAAATACAAATGTACATCATTTTTTTTCAAAAAAATTAAACGGCCTTCTGTTTCCTTTTTCCCTGTCTTAGCTGCCCCAATGATTTCTAGCTTTTCAAATGAAATATTTTTGCTAACGAAATCAAAATGTAAATTCGAATGAAGGTATCTTTGTTATTTTGTCACCGAGTCAGACGATTTAGACGTGATGTCTGATTTTTTCTTATGTTTTTTTTATTTTTTTTCTAACAGACTCACTTTCACTTCCTTCTAAATCGGAACTTGTGTTCGAACTACTGGTACTATCCGAACCTGATAATGAATCAGACTTGGTAATCTTTAGCTTCGACATCTCTTTCGTACCTGACGTAGTTTCAATGTCCTGCAGACTCGTTCCGGCGAAACTGGCAGCCATCCTGTTTTTTCTTAAATTTTGGTTTCACTACCGGCTCACTTCGGGTTTCTGAACTTGAAATCATCAACGAATATTCTAGTTCTTGCACCGTCCGTTCTCTCTCTTGAACTTTCATTCAGGATACATAATTCATACATTGTTAAATTTGTGATAGTGAACACCAAAACTACGTATATCTATTTGGATTGATATAACACCATGCCACGTACTCATTCAATCACTAACAATACATACATATAACCTTATACCATCACCTGCGACGTATCTTGTTCACGATGAAGTGCGCATGATCAACAGGAAGGCGATACTACGATAGTGAAAAGTTGAAACAACGATAGTACGATGGTGAAAAGTCGAAACTACGATAGTGAAAAGTCGAAACTACGATGATGAAAAGTCGAAAGTACGATAGTGAAAAGTCGAAACTGCGATGGTGAAAAGTCGAAAGTACGATAGTGAAAAGTCGATAGTACGAAACAACGATAGTACGATGGTGAAAGTCGAAACTACGATAGTGAAAACGCGAAATAATATCGACTTTTCATTATCGTACTTTCGTTGTTTCGTATTTTCATTATCGTGCTATCATGTTTTCACCATCGTAGTTTCGACTTTTCACCATCGTACTATCGTTGTTTCGTGTTTCGACTTACTTCTATGCAGCGATGGCCCTAACGGGACACCGTACGCAACCTATATTTATAAACACCTTGACATAGAAAAGATTGTGTGCATCAAGTAAGCAAATCATACAGACAATTATTGCGAATATCGCTGTCATTTGATAAATATTATTTGACCTTGGAAGTTATTACATTCAGTTTCAAGACGCGCATATGAACAGCTTATACGTACATTATTATTATATAATTGAATAGTTTAGACAAGTATTAGGAGCAAGCAAGCGGTGAAGTAAAAAGGACAAAGGTTAGCTCAGTTTTCTTTGCAACAAACTATTTTGCGGAATTGCGGTGTCCGAAAAAAAACTAACTGCTTCCCGATTATTGAAATACAAATACAAAATGTACTAGTACTGTATAATTGTATGTGGTTGTTTTCTAACAAGCATAACGCAGTGTGAGCTATTTGACGTATGCGTTTGTTAGTCCCCGCCCAGTTTTCAACCGGAGTGGACTATACGATGGTTGTTCAAATTGGAATGCAAGTGATGCTATATCTTATTTGTATCAATGGTTTTTTTAATACATGTAGTGAACACTATATATCAAATATCATTTTATTAGCTTTAAATTGATACCTCACATTTTAAAATCATTTCAGTGGAGCTGTAACAATAGGTCGATTAACACTGTCTACTTGTGTATACTAATGCTAAATTCTCTGACCAAATTCGATCCCATTTAGGAATTGTTGTTTTCTTAATGCGGAAGCAAAGTCCGTATTTAAATAAACTTGTATGGTGAAAAAATGTAATGTACTATCCCCGAAAAAGTAAAGTAACTAACCTCTTCTGGGGGCCTCGCTCATATTTTTTCCGGTGGATAGTATAAATAAAAGCAAATAAATCGAAAAACCGTCCAACCGCCGGTCAGTACGTCTGTCCATAATCTGGATCCTGCCATTACTCAAACAGTATCCAAGCTTGGGTTATGTAACATGGTGTGTAGGTAATGTAGATTATATGCCACGGCTATTTAAAAAAAATGTTTCTCTGGTCGAGTGCCAGTGATTTCAGCGTACTCTGAGCTTCTCTAACGTATTCAACATTTACATCAGGTGTAGACAAGAGTCATACTTGCATTCCATCGATTCATTGTAGGTTTAACTTCTGTTTTTGATTACGCGGGTGTCAGACCATAGTCCAGCAGTAATTATTTGCGCCGCACTTTTCCCTGACGTCGCTATTTTTAAATGACGCGAAAACCGGAGAGGTGCGAATAAATGAATAGTTTTGCTGTTAATGATATTATCGACCTCAATATTTGCACAAAAACGTGCGAAACTATGGTGTCGAGATCGGCATATTTTTAAAGGCACAAATAAGAACACTTATTTAGTTATACACTAAGAGACACGTATAACTGTGCACTTACACAAATCTCACTATCTCAGTATTTAGTGTGAATATTTTGTTGAAATTTGCAGCAAGTGTAGTTAAAAGATGTGTGATAATGTCTAAAATATTTCTTTTCCTAACAAACAATGTTTAGGAAACGCCAGCACATAATTTAGCGTTGTGTAAAATTGCGAAGTCACAAAATCTGCTCCGGCTTAAAACGCACAGTTTTCCAACAAATAAGAACGCATATTCCTGAGAGTTTAGGCTATGCAATGTTGTCGCATTGACGTCACCTTTGATGGACAATCTCAGTGACAGTTGATCGAAGCATAACATGACTTTCTTATTAACATACGTTGAAATCCGACCAGTCATTGCAGAAAAATGACGTTGATTTGTTTTAACAATGAACGAACAGATAGACAGGTAGAACATGGCTCAAACACCTGTAGGGGTGTTAATGATTGTAAACGCGTACTTTTGCTTATTGGAACGCTAATAATAATTAAATTCAAACAGTTACTTTGTGCAACATTGAAAAGCCCGTGTTGATAAACCCAACGTCACGGCGTCAATTTAGACAAACATTGACGTTTGTGTTTTTTTTGGATAACAGGTCATGAATTTAATACAAATGACCACGTTTTATTTTATTTCCCGCTGTTTCACCATTTTCTCGTGCAATTCGTTAAATTGCTATTTTCACAGCCCAATTGACAATATTCATTGAACCGTAAGATTAAAATATCGGATTACGTTGTTCGTCGACTGACAACCAAATACACTAAATTTCGTTCAAAATATTAACAAACAAAAAAGTTATTAGGAATTGAAAACTGCACAGTTATAAGTGTCTCTTAGTGTAAGCTCATGAATGGAAGTCGATACGTTTTTACAAAATATAAAAGGGCATGCGCCGACTCTACCCAACTCGCATTAGTTAATCCAGTACAATTACCAAAATTAAGAAGGAAATAAATTTTCATTATCACACATATGTAAAGAAATAACTAATAAATAATATATGAACGATTTTCTGGAAAATTATGCGTAGTGTAGAAATGGGAGACAACGTTTGCGACTTTTGTGGACAACCCTCGTACATGCAACATTCTCATACGCTCGACATACGTTGTTCTCATACGTTGTAGAGTAAAAGGTAGACGGTATATAAAATATAAGCTTGATTTCAACCATTAAGTACGCATTTGTGTTCGAATTACCTGATATATATTTCAGATTGGCATGGCAATACCATCACAAGCGGTGTTTGTCGTGAGTTTGGCTATTGGTTGGTACGTGTTTGTTGGTAGAGACGAAACCTTTCAGAAACATCGATCAATTCTGGCGAATTCAGTTGGAGAAGAGTATGATTATATAGTTGTTGGAGGAGGCTCAGCTGGCTCGGTCATTGCCTCAAGACTGTCGGAGGACAAGAAGTCAAAGGTTTTATTGCTGGAAGCCGGAGGATTTTATGATGAAAATCAACAATTCCACATTCCCTTTTATTGGCTAGACCTGGAAAAAACACCACATGATTGGGAATACTACACCGAACCTCAAACCACTTCGAGTCAAGGATTAAAGGAAGAAAGAAGCTCCTGGCCTCGTGGACGTGTGCTAGGCGGAAGCAGCGTACTTAATGCAATGCAGTACACACGCGGAAGTAGGTATGACTTTGACGAATGGGCTGCAAATGGCTGCGATGGTTGGGGATATAAAGACATACTCCCATACTTTTTGAAATCTGAAGATATTCAGATCGATGAACTGAAATCGTCTAAGTACCATAACTCAGGAGGATTGTTGACCGTGTCTGGCGGACGTGCTACGAAATTGTCCGACTTGTATATGCAAGCTGGGGAAGAACTGGGGTATAAGATAACTGATTATAATGGCGCTGATCAGGAAGGGTTTAATCGAATTCAGGTAACTGTAAGAAAAGGTGTACGAGATTCGACGTCAATGGCTTTTCTTGGCCGCGTAGGAAAACGGAATAATTTGGACATTGCGATAGAAAGTTTTGTTACTAAAATCAATGTTAAAGATAAAAGAGCAGCTGGTGTGTATTATGTTCGAAATGGAAAGAAATTTTATGTCAAAGCGCGAAAGGAAGTAGTTATGTCCGCTGGTGCTATTAATTCTCCACAGTTATTGATGCTTTCTGGAATAGGACCAAAGGAACATCTTCAAGCCTTACGTATTCCAGTAATTGCTGACTTACCGGTTGGAAACAATCTTCAGGACCATTCAATGCTTTTCATGTTTACCAAAATCAACGAATCTGTAAGTCTGTCGCAAAACCTCTTAGACAGTTTTTGGACTCGATTACAGTACAAACTGTTTGGGACTGGACCGCTCGCTATAGCGGGATGCGATGGTTCAGGATTCTTCTACTTGGATGAATCAAAACGTGGTAATACATATCCCGAAATACAAGTAGCATTAAATAGTAAGTACATTGATAAAAACTATTTTAACTTTAAGGACGATGTTGCAAAGGAGTATTTGGCTAAAGACGGAAACGTAGAAGGATTCAATTGCGTTGTGTGCCTTACACATCCCAAAAGTACGGGGACCATCCGATTGCGAAGCGTTGATCCTTTTGATTATCCAGTAATAGATCCTCAATATTTAACGAACGATGAAGATATTCAAGAACTCATTGGTGGAATAAGGTTATGGGAGAAATATATAGAAACACCGACAATGAAAGCCATCGGTGCCAACGACAGTTCCATGAAACTGTCATTTTGTTCTCAGCATGAATTCCGGTCGGATGCCTATTGGAAGTGTATAATCCGCCATCTTGCAGTAACGCAGTATCACCACTCGTGCACCTGTAAAATGGGAGCCGCTAAAGATCCGTCTACAGTGGTCGATCCACAACTACGTGTTAAAGGTATAAAAGGTCTTCGTGTTGCTGACGCATCGGTGTTTCCTAAAGTGACCTCAGGAAATATTAATGCCCCAACGATAATGGTAGCCGAAAAGGCGTCAGACATGATAAGAGGAATTGATTCAGTGAAACAAATAAGACAGACTTTGCCCAAGGACATATAGACTCTGTTGATGATGGTGTAAGGCATCTGTTGACCGTAAAATTATTATTAGATGTAAAGACGATTTGAACAGCGTATGGTAGAAGTGGCTAATAAAAACTAATAACATACGACTCATTCGTGCATGCTACGCATATTATGTACTAGAGTGTTTTTATTATGATTAAGCATTGGGTTATTTTTTGTCATTTGTTTATATGACCCGTCTACTTATTTTTTTTCCATGTAATATATCATCTGTGGAATATAGTGTAATAGGTAAGAGAACAAATGCAATTAACAAAGCACGGTGGATTTGTCATCACAAACTTTAAAGCCAGTTTCCACAAATAGCATCCCTAACGCGGCGGGAAGTCGAAGTTACGAATCGCGGATATAATAAGTAGTCCGCTCTGATACGTTTTGTTGTTTGAGCCGCCTGTCAGGTAAATAAGGGTCGCCGTTTACCTGCCTGTCTGGACGACCATACATCACAAGGACAACCCGCAAAGAAACACTAAACAGAATACATGTCTTTTTGAAATAAAGGAAGTTGTCTTGTTATAGATTTCAAAGTTTCAAAAGAGCACATACAAGCACTAAAATGAACATATTTTAACAAAAAGGCTTTTTGGTTATTTTCTTACTCCTTTTAGTATATTTATGCCCCCATCTTTGCTAAGGGGGTATATTGCTTTGCACTTGTCGCTAGGCCAAGAATCAGAATACTGAAAGCGATTTGATTCTATTTTTAAAATACGGTAGTTATCACGAACACATGCATCTTACACGCCAACTTCGTTCTGACCACCTCGGTCTTCATGGATCGCAATATTTAACGGAGACAAACGGAAATGGCTTTCACGATTAATAAAGAATAATATATATATTGATAATTAACAGTGCGTTAATATCACACTATACATGTATGTACTACAAATTCCACAATGGCCGAATTAATCAAGATAGTGGAAATTCCGATTTCTGAAAATGGAACTCGTACAGGTCGTCAACAAAGTATTTTAGTCAGATTGTACTGTCACTGTCTTATTTTAAGCTGAAATTACTAGCCTAAGCAACTACCATTCATTACCACACCATTACAATCAAATACATTTGTACAAGCCTATCAAAACTATGCATAGATAAACTCAACCTTGACAATCTGAAAGACGATTGTCCCGATTATTAGACAACTACAGTGATAAATTGATGTGTAGTATCTCTGATGATTCAAAATGTGTGTCAAAAACTACGAAAACAAATCATGACTATATCGTTTTTTTTCTTGAGAAGTATGCCGTGGTATTTTAGGCAAAGTATATATTCCACGTATTCTTATTGACTTACTTATGATTTATATGCGTAGGAGAGTTTTCAACCTCGGAAGGTGCGAACTTTGGGGAGGGAAACAATTCTATATTTTGGGCGAGGAGCCTACATCCAATTACAGTTGTAGTTATTCATGAGCTTAATTATGAACGTGTGTGTATTTAATCAGTGAGGTAGACGCGGTGAGTTGTTTGTTGGTTTGACAAAAACGATGTGGATAAGAACCTTCGTGCATGATGTATTCCTAAAATGGTTGATGATGAGTATGAAAGTCATATTGTTCTAACTAACTAATACATGTCGTTTCCTCGCTTCATATTAACCTTATCACCGGTTTCTCTGCCACTGAGTATCAAGCAGTGATGAACGCCCTAGTGGTTGATCTTCCGCATTGCGTGTGGAAAATCCAAGTGTTTCGTTCCGTGTCATAACCCATCGTCGGACTTCAAGTTTGCTCAGGCCTGCTACGCTGTTGATAAATTGTTGACGAAACAGAATATGATACCATGGGTTCCGACAATGTGACATGTCCGTTAGATGAAATAAAACTGGCACCATTTGGCGCTCCGCGGCTTTGAAAATTATTGACTGGTTCTTGTTGTCCTGAATACCATCTATAACGAGGTGTGAAACTTGATTAATACAAGATGTAGAATTTGCTTCACAACCAAGATAATCATTGCGTACTAGCTTGCTCTTTCACTGAATAAGTGTGTTCAACAGTCGCTAAATACATGTACCAGTAGCATAAGAACCTGTCAAACTGAAAATCAGATCCAGATGCACATGGCGACAGTCTACTGCATGTGTGGTCACGAGTCGTTTACCTCAACATCGCCATTGTACGTAAGGGGAGATCACTCATTTACTGCGGTAATAAGACATTCTTGGCATGGAAAACGATCGGGATAGAAAAAATTAATACACAATAACAATATAAAACATTTAATGGAATGAGTGTATTAAAATATGCAGTCATAAATATGTATATACTAGGATAGTAATGAAATTTTAAAGTACAAAGGCTCCAGCTAAAACACAAACCATATCGTTTAAAATGAGCTTAAAACTACATGTAGTCGACTAATGTTTAAAATAACGTTTAAATTTTTTACAATGGTGATTAAGTTAAATTTAGGTAAATAACTAGACCTGAATTAGCTCCAACGAAAACTTTCACTCGGGACTTAAATCTCAAATATCAAGGTTTAACTCTTTCGATGGTCATAGTGATATTTTTTGAGAGCAGGACTGTGTGATACTGTATAATTATTGGTACCAAATGTGTTCTTGTGTAATTTAGTAAACAAGTTTGTAAGATATACTCGTAATTTATTTGTCAGGGTGCAAATTGAGTCACTCAGTTTTAATGGTTGCATCTATACCTCACAAATAGAATACAATGGTAAAGTAAATGTACCAAATTTTATTTTTTAACACTCATAAAACATACATTTTCCTCTTCTAGATTTGCAACCTAATAAAAAATAAGAGCACATAATAACCAGATTTAGTACATTTGAGATTTACGTACAGAGTGTCACGTGACGTATTTCAATCCTAGATCCTCGGGCCGTATTCATTTTTTCACAAATCAGTTTTTCTTCGATGAAAAACATTTCACTTAGAAATAATAAAAATATCAACCTTTAACTTAAATAAGTCATACTAACTTCATAACTGCAATACTTGGACAAAAGTCCATCTTATACAAAAACTAGGCTATTTTCGTAAAAATCTAAAAAAAAATTAAACAGTTTTTCTCAGACAAAACATCTAAGAAGTTTTATGAATACGGGCCGTCACCTTGCTAAAATACTTGTATACATGGGTGATGTCCTGAACCAACTTGATATGTCGTGCAGTGTATGTGTTTCAATGTGTCGTGTTTCAATCCATAACCAAACGTATAGTACATGTATCCACAAATTGCAAAAAGACCATTACAAACCGGACATGGGGAAGGCAGCAGTCACGAACATCCGGCCATCCCTGTAGGATGGGAAATAACAATATTGATTACTATCATAAAGGCATAACGCTGACTAAGAATTAGAAGGTCGTAACTACTACTTAGGACTTTATAGGACTCATGCATATTTGAAATCTGCATCTCAGGGCACTTCTTAAGAGCCTATTTTCATATAAATCGTATGGGGTCATGTTGACCAAACTGAAGTTTAAAAAGCTTGTTTTCTCAAAATATTGATTTTGTACGTACGACCTTTTAATTCTAAGCCAGCGATAGTTTCCTATTGGCATGATATTACTATATGCAAACACTTTTGAATAAATAAAGGTTATCACCATTAAACCATGGTGGTTAATTTATAATAATATGCAATGTATTTGGCATTTAGGATAATGAAAATGAACGGCAAACACCTATCAGACAGTTCGAATTTACCAGCTTATCAAACTATTGAAAGTATTTTCTTCATTTAAAATAGAAAAATATAAGTTATATTTATATCGATTAAAATAGATATTGGATTTCTGAAATAAACAACATTTGAGATGTACGGAGTAAATATCTACACTGTAACAAATTCGTATATTCGGCTCCAGAAAACATTTGGCGGAGCAGCCGAACCTGACAAATACAATGTTTCTCCTGCTTTTGGAGTCTGCAGTTCAGCTGAGAACACGTTTCCATTTTTCTTCAAATCGCCCACACGCTTAATTGTCGACCCATATTGTTCTTCAGTTGGAATTCCAACCATAGCATTTTTCAGTGCTAGCGAGCGCAATTTGAAAGTGACCATAGTGTCGGCGGGAAGTTCTAAATTTCTTGGTTCGATTATTTCACAAACATGTTTGGATATGGAATCTTCATTACACTTAGGAAACTTCACCAAAGTTGTATCCGCAGTACATTCAAGCATAAACAAAGCCGCATATTCGTATTTTTCTGTCTTTTCGCCTTCAACATAGACATCAAGACGGAAGAACCCGGATGATGGAAATCGAACATGAATTGTCTTTCCATTCTCTTGCGCCGTGATCATTGTGCAGCCTTTCAGTTCAGTTTTATAATCATCTGCCGATTTCAGTTCAGCAATCATCGGCACCTTCTTCTTTTGTTCTAGAAATATGCTAGTTTCGCCTTCGTCTGATTTAAAAACTGACATATTTTGAATAGAATCAGCAAATCCAAGTTCAGCAAAATTTGGTTCAGGGCCCCACGTTTTCGGATGCCCAGGGAAGACGATTTCTTTGTCATAAACTGTATCACACCTGAGTGTATATTCCATCAGCTTTCTGAACTTAGCGTGCCTATAGTCTTTAGCCTTTCCAAACAAAGCCAGGCTGTACTCTCCAGCCTTTGGAGGTACCACTCTAACTTCAAATGTGTTGGAGTCCAGTCTCTTCATACACCTATGTTGGTTTAATTCTTCTCGGTCAGAATTCCGCAGATCTGCTGTAATATTTGACAGGGGGAACGTTTCCGTTGCAAATGTCACCGAAACCTCGTTTTCAAAGTACACTATCGGTTCCCGGTGCGATTTCAAAATAAAACCAAGTTCTCTAGATCTCTCGGTTAAGCTTGGTTTGTTATTGAACTCTTCTACGTTAATTGGATCATCAAGAAGTTGCCAAATTTGATGAGCAGGAAAATGGTCGTAAACATATATTTCTGGATCCGTCAAGAACCAAAACTCATCGAATTGGCGATTAAATTTTCCGTTAAGGTCAAGAAATCCAGATCCCCACGTGCAGTCCAGGAACCGCCACTCACCATTGATATAGACAGCGTTCCAGCTATGATTTCTCTCCCCTTCCTTGAATTTTTTATCGGGTTGGTTGCGCAGTCCCTTAGAACATCCGGGTATTGTCACGACAGGTATTGATGCTTCCCTGTAACAATTAAGGGACATAAATATATAACAGGAATTTGTTGCTAAGTCGGTATACCAATGCCAAACCTTTACATTGTGTTTACGCCATGTTCAGTCCACAGGTAACTGTATCATCGATAAAAAATAAAATGAAATAAAGTTGTGTATTTTTATCATATTTTTATTTTTATTAATGCTGTACAGTAACCTGTGTTTTAGTTATATACGACGGATATTCATGGTGGTATTATTGTACCACTCACCAACCAGTACTCACTCGATCCTCTGCAAGCAGGTTACTGGCGACTTCTCTACCTAGGAAGAGCGAGCATGACTATACATAAAAAGTGTCTTTGGAGAATATAGCCTGCCCAGGAAAAGAATCGAACTCAAGAAATTTGAAATTCTACTTATAGTGCAATAGAGTCAATATTGGCTGGAATACTTTTCAAATATACATGGGTAAATCAACTGTTAAACTTCCAAATATACATCTGTGAAACCCGAACCCCTTTAGGACCGCCTGATTAGTTCGGATTTCACAAAATTCCAAGACGTCAAAAAGGTTGCTCTCCCAACAGTGCGTTGTTGGCCACTTGACTGGAATGACAACATGCTCATCCAAATTTAACAGTAAAAATGACCGGCGAATTCCTAGTTACATTAATTAGAGCATTAGTTACAGTAAAGTTCCGTTACAAAGACCACTTCAATTATTTTGAAATCATGCAGATGCTTGAAATTTCGAAGACCTAAGGTCTTAGTTTTAGGCCGCCAAACATTTGGTCCACTGTTAAGAACGATTGCCCACGGTCTAATATGGCCACCTTTTTGGATGGTTAAGCTGATAAACGAAATATAGCGTGGCATCATGTAGCAGACCAGTTGCAATAAAAACATCTCCTTTATTTTCGTAAACTAACGCAATATGGCGCTTGCTTAGAATAAGAAGGTCGTAAGTACAAACTCAATATTTTGAGAAAACAATAAAAATTGTCTGAAAACTACTCTCTACTTATAGAAAAAACAAGCTTTTCAAACTTCAGTTTGGTCAACACGTCTGATCTTCATGAAAATAAGCTCAAAAGAAGCGCCTCGAGAAGCAAATTTTAAATACATGTATGCATTTATGAGTCTTATAAGGTCGTAAGTATAGTACTTACGGCCTCTAATTCTAAGCCAGCGATGTGTAGTATCACATGTCTTATTAGCGGGACTTTACTGTGGCTAACTGGGTACTTTACTGTGACTAACTGGGTACTTTACTGTAGTTAACTGGGAACTTTGCTGTGGTTAACTGGGCCCAAACAATACGAAAACATACATACTTGCATAGTGCCGACATTAGGGCAACATAACTACCCTGTCCTTGTCTCAGAGTAGATACAGCATCAAAACGTAACTTGTCTGATAGCGTTTTATCCTTGTCATACACGTAACTGAAAAATCATATAACATTTGTAAGCAAAACAACAGTATTAAATTTCTGCAATATATTTTAACTTTAGATACAAACTTTGAACGATGCTCGGCTACTGTTTACCCAATCTGACTGAAGTTCACGCTCTTCTAGATAGTATGCGTTCGAAATTGCTGTGTAAAAGCTCTGCACAATGATTTCGTTTCATACAATTTTTATTGACTTGGAGTTTGGTTTCATATGGAAGTAGTCTTAACAAGATGCAACAACATTTGGGCAGCTCATGGTAAGGATGGTGCAGACGGTCGTTGCCGGATTACTGTTGGTATTAATTTTGGGCTAATGCTCGGGTCGATGGTGGTAAATAAGAAAGAAATATATTTTCATTTGAATGGATGCCATCAGTTTGAAGACAATTTGCTACAAGTCATTTGAATATTACATGAATATACATAACTATAGTATGGCCACTGAAAAAAATGAAAACGTGTTTGACGCTGATAATCTTTTACAATTACAAACTCTGTTAAAGGAGGGTGCAATATCAGTAATGATTCAGTTGATCAAACCATACAAACCATATCCGTCCCCAATTTGCAGTTGTTAAATGATTAAATAAAGAACTCGAATTTGGACGTAATATTAAGATTTCAGCATGTTCTTTTATAAAACAATACCCTAGACACTACTCTCAATCACCAACGGTTGATAAATTTCATCTATTCATCAAGTACTCCGTGTGGATTGTAACGGTTAGGTGGAAATCAAAGCGCTGTGGGGAGCGTATCAAGGCACCAAAAAGCTGTCATACTGTTATGCTCAAACGTATCATTAAACGCTGGATTAGTATAGTACATGATGTGTATGATAAAACACACATACACAATGCAGTGTGTTAATATAATTATGTCTCATCGGCAAACCAACTCAACAAACATGACTGTTAGGTGTTAATATATAAACAATTTATCAAAACTAGCAAAAGGTTGAGTGATAGACCATTGCTGTTTGGTGACTCCCCATGGCAAAAAAGTACGATTCATTTCTTTATGTATCTTTAGACGAGACACACATTATCCGAACATATTAGGTACAAACACACAAAAAACGTCAGACACAAGGCTTCAAATAATAATGTTTGATACGAACGACAAAAACGCTTCAGGCTTTATGTATGAAATATTGCGCAATTAACAAACAGGTTTCCCAGCTACCACGGATACACAAAGTGACACAAACTACTTATATACCTTTCGATGATACTGATAAAAGGTAGACAAAAAAAGTAAAATATTCACATACAATGATATAATCTGAATATAGCGTATTTTACATTTCACTTATAGTTGAATAGTTTTTGTGTATTTTCATTTTCATTTCAAACAATCCCCACAGCAAATGATGCAGCAAATAGAATCGAAACGAATGAAAAAAATGAAATTTTAAAATTCACATCAAGGGTGATGATGCACAGTTGGTCGTATCGATGTAATACTAGTAAGTGAAAAGGTTTGAAAGTCAATTTCAAAAGTCGTATACCTCACATTAAAAGTGCATGTACTATAATATCTAAATATGATACTGCCACTTGTCTGTTGGTGGTGTAATTATTTACCAAGAAAGTCTCTTAAAACGTAGATCTTGTTTTACTTGTGATTATGTTTTCGAGGAAACATATCAAGTGATGTTCAGAGCAGTACAATCTGACGCCGGACGTGGGGTTTCATTCACAGACTGTTATATGTCATAATCATAAAAGGTAATGAAATTTTTAAAAAATTACAGCAATAACTTGCTTCTTAATGTTATATAAAGTGAAGTTAGATGACCCCATGGGAGATAAGCCCTATGTTTAATGGGTATATCATCGGAAAATAAAGTTATTATTATTATAAGCTCAAGAACTGGTTGGAGCAGTGTTAAGAAAATGTGATCTGGGAAGTCTCCATATGGCTGAAATATTGTCGTTTCGACTTACAAAATCCGAATCAGTAAGAGTTTATGGTATGTATAACTAGCTACACAATGGCTTGAACTAAACAATTCACTTAAATAGCAAGAGTTTTGTGAACCATGAATATAGCAGGTACGATCGCATGTTGTGTAAACGTTATGCTGAAGGCATTTAGCATTATAGTACATTTGTATATTGATAATACTTAATTGCGTTCAAGTAGTCCCACAAGCCTTGAGTGAACGCAGTACCTCAAGCTACATTATCATTTTACGTATATTATATACTCGAATATTTTACAACTAACAAATGATTACGTGCTATGTATTTTTAAACAGTTCATGCTTGACTTGAAATTCACTTAGTAAGTAACTAAAGTATCATCAAGTTTCAGTGAAATCTCCTAAATTATTTAGCATTTTAGATACGGTATATTAAACACACAAACCTGTTTACTTGTAAAAGTATATCGACTAAAAAAGGAAACAGACAATATACAAAATAATGAAGTATAATTTCTAATGATTATTTTTGAAAAATGTCGGCATGTGACTGTAAGGGGGCTATACAGAATTATGTTTGCATAGCATTGATTGGGATACAGCTGTGCAAATATACGTGTACGTAAGAATGGTGCAGATGATATAATAACGGTATATGTACTAGGTTGTGTACAAGATCACGTGACCTACCTTATGTTATTACAGATCCAATAATAGAACGCCCGTACTTTTTCAAGGTCAGATTTGGCAACACTGCACAAATATGCTGCCAGCTTGTCGACAGACAGACGGACAGTTTCTGGAGTCTGAAACAATGAAGATACATCAAACATAAATAAAAGTGTGTGTTAGAAATGATGTAGGCAACTTGACCGAGAAGTTCGAGATATTCTAATGATGAACACACCAGAGTGATTGGTCGACAAGCAGAAGATAACACAAAAATCTTCGAATGTGATGATTATTCCCAGATACTGATTGACACAGTTAGGCAAGCATCAGAGGTTCAAATTATGATGACATCACAACTTAGTCAATGTTTGGTACTGATGAATCTTGCAAAGCTTCATTTAAAGGCAACCGTTAACAAAACAGTTCCTAACGCTCGGATGTGTATATTAAATCACTAGTGCAACGCACTCGTGATTGTGATTTGATTACTACGCATCCGAATTCAAAGCCATGCTTCATCCTACGATAAACACAGAAACACATTTTTATATACAATGCATCACTGTGCATTTTTGCCTCGGCGATGTACTCCCGATAGAAATTAATGAGTTATCAGGACATCGGGAACAGGTCCATCGTGGTCTAGGGGAAGCTTTAGGGGAAGTCATGAGACAATACGTGGAATAGAAAGGAATCGTGATGAATCGAGTTGTATCTGAACATATCGGGAGAACATCGCCAATGACGACTTCCTCAGTGGGCTTTAAATACAAAAAACACAACTCACATTTCGTGCATTTTCGTCAACATGTTTGAACATGTTTGTATCTGTGACAATGTCGGCTTTCTTTGTTGTTGTAACTACAGGTGGTGGCATGTTACTCTTGTCTGTATCATCATCGTCATCACCAGCAGCAGCCAGCTCACTCTTCTTGGCAGTGCCTGACAAGTAACTTGCCAACTTTGGCATGGATTGAAATCCATTGTTGGGTGTCTAATAATAAAAAGTGATAAATGCAGTGATTTCAAATTTTCACACACTAATTATATATTAATTTTGTACATAATTAAATGTACGTACAATACTAAGTACAAAGCAAGTCGCCTGGATTTTTAAATTTGCTCGACATAGGCCGGACGCTCGTAATACTGATGCTCGATATAACGAAGTTTTAAACAGTTAAAATTACTGTATTTCAGTTAGGAGGACTGAACTGTAGAAAAACAAAGTATAATCTAATATTCCATGACTTTCCATGAAATACACACATTTGTGTGTCATTATTTACCGTAAACTGCTTATAGACAATGACTTTATAATAAACAAGAAAACACTAATGTATATAACATTTGGTAAGGACAATTTCCTTTTTGACCAGTGGCCAGTTTGCAGTCAATGGCTCGGTAAACATACATGTAAATGGGAGCGAAATTATAGCACCGGGATACGTACGTAATCCAATTAATTAATTTAAAGACCATCAATAAATAATTTGACAAAGCGATATATCACTGACAACTGGTCAAATCCAGCACTGAGTTACCAAACCCAAGAACATGTAGAAACAGAAAAGTAACTTTGACATAATGAAATATGGAAAGTGTCGTAGCCAGATATGACTGTACGTGGAGCGATAATGAAAACATTCGGACTTTTGCGGGATCGTCATTAGGATCCAAAAGTTTGGATACAGTATTTTCTGACCGCCCCTCGTATTTATTCTACTTATACTCACACTATCCACTATTTTGTCGACAATTGTAAATGTTGTAGGTTTAATGATGTCATCTTTCTTGCTTTTTGGTGGCGCAGGTTTCGGTGCACCCTCCGGAATTCCATACTCAATTTGACCCTTAGAAACGTACCTGCGGGGTTAAATAAACAAACAGTTAGTAAAGATCTCTAATTTTTAAGAAATGAAAGAAACGTGTAAATTTAGAAGCATTATTCCCCACCGTTTCTATGTACCTTGCAATCCATCATGAGTCTTTGAGCATTGTCAAAACCATTAAATTGGAATACTAGTAGAAAGGCACATGCGATGTGATCACATGTAAACATGTCTTAGAACATATTAACTAATTGTCGTTTGAAATGAAAAACAATATAACCATATTAAGTAGACTCTACTGTGGTACAATGCCGGATAAACGACTAAATCTACAAAATTAAAAGTAAAAGAACAAAGCTCTAAGCGTGGTGTAAGAATATATCTAAACAAGAGATGTTTGTAAAACACGTATGCCCCCATGGCAGGCCAATAGTCAGAAATGGTGAAGGTCGCAGTGAACTTGACCTTAGACCTACTGACCTCAAAATCATTAGGGGTCGTCTACTGTTGCTGACCAACCTCCATGTAAAGTTTGAAGATCCTAGGTCAAAGCGTTCTTGAGTTATTGAACGGAAACCATTTAAATAGTAAGAAATGGTAAAGGTCACAGTGACCTTTGACCTACTGACCTCAAAATCAACATCTACTGCTGATGACCAACCTCCAGGTAAAGTTTGAAGATCCTAGGTCAAAGTGTTCTTGAGTTATTGAACGGAAACCATTTTATACGACCGACAGACATGTGCAAAGCAATATACCCCCTCATCAAAGATGGGAGGCATAATTATCTAAAAACACGGCATCTAAAGGTGAAGTTTTGGAGTTAAAATGGTTTTTCGTTTGTTTTCGTCGAGTTTATATCGAATGTTTTTTTTCTTCAAAAAACACCATGCATACACGAAAGACTATTCGTCGGCTGGTTCTAATAGTGATCAAAGTGCCAAAATCATGTTTTGAAGAAATTGAGGGTTGAACATTTGACTTTGTCAAATATCTTTATGTCAACCGATTTTAAAATTTTAAAAACGTAGATATAGTACTATGGCTTCATTCTTCCCATTGCATTCATTATTCTGCCTAAAATTGACGTAGAAACGCCTGTTTTGAAAAAGTGTGTTATCCCGAATTTGGACATTGAGCAACTTTTGCATTTGGTAGTTGCACACCTGGAGTTTGGACAAAATATTACCGAAATAACGCGGTTTCATTTGTGGATCTGGACATTGGATCATATAAGAACGACTGGGAGACGACAATGAGCAACTTAACATTAAACATTTTAGTTAATCACGTGACAAAATAAAGGACGGCAATTGGTCAACTTTATTCATTATAGTTTATGTTGCTCTTAGAGTAACCAATCTCCGGGACATTCAGCAACATGCACGCTACGTAGTGTTTCAAATACTGGACTTTGAGCAAAATATTACTGACAAAAAGCACGTTGCACTTGAAATTATGACGTAATTTTTTCACTGGACATTGAGCAAAAATATCATTTTTGAAAAAAATGGACATTGGAGACTATTAGAGCCAGCCGACGTATTGACATTTATTTACCACTTTTTTCTGCAATCGAATTATTGTCAACCAAACTTATATTCCTATTTCATATCCACTCAGTTCAAAATGTATTTCTAAAAGCAACTATTGGCGTTTTATTTGTAGCAGTCGCCTCACATTTGTTAATTGAGTTAAAAAGTACATGTAATAATAATTTGTTATATTAGAAGTTTAGATTTAGTGCGTTAGAAAGCATTCTGAGACATTACTATTAATGCATGCACCATTTTTCTCTATCATAAATGTAGTTTTATTGAGTTTATACGCGAGAAATTGTTAAATAAAGTCGTTATTAATAGATATAGATTTAGTCATATTTGTTATCTTTATTATTTTCTTTATTATTAATAGTAATATAATTATTATAATTGGTATTATACTGAATTATATAGAAAATAAGGTATATACATTTATTATTTGACCTTAATATGTTACCTTCTGAAAATAAAAATAAAAAATTATGAATTACAATGTAAATAGGACTAAACACATAAAATTATCACAATGATAAAGTGTACAGGCAATTCAGTCAGTCAAGTCAGTTCGTATTACAAAGTTTAGAAATCATTTTCCGACACGCCATCTTTAATTTGTTTGTATGATGCATATGAACCACGCCCTATGGCATAGGTTCGGTGCTCCGTAACTTTTATTTAAGTTAACAAAAAATGCTCGTATACTTTGATTTCCAAGTCGGAACACATCGTTAATTTCCGTACACGTTCGGAAAGTAGCATTCATGATTAACCATTTTATGAGTATAACAAATGCATGGAGTAATTGTCACTTAACTGATTATTTTCCTATTTTCCAATAAACCACCGGTTCAATTTGATTATCGATTATATTTTTCTCTCGGATATCATTTTGTAATAACACTGTGAGACAGATCGATTAAAGTTATTGTTAGTATCGTTCGTGTCCGTGTCAAGAAACCTAATCTATACACGTCATGTAGTTTTCTTTTTCCAAAATTTTGATCGACAATTAGGGCGCGTTCGGAACGCTGTTCCGCACATGTTCCGCACATCCCGGACAGTGGAACACACTTACGAACAAACCGGAACACTGTTCGGAACATGTTCTTTCTGTGCCGGCCACAGAGGTGGTGCAGCCAGAACAGTCACGTGATTAGAGCAAGAATAATGGCCGCTTGTGTAATAAAATATAATATAATAAATATATTTTCCAATTATGGACCATTGCGGGCCAACAGTCGCACTTAAATATATCCACATGCATATTTCTTCCTCTAATAATACGGCTGCAACTACAATTTTGGTCATCTTTAACATTTTACTTTCTGTTCCGTTCTGTTCGTAAGGTGTTTGGAGTAGAACATTCGGCACACTGTGCAGGACAGTTCCGTTTTGTTCGTAAGTTGTTCGGAGTAGAACATCCCGCACATGTTCGGAACAGACGCTACGAACATGCCCTTAATGTAGTGGGGTTTTAGTGATATACAGCATAATTGTCGAAGAAAGTGGCAGAAAATAGTCGAGAAATATACATATATACAGAGAGTGTTAATTCTAAAACATGGATACGTACAGAGTACATAAAACGAATGTAAAATCATGAAAACATGAATGCATGGTTAAACTATTAATGTTTGTACAACGCGGTTAAGTAAATTAATATGAAATTAAGTTTACCTGCTCATTTCCACGCCTTTCCACTTAATGAAATAAAATTCAATGACTGTCTATGCACACCTACGCTTATAATTTATTCAACTTGAACATAATAATTATTTTGAAATAGTCAAATTGTCGTATATATCCCAAATTCCTAATACAAGTGACTATAAAAGGAGGTTTCCGCTCCACTCTTGATTTTATGATAAACATTTGATATCAGATACTACGTAATCAAATTCCATTGCCTATAGATATAATAAAGTACTAGTATTCATATGTCAATATTATCCTTAGGTTTTACGCCACTTTTCAACGTTTATTTCAGACATGTTTATAAAGGTGAGTGTAATGGTATACGAGATTTGAATCACTGTCAATGTATACCAGTAGAGTTTCAAACGTTTAAAGTACTTTGTATGTTTGTATGTTTTCAACCTGAAGATTTACGCCGAAATTCACATGTATACGGTAAAAATCTTCAATCGTGAAACATTGGTCATTCCCGTTTTTCTTCGGGCATAAAAGTCATCTCGGTCTTTATGCATTGCAATTTACCGAATAAAACCGAACTTGCCGAGCTTTCGCGATTGAAACGTCAAGGTGATCAATATGCGGCGGAATCAAGTTCTGTTTCTACTACAATTTGATCAATAGCGTAGCGTACTTTCAAAAGCGAAATGGGGTTCTGACGATGGGTAAAACATTTACCTATTATAAATCGGTAATATCCTCTAATATAGAGGGAATTAAAGTGTTGAAGTGAAGTTGAAGTTGAAGTAGAATGCATAATAAACTAATACTAACTTCATTGAACTTGCTCTTTCGCAAAAAACTGAAAGTTCCCCGACATGATCCAGCGCATAACCATACACGGCAAATGTTACAATGTCACAATCAGGGAGTTGAATTTGCATTTAAGCCAAATAACTATGACAATCTGACATGCCCTAGCAGACAGGACTTCAACAGGACAGCAAACATATTCGATTGGATACTTGTTCAAATGTTTAGAACATAGTTAAAACTCGATGTACGATATTGAAAAATGATTACTGAAAACCCACAGTGAATGAGTTAACTGACTGTTATTTGTATAATCCTGTTTTATTATAAAGCACCCAATGGTGTATAGAACTCACCTGACAGCTGTTGGTCCGTCCCAGTTTGTGGACATTTCTGTGTAAGTAAACCCCTGGTCGCTTGTATTGACTTCAACACTACTCGCGTCAATTCCTTCGCTTTTAGCCATATAAACGTCACCATCCTTACCACAACTTATGTCACTTCGTTCACTTTTAGCCGTATAAACGTCACTGTCCTTACCACTAATAGCAGAATCATTTGTTGATGTATCAGCGGAATTTCCGGCATCAATAGCTTGGTTTTCCATCGTAATTTCAGACACAGCCTGACCTATGTCAACATCAACGTCACTAACGCCTACTTGGTTAAAATGATCAGCTTCGATTCTCTTGTCATTGTCAATGTCGTTTTCTTCCTCAGGTTCATACACACTATCAAATGCTGAATCAGGTGTAGGATTCTTACTTTCATTCTTCTTAACGTCTTCTTTCATCTCCTTAACAACATCACCATATTTGCGAGGTGCTTCCGTTGCACCATTCGTCACAGATTCTCCGTTCGATTGTTTGTCTGACTGTTGGTTCTGAGTTGTTTTATCTGGCGGTGTTGATGATTTCGCTTTGTCTGCGTTTATCTGAGCTTCCGGTCTGACAGCGTCATTTCTGACAGTTCTTTGCGCTGCTTGCTCTCCGGGGATGTCTTTATTCTTTGTTTTTGAAAAAATGCATCCCATCTTGTTTCGATCGTGTAGTTTATGTTAGCCTACAATAAATAAATAAAGCAACATTTACACATTAAACACATTATCTAAATGAATCAGTTTAGCAAACGTATTACTAAACTTACAAAGGCGTTTCCAGACGATGTAACAGTGTAATGTTTATGACGTTCATGCATCACGTGTCATGCAGGCGTCATGGAAACCACGTGTCGTCTGCTGGAACTATTTATTGCAGAATTAAGAACAAGGCGACCTGAAGCATGATAATTCGTGATATAATATTCGCCAAATAAGGAATTAAAGTTATTTCCGATATTGATATATGTCTGGTTAGTAAGGTCAGACATGTGTGTAGGAGTGAGAGTAATACGACCGAAGTTCGTCGTTGGTAACGTAACGTGTTGTAATGTTAGACATCCGAGTTTTCTATATCTAATTCATACTCCACAATTGTATTTAGATCAAAGAAGTCTTAGATCATTAAAATCTTACAAACACCGTACAAGAAGTGCGTGTTACATTTCATGACAGAACTAACTAAGGCCATTCCAAATTTTAATTTTTGTTTAGCGTCAACTCCTTTTCGCAAAACCTATCTACCCTCCAGAAAAAAAACCAGAAGAAAAAAAAAGTATTATTAACTATGCAATTAATGGTTTGAAATGTATAAAACAGATCTGTCCTCAAGGTTTCATTTTAAATTGTCAATTTTAGACTAGAACACCTTTGAACAATAAACACACTTGAAAAAAATGTAGATGTTCGGCTCGGGATTTGCACATGCATTTTTAATTTGTTTCGAGCCTTACATGTATAGTGAAAAAATGTTTGTTTTTCTTTTATGAGATCAAAACCTATCCGCCCGCGGACGCTAAACAGAATATGTAGTTTGGATGGCCTAACTCTTATTTCTACAATTGTATTTAGATCAAAGAAGTCTGAGATCATTTAAATACCACAAACACCGTATTAGAAGTGCGTATTACATATCACGACAGAACTAATAATAAAATTTGATCAACTTGTACAAATGGTCGGGAGATAATCAGGTACCGGGTAGTTTAACTGAATGATCGATAATCGATAACCATCGTTGATACTGTACTAGCATCCCCGGGAGTGATTAGAACAAATGTATTAGACTATATAACACATCATTTCTAGAATTGATATTTTAATGGCTTGAAATCGATAAAATCGATTACTAGTAATTGAAAGCTGTACATGTAATAATATCATAGAAAAAGATGCCCGGCGGGAGACATTAGGCCCGGGACGCGGTTACAGAAAACTGTATTCCCGTCCTGATACATGTATAGTGTAATTGTGATGATCTGCATTTTCACTAAAAGTTTATATGTCCCTGGCATGGTTGCCGTTTCTGTGTGGCTTCGAATTGGCTATGCGTGTTCGGTATTATCATATATCTGTACATAATTATGTTTTAGTTCATACTAATTCATTTTCGGTCGATTATGAAACAAGGTTTTACAACTTATATTAATCACTTTCGACACCTCATTCCTGGTGCTATCCATTGCCACGGGGGTATGAGCTCCTAGCAAGGGAAATACTGGTACCAGGAGGCGGTATCATACGAGGGGTGTTCGATATGTATTGTCACTTGGGTCACAAACAAGAAAATTCGTTGATATCTTTAAATCTTTATACATTTCTGGAACCATCGAGATTTCGGCGATATTTCGTGAAAAAAATCAATAAAATTTAATTACCGGACTGTTGTTTCTATTGTCTTTTCAAAGGGCTAGTAATAGACACTGCGACTTTTTGCGAATAACTGTCGATTAAGGACGTTTAGGACCTTTCTCCGACGTCATCGGTAAAAAATCGCTTTTTCGCCGAATCTAATAAAAATCTCCAGAAATATGCTTTAACCTACTCTCCGTATTATGACGTTTTTAATTTTTCAAAATATCGCTTCGTTTCCTAGCAACGTGACGCTATGTACATAGGGCGTGAAATTGACGTTTTGAGCGTATATTTCTGTTCTATTAAGATGTACAACAATTTTCAAAACTCTATTTGTTAGTCCTTCATCCTTTGAATACGTATATGTAAAATTTATAGCAGTTGCGACTAACAATTTTGCAACGAAACCGGTTTTATATCGAAAATTGACCTGTATTTTACTGCTTATTTGTGACACCCTACTCACTTCAGGGCGCAATTTGGTCAACAAAAAGTGATTCAATCAACTAATGAAACATACCGTGGTTTTGTGGTAATTCTACAGAATAAGCACAAACAATAAAAAATGGGGGTGATCTCGCATTATTTTCGACAAAATTGAATTTTAATGAAAAACGGACATACGTTAAAGGCATAACGTCGTGCCGTCGCACGACGTTACGGGCTATTGTGGCTACGTCAGCGTCATGATCTTGTGGTGTATCCGGCACATCGGCACATTGTTTCAATATATAAACAATTTAAAAAAGCCTTATTGATGAGATCTTCAATATACCCCTAAAATTGTATGAATATTAATAATGTCTAGTGATATACATGTACGTACATTTTCCCTATAAATAAAGAGATATGAACTTGCTACTAGCACACACTGTATAAAACACTAACCACCTCTCAGAAAGAATATTGTGCTTTAACATTTTGGCTTACGACCTATATATTGTGCATGCACAGTAGGGGGTTCAATTGACTGGTACATTATTGTAACGTCATGTTTTATGTGTAGGCCTACTCCAACTAAGGCACATAAGCCAAAATGTCAAACCATACCGTGAGTTTCGAATTAAACAAATTTGAAAAATTGTGAAGACAGTACATAAATTCCAGAAAAAAGCGTTGTCAACCTGTAAAACAAAATGTGTGAAGTTAAACGGGCCTCGCATTAGCCGATCCAACAGCGGCTCAAAAGTGTTAACATTAACTTATAATATTACTATCTAATACACGTGTAAGACATCATACTTATATATATAACGCTATCTTTCAATTTGCTGGCTGTTCATCTACCGTCCGTATTATTTTTGTTTTTAATTAAATTTATTCACGGTTACTTTACAATCAAAATGTAGCAGACCGCACAGCGGTCTTCATCCAGCTGTCAACATGAGTTAACATGATTGCGTAACAGTGAAACCAGATATATATGCGTGGTAAGTGGCAATATTTCTAGACAAGTGCGGGACTAACTTTCCAAATGTTTATACATCAACGATTTGCTTTTATACCAAACGCTTTTATTATATACATTATAACTATGTATGACCGTAAGAAAACGATGTATACATATTTTAGTTATTATTTTATTAAAGGGACGTAATTATTAGTTTGGAAGAACTTCAGTTAGTTAGGAAGACTTGAGCTCATTATAATTCGGTACAATACATTTAATGTCCGATCGAATATCCCGAGTAGATGTTTAAATAATTTAAATACATAACTCAGCCGATGTTCTCTTTTGTATCACTGTGTATTTATCATGATGCTGTGTTCAATAAAGACACATTTTGAAGAATAATAAAACCACAGTACTGATAGTATTGCAGGTATTGCGAGAGAAACTCAGTTTTGTCATTTTCTCAAAAATTACCACACTCAAATCGAAATGAATAATTGTTATGTAGTGACAAACTTTGCTTTGAACAAAGCTATTATATATGATTTGATAAGTGAACAGATGCAGGTGAAATGCGTGCATTTTATTCTTAACATGTAATTGTTGTACTATTAAATAGGACGCAAGTCCGTAATTAGAACGGACGTACATAGCGCGTTACGTTGGGCGACGTAACGTTTTTACGTAAGTCCGTTTTTTACTGAAATTCAATTTTGTCGAAAATAATGCGAGATCACCCCCCTTTTTTATTGTTTGTACTTATTCTGTAGAATTACCGCCTCACCACGGTGTATTTCATTAGTTGATTGAATCACTTTTTGTTGACCAAATTGCGCCCTGAAATGAGTTGGGTGTCGCAAATGCGCTATAAAATTCTGTCAACTTTCGATATAAAACCTTTTTTGGTGAACAATTGTCCGTCACAATCGCTTTAAATTTAACATATACGTATTCAACGGTTCAAGGACTAACATATGGAGCTTTGAAAATTGAAATAGACCTTATTCTGACCGAATTATGCCATTAAAACGTCAATTTTACGCCCTATGTACATAGCGTCACGTTGCTAGGAAACGAAGCAAAATTTTGAAAAAATAAAAACTGCACAATAAGGACAGAATGTTAAAGCATATTTCTGGAGATTTTCATCAGATTCGGCCAAAAGTCGATTTTTTACCGATGACGTCGGAGAAAGGTCCTAAACAACCTTAAAACTTCCTTTCGGAAATTAATTTTATTCCACAACTATCATACCGTATATAATGTAAATTCCTTCGATAAAAACTTGATTTGCTGTACTTGATTGCCATTTTTGAACAAAATAAGAGCATTTCAAAGTCACGAAAATAGGTGTCAAATTAGTCAAAAGAGCATGCTATTTTTCAATGAAAATTTTCGATTAGTTTAATTGATTGGAATTTGACATATCATACATGTATGTAAGTCATTGACCATCAACATTGATTTCTGAGAAGAATTTGCGATCAAAATACAATTGATATGAAGTTATTGGTGCGTGAACCAACAAGCACCTTATTTTGACCGTCTTACTCGTAGACAAGAAATAATTTCATTTTGATTTTAAGTTCAAATGGAAATATAAGGATCCAGTTATCGTATCGTATGTTGCAGTATAACGAATACTGACATTTACTTTTCTAAACAACTAATGCAAAGATGACACAAATTTAGCTTTAAATGAACATAAGACCAGTGTACTCGAGTATACATATATAAGTTTAATAAATTACTTAATTGTTGACGAAAGGCTATGTAATTTTCCAGATATAGAATAGAAACATGTACCTTTTAGACAGTAATCGTAAAATCCTTCTAAATATTGTCATAGAAAAATGCAAAGGACAGTGACAATACATAGCGCACATTTGTGCGTAACTTTAAGAATTTCGCAAGTGCTTAAGTATCCTGATATGTTCTTTAACATCGACACATAAGAAAGACTTTGCCAAACTGATGCGAGAAGGTTAAACATAAACAAACAACATCAATCCATTGATCACATCACGAACTCACGTCAACCTGACAAAATCACAAAATATTCCCACAAAAATCAACGTTCACACACCATTTAACAGAAAGTATTCGTATTTTAAACTACAATAATTGCCAGTAGTGCAACATGTATGTAGTTTTGTACTTGTTAAGAAACTATTTCACGCTAGCTGGAGGGTGGTTATCAATCTTGTATTTTTTTTAATTTAGAGAAAAAAGTAGAAAGACAGCAAATATGGCGTGTTTGACGTTATCTGTATTTCCGTTAAATTAACTGGTGAACAAGATAAGAAATAACTCCATTCTGCATCAATATGAAATTATCTGAAATGGGATTGGATAACACTTAGTAAACAAGGACTATCAACCGCCCCTCTATAGCGTGGTGGTAGAGCAATCGCTCCCAGTGTGGGAGGTCCCGGGTTCGACCCCAGACGACGTCATATCAAATACATAGTTCACAGCGTAGGGTCGAGTATACTGAGAGGGTGATTTTCAATAAGATTGTAATACATTAAACAAAGTTGCAGGATATACTTGAGTACTTCTAAAGAAATACTGGATAATGCAGATGTAGGGATCAGGGTACTGTTTTATCAAAGCACTTACGGAAATCGTAAACGTACGTTCAAATTTAAATTCTTTATAATTCTTCAACAACTGTACATTTGGAGGCAGATATGATTTGTATGAGTTCTTCATTGACTGATTATTAGACTTGCAAATCCATTTACCCCACATTGTAGCCGTAAACTATTTATTAAGAATTTAAATTTGAACGTAACTTTACAATTTCCGTAAGTGCTTTGATACAACGGACTAACCACTTAGTTACACGCTGGATTGGCCGATCTGAAATGACTTGTTAGATTCCCCGATCCACCACCGTAAACGGTCTTTCCTGGCGTGGTAAAGGGATTGATGATCGGCACGTAAAAGAACCAGGAATACTTTGAACTGTGGAAACTGTATCATGCATTATCTCCCCCAAAACATTTTTTCTTAGGGCCGTCCCCTATAGGAGATGTCCCGTTGGCGATTAAAAATAAAAGTAATAAAACCAACTTAAGGCAGATGTTTCACCGGAAACCTCGTGTACACATACGCCACTTAGTTTGGCCCAAACCAAAAGGTGGTAGAACAAGCATGATAATGACAATTCTTTGCATAATTGATTACTTTAAAAAAATGGAAGGGTGCAATTTAAGGTACACGCCATATATGGTCCACTTTTTTTCTAGCATTTGATCATAATCTAACAATCGTTTAATATGTGATGGCTGATTTACAAATTTAAAAAGTCTTATTGTCGCCTTTTTCATTTGTATGGTATAAATTAGCCATTGAAGTTTAAATCAATACAATAGCATGAATACGTCTAGTATCTTTTGGTTAAGCTACTGTTTAATAGTATACAGAATTTGTAATGTTGATCTAGATAAGGACGTCATATTATACAAATGGCATTCCTTTGTGAAATATTTGCATAACATTGAATTTTAAACAAAACAATCGGTACTATCCGACCAGGGATACCTGACAGTTACGTCACTTAGTGTTTACAATCCAATGTTTACTTTATAAATTGTACAAAAATGTGGATTGTCATTTTATTTTTTTACCTATTATCTCAATATGACATCGTAGTCGAGAGGATAACGGTGCAGTATTAGTTGTTGAAAGGTATCGAGTTCGAACCCCGTCAGCGTAACTTTTTCCCGGTCGTTACTTTTTGCAATTGAATACAAAGTGAGTTTGAAAAATGAATTTAGTTAAGAATCTTTGTTATTTCACTAAACTTAAAATTGCTAAATTGAATCTCTTCTTCTTCTTTTCGTTCACTAGATGATTAATTTTTATAGACATTATGAATATGCTTAGTACCATGGTTTGTTAGAGAACTGGCCTAATACATCTGACTTCAGCTCTCTGGGGTTTCTGTCGGGGTTACCTCACCCTTAGTTTATGGTGTATACACCTTCCCTGAAAACACAGGGGTAACTTGAAAGGGGTTTCAAATCTAGCTATTTATCCATAGTTGGTGACCTGTTCATGTCCACACACAGGTGGGCCTTGAGTACCGCATGTCTAGGGGCAGGACTCCTCCGATATCCTTGTATTCAGCCTTGGATCGCAGGGTACCCAGTTTTACTACATAGCACTACATAGGGCTTGTCCATGGAGAGGCTATGTACTGGCAGGAGAGGCTTACGCACTCGGCTCCCTTTTCGCACAGGGCTATCCAGCGGCAGCAGCTAAAAGCGAGAAGTGTCAAGCACACAACACTTAGCATACCACACTAGACACATCACATGAACCTAATTAACACTCGCTAAATTGAAGGCCTAACTAAGAACGCGTTTTAAATTATTGTAGTGAGTCTTTGAGAAAGCAACGTATATGTTCTAAACGTGTTTAAGAGATTATGTGATTTTTAAGAGCTTTTACTAATCCTAAGACAAAAGAATATTGTCCAATTCGTTATTGTATTATATCACTAAATATGTGTTCCGTATATTATACAAAAAATACAATCATATAGATTGTCTACCACCTGATTTGAACTCGGACCGTCTGTTTGAGAAGCAGCCAACACATCCACAGGACCATGTCTTGTTTGGACTATTAGAATTGATAAGGATTTACTTCTATCTAATATAATCATTAATCCGTTGGGGATATACCCTGCTTATTTATAGATTGTTGACAAAATGACGTCACTGTCAAAAATTGTTGGTCGGATAGTACATGTTGAATGTACACAAATCCGGACGTTTTATACAACTGTTATATGTTTATTTAGGGTGTTATTTATAGGGATAGACTACCGACGATATATTGTCAGCCTAAGTACGGTAGCAAATTTATGTAACACTAGATCATGCATATTTGCACGACTTAATATGCAGTCATATCGCATATTGAGGGGAAGGCCAGACCCATATTTACTTTTCTATAGTATACACAGTGTATAAACGAGCCAACTTCCGGTTATCGCAATAAGGTATACACGTTGAATTGTATAGTCTTCCAATAAGTCATACAGTGATCGGAAATCACAGATGCTTTTGCTCACAATAAGTCATACAAGTTGAACTGTATAGTATCACAATAAGTCATACAGTGATTTGGTTTATACACTGTGGCATATGTACGTATATAATTCATGCTTGTCTGTGCACTTAAAAGGCATTAAAACTAAACGTTCATATAAGTTCCTGATGTAGTTTTGTGAAAGCCAATTGTACTACTTTGGAGAAATTGCTGTACGTAGGCATGCATGTTCATTAAAAAATACATTGTTTAACTTATTTTTCTTGTCAAATTGATTATTCCCATACATACATCTGATGTGGAGCATCAATAAACATCAACTTAGAAAACATACTAGCAATTATTGCTACGCGAGTATAGGCCGACTTAGCACTAGTATAAATAATTAATGAAGTAAAGTGACATTTATGTACTTACACATAATACGGTATCCTAAACAGGTGAAAAACAGTTCCATGTTTTCTCAAGAGTATAATAATCCAGCATAAATATTACATGATCTATAAGCTATTTTGGGTCCGTTAGTTACATGGAAATATAGTTGATATACTAAACCTACTACAGGTAGTTAGTTATTTTACTGATAAGCCCATGCGGCAGTTTATATAATAATTAAACTTTTTTGAGTCATGCATTTTAATACTCAAGCAGTCCTCATTTTGTCACATCATTTGCACATACGTAATACATAATGGTATTCATCATAATTCAAATAAGCTTAAACTGTTAAACTAATGCAATAAAACGTCGTGTAATATGGTATACATTACAACGATAGGTAATACATATTAACATACCTTTCTTGCCGGGAAGCCCTATCAAAAGTTTACAATTTAACTCCCAATCTTAAGTGATTGTAACTGCTTAAGTACGTGCAGATATTTTAACCTATACGCTACTGTATTGATGTTACATATTCCATAAAAGAAACCCACATTCAATATCAAACATTGACAATATGAGTAATATCTGATCCAATAAACATCTCATTCATGGTTTAAACAGGTTTTTCTTAATCATTATCTAAAAATAGCAGCACAAATCCACAGCCCGTGTCGATTTGTTAATAGAGTGTACACACTTCGATTGATCCACCGAATTGACCCGAGTATTTAAAGCAAAACGTGCTGGGTATGTTTGTTAAGTTGATATTTAAGCCGGTCACGATCTTCATTCAAGCGTTACATTACATTGTCACAGCAATCAAAGAGCTGAAAGGATAGCAATATTTGCTATTGACGGTTTGCACCTTGTTAGATTATTTTTCATGGGGTTTTATACCTATTTTTACATGGCTTTACTTTTTTTCTTTCAAATCATACACCGTTGCATGTGAATATCGTCACATACACAGCAAGATTGTCTGACATACATACTTATTAATGCATTCAAGGATACCAAATAAATCGACAATATAAATTCATGTGACCTCAATGAACTCTAGAATATATTTAAATAAACAATATGCACCAGTTAACGTTAGCTGTGGAATGAAATTCTAATCCAGCTACATTTCCAGCTGATGACGGCCAGGGCTATACCGGCTGGGTGAATTCCCCTTAGGCGCTACATGAGCCGGGTTGATTTGACGCTAAGGAACTGACGTAGTCTGGGAACTTTCAACTTTCTATCTTTAACTTGCTATTTTCTTGTTTTTCTAATGTACTCGTAGTATCAATTCTCGTGTATTGTTTTCTTGCCATAACCAAAACATTACTGTCAACGATAATATAGTTTGGATACGATGAAGAGGGAATGAAATCTTCATTAAGTCATTTAGCATTCGTGTATACAGTTTTGCGTCAGTCGATTGCAAAGCCTTTTGGAGTTGTCTGTTTTGCTTGGCATGCTCTTTTGTTGTTTCCTCGATAATCCTTGCTCCCTCCCCTCTTATGGACAAGAAGGGGTGACCCTGGAACTCATCTTTGTCGCAGCGGCTTCGCATTTACCTTTTTATTTCTGTTTGTATCTTATTTTAGTTGAAGAAACTACCTGAAGCGTGTATTTGATCGCATTGTCATGGTACGCTCTCTACATCCGATTCCCTAAAATAATCATTTTAAGTCTAGATTGTTATTAATATTATATTAAATATGTGTGCGCAATAGAACCTCAATACCTGAATTATAATGCCGAGCATAGCCTTTTTTGCCAGTCAGCTTTCTGCTGAAACATGACGGGCTTATGTGTGCCTCCACCCGGATTGGAATCTGGGTCGCCAGATTAGACGGCAAGCGCACTTACCACAGAACTGCGGAGGCCCATACACGACCATCATCTTTGGAACTCTTGATTAACATGGTCTTTAGATGATGTTTTACTGCAGTGTACGTTAATTTGATTTCTTAATTTTTCTGAAAGTAAGATGTAGTGTATCCTAAGTTCCACCCGTATCGAGGGTTCAGCTGGTTTTCTGTTCCGCCATAGCAATATTGCAAGGGTATGTGCTTAGTTCAGGATTGAACCTATTCGTATTGTATCCGTATTGCACTTTGAGGAAAGTCGTTAAAGTATCTGTAAAAACTTGCATGTCACTAATTACTACATAATGAGCGAAATAGGAGAAATCTTCCCCCTTACATAGCGTTTCTGAATGTTGCCCCACATAGCATAACTGAAAGTGCTCCCCCACATAGCATTTATGAATGTCTTGCTCCACTTACCATGTTTAAATGTGTTGCCCCACCTACCATTTCTGAATGTGTTGCCCCACATAGCATTACTAAAAGTGCTCCATCACATAGCATTTCTGAATGTGTTGCCTCACATAGTATTTCTGAATGTGTTGTCCCACATAGCATTTCTGAATGTGTTGCCCCACATAGCATTTCTGAATGTGTTGCCCCACATAGCATTTCTGAATGTGTTGCCCCACATAGCATTTCTGAATGTGTTGCCCCACATAGCATTTCTGAATGTGTTGCCCCACATAGCATTTCTGAATATGTTGCCTTACATAGCATTATTGAAAGTGTTGCTCCACATTGCATTTCTGAATATGTTGTCCCACATAGCGTTACTGAAAGTGTTGCCCCCACATAGCATTCCTGAAAGTGCTCCCCCACATAGCATTTCTGAATGTGCATTAAAATTGTGAACACATGCATACTTTATATTGGCAAAACATTTTTGCCTGCAGTTGTATTGATGTGATGTAAAATACAATGCATCTCAATATAGTTTGTCCATAGACTCACTCGAAATAGCAGAGAATGTCATACTTTACTATGTGTCTTTTGCTCCCAACATAGCGCATGCATTTTTCGATATATTTTTGTTCTAAATTTGGCTCCCTATCATAGCATTCGGCCACGTGGTATGGTCACAATGCTCTTTGTGATAGTTGGCTCGTCAATAACGTTAAATGTCATCGTTGCCCTCTGTACGACATTGTTTCTCATAAGCTCATCTTCCGCTTGAGGACTGACCCTTTCTTCGTAGATGCCTAGTAAGACATTTAGATATATATTAACTCTATATCATTGAAGACTATATTCACAAACAACAAATAGCAGCCTGTTGGCTGATAACAATGACGTCAATATCACCGAACGTTGCTGATCGGCTGATAATATGCCGTCGTTAACGTATGCGGATTGTTTCGGACGTTATCATAACTGTGACGTCATTTACGGCGACGTTCATTAGCAACACTAGGTTTCGCATTTCTCTCACACGTTTTGTGAAACTCATAACTATACTCACGAACTATGGATGATGAAAAATCACACGGGTGCTTCGCATGGTGTGTACGCGTACGAAAGTCGTGCAACGAGCGCGTAAGTTTATTTTATTTTCGTAAAACATGCAATTTCTTGAGTTGGCCCAGATTCTCGTCTTCCCTTCCTCTTTTAGTCGAATGAATGAAGATTAATGGTTTATGACTAATATATAAAAAAAATAGAAACACTAGAAAATAGAAATCTTAAAAATATTAAAAAAGACCTCGTACAAAATGTATATAAACCAGAATTATCGACTAATCTAATAATAATTACTTAAATTACACAAGGTAACTCATTTTATACCGGTACATGAGAATATAAATAAATAATGTAATAATTAATGAACATCCCATTTTCAACGAGACATTATTTAGTGAAAACAACAACAATATACAATTAATAACATTTTAACATTAACTAACAGTGTAAATCCGTGACGATACTATTCATTTAATAATAATAAAATGACTTTATTCTATTATTGCAGTGGGCTAAGTTCAGAAATGACTTTCGAAAACGTTGGCATAGAGGAAGACCTGGTCCCCAGATTGAACCAAAAGATCTTGATATTGAGACGGGAACCATAGAAATCACTAAGGTTTCACACGCTGGGAAATCTGCAAGTCCTGTTCGTCTAAAACCTCACCACATTCAAATTGAAGAAGACCATGAACAGAATGATGCTACACGTAAGCACATGTATTTTGAATTTTAACATTTTTTCTTGAAAGCAATATACATAAAGATTTAGTGTGTATACATGTTCGCTTCTTGTAGCCTAGGTTGTCTGTCAAAAGCTATACGTAGGTTATGTATATTATTGTTAAACCCAGATTCAGGCAATAAATTAATTTTGAATTTGACTTTTGACTCACATTGTGTCTTAATGTAGATATACTTGTGTAACAATGTATATTATTATAATAAATAAAATATGTTTTTGTTTCACTTTGTTTATTCCAAGGTGAGGCAAAAAAAATTCACTTTGTTTTACCTCACCTTGGAATAAACAAAGTAAAAAAACAGAGTTACTATATATTTCCCTACGGAATACCAGCGAAGTTAAAATATAATAATATATGCGTACTTCAGACATAAATATTATGTCAAATAAATGCAACCACTATGTTATATATCAGTTTTCAACCACTGAAATTGAAGTCGAGATTATTAAAAAGTGTAGGGGTCTACACTGTTGAGTTGAGGGCTCGAGCCCCACATCTGTCTAATTAGTTCTTCCTTTTGTTTCCTTCAAAATTAAGAACGTGTAGCTTTGACAAATTTCACCAAATGTCGATTATTTTACTATGTTGTATTTTTGGTAGGATGTTTCTAAATATGCATTTCCATAACGTGTAAACGTTTCATTACAGTTAGCGGATACATTACAGACATTATCAATGTGTCAAAGGCAAAGCTGGAAGCTCAGATGGTGAACACCAATATAACACATGAACAGTCAGGAAGTGACAACATATCTATGACGTCAAGCATAATCAGTCGTAAGTTTTATAGAACAGTACATGTTAGTCTTGTTCCCTGTCGTTCTATGGTGTTTTAGTATTGATAGGGGAGGTAATCCAGACTAAACATTATTTTCAATCCATTGTATGACTTGACAGCATAGGCCTATTAAGTTTCGTTTATTTCTATATAGAGGAATTTCAATCACGATTAAAAAGTGTTTCATTATTGTTTCTAATAAGGATCATTTGTTTTATTAATAGTTTTAATTACACTGTGCTACTGTAAAGTTCCACTACTAAATAAACCAGTCAAAAAGGTGGTCTTGCCTAGAAGCAAATCGTTCTAAATAGCGGACCTTATTTGTTTTAAATTTAATACTTTCGTTCATTGTAACAATCGGCATGATATTTTAAAACAACTAAAAACAAAATTTTGTTGAAAACAAAAGACTGAGATGGCTGTGTTGATTATCTGCGTTTTTGTGTTTATTTAGCAGTGAATGTATTAAAACTTGGATATTGTTAACGAACCCTTTTCTTTTTCTTCCGCCTCTTCTTCATCTGCGTTTCATCTTTTAAGGTCGTTAATATCTTCAGTTTGGATGTGGTGATTAAAACCATCATCTTCTGTACACGGTTGTTGGTACTTCCCCCACAGCTTGGGCTCGAATGACATATCCGTGGGCAAAATGTTCTGTCTTGCTTTCTCCAACAAATCTTTTAACAGTCTGTATATACTATATTACAGAGATTGCAGAGTCAGCTGTTGTAGACAGTTTAACGTGTTTGGTCCAGGATGCCAACCAGTCTGCTTCACATCGTATTAGGCCAAAGACACTCTCTGAATTTATGGGTAAGTTATGTAAAAAGTGTGATAGACGAATGACGCCAGCTTGTAGATGAAGGTGAATGTAGGGGGGCCTATGCTACTCAACTAAGTCCCAAACAAAAAATGATAACATTGAGTTTCTAGTATCCCTACCTGCCCTATTCTCCCCTTCCCTAAACCTTTAATTGATATTTTGCTGGAAATCGACGCGGATTGTTGATTTACCAGTGTAAATATTAGTAAAATAATTTCAAAAATAAAACATTTTTCCTACCTATCTATCCTATTCTTGTTACCAGAGCATCAATATTAATTTGTTATTGGTCGCACATGGACATAGACATACATTTTTAAACATTTAGATGCTAAGTTGTTTTTAAATAAAAAAATCGTATTCAGCCAGTCTGGATGCATGTTTTAAATATTGCCACTCGAAGTTAAAAACAAATTTTAAAAGTGTTAATTGAAAGGCATCTGGCTGAAACATTTTGCCTCTCATCGACTGGTAGTTGGCTTAAGACAATCTGCCATTGTTAAGGTGTTTTTGTATCCGTGTGTTAGTCTAATTACAGACATAAATTATAAAAGGCAGATCGGTTTTATATTATTAACTTAGTTCCTCATATACATGTATTGTTTTACATATCTAGGCACCTATGGAATTACCGTCAACACTTACCAGCCAGATGGTATTCCAGCCGTATCCGACTGAAGGTACGCCTTTCCGATGTGATTTACTAAGTTTTTAGAAACAATCTTTGATACCTTTTCCCAATTTCTAAGGAAAACATCACATGCATCTAGGCCTCGCGATTCATGCTAAAAGATGAAAGTTCACACATTTTATATGAAAGAATGCACTTCATACGGCGCCCAAGCCATATAATGTTATTTTTTTGTCATAAATAGGATAAATGTCTGCTTTTAAGAATTCCTAAATTCATGAAAAAACGATTAGGCTCAAAACGCCACGAATTTATATAATTTTTCTGGTACCAGTACCTTTCCCTGCCCCTTACACTATGTACGTCGGGAACCAGACTATACCTTTCCCTAAATGAAGCAAACACTCGTTGATAGCACATTAAAACCCCATACCATACCTACACTATTGACGGTGGTTGTATACATTATTATTGAAACTGTTTTCGAGGGTATGTTTAATTATTGCTCTAATTGTGCTTCTTTTTGTTATTTCAGATGCCCTCCTTGTCAGCCTAGACGTACACAGAATGTTTGTTTTCTTTTTATATGATATGTTATATAAAATATATATAAAAAACGTAAACACTAAATGAAACGTGTAAAGAATGTTTTAGTTTTTTACCCTCCTGTTTTTCTTCCTATTAACTGTAAATTTTATCATGTGGTCAACATTTGATCACGTGATTATACATGTAATCCACTTTATCCCTAGATGCACATGTTACTTTGATTCTCGTCTTTGTCTGCTCGCTTAATTCCACAGCATTTCTACCTCTACCTTCATCAAACAATGTAAAATATAATAACAAATCGGACAGGGAAGGCAGCGACCAGCATAGACTCTTCCACGTGTTATATGACGAATGCACACTGACGACCAGGTTCATTTGCTAATCAGATCAGTGGAACACACTACACCCAACATAACAACAGAGCAAGAATCAACAAAAAAAAAGAACCAAGAGCCGTCTGAGACGGGTGATGCTCCCCAAACATGGGGGTTGTCACAGCCACAGGTGCAAGACACAAAATCAAATTTGTCTATATAGAATAGAAGAAATTCTGTTCTTATATACTAATAGGCCTATATAGCCAAATTTGATTTGTGTCTTGCACCTGTGGTCACAGCTAAATGACTGTCATAAAAAGGAGATAATTCAAAACCAAAGTAGAGGTAGAGTAAACGTTGTAGTTCTTTGAGGCCCACATGGAAGATAGGAAAACCAAATGTGTAGCCTCGTTAAATAAAGTCTTTACTTACTTCTTTGACACTTCATTTCCCCTTATTGGTTCTATTAGTATCATTACGTGAAGGTTCAATTTGATGCCATCAATATTTTTCAAGTAATGCTCCATTACTGTAATGTATAAAGGTCTTAGGGCCAACCTACTCCTGAAATAGATGACTATTTTGGTAATAGTCCCCCTACCATTTGGGGAGCACAAAGATCAATCATAAGCCACAAGAACAACCACAAAAATGCGCAGAAAAAAAATAAATTGAACAGCTACAAATAAACAACTACTCCAACACCCTGCCGCCTCAGTTAGTCGAACATTAGTCTTATCCGATTGCATGAACATGGCTTTACTCCTGCTTGTTTACGTTTATTTACTCTCTTTATATTTTAATTCACGTCCAAATAATGTTTCAAAACTTTTCACGTTGTAGAGATAGTATGGTATAGGTTATCTAGACACACCGCTCACATTCAGTGGATAGCCAATTTGAACGTTTTGTGGATGGAAAATAGTGTATACATTTATATAAGAAAAGTTGTAATCACTCCAAGGAAATCGTTTCGTGATATGTAAGTATTTCGTTTTCCTAAACTTTCTGACAGGGAATTTATTTAGATCTTTCTACCGTTGTTTTCCCTACTTCATTTTCAGGGCATTGTTATTTGTAATACAGTATATTATCCAACGGGACGCCGGATAGAAGTTACTTACATGTCTAAATAATTACATAAAATGATAAAATCAGGGGCGGCTGTAGGGGGGGGGGGAGGCAGTACTTATGATCGCCTACATCACAGAATCTGGAAATATTATTGTTATATTATAAACGTTGATACAATAAAATGTCTTAAAACAGATAAAAACACGTGATAATTTCGAGATTTATTACGTTAGAATATAATGTAGGTTGATACAAAGTTTACCTTCATTTGCAATATTATCAGATTATACAGGCTTCTAGAATAATACCTGTGCATAGGTTATCGTCAGTTATGTAACTGTATATCAAGCCAGGGGCGTAACTGGAGCATATTTGATTGTACTCCTAATGTTAGGGGGGGGGGTCTGGGGGCATGCACCCCCAGAATTATGTTTTGCAGGGAAACGATTTCCTGGCATTTGAGACTGTCCGGACTATATTTGTACGTCATGCTTTGACAGAAAATAACTAAAAACTAATTTTTATACACGCTATGTTTTATTTTTTACACGTAGGAATTATTTTGACAGAAAATAACTAAAAACTAATTTTTATACACGCTATGTTTTCGTTTTATTTTTTACACGTAGGAATTATTTTTTGCAGGGAAACGATTTCCTGGCATTTGGGATTGTCCGGACTATATTTGTACGTCATGCTTTGACAGAAAAAACTAAAAACTAATTTTTATACACGCTATGTTTTCGTTTTATTTTTTACACGTAGGCCTATATGTAACATAACTACGATTTTTAAAAAAGGTGGTCCGGAATCGGGTCTTGATGAGGTGACGGGGGATAATTGGATAAGGAGGGTGTGTAGAGCTGTTTCTCTTTGACGGAGGTTGTGGCTCAATGCACAGTACATTCATTGGACGAGCGAAGCGTGCTACAACAGAACTGCATTAAGTTTTTTGACCTGCATGAAACACAAACTCGTTCTCTATTTGATGTTATTCCAAGAAGCGAAGGAGAAGAAAGTTGCATTGTTTATTTGACCACACAAACCCTTTCTCTACTTTATATCAGTTTGCACTGTAAAAATAAATGGCGAAAAGAAGATTACATTGCATCTGACTGATGCATACCACTCACACCCTTTTCAACTATTTACTGTTAACATTAATGAGCGAGCGAAGCGAGCTAGAAAAATTTGTTCGTTGATCTAAACAGCATGTCAGGTAGAAGAAAAACACGCATTATTCATTCTATCAGTGTACCAGACAAATTTGTGCTCTTATTGAAAATGTTCCATAATAAAGTTATTGAGCGAACGAAGCGCGTTAGAAAAAATGCATTGTTTATCGTGTCACCGACTCGTTCTTAACACGGACCTTCAAGTAGTGTTATCAAATTCCCTGTTTTAAATTTGAAGACATTGACTGAAAAAAGTTATTTTGCGAGCCAAATATCATACATGCATTGCTTATCTGAACAGCAGGCCACCGACTCGTTCTAAATTTGAAGATATTGACTGAAGCGAGCGAAGCGATCTTGAAAAAAATGCAAAGCCTTTTATAAATTTCATCCACTAAAAATGCATTGAACAGCATACCAGCTAGACGAAAATGCATTCTTAACCCTAGCAGCACACCAGACACACATGTTCTCTACTTGGAAACTATTTTATGATAGTTATTTAGCGAGCGAAGCGAGCTAGAAAAAATGCATTGTTTATCTGAACAGCAGGCTACAGACAAGCTGGAATATATTTATTGAAAGAGTAAACTTGCGAGCGAAGCGAGCTTTAAAATAAGAAAATTTTATAAATTTCACCCAATTAAAATAATAGATCTAGAGCTATTATTATATACCTGAGAAATGATGGATCTTTATAATTGATATTATTAACTTATATAAAGTGAATTGTTTGTACACACATTGTATCTGCATGCCCCTCACACCCCCCCCCCCCCCCCCCCCCCTTAGACTCTGATTTTTATTATTGAATTCGAGTTTTCATTTTTTTAAATTTATTTTGTCCAGATTCGAATTGTACGCACGGGCGTACAGGAGTACGCCTAGTTACGCCCCTGCAAGCCTGCTGATAATGAAGCACTACAACAACATACTGCATTGTTTTTATTGCACAGTGAAAATACCATATGTTCTGTAGGATGACCATAAATGGTCTTATCTGAAAAATTGAATAGAAAAGTTCATGGTTATAAACTAGCAACAAACTATTAGTCTAGTATTAACGGCGGTGGAGTTTAAACCACAATCATGAGGTATTTCTGGTTTGTTTACATGTATGTTGTATGTTCTAGATTTGTGTTAACTTAATTTAAAGTCTTTGTAACTGAGATGAAATGTTAACAAATTATTAGTACATTTCAATTATGAATGGTTATGAACAAAACATTTTTTTGAATGATATTTAATTAAGCGTGTTAGTAAAATAAATTGCATGTAGTTACCTAAAGCTTTCCGGTTTACTAGGTCACTGACTGACTGAATATACATTTTAATTTATGTAATTATTCTCCCTCCATAGTCTAGTGATAGACTTAATAATTTAATATGTCCATTTTGATCTTGAAAGGTAGGTCCGCTGGTTCACTCCATGGTTGTGTCATGTTAACGGCATATGTCTGCAGGTTCACTCTGTGGCAGTGTCATGTACACGGTATAGGTCCACAGGTTCACTCCATGGTAGTGTCATGTACACGGTATAGGTCCGCATGTTTACTCTGTGGCAGTGTCATGTACACGGTATAGGTCCATAGGTTCACTCAGTGGCAGTGTCATGTACACGGCATAGGTCTGCAGGTTCACTCTGTGGCAGTGTCATGTACACGGCATAGGTCTGCAGGTTCACTCTGTGGCAGTGTCATGTACACGGCATAGGTCTGCAGGTTCACTCTGTGGCAGTGTCATGTACACGGCATAGGTCTGCAGGTTCACTCCATGGCAGTGTCATGTACACGGTATAGGTCCGCAGGTTCACTCCATGGTAGTGTCATGTACATGGTATAGGTCCGCAGGTTCTCTCCATGGTAGTGTCATGTACACGGTATAGGTCCGCAGGTTCACTTCGTGGCAGTGTCATGTACACGGCATAGGTCCGCAGGTTCACTCCATGGTAGTGTCATGTACAGGGCATAGGTCCGCAGGTTTACTCCATGGTAGTGTCATGTACACTGTATAGGTCCGCAGGTTCATTCCATGGTAGTGTCATGTACACGGCATAGGTCTGCAGGTTCACTCAATGGTAGTGTCATGTACACGGCATAGGTCTGCAGGTTCACTCAATGGTAATGTCATGTACACGGTATAGGTCCGCAGGTTCACTCCATGGTAGTGTCATGTACATGGCATAGGTATGCAGGTTCACTCGATGGTAGTGTCATGTACATGGTATAAGTCCGCAGGCTCACTCCATGGTAGTGTCATGTACACGGTATAGGTCCGCAGGTTCACTCTGTGGTAGTGTCATGTACACGGTATAGGTCCGCAGGTTCACTCAATGGTAGTGTCATGTACACGGTATAGGTCCGCAGGTTCACTCAATGGTAGTGTCATGTAAACGGTATAGGTCCGCAGGTTCACTCAATGGTAGTGTCATGTACACGGTATAGGTCCGCAGGTTCACTCAATGGTAGTGTCATGTACACGGTATAGGTCCGCAGGTTCACTCAATGGTAGTGTCATGTACACGGTATAGGTCCACAGGTTCACTCAATGGTAGTGTCATGCATACAGCATAGGTTCGCAGGTTCACTCCGTCGTAGTGTCATGTACAAGGCATAGGTTCGCAGGTTCACTCCATGGTAGTGTCATGCATACGGCATAGGTTCGCAGGTTCACTCCATGGTAGTGTCATGTACATGGCATAGGTCTGCAGGTTCACTCAATGGTAGTGTCATGTACACGGTATAGGTCCGCAGGTTCACTCCATGGTAGTGTCATGTACATGGCATAGGTATGCAGGTTCACTCGATGGTAGTGCCATGTACACGGTATAAGTCCGCAGGCTCACTCCATGGTAGTGTCATGTACACGGTATAGGTCCGCAGGTTCACTCCGTGGTAGTGTCATGTACACGGTATAGGTCCGCAGGTTCACTCAATGGTAGTGTCATGTACACGGTATAGGTCCGCAGGTTCACTCAATGGTAGTGTCCTGTAAACGGTGTAGGTCCACAGGTTCACTCAATGGTAGTGTCATGTACACGGTATAGGTCCGCAGGTTCACTCAATGGTAGTGTCATGTACACGGTATAGGTCCGCAGGTTCACTCAATGGTAGTGTCATGTACACGGTATAGGTCCACAGGTTCACTCAATGGTAGTGTCATGCATACAGCATAGGTTCGCAGGTTCACTCCGTCGTAGTGTCATGTACAAGGCATAGGTTCGCAGGTTCACTCCATGATAGTGTCATGCATACGGCATAGGTTCGCATGTTCACTCCATGATAGTGTCATGTACATGGCATAGGTCTGCAGGTTCACTCCATGGTAGTGTCATGTACATGGCATAGGTCCACAGGTTCACTCCATGGTAGTGTCATGTACACGGTATATATCCGCAGGTTCACTCCATGGTAGTGTCATGTACACGGCATAGGTCCACAGGTTCACTCCATGGTAGTGTCATGTACACGGTATATATCCACAGGTTCACTTCGTGGTAGTGTCGTGCATACGGCATAGGTTCACAGGTTCACTCAATGGTAGTGTCATGTACATGGCATAGGTCTGCAGGTTCACTCCATGACAGTGTCATGTACAGGGTATATGTCCGCAGGTTCACTCCGAGTCCGAAGGATGAAGTAAAGAAGGGGCACCAGTGTCCAGAGTGTTAACTCATTTCTGGTTCTTCCATATTTTAACCTGATTAACAGATAACATAGTTTACAATTGTAATAATTGTTACTTGTAATATATATGATAATGTTGTTCATTGTATTGAACACACATGAATAGTCTTATGTTTATGCTCACCCTATCATGTTTGGGTACAATATTAACAGAAGCCCACTGAGGTTTATTTGAGGCTCCTGAAGGTAAACAATTTAACACAATATTACATGGTCATTTAATTACATGTATATTGTATATTTATGTTTATATATTGTAGGTCTGTACTCTCCAGATTTCGTACATCTGCCAAGTTCTTGTTGCTGGTTCAGTCAGTGTTACGTGCACAACCAGCTGCTGGTTTCATCTTTATGGGAGACGTTGAGTCGAGACCCTCTACCATGCCTACACCGCAAGATGCTCTCTCTGGTGTGTACACAATCTACGCATTATTGTAATAAAGAAACCACATAACATACTTTGATGAAACTTGCTCTGAAATGATTCTTAGAGGTCTTGTGACTTTTAAAGTTGTGTGAGTGTTGTTCTGATCTGCTACACCTTGTAATGCTGGAGGGTTAGAATTAACGGGCCTCTTAACTCCCGAGTGTAGGACAAAATTCTCACTGGACATAATCTCCACTGCTCATTTTTATCAAGGTGGACAAAATCCCCATTATGTTTTTTCAAGGACAAAATGCCCATCACTGGGTGGACAAAATCTCCACTTTATATTACGTAAATAACTTTCATTTTCATTGTACTTTGCAACAAAACAACCTGATCTTGTCCTGAATTCATGAATATTATGAATTACTTAAGTTATTTGTTCATAAAAGGCGACTAAATGGGGTTCGTAAAAGGCGACTAAATGGGGGAGTATGCTGAATTAATCTAGTTTCTCAACATACATTTTTAGCTTGATGTAAGCACCGGTATGATTTTGAGTTAGAGTCACTCTCATGCAAACCTGTGTGATACCGGGGATAGAATTAGCAACTCCAGTTTCTACATCAGTCTGGTCAGTAGATAGCGTAATATGGCATCTTCATTTTACATTTTCCTAACTGTTTATTTCATTTTTCTATGGTTACATATTTCAGGTCGGGATGAGAGAGTTATAGTGGACACCAAACATGCTGTCAATGGTAACCCGACTGTATCATTCCCTGATGATATGGAGATGGCAATGTTTGGTATGTAGTAAATTGTATGAGTGCATATTTTCGCGGGGCAAAAATAAGCGAATTTTAGAATTGGGCATGTGTATATATTAGCAATATTTAAATTTCTTTAGAGATCTTTGTAGACTGAAATTTATGCTTGAGGAATAATTAGCTACCAGTAGTTTTGTAAATTCACAAAATTGGTCAATATTTCTAACCGTTACGCAGTTTGATGCTTGTTATGAACTTTCTGCTCCATAACTTTAGTTAGGAATAAGATCTTGTAATGAAATTTGATGTTAAGGTAGCTTTTAGAAGACAAAATAGCTTGTATCCTGTTGTCCTTCAGGTTTCTGTGACAAAGTGGTATTGTGGGGTATTATTCGTTGTTGTGTGGTAATTCTATTTTGTAAATACAGCAAAATTTTATGCATATATCAAGGTTGACCATGAGAAATTTCAGTAAAAATATCCTATTTTCAGGAATGGGATGTTTCTGGGGTGCAGAAAGAAAGTTCTGGAAAATATCTGGAGTATTTTCAACTCAGGTGAGATTTTTATGACTCTACGAGAGACATGTGTGAGTTATCTCCCATTTATACTCTCTAAAAGTAAGTATACTATCATGTCCTTAGACTGGTACCCATTTGAAATTTGGAGTACTCTGCTTTTATCGCTGTTTTGTTTGTTGCATGTATAGATTTGGTGAAACTAATATTTGTGGCTATAAACATCAGATTAACTTGTGAGTTTGGCAGAATGTTCTTTTTACTTGGTTATTGCACAGCTAATGTTACCATATAACAGACATGCTTGTGAAAAAGTAGTTTTATACGTATATATGTACGGTATTATTGTTACAGGTGGGATATTCTGCTGGTTATACAAGAAATCCAACATACAAAGAAGTTTGTTCTGGTAAAACAGGCCATAATGAGGTGGTACGAGTGGTCTATCACCCCGATAATATTACATACACAGATCTACTCAAGGTAAGAACATATCAAATAGTGCAGCCAGATAATTTACCAACCATTTTAACTTTAAACAGTGGGGTATTGTTTTATCAAAGGGCTTACGGAAATCGTAAACTTACGATCAAATTTGAATTCTTTATAATTTGTTTACAATTATAAAGTGTGGTAAATGGAGCTGCAATACTAATACTGATTCAGTTAATAAACTCCTACAAACCATATCCATCACTAATTTGCAGTTGTTAAAGAATTATTAAGAATTTAAATTTGAGCGTAACTTTAAGATTTTCGTAAGTGCTTTGATAAAACAGTACCCGGGTGTATCCGCTGCAGCTAGGTTCCTCATCAGGTGGATTCTCTATCACCGGACGTTTCAGCGCTGTCCATGACGTCCTTCAGAGATGCGTCAGTCGAGGTTGATCAATTCTCGTCCAGTATTTACCGGCTAACCTAACCAACTCTACTTGAAACCTGTATGTAGCAGCTTATGTACAGTGGTATACAATGTTTACTGTAAATCTGCGCACTGCTTGTATACAGTAGATAGTCTAAAAATAGTTGAGATAAGAGGTAGACTGGTACCTAGTAGTGTTACAAAAATGCTACTTTTAACTTAAAAGTCGTAAGCCAGACTGAGACACAGTCTATAACAAACCTATAGTACTCAGGTACTGAAAATTATGTCTCCCACATAATATCACAGACAAGCCAATCAGAATTTTCGATTTGATAGGAAACGTTGTCACCTGATCGTAGAGGTGAAGGCCACTATGTAAAATGGCTGTTACTCAGAAATTAAGATCATTACTCGTCATGTTTTGCACTATATATGTAGAGGGGTTCAGGGTTATTGTTTCGTTGTAAAAAAAAATTTCTTATCAGCAAATAACTGGGAATGCCTTTGAAACAAGCTTTACGTTCCCAAAACCATAGGAAAGCAGGCTAATAATAATGATGGAGATCAACATACTAATTTTGCGCTGGATGGATGGATTTCACAAAGTTTGTTCACGCTTGTTCTCCTTTAACCTTGAATACATAGTTGATATCAAACCAGTGTCAGGAATTTGAAGTCGGATGATTTTTGCAAGAGTTATGGACCTTTGTAGGAAGCATACTTTTTGTGTCAAAAACTCTTCTAGTTGATTGCATTTTCTGTGTTAGTGTTCCAACCTAGCTGGTATGATGGTCCTGCTTCCATGCTACCTCTGGTAACTCAATGACCAGCCAATGATATTATTGATTACAGGGCCGTATCCAGAGACTATATTTGGGTGTTTTGTTCCTCCGAAAATATGCTTATTTTGGTCATTTTTGAAATTTTCACTGAGGCAGTTGCCTTGGTATGCCTGGGTTTCTTCTCTCCATCTGACTAGAATATGAAAGCCAACCCCTGCATTTAAGTACCTCAGGTTACTGCTCTATTCCCTTGATAACTTGCATGCTCTGGTTACTCAGTGACCAGTCACTCTAATCAACTTTACAAACTGGTTGTTTTTAGTCCCCTACCGGTTTTTGACCGGAGGGGACTATAGGTTTGCCCTCCGTCAGTCAGTCAGTCAGTCAGTCAGTCAGTCAGTCAGTCAGTCAGTCAGTCAGTCAGTCAGTCAGTCAGTCAGTCAGTCAGTCAGTCAGTCAGTCAGTCAGTCAGTCAGTCAGTCAGTCAGTCAGTCAGTCAGTCAGTCAGTCAGAAAATCTGGATCCTGACATAACTCAAACAGTTTCCAAGCTAGCTAGGTTTATGAAACTTGTTATGTAGATAGGGGACAATAAGGGGATAATGCACAGCTAAAACTATTTTGATTCTGACAAACATTGTGGTTGCTATGGCGACAGAAAGAGTGAAAATATGCCCAAATCTGCATCCTGCCATAAATCAAACAGTTTCCAAGCTATGTTTATGAAACTTCATATGTGGATAGGGGGCAATAAGGGGATTATGCACATCTAAAATATTTTGATTGCTATGGCAACAGAAACATTGAAAATGGCTTCAAACCGGTAGGGGACTTCTGTATTGCTTGCAATTCTTAATAACTTGTTTTTGCTACGAAATTTATTAATACACAAAAAAGTGGTAAAGTTAGCCATATTTGAATATTTGCCTATTTTGCAATATAAGAAATTCACTAATCTTTCATCTCACGTAAACACAAACATCAGTTTTACCAACCAGTACAGTATAACCTCCGTAGAGCGATATCCGGCGGAGACAGAAAAAAACGGCCGCTCTGCGGAGTTGTCGCTCTGTAGAGGTCGATTGTTTTAGAATGTCGTTCATAGACTATTGAGTGTACATAATCATGATAATCTTAAATTGACGTCGATTGTTTGTGATTAAGTGCATAAAATTAGATCTATTCGTAGCCGTGCGTTTTGCGATATAATTCTGAGGATTATTTAATTAAGACCGTTGATAAGATACAAAAATGCGTACAATCCACAGGTCTAGTATTTATTGCTATTAAACGCAACTCTTAACATTATAAACCGAATCCATATTATTTAACGCACATGCCGTATTCAATTGAATTGTTTACATTCAAAGTGTTAAAATCTCTATTACGTCATATCGCTCACTACACAATTTGCAGACGTGATCGGTAATTTGTTTACCTCTCGCGTGTAACTTGGTCACTGCATATGCTGAAATTGACAGTTTTAGACGACGTGATTTAAAACCATTAACATGACGTGTACGTGAATTTCCTTTTTTATACTGATTGAAAAGCGCATATTGATATTTCATTTACAATTAATAATAACGACTTTGATCATATAAAGAGATAACGTAACATTCCCAGGGATGTCAATATTCCTAATCAATCCGGAATTCCGAATTTATCTATCTTTAGCTATGATTGCTGATCAAAATAAAAGTTATTTGATAAAAATATCTCAAGAAATGGCGAAGTTATCAGGGCTAGCTCTGGCTCAAAATTCTGTTGGGCCAATTTTTTAACCGTAATAGCGGCTGGGGGCCAGGGGGCCGCGAGGAGCCCCTGTGGGTACAGGGCGAAGCCTTGGCTGGGGGACCAGGGGGCCAGAGGCCCCCGGAAGCTCCTGCTATTTTGCTGTTTGAGAACAGTAAAATCCACTACGAGATATATCATTTCACCTTATATTCAGTCTTGAGAAACCCTGAATTGTAACTATTTTAATAGTATAAAACTTTATCAATTTGACAAAGATGTATATTCATGTATGTTTGTTTTCTATGTGAAATTTTGTTGTTGTTCATTTGAATGATTCAATGAATGTAGACTTCTGTTAAAGTTATTATTTTTTCCTGTATCTCAATGTCTAAGAAACTTATAAAAGTTATATGTATAATGAATGACAGAAACAAAATAGCATTTTAGAACTTTTTCACGTTTATTCTCTATAGCACAACACAAAGTGACATTTCAAAAGTGGCATTAAAACATGCATCCTAAATGATTCACAGTCTACCAACAATAATTAAATTAGTATAAACTATATGGGTATAAGTTCTATCTTGATGATGACACATTGTTTTTGCGAGGGGTCTTGACACACAAGTTATATAAATTTTGTGAAGATATTTTTTAACTCGAGACTAAAGTCTACATCCCTTGTGCGATATGCTGTAGCCAGTCAGCAAAGTTCTGTCTTTGATGCAGCTTCTGCTGCTGACCAACAAACTTGCTAAGTTCCAACACAAGTCCACATAAAGTGTGATCATGAACAATTGCAAATTGGTAGGTTTAAGTGGGAAACTTGTTTAGAAGCCTGTGGCAGATTTTGTTGGCATCCTGACATCTAGAAGACTTGACATCACAGCTGATCCACCATTTATCACAATACACTGTTGAATCTGAAACAAAATAAGACCAATACAAAATTTAACAGAAAATATAAAGATGTAAGTGTGTGTGAGCTGTACAACCCTACTTAAAAACTGCATTGTCCGAAAATACGAATATCCGAAAATGCGGTCACTTCAGAATTGACAAATTTTCTTAAAAAGTTGACCGTCGAGATGTTCGAGGAATATAAGTCAAATTATGTTTTAAAACGTCATAGGCTATCCACACACAATGTTTATGGGTTAATTTATCGGGTAAAACACCAAAACTAACGTTATTTTAGCTTAGAAAATGCACGAAAATGAAGTCACGTGATCCGCTGTTTTTTCACGTCAATTTCTGCACAAATAAATACCATTCCCTGGATAAACTGGCGTAAAAAAACTTTTTAAATGGTAATATAATGATTAAGACTGAATAATTCAATGTTGAAAAATACGATCAATAATTACCTGATTTATGGCTAGGATCATGCGTTTATCGCATTTCATATTCGTGATCCGTGACGGTCAATCGACAATTTCTTTCATCAGTCAATCAGACCGCCTTTGATTACTGATTAGACAATCATCCGCTAATTATCTCACAAACTGTCATTAACACAGCCGCCGATGTATAGTTTGTTTGTTTAACAAGCTGTTTATTGACCTAATTTTATGACACGTGGACTGTGTCTACCAGTTTTCGTTCATTTAGCGTCGCCCGTAGCAGTTGATCGTAAAACCAGTCTAGAAAAAATCTCGAGCGTGCTATTTTTAGTAACTGGATTTTCCAATATTTGTAAAGTCATACTTTTCGATGGTTCGGGCCAATTTGATTTTTTTCGGGCCAATTTTGATTTCTTCGGGCCATTGGCCCGATTGGCCCGCGACAGCGCGAGCCCTGGTTATGGTCAATTTAATCTGCTCTGAAGGATTTTATTCAATAAAAAGTGAGTTATCTATGGAAACAATGTGGTTGAAGGAATGTTGTTTGGCAAAAATGGTCAGCAGCATATGATTTTCAGGATTTTGAATTTCGCTCTGTTGACACCCCTGCATTCTGAGAAAAGAAGGTAGTTTGACGTCAACTGTCTTGTTGTGCTATAAAAAGTAGAGTATTCGCAATGTTAGATGGAAATAATGAATATATAGCTGTGTTTTGTTATAAAATTAAACACAGTCAATTGCTCTGATGCGAACATTAAATCACTTGTGTGCTACCCACTGGTGATTTTTTAATTACTACACATCCAAACTCGTGCCTGTGTTTTATTCTACAACAAAGCATAGCTACATATTCATTATTTCATAAATATCAGGGTAGCACAATTTAAAATCATTGTTAAAAATCGGAACTGGTCATGTTGGCCCATCTGAAGTTGAAAAAACTTGTTTTTCTGTAAGTAATGAGTAGTTTTCAGACAGTTTTTTCTTGTTTTCTCAAAATATTGATTTGTACTTACGACCTTCTCATTCTAAGCCAGCGATGTAACCAAAGGAACAGTGCAGTACCATGAGTTGTAAAATATAAGGATTACTGACAGTTTTGGTTAGGGCATTTTGGACATTGGTCAGGGAGAATGTCAGGGAAATTTACTGTTTGCTGCAAGTATACTTAAAATTAAACAAACTATTGGTATACCTTCACTACTGAGCATTTATATACTTGTTTTTTTTGTATCATTTAAAATTAATGCAATTTCTTCTTATTGCTTACACTATTGTGTGATAAAAGTTTACTTTCTGTTCTTATATCATTTGAGAGGGCAAAAACAGAATAAGGACTGAGTACTCTAGTAGTACTGTTAATATTTTGAATGTTGGATTTGTCTCCCTTTGATCTTGCTCTCTTGTCAGCATAGTTCATACTCGCAGACTTTGTAAATTTTAAAATCATGCAGTCAGTTGGTCCTGATGATGCAACAATATGAACTGAATAAGGGGGGGGGAGGGTTTTAAACATAGAAAAATGGAATATTGTACATGTTTTTTTTATATAAAAAATCAGCTACCCCCTTAGTTCATCTGACTTGTCTATACTTACAATGCAAGGTAGTCATAAAATAGTCATACAGGTGGGCATTGGACTGGCATACTTTGGACTGGCTGAGAAGTGTTAGTGCTAGTCAAGTCAATTGCATTATTGCAAAGTTTGTGTATGACATTTCACTGGGTTAGAATTAGAAGGTCGTAAGTACAAAATCAATATTTTGAGAAAGCAAGAAAAAACTGTCTGAAAACTACTCTTTACTTATGGTAAAACAAGCCTTTTTAACTTCAGTTTGGTCAACATGACCACTTCCAATGTTCATGAAAATTGGCTCATAAGAAGCGCCTTGTGATGCAGATTTCAAATATGTTTGAGTCTTATAACTTAATAATAAGGTCATAAGTAGTACGTACGACCTTCTAATTCTAAGCCAGCGATTTATCAAGCGTTACAGTCTATTATCCTCTACTGGCACTTAAATCATCTTATCTCAGAATCTGTGATAACTATCTCTCATAGTTACTTCCAATTAAATGATTAAATTTATTTGAATTATTAATCAACTAGATGCTAGATTTTGTGGTAGGGCAACTCTTGATTGTTATTAATTGTACTAATGAAATTATACATGTTGTATTATGATAAAATTTAATGTTAATTTCTACAACCCTACATTTCAGTTATAATAGTGAATTTCTATGTCATTGTATACTATACATGTATTGTTCGAGAGGTGCGGGGTGGCCTGGGGGTCTGGACCCTTCCTTAGATGTTTTGGAAAAAATGTGGTTATCTCTGGGCTATATGGTTTAGTTCTATGAGCATGTTGGGGCTAATTGTCTGGGCTGCTCTTATAGAAAAATAGCTGGTAGGATTCCTTCCGGAGAAAAAACAGCTGGTGAGACCTTATTTAGAAAATTAACTGGTTTCAGGGTCTTTCATTTTTGCCACTAAGACAGATGACCACTAACACAAGTTTGACTGTTTGTCAAAATACAGCTACAATAATAGAATGTTTTGGGGGATTGTTAACGTTAGACCGAGACAGTTGTAAGTTTGTGGTCATTCGTTTTTTCCCTGCAATAGTGGCCAATGACCTCCGACGCAGGATAAATAAAAATAAGGTAGATGTGACAAAATATCAAGTCTTCATGGAGTAAAGCCTAGGTCCCACTGAGCATTTTTTGCCTCGGCACTGTACTCCTGATGGAAATTAATGAACTATCAGGACATAGGGAACATGTTCCTCATGGTCTAGGGGAAGTCATCAGACAGGTTGTGATGTAGGAAGGAATTGTGATGAATAGGGTGGTATCGGAAGAACATCGGCGATTTGGAATTCCTCAGTGGGACCTAGGCTTAAAGGAACTTTTTTTCTATTTTTAGGTGTTTTGGGAGAACCATGATCCGACTACACTGAACAGACAAGGCAATGATCAAGGTACACAATATAGGTCAGGGATTTACTTCTACTCTGAGGAACAGCACGAAGAAGCCGACGCATCAAAAGAAGAATATGAAAAATTGTTACAACAAAAAGGCTACCCTAAAATTGTGACAGAAATTCTGCCTGCTTCGGAGTTTTACTATGCTGAGGATTATCACCAGCAATATTTACATAAAAACCCAAATGGATATTGTGGATTAGGGGGCACTGGGGTCAGCTGCCCCATTGGACTAGGGGTAAAGCCAAAAAAGAAAAGTGAACTTTGATGAATCTGTTTCGATTAACTATTTCCAAGATTCTGCATGATATGGGGCAAGCCATTACTAAGTTTTAGAACTTGTGGCACTACCCATTTGCTATTTGGTATATTATTGGCAATAACATACATGTAATTCTTATGCTTAATCAAAATTATAATTTATTAAGGGAGTAAGTGGAACCACACGACTCAACAATGGAGGTGTTGATCATTTTATTATTACCGACATTTCGGCTTAACAATTAAGCCTTTATCAGGGTTCTATACATTATAATTTGGATAAATTTGAGACTATTCATTTTGTTTTGCATTGTTTGTGTCTCATTGTCTTCAAACTGTGGCATTAGACTTTATCATTCCTTGTCATATTCATGCATATATCCAGAGGGGGATGGGGGCATGGACCCCTCTGGAATTTCAGCAAAAATGTTTTCTCTGTTTTGTCAGGGCTATGAGTCTGATCAGGGCAGTCCTTTAAGTAGTATAACTGGTTAGACCCCCTCTGAGAAAAATAGCTGGTCCAACCCCTTTCCTAGAGAAAAAAATTGCTGGTTTGACCCCTTAGAGAAAAATAGCTGGTCGAACCCTTTTCCTGGAGTAAAAATTGCTGGTTTGACCCCTTTGAGAAAAATAGCTGGTCGGACCCTTTCCTGGAGAAAAAAATTGCTGGTTTGACCCCTATGAGAAAAATAGCTGGTCGGACCCTTTCCTAGAGAAAAAAATTCTGGTTGGACCCCTCTTGAGAAACAAGTCTGGATCTGTGCATGATAATTTTATCATACTTAATGTTGCTGCCATATTGCAATGTGCATGTATGTATGTATGATATATACATGTAATTATGTTAAATAGTCTGCTAATTTCCTGTGATATTTGATGGCTGAATGTTTGTGCCTTATTTGCATAATATTAAGCTAAAGTCGTAATTATTACTAATTATGCCTGTTGGCATGGCTGAGAAAATTGTTGGATTAGTATGGTATAAGTCTGAGAAGTCTAGAAAATGTCACACCAGAGTTCAGAGCAGAGGCTTTGTAATAGTGCAGAGAAAGTGAAAAGTAACTAAAAAGCCGAAGCAGTTTCTTTCAATTTGGCTACATCAGACTTTTTAATTTAATATATATTCTGTATTTCACATTATTTTGCATAAATGTCCTTTACTGCACAGAACAGTACAGGCATTGATAAACATACTGGTTTCAATGTATGTTATGAACTTAACTATTTTATGCCTTTCCATTTAATAAACCTAGAACACTAGTAATTATAATAGTTTTGACATGTACTTGTCAGAAATGGCTAAAATACTTTCATTTTAGTTTCTCTACAAGTATTTAAAACATAAGTGAATTACCTCCCTTTATAAAAAAAAATGTTTTTGCACTTTTTGCAAAAAATGTATATTTAAATAAATACCCAAGAAATGATCTCTATAAGCTTCTGAAAGCTTACGATCGGATCTCTTTTCTGTATTATAGTGTTTGTATAATATAACATATTGTAAACTTATGTGAAATAAAATATGTTTAAAATAAATACATATTTAAGTACTCCAAAACATATAATAAAACTTCAAAGTGTTAAGAAGTGAAATTAACATTTATAACATTTAGGAATCCTATGTTCTTCCTATTACCATACATATTGATGGAAAGCAGCATTGGTAGTTTATATCTGGTCATATCATTGCATTTTGATGATTATAGATATTCACTGGGACATTGGTGTTTTGATTATGTATATATTGTATGGTTATGATGTAATTTGTTATATGGACTGAATAAAATTGCCTGCTTACATTCATTGATGTTTTTCTGATCCTGTGATTAAACCAATTCTGTCATATGTGGAGTGAGTGACATAGGCAGACAGGAATGCCTTTGTGTGACTGTCTGACACTGATTTTCCTAAAGGAGAGTGACTGACATGGTCAGAACTGTTCAGATTCCATGCATGGCTCAAGCATGGCCAGAACTGTTCAGATTCCATGCTTGACTCAGCCATGCCCAGAATTGTTCAGATTCCATGCTTGGCTCAGCCATGGCCAGAACTGTTCAGATTCCATGATTGACTCAGCCATAGCCAGATCTGTTCAGATTCCATGCTTGGCTCAGCCATGGTCAGAACTATGCAGATTCCATTCTTGGCTCAGCCATGGCCAAAACTGTTCAGATTCCATTCTTGGCTCTGCCATGGCCAGAACTGTTCTGATTCCATGGTTGGCTCAGCCATGACCAGAACTGTTTAGATTCCATGGTTGGCTCAGCCATGGCCAGATCTTTTCAGATTCCATGCATGGCTCAGCCATGGCCAGAACTGTTCAGATTCCATGTTTGGCTCAGCTATGGTCAGAACTGTTCATATTCCATGCTTGGCTCGCCATGACCAGTTATGTTCAGATTCCATGCTTGAATCAGCCATGAGGAGAACTGTTCAGATTCCATGCTTGGCTCAGCTATAGTCAGAAATGTTCAGATTCTATGTTCAGCTTTCACCTGGATAATGCAACACTAGATCTAACCCTAATGAGAATCACCATCCCCACTGACAGAATTTCAGCAATTTTAGAAATTACATTTGTATCTAGTTTCATTACATGATACTGGCTCAACCCCATACTGGTACCATTTGATGAATGGTATGTTGTGTCCAGTAATACAATTTGCAATGTCACAATCACTGGGCTACTTGAAACAACATGTAATTAAGCTGCAGTATGTTGCTAAGTAACTTGTGTGAAATCTTAATGACTCAGAAAAACATGTTGCGGTCCTCACAGGCAGGGATGCAAAACAAGTCTGAAAATGCCAGGAATACACACAGGAAGGGTCACATGACAGGCCCGAACAGACCAGGGAAACATACAGGTATGGACACTAACACAGACTATGGCTATATGGCTGGCTTAGAATGAGAAGGTAGTAAGTACAAACTCACTGTTTTGAGAAAACTAGAAAAAAATCTGAAAACTACTCTTTACAAAATTTAATGGAAAAACAAACTTTTTCAACTTCAGTTGGTCATTATGACCAGTTCGGATTTTCATGAAAATAGGCTCTTAAGAAGTGCCTTGTGATGCAGATTTCAAACATGTATGTGTCTTATAAGGTCGTAAGTAGCACTGGAAACCTTATTCTAAGCCAGCGATATGTACAGGTAGGGGGACAACACACTACAATGTGTACATGAGTATTGAGACACAATCACAAGACCAAACATACCACAAGAAGAGGCACAATACCAGAAACACAACAGGGTTTACACTGGAAAAGACACCAGATAAATAGACCATGATATAACCTAGGACTCAGAAAGGGACACAAAACAAGACGGAAATGACCATGAGGTATACACAGAAAGGGACACAAAACAAGACAAAACAGACCAATAGATATACACAGAAAGTGACACAAAACAAGACAAAACAGACCATGAGATATACACAGAAAGTGACACAAAACAAGACGAAGCAGACCACGAGGTATACACAGAAAGTGACACAAAACAAGACGAAACAGACAATGAGGTATACACAGAAAGGGACACAAAACAAGACGAAGCAGACCACGAGGTATACACAGAAAGGGACACAAAACAAGACGAAAATGAACATGAGGTATACATAGAAAGGGACACAAAACAAGACGAGGTATACATAGAAAGGGACACAAACAAGACGAAGCAGACCACGAGGTTTACACAAAAACGGACACAACATAAGACGAAACAGACAATGTTGTATGAACAGAAAGGGTCACAATACAAGACCAAACAGATCAGGGGTACGCACAAAAGTGTCAAAAGACAAGACCAAATATTCTCGAGGGTACGCACAGAACATGACTCTAAACAAGAAACAGACAATTATGTATGAACTGAGTGGGTCACAATTTTACAAAACAAACCAAAGGTAACCACGGGAAGGATCACAAGGTAAGACCAATCATACCAAGAAGTATGCACAGGAAGGGACTAAAAACAAGACCAAACAGACACCCCCTCCCGAACCCTCCCCCTATGTGCCCTTTTCACAAAGTTGCACCCTGCCCTTTTTAAATCCTAGCTGGAGCACTGCGGGTATATGCAAAAACCGACCACATGGTATCCCGGTTTATACGGAAAGGGCACAGGACGTTACAGATCAGGAGGAACACATGACAAGAGGTACAAACAAGAAGTGACACAAAATACTTTTAATAATATAGAACGGATCAATAGGTACACGCAGGGATGAGGACAAAAGCAAGAACAAACTAATGACAATACGGAATCTTAACAACGCCACAGTTTAATGGCAACGCATACTGTCAATGTGGAACGACACGAGTCTACGAGACAAAAACTCGTAATTATGTAAGTTATTAAGCAGTCTATATATTTAACCTTTGATAATCAAGGCAATAATTATCGTCAAAATGACAGGATTGTCTTGATAGCTTATCTGGATAAGTCTGTATAAACGTCGCTGCAGACTGGTGGTGTAGTTGTGCGTCGTAACAAGGGAAGCTGACCATGCAAGTTTTCCTGGCATACAAACATGTCTAGTTCACTCTTCTTAAACCAATTCGCAGTTTCTTCGTGTGCAGGGACATTGCTGAAGTCTAAGCCACGATACTTACATGGCTCAGCTTGTATCTCCAGGCATACACCTTCATAGGTCAGTTTTCAGGTACTACCCTTCTCCAAAAAGTGAGCAAAACCCGGGTTAAACGCGGGTTAAAACCGTGTTAAACCCTGCGGTATTGGCACCGTGCTAAAAGTGCGTCTTTTAGCTTACCGACTGGGTTTTTTCTGAGCAAAACCCGGGCAAAACACGCTTTAAACACAGTTTTAACTCGCTTTAACTCACTTAAGTTGGTTTTATGTGGGTTTAAAAACCCACTTATTTTTAGAAAGTGGGTTTATAGTGTGTTTTTTCAATAAGTTGGTTTTAAGTGTGTTTTTTCTGTGCTGAAAAACTCGCTTATGTGGGTTTTAAAACCCGCTTTTAGCTCACTTATTTCTAGAAAGTGGGTTTATAGTGTGTTTTTTCAATAAGTTGGTTTTAAGTGTGTTTTTTCTGTGCTGAAAAACTCGCTTATATAAATGTGGGTTTTAAAACTCACTTTTAGCTCACTTATTTCAAGTAAGTGTGTTTTTTTCTCAATAAGTTGGTTTTAAGTGAGTTTTTTATGCGTCAAAAAACTCGCTTTAACACACTTCTACTAGATGGGAAGTTGGTTTCTTAGTGAGCTAAAAGTGAGTTTAAAGCGAGTTAAAAGCGAGTTTTAGCTGTGAAAAAACACGCTTTAAACTCGCATTAAACACGGTTTTAACCCGCATTTAACTCGCTTTAAACTCACGTTTAGCTCACTAAGAAACCAACTTTCCACCCGCATTTAGCCAGCTTTAGCTCGGTTTAAACACACTTTTAACTCACTTTTATTCAATTTAAACTAGAGCAGTTGCCATTTCGCAGACTAATATACCCCCACCGGCAAAGGGCCATAATTATGCCAAAATTCATGGCAGCGCAAATTCCTTTCTTCATGCACATCTATATGTTGAGGTTGTTTATCTGTGAAAGTTTGAGCGAAATCCTGCCAAAACTGAATGGAGGAGTTGCGTCCACAAGATTGTGTCTACGGACAGACAGAGAAACTGAATCCAGTACACCCCCCTTACAACTCGTTGTGCGGGGTCTAATTAAATGGAATACCTTTTCAAAGCAATGTGAGGAGTCCAGGTTTAAATGCTGTTTTAGTTGTGTAAACTCACTTTGATCAATTAAAATGAAATGACATACCTTTTTAAATTTCATAAAGAATACAACAATAAATATCAATTAATAAAATATTTACTTGAAAAAATAAAGATGTTCTTACTGATATACAACAATACAATCAAAACACAAAACAATGTTTTACATATAAACAACATGAAAGACCTGGTGAACAATAATGTAGATACATACAGAAAGACATTGCATTAATAAAAAGATAGCATAAATAGATAAATATAATAACTTTTTTGACATAAATAAGCAAATTAAATTCATTGTTCTAAACATCAAAGCTTGCTACATTTTGACTAAACTACAGAACAAACTGTCCAGAGCAACTCCCGTTGGTAAACACAAAGTTTGGTTGTTGTACAGAGGTTGTGTCTGGTGAGGTATAATATATAGTAAAATGTTACTATTTAACAAAATGATTACCGGGCATGTCGTTTTAAGCAGGTTGTTGCTGAATGGAAAACCGCTCTGGAGAGGTTGCAATAGATAACATAGACGGACATTAAAATCAACAAGAGATGTTTGTAAAACATGTATGCCCCCATGGCAGCCTAATAGTCAGAAATGGCAAAGGTCACTGTGACCTTGACCTTTGACCTACTGGCCTCAAAATGTTGATGATCAACCTCTATATAAAGTTTGAATATCCTAGGGCAAAGTGTCCTTGAGTTATTGAACAGAAACTATTTGAATAGTCAGAAATGGTTAAGGTCAAAATCAATAGGGGTCATCTACTGTTGATGACCAACCATCATATAAAGTTTGAAGATCCTAGGGCAAAGCGTTCTCGAGTAATTGAATGGAAGCCATTTTGTCTACCGACAGACCGACCGACATGTGCCAAGCAATATAAACCCACTCATCGAAGATGGGGAGCATAATGAGAGTTCCCTTCATGACAGTTAGTTATGAAGTATGTGCATGATAAAAATAAATTGCAAACAACTTTATAATCAAACATATATAGAGCTGATATAATATAATCAGGAAAAACATAAAATGTATAGACAAAAGGGCCCAAAGGGCCATAGGTCGCTCACCTGTCCTAGTAGTTCATGCACCACTAATGGTAGCTTCTATTCCATGTACAAGGTTTTCATATTGACTTATGCTTTATAATTTACATCACATTTAGACCCAATGACATATTGAAGTGATTTGATCTTGTGACCCAGTTATTGACCCTGGATGAACCAATATCGAACTTGACCTAGATTTTGTCGAGATGATCATTGTGACCAAGTTTCATAAAGATTAGGCCAAAATAGTGACCTCTAGTGACTACACAAGGTTTTTCTATGATTTGACCTTGTGACCTATTTTTTGACCCCGGATGACCCAATATCGAACTTGACCTAGATTTTGTTGAGATGATCATTGTGACCAAGTTTTATAATGATTAGGCTAAAACTGTGACCTCTAGTGTCTACACAAGTAATTGTGGACGGACGACAGACGGCGGCGGACGAAGAGTGATCACAAAAGCTCACTCTGTCACTTTGTGACAGGTGAGCTAATAAAATAAAAGTAAGTAGACATTTTTGCCCCCTAATTTGATTAAGAAATAATGAAAATGTACCTGTGTTTTATCGTAGAATAAAGCACAGTCACAAGTTCGGATGAGTAGTAATTAAATCATGAGTGCGTAGCACTAGTGATTTAATGTATGCATTCAAACAAGTGTCTGTGCTTTATTATAGATAAAACACAGACCTGTACATATTCATTATTTCGATTCTAATAAAGCCAATATTCCGCATTTGACAACAGATCAGTGCATTATCCGCTGCACTATTTTCTTCCTCGGAAGGCATATTTGCAGTTATTCAGCCGTACCTGTGTTTTATTGGCAGTTCATGCGCACCGTGATTTCCTCTATGTGTATATAGCTGAATCCGCTGGTTGTATTAGAATAGATAAAAAGCCTTAAGTAAGAGATAATATTCTACTACACGTGTTTTAATTGATGTACCACAGGGGCGTCACTTATTATAACCACTGCACTTGTGACTCTTCTGTTGGTAACATGTGGTTCCTTCTATAACATTCTGGTCCAGAAAAAAGAAGGACGAAAGCAGGTCTTTACTGAAACATGATCCTAAGTCGTCTTAGCTATCCCCGCATCTTCTCCTTGACTTGACATCGGGCAATGTCAAACTTGTCAGAAATAACATCTGCAATAATATAATACACATATTTTAGTTTTGAAATAACCAGTACAAAACCAGATTTAATCATGTAACGGTAACTTAATCATGATTGAACGTTATCAAGTAGAGATCGAGTTTGTGTGGTAGGCCTATATTGCTAAGAAAAACCATGCATTTTTTCTAGCTCGCTTCGCTCCACAATAACTTTCTCAATATCATCAAGCAGAGAATGACTTTGTGCAACATGCTGCTCAGAAAATCAAAGCATTTTACCTCGCTCCCACAATAATTTTATCAGTGAATATCATTATGCCAAGTAGACAACAAGATTGTGCGATATGCTGCTCAGATAGAAATGCAATCTTTATCACTGTGACACGTAACTATAGTTAAGTAACCAGGCCAAAACAACATCAGAAATAACATATTTAAGCCAGCGACGTTACGTTTTGGCGTCTAAAATCTTGAGATGTCACACACATTTGTTATCACACACGAAAAACATTGTTCCATAATTTGCTGTCACATCAAATAACGTGGATATAATTATAAGAGCAAAAAACAAACAGAAATAACACCCTTAAAATTGGGTTAAAATGGATTTGTGATAAAAACCTTCATCATAATAATTGACACACACACCAGACCAAATTAGCCAATTCCTGGCCCCTTAAAGGGTCGTTTCTATGTAAGCCATCATGGGATACACCCAGTTCAAGAAACTTGAATACAACTTGTGTGCAAGTTCAGTTAAAATCACATTATTAATAAACTGCAAATTACCAATGATAGCTGTTCTTTCTGCAGCAGGGATTCTTCGTTCAACTTTTGTATCTATAGTTGGTCCTGTCTATAGGATTCACATTTCATGGAGCAGACCACAAGTTGCCTGACGTAAACAGCATCCCCAATAATGTCATGATACATGGCTTTTTTAGTCTCACCTGATGCTGTTATCTATTAAAGCTTGAATGATGTGCTGCAAGAATAAGAGGAAATGATTAGACATGTACAAGCATATGTCATAACAAAAGCTGTCACTGTAATGGACATATGCTCTGAAGTGTGATGTTGATAGTACTGTAAACACAAATACTTTTAAGTAACCAAAATGTCTAAGTTACAAAAGGGCCGTAACTCCTTACAAAATAATCCGATAGTTCTATGACATGATGTGAAGGTGTTCTGATTGACCTGGAAGTTACCTCAGGGGATGGCAGTATATAACAGAAAGAGCGAACGGGTAAATTTATTTTGCAGACTTCTGTATTTACTAAAGATATTAAGAATAATTAATATGTTTAACATGAAAAAATAAAATGTGTCAGTGATTTTTTGGGCTATTTTTAAGGCATAATACAGGCATTTTCCTCCTGACGACATGCACATTTGTAAATGTAAAATTTTCAGGTTAAATTCCAGAAGGTTTTACATTGCTCTAATCTTTCGAGCATTAAATGAAGCTATGAGTGTAAGAAATTAAAATTGTACACTCTGTACATGGTTGAGATAAAACTTAGTATGAATTTAAATTTTGAGAACAAACTTTTTTAACACCCTGTATATACAATGATTTTACAAATTACATGTATGCTGAATGAAGTCAGAACCCACCTATACTGAGCCACAAGCACCCTCCTGTAAGGGTCACTCTATCAACATTCTCCGCATATATCTCCAATGCATCCTTGCATGACTTCTTAACTGAAAAAGATGGTACAGCTTGTCATATTCCTAATTAATTCTAAACAATCGTCATTAAATTTTCGAAATATTGAGTCCGACCTGTTGCCAGTCAGGTCTGTTGGTTCAACAGATTTTCAGGAGCTCCAACTGCCTAACCAAACCGCTCAATAGCACTGCTTGGAAACAGCTTGCTTCATAACAGCGAACAAAATGGAAAATACATATATATGCTACTGGCTAGCGTTTGCAGACATCGGACTGTTGCACAGCAAAGCGCTATTGAGCGTTACCGATGCAGTGAACTATATAAAAATGAATTTATAAGAAACTTAAAGAAAGCAATGGTCTGGAGCAGTGCTGAGAGGAGTTGGATATATTTGATATTCAATACAAAAATCTACGTAATTCCTCTACTGCTTAAAAAACACAAAGATAAAAATGTTTCGCTGAAATTTCTCGCACACTGACTTAGAAAAACTAATCGTGTAAAACTAGTTTTGCAACTTTCCCGTATATTTCTGGTATCTTTCGTCAATAACAAATTAATCTTTACGATGACTATACTGACAATACTCCATTGGCACTCTAGTCTTCAAAATATGCGAGAAAGTTTACAATTGTCAACTAATTTTCCGCCGCGCACATAATCTTTCGACAAATTGAACGGTGGTTCCCACCCCAGTACATAAGAATTACATCGCGCGTTGAACATTGGACCCAAACGAGGTATTCCAAAAGGTTTATTTAAATATCTCGTTCCAACGTTCAACGCCATTCTTTCGTATTGATCGTACCACAGGCCCTCTATGCGATTTTATTGCCGGAAAAAATATTACTTTTATTTAACCTCAAGGTAAATTTGTCCGGCCGGAATTCTCCGAGGGTAGGGAATACATTCGTGCCCATAAATCCATCATTTATTCACCGATCTTATCAATCTTGGTGTCAATCGTTAGAGGAATGATTTCTCTTTAAGGAAAAATCGCTGTCAAAACATATGTGAACACATTAGAAGGTCATATCTGACCACAAACTGTCACAAATTGTGACAATACGGCTCTAAGAAAACATCTGATTGCATGATTCTCAGATTGATCAACTATCAACGATTAAAACACAGTCAAATCGTAATGATGGAACAAATTCCTTCAGTAGTTCATTCTAGTACATCAAATAGAATAACGCGGTACCCTTAAAGTCTCGATAAATTGATTAAACGTAACAAATCAAACTTTTTTTCTTCACGATACGTTTTCAATCGTACGTCTGACAACATCCATGACCGGCCAACGCGCATGCGCACAGAATTATCTAAGAGATCGTCTCATTAGTCAGCGACAGACACACCTCCGTCGGTGCTCGTCGCTGGCTAATGAAAGGACGTCTTACAAAACTTCGTGAGCGTGCGCATTGCACTCATGGCCGTTGAAAGCGAAACTACAGCAAAGAATGTGAAGAAAAAGGTTCGTTTTATTAGGTTTACACTATTTATCGAGACTATAAGGGTACAAAGTTATTCTATTTGATGTACTGGAAAGAACTACCGAAGGAATTTGTTCAATCATTACGATATCGTCAATAGTTGAACAATCTGAAAATTTCTGCAATCAGATGTTTTCGGAATGGCCTTTTATGTTATGTTTTAAGTTTTATGACCCTTTGCGGTCGGATATTACTTGCTGTGTGTAAACATATGTTATGACAGCGATTTTTCCTTAAAGAGAAATCATTCCTCTAACGATTGACACCAAGATTGATATTAAAGATCGGTGAATAAATGATGGATTTATGGGCACGATTGTATTCCCTACCCTCGGAGAATTCCAGCCGGACAAATTTACCTTGAGGTTAAATAAGAGTAATACTTTTTCCGGCAATAAAATCGCATAGAGGGCCTGTGGATCGGACGGGAAACCATTGTCGAAAGATTATGTGCATGGCGCATTTTGAGTTTAAAATTACCAACTTTCTTGCAAAATGTGGAGGCAGGGGTGAATATCGGTTTCTGTCACTATCATCGTCGTGTATAGTAATGTGTGCTTGACCGAAGGACACCAAATATAGGCGGGACAGTTGCACAGTCAGTTAAACATGACGCGATTATACTCAAGGAAGGTTTGCGAGAAATTTCAGACAAACATTTTTATCTTTGTGTTATTTAAGCTAGAGAGGCATTTGCGAATATTTTTTATATGTCCCAGATACGTTTAATAATGTTTGTGTGTGGGGGGGGGGAGCCAGACCCAGAAGTGTATGTGGTCTAAAAAATAAAATTTAAATTATTATCACTATTAGTGAATGTTCAAACCCAATGTATGGACAACAAAATCACAGAAGTCAGTATTTTACAGGGTGAGAAAAATGTGCAACCAGACCGGGGCTCGAACCCGGGACCCTTCGCTTACAGGGCGAATGCTCTACCGACTGAGCTAGCCGGCTGCCTACACACTCCCTCACCCATACTGTGAACAGGTTCAGATCGTGACATATTCCCCCTCTGAAATGGAAATGCGTCCCGAATTTCAGAGAGTAGAAATAATTTCAAGCACAGGAGCTGTGAAGCAACCTGACTGCCATGCCACGGTCCCCCGTTGGGCGCCAAATGTCACAGGGTGAGAAAAATGTGCAACCAGACCGGGGCTCGAACCCGGGACCCTTCGCTTACAGGGCGAATGCTCTACCGACTGAGCTAGCCGGCTGCCTACACACTCCCTCACCCATACTGTGAACAGGTTCAGACCGTGACATATTCCCCCTCTGAAATGGAAATGCGTCCCGAATTTCAGAGAGTAGAAATAATTTCAAGCACAGGAGCTGTGAAGCAACCTGACTGCGATGCCACGGTCCCACGTTGGGCGCCAAATGTCACAGGGTGAGAAAAATGTGCAACCAGACCGGGGCTCGAACCCGTGACCCTTCGCTTACAGGGCGAATGCTCTACCGACTGAGCTAGCCGGCTGCCTACACACTCCCTCACCCATACTGTGAACAGGTTCAGACCGTGACATACAAGCCTGTGATTGCTCAGAGCAGAAACTTTGATAAAGTCTGGAAAACATTACCCCACCCACTTGAAAAAATAACTACTTCGGAGTAGGCCACATTGTAGTGAAACCATCTCGACGTGTTAAAGTACACTTGCTGGACTGTCAGAAATAAAAATGCAGCACACTTAGAAACAGTTTGGCTGTCTGGTCACACTGAAAGTCTGAATCTGAACCATTTTGTTTCGAAGATTTGAGACAAAAACTTTGAAAATGGAATCAGTCTGAAGGAGAAAGAATCACAGGCCTGTTTATAGTTGGAGGGTGCCAAAATATGTGTAGTTCTTAATTTGTGATAAAACAATACATAAATACCACAACAAATTGATTATTACCTGATAAAACTATGAATTTCGATTTGTTCGATTCAAATTTTCCGCCGGAAACGATAACAAATCCATGGGCGAGATGCTAAAACCCGTAATTCCGGACCGTGTATCGCTACTTCGGTTTCAGCATCATAGATAAAATCTCCGATCGGTATTCGCGAATGCTTATGAAAAATTAATAGTTATTCTGTTTTCCCCTAGGTTAATTAATGTCAGTGATTTATATATTGTATACAAATTCTAGTTTCGGTATTTAGTGTAGGTTAGTCAGTGTAGGCTATTACAATACTTCTTTTAATTCTCTGGCCAAGTAAGTTTTTATCAAATACATTCTATATCATTCATAATGAATAAGGAGACGCCAACACATATTGAAAATGTAGCACACTGCATAAATCATAATATAAACCGCGAAGTCGAAAAAAATAACGTGCGAGAATAAACCAGAATAAATAGGCCTACTTCGTGACTTTAAATGTCAATTTGTGAACACTTAGCTACCAAATAATACTGTAAGATCTTTATAGCTACTAAGTAACAAAACTATATTGTGTAGATATCAAACTCAATCATAAAAAAGCGTGTCTTTAAATCTTAAATCGAAGATATATTTACATAGACATTTATTACATGTACATTTTTGTATATACATGTATATGTGTCAGCTCATATTTAGCGCTTAAAAATAATGCTACCGAACTAAAATTACGTCAACTATGTAGCCTAAGTGCATGACAAAAATTGACGGGAAGTCATATCGTGTATAATAAAAAAAATATTTCCAGATTATTTTCAACGTAGCTTTCATTGATTACAATCAATTTACTCGATCAATTTAAGTCAAAGCATTGTGTACAGGACCACTCGCTGTTTTCTGTATTGTCGCAAGTGACCAACAAGCTATATCATATGGATCCAAACATGTCACGTGGTCAATTTTTTAATCTAGCTACCACCCTTATCTATATTTTAATTGGGCAGTTGATTAAGCCTGGACCGATTATTGTGTAATTATCTTAATGTTTTATCTATAGCCCCACGTGACATACAGTTCGGAATGTGTAAATCACTGTTCAAAGATGCCGTGTTTTATAGCCATAGGCAAATTAAACAGACCACACGCTGGGAAATTGTCTGGATTTTGTGCAACACGTGATCAATTATGTCATAATGTATATATTACACATGCCACGTTGTCAAAAATATAATCCACCACCCATATCTATTTTACCTGGACCGCTTACTGTGTAATATATCAGTGTTTTATTTATACATGTAGTACCGCGTGAAATACAGTTGCGACTGTAACATAGGCAGATAAGAAAGCCTATGTAATACATTCGGATTCAGCCCAATCAGTTTAAACTGAGTGAAACATTATAAATGCGTTTGCAGGACTTTGCATTTATATGAATAAGCTAAACTGAAGCTTATTGATAAGCTTTTCACCCCTCGGTAATCATATACGTATAGTTCGATATGTTGCATTCGTCATTACCAATATAATTTATATTAGTTTTAATGTTATTATGGGTTGTTGTATATTTACATGATGCTGTCAAATACACTAGACAGTGAAGTTGGCGACCGGGTTCAAATCCGGGCGGAGGCACACATATGCCAGCCATATTTCAACTGCGCGCGGCGGCATTAAAAAAATAAGGTCCGTTGTTTTTAGCACAGGATATTTAATTTACATGAAGGACTTTAAATAACATGTCCTTTGTGAAAATTTAAAAACATATTACCATGCATAAACACCAATTGAAATACCAAATGAGAATATACGTGATAGATCATGCGTTACATTCGAACTATGAGACATATGAGTAGATCTAAGATCTTGTGTTCAGTGAATGTCAACATTTCAAAACAAAAGACCAACTTCCTTCAGAAGTGGGTTTTAAGTGAGTCTTTTTAATGCGAAGCTCAACTAACGAAAAATTATCAAAAATGTAAAAGACCAACTTAAAACCCACTTTAACCCACTTCTGAGAATACCATTATTCAAAAGACGCACTTTAGCCAACTTATTTTCGTTAAAGACCCACTTTAACCAACTTCATTTATGAAAAGACCAACAAAAACACACTTCCTGTACTAAAAGACTCACTTAAACCAACTTATTTGATAAAAAGACCCACTTTAGCCAACAAAAAACACACTTATTGTCAAAAAACCCAAGAAAAACTCGCTTTTAGCATACTTTTGTCAAAAAACGCAGGAAAAACCCACTAATAAGTTGGTTTTAAGTGAGTTTTTGGTAAAAGTGTGTTTTTCTTCGGGAAGGGTAGTATTCAACATAGTGCATATATATTATATAGCACCATTGGCATATATGAACGAGTTAATCCACGAATTCACGCGTAAAGCAACACCGCCATTTGACTGATATGGTGATCAATATCAGTATTACTGCATTCTGATTACGAACACATTAATCTACATAAATATAACACTTATATTACAGCTTAGCAATAAAACTAACCTTACCAAATGTCAACGCAGAGTGCTGCAGGTCGTCTGTCTGAACACAACAATGTAGTGCTTCAATAAATTCCTGTACATGTGAAGCTGATAATGCAGCTGCTGCTGCTGACATTGCGAAAGAAGCGAACAATAAAACACAATACAGACGTAAAACCTTTAGACAGATTGTAAGCGAGATAGATATATCTCCTTTAACTATGTATGGGATCTGTCCGAAAGAGCTAGGTATGTCGAAAATCAGAAAGTCGCAGTCTAGTGTAATGACTACGTTGGGAAAGTGCTCCATACATTCAGACCTAAATTTGGTTTGACGTTATGTGACGTCGTTTAGTTTTCTGGTGTGCGGCGTGCTTAATATATATACATACAGTGTCTGTTTAGGAATCGATGTATTTTTAACCTTTTTTATAACAGAGTGTGATAATGTATAGAAGACTGTGATAGTATTTTTTTTTATTCCTTATGAGCAATAAAACAAGATTCACAACATAATTATACGAACTTCCCGCTCAACCCACGTAGAGGCAACGTCTGAAGAACAAATACAGATCAGACTGTAAGATAATGAACGGACGGTATACAGCAGTAGTAGTACAATAATTACATTCAACTTATCATTGTCCGTCTACGCGCTGGACACAATCGTGAAAGCTTGGCCATTTCCGTTTGTCTCCGGTAAATAAATGCATAAAGGCCGAGGTGGTCAGAATGGACACTGTGATTCGCATATGAAAAGACTGGGTCTTATAAATGGCGATTCGGGACAGACGAGCAAACTATTATATATACTGCAAATCGGGCCCAATTTGGTGAAAGCGCAACAGAAAGTTTGAGTTGGACAGATTATGTTTTTGTTATCTCCTTGAAAACTGGTCGAGTCAGCTGGATGACACCGCGACGATTGTTGGACAAAACGGTGTAAAACATGAGGAAACAAACTTGGTATAAAACGTGTTTACTTGACTAAGCATACAACAACAACAACAACAACAACAACAGAACTAACAAAAACTTTATTTACTCACATCAAATTTTACAATGACAAATGAGTATACAGTTTTGTCCGATTGTAAATTACTTGAACTCATTAATATTTATAATTATAATAAAATGTACCCGCAATGACGCATATTTTGCAACAATGAACAAATAAAGCTGTTATGAATCGGTTAATCAGGTCGGTCACTTGTTTACATAACACTGTGTGTATAAACATTGCATTTTTTTAAAAATATATTATTATATTATAACTCCAACGCGATAAATTGCAGTACAAAAACAAACACAATATTGCCAATGTTTTTGTTATGGATTAAAATCAAGGACCGCAAAACTTACCAAAGAAAGCATTCAAACATTTGGCACAACATATAAAGTTTTCATGCTCCTAAATATTCAGAAACGATAAATATAGCGGATTTTGAGTTTGTTTTTGTATTGCAATTTATCGCGCTAGAGTTATAATGTTTTATTTTGATAGATAGTATGTGTATTTGTATGTAGCTTAGTGAATAATGTATTGATTTCCACTGCCCTTTTCTCCAATTGAAATGTTTAAAACAATAAAAGTACAATGTTATGGTATTGAAATTTATCGCGCTAGAGTTATAATGTTTTATTTTGATAGATAGTATGTGTATTTGTATGTAGCTTAGTGAATAATGTATTGGTTTTCACTGCCCTTTTCTCCAATTGAAATGTTTAAAACAATAAAAGTATAATGTTATGGTATTGAAATGTGTGTATGCAAATGACAGTCCTGATTAAACAGACTATACATTGTCATATCATCCTCATGCCTGGGAACAGAGAATCGTAAAATACAACATTGTCAAAATTTACAATAGCAGTTAGTAGCAGACTGAATCTGTCCAAATATATCAACCACTTAGTGACGAACATCGGTCTTTCATTTCGGAGGACGTGTTCACATTTGGTGCCCTAGACTCGTTGAACTGGTTTAGGCATGTATTGAAGTCCGAGTATGTGGAAAAGTACGGATGATTTGGTAAGTATACATGCACTTAGATTTAGCGTCAATTTACCGTCTCGAAAACAAATAAGACATCTCGGATAAGACATGTTGCGTGTCGCGTCCATGATCTTACGTATATGTGTGCGATGAACGTCTTCTTGAAAAGTATTTCCATTTCGTGACTACAAGGTTCAACGAACGCGCTAATAACGCACGCAATCACGAGCACACGCGTTCATACTGGTTCTTTTGCTATTTAGGCCAATACACAATGTGTTAATAAAGGTATATAATTGTAACTATATGCTTTTCTTGGCCCATTTATTCACATTTTAATTAACACGCGTAAGTGAAGAGTGCCAGCTCATTTCCCTCTTATTATTAGCCTTAATGAACACAGCAGACATTAACTATCGCATCATTTTCAGGACAAGCCGTCTAGACACATCGAATATTTACGGCACGTGTTTCAGATTTGGCGGCAAAATACGGCCGGTGAATGTATAGTACATGTACGGAAATGAAACACATAGCTAACATTCCCCGGATTGACGAGCAGACTATTTCAGTTTGTTAAATTTCCCATGTGTATAATATGCGCATTTCAATATTGTACCGATAATACATTTATCTAGCGAAAAAGTTAAGTAGAGCGCGTTTTAAATATTTCCGTCACAACTTTTTGATCACCCCTCTTCGCCAAACGCGATTACTCATATCTTGACTATAGCGTGAAATAGACAAACGCAGTCAGTTGTGTTCGCAAGACGGGATTTTTAACACCCGTCGGATAGTGGCCCAGAATAAACGTTTTCTGTGTACGGATGTATGATTTTAATGAGAATTTTAATACGTTTAATCGGATGATTTTATTTTGTGTTGACATTGTTCATATTCGATTTTATTTCGCTTTCTTTTAGTATCATTCAGTGGATTTTCATTCATATTGTACTCTAATCATCAATGAAAATGTGTCGTCTGGGTTTTTTCGTGTGTGTTTTTGTGTCCACTTTTGGAGTTTTATTCGCACATAATGTGGGGAATACTTGTCATAGGGTTAAAGAGGAATTTTCAAAAATAAGCCCGGAAGATCTAGTGCCAGAATTACCGATTATAGGTATGTATTATATGTAATTATATAAATATTACAATGAATACTAGTCGTTTTAATTTCCCTATATAGCTGTATAGTAGATCTATTATATTCAAACGCTAACTTTTCAACCAAGCGTTCATTTATAATTCTTTGAAATCTAAATGACGAGCGGCGATATCAAAGTAAAATAACTCATTAATTTAAAAAGTGAACCTGCGCACAGAAGTGTTATATTTAACACCTACGGTTAATGTCACACTTACACACCTAGGGGACACTGTGATAATTTTATCATTATCGAAGATTATAGTTATTACTATTCGAGTGTTGGTGTTATCTTGTTAGTAGGTATATATAATTACATGATAGAACACCAAGTTGAAATACAAGTATTATTGACGTAATTAAAACCACCATACAAAAACATGTCCACTCATCGGCCCATACCCTGTAACATAATACATTTTATTGCCAGTACTAATCAGTTAATGATATATTATTACAAAAGCACCACCAGACCCTTGTTCTACATAAAGGCCACCTCAAAATTAAGACCACACCATGTTCAGGTACATTTTCAATATATGCATGATGCTTATTCAACCTCTGTACATAGACCATTTCAGTAATTAGGCAACTTCTTAAGACTATGGTCCCAAGGGTGGTCTTAACCAATTCAGGTTTACTGTGCTTGCATGTATATAGATAAGAAATTATGACTTTAGACATTTCTATAGATATTTTTGGCCCATGTCATTGAATTTTGTTTCTGTAAATTAAGTCACTAAATTCATCATGAGAGTAAATTAGTATACACTGTATACTGAATGGGTAAAACCAGCCTTGAAGTAGTATAAAGGTTAGAGCATCAATATTTGGATAAGAGGTTGTGGGTTTGGTCCTAAAATAATATTCCCAACATGAGATAAATTATTGGTCTGACCCCCTGAGATAAAAAAGATCAGGTAGGACCTCCTGAGCAGAACAGTTGCTGGACTGCCAAATGCTAAAATATATTGTTATATTGGTTGCCCTGCTGTCAGTGATAGAACATGTTGGCTAGGGAAATGACAGGCAGACTTTAATACTGTTGGACTGTGTTTTAAAATAAGCCCAAAAACAAAAAAAAATACAGATTAAGAATTGGGCTGAAATATTTTGATTGAGTGGCTGTTGTTTCAGATCAATTACCAATCAAGTAGGTTTAAGTTGATCTGGGTGCACAAATACAAATATTTACATATATAGTGAAAACCTTCAATTAATATAATTAAATAATTATAAACAAAACGTTAATTGAACATAAACTTATTTGTAGAAGTTTGATTGGACAGAATGGAGTATCATCTTTTTTGAATACCGGTGTGACAAAAATATTTATGATGGCATACCATGCAAATTGACTTATATTAATTGTACTGGTCATTCAGGGAAATTGGCCTCAATGGGGCGTTTTAATGGAGATATTTTGGTGAAAATAAGGGATTTTTTAATTTGTTTATTATTAATGCCGCAGTTTTGAACTTGTTAGTTTTAAGGGAGCTAAGTTTTGAACTTGTTAGTTTTAAGGGAGCTGGTTTTTCATTACCTGCTAGTCACTGAGAACAACAGAAAATGAGGTAGAAAGTCTCCTGTGGCATGTATGAAATACAAAAATGTGAATTTTGAATCATAGTTTCAATCTCTGACAATTGATTTTAAGTTTTCTGTCTTGTCTTTTTGCAATCCAAAGGACTGTCAAGCATGGCAGTATTATATTAGGACAATCCCCGGAGCGTGTGGGTAACTCAGGGGATGGGGGCGGGCATGTAGTTAATTTTAGGTCATTCTTTAATTATAATTTATAAGTAAACTTCACTTGATATAACCACTGTGTGACTAAACTTGGTGTACATTAATTTATCACCAATGAAATTTGGAATGAAATTTGAATGATTCATCCTTTCTGTATTTCATATTTCATTGTTGAAACCATGCATGCATTTTAATAAATCTTGTTATCTTTGTTTTTGCTTCTAAATTCCGTTCCTTTTACCAAGTTTTCAGTTTTCACGAAAGAAAAAAGTTTTCCACGCTGTCTTATAAGACGTGCGTATCAAAAGCGTATCTTTTTTATGTTGTCAGTAAGTGTCAACATGTTAAAACTAGATAAGCAATGTTTCCCTCCCACTTGATTGTTTGAAAGTCGGTGTATTAAGTTACCATTACTAAGGACTTTTGTTGGATTTTAGCATAAAGTTGTCTTACAAGTTTTTGTTTTGTCATATATTACACAGCTTTGAATCTATGATAGATGCAGTGAGTGAACGTGGTAGAGGGAAGAATTGGTGTTAACATTTAATATGTATTATGTGCTATTATTTTAGCCGGTTTTACACCAAATATCTTCAGGTTTTACACTGTTTTTCATCAGGTTATACACTGTTTTTCATTTGGTTTTACATCATTCTATCAGGTTTTACTTCTTTTATCAGACTTTACACTGTTTTCAGCAGTCCTCAGGTTTACACTCAGGTTATCATCAGGTTTTACACTGTTTTCATCAGGTTTTACACTGTTTTCAGACAATTTTTCTGTCATTATTCAGGTGACCTTTTTTAAATTACCACAATTTCCTGGGATTTGTTATCAACCTGCAAGCTCTATAATGAAGTTCTTACGCAAGTAGCTAACTATAAACTTCTCCACATGTGGAGCAAGACATGCAATGCACTCTTGTAGTACTTAGTCAATTAATTGGAGAATACCTGTTACTAACATTGGTAATTTTGAATCTGCATGAATGGCTAACAGTCTAGCATGTGCTGAATCAGCGGGTTTCTCAGGAAAGGGTCCAACCAGCTATTACACTCGGGTAGCTCACAACCAAATATTTTCTTAGAGGGCTGACCATGCAGACTCTACTTAGACCTGACGAGCTTTCTTTATATATAAGATTTATAACTATATGTTTCTAATAAACATAAAAGTCATGGGTGAATAGAAAATGTCAAGAAATATTACACTGTGAAGTAATTATACAGGCTGCTAATTGTCCCTCACCAAAACATACCCCTAAAACTTGTCATGTCCGAAATTCAGTTATGTTTTGAAAATGTCACCACCACCAGTGATATGATGTATAGTCACATTTTTCTGACCTGTTGCAGGTCATCTGCTTGACCGTTAGTAATGAGAACAGCCTATATCACATACGGGTATGTTCCCGTACACAAACTGTTAAATTGTAATTGGTTCATAAGAAATTTACCGTTTACATATTTAACATTTACCTGATCTATGTCATCGACCCATCCAATGAATATTCAATGTCAAAGTACCTGCGACATGTTGAAAAAATCAACTTATATATAATGTGTAATATAACAACCCTATATATATATATATATATATTACCTCCGATTTACAATGTATATACATATACAGTACATTTGTATACCTGTTTGACATGTAGATCGGGTAGATAGCTGACTACAATGTACACATATATACACCGACTGAAATATCATTTTATATAAAAAAATTTACCAGATATTAAGAATAAAGGCCCTATAATATAGTAATTGTTCTAAACCCAGTGTCAGAGATTTTATGATTTTTTCTTGCAATTTCTCCACTAAATCAACACACAAATGGAAAAACAATGTATGAGTAAATTTATAACAAAGTTTAATTGTAAACAATTCACAAATTTGACCTCAGGGGGTGCGCTACTCAAAACTCAAATCAAGGCAAATCCTGTATTAAACTAATCACTACAGTGCTATAATAATTCAACGAATTCCTGACTGAACACACTACTATATTTTGTTACTTTTATATGTAGCACTTAATCCAATTAATTAATGTTTTTGATTAGAATCAAAGTAATACCTTTGGATCATTATGGTGGATTATTAATTAAGTATCAGATGTAAATCCCGAGATTTCCCATGTTTTTATGATCTTCTGTGTTTGATTGTTGTTTTAACTCAGGTATTATACATGCATATTAACTTTATAAACGTAAATATGAAAATAAAGTAAATTGTGAACAGCTGTGTAAATCTCTATGAGTTACCTGTAATAATTGGGGTATCTTACATGAGAGAAATGGAGTGAAAAAAATAGAAAAAATGGAGCTCTAGTTCTATAAAATGGTGTATAAAAAAGAGAAATGGAGCTCCAGTTCTATAAAATGGAGTAGAAAAAAGAGAAATGGAGCTCCCGTTCTAACAACTGAGTAGAAAAAAAAAGAAATGGAGCTCCAGTTTTAACAACTGGAGTAGAAAAAAGAGAAATGGAGCTCCAGTTCTATAAAATGGTGAAGAAAAAAGAGAAATGGAGCTCCAGTTCTAACAACTGGAGTAGAAAAAAGAGAAATGGAGCTCCAGTTCTAAAAAATATAAAATGGTGTAGAAAAAGAGAAATGGAGCTCCAGTTCTAACAACTGGAGTAGAAAAAAGAGAAATGGAGCTCCATTTCTATAAAATGGTGTAGGATTGAATTAGATACAGTAGGATTAAGATATATGGAGCTCCATATATACACCCAACAATCGTGCATAGATGCAATGTTTTAATGCTTTTTAAAAATGAAAGTGATAGTTTTTAATATTATTTTTGGTGCCATTTTCCTTTTCTTCTCCCATTTCTTAGAAATGGCGCTCCATTTCTCTTTCGTAAGGAACCGGTAATTACTGGGAGGTACTTGTGATTTTTTTTCGTGGGGTATGATGTGTCATGATGAAATTTTATTTCATTTTTTTAGGCGAAATAAAATACATTTAAAGGCATTGTCACTGCTTTCCGATTTTTAGAGCTTCTCACTTTTCCATACTACTCTAAAACCATTGACCAATAATATTTCTTCCCTTGATGTGAATCGTAACAACCCGTGGAAATCAAAGTTCTGTAGGGATGGTAGCAGTTGCTTATTTGTAAATATATTAAATCTATGTATATTTTTGACTGTCTGTAAAAGGCAAAATGTAAAGATCCTTAAATGGCAAGATTTTGGTTTATTATATAAATTATTATCTTCGTCACAATTGATGATTGTAATACATTATACTTAAGCGCATGTTGGATAAACAAAAGAACAAAAAACACTTGGAATATGCCTCTTTTAGAAGCGATAAGTCACGTTTTGTGTTCAAGTCAACAACGCTCATCATTGACATTTCTGTTCATCAAGATAGGCATTAAATACCACAACATACTTGCCGTGTTTGATATGTATACCATTCAACATGTGTTGTTGACCATTCCTATTAATTTAATCGAAAATTCCTTTTAATGAATCAACCATTGCTATTAATGAATCAGTTAATCTTGTTAATGAATCAAACATCCTGATGAATGAGCATGTTGTTGAATGTCGAGACAATGCACCAGTTACTTGCATGTTATCCATTCATTATGTTACCATCCCTACATTAAGCTCTTTCCAAGTTTAAAATCATCATGGGTTTTTGAAAAAAGAATTACTAAAGCCACTGATCATGATCATACATGTATATGTTGTGTCACATTATCCCTTGTCCATGTCTGTGTACTTGTACAATTATAATTTAATTGTTCAAATTTTGCTTATATGCCGAGTACGGATGCGGATCACGAATGCGGAAGCCCTGGAATACCAGCTGCTTAATATAGTGGACGGGATTCTGTTACATTACCTAGCTTATACATACATGTTTATATACATTTTGTCTTGTTGCTCAAAATGACATACCCGGTACCAGAAATTAATAATCAAACTATATCCAGTTATTATTTCGTTTTTGACATTTCAAGTTATAAAAAGTAAGAAAAAAGTGACTTTTTATGACTGGATCGGAGATGAAAACCTTCATTACAGTCTGTATACAGAGATTGTTCATCATACGTAAATATGACAGATTAATGTTGGGTTGCTTTTTACGATTTTCTTATTTTCTGGCACAGCGACAATCGGAATGAAAAATATGAAATATCACTCTTCCTATGATAAATAAAGAGGGTGAAATGACAACAGTAAAATGTCTGAATATTTGTACAAGGTTTATATTACGGAGAATTTGACACGACTCTCGACCTTCTATTAGCATAACTTAACAGCTGAGATATTGTCTATATTTATAATCCTGGTTGTAAATTGTTTTTATAAGTGGGAAGTATCACGAAGACGCTCAAGGTGTAATACCAACACAAATCTAAAGGACCGATATTGTACGATTTTCTTGCAGAAATTTATATATTCAACGGAAGAGCCTTGTAATAGGTTCATGCATAAAGGTCAGGATCACGTCAAATTGTCCGTGCTATAATGTTAGAGAAATATAGTCCTGAATGACAGTACACTCATAATACTCAGTTTCTATTCCAAGGCAATGTGCAGTTTATATATTTCGCTAGCTTAGAATAAGAAGGCCGTAAGTCCAAAATCAATATTTTGAGAAAACAAGAAAAAACTGTCTGAAAACTACTCTTTACTTATGGGAAAACAGCATTTTTCAACTTGGTCAACATGACCAGTTCTGATTTTCATGAAAATAGGCTTATTAAGAAGCGACTTGTGATGCAGATTTCAAATATGCATTAGTCTTATACGTTCGTAAGTAGTGATATACTGGAATATTATTGTATTAAATTTCTAATTATCATTTTCAGCTATCTTTATTTTAATACTTTTCCATTTACAATTTATAAAATAGATAATTGCATTTTTCTTAATTTCTTTGCACCATTGGTATTTATGTTTCATATAAGAATTAAAATAACCCCCAGGTTTGTCAAGCACTGGTTTTGTATTACCACATTGCACTTGAAATGCTTCATTTCAGTTTGAAATAATTTAATATTTCATTCATTGAATCTGTCACAAGTAGTTATGACCTCATAGTTTCAATGACATGTCTCACAGGTGGTAGTACGTCTTATAAAGCCTGAGCTAAACAAAAAACAGAAGGAAAAACAAGTACAAGTTAAACGATAGAACAGTCAAATGTATCATGGCCTTTATGTGTCATTGATTTTGAACATTTCATTCGTGTTTGAAAATTGAAATGGTATTTAGTTGTTTGAATAGATAAAGCTATTATATTGCTCTGTCGACTTGTCTTTTTTTCCTTATCTTCATTAGCGTTTAATGTTATCAATGTTAGTTTGAAAACCAAGTTTTACCAGTGTGAACAGAACATGAATAACATACCAATTTAACGTTCTTATCACAAAAAAATCGAGAATGAAAAGAATTTCATTGAAAGTTTAATGTATGTAAGATGGGAGGACTGATACAGAATGGAACACGGTTTTTGTCTAGCACATCGCATGCCTTTTGAGTGATAGTTTTTATACTTCTATAACAGGAAAGATTGACAGTATGTGTGAGACGAAAATGGCGTTTTTGGACTGACAATGCAGGCAACTAAATGCTGATAAAGCAATAAATAGACATGGACAGGAATTATTTTGTTTCCCCAGTCTTTAGGTTATATTAGATACTGAATATTTGCTGAGAGAAAATAAAATATCAGGGCTTTCGTTGTTTCGGGATGGGGTCTAATTTAAGCCCCTTAATTCATTTAATTTTACAATAATTTATAGTTAAAACTATTATTTTCTTATTCTGAAGTATTGAATTTACATTTGAAGATCTAGGAATATAAAATGTACCTATTTTATATATTTAATAATCATTTACTAAATGTTGTCAAAAATCTCAAACCTTCGTAAATGGATGTTTTAACGTTTTAGTGCCATGGGCAAATATTCATTATTCATTAAACCTTGAAGGTTATAATAAAATTAAGAATTTGATGTTTAATAATGGGAGGTCGATCTATTGATGAACTCGTTACTTATTGTTTATGAATATATATACTGTGTATCGGACATGTTTAATACATGTGGGTGGTAATCGATAGGAGTCTTTGTGAGTTTGATGCACTTTATGTAGTATATAAAATCATTTTCATAACTTAAAGTTTGTAAATTTTCCTGGATTTTGAGGGTGAACAGCTGAACTTGTCCTGAAGTTATATATCAATTACTTGCTATTAACTAGCATGTTAGTATCGGCTGATTTTAAGAGTTAACCCTAGGAAAACTATCAAATAAATGTTAGATTTAATAACTTCAGTATGTAGTAAAGGATAGAGAAATTGTTGAAAAAAGAGTATAGTTTAAGTATCTTGAAGATTATACTAACAATAGTAAGTTATAATTTGCTGTTCTGGAAGCAACTGACAACTTCTCCACATGAGGATCAGGATATGACTTTAGCCAAACTTCTCCACATGTGGATCAGGACATAACTGTAGCCAAACTTGTCTACATGTGGATCAGGACATGACTGTAACCTAACTTCTCTACATGTGGAACAGGACATGACTGTAGCCAAACTTCTCCACATGTGGATCAGGACATGACTGTAGCCAAACTTCTCCACATGTGGATCAGGACATGACTGTAGCCAAACTTCTCTACATGTGGAACAGGACATGACTGTAACCTAACTTCTCTACATGTGGAACAGGACATGACTGTAGCCAAACTTCTCTACATGTGGAACAGGACATGACTGTAGCCAAACCTCTCCACATGTGGATCAGGACATGACTGTAGCCAAACTTCTCTACATGTGGAACAGGACATGACTGTAACCAAACTTCTCTACATGTGGAATAGGACATGACTGTAACCAAACTTCTCCACATGTGGAACAGGACATGACTGTAACCAAACTTCTCCACATGTGGAACAGGACATGACTGTAGCCAAACTTCTCCACATGTGGATCAGGACATGACTGTAGCTAAACTTCTCTACATGTGGATCAGGACATGACTTCAGCAAACTTGTCTACATGTGGATCAGGACATGACTGTAGCCAAACTTCTCTACATGTGGAACAGGACATGACTGTAACCAAACTTCTCCACATGTGGATCAGTACATGACTAGCCAAACTTCTCCACATGTGGATCAGGACATGACTGTAACCAAACTTGTCTACATGTGGATCAGGACATGACTGTAGCCAAACTTCTCCACATGTGGATCAGGACATGACTGTAACCAAACTTGTCTACATGTGGATCAAGCCATGACTGTAGCCAAACTTCTCCATGGGTGGAGCACATGAATGCTTACATTCAGCGCTTAGCATGCAGTAATTACAATTAAGACATGAGTGTCCAATGGGGGGAGTCTGGATTTACCAAATTACCATGACTCTCAGCTAGCCAGGCAGACCGTATTTATTTTGTTTCAAGAAGTCTGCAGTGACTATATATGTACATGTATGAGGTGTGTTATACAGACACTGTCTTAGTGCAAATATATAATTCATTGTTACAGAGTATGAAATGCTTGTCATACTTAACTTGTGAGAAATATTAAGTGAGTATGGATGGTTCACAAACATTAACCTGATGAATTGCATTTCTTTATCCATAAATTACTTTTTTATGTAACAATAAAAAAAATTCACATTGAAGGGCATGAAAAAATCATCACATTTATTTAACATAGAGTGTATTTGGGCTGTCAAGACTCAACCATGTCAAAGATTTTCCAAAAATGTTTGTCTTTGCCTATGCATTCAAATATGCTTGCATCCATCGATTTGCGCTTGCATTTGTAAATTATGTCTTTCCATCTGTTTTTGCATCTGTCTGTGTAAGCATCTGTCAGGGTTTGTGTCAGTCTGTGTGGTTGCTTCCGTCTGTGTTTGCGTCCGTCTGTGTTTGAGTCAGTCTTTGTTTGCGTCCGTCTGTGTTTGCGTCCGTCTGTGTTTGAGTCAGTCTTTGTTTGCGTCTATCTGTGTTTGCGTCCGTCTGTGTTTGAGTCAGTCTTTGTTTGCGTCCGTCTGTGTTTGCGTCCGTCTGTGTTTGAGTCAGTCTGTGTTTGCGTCTATCTGTGTTTGCGTCCGTCTGTGTTTGAGTCAGTCTTTGTTTGCGTCTATCTGTGTTTGCGTCCGTCTGTGTTTGAGTCAGTCTTTGTTTGCGTCCGTCTGTGTTTGAGTCAGTCTGTGTTTGAGTCTGTCTGTGTTTGCGTCCGTCTGTGTTTGAGTCAGTCTTTGTTTGCGTCTGTGTTTGCTTGAAAAGTGGACCTAAACACAAAACTTAACCAAGGCATTTTATTTTCTAAGTCCAAAAAGGGGCAATAATTCTTACAAAATGCAGATCAGAATTATGGGTCTTGCTTTACAGGCTCAGGTATTGATGGTGAACAAGTGTTGCAAGTTTCAAAGCAATAGCTTTGATAGTTTATGAAAAAGGTTTACCTAAATACAAAACTTAACCAAGTAACGCCGACGCCGACACCGACGATGATCAAGTGATGACAATAACTCATCTTTTTTTCAAAAATCAGATGAGCTAAAAATAAGATATTAGCTCTATAATAATGTTTCGAAAAATACCTGAATGTAGCTTAAGAACCGCACTGACTAGTGTTATGTGCAAGCTTTGATTTATCTAGTTATATATATAGCACACCAGTATCATCATCCCTTGTACGGACACAGACATTAATGTGTCATAAATGAAACAATGTATTACATTCAAACAAATGCTTATGTGTCTTCAAACAGACAAATTAATTTATAACAAGGCCTTAAGGCATCTAGGTACACTGGTACATTATTTAAATAAAGTGCAGAAAGGTGTTCAACTGCCCAAAAGAATATTTAACTGCAACAAAGTAAAGCTTATGAGCTGTTAACTTTCTATCTTGGTTTGTTTGTACTTGAGTTCTAAGTGAGACAGGGAGTTGGTTATAGATATCATGAAATTTTGCCAACAAGAATTTGACTTAACTGCGGCTTTATTATGTTTTTACTGTAAAGTGCAAACAACTTCAATAGTTTGTAAAATCTTTTTTTTCATAGTTGAAATTCTGTCTTCAAGCCTTCAGCTCGTACTGACTAGCACATCATTTAAGACTAGCAGATCAAGGTTGGATTCCCATGTTTGACTCCAAGGTTTGATTATTAAGTTTGATTCCATGGTTTGACTCCAAGGTTTGACTCTTGAAGGTTTGATTCTAAGGTTTAATTCTGGGGTTTGATTCCAAGGTTTGACTCCAAGGTTTAATTCCAAGGTTTGATACCATTAGGTTTGACTCCAACCTGAGGCAACCAGAAATATTTCTGGTGAGCCTGATTACCATGTAGACAACTGTGGAGAAATATTTCAGGACAATATCATGCTCTTTCCCTGAGGCATGTGTTACCATCTTCAACAATCACTGTAGAGTTTAGTGATGATTGCCAATTGTCTAGGGTAATATTGCATTGAGGCAAGAAATTATCTGCTTAGGCCAAAGTTTTTTTTGTCTTCTGGTCTATGGGAATTTTTGGACAAATTTGCTGGAAGGAAGGATTTGAAAAATAGGGAGAGGGCTGCAAGGGTCTAAGGTCCCTCACATACCATTGTGCAGGCAACTGTGCAGACAGACCATTTGAACCGCCTTATGACATTCCCATCCCCTCAACATCAGAATTAAAAAAGTCCTGTAAACTTTAAATTAAAAAAACTTTGGCCTTACTGAAACAATATTGCTTTTTCTCTTGGTTAATGAGATATTGTTGGGTCAGCATGGAAGACTCCTTGAAAAATCAGTTATTAATCAATGTTATATTTTGCCATGGAGAAAATGTGTGTTCCTTCATCTGTAAACTCATTGATGAGTAGTATTGGTGGTTTTCGATATTGTCAGTGAGTGTAAAAATGATCTGTCAGTTTAATGTGCTAGGCAAACAGTTAAAATTACTTAATTAAACCATGTGCTGTAATAGTTAAACCATGTGCTGTATATAATTAAACCATGTGCTGTATATAATTAAACCATGTGCTTTATATAATTAAACCATGTGCTGTATATAGTTAAACCATGTGCTGTATATAGTTAAACCATGTGCTGTATATAGTTAAACCATGTGCTGTATATAGTTAAATCATGTGCCAGCTAATTAAATCATGTGCTAGTTAAACCATTTATTAGTTATCTACCAGTCAATTGAAACCACGGCCCCCCAACCCTGGGGAAGGGCGGGGATAGCGGGGGAACTGTACTGTGTTTTTACCTTTTCCAAATTCCCGCACTGCCGTGGGAGTGCTGGGCTTTTGTTTCAGGCCAAAATAGCGTGGTTATGTTGTGGTGACTATACCCATGAGGTATAGGGCAGGGCAATTTGCGGGGTTTTACCAACTGTATGGCCCTGGGGGCAGGGATTTTACCAGGGGTTTGGAAGAGCAAAAGTAAAAATCACTGCTCTGCCATGAGTTTGGGGGGGGGGGGAATTTGACTGTAGCATTAACTAAATTATGTTCTGTAAGTTAAATTATGTGCTAGTTAAATCTTTACTGGCTAATACCATTATGGTCAAATTATGATGAAATACAAAACCCTTCAGCAATTCAATTCCTATGTTATAGTATGGTATTTCTTACTTAACTTATAATTAATAGTTACAATATTGTATGGTTTTTCTTACTTAACTAATAATTAATAGTCACACTGCAATTAAACTTTTCATCTGTCTGGTGGCCACATATTTATAATTCCTGTCTTATCTATGTGTTAGATTTAATTTAGCTGATTAAAATATTGAATTGTTAGAATTCAACTCTGTAATGATCTTCACGATTTATAAATGGTCTCGGGTATACGAGATATTGACATCTTCTTCCTAGCGTGGTATCGGATATGTCGCATTATGTTACATGTATTTAATTAAGCTTGCACTAAATCGCTACTAGTCAGGCGATTGTAGCATTTATTATGGTGTTACCACTTAACCCTCCATTGAAACTCACGAATGTATACTTATACACAAGTATGTACACATACACAATAAGTCGGAATTTTAGAGGCATTTTGGTTGAGGGGACCGATCAGCTGACTTTCATGATCTCAAGGTCTTGGGTTAAAATTGAGGAAGCATGACTAACTCTATCTGGAATCAACAACTGCAAGTGTAGAACTATAATAATGAATCCCTGCTTGCAATTGAGCGAGATTGAATTTCTTGAAATACAATGCAACCTCTGTAGTCTCAGCGACACTCTTTGGGAGCTGCAAATAGTGATTTTTGTTTAGAGGTTGTTGCTCTACAGAGGTTAAATTTATAGTAAATATTGACTTAGTGAATGTTTTTAAGTTGTTGCTATAGAGAGGTTGTTGCTCTATAGAGGGCCGCTCTGGAAAGGTTGTATAGTCCAGAGAATTTGACATGATCTTCAACCTTCTATTAGCATAATTCCACAACTGATATATTGTCAATATCTATAACCCTGGTTGTATGTTTTTATAAGCGGAAAGTATCATGAAGATGCTCAAGGTGTAAATTATACCAACACAAATCTAAAGGACCCATATAAACTGTATTTATACTGGTAATTCATTTCCTCAAAATATAAAATATGTCTGGAAAGTAGTTTCACACATTACCTGCCTTTAACAATCATTTGATGAAAAAAAGCAATTAATGCAGTCTTCAATGCTTCATACAATTACAAAACAAAATGATATTGCAGTTCTCAGGTAACCCATACCTATTCAACTTTTTGCCCCTACCCTAAAAATTTTATTGACATTTTGTTGGAAATCGTGGACGATAAGTCAATTTTTAGTGTATGAAATAAATAAAACAATTAAAAAAATAGAATGTTTATCCAACCTAGTATTAATTAATTTTGGCCTAAATGTTAGTTCCAGACAAATTTAGTCATGCTGCGTCATTGTCTAATACCAACCCTGGTTTCAAACATGGTTTCCACTGTTTTATAGTTGAACAACCTGCATGTTGTGTCAATAATCTATCCAGGGGGCGGTAAGGAGGCGTGGCATGATAGGAGCATGTTACTGGTGCTTCGAAAATATCCATAAAATTACTGTTTTGTATGTTTGCATTTTTTTTCCCTCTATGATTCACAACTTGAATTCCATGCAAATTCAAAAATCTGAAAGCCATATTAAATGTTAAATTAACAGTCTTAACACATCAAATATGGCTGTTTAAAGCAGGGGTGGTTTAATACAGGTGTGTACTTGATACAACAGGGTGCAGCTGGCTTATCGATGGTCTGTGGTCCCCCTCCCTCCATATTAGTTCCCCCGTATGACATGCACCCTGGTAACTGGAATATACCAGTAGTAACTTCATGACATATAATATTGTGTGCGTGTAATTTGACATGACTTAATTTCACAAATTCAAAAAATTAAAAATTTCCTGTATTCATGCATAGATTATAGGACAAATATTCTTGAATGTGTAATACAGTTGTAAATGTGTTTATTTTAACATTGCGGACATTCTGTCTGTGTTTTGATGAACAAGATAAACTGAAAACTTGCTCTCTGTGTCTCATTGATTAATCAATACATTGCAGTTTTAATTTCAAATCTTTGCAGATGACAGCTTGACAATAATATGTGTATAGAAGCCCCCCTTTCAGTTACAGTAACACTACATCGATGTTAATGTCAGTACAGTAACAAAATATTAATGTAAACAACAGTACAGTAACACAATATCTATGTTATCAGCAGTACAGTAACGCAATATCTATGTTAATGACAGTAACAACATATAAATGTCAACAACAGTAATACCATATAAATGTTAACGACAGTAACACCATATCTATGTTAACGACAGTAACATCATATCAAATTATTGACAGGTACATATACTTTACCTATTTTTCAAGTTCTACATGTGTTTACATTAGTTTCTTCATTTTGCATAATCTTGACCATGAGTTATGTTGCTTCCCCTAAAACACTTCATGTCTTGTGTTAAATATGTGAATGTAAGGAAATGATTGTCTGTAGTATGAGAGAAAATTTCTCCTGGAATCTGTTTGAAGCCTGTTTCTTCCTCAGTTTGTTTTTAGCTCACCTGTCACAAAGTGACAGAGTGAGCTTTTGTGATCACTCTTCGTCCGTCGTCCGATCGTCAACAATTTGCTTGTGTAGACACTAGAGGTCACAATTTTGACCTAATCTTTATGAAACTTGGTCACAATTATCATCCCAACAAAATCTAGGTCAAGTTCGATACTGGGTCATCCGGGGTCAAAAACTAGGTCACAAGGTCAATTCATAGAAAAACCTTGTGTAGTCACTAGAGGTCACAATTTTGACCTAATCTTTATTAAACTTGGTCACAATGATCATCTCAACATAATCTAGGTCAAGTTCGATATTGAGTCATCCGGGGTCAAAAACAAGGTCAACTCATAGAAAAACTTTGTGTAGTCACTAGAGGTCACAATTTTGACCTAATCTTTATGGAACTTGGTCACAATGATCATCTCAACAAAATCTAGGTCAAGTTCGATATTGGATTATTCGGGGTCAAAACCTAGGTCACAAGGTCAAATCATAGAAAATCCTTGTGTAGTCACTAGAGGTCATAATTTTGACATAATCTTTATGAAACTTGGTCATAATGATCATCTTAACAAAATCTATGTCAAGTTCGATATTGGGTCATCTGGGGTCAAAAACTAGGTCACAAGGTCAAATCATAAAAAAACCTTGTGTAGTCACTAGAGGTCACAATTTTGACCTAATCTTTATAAAACTTGCGTCACAATGATCATCTCAACAAAATCTAGGTCAAGTTCGATATTGGGTCATCCGGAGTCAAAAACTAGGTCACAAGGTCAAATCATAGAAAAATCTTGTGTAGTCGCTAGAGGTCACAATATTGGCCTTATCTTCATGAAACTTAATTACAATGTTTCTCTGAACAAAATCTAGGTCAAGTTTGATATTGGGTAATTTGGGGTCAAGTCTAGGTCACTAGATCAAATCATAGAAAATCCTTGTGTAGTGTATGTACTGGAGGTCACCATTTTAGCCTAATCTTTATGAAACTTGGTCTCAACAAAATCTAGGTCAAGTGTGAGGTCACTAGGTCAAATCACAGGGCTTGCATGCACTCCTTCGACAGGTGAGCGACCTAGAGCCCAAAGGGCCCTCTTGTTTGTTGTCAATATAACTGTCATTTTCAGCATCATCAGTGATTGTTGCTAATTATTTTACCTCCAGTGTGAACAGTTGATGGCACCTTCATTGTGAAGAGATGATTGTATACCTTCATTTTGAAGAGTCTCTGCCAGAATTTTTATCACATAATACTCCCAAAGTGTGAATGTGTATGCCTGTAATCAAAAAGCTATACATTAATTCTGCAGCCTCGTTAATTTGTCTTACATCAAATAATCCATCCAACTGTATCATCTAATGCACAATCATATATTTTTGCAAATTCTTGATTTCGTGAATTTGATGTTCTGAAGTTTTTGTGAGGTTAAATGTTCACCAATTTGATGTTCTGAAGTACATAGTGTGCGAGGTATAATGTTTGCAAATTTGATGTTTTGAAATAGTGTGCGAAGTGTAAATATTCACGAATTTGATGTTCCGAAGTAGTGCGCGAAGTGTAAATATTCACGAATTTGATGTTCTGAAGTAGTGCGCGAGGTTTAATGTTTACGAATTTGATGTTCCGAAGTAGTGCGCGAGGTTTAATGTTCACGAATTTGATGTTCCGAAGTAGTGCGCGAGGTTTAATGTTCACGAATTTGATGTTCCGAAGTAGTGCGCGAAGTGTAAATGTTCGCGAATTTGATGTTCTGAAGTAGTGCGCGAGGTTTAATGTTCACGAATTTGATGTTCTGAAGTAGTGCGCGAGGTTTAATGTTCACGAATTTGATGTTCTGAAGTAGTGTGCGAGGTTTAATGTTCACGAATTTGATGCTTTGAAGTACATGTAGTGTGCGAGGGTAAATGTTTGCAAATTTGATGTTTTGAAGTTGTGTGCAAGGTTAAATATTCATGAAGTTGATGTTGGTAGTGCCCGAGGCAATTTTCCCAATTTTTACACTCAGGAATAATGCTTTCCATGTTTTAATGCTATTGTTAAAGTTCACGACCACAATATTTTGCAACTACCAAATTTGCGAAGATAGTGAAAATTAATCCAAAATAAATACATGATTTTACAGTATATAATTATTAGGATGATTTAGTGGCTGAGATACTCCAGCAATCAAATATAGCAGTTTCTGTTGTCAGCACAAGTGTCTTTTCACTTTTAATCCTCAATTTGTTTTTTCTTCGGTAAGTTGAACTAATTACCAGACAGGCCTGGTCTAATGTGTCATACAGAATATTGCAAGCAGTGCAGTTAAATCATGTTGTTGCAAACCATTGTAACCGTGGTGATAATTTACATGTTGGCTTACAATAGGTTCTTGGCTTAGTTCCTGGGTAAATGGACTGGTTTTGTTTCCTGTTGAATACATCTACCTAGGTTATATTGTTTTCCCAGCATGAACTTGTGTTTTCTTATCTATTACAGATGAAGGTTTACGGATCTGCTCACGATCACTAACAGCCGAGCAAGCGTCGTGCTGTTCACAGGACACTGAAATGAAGTACCTGCTAGCATCAGAACAATTTATTGTACAGAATATACGTTACCAGAATGCCCTCTTAAAAGTTCTCATTTCAGAACATATGGAATATTATCAAGGTAAGAGTTGTTGCCCTTGACTGCTTTCAATCCTATACTATTCTGAAATTGAAAGAGTTGTCACCCTTGACTGCTTTACAAGCTATACCATTTTCTACTGGTAAGAGTTGTTGCCCTTGACTGCTTTCAATCCTATTCTATTATGAAATTGAAAGAGTTGTCACCCTTGACTGCTTTATAAGCTATACCATTTTCTACTGGTAAGAGTTGTTGCCCTTGACTGCTTTCAATCCTATTCTATTCTGAAATCGAAAGAGTTGTCACCCTTGACTGCTTTACAAGCTATACCATTTTCTACTGGTAAGTGTTGTTGCCCTTGACAATTTTAAATTCTGTACCCTTCTATACTGGAAAGAGTTGTCGCCCTTGACAGTTTTAAATTCTGTACCCTTCTATACTGGAAAGAGTTGTCGCCCTTGACAGTTTTAAATTCTGTACCCTTCTATACTGGAAAGAGTTGTCGCCCTTGACAGTTTTAAATTCTGTACCCTTCTATACTGGAAAGAGTTGTCGCCCTTGACAATTTTAAATTCTGTACCCTTCTATACTGGAAAGAGTTGTCGCCCTTGACAATTTTAAATTCTGTACCCTTCTATACTGGAAAGAGTTGTCACCCTTGACAATTTTAAATTCTGTACCCTTCTATACTGGAAAGAGTTGTTGCCCTTGACAGTTTTAAAGCCTGTATCCTTCTATACTGGAAAGACTGTTTTAAATCCAATACCATTCTGTCACAGTAATATATAAGACGTTAAAACTAAAATGTAGTTTAATTCATTATTTGATATGACATGTTTATTTGAATGTAAGTGTAAAATGCACTGTTAGCAGTTTGAAAGTTGATCAGATCAGAGATGTTGAACTTTAGCGGTTTCGGTACATTATGTGGTCAACCTGTACTGGTTGGGGACCACACTTATAAATATACTGGTAGTGAACTCGCATACCAGTATAATTTTTGGAAGATCCAACTTAGGTAACGTCATTGTACTCGCTCACTGTCCTTGATCTTCGTTAAGTGTGTTTATATTTGTCTTTGCGATTAACATCAATAACATGAATTACCATCATTTCAATAACCGCAGATATTCATTTAGCTGCAAAATGATGCATAAAGTAATGAGGATATTTGCTAAGCATTTATGATCTCAGTAATACTGTATATTACAATTAACAAATATCCGTCTACGATATTTCCTGTCTGGTAATGGTTTCAGAAGTTTTTTTGTTATTTATATAGTTCTGTATGATTTTATAACTGACATATTATGTCTTATAAAACAATGGGAGTTTCATCTCAATTTAATGAAATATTATGTGAATACAAAAAGCAATTAAAGTATCAATTATGTTGTGACTGTCTGATGTATTGCTTTTCAATGAAATCTTAGAAAGACACCTGGGTGTTTAGAAATTGTTTGACAAATAGTTTGTGCTTTCTCAACCAATTAATGTTGAGTTGTTAGCTAGAATGAAAAAGTCGCTTCCATTTCTGATGCTGTACTGTTAATACAGTACAACTGCCTTAAATTAATTCGAATTGGGCAAATTGTTCAAGCCATTTACATGGTCCAGGCATACTAAATACATCATCATTTTAAAGGACCAAATTTTTAGAACCTGTTCAAGGTTTTTAATGCGTTCAAGAAAAAGCTTTTGAGGTATCCCAAATTCTACTGAATTATTACCCTTTATGCTAATTGGTTTATCCAGTACTTTGATTTTCTTCATACTTATTGGTTTATTCAGTACTATGATTTTCTTCATACTAATTGGTTTATTCAGGACTATGATTTTCTTAATGCTAATTAGTTTATTTAGTACTATAATTTTTTTCATGCTAATTGCTTTATTCAGTGCTTTGATTTTCTTCATGCTAATTGGTTTATTCAGTACTATCATTTTCTTCATACTAATTGGTTTTATTCAGTACTAGGATGTTAACATCCTAATTGGTTTATTCAGCACTTTGATTTTCTTCATGCTAATTGATTTATTCAGTACTTTGATTTTCTTCATGCTAATTGGTTTATTGAGGTTTATTCAGTACTTAGATTTCAATACATTTGGAATGCCACATCCAAGTTAATAGGTCCAAAGTGTCTTCATTTAAGGCTAAAGTTAATAGGTCCAATATTTGAGTTTACATGGTGCTGATCAATATGATTTCATTTTAGGCTATTAAAACATTCGGGGGAGGGGGGAGAGGACACCTGGTGAATGACATACCTTCAGGCAGTTTTGATTGTCATATGCCTTTTAATCATTCATGATTCACTACATATTTCTAACATCAAAAACAATAGGCTACACCTATTATTATCAATTATGCTCCATCTTTTTAATGATGTCAAGCTGTAATCATATTTGCATAAATTATGCTAATTAGGTGCAAATAAGGTTATTACTATATGTGAGTATGAATATTAATGTGTTGTTAGATGTAGAAGGAATAAACACATGCATGTATTATAATTTAAAAATCCTTATAGTTAGGCCATTAGAAGCATAATTTTAGTGCCAAACTATCATCTTGATATGACGTAATATTTATAATACATGTATATACTTCGACGGTCCTCAATTGCAGCGAGTGATAAGAGCGTTGTCCGCCTCGGGAATGGAGAATTGGGGGTTATGATCCTATGTCCCAACCAACCAAAGTCGTTAAAAATGATACTGATATATTTCCCTTACTTAATCCTCTGCATCATTTATGAGGATAATTCCAGGTAATTACTGGTTGCCCTAGTGTCAGGATAATGTGACTGAAATATATATGTATATTTCAAAAAAAAGTTTTAGTAGTCCAGTAAAAAATTGGGGAAAAAGTATGATAATTAACTTGTAGTTGTAATTAGTCTTGCCTTATTCTACCAACGTGAATAATACAAGTACCGGTAGGTTACATGAAACATTTGTTTCAAATTGATGCTGGTTGTTTCATTTATGTTTGTTATTCTCGAATTATGTAAAACTTCACATAGGTTTCTATTTCTTTTTCTTCATTTATAAAAAAAATGCACAGTTTTTGAAAGTTATCTTTTCTGACAGACGAGTTAGATAATAGAATCCCTCATGAATTTTATGTTTTTTAAACAATTTTAATTTTTTCCCAGTTTTTTTCTCTCTTAAGAAAACAGAATCTCTCGATATGTTGTAGATATTTTCTTCAATTTTTGGCATATTTGACAACAAAATAACAAATAATTGTTTACAGTTTCTCTATAATAATATATAACAAATATCCTGAAAGATTTCTGGATGAATGGATTTGTCTAGAAAATATTAAATACTGTAAAAATAATCACTTTCGTGGACAGGAAATGTCATGGATTTTTGTCACAATTTTGTGTTTAGAAATGAAGGGACACTCCTTATGTTCTGACTACTTCTGAAGTCGATTCAGCATGAACATTCTAAATGTGCAGTTACAAAGTTGCAAGATTAATCAGCCAAATCAAGCGATGGAATTTAATCTCCCACTTAAATTTATGATTATACTATATTGCATGCAGACAAAGAACATAAAATAAACAGCAGTTCTGTTTTATCAAAGCACTTACAGAAATTGTAAACTTTACATTTAAATTCTATATAATTTTCTCAACAACTGCAAATTTGTGACAGATATTGTTTGAAAGGATTCATTAACTGAATCAGTATCAATATTGCAGATCCATGAACCACACTTTAGGTTCTAAAAAAATTACAAAGGATTTTAATTTGAACGTAAATTTATGATTACGTAAGTGCTTTGCTAAAACAGTACCCTGTAAACTATCAGATATCTCCAGGAACATATTTTAAAAGTCGTTGTTATCTTTATTGTTTGAAATTTTCAACTGGTATACAGTATTGTTGTAAAGAAAATTTGATGTTGTTTTTGTGTTGAAGTTTGATACTAACATAATGAAGAGAACATGATTGTCTTGTTGTTTTGTATGTTGTTTTTGTTTTACGAACACCGCTATGTCTGCAGCATGCACATCTGATTACATAAAACCACAGGAGTTTAATACTTGAGACATTTTGGGCGGGAAATATTATATTCACATGTTTTGTCCACTCTACAGTGAACGCAGCATTGTACAAATTCCTGTGAATTTTTTTTGTAATTTGTTTGTTTGAAGCTTTCTACTTAATGTCGACTGCATGAATAGTTATGTAGTTCGAATAATAATAATCAGCTAATTTGAGATAAATTACCAGTTCTTTGGTGTAAAATGTTTACTTGTAACTTGCGAAACCATAACAGATGATGATTTAAATTACAGTATAACCTCCCAAGAGCGGCCCTCTGTAGAGCAAGAATCTCTCTAAAACAACACCTTCAAAATTTACTTTAGCTGATATTTACTATAAATTTAACCTCTGTAGAGCAAGAATCTCTGTATAATGGCCAATATTTGCAGCTCCCAAAGGGTGTTGCTCTACAGAGGTTGTACTGTACTTCCAGCAATGTTATCTCTTCCAAGTCCTAAAAAATGTATACAGTATGGTATGTAACTCATTGTAACATTGCATGGTGAGGCTGGTTTATTTACCTGTAAAGAGAATACCAAGAAATGTAAAATTAAAAAAAATGTTCAAAAGCTTGTTACAAAATTAATTTCTTCTGTCGGTAAGCTTGTTTAACAAATGATGTATTACTTCTTCTGGACTTGTTTTTATTTTCATCGGTATAACTTCATGTTGAACAGGATCTTTATTAGAATTTACAACTTTAGGACACTTGAAGATAATGTCTGCCTCTTTTCCGCTCGTCTTCCGTCTGCATTTGGTCACTTTGCCCTACCTTTGTTCATGGTATGACTAATTTTCCGCATCATCTTACAGAATATTTCGACCAAGTTTTAAGCAGGAAGATTCTCAAGTGTTTTCCATTGAGATGATCAAATTAGGCTTGTAAACAGAAGTATTTGAACAAATAGTGATACAGAATGACTTGCTTGTATTCAAGAGGACAAAATCTATCTCCCTATTGAAACTCTTCAATTTCAAAAAGTCATGGAGGAAGGAATGTCATTGATTGCATTCAAATTTAAATAAATATTTACTAGAAAATTCAATTTTCAAAATGTTGTGAAATATTCTTTATTTTGAATGGATGAATTGGCTCAGTTATCCCGTTGTTTGAAATGTTTGTTTAAGTTTCCACTTAATATGACCTAGACTGTTTATTGTTGTTGAATGCATGTGGTGCATTTGGTGCGCCAGATTGAATGAGGTAGTACATCCAAGCGGAATGATTTGTGGATTTACTTTTATATCCTATAAATATTGTATTACCCATTTTATTATGCAATACGCACTCGTGATTTAATTACTACGCATGCAAACTCTTGACTGTGCTTTATTCTATGATAAAATGCAGATACATATTCATTAATTCTTAAACACGACTTGACAAAAAAAAATACTGAAAAAAGATTAAACCTTCCAATAAAGACTGGTAATTATGGTATACCTTGCATAATGCATGTACTATTTATATAGCACATACAATGTACATAATGAAGTTTATAATTATAGTAATTGAACCATTATCTACATGCCTGATTTCTTATAAAACTCTTCTTTATCCTTCATTCTATATTTTACACGCTGTCTTGGGTCGTTTAAAAACCATTAAAATATCCACAATTGCCTTTAAATGTATACAAATATTTGTAAAGTGTATTTAATTATTGTAGAAAAAAAGTTGATAAAATTATAGGCATATATTAGTTTTCTTTTCAAAATCTTTCAGCAGATCTAAATATAGAAAGATTACATCAGTTAATAATTTCACAATCAAAGAGGGGTTGTTACATATATTATACAGTTTATTTAACATTTAAAAGGGTTGTCACATAAGCTACGCAGGTACAGTACCGTATATCAATGAATTAGGTCACTTTTGCGATCAGCATTTAATTTCCTTTTAAGTTGACATTTCATCATAGTCAAACATAGGTATAAATAAACATGGAGTAATTCTTTTGTTAGTGTGTTACCATGCTGATTATAATGGTGACAATATAATAGCGACAATGTCCATTGTCCGGACTTAGAATCCAAATATAACGATGACTCAATAATTATACGGTAGACTTAATAATATACCAGCTTGATCAGTTAGTTTTCTGTCTTCACTATTTGCCACCATGATTTATATAAATACCGAGACCACATATCCAATTATAAAGTCAAAGATATATGTATGTAACTTTTCAATAGCTTTTAAATTGCTCTCTATGAAAGAAACCAAGTTGTGTACCTATTTAAGGATTGCTCGTATACTCACCGTGAATTACTTGTGAATGAATAATTATTTATTTTTATTATGAACTTCCGAAGTCAGTACTTGTAGTTTTCTATTGTACCGAAAATGCTACATTTATATAATTACCCGTATTTTGTGGTATTTGGGATCGACCACAATGCAACATCCTATGTACGCCACTCAGTTGATGTTGGTACTTAGAGTACGCACTTGTTTAGAAAATTGCTAGTTATTTATACAAATATTTTCCTATTGCCTTGATCATTTAAGTATGAGGAAATAATTCATTGACTGTAATATGAATAATCTGTCTGTATTTGAGTTCAATGAGTACTCGGCTGGTATAGGGTGTGCGGCTGAAAAATTATCATTTTAAGTGTCCTCGATTAATATTTAGATGTGCTTAATGTGTCAAAGGTTTGTGTATACGTCATAATTGGGGTACTTCTTTTTTGGTTGCGGACATAAAACCCAAAATAAGTTGAACTTAAACTACCGGTAATATTGGACTCATGGATACCACTATAACATGAATAGATATGTAACATACGTTTATAATCATGTTAATTAAAGTATACATACTTTTTCAGACAAAATTTTACAGTTTCAAAAACTTGTCGTTATAATCCATCTTAATGTTTAACTTGTATTCTGGGCGCAATTTAACAACTTGTGTTTGTTGATTTACGACTGAACATGGTGAATATATCATGGCTTTTTAATGTTACAATTTGCGCTTCAATGATTTTAAGTTTATATTAAAACTTCATTCATGCCATATTCTGTACAGTATCCTGCATAAAATTGCATTTTACACTGGCAGTCAAAGGTAATGCATTGTCATATACCTTATTCCCTAACTATAGCTTGACTCAACATAAACACCTGAGTCCGTAACTGTAGTTCAACTCAACAAAACACCTGACTCTGTAACTATAGCTCAACTCAACATAAAACATGACTTCATAACTATATCTCAACTCACAATAAAACCTGACTAATTAACTATAGCTCAACTCAACATAAAACATGACTCCGTAACTATAGTTCAACTCAACAAAACACCTGATTCTGTAACTATAGCTCAGCCCAACAAAACACCTGATTCTGTAACTATAGCTCAGCCCAACAAAACACCTGACTCTGTAACTATAGCTCAGCCCAACAAAACACCTGATTCTGTAACTATAGCTCAACTCAACAAAACACCTGACTTTGTAACTATAGCTCAACTCAACATAAAACACCTGACTCTGTAACTATTTAATCCTTTAAAACCTACACATTTGGGACTGACATGGTTTGTAGGGGTTCCATACCTGAAAAATAATTAATGATACAATGAAATGGAACACAACGCCATCTGGAATGAGGTGTCCAGAGTGATTAATATAAGTTGGAAAAACTTGTTACACAATCGACCTAAAAGAAATTAGTATAAACGAACAATATGAAAAATAATGTCACAGTTCTTTTGCTGTTGAGTATATTTTGAAGTGCAGGAATGTCTAAGTTACTGAATGACAGTGTCTGCCGGTACGAAAGGATTAAAGCTTAGCTAATTGTTATAGCATTTTCAAAAATATTTTAACATTTAATAGGGTACAGTTCTATTGAAATACTCATATTTCAATTATGTGTCTTTATTAATTAAACCTCTATTATATATTGAAGATGATAGGGGTATATCATATATCAACGATGATTGGTACAGATTTAATTAGTTTATATAAGTTTTTCTAACGAGAAAAGAATTCTCCGGTTATTGGAAATAGTTTTCGTATGTAAACAAGTGATCTACTGTACATATATATTTTATCATTCCACTATTTAATTGGTATAATTTATTTTAACTTCAAACAAACCTATTTCTGTGATTTGTAAATGGACGTATATAATATCACAATCTCATGGTTGTAACTAATATGTCGCTCGGGTAAATAAATATTAGACCAATTTAAGCTGGCTAGTTCGGTAGTAACTCGATTACTCCCCCCAACTTTGTCATCATTATTACGACTCTTTCTTCGTCTTTATTTGTCAAACTAATAAGCTGGCATATTTCACATTCATTAAAGCCATAGCGGGATACTTGTTGTACATAGTTTCACATTTACCCTCTATTGACACAGTGTTTAACTAATTTGATCTATTCAAGCCAAAGATTATCAAATTTCATTATATTGTACTTAATCTTGTTTATTTTGGCTAGATTTAAATGTTACACGTACCAGGAATTGACAACCGCGATGAGGTCACCCTGCGTGTAAATATTTTAATAAGTGAAATCACACTTTTAGTTCATGGTAAACTACGATTGACCCTTTATAATGATCTCCTGTCTATTTATGGGCCATTTACGGCTTTAATCTGATCACTGTGTCACTTTATTGGACCGCCCACCTCATGTCTAGTAGGCGTAATTTGTAGGTGGTGGTTTACGGACAACTCAGAATGAGTGTAAAATAGTGGATATCTACACCTTGAAATGACAGTCACTCTGCTTGGTGATTATTCATGCCCACATAAATGGATCATTATAATTTAGTGTTGTTTAACCTATTATAATTTAGTGTTGTTGAACCTAATTATAATTATGTACTGTTTAACCCATTAAAATTTAGTGTTGTTTAACCTATTAGAATTTAGTGTTGTTTAACCCATTATAATTTTTTAACAACGTGAATTAAAACTATGAGGGGCAATAAACTATATTTTAGGCCTAAACAAATCTAATTTAAAAGTACCCAAAGTCTCCCAGTCAGATTACAAATGTAATTAGTACTTGAAATGTATGTGCAGCTCCAACATGGTCGTATATACATGTATGATATATGTGTCTGGGGCACGATGGCCGCTTAGTTTAAAAGATAAAATAATATTTTTGTAGGTCAAGATAAATATTATGATAGTGACAGTAAATCTCCAGTGAAAGTTACAGCTGGGTGTGTTCAAGGGTTAGGTCAATTGTATGTAATTAAAAGTTTTATATCTTTACTGTCTGTCAGTTTACTGTCTGATTTAACCCAGACTATATACTGGTAACATCCGACTATATCAGGTAGTGGGTATCATGTGGAAACAGATGGTGACTATGTGGTGACTGTGTAGTGACTGTGTGATAACTGCGGTCATTCGAGAGGCTGTCTGTACGTGGGTGGTATGTTTGACCACAAGAATACTGTGTTACTGACACCTTATCATATCTTACCACTTTAAATCTATGATCCCCAGCTAGGTCCAGGCTTGCATAGTTCAAGTAAGACACATGCAGTCAACCTACACCACATGCATTTATGTTTATTCAGGTTTAAAAAACACTGTTTCTCAACAGTTTTTCAGTTATATACAGCAGTCGATTCACCTAACCAGTTTTCCTGGACTGTATAACCCGAACTAACTTACCCTTGGACAAAGAACCAGCAACTTCTCCACATGTGGAAGATGATATACAATATCATAGTCAAATTTTCAGTCTAAACATACAGTGGCAGAACATTCCCTGATGGTAGGTCATAATTTCCAACAGCATGTAGAAATGACATGTTGGTGTTTTGGTTGTTATTTCTTGCTCAGTAATTAAGTTTCTTATCCAGAGCCAGGGCAATATTCGCTATCATATTGATGTTCTCTTATTATAAGAGATATTCTTTATTAAATATGATTATTGCCTCAAGTTGTATGGAATTGTAATCTTCACCTAATAGATCCTTTGTGCCAGTGACAAGTGTATTTGTGATATGCATTGCAATCAAAGCACTGACAGGATCATGTATACAAGACATCAAAATCAAAGCACTGACTGGATCATGTATACAAGACATCAAAATCAAAGCACTGACTGGATCATGTATACAAGACATCAAAATCAAAGCACTGACTGGCTCATGTATTAAAGACATCAGAATCAAAGCACTGACTGGATCATGTATTAAAGATATCAGAATCAAAGCACTGACTGGATCATGTATTAAAGATATCAGAAACAAAGCACTGACTGGTCCATATTAAAGATATCAGAATCAAAGCACTGACTGGTCCATATTAAAAATATCAGAATCAAAGCACTGACTGGACCATGTACTAAAGATATCAGAATCAAAGCACTGACTGGACCATGTACTAAAGATATCAGAATCAAAGCACTGACTGGCCTATGTACATACGTTACAAACAAAGTGCTGACTGGCATATTTTGACATATAATGGAGAAGTCAGTGTTTGATATTTAATACTGACTGTAAATGAATTGCTTTGCATTTGAGAAATGACAAAATTAATTCAATAGCTTTTCACCTATATATCAAGGGGATTTTTTTGCAAGTGGAATGTCTTTTCAATGATGTAAATTAAACTGTCACAACATCCGAAAAATGAAGATAAGCAAGTGCAACATCAGAAAATCTTGAAAATGTAATTTCACACTTGATATAAGAGATTCATGTAATAGAAAACTACATTTATAGTAGATGATGCAATTACAGTAAAGTTTCGCTAATAAGACCACTTTGATTATTTTGAAATCATGCAGCTTTTTGCCAGTTTAAGGTCCCGAGGTATTAAATTTAGAACAAAGGTCCACTAATAAGACCGATTCGCTATTAAGACCGATTCGCTATTAAGACCACCCTTTTGACTGGTCTTATTAGCGGAACTTCACTGTATTAGTTATATGCTGTTGTAAGTAAGTAATATTTGCAATGGATTAATTTTCTTTGATTTCGCGGATGAAGTACGGTAGATCGCGAAATTAAATTCCCTAAAAAAATTTACCGCAAAATATGTAACAAGAGCTTTTTCTTTCAATATTTTAAATCCATGAATTTAAGAAACCTCCAAATTACCATTTTATTAAAATCCGTGAAATTTAATACCTACAAAAGTTTTTGTAAAATGATCTTACAGTAGTGCATTGAAAGGTATGTGGTCGTATATTATACTCCACAAGCTGTAACTTCAACCTCACTCCAGTAATTATCTAAATTCCTTTAACGTATAGAATTTTACTTTATTATTATATATATAATAAATTTGCATTTATTTTGTGTAAGGAAACCACTGCTCTATTTTGAATGTTTAAAAAAGCAGTTACAATATACTATACTAATTGGATAATGCGGTTGAAGTAATTGCTTGGTGTAAATTTACTGGTTGTTTTTGGAAGACCCAATAAATTCAGTTGAATTAGAGCTGAAGAAATTATATTTCAATTACTTTTATTGTCAGATCTTTTGCGCAGATCGATATTAATTTTGATTTATTAATTATCATTTCATGTTGTTGATAGTAAACTTTTTATTGTACAAAATTATTTACCTGGAACTAATTAAACCTCATGTGTTTTCATTATTGGACCTGAAAAATGTTTTGACTGGTTCGGATAACAAATCTGATTGGACGAAGGATAATATAATCAATCACACATTTTCATGCAGTCCAGGTAAATAGTTTCGAACAGTATTGCGTAGCACTTTTAACATGTCATCCTTGAATACCGGTATCCGTGGTATCCGTGCATATCCGTTGTCCAATCAGAGTTGTTATTTAAACTTTTCAAAACATTCTTATGGTAAAATAACGAAAACACACGGGGATTTTGAAATTAATGACTGGTCAAAAATGTTCGACTATACAAGAATTTGTTTCTCCTGATTTAAAAAGTGAAGTTGTTAGGATGTGTTCTGTTTAAAATTGTAGCAGAATTGTTATAAAACGTTATTATAAATGCTAGATCTATTAGGAATGTGTTGTAATAATTAAGTTACCATGCGTAACACTATACCTGTACAGCATTACCTGATTGATGAATTCTGTCACTATACTAAGTCAAAGTCATTCACCGAAAATTAATCGCATACGGGGAAAAAAATGATTAAGTGCCGTCCCACAGACATTTTATGCAAATTGATCCAGTAGGCTCAAATTATATAACCTGTCTTCTAATAGACCAACTGGGGTATTTTAACGCCCTTGAATATTTTATTTGATGAATATGAAACTTCCTTCAGTTTAGTTGCCCTTTACTTATATTTCAAATAATTATACAACTAAGATCTTTTACTTTACTTAAGAAGATAAAAAAATACCAATTTCTCATATATTTGCATGGATTTCAGTGTGTTATAATGCTTATACCGGTAGGTATTATTTTAACTTAAAAAAATTTAATAGGGGCTGCACATTTGAGTTGATCCTTGAAACACGTCCTACGGGTCTATGGTTGTTAAAGAGTGTCAGGGTTCCGTTAAAAATGGTACTCAGGTCCCTTAATGTTTGGCCTTCCATATTTAAGGGTTACTGTGGTATCTTTGACTCAGGTTTGCCCAATATCAGGATAACATAACTGGTGTAATAAGTATCCTGGGGTAGTATTCAATATTGATCTTACTCGACTTAAGGATAAGGACAACCAATCAGATCGCACAATATTTAACTCTTGGTCAGTAACAGACAATATGATTGGCTATCCTTATTCTCAAATTAAATAAGATCAATACTGAATACTACCCCTGTTCTCTGCATGGCAGAAATATTGAGAGGGGTGTTCAAAAACCATCATACCTATGCCAGCTACTGTACTATGATTAAAACAATGAATTGACGTGTCTCACATCCCAACACTGACGTTTCATTACAGACCCTAGTATCAGACATATTATCTCCATTTGCTGCAATCTCTGATACAAATTTTGCCATATTGGTATAGTACGGCAAATTTGACCTGATCCTGACCTTTATGCATGAATATATTACAAGGTTCTTGCGTTGAATAAATTTCGGCGAGCAGATTGTTTAATATCGGTCTTTTAGATTTATGTTGGTATTACACCTGTACGTCTTCGTGATACTGCCCGCTTATGAAAACATACAACTGCGGTTTTAAATATACAAATGTAGACAATATAATTATCAGCTGTTAAATTATGCTAATAGAAGGTCAAGAAGCGTGTCAAATTCTCAGTTCTATATATTATTATTTCCAGAAATTGGCCTTTTAAAAAAACTTATATTTATGGATATCATAAATAACGAACGTAAAATCACCTATCATGCAAGTGTAGTTTTAATGGTACAATTCTTCATTGATCTGTTTCTGATATATAAATGTTCAGTAAAATTCAGAAACAAATAATTTATGAACCATTAAAATGAGCTCATCAGCCCTACACTAATGGAACGTTACAGTTTAATGCACTCTAATAATATACTAACAATCGGCAGAAAATCTTAAATAACATGGTTTCAGTTTTATTAGATATTTTATTGAGACGTCACATAAAACATTCACGGATATAAAATTAGTAGTTAAAGCCTTTATATAATATGCCAATCCAAACAGTATTATTTCTAGTGCACTTTAGTAATATATGTAGTCTTAGAAATATAATCATTACCAGTATACCGAAACATAAGGGGTTGGGCTTTTTGCGTGTGTGCATATGTGCGTGTGTGTGGGAGTCTTTAAATCCCACACTTACAGTATTTCAGTCATAAACAAAATGGAAAATATTATAAACCGGTACATTTGTATACCAGTCACATTTTCCTGACAAATTATGGAGCACCAATTTTTGATCCCCCACATTCCCCCAGGAAGGTAGGTGTTGAAAGCATAGGCTAGACTCACTCCTGTGGGACTGGGGGACATTATGCTATAATCTTCTAAATATGTCTGCCAACAAACAGTTGTCTCAATAGTCCAAGTAAAGTTACATAATTATAGGAATAATCACATTGACACTTTACTCAATGGAGATGAATTTTGACACCATTAACACCATCTCCATGGCATGATTGACATATTTCATGTGCCTTCTTTGTTCCCATACATACCATGCATCGTCACATTTATACCTTGTTGAATCAGGTCAGTCACCTGTTTACATAACATTGTGTATATAAACATTACAATTTCTCTTATTAATTTATAAATGTTACATTAAGTATATATATGAGTGTATGGCTTTGTGGAAGGGTGTGTTGGTACTGGTTATAGAATAGTATGTCCAGGAAAACTGCTTAATTGAAATGGCTGCTGCATTAAACCGAAATAATTAATGTAGTGACAGGAAAGTACAGTACAGATATAGGTGTATTTCTAGGTTATGCATGTTTATGTACTTTAACCATAGGGTTCATACAGTTAATCCCCCCCCCCTTTAGCTACCCAAGTTGGAAATTTACCTATACTAGCACAGTGTAAAGCCAGTCCAGAACTTCTAACGTCTGTCAATTATTGAACATCTGGTGGGGGTCACATCACCTACAGGAATATACCTATGATTTGGCACGTTTTAAATGGTTGAAATGCACAACTACCTCAGATCCTGGCGAATCATTCAATTTTGAGGGGTTTATAAAACAAAGGTTTGATTGCGTTCTGTGATATGTGCAGTATATCAATTTTTTGAATCACGATATTTTCCCCTGATACAACCAGGATTTACTGGCATGGAATCAAAACAAAACAATATGAAAAAATATGATACGGCTCCATGACAGGTGCCTCTAGACATCATTCATGTGATTAACTCTATGGAAATCATTGTCCTATATATGATATACGATATATTGAGATACATCTAGACGTCCAGACAGTAATAAGTAGGAATTTATCCAACTTGAAACCTTGTAATGATATTAATGAATATTAAAAAGATGATTTTGAAGTATGTTGATTATAGGTAGATATAGCTTACGTTTTAATCATCAGCTGATCCATGGTTTATTGTTGTATTCAGGTAAATAATAATACCTGTATAGTTTATATGCTTGCGTTATCGACTGCAGTTTTTTATCCAATCAACTGCCAGAGATTTTAAAAGTTATATATATATATTGTGGCCATTTGTTTGTAATAAATTCACAGTATTTAAATTTTGCTTAATTGTTATTAAATTGGCTGGCCTGATTAAGTAATTAAGTGCTTATAGAAATTAAATGCCACATACCTAAGATGGTTCTTGGTTCTATTCCCTGATTGCATGACACAATAATTTTTTCTAAGATGACAGTGAAATTCCAGTGGATGTCCACCAGGAATTCCACTGGAATCTTTAAAAATTATGTATGGTGTTTTACTATGTTTTATTTTATTATTCATGATCATTAATTCTAGGAAACGGGGTTAGACATTTGTTTATAACGATTGAAAAGCAAGGTTATTAAAACTTAATTTAAAAGAGTTATTTGAGTACAGTCTTCCAAAAATAGGATTTACATAGTAAATAGTTTAGTCCATTAATGCATTTTAAGTGAAATGGTTTACAATTAAGTCGTACCTCGAGCTATCTGATATATCAATATTTCAACCATACATTAAATTACATGAAATACATTAACTTTGAATGTAAAAAAGACATTTGTCAAGTGTTCCATGTTACATGTGTTTATTTAAACCTGTGAACTTTGAGCAATTTGAAAGCTATGTGTTGGTCCATCACCTATTTGTTAAAGTTGAAATAGAAAAATTAAACGGCCTTTCATGGCGGTGGTATGGATACACGATCTGACTAAACTTATCTTACCCTTGATTGAATTATTAACGGAAAATGGAGATTTATCTTCAGTAGACCCGCCCTTACGAGAGTCTCTGCGCAAATAACAAAAAGAAGTTTATGGCCAATTATGGTGAAACCAGCACGAAACCATTCAAGTGAGTGATAGGAATTCTGTTGTATTGTGTGTTTCACTACTGGATAAGTCTTTAGATGTCTGGGCATGTGGCGATCTATTGCTATTGAGATAAAGATCGAGGAAGGAAAGCTCATTCCGTCTGAAATATTTTAGAGGCTCCGAGTTAATTCTGAAATGTTTTTTCAATGAAAACAAATGAACTTAAAAAAAACCTGAACTTAAATCTTGTTATGCAGTGTTAAGTACACAAACATTCCAATGAAAGGTTAAATTGTCATATAAAACTGTATTTATGGTTTAATTTATTATGATGTTTTGTACATCGGAATTACCGTAAACAATGTAAATGAGTACCTTGTATGTCAAATCCCAGCTCAAGTTTAGTACGGAGAATTTGACATAACTCTTAATGTTCTATTAGAATAATTAAACTACTGATATATTTCTATATTTATAATCCCGGCTGTATGTTTTCATTAGCAGGAAGTATCACGAAGACACTGCATGTGTAATACCAACACAAATCTAAAGGACCGATACAACACGATTTGCTCGTGGAAATTTATGTATTCAACGCTAGAACCTTTTAATATATTCATGCATTAAGGTTAGGATCATGTCAAATTATCTGTGCTATAGTATGTGTTCTTAAATTATTGAAAAATTACAAACAATTTGTCAAAGGTAAAATATCATAGTCAATATTTATAGTTTATCTCCCTTAGTATTCAGGTCAATATGTGACTTAATATACAAGTTTTAATACTGCGGAATACAGGCAAATGTGTACTTAATGAAACTGTACAATAAATATAATTGAGTCACCCTATGATTGATGATTTCAGCTAAGATTTCCTTGTACTGTTATTTTAAACATACCAGCAGACTGGTGTGTTATTCACAAAACATCTTAAGGGAAAACTTAGGATTTTCTTAAAATCTTAAAATTTCCTTAAGTGTACCAGCTAAACAGGAAAATCAAGATTTTTAATTGTTTACATAGTTAAATAGCATTATTTGAAGAGTTACAATAATCACAAAGAAAACATAGGGTATTCTTCGTTTCTTGGGAAATATGTGCAGCTCAAGTTTTTAAGTCAAAATATTTAAGTTTTTCCTTAAGATGCTTTGTGAAAACATGATTATTTATACTTACCAGCAGACAGGCCTATACACACACAGTGAACCAGCATGTACCTAACATGAGAAATGAGTCCAACTCGCATACATCAAACATAAAATGCAAATTAAGGTGATATGATAACAATCTGGGGAAGCAAATGTTCATTATTTTCTTTAATATATGCCAAGATAAGATGTATTTTACTTTGTATTTGAGCATTGTTATCAAGACAGGTGAAAAAATTATTTTAAAGGTGTACAACTCATGTTTTTATTCAAAAGTTTAAAAAGGTGTAAAGACTTCGTACAATGATTTTAAGAAGGATAATAATATTGTTCATTTCATGTGACCAATGAAAAATTACTAACAAATTTAAATATGCACTTCATTGGCTGAACAATATCATGCTAATTGAAAATTTTTGACGGCCTGTCGACCATTTGAATTACATACATATGGAAGGTAGTGAGTTTGAGCTTCTTGTTTTAGTTTAAAAAAGTCAAAGACAAAGTCAAAATTTATTTATTGTCAGAAATTGGGTGCAAAAATAAGTTGTTTAAATTGTTTCATTGAAATATTATGAACAAATTTCAAGAACATGCCCAGACTTGTAGAATCGGCTAAGTCAGTTTTTGACTGTCAACTTAAATGTTTAGATTCAATAACAGTGATTTCCACTCTGGTTGTATGTTCCAACTGTGCTGTGCGATTGGGTGCTTTACATTAATGTTTTCTTGTGTTCTTTTGTGAAATCGCTGGCTTAGAATGAGAAAGTCGTAAGTGCTACTTGCGACCTTATAAGACTCATGCATATTTGAAATCTGCATTACAAGGCGCTTGTTATGAGCCTATTTTCATGAAAAGCGGAACAGGTCATGTTGACCAAACTGAAGTTGAAATAGCTTGTTTTTCCATACGTATATAAAAAGCATATTTCAGACAGTTTTCTTGTTTTCTCAAAATATCAATTTTGTACTTACGACCTTCTAATTCTAAGCCAGCGATACGTCAGCCATGAGTGCCATATTAGAAGTTTTCAGCTGTGTGCATACTGCATGACACATCACATATGTATTTGCATGTGTGTAGAAAAACTATAGTAGTTTTTAACCTTGAAAATTTGGTTACATACAATAATTTTTGTCTCCTCATGTTTTCATGTAAACATGAAATGAGTGGATAAAATGTTTTTGGCTTGACTTTTTTGAGAGAAGAAAAAGTTTACATACATTTCAATAAAATTAATTTGTTATGGCTACCGCTAGTTTGATTCTTTCTCTTAAAGAAAAATATATTACGTTTTGTATTAAATTCACACCAACTAGTTGTTTAACCCTTAAAATAGTTTGACCTATCCACACTGTATATAGTATTTAATGAAAGTATAGTCAATGTTACATAGTGGATGAGGTGATTTATCTCAACATAGTTCGCAGTAAACCGTTCACCTTTTATACATCACTTACTATAGTGAGATGTTGTCAGCGGGCAATGAAAAAGTCTAGACTGTGATGGCGGAACACTAACAGTTGTTACTGTCATCTGTAACCTTACCTGATCTCATAAAATCTCCCGTCTGATGATACACTTGTAAAATCTCCTGTCTGATGATACACTTGACTGTTCGGGCTTTTATACTTTGAATAAAACTGCAAATTTGGATGAGAATATCGTTAGAGTTGACAATAGCTTAGTAACCAGTGTTATAAGTAAGTGTGAACTAATAAATAGGAAATCAATCCAGCGTATTTATCAATCCGCTGTATGCTGTAAGCTGTAAGCTTGAATGGGCTCTTTGATAGCATAAAACCGAGCGACATCTACACGGACATGATGACCATTTATCTAAATTATCTATAGCTATTATCTGGAGTTTAGGCTTACTTCCTTTTATAGTAAATGATCTTCAGTCAGCTACTTTAAATGTAAAACATCCTGCAATTTCTCTAGGGGGTCGAAACCAATTCTTTTTTCTTAGCAAAGGGTCTGAGTGGTCAGATTCAATATTGACCTTATTTAATTGGAGAATAAGGATAGCCAATCATATCGCCTGTTACTGACCAAGAGTTTAATATGGTGTGATCTGATTGGTTGTCCTTATCCTTAAGTCAAATAAGAGCAATTATTGAATACTACCCCTGACCAGCTTTATTTGCTCAAGTGGTGTCCAACTAGCTCTTTTTGTAGAGGGGCATTCTCATCAGACTCTTAGCCCTGTCAAACTCATTTTTGTGAAAATTTCAGGGGGTCTAGAAAATCAGGATCCCCACATGTATAGGCCTATATGAAAATAATAAATGAAGTGTTTTCTTCTAAATCTTCCTTGACTCATTTTCTGTTGAAACCTTGAGAAGTGCAATGTCTGCGAATTATTCCATCTTTTCCTGTTTATGTAATTGTACTTCAGTACAGTTTCGCTTTAAATTCTACTCTCTATTTGAATTAATTCTGTTTTAATTAAATTCCAATTTTAATTTTGTTGATTTAGCTTTGTTTATAAGACGTGTTTACAAGCTTCAAGTTAGGAACAAGTTGGTCTACATCACGTCAGGAACCAGTTGATGCTTCATCATGCTTAATGCATTATTGTTGTTTTCTCCAGCCAGGTACTGCGCAGCAATGGGGGATAATCACATGTTTTATCATCAGTTTATAGTAGATAATCTACCATTTTACACCTTCACAACATAACTGAGAAGGGTGTGTGGGTGTTTTTTATTGTTTGATAAAAGCTTGTCATTGCATTACCATGGTAACAGACTGTACAGACTGTCTGCAATATCAACAATATCAAAGCACTGAAAGTATTTCTTATTTTAAAGAGTTTCCTAAACATTATCCTCCTTCAACAACTCGCGTTATCTAGTGAACAATCCATCTGCTCCTTATGTAGTATTGTTTATGGATGTTGCTGTATTAATATCTCTGTGATATATAACTCGTTTAATCAGGTTAGTCACTTGTTTACATAACATTGTGTATATAAACATCACAATTTCTCTTATCAATTTAATAATTTAGCAGATATTGTATACATGAGTATAAGGTATTGTTTTTCACTGCCATTTTATACAATTTAATGTTTTAAACAATTAAAATGCTTTGTTTTGATATAACATTGTTTGTGTAAAAGTGACAGATCTGCTTAAACAGACTGTACTGTAGATCTACCATTATTCACAATGTTTTTAGCTCATCTGTCACTTTGTGACAGAGTGAGCTTTTGTGATCACTCTTTGTCCGTCGTCGTCCGTCCGTCCGTCCGTCCGTCCGTCCGTCAACAATTGGCTTGTGTAGACACTAGAGGTCACAATTTTAGCCTAATCTTTATGAAACTTGGTCACAATGATCATGTCAACAAAATCTAGGTCAAGTTCGATATTGGGTCATCCGGGGTCAAAAACTAGGTCACAAGGTCAAATAATAGAAAAACTTTGTGTAGTCACTAGAGGTGACAATTTTGACTTAATCTTTATGTAACTTGGTCACAATGATCATCTCAACAAAATCTAGGTCAAGTTCGATATTGGATCATCTGGGGTCAAAAACTAGGTCACAAGGTCAAATCATAGAAAAAACTTGTGTAGTCAATAGAGGTCACAATTTTGGTCTAATCTTTATGAAACTTGGTCACAATGATCATCTTAACAAAATATAGGTCAATCCGGGGTCAAAAACTAGGTTACAAGGTCAAATAATAGAAACACTTTGTGTAGTCACTAGAGGTCACAGTTTTTTTTTTGCCTGATCTTTACGAAACTTAGTCACAATGATCATAACAACAAAATCTAGGTCAAGTACGATATTGGGTTATCCGGGGTAAAAAACTAGGTCACAAGGTCAAATCATAGAAAAACCTTGCGTAGTCACTAGAGGTCACAATTTTGGCCTAATCTTTATGAAACTCGGTCACAATGATCATCTCAACAGAATCTTGATCAAGTTTGATATGAGTTCATCCGGGGTCAAAAACTAGGTCACAATTTTGGTCTAATCTTTATGAAACTTGGTCACAATGATCATCTTAACAAAATATAGGTCAATCCGGGGTCAAAAACTAGGTTACAAGGTCAAATAATAGAAAAACCTTGTGTAGTCATTATAGGTCACAGTTTTGGTCTGATCTTTACGAAACTTGGTCACAATGATCATCTCAGCAAAATCTAGGTCAAGTTCGATATTGGTTTATCTGGGGTCAAAAACTAGGTTACAAGGTCAAATCATATATGTGAAGTCACTAGAGATCACAATATTGACCTAATCTGTAAAAATCTTGGTCACAATGATCATCTCAACAAAATCTAGGTCAAGTTGGACAGGTGAGCGACCTTGGGCCCTTTGGGCCCTCTTGTTATTTTTTGCTATCAATATTTTAAATTGAGATTCTGCATGGTAATCCATGTAAATATATACTTCAATAATATGAATACCTATCCTAGAATCTTCAGCCATCATTTTATAAATCTGCAAAAATGTTGATATCTGCGAAACTTGCAAAATCAAGAGCAATAGGTGCCGAGACAATAAGACACAATGTGGCTCTTCAAACTCTGTGGTCTACACATACGGCTGCCAGTTTCAAAGATATGTTTTGAACAAACAGCATAATAGTTATCTAAATTGAAGCTTTTACATGGCTGGATCCAAAATGTGGTTCACAGTTTATCTGTTTTATGATTGAAACTTCAATGGGTGGAACTTTCAATATATTTGTCACGATTACACTATCTGAATGTGTGCTATGTGTTATTATAATGAAACTGAATTTCATATTTTCTTGAAATTTCTCTCAGTAAATATTATTTACCTGGGACATGCTATTTTGAAAATAAAATTTAATGATATGTTAACCTAACAGATTGTCAAGATGTTGCAACGTTAGTAGTGGATTTTCCTGTTAGTTATTATGTAACTGACCGATATTAATGGTGACAAAAACCTGTACCGGCTAAACTCAGTTGGTAGAGTGCAAACTGTTGAGAGATTTGGTTCTCTCCAGCAAGTGTGCCATGAGGTTCGATTCCTGGGTTATGGAGACAGGGGATTTTCTTCTTTGCCATATCTTCCACATGTGGAGCAAGTTACAGAAATTGATCATCATATCTTCCACATGTGAAGCAAGTGACAGAAATTGATCATCATACTTCCACATGTGAAGCAAGTGACAGAAATTGATTGTCATATCCTCCACATGTGGAACAGGTGACAGAAATTCATTGTCATATCCTCCACATGTGGAACAGGTGACAGAAATTGAACATGGAAGAGTAAGTGAAGTACTGCTTGATCAATTTTTATGCCCCCGTATCGATAGATCGGGAGGCATATAGTGATTCACCTGTCCGTCCGTTCGTCCGTCCGTCCGTCCTGGTTAACCCAAATTGACCGTTTCTTCTAGCATTAATATGGCTTGCTACAAAGCTTTCATACTTGCATGGCTGTTGTATATGAACACTCTCCACACGCCTGTATCACCTGACCCCATTTTGACCTTCACCTTGACCTAATTTTGGACTTAGACTTATTTATGGACAAGGTTTCCACAGGGGGCATAAGCGTTTATTGAACGCAGTCTTGATTCTCTAGAAATCTGTTTAGATCTATTGGTCGCCATATTATAACTAAAATAACAGTGCAAAACCGGCTCATAACAAACTATATTCAAATTTAACGGCAACCTACATGACTGTATCAATAATATGTAAAATTTCACATTAGCCATTTCAAGGACTTAAAATGCTTACAGTAGCAACTTATATTTATCGACTTCATAATAGACAAACCAGTATTGCTATTTTTAAAATAGTCTGCAAAACATGATCCAGAATTCTATGTATGAGAGTTAAATGTGACACTGCGGCGTAACTGGTTCTTTAAATTCAGTGTTTTTGCGGCATTTTCACATTCATCCATTGAAGTTTTATTGGAAGACTATGATAGTGTATAATACAGGCCTGCCATTTCTCAGGCATTGAGCCGGTAATTACCGGCTATCTGATGTGATTACAGGCTTACCGGCTTTGAGGTCCAATTTACCGGCAATCTTGATAAAATCAAAGCGTTCATGATTCTCAACAACAGTGTATACCGTTTTCATAACGATGGTGTATATTGCGAGTCGATATAATTGGTGACAAAGCAATTAACAGGAAGCACGTGTCATAAAATGTACTACCTCCCGTTGTTTCCCAAATTTGATTCAGATTTAATAGACTCGATCTGGCTCACTGTACGCTTTTATTTTCCATAAACATGTATAAAACGACTTTTAGACATAGATGGTTTTAAAGTCGGCCTACTGACGTGCTTTTTCCGCATTTTTATATTATTAATTTGATTTTTATGCTTAGCTCTGATTGTATTATAGGTGTCTATTATCGAAAATGATTAAAATACAGTGTATTTGTCGATCTTTGTTCACGTCAGTAAAATATATTTTGCTAATTCATTAATTAGAATTGAGGAAATTGCATATTTTTTAATTTTGCCTAGACAAGGCTACCAAAATTCTAGGACCTTTATATTACAGAACAATAAGTTTGTATTGCTTTATCTAATTAAAATTTAATAAATGATTTTTTTATTAGGGCATTTGAATGCTTGATTGGTTATAATTAGGCGGTTAGCGCACTTAGCGGCTTGAATTAGGCGGTTCGCGCGCTAAGCGGCATGAATTAGGCGGTTCGCGCTAAGCGCAGAATATTGAATTTGTCATAATCGCGCGCTTGAATTAAATGTTTGCTAAAATCTCAGGCTTTCGCATGATTTTATTATGGCAGGCCTGATAATATTTGAATGTCTGACCTATTGTTGCAGACGCATGATTGTTGTATAAACAGCGACTGAGTTTGTTGTATTTAAAGTACATTGATTATGTTTGTATAGATGATCATTGTTGGGTGTTCTTTGTTTATTGGATTGATCTAACACAGCGTCTGATGGTCATTGATCAGGCAGATAGAAGTGTTCCTACAGTCTGTGCGGGGAAACTTGTTCTGTCAAAGGAGTGTACATAAAACATGTTCTAGCTGTTCAAAGTCTCACCTCTCTCACTTTAAGATTGATTAATATAGTTTAGGTCATGTGATCAATGATGTCACATGATTAAAATAGTTCAGGTCATGTGATCAATGATGTCACATGATTAATATAGTTTAGGTCATGTGATCAATGATGTCACATGATTAAAATAGTTCAGGTCATGTGATCAATGATGTCACATGATTAATATAGTTTAGGTCATGTGATCAATGATGTCACATGATTAATATAGTTTAGGTCATGTGATCAATGATGTCACATGATAAAAATAGTTTAGGTCATGTGATCAATGATGTCACAAAACAATTAAGTCATTCAAGGTTGTTTGAAATTTAGGTAGTCTTGCAAAAGCTAGTAAAAAAGTCAGACAGGGAAGGCAGCACTCAACTGAAACAGCCGAGGACAGTAAAACATAAAAACGACTGCAATTGTATGGCACAATGCCCTATGCACAACTGAAAAAAAGAACTTTACCCCTGAAAGTTGTCATGAACCTTAGGCAACAAATTGAGTTTTGGGTACGTTTTATATACATGATTACATGTACTGAGATATTCAGTTCTCTCACTTCTGTCTTATGCCTCAAAACATGTCTGCTATATTTTTATCTTCAACTATATAGCCTAAAACATTGCAGGCCCGTAGCCATGCAGAGGAACAAGTAGGTGATTGCCTCAATGAATATTCAAGAAATTGCCAAAAAGCATGTCTTTTGAAGAAAAATAACGCCAAAAATACTGTAGAAAATATTTGCCTCAATGTTGCTAAGTCTGTGGATACGGCCGTGCTTTGACATGAATGTGTGGATGTCTTGTATAATAGTATAATGTCTTATGTACATTGTTACAGTCATGTTTTATGTGCATGTCAGAAATAATTCTGGCAGGAAAATCAGTACTGGTGGTTGATGGGGTGAATTAGTGTGACTCGTTCGACTGACAATCAGGAGTATAAGCTGTGACAATAAATACCACAACATAATCATTGATAATTACAAGTGTTAATTGTCAATTCTTACAGTTGGTTGTCTTTCTGTTGAAGCCATTAATGCTGCCTCTAAAAGCTGAAATGTGATAGAGGCTGGTCATAATTAATCGCTTGATTACCATCCAGATTTTTGTTATTTTCTGTATTGTATTTTCAAAAACATTTTTTTAGATAAAATATTTTTCTCTTAGAAATAAAAAATATCTGTATTTTTATGTTTATTTACAATTCTTACTGTTTTCATAGTGTAAGACTAAGACATGAATCAATCTTAGAAAAAAATAAGATTTTTTTGTAAAAAGCTTAGAAAATTATCAGGATTAAGATACTTTAGAGACCTCAGACTAAACACTGTATAGGCGCTGCGAGCCAGGTTCCAAAATTCATTGTGGAAGAAGTGTAACTAGCTAGGTAACAATGCAAAATACTAAATAATATAAAAAACTGGTGATTTATATGAAAATAATAATTGTATACAGATGGTTCATAGATTGGTAACTTTATTGTACTTTTTTCAAGTTCCAGACCTATCAAAGCACACAGCTGGAACATATGCACCTCTGTTACATAACCTGATGAAACCAGTTTGCATCTACCCTACTTTTTTGGGTTCAATTTCATTTCTTAATTACATGTGTTTGATGAAGTATATCCTTACCCTCTGAATGTACTCTCTCTAGAAGAACTAAGTTAATACATTATATATTATATGTAATTTACAGGCAATTCTATCAGGGAATTCTTCATTATTTTATCTCTTCAAGCTGCACAATTTTGACATTGGAATTTGGCACGCATATCCTACAGAGTACGCACATGTAAGTGTGTATATAGGTAAAGCCAATGGGGGATATTATTACTGGAAAGAGGAATTTTGCTTTCAGGTTCCATATTCAGATAAGCTCACCCAGAATTATGTATAAATTATAAAGCTCAGTGGTTACATTGAATGCTACCCATTGGTTGTCTATAGAAGGTCTAGGTTTGACTCCCGTTCTGTCAGCTACATTAAGGCAGGTTAATGTTTTGAAGATCTATTTAAATCTGTAACATATTTTCTCCATCTCTCTGTGTCAAGCTACGAATTTTCCTCTTGCAGAAAGGCAACATGTGATATCAGGTTGACTTTTAATTCCCAGACAAAATGCTTTCTGATCAGGTCAATTAAATGTCTAAAAGGTATAAATTGCTGAAAATTGTTAACAAAAACTGCATCTCAATGATTATACATGTATAACTCCTCATTTTCTGTTCTATAAGATAATAATCAATGATATTGAAGATATTCACAGAGGCAACACAGTTTATGCAGTTGCCTAAATTTAAATCTTGACCTATAAGCGTCTTAAAGTGCCTGTATAAAAATGAATAATACTCTGTTATAAATTCAGATTATTTCATTACAAGATTTATGATTGTTTTGCTTCAATGTTGTCAGTTAGTGCATACCATATTATCCAAAAAAAAAAAGAAAAATAATTTTTCTTGCAAAACTTGAAACTGAAATTTTGTTTTTGTCATTCTCATCATAATTTGAAAATCTTGATGAGAAAATTTCTTAAATTCGTTCTACAACCATTCTTCACAGTTGATTTACATGCATGTAGAGTTGCGTGCTATGCAAATTGAAAAACTCATGTGTCAGAGAATTCAAAATTGTTATTTGTCATTATTTTATTGTGAAATAATCTTTAAAGGTTTTATGTTTGTGTGGAGGTATCCTAGGCAACCAAAACATAAAATTCTAGAATTTATCATCACTGTCTATAACAATGCAGCCATTGGAAGGAAGTACATTGTATATTAAGAACCAAACATTTGAAGAGTCTCAATTTGGCAATCAGATGAACTTCCATGATTGTATTTTGGCAAAAGTTGGAAATCTGTCGGCATGAAGTGTGCACTGATGAATTATCATGGTTTATTCTTGCTTTAACGATATTCTTACTAAAACAACATTCTTCTTGCTCACATCGCGAAAATACTCGAAATGAGGGATGCAATTAATGAAGATGATGATGAACTATATTCTAGCTACATCCACATTCTTCTTGCTACAACAAGTTGAGGGAGAACTTACACTTGCTGCTACATTTCCTGGAATGCTTTAAAGAACTTAAGTGGATGGTGTAGCTATAAAAACATGATTTAAAGCAAATGGGGGAAACCTTAGTCTTTATGAAATCTGCTTTGACTTTGTTCTATCATCCGTATGTCCGCCCAGTCATTGCTGGCTATACATTGATCTGTGTGTCAATCCGGCTGCCGTCTGTCATGACTGCTGTTCGTGTGTCCATATCCCTTTCCAGTCAGAGAAATTTCTAAGCAACAAGCCGTCAATTCAATACAGACAGGTTGATCCCTACCTATAGCAGATGCTGCAGTAGCTTAATCACGGGTTCTATGACTGCTTCTGATATCTTGTTTCTTGCAGATGGACTAGTGAAGGCTTTCACAGTACTATAATGGTTTTCTGCAAATTTATTGGAATATCCATTCTTTAATTAAATAAAGCTTTAAGTTGTCAATGGTATTAGTGGATACAAAGAGTGACCTCTCTGATTGAAGTCGGGCAACATGGAAGAATTGAACTTTGATGTAGCTAATATTATTAAAGCACTCCGGTACTCTGGTTGCCAGGGTAACCACTGGAACCTCTTTCTTGTTTCTTGGCTAAGTGTTGTACATATGACAGAATGCAACAAATTAAAGTTGTATGTTGGAACACTGATTGGTGACAGGAAGTGACACATGTCATACATTGGTGGCAGCTACAATTAGGTGATTTTCCAAAGGTAGCCAGAGACCTTTTTCTCTGGGTATTGTGGTATTGAGATATATTGGGCACGTTTGGGGAAGGGATTATAATCTTACACAACCTGAGGCATAATATAAGAAAGGTGATGAGAAAAATTGGGCACTTACTGGTGGGGACCATAATCTCGAAATATTTTTATTCCGGTCTGATACAAATTTTATTCTGGTATTTACCAGTACACTGTATTATATTTATTTCTCTGAAATAATTGAAAGTTTAATCTTTTAGGCCATCTTGGAATAATTGTATTTTCATGGTGGTATGTATATACACTTACTGACAAATTAGGGCCTCAAGAGTCATGTTTTTGCATGAAAATAATTGTCTTTGTAAGTATATATTTCAATTCTGAAGGGATTCAAAAAATGGTAAAAATCTATAAAAATTACATACTAAGCAACCTGAAACAGTGGTGTATACCACCTAAGCTGCTAACTAATAAGCTTTAATTATGGCCTAACAAACAGATTTTGGCATAGTTTTGGTAAAAGTGCTTTAGGAAACAGTTGCTTGGAAACGTCTCCATTATGCTATAAAATAACAGCTAATGGTTAACGTTTTCTTATAAAAATTGCAAAACACTTGAGTTTTATTGTTGAAATGTGTATAATTTCACACACTCTCTTTTTCAATTATAGGCCATGAATAGTTGATAATGCAATAATGGGTTCTTAACATAATCTACTTAGAACTGTTAATTGATTTAATTAAAAGTCTTGCATTTCCTTGTTAATTATTTTCAATTGTTTTACTTTTTCACATTTTCATTTATTAAGATACTTAAGACTCGTTGTTTTTTTGTGTCTTATTGAGACTCATCATTTTGTTGTGTCTTATAACAAGGGCATTGTTGGATGTTAATCAAAGTGTAAGTTACTTAGGAATAGTTTCTTCCAGCTCAATTATTTAGATAGAAGCTTTGAAATTGTCTCTAGATGTGTGATACTTGGCAATGCAACAGATCAGCACATGATTGGCTTGTTGACAACTTCCTACCTAAACCTCTTTGAACTGGTTTGCCTCTTAGAGGCCATCACTGACAACAATCCTACTTCCAGTCTCCTGGCCAGTCTCCTGGGATACCTTGATCCTGCCTCCTTGTATAGGTTCTTTGGTAAAGGTTTCTCACAGTAGCTAGCTCTGGTCAAGTAACAGGGACACTAGCCCTGCTAACAACAGTCCTCTTGGCACATCCCGGCTTGGGACTGGCAACGACAGAGTTTGTTGTCAATCTAGAGTAAGTCAATATGAATGGAACGACGACAGAATTTGTTGTTAATCTTGAGTAAGTCAATATAAATGGAACAACGGCAGAGTTTGTTGTCAATCTAGAGTAAGTCAATATGAATGGAACGACGACAGAGTTTGTTGTTAATCTTGAGTAAGTCAATATAAATGGAACAACAGCAGAGTTTGTTGTCAATCTAGAGTAAGTCAATATGAATGGAACAACGGCAGAGTTTGTTGTCAATCTAGAGTAAGTCAATATGAATGGAACGACGACAGAGTTTGTTGTTAATCTTGAGTAAGTCAATATAAATGGAACGACGACAGAGTTTGTTGTCAATCTAGAGTAAGTCAATATGAATGGAACAGCGGCAGAGTTTGTTGTCAATCTAGAGTAAGTCAATATGAATGGAAATAGTATGTTGCTGCAGTGAGTGAGTACCATGTGGTGGTTGATTCAAAGCTCTTTCTGAACATCTAGCTGCATATTGTTGTTGTTGTTTCCTATTGTTTCCTATTCCGGTCACATGTCGGTTATAAGTTGAATGTTTTAATGTTAACAAATTTATAAAAATAATTGTTTATAATTATTATTTTAATTATGATTAGTATGGATGGTAAGCTGAAACATTTGTACTGTAACACCATTGGAACCTATCAATTCCAATACTATAGGGGAGCATGTGCTGGAATCTGTTATGTAACAACCCCCCTCCCACCTTCCAATGACTGAGACTTGAATATGCCAACAAGTTCACTTCTATTAAACTTTTTTGCTTTGTTTGGTTTTTTGTCCATAAAATCTAGAAGTTTATTTATAAAACAACTGATTATATAACAATTGTGGTGTCACAGATTTGCATAAATTGCTGTTTGTGGCGCCAGTGAAAGACAGATATACTTAGTTTTATATTAACAAAGATCGATGCACCGGAACACTGATAACAGTTTATTTCAGGTAAGCATGTTAAACAACTGTGCTAACTGCTTATATCGTATTAAGCCATGCGACTTAGTCAGCTGTTCAAATCTGAGACAATGCTGCAGACTCTTATCTGATAATGCCTTCATAAAATTCACTGGATACTAAGTGTTAACTAGTTTTCTTAGGACCAGACTGTGGTCCTTATTTAGGACTCAGTCCAGTTTTTGTGTTGCAGCGTGTCGTTTTAGGACCAAGCTGTTTTAGGGTTGTGTGTCTTTATTTAGGGCCAACCCGTAGGACCAGAATGTGTTTGGGTTGCAGTGTGTCTTTGTATAGGACCAGACTGTGTTTGGGTTGCAGTGTGTCTATATTTAGGACCAGATTGGTTATGGTTGCAGTGTGTCTTTATATAGTACCAGACTGTGTTTGGGTTGCAGTGTGTCTTTATATAGGACCAGAATGTGTTTGGGTTGCAGTGTGTCTATATTTAGGACCAGATTGGTTATGGTTGCAGTGTGTCTTTATATAGTACCAGACTGTGTTTGGGTTGCAGTGTGTCTTTATATAGGACCAGAATGTGTTTGGGTTGCAGTGTGTCTATATTTAGGACCAGATTGGTTATGGTTGCAGTGTGTCTTTATATAGGACCAGAATGTGTTTGGGTTGCAGTGTGTCTATATTTAGGACCAGATTGGTTATGGTTGCAGTGTGTCTTTATATAGTACAAGACTGTGTTTGGGTTGCAGTGTGTCTTTATATAGGACCAGACTGTGTTTGGGTTGCAGTGTGTCTTTATATGGGACCAGACTGTGTTTGGGTTGCAGTGTGTCTTTATATAGGACCAGACTGTGTTTGGGTTGCAGTGTGTCTTTATATAGGACCAGACTGTGTTTGGGTTGCAGTGTGTCTTTATATAGGACCAGACTGTGTTTGGGTTGCAGTGTGTCTTTATTTAGAACCAGACTAAATTTATTACAAGTATAACCAATAATTATCAGAAAGTCTGGAGAGAGCAATCCAAAATTTCTGTTTAATTTTTTTTTATCAAAAATATAGGTAAAACTGACAGTGTGATCAGCATTCAGCTAAAATAAAATCTATTATAACTACTGTGAAACTTTAAAAGTTTAAAATATAGATAAATATGTATTCATTTATTGTTTAAACATTCAAACTCTAGTGAAATAGGACTTGGATTCTCATAAACATGTTCGAGATTGACAGAGACAAACAGCTGGGAATACGGAGGAACAGACAAGGTTTAATTAAATGCACTGATGGGCCTATCAGCTGAACCCATCATCCGACTGTACATTGTGCAACACAATCTACATTATACCTAAGACACTCGCCCGCCCTTCATAAAATACAAAATCTAGTAATATATTGACGTTATGCCAAATTTCTACCATAGAAAACACTTCACCTTTTTTTTGACGTAAAATGTCTTAATTATCGTATGAAGCAGTATTCTTCTTACAGATTATATTGAACAGAATTTTAGAATTATTTCATCAGTAAACTGTTACAGTATCTAAACAGTGTACTAAATAGTATTAATTAGTCTGCCTAGATAGTGGTAGAGCGCCCACTAAGAGTGTGAGAGGAGTGCGAATTGGGTTTGATCCTGGGCTGCGACTTACCAAATATTAAAAATGGTACCGGTATATCTCCTTTGCTTGACACTCAGACAGCATAGTCAGTTCCAGGTAATTGGTCAGCTGAGAAAAACTCTGTAGGACGGAAATACTGTTGATCAGTAGGGCTTTACACAATTTTTATATAGTTCTTAATGTATTTAACAACCTAGCTGTGACCACTGTGCATTTGTATGTTCTATTCCATGCGGGATAATATTTAAACAAATACATTTACCAATTAATTTTTTGTCCAAATTGGGTCCTCTGTATAGTCAGTGGGATACGACTGCTGACATTCAGTGAGAATTTGATGTTACACGGAATGGTTCTGCCCGGCCATGGGAACCAGACTCCTGATTCCAATCTTAAGTTTAATAGGTCCTGGAAGTCTTGCACGAGCACCTCCGACTGTGGAGATTAAGACAAACAATCGGGCTGTATAAACTAAGTGTCAGGATAACGACAAACAAACATGCTTCATAGTCTAAGGGCCAGGATAACGACAAACATTCAGGGCTCTAGGGTAGGGTCATTTACAATTGTAACAGCTCAAAAAAGACAAATTGTCCAATTACCCTCATGTTTGCCTTGTTTAAGTGATTTGAGTGATTTTAATGATTTTGGTTCTTCCTTAACTATTAAAATGTATTTTTTAAACTGAAGGAATCAATATTCACTGCTATGTAGTTAATTATAATTACTTAATTAATAGTCATTGTATCATATAATATTAGCTTGCAAAAATTTTCTTGTTCTCAAAAATAAATATTTCACATCGTTGACAATAAATGTAACAATTAATGCTCCTTTCTGTCATTTCCATGAACATTCCTACTTGCAAAACGTCTGTAAGTGTAATCACTATAGTACATTCTCTAACTTTTCCTCTTGTAAAAATAGCCATTATTACTCTACAGTTATAGCTACTATAGTTCTGTGAAAAGATAAATGACATATTTTTTGTGTGGGCAACACAATTGAGCTACGCCTCTAGCTGCCAGGATGTTAGAGAATGTTGCATTGTTGGCTGCAACCAACTTCTGATTGTTGTCATTAGTTTGTGTTTATTACTACCATTCATTTAGACAATCACCTGATAACTCCCAATAATAAGTCTGACGTCTGTGATAATGTCTTATTTACAGGTAACTTCACACACAATAAATGTTACCACCAGTGTAAAAACATGATTCCATTTGTTTTACTTCCCTTATCATAGCATTATCTTCTGCTGAAGAGATAACAAATGATACTTTAATTAGAGAGTTATCAAGGGCAGATAACTCCAGATGATTATTAGAGCTACTGATCATGTGATATATCATGTGATATATTCCAGCTGATTTTTGTTATCATCAAATATATGCTATCTTGGGTGGATTTTTGTCTCAGTATGTTTAAAATGTGCATCATCATTGAAAGAATATAAGAAAAAAGTTTTAACTTTCAGCTGTTCATTAGATTCAAATCAAGGGGTGAGGTTTTAATCATGATTGCAGATACAATTTGATAGACTATGAATGTATCCATATGTCACAGCGTATAAACCTAATCACTGTATGATTTATTGGGAAACTATACAATTCAATATGTATGACTTATTGCGAGCAAAAGCACATATAACTTCCGGTCACTGTATGACTTATTTGGAGACTATACAATTCAATGTGTATGACTTATTGCGAGCAATTAAAAGCACACATAACTTCTACCTTGAAAAGTCCTTAAATTTAAGTGTGAGGATTTTGTATGAAGCATGAAATTTATCCTGCTTGCTTGGGAAAGGTCTATGATTAAATATTGATCCATCTCATATGATTGGTGATGTTATATGCCCAATAATAATAATAAAATAATTAGAAAAATAAAAAGAACTGTATTTAAAGATGCAACACATTCGGGCATGCCCAGTCTTCCCTGTGAGCCTCTATAATGGTAAGGAGTGGCATGCACCTCTGGGAGTATTTCTGGAATAGTGATGAGGTTGTTTGTTTGACTTAAAGACCTATTAAATAGATCAATACAGGTATGTTTGATGAGACTGTGACCCTGTTTTCTATTACAATAGCCTTCTGGTTACAATAGCCTTGTTTTACAACAATATGTAAAACCTGAGCCATGATGGCCTAATGGAGGAGACAATTTGTATTTGTGATTAAAACCTTGTCTCTGTAACTAAATAATGTCAACAATCACCTATTACTTCCATAGCATTAATGATCATGTTCCAGTGAACTCGAGCGTTTGATGACAAAGTTTTACAGTCATTTCCGCTTAAGTCAGCGTACAACTTCATGTGCTGAAATAAATCTAATGCCCTGATAATTAAAAAATCAATAATTTGATAGTCCCCCCACGCAGTCAACTAACGGCAAATTTGCTGTGGCCTTGCACTACCTGATGGGAATGAACAGGTCATTTTCCAGACAATTTACCAGCATTAATGTCTTAAGATACTTGTTGCAGCATTCTACATTAAATATTTATTGCATAGTTAGTTTGCACCTGAACTTTTACTGAATACAGATCTATGTGACTGGATGCTTTAATTGATCCATGTGTCTGAATGCTTTAATTTATCTATGTGACTGAATGCTTTAGTTGATCCATGTGACTTGATGCTTTAATTGATCTATATGGCTGGATGCTTTAGTTGATCCATGTGACTGAATACTTTAATTGATCCATCCCCTGCAAAATGTGGTTCATGATTTCATGAACACTTCACTCCAATCAAGAACTTTTCATGAACAGGCCTTGTTAAGTTCTTGAAATGAGTTCATGAACTTTTGGACATGAACTGTTCTTAAAGTGAGTTCATGAACTGTTGATGAATTATTGATGGAACATTTGGGAGTTCTTGATCCAGCCATAAAATTACCTGATTAACATTTCATGAACTATTATTTCTAGACTGTTCTTAAACCATCCCTGAACTGTTCATCAATTATTTCATAAAAAGTTCTTGAAGTGTTCATGAAACATGACTTCCTGTCACATGTTGACGACATCACATATTTTCAAAATGGCTGCCAGCAATGACATGTACTGATGTTTGACAAATTTTAATGAGTGTTTTTATCTAACTGAATGATCTTATAAAAGGTAAGTTGCAGACTTACTTGCTTAATTTATCTATGTTACTGGATGCATAAATGATCAAATTCACTGGATGCCTTAATTGATAAAAATCACGGAATGCTTTGTTGAATATGATTTTTTTCGATTGAAGCACTAATTTTGCTCAACTATCTGAGTCATAAAATACTAAAACAAGCCTAATTGTCCAACAATTTATATTAAAACATGAAATTATTGGCTATAATCAGCAGATGATATGTTTATTGTTTCATTATGTTGTGAAGCCTTTCTGGTATGGGAGACTACAATATCGAATGTTTTTCAGACATATCTCCATTTTGTTCATGCACTGCAGACTGCCCGACAGTAAATTATTGCCCATCACTAATTGATTCAGATAGTGATTTATACTTTTCTTGATAATTGATTTGAAAATTTCTACTCTATTGAACACCATGCAATATTAATGGCCTGACTGTAATCCAGTATTTTTCTTGAAATGGTGAGAAGCAGGGAAGGGGATCATGGCTTTTTTTACAGTGTCCAGAAAGCTAAAATAACTATAATTGTATCAGAGTAACTATCATTTACCCATTTTAATGCTCAGTCTTTTATTGAAAGTAAGTTACTTTAAGGCCAAGACTAAAAGAGTGTTTGCTTCAGTGACCAGTAAAAAAGGCTCAATCAGCATCCACTCCAAAAATATGGATGACTCTTGAATATCTATAGCTGTAATCTTAATTGATATACATGCATCGAGTTTAAAAAACAATAGAATCTTGCTGCTGCCACCAGTTGAAAAAAAGTTTAAAAAAAAATAGAATCACCAGTTTAAAAATCAATAAAATCCTACTGCTGCCACAAGTTTAAAAAAAGTTTAAAAAACAATCGAATCCTACTGCTGCCACCAGTTTAAAAAAAGTTTAAAAAACAAAAGAATCCTACTGCTGCCACCAGTTTAAAAAAAGTTTAAAAAACAATAGAATCCTACAGCTGCCACCAGTTTAAAAAATGTTTAAAAAACAATAGAATCCTACTGCTGCCACAAGTTTAAAAAAAGTTTAAAAAACAATAGAATCCTACAGCTGCCACCAGTTTAAAAAATGTTTAAAAAACAATAGAATCCTACTGCTGCCACAAGTTTAAAAAATGTTTAAAAAAACAATAGAATCCTACTGCTGCCACAAGTTTAAAAAATGTTTAAAAAACAATAGAATCCTACTGCTGCCACAAGTTTAAAAAATGTTTAAAAAAACAAAAGAATCTTACTGCTGCCACCAATTCACGCTAATCTGAAGGAAATCTTGTACTTGTATATTAAAAGTTTGTGTGACTCACCATTATGTTGTGTTCAGAATCAAACAACAGAAGAGATGGACGGCCATAGATTAATTTTTATCTCTCTCCGATTTATACAAAAGCATTCTATGCCGATGGGACACAATTTTACATATTGAACTGATCAAGTAAATTTGTATTACCCAATACTTGATTGTGAATGAATTTTTATGATCATCATGTCTGATAGCATTGATGTCTCCGAGAATTAATTTTTACGTGGGACAGTTAATAAAAAGCAGACATTTAACAAAGTGTTCTTGGAAATGGTCTCATTTCCATATTGCTCATAGGCAGTTAATATTCTGATATTCCCATTATGGTAAAATGTTACATGAGAATTATGCAGCAGTAATTCTAAGACAGGCTGAGAATTAAATGGGCTTAGACAATGTTTGATGAACTGCACAGCAGCGTAGCTTTGACAATTAACGTCTGATGTGCTGCCTAGTGGTGTAGCTAAGACAATGTATGATGTGCTGCCTAGTGGTGTAGCTTAGACAATGTATGATGTGCTGTCTAGTGGTGTAGCTAAGACAATGTATGATGTGCTGCCTTAAGTATTGTAGCTTAGACAATGTCTGATGTGCTGCCTAGTGGTGTAGCTAAGATAATGTCTGATGTGCTGCCTTAAGTATTGTAGCTTAGACAATGTATGATGTGCTGTCTAGAGGTGCACCCAGAGGTGTAGCTTATATATATATAGACAATGTTGAATGTCCTGTCCACGGAGCAGCATAGCTTAGGCTATATTTTATTTTCTGCCGAGCAGTTTAATAGCTTATAGGCTATCGCTGGTGTGCTGCCCAGTGGTGTAGCTTAATATGTGATAGATTATGTCTGATGTGCTGCCCAGCAGGTGTTGGATGCAGATTATAGGTCCAACTAATGTGGACTCATTAACATTGTTGCAGCTTCCCATACGCTGAGCAATTAAAGGAGTGTTCAAAGGTTTTACCTAGCCTCATGACTTAAATGCTGTTGCTCACAGATCTATACACCCACACTCAACATTGACTTCTGTTTGCATTGTGTTTAATGCTGTACCATATGGTAATTTAAATGATTCTTATGGTAATGAAGTCTGTTTTGTCATAGAATAGACAAATAATCCTGAGAACAAGAAGTACCAACTTTGCTGATTACATGAAATCATGCTTGTATTAATTGCTTGATCGACTTGTATCTGAAACCCCCAGTGGAACATCACAAAGTATAAAGTATCTAAAAATAGATGTCAATGCTCTGGCATTGTCCTCCTCGAACCATCTCTTGTTGGCAGTTTTAGGCTGGTGATCATAGGATAGTGAATTGTTAAGTTGCCTGTTTTGGGCCGATGAAGTATAGTGAACTGTTAAGTTGCCTACTTTCAGTATAGTGAACTGTTTAGTTGCCTACTTTCGGCTGGTGAATTCTTTTGCCGTTTCAGTAGCTATGTGTGATTGAGTAATTATAGACTGATTCCTATGGGGTGGTTCTGTCAGTCATTTTGATTAATTTTGAGTCTTTGCTGAATTTGTCTGATAAGCGTAACATTATGAGCGCACTGATCAAGAAGTGTAACGATCAAAGTCCTCTTGTGAGCTTTGAGGATTTGATTCCTAAAAGACATTGTCAATCATAATACGTCATTCTTCTGTCAATGATTCTAAATCAAAACAACATTTTTTCCTGAACATCTTGTGATGGAATTTGACAATCTTTTTTTTTTTTTTTTTTTTTTTGAATTGAATTTGACAGTCTTCATCCAGGACTTATAGTCCTTCTTGTAAAGTGTACAATATTCCCTGAATGTGGACGTGGTCTAGTTGTTACTGCGATTAGTTTGTAACCAAGTGATCCAGGTTTGATTTCTGATCACGGAAGTTGACATACACTTGCATTGAAAAATGTGGAAAAGTTGCTGTAGCCTTGTGGAAGGGCAAGTTTACTATTAAGAACTGGTTAAGTTACAGTCCAGGAAAACTGGTTTGGCAAATCGGCCAGCATGTATAATAAACTGAAAATTATTGAGAAATGGCATTAAACCAAAATAAACAAACAAACGTCATTGCATGACAGGGTGGTCTTATAATGGCATTCTTCAGGTGAGGTTTTACCGGAAACTCTTTAGAAATGCTACTCAAAGGTCGTAGTACCGTCGTACTCAAATTGCAATTTTAATGTTAATGGTAACAGAAATAGTTTAACACATATGTTAAATCTTCAATCTATTATCAACAGATGCTGCAGCCAAATGCAATTGTTCTGTCCCGTATTATCATTCAGAGAAGTTTTAACATCATATCTTGCCAACCTGCAAAACTCATACATCAGCATATTGTTTGAGAAATATTCGTTTGTAGGTTTAACATTCCCATTCTTCTTTTTAATATCTGAAATTCATCAATGTTTGAGAGTGAAATATTTTGCATAAAATTCATTGCTTGGCATTAAAAGATGACATATTGTCACTAAATCAAATAGGAAGACAAATTTTCTGCATAAACTTCAGTGTTCATTTTGTTGATGGATGATTTCATTGAACGTTGCACGATAACAGCTATGGAGTGAAGGATCATCCCTATGTATGGCCATGTTTGTAACTGTATTAGTTTATTAATTTATTAATTTATTTAACTTCAAAAAAACATTTTCAATGCAACTACTTACATATTGATGGATACTTGCCTCTCATGTGGTGAAAGTGGTTATGCAACTGTTACTTTCATCTCATGTGGTGAAAGTGGTTATGCAACTGTTACTTTCATCTCATGTGGTGAAAGTGGTTATGCAACTGTTACTTTCATCTCATGTGGTGAAAGTGGTTATGCAACTGTTACTTTCATCTCATGTGGTGAAAGTGGTTATGCAACTGTTACTTTCATCTCATGTGGTGAAAGCAGTTAAGTGGCTATTACTTGCATCTCATGTGGTGAAAGTGGTTATGCAACTGTTACTTTCATCTCATGTGGTGAAAGTGGTTATGCAACTGTTACTTTCATCTCATGTGGTGAAAGCAGTTAAGTGGCTATTACTTGCATCTCATGTGGTGAAAGTGGTTATGCAACTGTTACTTTCATCTCATGTGGTGAAAGTGGTTATGCGACTGTTACTTTCATCTCATGTGGTGAAATCAGTTAAGTGGCTATTACTTGCATCTCATGTGGTGAAAGTGGTTAAGTGGCTATTACTTGCATCTCATGTGGTGAAAGTGGTTAAGTGACTATTACTTACTTCTCATGTGGTGAAAGTGGTTAAGTGACAATTACTTGCCTCTCATGTGGTTGAAGCGTTTAAGTGACAATTACTTGCCTCTCATGTGGTTAAAGCGGTTAAGTGACAATTACTTGCATCTCATGTGGTTAAAGTAGTTAAGTGACAATTACTTGCATCTCATGTGGTTAAAGTGGTTAAGTGGCTATTACTTGCATCTCATGTGGTGAAAGTGATCAAACTTTTCGATGTCTCAAGTATGGTAATTGACTGGCAATTTGAATCAGAAGTGAGGCAATATGAATGTAGTTTAAGGTATCATACCTTATAAGGACTTCAATGACTGTTTGTGATTATTGGCCCTTTTTGAAAAAATATTCCTTTGCCAAATACTCAGGTTACAATAGGTGCACTTGACTATATCCATGCAACACGCCTTCCAAAGTAATTATATTATCGTTTTTATAACCAGAATGGTGTCATGTGGGACATACATCATGTTTGTAGCCAAGGCAGCATTTGTGAAAGATAAATATTTACTTTGGGTAATAAAATCTGAAAAGACTGTTGTTTGTTTTGTCATCATTTTCTCAAACTTGCTATGGAAACATGCTTTTTTTGTCTTCAAATGACACCCAACGTTGGGGCAGTAAGGTATTTGTTCATTTTCATACAATGTGTGAAGTAAACTGAATATTTTAGTGAAAAATTTAAAATTAATGCACAAGTTGTTCATTGTCAAATAAAACTATGTCTGTGTTCTCATTATGTTGGGCAAATAAGAAATACCATAGATGTACTAAATGGGACCCTAAATCTAGCTAGATAAAGAGTCCTTAAAAATAATAATTGATTGGCAAAGTTATCATCTATTTTGTGTCAGAAGTATAGAGAAGTTTTCTTCTTTTGAATACTGTACAACCTCTCAAATATGGACCTCTGTAGGGCAACAACCTCTCTATAACATCACCTCGAGAATTTCCTTAAGCCAATATTTACTAGAAATGTATCGTGTAGAGCAACAACCTCTAAACAACAGCCAAATTATTTGAACCTCCAAAAGGGATTTGCTCTACAGATGTTACACTGTACCAAGGGCATAGAAATATTTTCATTGAACCAGTTAATCTTCAAAAGTAGGCAGTTGGTTAGAAATCTCACGTAACTAAGAAGAAAATACTAAAGAAACAAAGAAGAAAATGACAAAAACTAGTGGGCAAGCATGTTCAAATAGCCTGTGAATTTTTCTGCCTACCGACTCATTTCTACACCTCCGCTGTACTTTCAAAATTCTTGGGACAAAATACATTGATCTCTTTATTATTTTGTCATTCATTTTAAATTCAATCTTTATACTTCTTTGCCGTGCATTTGCACTGTGTGTTTACCAAATATATTTAATCAGATTTTATAAATGACTTTATTATGATGTACAATATAAAATACTACGCCTGCTGTAAATTATATTTAGGGCTAAATTAGTTTGCTGTATCGGAGTCATCAAAGCCAGTATGTGTGCCCCCTGGCTTATGTTATATTTCATCAGCTGAAAGATTTGTCTTTGTATTGATGTTATAACTTATTTACATTTGCATGACTGTATTAAAGTGCACCTCGGTGTCGTTGTTCAGCGATATTGTTTTAGGTCATGCACATTTATCATTCCTTGAAGCATTTAATGGAATGGCTGCCAATTCTGTACTGCTGGCAAAACAATATAGAGATAGGAAGAAAATACTTTACCTTACATTAAAATGCTTATGTCATAATGATCGGTGTTTGTATTTTATTCCTTTATCCATTATAATGCTGCTTATATAGTGTTTGGCTTTTGTCATCAGTTAATGCCAATCATTTAACATTATGACATACAGGTCAAATGGTATGTATTTATTTTAAAACAATAGTGCATTAAATTTCAGTAGAAGTTCATAACAGATTATTATTATTCAGTTGACTTAAAGTAATTGTTCCACAAAGACTTGTAGATTTACCAGATAAGATTGTGTGTACCTAATCTGTAAATTAATAGTTTAAAACTGACAGGCTATCCTACTCCATGCTTGTTTTCAAACAGGTGCATTGTAATATTAGCTTTAGCATGAAAATTGCAATTTGATCTATGACATTGTCTATATATAATTATATATTATCCTTTAGTAAAATGGCATTGGGTCGAAATAAAGAAATGAAATTCCTACTATGCTATTGTATATATATATATATATATATTTTGTCACAAGACCTCCTATTGTGGAATTGTATTTAAAATGATATTTATCTTTTATGCGCCTCCCGCCCACCGCATGCCGCATTGTGCGCAGTGTATGTTTAATCTTTCCTGTAAAATGTGTCTAATAACATTGATAAATCAAGTAGTGGATGTTATATTGTCAAATTGTTTAATACAGATGAATCTCACTTGCAAATGACATCAAATTAAAACAGAAACTGTTGTGTATGTGATATCGCTTGGCAATAAATTTCAATAAAATGTAGAAATTTGGTTCCACTTCTGTCTGTTGATGGAGGTTAAGATTGATAGACAGAACATGTATCTCTCTCCTGTATTATATAACTTCATATATGGCTGCGATTATGATCAAATCATCATGACATCACGATCACCAGGACCGCTAACATAAATTACAATCACATTAATATAACTGCAAACATGACACTGCAAGTAAGTCAGTCTAATTATGACTATAATTAATTGTTACACCGTTATGGACACCTGCACTTGTTACATTGTCTACAGATGAATATACTGAAAATCAACATTTAATTTAGTAAACTGCACATTCTTTGTCAAAACATAAATGGTTTGAAACCTTATAATGAGTATAGCTTACTGCTGAATTTGCAATTTTCAAATAAAATTATTTTTGGTGATTTTATGTGCAAATCTGCTTGATGTTAAAAATTATCATTTGTTTATTTAGTTAATTCAATGCATACTTCTTGGCTGATAATACTTTATATGAATATAACAAAATTTTGAAACAAAATTTGGTTGTAGAATATGAATGTTTTGGCACTTTTTTTCCTGAAAATACTGATTTTGTTGGATTTGGACAGATATCAATTTTCATCTCAGAGGTTGACCCAATCTGCATAAAGGAAGGTGATTTGTTAATCTTGGTGTTGCCTTAAAGGGTTCTCAAAGGAATATATATATGATAGATTTCTTCCATGGTGCCAAGGTTCCCCGGATTGCTGGGTGTTATTTGCATTTAGGGACTTAGTGCGCAAATGAATTGAAGTGAAAGAATCATGCTGGATTTACATGCAATAGCTGTATGCAACCCTCATAGGATTGAAATTACCATACAGAAGACGGTACGTCATACTGAGGTAACGCGTATATGAATTATATGCACTGTTACATTGTTATGGTTCCGAGTCATCTAATGTCTAACACAACTGATGGTTTTACCATTAGGTAAGGAAAATCTTGTATATCATTGATGAATAAAACGATAAACTATATCCTGCAGAATGTGAACAAAACACTTTGACATCGATGGCTTGCATTCTAGCGAAGCTTCATCACCACAGTGTGACTTGATGCCTGGAACATGCTGAGACTTATTGAACTCTCTTTCTTTGCCGTCACCTTGATCTCTGTGAGTTTTGGTTTATTTTCATCAGGTTTTGTTCTGATTTCAACTATTTCCGTCATGTATTATGGCGAGCAGTTGTTACAATCAGTTTAATCCTAACTGCAGCAGCTTTACAACAGCTGCAGATAACATCTCAACATGGAGATCCAGGCTGGCCATCAACATGCCAGCAAGCTGCAGACAACTTCTCGACATGGAGATCCAGGCTGGCCATCAACATGCCAGCAAGCTGCAGACAACTTCTCTACATGGAGATCCAGGCTGGCCATCAACATGCCAGCAAGCTGCAGACAACTTCTCGACATGGAGATCCAGGCTGGCCATCAACATGCCAGCAAGCTGCAGACAACTTCTCTACATGGAGATCCAGGCTGGCCATCAACATGCCAGCAAGCTGCAGACAACTTCTCGACATGGAGATCCAGGCTGGCCATCAACATGCCAGCAAGCTGCAGACAACTTCTCGACATGGAGATCCAGGCTGGCCATCAACATGCCAGCAAGCTGCAGACAACTTCTCGACATGGAGATCCAGGCTGGCCATCAACATGCATGCCTGAGCAAGCTGCAGACAACTTCTCGACATGGAGATCCAGGCTGGCCATCAACATGCCAGCATGCTGCAGACAACTTCTCGACATGGAGATCCAGGCTGGCCATCAACATGCCAGCAAGCTGCAGACAACTTCTCGACATGGAGATCCAGGCTGGCCATCAACATGCCAGCAAGTTACTCTGGGCTATAGATTGATATCACCTTGACTTGCTAGATGTTACCATTGTGTGGGTGGGGGATGGGGGTTGTGTGCCGACTCTATCTCTACCTGAGTATGTCAGTCTGCCCCTGGATATTGCAGGCAGGTATTTATATCAGTAACGCTACAGTGAGATTACACTCATGTTGAGATGGATCCTCTTTGATATATTTCATCATTTTTATAAAGTTAAGCAACAATTAGCAGCTATCTTGGATTACTAATAAAAAATAGATTTTCCATACACTGCTATTAATGTACTCTTATTTTACACTAGCTAAAGAGGTTTTGCGTTTATACTGACAAAAATATTCAGATTCAGCAGCTTTTATGAATAAAAATTCTGTAGCTTTTTTACCTTCATCTTTTATGAATATAAACTTAAAAGATCCATTTTCCATAACATTGTTCAAAGCAACTTATAATATGTATAGCTGTTATTTTGGTCCTATTAAATGTACTGATATTATATTACTTAAAATCAGGCTTGAACTATACATGTATATTGTGGCTGCCCTAGAATATATACATACAAAGAAATTATAGTTAAACAACAATGTATTAATCCTGAGACACAGAAAATAAAAACAACAAATATGTTATATAAGAGAAAGGTTTGAGGCAATTAAACTGGTATAAGAATGCTAATATTTGAGGGTACATGACGGTATATTCAGGCATGTGTTATTATATGTCAATATATTTGGTTAGTTTGCAGTAATTTGAGGGAGTTTAAGTTTCATACACTTTTATGAATATCAACCTTGCAATTTTAATGCATCGAAATTGTAGTTAAGATCATTGATATGGAAAAGATTGACAGTTTATGCGTGAAAAGGCACCAGTTTGACTTTTTATGGTCTGTTTGAGATTCAGATATTTTGTGATTTACACCAAAGCATGTAAACTGTTTACATTTTCAAAACCTGAGTTTAATTGCACATTTTATATGCTTATAAAATAAGCAACTAAAGTTGTACATTGTTTGCAAACTGTAGATACTTCTACATATTTTAAATGTTTTATGTATCGATAACTGTTGCAGGTATATTAGATAGATAACTGTAGCAGGTATATTAGATAGACAACTGTTGTTGCAGGTATAATATATTAGCAGGTATATTAGATAGAGGACTGTAGCAGGTATATTAGATAGATTATACTGTAGCAGGTATATTAGATAGATAACTCTAGCAGGTATATTAGATAGAGAACTGTAGCAGGTATATTAGATAGAGAACTGTAGCAGGTATATTAGATAGATAACTCTAGCAGGTATATTAGACAGATTATACTGTAGCAGGTATATTAGATAGATAACTCTAGCAGGTATATTAGATAGATAACTCTAGCAGGTATATTAGATAGAGAACTGTAGCAGGTATATTAGATATATTAGTCTAGCAGGTATATTAGATAGAGAACTGTAGCAGGTATATTAGATAGATAACTCTAGCAGGTATATTAGATAGATAACTCTAGCAGGTATATTAGATAGAGAACTGTAGCAGGTATATTAGATAGATAACTCTAGCAGGTATATTAGATAGATAACTCTAGCAGGTATATTAGATAGATAACTCTAGCAGGTATATTAGATAGAGAACTGTAGCAGGTATATTAAATAGATTATACTGTAGCAGGTATATTAGATAGAGAACTGTAGCAGGTATATTAGATAAATAACTCTAGCAGGTATATTAGATAGATAACTCTAGCAGGTATATTAGATAGATAACTCTAGCAGGTATATTAGATAGAGAACTGTAGCAGGTATATTAGATAGATTACTCTAGCAGGTATATTAGATAGATTATACTGTAGCAGGTATATTAGATAGATAACTGTAGCAGGTATATTTGATAGATTATACTGTAGCAGGTATATTAAATAGAGAACTGTAGCAGGTATATTTAGATAGATAATGGTAGCTGGTATATTAGATAGATAACTGTAGCAGGGATATTTAGATAGATAACTGTTGCAGATATATTAGATAGATAACTGTAGCAGGTATATTTAGATAGATAACTGTTGCAGATATATTAGATAGATAACTGTAGCAGGTATATAAGATAGACAACTGTAGAAGGTATATTACATAGAGAATTGAGGCCCTACTTTTGCATGTATTGTATTATAAATAATGCGATATATTGGATGGTTGTGTATTCTGCTTGTGAGACGTCACACTCCTATTGATGTATAAAGCTTCATAGTGTTAGTGTTTGTCTCCCTTTATCAAATCCTGTGCAAGTAATCAGAAAAAATGGCCAAAAAAATCAAATATGAGAAATATTCCTCCATTATAATTCTTGCGTTTCTGATTAGTGTTTTTATGGTATGGCTGAGGTTTTGTCGAGATTTGTGTGAAACTAGGTGCAGGAAATATGACCGAGGCTGATTTGATGGATTTGTTAATTCGTAAAACTCTGTACACCGACTTTGATTCATTCATCAGCTGTATGTCGGTCCCTTTTCAAATGAAGTCTTGCGTAGCTAAGATGAATTTATCTGGAAAATTGCGAAGTGCGAGGAATGACTGGAAAGATAGGTTTTTTGCTCCGTCAAAACATGTGCAGCAGATGCCTGATGCATAAAAAATGTTACTTTCGAAAGAATATATTTTTACAAGTGGAAATCCTTTACATGTCTTAAAAATTCATATTCCCAGAGTGTCGAATGATTTCTTTACATCTGAAGAGATTTCTCCATCTTGGTTTGTTTTTTTGTGTTAAGAAAATATGCTTCTATCTGCAGCCTAATTACATCATCGGAGTCTTGACAGACGTTTGACAGCATCAAAATTTCTGTGAGTTGTACCCAGGATGCAGTATAATGAAGCTAGAATACCTTAATAATCTTTAGAAGAGTAACGACACTTTTTTGGCTTTTTCATCTAATCAAATAAATAATAAAAATGCTTGAATTTAAGCCCACGCGAGCATCCATACACTGTGGACATCTCTAGTTAATATATCTGTGAAACATTTATTATCAAGTGTGATACCCTGGTATTCAATATTTAAGCCTTCGTAATGAAAGTTTTATCTTCTTTCCGATATACAAGGAAGATAACTTGACCCTTGTATTAATTGAAATATTTTAAGTTGTATGTTTTGAGATTTTAAATTCTAAAATGTCAAAAATCCACTATAGTGAAATTAGTTTTTTGTCAATATCTGGCAAGAGTTCAGCATAGAAGTGTTAAGGGATTTATAGTTTACATCACTCATGAAAAAGACTTATCAATTTTATTGAATTTCCTTCTTTAATTGTGTGTTCTATTTTCGTCATTTTACGTAAAGAATTTATTGGGGGGGCTCAAGTCATTTAACTGAATATTGATATTTGAAATACAGTGTGAAACCTTTTTTGGCAACATGACAGGGACTGTAACTATGCATGTACATCAAGTGCACTCAGGTACTTGTTACCTGCCCCAGACCCTTTGTGTAAAAGGGCCAAGTGTGATTGTTTCATGACCCTAATTGCCGTATGTTCTTGTGAATATATAAGTTGTCAATACCGATACTTTCAAACATGCATTTTTCATGACTGGCCACTTGGCTATAAATAATGTTAATTGTATAAGTCCACCAAACAAACACGAGGGACGATACCCAGCGTCATTAACCATATTTTTCGAGGTCCGTCACTGTGGTAATCGGACATGAAGAATGTCATTATGTTTTCCCTTCACAACTGTTAGATCAACTGTAAGTACCGATAGATTTAAATTGCTGCGTATCCTCGTAGATAAAAATGCCAGCTCTTCATTTAGAAGTCACAAGTAATGGTAATGACGACTCAGAGACATCCTTAGGTCAATCGAGGTCACAACAAAATATGTCTTTGAAGATGACTAAATGTGACAATATCTGACGAGTTTCTCATTCTCTCTGATAATATGTTTGGCTGTCGGTACACCAGTATGACACAGATTTCAAAAACACGTCAGATATAATGTTATCTAGTATTTTGAAAGCCTGTTTATTCCAGAGATGAACATAATCTTACTCAAGCTTAAGTTGATTATGGTCGGCTATAGTTAGAAGAAAAATTGCTGGTAGTGGTAAACTGACTAAGGGGATTGCTATTTCACAACATATAGTTTATCTCCTTGGCACCACAGTATCGTCCAAGTGACTTTCAAAACGGGCGCAAATATTATTAAATAAGCACATTGCTTATCAGATCAGGGATCATGTGCGTTGGAAACCCTATGCAACTTTAATGTTCACTGAAAATTCCTAAATTTTCTTGAATGTTGCATAACATAGAATGCAAGGCCTCTGTCTGGGGACATACAAGTATAACAAGTATAAGCCGAATAGTAAAAGTTTGTTTTGTGTACTCCCGAAGTACTGATAAATTGACTTGGCTCATGTGGTTAGCGCGCTTGTCGTCTAATCTGGCGACCCGGGTTCAAATCCAGGTAGAGGCACACATATATGCCTGCCATATTTCAGCAGAAAGCTGACAGGCAAATAAAGGCTATGCTCGGCATAAAAGCAAACCTGCTATTTTTAGTGAATTAAAATAAGCAGTACTCTAGTTATGATAATTAGTTTTGAAACCCTTTAATAAATTGACTTAATTATGATTTTAATGAGAGATGCTCTATATCACATATTAGTAAAAAGAGTGTCTACGTCAATCATTAGCATGATTTTTATGCACCGGACATTTAATGTTAATGTATAGACATTTTGTCAATATCGGGGTTGATCTGAAGTTAAGGTGATAATTGGTCCATTGTTTAAAGTTGTCACTTAAATGGAAGATTTTATGATATCAAGTTGCTGTGGTTTTTCTTGTTAAAATTGTGCGAAAAAACTAGACTTAGTGTTTGTAACTTCTTTCACAATCTTGTAACAAATGTAATTGCGCAGTTACACTAAAATTCACATGAAAGAAATAACTGTAATACATTCTACCCGATAAACTAGTCTACGGTGTATCGCTATTCACTTTATTCAAATTTTATCACAGGGAGAATTTTTTATGTGTATTTTATATAATACTTGATGACATTGGTATTTTACGTGCTATCATGTGACTTGTATCTTATGTCTCCGGATCATTAAATTTTAATGCTTGTTTGTAACCCTACACCTTCTTATGGTATGACTCTATCAATGCACATATCAGCAACTTCTCCTCGTACAATTGTAGGTACATATCGGATATCGTTACGATTACCTCAGTTTGTCATTTACACGGCTTGCTATGTGTGTCTGTGGTCGGCTACCATATTTGGTGTCCAGTGACTTGTTATATATATACCATACCATTTATCAGAATCATTATCTACACTATGATACCTGATGTATCACTTTATTTTAGTAGGTATGTATTTTTGATTACACCATAATCTTTAGGGGTATAATTAAAACATATTTTTACCCAGGTGGCGAAGATTTACTGTATGTTGGAGTTAAATCTTGGATACAATACCTGTAAATGCCCCTGTGGCAGTCTGCAGGGATCCAGACTCCTCATGCAGGGATCCAGACTCCTCATGCAGGGATCCAGACTCCTCATACAGGGATCCAGACTCCTCATGCAGGGATCCAGACTCCTCATGCAGGGATCCAGACTCCTCATGCAGGGATCCAGACTCCTCATACAGGGGTCCAGACTCCTCATGCAGGGATCCAGACTCCTCATACAGGGATCCAGACTTTTTAAGCAGGGATCCAGACTCCTCATGCAGGGATCCAGACTCCTCATGCAGGGGATGTCATGTTGGAGGGTTAATTCTTGCCCATATTATTGCCCCTTTACTTAGTGGTAGTCTGCAGGGATCAGGGACTCCTGGGTGAGATGCGGGGGATGCCTTGGATTCAAATCCTCATAGTTAGATGCCAGATACATTTATGTTATGGCACTATATTTGTCTGGGTACTCAAGGGTCCAAGGTTTACAAATTAATTGGTCTGAAAGAAAGCCATTATTAGTTCAGTATAAAAGTTTGTCTGTCCAAATTTAACCAAGTTGGATGGTGAAAAAAATACTGGTATTGTTTGTATTCAGTAAAATATGCAAATTCCTTCAACCTGTTTCCCTGAATATAGACATTTATCATCATGAATCATAATATAGTAAAGTAAGCTATAGGGGAATAGTTTAGGTAACATAATTATACAGACATTGTTTTCCTGGAGTAATATGTCATTGAACTTTATTAAGGTGAATGACACCAATGTTGAGTAACAAAAGTTAGAATTCAAGTGTTGAGTGACTTAAACTAGAGTGACAAATGCCATATGGCAAATATTGAGTGTCACATTTTGAGTGTAAATTTAATGTTGAGTGTCAAATGTCAAGCAACAAATGTTGAGTGACGAATGTTGGCGACAAATGTTGCATGATGAAAGTGGAATGATGAATGTTGAGTGATGAATGTGTTGGGTGATGAATATTGAGTGACAAGTGTTGAGTGACAATTTTTTAGTTATAAATTTTGAGTGACAAAGAAAGTGGAATGACAAGTGTTGAGTGATGAATGTTGAGTGACCCAATTCTGCTATGTTGAGTGTTCAAGCTGTTGTTTATTATCACATGGTGTATTTATTTAGTCATTCAAATATTGCACATACTCACACGAAGATCCATAGCAGCTGTTACAGGTAATTTGAAAAATAACACAGCATATGTGAATTATACTGAATGCTTAATGTATTAATCTAAAATAAAAAATTGAACCCCCGTCTGAAACATTAACCATCCCTTTGGCGCTATATTGTGGCATACAAACTTGTTGCACCAAAGGGATGAAATTTTGCTTGAAACATTAGCCCTGAATATACCGCCCCTTGAAGCCAGATGTCATAGGCCAATAAGGCAGGGATAAAACCGAATGGTCACACACTATAGTGACTGTCTCTGAGTCAAATGCAAGAAAAACTTATATATTATATTTTATAGTTATTAGCCTTACTTTGGATAATTTAAAGCCTTAAGGTAGATAGTTCTTTAATTATTGTTATTGAATATAATCTGGTTTATATATTGATAAAGCACATTGAAAGTGTTTGTTTGGGGGTATATGATCTCCATACAAGTAACTTAATGACACCATCAACCCTGAGTGGTTCTTACAAGACCTACCAACTCAAACAATTTCAATCAGATATGTATATAATGTACTCACTGTGCACACAATTTTAATTAATTTCTTATCTGCTAGTCCATTTATCTGTACAATAAGCTAGTACTTAGGTTAGATCATTTCTTGCAATTTGTAGTCAATGAAAAAAGCCACTGTGAATGATATCTTTTAAGCTTTGAATGGCATGTGAATATGCAAAATATGGGGGCTTGCAATTATTTAAACTATGAGTCCTTTGTTGGTGATATAGATTATTTTTTATCATACTTATTGCACTGAAAAAAATATTCGCTTGAATTTCATGCTTTAAATAATATGATTAACTTTTTAATGGTGTTTCAATAATTGAATGACTTTGTTACAATGTTATTGGGACCCTATTATGATTGAATATTGGTGATTATGTAAATATTACTGTAAAATACTGTTTTTAACAACTTTATATCAACCTATGATGAGGTTGAACAACAAAACTTGTTGCAAGTTACCGTAACTATATGGTAGATTCATGTTAAATTCCCACATTGAGCACAAAGTTTGCCTTTTTGTCATTGGACAATATAAGATCACAGTCGTGTGCTTGACACAATCCAACATCAAGTAATTGCAAGTATGGTTTCTAGTAATTTAGCGTATGATGCAGCGAGCTAATAAATATTATTAAAGAGTGTTCAGTAAGAACAGGGGTGGTATTCACAAAGCATCTTAGCAGAAAACTTAGAAATTTCTTAAAATCTAAAAATGTTATTAAGTGTATCAGCCAAGAAGCAAGATCAAGATGATTAATATTTTACATAGTTTTGAAGCATTATGTAAACAGCTTCTATAATCAATAAGAAAACATGGATTATACTTTAAATTGTGGGAGAAATGAGCTGCGCAAATGTTGGACTTAAGTCAAAATATTTAAGTTTTCACTTAAGATGCTTTGTGAATACCAGCCCAGGTCCGAGAATTTGAAAATCCCTTGCTTTTGATTGGACAAAAAAGTATGGTAAACTATAAGTACTGGTTTTGTTTCCTTTGGTATTAATATGGTTAGGGATAAAAACCCACTTAAAACCCATAAAAACAAATTTTGTATTCTTCTGTATATATACATATTATAATGTTTGGATATTTGTATATTTTCAGGTAAAGTACTGGCACTCGTACGGCACTCATACAACAGCACAAGTACAAAATTCACACATTGGTATTCCATACCGGAGACAGAACATAGTCTGTCTCTTACAAACTTCTTTACCGATATAGAAGACTTATTAAAACTCAAACATGTGATAATTAAAAACAGTGTTTCTACATTCTTTGATAGCATTTTCCCTGTGATCTTTAAAAATGTAATTTATCAAAATTCGGGCGATACTTGGACCCACCACTATCATCATTGCTTGGCAAAGCATAGGCAAGATATTCGCCCTCTCGTGTTTGGTAAGATACCTGAGGATATTGCACGGAAGTTACACAATGGTCTGGCTCTCGCCCGGGCGTACATGGAAGCTCTACAGATTGTCACGGAGACCATCAATACCACAGATAATCTGTTGATTGAGGATGAATGCAAGCATGCCGTGACACGACTACAATACTGTAAACATTGTCGGGGATTCGTGGATGTTAAACCATGTAAGGGATTCTGTCTGGATGTTATGCGTGGATGTTTATCAAAAATTGCTGAGATTGGACCAGAATGGAACGATATTATAACCTCAGTGGAAGGTTTAGTACGAGAAATGAGTGAGAAAAGCCTTGATGAAGTGTTTAAGGAGCTTGTTTCCGGAGTGTCTGAAGCTATCATGCACGCTATGTTCAAAGCTCCAGAATTCTACCAACATGTAAGTATGACTTGTATTTTAGTTTATACATTTTTTGTAGTTATATAAATACCTTTTTATTTTAGGTACGTAGATTGTCAAACAAGTTTTTCCAACTTATAACCAATCACTCGCAAAACCTCATTTCTGATGTAACCCATCTCCACAAGGGTATGAGAGAAGAGAAGCAAATTTCCCTTCTATGCTTAGCATCTAGCAAGAGAATTTCTGTTTTAAAAAAAACCACATTCTTATTTTGTCTTTTGTATGACGCAGTCAGAGATTGAACCTTAGGGACCTCCTACACTCGAAGTTGACTCTCTACCACTTGTCATTTGCGGAGGCGGACCTTATTGCGCTGTAAATTTACATAATGGTTTCTCACAAAGTTAAACTGTCAATAATTATTGGCATTCCTCACTAAAATTTAAAGAATAAAGTTCATTGAATTGATAATTGTAAGTTTGAATAAAAATATTTTGATAGGCAAGTGATTGAGGGAGCATAATACCTTATTTATGTTGTACCAGTATTTCAATATTTGGAGCCTGGTAAATTAAATGGGACATACATCACATTATATTGAAATACTGCTCAATATAATTGTATAGAAAATATTCTGCTATGGTGAAATTGTCTATACCTATAGACATTTCAGTGGAGTGGTTAAATTGAGCTATTATAATAAATGTGTAGGTATTTATTTTTACAAAAACTATACTTTGTGTATTTTGCCTCCTCGTGTTTATAAGTGTGACTAACTGAAAAATTTGTCTTTAACAACCATGTTGGCCTCTCGTTACATGCTTTTCAAATTCCTATTCATTCATTAAATTTATTGAAAAAATTTCATTGATGATTCCTATCTCTTGTTGAATAGACTTGGCTGATAGATTTATGTAGTTGGTGGCGACAGTATTGAGAACGAATGTTTGCCTTTGGGCCCATTTCATACTTGAATTATATGCGTATGTTTCTTTTAATGACTGCTGTTGACATATTTACGGTTGATTTTAAAGATTTGTGAGTTATGTGTTGGCTTATGAGTTAAGATTCATAAAAGAAAATTACTGTCAATATAAAAAAAATCTGGTAGGTAAAATAACTTCCCGAATTACCGGTATGGATTTTTGAAGTTATAAGTCCCTTACAGAACGTACACACATAACAATTACAAAAAATAATGAACTAAGTCAGAGGACTGTTATTATTGTACAATTTATTTATCAAAATGATAAAATCAGTTACACAGTGTATAAATGAGTAAACTTTCTGTGATCGCAATAAGTCATACACATTGAATTGTATAGTATCCCAATAAGTCATACAGTGGCTGGAAATCACAGATGCTTTTGCTTACAATAAGTCATACAAGTTGATTTGTATAGTCTCCCAATAAGTCATACAGTGACTGGAAATCACAGATGCTTAAAAAAGCTTACAATAAGTCATACAAGTTGATTTGTTTAGTCTCCCAATAAATCATACAGTGACTGGAAATCACAGAAGCTTTTGTTGCAATAAGAAATCTAGAGGTCATATAACTTTGTGACATATAATCTTTATATAAAAACTGGTGACATTGTGTGTCAAGTTTGCAACTGGATCATCTCGGGTCATGCAAATACTTACCGAGTCCTTAGGAGAGCCCTTTAGTGCCAATGACCTTATTGTTATACCTTTCATTTGATTGTTTATAATGCATTTGTTGAGAAATCTAAATTCCCCCATTTTCTGCAGAGAAAGGATGAATGCCAATTGACCGAACTAGCTACTTTATAATTCATATGTGACAACTTGTTTGTAGAACTCGGCTCTGAAATAGAAGCATGGCGTCACAATTTTCACTGTTCCAGACGTAGGATAGATGTGTATTCTCGTCAATATAGACAAATGTGCTGCAAACTTGCATGTGACATCTTTTATCAGGATTCCGTATAATAAATCAATAATGCCAAAACATAACAACTGCTCCCTGGACTGAATATAATATAGGATCCCCCAGATACTCCCATTGTACCAGCTATGATATATTATGTCAGTTTTCTCAATAGAATTCGATCAGTTTGATTAACTGTCACAAGTTACTGTCATGTCACTTAATTATAGATATTTTTTGTAACTATGGCAAATGGAGCATACAGGGCATTATCAGTGAATGTGTGAAAAAAAATCAAGCTCGGCCATTGAACATGTGGCCGCATTTTTGCTTTGCACATATCATTCATTATAGTCCACAATCATTGAATGGCTAGTTTGCTGTTACCCTCATCGCTGGTGGCAGCCACAGCATGTCGGCTTTTGACACTCTCAGGTACCAGCTATTCATACACCTGGATAAAATGGGAGCATGTGGGTTATTCTTGCTCAGAGAACTTAAGCAGTGGCTCAGACGTGGATCGAACCAGGGACCTCTCGATCAAAGCATGTGCCATATCTCTAGGCCACTCACAGCTCGGTATGCATACATGTTCTCTTGTTGAGCTGTACTCCTAATTGCTTCAATTATATTGTTTGGTTTAATTTTTTCTTAATCAGAATTTGGGCGATGCGAAGATTTTATCAGATGCTCATGCACAGATTGATAAAATTTTATCTAGTAAGACGTAACATTAATAATGCACGCTGTAACCTATGTATACTTTTCACTGATTTATTGATGAACTTGCTCAAAAGGTTATCTGCATAAACCTGAGGGTGTTAATGAAACCTACTGAATGCATGTTGCATTACTAAGTAATTCTTAAAGTGCATGTTTAATCATATGGTGTTTATAATAAGAGCGTGAAAGTGAACAAAGCTGCATGTGGTCTAAGTGGTAAGAAAATCCCATCATGTGGTTGGAATCTGGCGGCTCCAATCCCTTGATCACTCTGGAGTGGGATTCTGGGTGTGTGATCCCTTATGTTACAAAATTTGGTACTGAAGGAAGCTCATGTATCTTTGTAGTGGCACTCCTTGTTTAGGGGTCAGTCACTGTGATGACTTAAGTGACCTAGGGACCCTGTCTGGATAATGTGACCGGGTAGTCACCGGTATGTGATCATTGTAACTCAACTACTGTCTGAGGGTTACGTTACAGAAATAAATTTATTCCACAAATTTCCGCTGGTTTAGGGTTCGAGGGCCAATATTTATAAAGCATATTTAGAAGACAGCTTGAGCTTAACATTTTCTTTTATAATGTATATATATAGCTTATTGCTAAATACTAAAACTATCATAGTAAGGTGGGATCGAGGGGTGTAAATTAAGTACTTATAGACATTGATATTTGGTTACTGACTTTTACAGCAGGACATATGAGGTCAATCTATTTGTAAATCATATCTGTTGATTTGGTCTCCATTATAGCGAACATACCTCTTCACTTATGTTGACAGACTAACGAGACTTAAATATCACCACTTTCATCTCCCTATTGAGTTTTATACACACTTTGGTGTACAAATATTATTTCTAGTGTTAAATTACAAGATAAATTTCAGAAAATTTTACCAGATTGATATAGATGGTATTTTGAGGTATTTTATATATGTCTCGGGGCTTAATTTAGTTGCTGTATATATGACGGTTGATTACAATGCATTTTTCATATACCATGACAATCTAGTCCATCTGAAATATGGGATGCCAACCCATGACCCCTAAACACTGGCTATATAGTATGGCACTTTACCAATTGAGCTAATTGGACGGCCATTTAACCCCACATCACTTACAAAACTGAGTTAAGTTACCAATTTCCAGGGCTGCTTTCAGCAGTTTAGCCATTCTGTCACCCTCGAACATTTTCATTTCCCTGGTCATCAGGCTACCTAAGGAAACCTGCGTTCGAGTATCCCTGGAGACACTATTTCTTTCCTGGTTTGTGTGCAGCCAACATCAAGGTACGGTGCCCGGGAATATCAAACATGTACAGTCATGTAGACACCACCCTCACAGGTACCAATTCACACCTTGGTCGAGTGGAGCATGTGGGTTATTCTTGCTCAGAGAAATAAAGCAGTGGCGCAGACAGGGATCGAACCTGGGACATCTCGATCCCGGAGCGTGCACCCTACCTTTAGGCCACATCTCCCCACAATGATTGGACACAGTTTTCAGGGATTTGTCACATAAATTCAATCTTACCCAAAGGTGGCATTTGAACCCTGGACTGTATTATTTGGTGACCGATTTTTTTACCCTTTGCCCACCAGGTCAGACTCCTGTAACTGATTCCAAATGACTAAAAAATGGTTGGAATTAAAAATTAACAATGAATGTATCAAAAGATTATTATAGTTTCTTGAACCAGTAGCTTGTATGAAGAGTAAAGTAAATTCTTGCATTGATTGAATACTTGTGTCGATACTGCTGGTCCAACGGTCGATGAGATAACGTTGGCGATCACTGGTATTTTTATCAAAAAATGGAAAGTTAACATATGAGGTCATAGAATGTAAATATTGACTTTGTTATTTAGTGGACATTAGTAATAAAGATAAGTGACGGACATATTATGATATAGTTTATCCTTGTATCTACACGGTGATATCAGGTAAAGGACACGGGTGGCAAGTAGCAAAGTACAATTCAGTAATTTCACGGCCAACTCGTAAAAAATATAGGTTTGTCCTGTAATGATAGTATAATTTGTCCTCTTGCTATAAAGTGCATTTTTGCCCCATTCTTGCTGGGGAAAACTGAATGACCATACACTGTCTTAGTCAAATACAAACAAACAAACTAAGTTTGTTTTAATTTTAATTGGGTATGTTGAATGGTGTTAATAAAATTATTGTGTCAGACCTGAGAGTAAAAAAATTGCCTGGAATTAAGTACTGCAGCTGCTTTTCTCTGCCTCAAACACGATTCCAGGTCACGGTCGGTCGTACCCTTCTAGAATTTTTTTACAACAATGTTGCATTTCCTCCACTTTTGGAGAAGTTGCTGGTACCTTGTGGAAGGTAACAAGTTACTTCTCAGGTTAAGATACAGTCCTGGAGGTCACAGTGGCAATGGAAGAACATGATTGACCTTTGCAAACAGGCAAATAACAAACCAATGACTGTGATAATGATATTGTCTGCCAATTTCTACCACTGGTGGAGCTGCCCAGTGTGGGCGGTATCCAGTAAAATATGAATGTTGATCCAAGTCCTGGTTTTATAAAGCTGATCTTGCATGATTGTCAACAATTAAAGAGAAACCAGGTTATCAAAACTACTTGATTTCTGCTGTGTTGAATTGTTTACTTTCGCTGTTTTTGTCGCACTTGTTATCGACTGAATCAGAATCCAGACATTGAAATCCCGGGACATTCCTTTGTTACCCTGTTGATGACTTTATTGAAAACATGAAGTGAAACCTGCTTACTTAATGCAAGATGTAAGGCTAATGTACAAACACTGAAAACTTTAAGCAAAGCCTATACTTGACCTAAAGTTGATAAAATATGGATTCTTTTCCCCCTATCAATAAAAGATTCTTCGATTGGGCAGCAATTTGTTTTTCTTGTATCTTGATAGCTGTGAAATGTTTTCTTGATAAGTTTGTGTCATGAATTAGGGTTGGGTATTGACTGGGATCATCAAAACTAGAGCAATTTAGTTTTTTAGTTCAATTTGTATAGTAACAGTGAATGAGCATGATGAGTTGTTACCAATGCTGACATTCAGGCTTTGGCACGTTGACTATAGTCCCTCGAAGCCAGAGATAATTGGCCAATTAAAGAGGCAATGCCCAGAAACTGGAGTGTCTTGGTTTGCATACAACAGAATTGCGTTTATCACTTGTAAACCCAACTTTTACCGAAAACTCACAGAAAAATTTGACTTAAAAATTTACTCTATAACGCGTGCTTCGATATTTTGTATATTGATTTGAATAAAAGGCTGTCAGCCTTTTATTGACGACAACGGTATTTAGTTATTCTTGAAATTTTTGTTTTAAAACATTAGCGGGATATTTCGAAACTTTTTTTACTGGGTTTTCATTATTTGACTTAGGTTTTAAAATGAAACCAATTTGATTGTTATTCGAGACACTTCAGTTCCAGGGCATGCCCCTTTAAGCAGGAATAAAACTGAATGGGCACACACTATAGGACTGTCTCAGTCCAACGCAAACTATACTTTTGACTGTACATGCATACATTGTATTTTGATTCCTATTGTTGTTTGTTGCTATGGTGTTTCTGTTTCTACATGTACTTTGTTCAATTGTACACTGATATTTGTATGGGCAACAACATACTATTATGGTTTTGCTTTCCGGTTTTCTCACATCAAATTCTTTGGGCTTATTAAGCCTAGGTCCCACTAAGCATGTTTTGCCTCGCTGATGTACTCCTGATTGACATTAATGAGTTATCAGGACATCAGGAACTGGTTCCTTGTGGTTTAAGGGATGCTTCGGGGAAGTTATGTCAGACAATTTCAGTGTAGCAATACCACGTGACTTTTGACTACAGTTACAAGAAGAAATATGTAAATAGTGGAAATTAAAATAGCCATAAGAATTTGTTTCTTCATCGATTTCTATGAAATATACGCCACGCTAAGGTGACAACTATTTGCTTTCCATGAAATATAAAATATTTTTTAGCGGCTGTGCCATTTTGTCCATTACCTTGTGAAACCGTGGAACGTGTAGGTTTAACAGGGTAATGGAAAAATCGGTAAAACTGCCGAAAAAGTTCTTATATTTCACAGAAAGCAAATACTTTCCCCCTTAGCGTGGCGTATATTTTATAGAAATCGATGAAGAAATAAAATACTTATGGCTATATTTGTGTTCCAATGTTTACAAATTTCTACTTGTTACTGTAGCCAAAAGCCACATGGTATTGCTACCCTGAATGTGTAATATAGGAAGGAATCGTGATGAATCGGAAGATATCTGGAGAACATCGCCGATGAGGAATTCCTCAGTGGGACCTAGGCTTTACTATTGCTGGTACCAACTGTATACACAATGCTGTTGTTTCCACCACAGGGAACTGTTAAATCTCGTGCAGTCATTTTGTTCTGTAATTATGGTATAATTTTATTATTATGTACTATCTTTGTAATTAGCAAAGGATTATGTCATGATGTTTTCACATTAGGCAGATTCTTTATGAATAATAGAATAAATAGACATTAAATCTGCCTGTTTGTTGTCTCTCTGGGAAGATTTAATTGAAACATTTTTGTATTTATTTAGTCTGCCTACTCTGCACCAATTTGGTTTCATTTTCATTTCCCCTTTGTCATTTCTGCGAGTAAGTGCTGTCTGTCTGCATTACAGTGTCTTTTCTGTCTGCAATCTGTGTTGATATATCTGCATTGCACTTTCATGTCCTAGGGCAATTTTGGTCTGCATGCTCTGTCTCAAATAGTCTACATCATGTATTGCATGTCTTAAATGTGTATTGGTTGGCATAATAGTGTTCTTTTCTGTCTGTGTGACGACCGTCGACCTGTAACATAGTACCAGCCTTCATCTTGATGAAAATTCTGTATGCTGGTTTATCACATTAAAATCATATTCACAATGTAGTACCTCATGCAGTTCTTTAATTACTGTGCTGATAGATTGACCTCCCCTGATTTTGTAGATAAATAATTCAAATTTATATTTATGATCAACATATCTTTGTCAGCATCTGAGTTGTGCATTACGGAGGTGGGTGATAATTGAACTGTAATAGGATTGGCAACCATATGCATGACGTTATTGTTTGCGGTTGCATGAAGAAAATCTATGTTCAAATCATCACAGTACATGATCGCAAGTTATTAAACGATCTAGATGTATAGTCGGATTTTATGACCTGTCACAGGTCATTTGCTTGACTGTTAGTAATGAGAACAGCCTATTTCACATACGGGTATGTTCCCGTACACAAACTGTTAAATTGTAATTGTACAAAACATGATCGCACGAAATTTACCGTTATACATTTAATTACTGTATCTGCGTAAACTCATTAACCCATCCAATAAATATTCAATGTCAAGGTAACTGCGACAGTGAAAGGTTGAAAATATCAACTTATACCTATACTGGGTCAGGTTTGCTTGTTTATTTCGGCTTAATGCCACTTCTCTATGATTGTTCAATTATGGCTGATTTGCCCAACTAATTTTTCTGGACTTCATCCTAACAAGTACTGACACACCCTTCTACAAGGAACCAGTCATTTCTCGATCCACATGGGTGGAGGAAAATCAACATTGCATGTTGTCATGCAAATAAATACTGGGTCAGATCAAAATTTGGTCTGTTGCTTAGCTGTGTTACCAGTCAGGTTGTAATATGATTGTTTGGGCAGATCAGACTATCAGGTCATTGGATGATATATGTGAGTCGGTAGAAGTGTTTAATTCTGTGCTCTCAATATTATTCATAACAAGATCTGTATGCTCCTGGTAGTCCCTACAGGAGTATTATATTTCTTGTTGCTATCAATAATATTCATAGAGTCATTAATATTGGAAAACTGATCTGTCTGTAAACGAGGTATAAAATCATGAAGTGTAGTTAGTTGTATGAGCTCTATAAATAATTACTGGGTTTCAGAGAATAAGACACTGTCTTGGCTCAAGCCTGTTCGAATAAGGGATGGTGTATCCTGCATTTAAGTGCATATTCATACTTTTCCTGACATGGGCCAGCCCAGCTGCTTGGTAGGGGCAGTTGAATCATGCAATTCGTTATTTTTGGACCATTTTCCAAATCTGGTTTGGCAGTTGAATAGTGCAATTCATTAATTTTTGGACCATTTTCCAGATCTGGTTTGTATCCAGACAAATTGTTGAAAAACAATAGTTAAAAATTCAGAATGTAAAAGTTTTTATGCCCTGACATCTAGTGATTGTCATGTCCATTAGTCCATCTGAAAATGTTACCCAAAAGTTGTTGAAACTCAAATATTTTTTAAGCCCATCAAAGCATTAAATTGCTTTCAAACTTGGCATACTTGTTAACGCCATGTAACACTACCCAAATTTCAAAAGAATTATGGTCCAAAAATGACTTAGTAGTTTTTAAAATATGTTTACCAAAACTTCCAAGTTCTTCAATCTCAAATATTTTCAAGGACCATCGAGGCATTGTTTTCACACTTGGCATACTTTTGAACCATCATAAACACCTTGGATTGTCAAAGCCATGTAACAATATCCAAAATTTCAACAGAATTATGGCCCCTGATTGACTTAGTTAGTTTTATGGACATTTTTTGGCTTCCACCGGGGCATAAGCATTTATTGAACGCAGTCTTGTTTAACAGGAGTTACAGACTTTCTTTTTTAGTATGTATTGTAAGAATCTTATAAGAAAGTGTTGAAGTGTGACCTTGTTTCCTGGTTAGACAAATTTTTGTAAATAATTGGATGGTGTTATAATATACAGTGCATGATGGTTCAAGACGCGGTCACTGAATGTACCGGTTTATAAAGCCACTTTTATACATACATTGTATGTACACGGTATGATAATATACCGTAAATCTTTCATTTTAATGTCACATCTAAACGCATTATAGTTATAATTCTTAAAGATATAAAGATACTTAGTATAACAGAAAAAGCATTTGTGAATGAAAGAGTGTATTGAGTCCCCACTCTGCAAAGACTGCCTGGAAGGAGGGGCACATACTTTGAATTGTTTTACTCGGGCTTGAAATGATTTTAACTGTTTTTGCTGTCTGACAGACACTATAAATAAAATTCTTCCTTTGGAATTCCGGATGGATTTTCTATGGGGTACACATACCCTGACACCTTTTCAGTTGGCTTGGAACTGACAGTGATTGAAAGTCTGCAAACATTTATCCACTCGACCATGCATGCAATAGTAAAGATATAAAATAGTATATGTATATGAAACAGAAAGATATGATGTAGTATTAACAGGGTAATTGTGTGTAGATTTACCAGGGAAGTACATCTGAGTAGCAACAAAATGAAGTGATACAAGTATTTTATACATATGTTTTATATCAACTACATTATCTCTATAACAACTGTCAGATGCTTATGTTTAAATGTACAGAAAATTGGCCTTAGGTTAAAAACACATAAAACTTTTGCACAAAATTATTATATCTATAACTATAATCGTCTCTTTGGCGCAACAAGGTTGTATCTTACTATATACTATATAGAGATACGACCTTGTTGTGCCAAAGGGACGTATAAAAGTAGCATAATGCTTGATGAGTTTTTCCTTTAGTTCCTTAATGCAGCAGCGGGATGTAGAGTTCTTGCTGGCACCCCACAGCAGGTAGGATGCCCCTCCCTCCGGATGACAGTCAGCAATGTATGTAACTATCCACCTGGTTAATGAGATGTCCGTGGTCTATGCCCCTAATATGCCAGCCGATATATGGCCACTTGTCGCAGTATTCGCAATATCAGCCTATTGCAAAATTGATAATCTTAGACAAAAACCTCTGACAAACAAATGGGCGGAGCATTATATCTACATAGGCATCTGGTCAATTACTGATTGAAGAAGAAATTAGTTTGACAATAATAATTCACTTAACATCATATACTACTGTTTTGTCTCAAGTGAATAAAATGGTCTTCAAAAGAGACGTTTTCTGCTGCATATATTTAAATACATTAAGTAATTAACAACCTGTCACTACAGACGACCAGCGATTTACAATGTTTGAGTCGCTTAACGCAATTTGACCAACCAAACAGTGTTTAAACAGTGGTCGCGTTAGACAAAAGTCGCTTATTATTAATACAACAAAAAAAGAGAGCAAATATGGTTGGGAGGAATTGAAACCGGTTGTTTAAGACAAAGTTCGCTTCATATGCATGGTCGCTATTACAAGTTTTATTGGTAAATATTGATACAATACGTAAACATGCAGTTTAAATCAAGTGGAAATATTTTCTGTCGCTGCATTAATATTATATTTCTGTGAATTAATAATTTAAACACATGAAATAATTGTTGTACAAATGTACTACAAAATATGAATTCTATGATTACTCATGGACGTGTCTTAAGTGGACTTTTATATGAAACCTATCAAGCAGAATGTGAATCATAATAAGTATTTAATGCCCCGGTCCATTACCAATTGATTTTCACCTTGACTGACCCGGACGCCTATCAATTAACCACAGTTTATGGTGGATTTAACTCCGTCTTTGACAGATTTTAATTGTTTGAGTGTCTACGAAGAGACATTTAATGCTGTATGTGGTGTCCTAATGCCTAATATGATTAAACCATGGCCTACCAGATAGACAAGGTTATAGTTTTAATGTCCGTAAACGTTCAACGGCTTACTGATTAGGCCATGTTTAAACATTTGTTTGTTTGGTGTAGGCTTACCTATACCTTAGAATGCTATTGGCTCCTGATTAACTTTACCTACCTATGAAAATGGCCCCTTGTTTACTTAACCTATCTATGAAATTGGCCACTAATTAACTTTACCTACTTATGAAATTGGCCCCTAATTCACTTTGCCTACCTATGATATTGGCCCATAATTAACTTTAACTACCTATGATATATTTTGGTCCCAAAATAACCTTGCTTGCCTATGAAATTGGCCCCTTATTAAATTTACCTACCTTAGAATATGGCCCCTAATCAACTTTACCTACCTATGATATTGGCCCCTAATTCACCTTGCATACCTCTGAAAATGGCCCCTTCTTTAAACTGTACTTACCTTAGAAAATGGCCCCTAGAGAGATCTGATTGGAAACATATTTTTGTAGCAGTGTAACATAGATAACATTTGTTTGATGGAAAGCCATTGAGCTTGTTTGTAAATATGAAAATGAGTTATATACCAAAAATATACCAAAACCTCAACAACAAAAAAAACACACACAAAAACATTTGTTTGAATTAAAAATATTTGAGAACTATCCTCTTACCTTAGTGCACCTTATGCATGCTGGTGGTGGGTCTTAGAGGGTAATTATGCAAAAATTAACATATTTTGAAGTCTGGCCTAATTTAATGGTCCATATCGGACATTTTAATAAGTAATCTATGGAGATTAAAACTGACTCAAATCCAGACTGAAGTAGTACATATTCGTGCAGATACTTGTATACTCGTATATTTACTGGTGTGTTTCAAAACATGAATCATGATACACATGGGAGCGATTAAAATTCTAAATCAGTAAATCGTAATTAAAAAGGGTTGATCGGAGTTCTAACTTTAATTATTGATAGCTTAAGGTGTTAATAATAATAGTATTATGCATTTATAAGCTAAATAACACAATATTAGCACCAAAGATAGAGTAATTATAATATTTTCATTTTCAGCATGCATGAGTCAGTAATAGGATTAAATTATTATGCTTTATGAAAAAAATACAATTACAGTCCTACCTGTATTTAGTGGTCACATGACTAAAACAATCCCCTGTATTATGTGGTCACATGACTAAAACAGTTCCCTGTATTTAGTGGTCACATGACTTAAACAATCCCCTGTATTATGTGGTCACATGACTAAAACAATTCCCTGTAGTTAGTGGTCACATGACAAAAACAATCCCATGTATTTAGTGGTCACATGACAAAAACAATCGCCTGTAGTTAGTGGTCACATGACAAAAACAATCACCTGTAGTTAGTGGTCACATGACAAAAACAATCACCTGTAGTTAGTGGTCACATGACTAAAACAATCACCTGTAGTTAGTGGTCACATGACTAAAACAATCACCTGTAGTTAGTGGTCACATGACTAAAACAATCCCATGTATTTTAGTGGTCACATGACAAAAACAATCACCTGTAGTTAGTGGTCACATGACAAAAACAATCACCTGTAGTTAGTGGTCACATGACAAAAACAATCACCTGTAGTTAGTGGTCACATGACTAAAACAATCACCTGTCTCATGCAGCCAACATTATTAAATTCCAAAATTCCAATCATCAATTTTTCTTTTACATATACACCTGTATTTAACTGCCATCTGCAGTTAACCAGCCACATCTCGTTGCTGTGTAAGAATAACTGAAGATATGTTGAACATTAAACTGCGAAAAAACAATATTAAAAAATTCAAATAATTGATTTTCAATGTTCCTATATTTCAGATCCATGAGTTATGTGGTGTACCCTTGGCAACCTCAGGCTCTGAGATAGAATCTAGATCTCCGCAACCAAAGAAACTGAATGTAGCATTCCCTGAGGTTTGTATATATTAACATTGTTGTCAAGGCAACACTATAGTAAAAGTCATTACATTGTTGTCATGGCAACACTATTATTAAGGTCATAACACTGTTGTCAAGGCAACACTATAGTAAAAGTCATTACATTGTTGTCATGGCAACACTATTGTAAAGGTCATGTCATTGTTGTCAAGGCAACACTATTGTAAATGTCATGACACTTGTCATGGCAACACTATTATTAAGGTCATGACATTGTTGTCAAGGCAACACTATTGTAAAAGTCATGACACTGTTGTCATGGCAACACTATTATTAAGGTCATGACATTGTTGTCAAGGCAACACTATTGTAAAGGTCATGACATTGTTGTCATTGCAACACTATTGTAAAGGTCATGACATTGTTGTCAAGGTAACACTATTGTAAAGGTCATTACATAGCTGTCAATGCAACACTATTGTGAAGGTCATGACATAGTTGTCAAGGCAACAACATTGTAATGGTCATGACATAGTTGTCAAGGTAACACCATTGTATCAGTCCTAACGTTTTTGTCAAGGCAACACTGTTGTATCTGTCCTAACATTGTTGTCAAGGCAACAACATTGTATAGGTAGTGACATTGTTTTCAAGGCAACAACATTGTAAAGGTCGTGACATTGTGGTCAGTGTAACACCATTGTATCAGTCCTAATGTTGTTGTCAAGGCAACACCATTGTATCTGTCCTAACATTGTTGTCAAGGCAACAACATTGTATAGGTGCAGACATAGTTTTCAATGCAACAACATTGTATATATCCTGACATTGTTATCATGGCAACAACATTAGTTTCAAGGCAATAACATTGTATAGGTTATGACATTATTTTCAAGGCAATGACATTGTATAGGTTATGACATTATTTTCAAGGCAATGACATTGTATAGGTGTCAGATTTGGGTTGTTAATAGTACTCCACCTGGTTCATGTGGAGTTATTGCCAGTGGAAGGACTACAGATAGACCTTACTACTAGTTGTTTGGCGTTACACCACCTTAAAGGTTTAAATCAATAGATTGGTTGTACATGTACGTGGAATTCCATACTAACCACATCCTAATCTTCGCATCCCCTCTTGGCAATTCCAAGCTCTGCCATTGTATCCAAGCTGACTTGCTGTAGAGAGAGACTGCAGGAAAGTTCTGACTTCGTATTGAAGCTGACTTGCTATAAAGAGAGACTGCAGGAAAGATTGATGCTGCCTGTTGTATATAGACTATTGTAGCTGTAAGAGAGTAATGTTTCTCTGAAGAGCATGGAATATATTGTTATTTCTTGAGCATTATACTGAAAAAATATCAAGGGAATTGCTTTATCCAGACAAATTTACAGACTTCTGGCTTGTAGTTATGTATTTAAATCATTGCCTATTTGTGTCATGTAATCATTTAGAATAATTCATATGTTGTAGGTATCTGGGCCGCTATCAATGGATATCATGAAGGTCACTCTGGATCTGGTTGACTCTAAAGGTCTCTATAGCAACCTGGCTGACAACATCTGCTCCGATTCTAACAACTTTGAACAAAATCCTCTCAGTGGTACATGCTGGAATGGAACAGAAATATCTGTGTAAGTACACTATATCATGTTTCTAAATATAGACATTGACCTCTAGTGACCTTTGACTTTCTAGATTATGATATTTGACCTTGTATACTGTTCATATGACCTGTGAGTATACCCTTGTAAGCCAGCATAAATTTGACCTGTTATGGCGTACTGTAATGTATTGCTCTATTTAATGTGAATGATGTAAAAGTTACACTTTCTTTTGACCTTTGACTTGTGAAGTAAATTAATGAATTTAAATACTCTGACCTCTATGGTCATCTGGAATTCATCAATTTCTTCACATGAATGTACTGACCTTCACCTATTACACATCTTTATTGACCTTTGACCTGTGAACTTAGTAGATGCTATTAATGAATGGGCTGGTTCCTAGTTTTTAGATAATAGTTACTGACATATAATAGTATTTTGCTTGATTTTTAAAACAACATAGGCTGTAATATATTGCCAGTACATGACACCCCGTTGCCTCAACTGTTTTTCTAAAGATGTCTTGACTTCAAATCTGTTACAAAGTTATGTTGGGTTGCAAACTATAACACTTCAATGCCGACAAATGATGCGCATGCATAGCTCAACTTGTATAATGGAATTCTTTGTATAGAAAATCTAAACAGACTTTAATGATCAAGTTGATACAAAGTTTGGTCAACAAATAGAAATCATTACATTAAGATAGTGTAAACATGTACATAATTTGCATGCTATTGTCACTAAAACAATTCAGTGCAGCACATTTCTTAAGTGAAGACATTTTTTATCTTTCATTGAGACTGACCTTGGAGTGGAATTTTGTGTTGCTATTTCAAAATTTGACTGTTTTTGTTTCAAGTTTGCATGATTTTGTAACTTTAGTTATTAAGTGGGTTGTATGCAGTGTTATCTTGTTATGACTGTACCCCTGTGCTACATGCTTACATTCTAGTCTGGTTACTGTTTTTTGCTTTCATTTCATAGCCCTACCCTTATCGAACTTGGTTAGAATGTCTAAGCCTTAATATTATACAGTAAAATGTCCAGAGAACTGATTATTCTCGTTTTAGCTGATTTCTTTGGACTTCTAATCTTTTAGGTGCTCAAAAATGATGTTAAAATTGTGAATGTGTTTAGCCTGTCACTTTTCAGCTGCTGAAGTGTTGGTATAATCAACACTAGTCCTCCTGTATGGGACATTTTAGGCTGATTCTTGGGTTGAACCTTTGTTGTTACATTATTGTCTCATTTTGTTACTTTCATGATTAAGTGCGATGAACTCTTTTATACTTATATTCTGAGTGTCAGTATAAATCATATAGCAGTATTATAGTGTCATGGGACAGATTTTGTTACCCTACCAATATACTATCACTGACACCCACTGACAGCTATGGCCTTCTCCAGACCTTCCTCGTGCTTACAGTAAAATAAGAGATTTTTATTATTTTAGCGAAATTATTATAAATATTTGTCGCAGAAATCATGGAATGCTTGATAAATATTTATCGTCCTTAAATTGAATTTACATCAATCCTGAAAGACAAGAACAACACTTAGGATCATGAAACCTTTAACTATATGAAACAACTTGCATTATACTGTGATATCTTTAGTTCTGAAAATACTTGACTCATGAAAATATCAGGTTTTACAGTTTTATTGTGTCGGGTTTTATACCCCATCCTACTGTTATTTTATTTTGACATTTACTGGTCAACCAATCTATTTTATTACTTATTGAAAACTGATATTATCTTATTTGTCATAAAAATGGTGTTTATTTATATTAAATGCTGTATTTGTTTGAACATGACTTGAATGTGTCACAACTTGACCAGCCATTGGTGTGTCAGTCTGTCTGACAGCTTCTTGTTCACTGACTAATTGCTAGTTAGAATTTGTCATCATTTATTATATACTATATTATTGTTATAGAGATTTATTAGTGAAAATAACATAATGATTTTTGAAAGCTGGTTCAAGTACCGTACAGAAAAAGAAAAGTAACGTCAATGGGGCCAAGCTTCAAATTACATGTAACGTCATTATGGCGCCATAATTGTCACGTGGTGAGGTTCTAATTCCAATTAAGCCAATTACTTTACCATTATATGAGAAATCAAATTTAATATTACTGGTCAATTTTTGACCTGTATCAAAATTTCTAACCATGGTTATTTAAATGTAATTTATCTTAAAATTTGACCATTGTAAGAGTTTGTGTCCTTCACATTAATCAGTGTGACCCAGGCCTTGGTCAACAAGTTGCAAAGGCCTTGACCTTGAGATATTTAAAGACAGCTTGTACTAGGTAATGTGTAGTGTGTTTGATTTCATCATGCATTGCAAAGTATGGCACACTTTTATTAGCATTATTGTTTGTTTTGTTGGAAATGCGAGAACTGTTAACAACAGATAGACGTTTCATATTGATTACATTGTCTGTTTGCTGCATGCACACGGCAAGATGGTTATCAATGATGCCTCAATCTTGTACGAAAAACACGAGCTTATCCCGTATGTTGTCAACTGTCAACCCGCATAATATATTGGTCATACGATATGCTCAATATTGTTTTTATTCCAATTAAGTAATTTATTGATATTATGTCTCATTAATGGCTCATTGTGTGCATTCATACAAATTAACAATTGCTCATTATAGTAAGCTTCCATTTGCAGATTGAGGCAGAAATTCAAACCTGATGCATTTGTTGCTATGATACCATTATCATTTAGTATAAACTGGATCCTTCAAATAATTTGGATTCGAAAGTTTCGTTATTTGTATTTTAGTAACTATGCATGTACATGTATTTCGTCATAAACACGGCTTTTTAAACAAACAATAAAATCTGTGACCACCTGAATTAAGCAGCCACCTGTCAATACCAGTCAATATTATTAATGTATAATTGTTTTTTGGATGTAAATACTAAATAGTAACTTGACCTGCAGCTAATCTGTATTCAACACCTGTCTCGAACAGCTATAGCCTAGTGGTAGAGTGTCCTGTTAGAAGTGTGAGAAGTCTTAGGTTTAAATTCCCAGCACAGAACATACCAAAGACATTCAAACTGAAACTGGTATATTAATGAATCTCTTGCTTGAAGTTACAGTATTGTTAGTTCCAGGTAACTGCTGGTTACAAAGCCAAGTGTCTGGATAATCAGTGACTGTGTAAGTCTCCATATGACTGAGAAATTGTTGACCAGACAGGACTTTAACACAGTATTTTTTTTTTTAAAAATTGATCTGTATTTGACCGCCTTAACAAACTTGCTTCCCGATCATAAATCAAGAAGCAAACAAATCGATATTTGTATGAAAAAGATGCAAAGTTTTCATTGCATGCTTTCCATAGTTTCAGATTTTCTACTAAATTCCATTTTTCGATTATCTCTCTCTTAGACAGTGTAACTAGCTGTATCTTGCTAATATTGCTTGAGATTACATTATCTGATTAGTTAAAACATAGATTTTACCAATTATGCCTGATAAAAGCCCTGGAAATGTCTGTAATAGCTTTATATTAACATGATTGTTCAGATTTTCAGCAATACTGGAGGTTTTTCAAATTTTCATGAACTGTTTTTGACTTCCGATTGAAGAGTTCCTATCTGATGCAGACGGCAATGTGGAGCTAGTTTCAGACAAATCTGGGGTTTCTCAATCTCTCCAAGGGAAGAAAGTGGTTTGGAAATAGTTTAAATCATTTTAATGTCAGAAAAATTTCATTACTTTCAATGAAATGGATTTTTTTCAATTGTAAACGAGAGGAATGCAGGTTCCTTTAGATTAACATGTCAGAATGTTTAAAAGGAATAATTAACAAAGATAGATAGTTTTCATGATAGATGTTTAAATGTCAATGAAAGAGAATAATGTTTTGTATTTTCTGTACATGTATATCTAGGATGCATGGTCTGTTAGGCGTTAAGCCAGTTCCATCAGGTGTGGCTTGTGGTTTAAAATGGGTGTGGTAGATGGCAGTGGCTTAATTAATTGTAGTGGATGTGTCTCCATATTAAGTGGACAAGTGTGCCACTATGATAAAATGGAAATCTTATGACCAGTTGATCAGAGGTGGCAATCATTGGACATGAAACTTTATATGATATGTCGTCCTGCGCACATCCATTGGAAAGTCTGTGGCATTTTCTTAAAAGGCTGTTCTAGAATTCCTGTAACAACAAAACTGTCTTGTATTAGAGTCTTGATTGTTTTGCCGTTTCTGAATTTTTTATGCTTACAACTTATGTTGGTTATGTGTTTATTTCGTTAACCACATCTTCTTTCTTCTTGCTTGGGGTCACTTAATTAGTGTGGAAAATCGTACAAAAATGTTCAAAAGAGTGTCTTGTGCTCATTGCATATTGCTTTTACTATGTAGTATAACTCTGTATGGACAAACCTTTTGAGATATGTTATATTGCTCCACTCAATGTTTCTTTAAAATATTGAATGTTATTTTATGCTTTAAAAATGTTAAACAAACAAATCACATGGCTTGCTCACTGTGTGCTCATTCTTTCAAGCTTCAAAAGAGTTATTGCCTGCATTAAGTGGCGAAAGTCTGTATGCACAATGATTACAGGTTTTCATAACCAACACAGCTATAAGGGTTAAAAGCCTTTTTATGAGCATGGTTATTCATATTTCACTATAAAGATTAGATTTCATAGAGGCATGCATGCGAAAATGCATGAAATTACAATTTATTGCAGAGTTTTCGGCAAACAGGCTCAGCGGATATTGCAGTAACATGAACTTTATTCTCATTTCATTTTGAAAATATTTTTGAGTTGAATTTTCGATGATGCAAAATGCAAAAGCAAATTGTGTGATCCCCTGTGAAATGAACTGTTACAGTTCATGAATTTTTCATGAAATATACATGAATAGTTCATTTCCATATATCATGAAAAATTCATCAAAAATCCTTGAACTCTAAATGAGACTTTTCTTGAAGTGACCATGAAATATTGATTCATGAACTGGGCATGGTTCATGAACAGGGCATGAGTCATACCATCAAGGATTTTTTAAGTACTAATCATGCACAGATGTTCTTCAATTAATCATGAACTGTTGAAGGACAAACTGATTTTATGTACAGTTCATGAAAATAAATGTTCATGAACAATTCATGAACTTTTTGCTACATATTTTTATTGTCTCATTTAGACTTCATATTTTGGACATGAACTGTTCATGATTACAAATTTCATGAAAATTTCAAGGACAAACATATTTTATGAACAGTTCAAGAAGATAATTGTATTCATGAACAACCCATGAAATAAACTAAGTGTATCAAAATGCATAAAATGAAGCTCTATTGTGTGTATGAAGACTAAGTCCAACATGTGTTTTAAGTATAAATAGTAAATATATTATTGGTACAATGATTGCCTCATGATATTAAAAATAAGAAAAGAATCATTGTGTATGTTTATTAATGTTCATAAAAGTTGCAAATCGGGAACATAGCTGAAGGATGATGTACGTGCCTGAATATCAGATGAAACCTACTGGAACATTGTTATTTTATCATTACAATTGTTTGCCTCAATCAGATTAATAGTTTAGCTACCTTTTGTACCTTTTGCAACATGATTTTCTGTTCACATTGTTGTTTTAAACAGTTTGAGTATATTTTATTTGGTATATCTCATTTTCATATTTACATGCATGCTCAATAGTTTTTCAAAGACTACACTAACAGAGTTTAAAACTACCAACTATTCAATTTACAATAATCAGCAATTAATAAATATTACATTTATCTATGACAATATACAGTAACCTTATATGATATAAATAAATAAACATACAAAGAAAGACACATTGTTTCTTGAACACTTCATGAATACTAATTCTTAAAACCTCATGCTAGGTGTACCCACCCCACTTGCTAATTTGTTTTCCTATATTTTTCACACAATTATTCTTAAAATTAGATATTTAAAGTCACACAAGATACTTTTAAACTTGACATGCTTAACTCTGCAACTTACCTTTTATAAGATCACATATTAAGATAAAACCACCCATTAAAATTTGTCAAACATCAGCACATGTCATTGCTGTCAGCCATTTTGAAAATCTGTGATGTCGTCAACATGTGACAGGAAGTCAATTTTCATGAATATTTTAAGAACTTTTCATGAATTAATTGATGGACAGTTCAGGAATGGTTTAAGAACAGTCTAGAAATAATTGTTCATGAAATGTTCATCAGGGACTTTTTATGGCTGGATCAAGGACAGTTAATGAACTCCAAAGTATCCATCAAAAATTCATGAACTGTTCATGAACACATTTTAAGAACAGTTCATGTCCAAAAGTTCATGAACCAGGTTCAAGAACTTATCAGTACCTGTTCATGAACAGTTCTTGATTGGAGTCAAGTGTCCATGAAATCATGAACTACATTTCGCAGGGGATATTGGGTCACTCCAAAAATATATGTCTAATGTTTTAATTTTGAATTACTAAAGGGACTTATGTTGTCCTGGATTTATGTGGTGTGGTTATAATTGCAAGGCCTTTAGTTATGCTTTTGGATTATTCAAATTTTCCATATTTTTCTCTTATTTCATGTTTATTTTACCACTATCAGGGCCCCTGTATCTGTTATTTCATGTTTATTTTACAACTATCAGGGCCTCTGTATCTGTTATTTCAAGCTTATATTACTACTATCAGGGCCTCTGTATCTGTTAATTCAGGCTTATTTAACCACAACCAGGGCCTCTCCTATTTCATGCTCATTTTGCCTCTATCAGGGCCTCTCCTATTTCAGGTTAACTACAATTACCACTCTCAGCCTGTCTCTGTATCTCTATTTCATGCTGACCTATTGCTTTGTATGATGTTTACCTCTATCAGGGCCTCTCCTATTTCAACAATTGCCACTCTCAGCCTGTCTCTGTATCTCTATTTCATGCTGACCTCTATCAGGGCCACAGTTAAATCTCACAGATTTTCTTCTGTATTTCTCTCTTTATTTCTTACAATTAATGTTTGTATAAATGAGTCCAATATATAAATGCTGGCATCAATGTTGTGTATACCCCATATATAACAGCTTGCTTCCTTTCTATCATAATAAATATGTCCGGTGATCTACTTAAACTGATGAAATACGTCCTTACATGTTATAAAATCTCGCTGTTAGTCTATTGATGCTTGCATTTTGATGAGATCTCTGTGAGATTACTTGCTGGATTCTATGATGACTTGATAATACATGACCAACAAATTATGTATCAGAGAATAATCAGAATATACACAATTTATTTGAGATACAATTTAATAGATTTATATTTCATAGATTGATTTTTATGTCCAGAGTTTTCTTTTTCATTTGGATTGTTGGGTATGGGATTGCCCAAAATGACCACAACATTAGTTGTTGACTGGCCATGGAACATCATTTGTTTGTTTATTTGTTCGTTCCTCCGTTTGTTCCTTCGTTCGTTTGTTCCTTCATTCTCTTCAGGTGTCATGTCACAGTGACCTTTTTGGGGGGGGGGGAGAACATAGGTTCTCAAGTCAAGGAAATTCACCAGTATGTTGCACTTGGTTTCTTAAGAAATGCAGCTCGCTAATTAATGAAAGTTTATAATTTGATATACAGTCAACTCTCGTTATCTCGAATTTCACGGGACTGTGGAAATTACTTCGACATAACGAAAATTTGAGATAGAATTTTCGGCATCAAAGTTGCAAGTTTTCTAGTTTCTGTCATTTTACGCCGCCATATTGTTAAGGTCATAAAAACGACATATTCGTGAGAATTGCTTGTTGTGATATTTATGTACGTGTATTTCTCCTCGAGAAAATGCATTAAAATTTTATTTAATTCTTTAATTATTATTTTTACAAACAACTCGAGATGACATGTTTATTGATGGTTGGACGTAACTCGAATCTTTATGACATGTTTGCGCAAATAGTTGCAAACAAATATTTGTTCAACAATGGAAGGCGCGAAAATTACAGGTAAATCGAAGAATTCAGACTGGTGAGGTGTGAAAAACATTCGACGCTACTCGATTACGATCAGACTTCGACCAGACTTCGAGATGAAGAATAGATTTAAAGTGCCAATTAGTTAATCGGGACCAAAATAATAATTCGACATAACGAAAAATTCGAGCCCAATTCGAAACGAAACTTCGAGATAGGTCTCGATATTTCATATAGACATAGAAGGAGAAAAATCGGGACTTGATACAAACTTCGACATAACGGAAAATTCGATATAAGCGAGTTCGAGATAACGAGAGTTGACTGTACTGCCTAGTTCAAGTAAGTCATTTTTGTGGGTAATCATTTTAAGAAATTACTGACAGTAAAAGAAGAAAAAATGATCTGATATCACCTTGCTTTAACTTCTTAATCAAGTTTTAGAGTTTACAAAGATCAAGATGTGTCGTCTGGGGTTTCACTGCGACACTGTAATTTGTTTAATGCTGACTTTGCTGTAAACGCAAGTTCTTTCTTCATAGTGCTCTTTCAGTATTAAATCAGTCAGTGGATTTGTAGGCAGCGGAACCTTGCAGTGGACATCTTCTTAAGTGGCCAGTTTATGTAGCACTTGGCTCAAAATAATTAATTTATTTTAAATAAAGTAAAATTCCATTAATAAGACCACTTTGATTATTTTGTAATCATGCAGATTTTTCCCGAAGTATTAAATTTAGAACAGAAAAGGTCTGCTAATAAGACCGATTCGCTATTAAGACCACCTTTTTGACTGGTCTTAAATTATTAGTGGAACTTCACTGTATTTTGACATCCTTTAAAAATGTTTGTTTGCCTGTACAATACTAATATATGTTTTGAGACATCGATGTGCATAGTTGTTTGGACTGATTATAGTTTAAATTAATAACCTTTAAAATTGACAAACAAAACTCCAAGCTGTGTCTACCCACATACAAACAATTTGTTGTTATAGACAATTTGGTGTTACAGTCAGACAGTGTGTTGTTTACAACAGACAATGTGCTGTTACAGACAATATGTGGTTACAGACAATGTGCTGTTACAGGCAATATGTGGTAATGTGCTATCACAGACAACATGCTATTACAGACAACGTGCTATTACAGACAACGTGCTATTACAGACAACGTGCTATTACAGACAAGGCATTGTTACAGACACTCCGTTGTTACAGACAATGTGCGGTTATAGACAATATGTGGTTACAGACAATACGTGGTTACAGACAATACATGGTTACAGACAATATGTGGTTACAGACAATACGTGGTTATAGACAATACGTGGTTACAGACAATACATGGTTACAGACAATATGTGGTTACAGACAATACGTGGTTACAGACAATACATGGTTACAGACAATATATGGTTACAGACAATACGTTGTTACAGACAATATGTAATTACCGAAATATGTAATTACAGAAATATGTAATTACAGACAATATGTGGTTACAGACAATATGTGGTTACAGACAATATGTGTTACAGACAACGTGCTGTTACAGACAAGGCATTGTTGCAGACACTGCATTGTTACAGACAACCTGTTTGTGATAAAATGACAAAAGTAATGTGTTAGAATCTTACTGTATGAAGAGTCTGCCTGACGGTGAATTTCACATAATGACTGTTTTCTCTGAGACAGTCTGTGACATAACTCTGGCATCGTATCCATCTGATGGCGTATATAAATGTCAGGATAATTTTCCTGTCGGTGCAGAAGGTGGTTGTATCCCATGTGATTGTCTCGATCAGTTCACACATGTGTACAGATATACTTTTGTTTTTGTCTGCTGACACATTTGGAGCAACTATATAGCGCTGTTAGGGTGGGTCTGATAGCGCTGTTAGGGTGGGTCTGTCTGCTGACACATTTGGAGCGACTGTATATAGCGCTGTTAGGGTGGGTCTGTCTGCTGACACATTTGGAGCGACTGTATATAGCGCTGTTAGGGTGGGTCTGTCTGCTGACACATTTGGAGCAACTGTATATAGCGCTGTTAGGGTGGGTCTGTTTGCTGACACATTTGGAGCGACTGTATATAGCGCTGTTAGGGTGGGTCTGTTTGCTATCACATTTGGAGCAACTGTATATAGAGCTGTTAGGGTGGGTCTGTCTGCTGACACATTTGGAGCAACTGTATATAGAGCTGTTAGGGTGGGTCTGTCTGCTGACAAATTTGGAGCAACTGTATATAGAGCTGTTAGGGTGGGTCTGTCTGCTGACACATTTGGAGCAACTGTATATAAAGCTGTTAGGGTGGGTCTGTCTGCTGACACATTTGGAGCAACTGTATATAGCGCTGTTAGGGTGGGTCTGTCTGCTGACACATTTGGAGCAACTGTATATAGCGCTGTTAGGGTGGGTCTGTCTGTCTGTCTGTCTGCTGTACCTACTTATCATAATTAACAAACTTAATATACTTGTAGGTCAAATTGTCACGACCTTCACATTTACTTTTAGAGTTGAAAAAATTGTAGAAAATAATTCAATGCTCAACCGAAAATCGATGTGCAAGTGACTGGCATTAACTGCTCAACATGTGATAAGTATATTGAATCAGTAAGCAAATTGTCATAGAAACTTAGGAACATATTAACTTTACAAGAATTGTGTCAAACACATGTGTTGAACCCTGATCTACTGTTTGCATTGTTTTTATAATGATTATAGGGTGTCAACATCGAACTGGAAGACGCGAATAGTTTGTACTTTTCCGTTTTACATGATAATGATTATTACGTTACAATAACGAAATATTCCTTGCTTTTCCGTAGTACATGATAATGATTATTACAGTACAGTAATGGAATATTCCGTGCTTGTCAGTAGAGCTTGATAATGATTATTACGGTACAGTAACGGAATATTCCGTGCTTTACCGTAGTACATGATAATGATTATAACGGTACAGTAATGGAATATTCCGTGCTTTTCAGTAGAGCTTGATAATGATTATTACGGTACAGAAACGGAATATTCTGTGCTTTTCCGTAGTACATTATAATGATTATATATTACGATACAGAAATGGAAACGCATGAAGAATAATGTAGATCCAGTTCAATAATGTTGCATAATACTATAATTTAATGCATTTTACATACAGACGGTTATTCATCCAATTTTATTAGTGTAGCAGTCTTAACCCCCCAGACAATTTTTTCCCCAATGGAAAAAGTGGGCCGGCTGATTTGTTCCCCAGGGGAAAAACCGGGCCAGGCTACACCGTTACTGATGTTTTCTGGTGTGCGAACCTGAGAAAAGAGCTGCAGCGATAGTGTATTGTTATACAAATATATTAGTAAAGTGTCAGTATGAACCACCCTGTGCCAACTATAGGGAGCATAATTCCGAGCATTATTCAGTGATTGCCTTCTATGATTGATAACTTTGTGTTCTATAGACAGTATTTGTTCTTACCTTCATTAAATGTATATTAACATAATTTCATGTCTGGGCCATGTTAAGGCCTAACTTTTTATAATTTTTTGTTTACTAGTATGGGAAATTTTCAAAAAAAATTCTGTTATGGAAAACTAATAGGTCTTTTTGGGCCTTAGATCACTCAATAGAGGAGTGACTTAGGGGCCATTTTGGCCCTCTTATTATATTTTCATTCCCTCCTCAACAAGACAACAAAATTTTTCAATAATTCTGTTAAACATGAAAATAAAAAACCTTGGCCTAATACTCTCACTTGCCTCTTAGACATATTCTGTAGAAACTTCTTGAGTCTGTCTATTACACCAGCACAGCCGTTCATCATATCTCCCTACCTTACTGTTCATACTCAAACAGTTCCTATAACCAATTTACTTAGTTTTACTGAAGAGTTTTCTTCAAGATAGTTACAGTTTTTGTGTACTGAATTATTCCCAAATTGCTATATTTTCATCATTCTAAAACAATTCCGATCAGTTAATCATATAGGTCTCAAATGAAATATTTGAATTCACTAAACACGAAATAATTTCCGTTTAAGGCATTTATGTTTGCATTACTGTTGTCTATTAAATTTAATCTTCAAGTGATGTCTGAAGGGAAATACCGAGTAACCAAAATATAGATATTTCTAGTTTATTTATATGGAAGTTAAGGATTCTGAGGCGCTGGCCTAGATGGGACTGCTTAGTTCGTTTAATACTGTGCCGGGTGTATTACAGCACTGATACACACTAGACTACCTCTGGGTTGTCAAATGGGATGGGAAAACTGAAAAGCTTTTCTGAAATTTCCTGTGCCCCAGCTGAGATTCGAACGAGGGACCTCCAGATTGGTAGTCAAGAGCGCTAACCACTCTGCTACAGTGTTCCACCCGCATTTATTAACAATATTAAAATTTTACTGTTCAAATTAACTGCTTGAGGTAAAAATTAAACCTACATAAAAAGCTGTAATATTATATAAGTGTATTTTTTGCAAAACCCTAAAATGGCACAAGTCAAAATGGTATTAATTTTTGCCAGACACTAAAAAAATTCGCACCATTGGGGGGAGTGTCTATATATTATTATACACCTACACTCTATTTCCCCCTTCCCCATGGGTATTTCTCAGAAGAATTGCTGCACAGTTGAATATAAAAGTTTGGTTTCGAAAGATTGTTCTTGTCAATTTATCTGCTCAGCTGGATAAACATCGCATGCCATAAATTTTGCTGAAATGCATGATATGAAACCAGCTGGCGTGCAATCGGGATGCTTGTCAAAATTCTCCACAGCAATTAAAGTTTGTTGGAAATATGTCAACCATTCCTATATACTGTCAGCTACAATTTCTGACTTGTCACTGTGTTTTATGTGTTTAGAAATGCATCTAAGTGTCTCAACTGCTGCATGCATGTTCAGTGGCTGGTATGAACAGTTTGTCATTCACTGAGTTTTGAGCTTGCTTTGAGGATTGTGGGAATTCTAGATCTAGCAGACATCATTTTTGAACTTTCTATGCTTTATAGTGTGGTATATTTACGATTCTGTATAAAATATTTTAATTTGTGAAAGTTGCAATTGGTCACTCAGAAATAGTGATTTTGCATGGAAGGGGCAGAGAATGTTTTGGTTGCGATTTTTAAGGTCACTATTTGTAGATCAGACTGCACTATTTGATCTGTAGATCAGACTGCACTATTTGATCTGTTGGTCAGACTGCACAATTTGATCAGTAGGTCAGACTGCACTAATTGATTTGTAGGTCTGACTGCACTATTTGATCTGTAGGTCAGACTGCACTATTTGTTCTGTAAGTCTGACTGCACTATTTGATTTGTAGGTCTGACTGCGCTATTTGATTTGTAGGTCAGGCTGCACTATTTGATCTGTAGGTCAGGCTGCACTATTTGATCTGTAGGTCAGACTGCTCTCATTGATATGTAGGCCAGACTGCACTATTTGATATGTAGGTCAGACTGCAACAATTGATCTGTAAGTCAGACTGCACTATTTGATCTGTAGGTCAGACTGCACTATTTGATTTGTAGGTTAGACTGCACTATTTGTTCTGTAAGTCTGACTGCACTTAAGTTAATTTGTAGGTTATACTGCACTAATTGATTTGTAGGTTAGACTGCACTATTCGATCATTATGAATTGTCTTTTTGCTGATGCTACACGTTCATATTTCATGGTCATAACCCCATGCCATCCATTCCTGGGACTTCAAAAAGAGACTGTCTACCTGCACATGCGCAGTGGCTTCAAATTACTTCTCGGTAAAGAGCTTTGTTTTGAAAAATAGAATGTTTTTAGTGATAAAACGACAAAAATCATGCTCTTTGATTGGTTGACTGTGAGCACTCTTTGAATCTCAATATTTGTTTTATGATGATGACTCAGATAAACAAGGGACCATCTATCAAGTACTACCAACTTTTTAGTACTTGATAGATGGTCCCTTGTTTATCTGAGTCATTATCATAAAACAAATATTGAGAATCAATCTACAAATCAAATAGTGCAGTCAGACCTACAAATCAATTAGTGCAGTCTGACCTACTGATCGAATTGTGCAGTCTGACCTACAGATCAAATAGTGCAGTCTGATCTACAGATCAAATAGTGCAGTCTGATCTACAAATAGTGACCTTAAAAATCGCAACCAAAACATTCTCTGCCCCTTCCATGCAAAATCACTATTTCTGAGTGACCAATTGCAACTTTCACAAATTAAAATATTTTATACAGAATCGTAAATATACCACACTATAAAGCATAGAAAGTTCAAAAATGATGTCTGCTAGATCTTGAATTCCCACAATCCTCAAAGCAAGCTCAAAACTATTCTAGCCAAGTGAAGCAATATGAATAGAGAGCCTTAAGAAATTAGCATTATAGTTACATAAATTTGAAGTAATAAATATGTATCAATGATCTATATTAAAATCTTTACCATTTCCATAAATTCTTGAATATATTATTGTCTGCTGTCTGGTGTAGATGTACAAATATTTGTTTTGTAGATTTTGTCAGGGAAACATCTCGGTAATGACGGTATTTAAGTGTACGCGAAATGCTCCAGGAGGATAATTGTCTAGAATGTTACATAATCAGTTCTTCAAAACTGCTTCAGTTGCAGATCTTATTGTTATAAATGCAACAGAATCAACTTTTTTAATCTCCACGGTTGAAGAGTTACTCTTCAGAATGGAGGTTGCGCATGCATATATAAATCATTAGGTCAATCAAAATAATTCTGAAGTTGTTTTGAATATTTGCACTGCTGGTGATCATATTGACTGAATTTACGGTACAGTCAAAGGGACGGGGCCACAATCGTTTATTACATCAAGGATTTGGCCTTTCTTGTCAGATAAGGATATGCACCTTTAATTGAAAAAAGAATATGTCTTTGAAATAAAGAGGAAGTTGGGTTTTGTAATAATGATAAAAATGGTCCGTTATTGTTTGTGAGCTTTGTAGTTTATTAGAACATTTTTTAAAAGGCTGATATTTTAATTACAATATAAACGTTGTGTGGAGGGTGCATTGAGATCGACTGTCTCTGATTGGTTGATTATGTAATTGGTATGACTGCACGTGATTATTACGTGCAGCTGTATTTCATCAGTCTACTATTGAAGTATGAAGCTATATAGCTGGGCTGAAGTAACATATGTATCCGATACTGTACGTCTGCACCTAGCATAATCTCAAAGTGCTTTAAATTGTTGATGAAATACGTCATACCTTGTCATGATATGAATCTTTCAAATCAGTTTTAATACATCTTGTCAGAAAATAATGTTAGCGCTGCTGTGAGCTCAGGTCTTCATGCGCGTGTGTGTGGCTTAACATAGCGCATACATGTTGATAAATGTTGCAGTAGCACTATGATTGGTATGTGTACTTTGTAAATACAATCGTACATCCAAATGGCAATTTATAAAGTCCAATAAGAGCCAGTAAGAGTTATCATCTTACTCAAATAGTGAAGAAACAATGTAAACATTTTGTTATTAATGAGCTGATGTCACTATGAGATAGGACTGTGTTTATATTATACAATGTCATATTACTTAATGCTATATTACATTAGGCTGTTAATTGTACATTAATTGTTCGATTTATGTATATGGGGTACCCTTCTTCAATTTCTTATGCCTAAATTAATTGATTTTGATCAATATAACTCTTAGTAATGGGCCTATATATAGGATCTTCAAATTTTGTAGGGAGGTTGGTCATCATCAGTAGATGACCTCTATAAATTTGTCAGTTGGTCAAAGGTCAAGGTAGCCATGACCTTGATATGAATAGACCAAAATATTTCGGATCAATAACTCAAGATCGTTTAGGCCCTGAGAATATTCAAACTTTAAAGGAGTGGTTACACAATGGTCACCATCAGTAGATGACCTCTATTCAGATTATGAGGCCAGTGACTCAAGGTAAGGTTGCTGTGATCTTTGACATATATAATAGACTTGTTCTGTGTCTGGGTGGGGGTATTACCAGTATAATGTCTACATCACTGTATTGAATAGTGAATCCCCTTGATGTATATAGGACAATTTTTCCATCACCTTCCTGTTACTGCAATATATATATATACACTGATAAATCCAATGATCATTCTCCCATATTCTTTGTTAAATCCATTATCAGATCTGAAATCACTGTAACATATAATTACATAATGCACCTATGTATACCTGTTTTTTGTCCCTCATTTGGCAGACATTGCACAGTGTGGTGCTGAAATACGAACACTATGATGTCACAATTGCAGTAAGGCCATGAGTCTTTTACTTGATGGTTTACAGGAAATTCCAAAAAAAATTGCTGTCAGAATTTAACAAACAGGCCGAAAGGGTCCTAGGTTCCTCAAATAACTTTTTATGAGTGATTAAGGACCCTTTGAATATGCTTGATACGTTTCCATTCCATTGATCTGATGACTCAACAGCAAAATTTTCAAAAAAGTCTGTAACCGAAAAATTCAAAAACTTTAGCCTACCTGTTAGAAGTGTTGTGTGTGATGTTGTCTGGCTATGTTAGAGAATATGTTATAATGAGAAAACAATATGTTGCGGTTCATCTGATATCATATACATGTCAATCATTCAATCATATCCTGCCTCGTCTCCATTAAATACATGTAACTATGCATCATAATCAAAGCACTGAAATAACTCTCTGTTATAATCAAAGCACTGAAATAATTCTGCATCATAATCAAAATGCTAAAATAAATCTGTATCATATAATCAAAGTACTGAAAATATAATTGCCTTATAATCAAAGTACTGAAATAATTGCATTATAATCAAAGCACTGAAATAGTTGCATTATAATCAAAGCACTGAAATAGTTGCACAATAATAAATCAAATACTGTAATGCACATGTAGACAATTCAAAGCCAAACGAAAGTGGCACCGGCGCCTAGCGACCCACGCAAGGGACAGACACATAACATACCAATAGTATCCCCCCAAAAGATACTTTAAGCTGAAGCCTGGACCCAATTCCTATAATGAAATAGTATAATTATATCTGTTACTATATACTACCAGTAATTCTTGCATGAACACTTGCAGTTAATGTCTGGTAGATTAAAGAACCGTGCACATCTTTACTGGAACATATAAATTCTAGCTGAGTGCATGTTGATGAATATTTCAGATGTTAGCTGTGTATGTAATCGTATTCCCTGCAGGATTTACATTAACTGAGGGATTGTGAAATATAAGTATTGTTGTACATACAGACAATTATCTCTGAATACCCTGCTGGTCATCTTGATCTTCTACTGTCACACTTACTGGTTTTCTGCATATCATGTGACCTCCACATATATTCTGTATGAGCCTCCACATATATTTTGTATGAGCCTCCACATAATATATTCTATATGAGCCTCCACATATATTCTGTATGAGCCTACACATATATTCAGTATGAGCCTCCACATATATTTTGTATGAGCCTCCACTGTTATTCTTTATGGTTCTCTACATATATTCTGTATGAGCCTCCACATATATTTTGTATGACCCTCCACATATATTCTATATGAGTATCCACATATATTCTGTATGAGCCTACACCTATATTCTGTATGAGCCTCCACATATATTCTTTATGATTCTCTACATATATTTTGTATGAGCCTCCACATATATTTTGTATGACCCTCCACATATATTCTATATGAGTATCCACATATATTCTGTATGAGCCTACACCTATATTCTGTATGAGCCTACACATATATTTTGTATGACCCTCCACATATATTCTATATGAGTATCCACACATATTCTATATGAGCCTACACCTATATTCTGTATGAGCCTACACATATATTTTGTATGAGCCTACACATATATTCAGTATGAGCCTCCACATATATTTTGTATGAGCCTCAACATATATTCTATATGAGCCTCCACATATATTCTGTATGAGCCTACACATGTATTCAATATGAGCCTCTACATATATACATATATTCTGTATGAGTCTCCACATATATTCTATATGAGCCTCCTCATATATTCTATATGAACCTCCACATATATTCTGTATGATTCTCCACATTTATTCTATATGAACCTCCACATATATTTTATATGAGCCTCCACATATATTATATTCTATATGAGCCTCCACATATATTCTGTATGAATCTCCGCATATATTCTGTATGAACCTCTACATATATTATGTATGTGCTGATAATTAGTAGAAATGATTAATAAATTAAATTCATTATTGGGAATGAACGATTTTTAATGTAATAATTTAAATTATTATTTTGCTGCATTTTCTGAAATTTCAGTCTAAATTTTACTTTTAATATTTGTTATACAAATGTATATTATAAATATGAGCTCATAATTTTTAATGGAAGTTTGGATAGGAAACATCCATGTGCTTGAACTGTGAACAGTTGGGTTTTTCCTTTGTGTGGTTCTTCTGATTAAAATGTTTTTATGCTTTCACTCCCTGGAGACCTCCGGGCCCACCTCCCCTGAGGAGTCAGACACAGTCAGTCTTGAGTATGATATATAACAGTGCGTCTCACAAATGATGTATAATTACATGAATAGAGTAAGTGGTAATGCTACCATTCCCATTCACAAATTCATACAAATACCATGCTTCACGCTGGGTACTGTATCTCTGGAACTCTAGAGATTTTTTGTGTGGTAAAACACTTGAATACATTTCAGTGATAGTCATTTTGCTTTAGCATTCTTTGGCATTCCAATGCTTTTATACAGCACTAAGTAGCATGAAAATAACGTAGTCAGGAAAGCCTATGCCATTAATTCTTTAACTTTTCGAAGGTTGCATAATATTCCCCAAAGTGTTAACTTTATTGTACTTATCATACTTATCAGTTTCACATATTTTAAAAAATATTAATAAGCAAATATTTGTAAGTTATGTACATCATTACAATATTTAACTGACTGTAACAAATTGTGTTGTTATGTTCGTTCATGAGTTTGCCATTGGGCTTGTCCTTCAGCCATCCCATGATTCCTAGCTGCAGGGGCAGTATCATCATCATCAGATATATCTCTGTTAGGATATTGCTATTATGGAGGCTGCACACGTGCATTATGTAACAGCTGAAATGGCCTTTGAAATTGACCAGAGATCATAATTTTGCGCCGCTTATACATGTAGCAATATGACAAACTTTCTAATGAATTTAGATTTAGCCTGCTTTAGACGATTTTTTGGATGTTGAAAGGTGACATCGTTTGATCTGATTCATTCCCCTTGTTACAAAGAGATGGGGGTTAATTAAAAGTATACCAGACATATTTTTCAGTGACGTTGCCATTTAACACTTCACAGAAGTCTAGGAGACAACATATATACTTCTATCAAGCCTGGATTTAGAATAGGAAGTTGATTCCACTGAAAGATACATGGAGCGCTAATTTTCTTCCTTGAAATTTTGGCAATGCTTGGATAAGCATTATGATAAAAGATAGTAGGGAAGTCATACTTTGAAGTTGATTGTGTTAGGTACTTGTTATTACGTCTCAAAATTGTTGCACTGACAGCCGGCACTCTAATGATTTCCTTGTGCACGTCTGTGGAACTCGCAGATGCATATTTGCGTTATTTTATGGTTTATAAGTAACCAGCAGTTGCACTTTTCTTCAGAAATGTGCACTAGATGAAAGATTTAGCGTAAGGTATTTATTAGACAAGACAATAGGAGTTATTCTCAATGTGTGGCAGTTAGTTTTTGAACATGTTTTGTGAAGTTTATGACATTGTAAAAGCCCCTTAAGAAATGAAGACTATTATCCGGAAAAAAAACTCAAGTTTTATCAGCTGTTAATTATGAGTAAAGAAATTGAATATGAAATGCCACATGTGTATAATAGTGCATAACGATGTACTAAAAAGCGCACATAGAACAATGAAAATACATTCTCGTAAGAATGTAGGCCAAAGGACTTGAGGCTGATAGTTAAATGTTGGGTGAAAAGTATGTCAGTCAGTGGCAAAACTGTGGTTCGATCAGACTAGTGAGTATACCACAAAAAATTATAAAAATATGTCATTTTATTGACCCCACTTGACAAAACAATTTAATTTGTTATAATTAATAAGAATTTTAAATAGCTAAAAAATAAATCAATCAAAAAAAAATCAATAAATCAATCAAAATCAACTTAAATAACCAAGACTTGCAAACTTATTTAATTTTAAAAACTTGTCAATGTCAGGAGAGATTTCCCCCCTTATTTGATCTTTAAAATCATCCTAATTGAAATAGATTTTTTACTAGTTGATTTTTTCTCCTTCAAATAGAAGAGTCATCCCAGTTTTAAAATTGATCTTGATGTACATCATTATTGGTTTAAGCCATCCAGTTCCTGCGCAATATCTCTATTGCAATTGCTGAAATCCTTTTATTTCTGTGGCATTTTTATAAAGATAGCTTTTAATTCATTACTTGAATTTCCTGTTTTTAAGTAGAATAAAGTTGCTGTTGATTTGTTCGGAATTACGGAATTACATCTATGGGATTAATTATTTGCAGAACTCAAGAGATTTGGTTAATGTTTCACAGGAATTACAAACATTTCCAGAAGTTAATTCTGCATCTGATTCTATTAAACGACCTGCCATTCAATGCAGTTTTTGTCCACTTGTCTGTCTTAAACAACTCACTGCATCTATTTGTCTAATTAATTATCAACTCACCATTCCAGGCATGATGTTAGAAAATCTAAAGTTTAAGTTTATGAATCAACAAAAACAGAAATAAATGACTCAAGAAATCTTTTAACTTAAACATTTAAAACACTTTGTAGATTAAAAGTTAAACTTGAAAAATGTACATGAACTGTTCATGAAATTCTCACAGGGCTTTCAAGACTTGCAGGACTTGGGTTCATTGATTTGAGCATGCAGGTCTGACTTGTTGACTTTATCTTTCATGTTAGGTATGCATCATTGTACTCTGGTCTGTGTTTTAAATTTTTCTAGTATTGTTCCCTTTGTTTGATATATTGTGACATCTGTGCATGATTGCTTAATCAATTTAATGTGTTTAATTTGTGCATGATTTCTTACAGTACAAATATTATACCAAGACTTATTAAAATAATGTATTGAAACCCCAGATCAGATAATCTCGGGTCTTTGTGTAGTTCCTTAATAAGATTGTCATGTTTGTTGGCTTCAATCTTGTCTATATTTGACATCTATTGGTGAGTCATTGAACTGCGTAATTTCTCTATATGGGCCTTGTGTGTATCTATTCTATCCAGTTTGACAGTTTTCATTCTTGCAATGACACTATCTATATCTTCATTGATTTATCCTCCAGTCGACTACACCGCAAGCATTCGAAATTTCGGGCCTAATATTTCAATCAAATAGGACATAATATTTTTTACTTTGAGATTACCTTCTAAAATACAATGTGGTATTTTGTTGAATTACAGAAGTTGGGCTAAGGAACGTTAAATGAGTAAAGGAGCTATTTAGAATTATCTGGTGTATTGATATGTGTTTGTCCTTTTCTTCCTATTGAGTTTGTCAGGTTTCTGAAATTAGCAACCGCCCCTGGGAAATTGACCATTACTGTCATCTTGGGTTAAACTATGGACTGTGTCCTATTATAGCTCTGTGACCTCAACATGACTCTGTCTAATTCAATACAGTAATTTTAAGGCAAACCCCATTAACTTAATATGTTTATAACATATCTTTAACTTGAACCCTAATTAACAAAATCATCTATCCACCATCTTTAAGTCTCATTGCACTTCAAATTCAAGCTGTTTTCATGAATAGTTTGTTCATGAAAGTTTTAACACTTCTTTTGGCACTGTCGTTATGAGCTCAGTTGTTAAGCACATTATACAGACTGCTAGCTTGCAGATCCAGAGGTTTGACTCCCATAATGGACTGTCTAACTCATGATGAAAAATGGTCTTTGTAAACAAAAAAAAAACAAATTTGAATATTTGTAGGCTAAGCCTGTTTAAGTAATCAACCATCATACATGTATTTGTACTATATAATATATTTCAAAGAGTCTCAGGGAAACTTGTAACACTTAAACACATTTCCACATGTTAAACGAGTAAGCTGCTCTTTCAATCTAAGTTTCATCTTTAATTAAGTTAATTTGTGTAGAAGAATATTGAATAATATTAGGTTTGTATGCATAATATGTCAGTAAAAAATAAGACGTTAACAGAGCATTTAATATGACGTAAACAAAGCAGTTAATATATGTTACCCCATGTCTGACTAAACAATACGGTATTCTTAATTGCTCTAGTAATAATTAACGCGCTGTTATGGCTGATGCACATATGTGTCGGCTTTCTATGTTATACTGCTCACTGCGGCATGTATGATGTAACATTTATGCACTTTTTGTGTCAGAACTCCAGCAGCTTGATAATTCATTGGATTTTTCTCAACATTTTACTTAATTATACATAAATAAATATAATTGGTAGTTTATGATCTGAAAGAACTTAGAAAACTGCTTAGGGTGCCTATAAGCAGTTTTCTCAAGGCTTCTAGGTTCTTTAATAGCACAGATACACGCGAGACTACCTCTGGGTTACCAACCAGTTCATCTCTAGTTGGGTGGAAAACCCTGAAAAACTTCTCAGAAATGACCAAGTGCCCGACCAAGATTCAGACCAGTAGCGTAATTGATCCGTAGTCAACAGCGATATCCACTTAACCACCGTGCCACAGTTGACAGGCTTAAGATGCACCAGCTGACTGTGCTTGGCTGGTTAAGCTGAGTGCTGCCTTCCCTGTCTGACTTAATATCATCTTTTAGCTAGAAAGACAAGCTTTGTGGATAGCTTGTTACAACATTCATATATGTGTGTTTTCTTTAAACAAATATAATATTCCACAATGTTGGTTTTGACATTATAATTTAGAAATACACATCTTAATAAACTATCAAGCTGTCAGTATAATGGAATGTATTCAACAAAACCTCTACACCATGCAGGCTTGCAAGCAACAAATGTTTCACATCATTTCTGTCATTGCTATAAGCCATGTTTCCTCCTAAAACACCATGTACAACATCCTTGCTGAATCTCATTATTTTCATATACTCCCTCAAGAACAAATTTATATTTTAATTAACATTACATCTTCTACGGTTTTTATTTCCTGTTTGCCATCAATATCAGTGAAATATGCCAAAGTTCTTGCATATTATTGATCACAGTGTCCAGGGAATATCAATATTCTTAAGAAATCAACAGTTTTTTACCTGCGCATTTTATCCCAATGCTGTGAAAGATTCAGTTTTGGAAATAATATTTCTGTGATTGATATTTTTTGTTGCTTAGTGACCTGTTTAATATATTTTTTGTTGCTTAGCGATGCATTCATTACGTTCTCATTTGTTAAGTCATCAGATAATTCATAGAACGCCCCATGTATTCCTGAATGCCCCACGTATCGTATCGAAGAATGAACGTAAAGTGAAATTAAAACTAGTGGCAGATCTCCCAGAAAAACTTGTTCAATTACATTAGAGCTGCAAATCACATTTAGATTAGGCAAAGAATCAACATTACTTGAATGACTTGTGTTAATTCATTATTTTGTCAGGGAAAAAAAGATGTGATGATTATGTATTGTTTAATACACAGGTTTAAAACACTGATTTAATACACTGGCTACATGGATTTGGTTATAATCTGATGATGGGGGGAGGGGGGAGTTTAGAACTCGAAGACTATAAATCATATTTCGTTTGATGTATTTGGTGGAATATTTTTGCTGAAATGTATTAGCCACCTAGTTATAGTATACTGGAGTTTGTTCACATATACATCTTGTTTGCATGGATTGATTATAATTTCCCTTTGCTCCATTGATACCTTAAACAAGTGTTAGAGCTCTATATTCTCTGTTAGCGCAGTATTACATGTGTTAGAGCTCTATATTCTCTGTTAGCATAGTGTTACATGTGTTAGAGCTCTATATTCTCTGTTAGCATAGTGTTACATGTGTTAGAGCTCTATATTCTCTGTTAGCATAGTGTTACATGTGTTAGAGCTCTATATTCTCTGTTAGCATAGTGTTACATGTGTTAGAGCTCTATATTCTCTGTTAGCGCAGTATTACATGTGTTAGAGTAGTACTATATAACAATTCCCGTAAGAGCAGTAATATCACCCTGTTAAGAGCTGAAATATTCCCCTGTTAATTTCCCTGTTAGAGCAGTAATATTCCCCTGTAATAGCAGTAATATTCCCCTGTTATATTCCCTGTTAGAGAAGTAATATCCACCTGTTATATTCCCTGTTAGAGCAGTAATATCCACCTGTTATATTCCCTGTTAGAGCAGTAATATTCCCTGTTAGAGCAGTAATATTCCCCTGTTAGAGCAGTAATATTCCCTGTTAGAGCAGTAATATTCCCCTGTTAGAGCAGTAATATTCCCCTGTTAGAGCAGTAATATTCCCCTGTTAGAGCAGTAATATTCCCCTGTTAGAGCAGTAATATTCCCCTGTTAGAGCAGTAATATTCCCCTGTTAGAGCAGTAATATTCCCCTGTTAGAGCAGTAATATTCCCTGTTAGAGCAGTAATATTCCCCTGTTAGAGCAGTAATATTCCCCTGTAAGAGCAGTAATATTCTCCTGTTAGAACATATTTGAGGTGGGGTGTTATTATTGTTCACATTGATGTAAATGGCTTTTTACAGCAAGTTGATCTGATTGGGGATAATATCCAACATAGACAGTTTCATCAGTATGATTAAATGCTACTCGAAATTGATCATAGTGTAAGATTCGCCTTTGTCTAAATTATATACAGACAAACATTGTGGCGGGCTTGGATTATATAATTTGCTGTTTTCACCAAACTTAGACATTGTGTCCCGACTAGCAGTTGAAATCTATCATATATGTGTACAATTGAACCATGAATGTTGTCTCTTGGTATATATCATTTGCGAAGAATACCTGATATTAAGAGAACTGTTTTCCTGTAATTTGCTGTAAGATATTACTGCAGAAAATGTATACCAATCATTTGTGACGAATTCTTTATATTAAGTGATATTTTTTTCCTGTAAGATATGGCTTAGACTGTAGAAGATGTATAACAGTCATTCGTTAAGAATTATAACTTTCTTTTAAGTGAAACCTTTATGTGAGATACAGCTAACTATAGAAAATAAATATACCAATTAAATAGTTATAATGTGAAGCCGAGTCCTCCTGGATATGGATTACTATAGTAATAATGTAATATTTCCTGATCATTCCTTTGATGTATGCGCTTAGTAAATATATATCATATTCTTGTAGTATATATATCCCTCAGCTGAAGATCGTTATTTTTTTGTGAATCACTTTGGTTGTGGGTGCAATAATGGTGTTTATAAATTCTTGAGAAAAAATGACATAACAATAAGTATAATTCTGTATATCAATTGATGTAGTTCTTGCTGGTTCATGACATGTTATCTCGTCACAGGACTGGTTGCTGGTTGTGCTGATGATCCCAGGTTCATCATGTAGTAACCCTTTACAGTCACTTGTCGTAATATTACCCAATGGTTGTCCTTGTCACCTACAGGTCCCATAGCAAAAATACTTGTATATTGATCCTCAAGGCATGTAAGCTATTTCTACGCGAAATACGCTGCTATATGCATAATTTTCTTCTATCTTGTAAAAAAAATATCAAAATTCCCTGGTTTTATATCGGTTATAATTCAAATCTGAATGAAAATCCCATCAGAACATGCTAGAGACATAATCTAGCAATCAAAATTTCTCCAGGGAGAGGACATGGCCTCATGCAACCCCCCCCCCTTACATGCGCACAATTATGCCTCTATCTACCTGGTATGCCTCTTTCCTACAACAACCTTTCATAACAACAACATTGAAAGATTGACTCAAATAATTTTAAATTAAAAAAAGATAATTTTGACTTACATTCTGTTAAATTTCAATCAATGTTTCCTAAGTTTTCATTGTTGCATTTTCTTAGAACCTACAGAAGTGATGATTTGTTGTGTTTCAAGTCAGGAAATGATGCTTCATGTCTTTCAGTGCATGCTGTTGCCAAATTCCAGATGAAAACTGTATAATTTAGAATCAAATTTGTTGATTTTATCAAGAATGCGCAAGCATTTGGCTGATATTTTGTATATTATACTCAGTGGTTATTGAGTTGCGACTGTTAGTTTGGACATTAAACTCCAGATTGAAACAGACGGGTAAACCCCATGCCGGAGATATGTTAAGATAATGAATACAATCTTTATTTATTTGGTATTTTTGAAGATGCTGCGCAGTAACCTGGATTATGCTCGATGAAAGATATCAACTATTTGTTGTTGTTGTTTTGTCTTCAGTACAGTATATAGTGCAAGATGTCTGGTAAATGTGGCAAAATTGAATATCAGCAAAAAACATTGTTGTCGTTTAATTGACCTTGACACATTTCACCAATTATTGACCTTGACATATTTTACAAATGACCTTGACAACATATTATGATTTCTTTCTTTGACCTACACTATATGTCACATAATTATATTAATGCATGATCCTAGACAAACTATCATTAGCATCCACAGAACTGATTCCAGAGTCCTTGCCCTATGATAAACTGATTCCAGAGTACTTGACCTGTAATGTAACGATTCCAGTGACCTTGACCTATGAATTACTGATTCCAGTGACCTTGACCTATGAATTACTGATTCCAATGACCTTGACCTATGAATTATGGATTCCAGTGACCTTGACCTATGATATACTGATTCCACTCAGACTTTCATTGACCTTGACCATGACATTTAGTAGATTTATTGTGTTACAAATTATTATGATTATAAATGTAGTCATTTAGATCAAATTCAAGTCCTTAAAGCAGAATTTTGTTGTAATTTGTTGTAAAATTGCAAGCTTACTAATTAATTGTACATGTACTACAATTGAGAAGTTTGTTGTTGAATTTGTTGTAAAATTGCAAGCTTAAAAAATAAGTATACTTCTGTTATTCATGCAACGTTCAGAGCTACTGTTTGATCAGTAGTTCATTGTTATACACAATTGAAGTGTTACATTTCAGAAAATATACTTACCTGTATTTATTTGACAACAAGTGAACTCATGACTGATGTAATCATCTTCTATTATTTCAGATTTCTACGAGATGCAGTTGATGCCGATATACTGAGCCAGGCACGAAGCAATCCAGAGGTGAAGGTCTCACTTGTTCTTGATAAAAGTCTACGCAACTTGAAAGAAAAAATGTCTACAGTTAACTTGGTAAGATTTCAGTGTTTTGTTTGTTTGTTTTCATTCAGTTTTGGTTCCATTACCATACAGAAAAGAACGTAATGTCACATTGTTACATTGTTCTGATGCCATAGTTGTCACGTTGTGTTGTTCTAATTTCAAGGGTTTTTTTCCAGCCAAATACTGAATCCTTTTCCGAGAACTTGAAGCATATAATAAACAGAAATTTGTCAATATTTGGTTAAAGATAAATTTTTATTTCACTTGTGATCACAGAAAATTAAATTTCACTTGTCTCCCGTGAAAATATTGATTTCTGTGATCACTCATGAAATAAAATTCGATCTTACACCAAAATCAACAAATATCCTCTATATATTCCTATCACTGACAGTGTTCATATCATCTATCAGCCAAATGAATTATGTTACCCACAACAATGGGCTTTAGGCAGTCCTAAAAAAATTGTTTGTTTGCGGTACTGTGACCCAAGATTTTTAAGGTGGGTAGGTAGGTCTATTTTTTTTGTAAAGAAATATTTTTTGGGGAACCTGTAAAAACAGTTGTGTGGATATAGTTATTATATAAGGAAATGGGCTGAAAAAAATTGAGTTGGTGGCCATTTCGATAGGTAGGTAGCGTTACCGCAAACAAACAGGACGGCTTTACATGAGTGTAATTATTTGATGTATATCCACAAATTATTACATGTTAATGATTAAGCTGTGGGAATGTCTACAGCCTGTCTGAAATATTGTGGCATGACGCAAATTGTATTCATGATAACAATTTACAAAAGTCTAGAAATTCCACCTTGGAGTACAATAAAAATGTATTTTTACTGGAATTGTTCATACATTGAGAATAGGATTGTACCGTGTGTGTTAGTTAGGCCTCAGTTTTTATATTGTTTGGTTTACATCATTGTATTAGTGGACTATCTCACAATTTATAACTAGAGGGCCGAAAGGGTCCTTGGTCTCTCACCTGTCATTGTATTAGTGGAGTACACCACAATTTATAACAAGAGGGCCGAAAGGGTCCTTGGTCTCTCACCTGTCATTGTATGAGTGGAGTACACCACAATTTATAACAAGAGGGCCAAAAGGGTCCTTGGTCTCTTACCTGTCATTGTATTAGTGGACTATCTCACAATTTATAACAATAGGGCCAAAAGGGTCCTTGGTCTCTCACCTGTCATTGTATTAGTGGACTATCTCACAAATTATAACAAGAGGGCCGAAAGGGTCCTTGGTCTCTTACCTGTCATTGTATTAGTGGACTATCTCACAAATTATAACAAGAGGGCCGAAAGGGTCCTTGGTCTCTCACCTGTCATTGTATTAGTGGACTATCTCACAAATTATAACAAGAGGGCCATAAGGGTCCTTGGTCTCTTACCTGTCATTGTATTAGTGGACTACCTCACAATTTATAACAAGAGGTCTTAAAGGGTCCTTGGTCTCTCACCAGTCATTGTATAATTGGACTACCCAACAATTCAAGACCAAAGGAATAAACACTTAAAGAACACAAGAATGAGTGGTTACACATTAATTGTATAGATTTGTATTGTATTAGGCCACACCTTCTACCATCTAAGGCAGCTTTCGTGTATGCAACTTAAGACCTTTGGACTCTCTTGACATATTTTCATTTCTTCTTATTGACAGCAAATTTTCCAAAATTCCCGTAAACCAAAAAATTTAAGAACTTTGGCCTTACAAGAAGAATGTAATTAAGCTTATTGTTTCTTTAGGTGTTACAGTCCCATAACAAGAAAGCAGACAGAGCACGACCTAGGAACTATATGATCTCTGATGATCCGACACAGATGATCTACGACGCTAGCGGAAACAATAAACCCGTCGGAAACATAAACATCAACGGCGGAATGACTTTGGGAGATGATGAAGACTACGGGCAGATACATTCTGGTAGCGGAAGCGGTGAATTTGAATCACCAATTGATGAGAAGATTGACACTGGAGATGTGGGGACACATATTGATGTAGTATTCCCAGACAACCCATCAAATAGTAATAATTATATACAATTATTTTTAGTGTCTATTCGTACATATATTTGATTCAGCCAGACGGTTCAAATTGACTGCTTAAGGTTATTCGTCCTTCATTTAGTATGAACAAATATTTTTGCTGTCTGCTAATTTTTGTGCAGTCTTGTTAATCCTGAATAAGACCAGATAGAAGAATTATGTTTTTTCCAAGAAGTGCAAACTGTTATTATAGATGGGGCACTATGGTCTGTTAGTGTTTCCCACACAACTAGAGATGATGAACTGGTTGGAAACCCAGAGGAAGTCTCGTCTGTATATCGGTGCTGTTCACAAGTTTTAAAAAAGAATTTAGAGTATATTTGGAAAGAGCTAGGGTATTGCACTCTGATTCCTTTTATCACACAACTGTTACAGTTTAATTTACTGTCTCTCCACTTAAAGTCAGAGGTCAGTTGTCAATTTGGCAAGGTCAAATCTGATGATCGTGCAAATCACATTAGGCTGTTTTGTAGAGCAGGTTTTAGTTTCCTGTCCCAAATATTACAGTACACTTCAGTACTGCTATATGACGGGAACCAGACTATAGCCTAGCTGCTCCACAAAACAGCCCTGTTGAAAAGACCAATTGTCAGTCTAAGTCAAACACAATTAAGAGAGCTACAAGTCGTCAATGAACTTTAACCTTGTCTTTATCACCACTGTATGAAAATACAGTCTTACATCAAAACTGTTAATCACATAAAAGGAATGCAGTGTTTTGAACGTGGAGTTGAAAAATATCCATTTTATTGCCATTTAGATAGTGGATTCATTATCCTTATATTCATAATCACCCCTAATGCATCAATTTATACAATATCTTACTTTATGTTTTAGTGCAAATCCATTTATCTAAATTTAAAATTTGCTTCATTCATTTTGTGTAATGATTCCAAGACAAATAGTTCACATTTAGTTTGACAGTTTGCCGCCCATTCATCTATTTGTTTGCCTTTTATTCGTCTTCCATGTTACAACTTGATAATAAGACCACCTAACATTGTTAGCTTGGTGGGTGCAGTGCAGAAGTGGTGGACTACGTCCCACAGAAAATATTTTGGTGTTTGCTTTGAAATGGCACATTTTCCTGCGATGATCCTGACGGTCCATAAATATATTTCCACTGTGTTAATTATCTAAACCATGCACATTTCTGCATGGCTGACTGTATCATGTTTATGATATCATCATCAGCCAGAATATCTCAATTACCTGAAAGCTTATGTTTTATATCAATAGTTTGCGATACATTTTATGTACGATATACAACATAATGACAATCACGTGCAATCAAACTTATAAACTCTCCATTCTAGTTTCCTACAGCTATAAAATATTCATTCATTCTTACGTTACTGCTGTATAGTTCTGACGTAAAATGCACTGAAGTGGAATACTTCTTGCATGCCTCACTTAATTACTGCGGAAATTTCATGATAGCTTAGTCCAATAAATGTGTTCAAGGGAAGTAACTCTTGACAGGAAAGTGTGCACTATATTGTATTAAGATTAGTCTCCCTTTGAGGGTAGTTCATAAAGCTTTAGGATTTTTAATGAAACAGGTGTGCAAGCTTTTATGGTGTCTTATCATAAATAATAGTTTGCATTCACCATATATAACTGAAAAATTAGTTGAGAAACATTATGTTGAACCTGAATAAACTAACCTAATCAGTTTCACTTGAATTAATTATAATGTGTCGTATGATAAGTTCTGTGATAATTCTATTCTGGCTAGTTACAAATGTATCTCTTTCTCTTCGTCTTCAGGACAGCAATATGAAGTTGACCAGAGTGGAAAACTTGGTCCAAACCCTCCGAGAACACAAGCACCTCCACCTCAGAACCGTCAGCAAGATGTTGGTGGATCAGCATCCAGTGTCAGTGTGTCTATTAGTGTGTTGTTCTCAGCTCTTCTGATGTACGTCTTGGCTCACAGAAGATAGTGATCGATTGAGGACGGAAATTTTGTATTCAATTCAGTTAGTGTCATGTGCATGTTATGTTGTCATGACAATCACCTTTCTCTTGTTTGAAATAACTTGAGTTGAACCAGTTGTTGAAAGGAACTCTCCTTTTGGAGGTGATCAAGCTGTTTGTAGTTACTCTCCTTTTAGAGGTGATCAAGCTGTTTGTAGTTACTCTCCTTTTGGAGGTGGTAAAGTTGTTTGTAGGTACTCTCCTTTTGGAGATGATAAAGAATTTGAAATTAATCAACAAGAGTGGAATGGATGATTATACTGCTGTTCTTAATTTCAAATAAGTCTGTCTTAGTCACAGAGTAAGTCATAGAGTGCCAAGGATGGAATTCTCAAGTACCTAACAGTTTGAACTTCAGCCAGGATTTGAAATTACTGATAGGTGGTTTGATTCCGGTGATATTTAGATGGGATAGATGTCATGAACAACAGAATTGTCTTTGGAAATAATTGCCATCGACAGTGTGTGTACTATTATGGAGGCATAATTATCCTGTATTTTTGTTGGAAATAAGAAGTGGATATGCGTTAGTACAACATGGTTTTTACTTGAGCAAGTCTGTTACCTTTCGTTGTGTTAGTAATGACTAGTTGTGATGATATGTAAAAGGTAATGACTAGTTGTGATATGTAAAAGTAATGAATTATAAAGTAATGAAAGTTTATGAAACGATGTCGCCACAACTGACAGTGTTTTACATGGATTGAATCTGAATTGAATATAATTTTTCACCTTTCTATAATTATGCTGTTGAATTTGATAAATTTGTATGTAGCTATTATTACACTCTTTGTACAGTTATGTTCAACTATAAACTCTTTTCATGGAATATTTAATCAAAAAATTATATTCCTGATTCATAAATTCATTATTTTATTTCATGCAGTGTTTCATAACTAAATGTTACTGGTTTTACTAATCTTAACATTTTAAGTTTTTACTTCTTTTTACATTATTTTAATATTTTGGTTTATAGGGAAGTTGTTTGTTTTATAATTCTGCCCAATTTGACGAAGTATGGGTAAACTGCCTTGCGTATTTGTGTCGGTATAAGGTCTGTCCATAAGTGTTGATCTGGAATTGTCCGACCCATAAAGAACGTACATGCCTAGATAAGATCCTTAGAATATGTATAAGGCCATGATATCCCTATTGATTTTAGAATGAACTGAGAATGGTTCAATTCAAGATTTCCAAACTTGATACCACAGTTAGACTGTGAGGACCTGCAGGTGTCACTTATTGGATTTGAGGTCACTAGGTCAAAGGTCAAGGTCATATGGGGATCTTAAAAATAAACATGGAGTATCCTTCTTAATGATGTTGGAGAACTTGTTTATAAATTTATTATTTATGATTTCTCATGAAATATTGTCTATATAATAAAGTGCTTTCTTTTATTACATCAAACCAGAACTTTCATATTTATTATACTAACAATTTTATGTGATCTTCATTATGAAATGATTGTATTATAATGTAAGTGAGTAAAGCAAATGATGGTACCATTCGAAACATATGTAACTACAAAATATTTCTTGGAAATACAAATAATTATTACTAGTTTCCACCATTTGGATTTCACAAAATTCCAAAAAGCAACATTTTGACCTTATATATAGTATGTTGATGGAAGAGTTATAGTCCCTAGTGGAGCACCTAACTTAACTTCATGATAGTTACATGTTTTTCGTTCGTTGTACCTAGCTCAAGAACTGTAAGATATAGCCAAGATAACTATTTACAAAATAAATTGCAGTATTTATTGTAAATTTTATCATATCTATATAGTATATACACTTCATTCAGATCTGGGACATAACAAGCTTGTCGGTTCGTGGAAGAAAACATTATATGTACGATTTGTTAGCCAGATTATCATGATATGTACACTTGATTATATATATATCTTATTGTTTTAAAGAGTTTCTTATACAACCAATGTCTTTATCCAAGTGTTGTTCCTTATACAATATACATATACTTACTGTTTGATATTAGTTGTTTGTTGACGTGGTGATTTTCCTTGCATGTTTTATAAACATTCTCGTAAATGATCGTATTCTGACACTGTCCTGGCACTTCATGTTGGCCAATGTTGTATGAGGATGCCTAACAAGCTGAGGATGCCTAACAAAAATTGTTACAAGTGAAATATATACAAATTTGGTTGGCATTTGGGTCAGCTGGATGTTAGAATTTGTAGGTCATTTGGGGCCGGTGTCAGATTTGGTGGGCATTTGCGCAGGTGTCAGAATTTGGTGGACATTTGGTGCGGGTCAGAATTTGGTGGGCATTAGGGGCCGGTGTCAGCAATTTTTGTGATGCTCATATCCCCCAAAGTATTTTACTTATGTTCTTGAAACTTTGTATGAGTACTTTAAACAAATTGTGTCTTTAGTTTGAATCTGTTGCCAAGGTAACATGTAAGGAAAATCATCAAACTATAGAAGTGACTATTATTTGTAAATATAATATTGTGAGAATGGTCTATCAACAGGTTGTACATATATAATAACTAAGTATGTGATGATTGTAGTGTCAAACACATCCTGAATGAAAGCTTATTGTGTACATAACTCAGTCATTTTTCCCCGATTCTGATGCTACCCAACTACCTTAAGTTGCAATGGAAACCAAAATTATTTGATTAAATTTTTGTGTAGTCTTAAAATTTTGAGTTACCCACCTGTCTTAAGTTGCTATGGAAACCAAAATTATTCGATTAAAATTTTCTGTTGTCTTAAATTTCTGAGGTATCCACCTACCTTAAGTTGCCACGGAAATCAAAATTGTCAAATAATCTTATAATGTTTTCTACCAAATTGCACTGAAAACCTCTTGAATCATCATTAGAAATATTGTCAATACTTTATTTGAATACAAAATAAAGAATTCAATTTGGGTAGGTAGATGTCCAATTTATGCTTTATAAATTAGAAATATTTTGCCTGTTTGTATCCACTCAGAATATTGAATACAGGTACATATGGTCAGTACTGTGAACAGTTACTACTAGGGGTGAAATTGTTAGTCAAGTACAACTTTGAATTGTACTATTAAAAATTTTGAAAAAAAATTGGAGTATTTTTTATAAATTACATATTAAATAAATCCTTTAGAGGGTTCATCAATCACCTTCTATGATCCTATCTATTTATTCACTGGACCCATATCAGCCCCATAGCCATGATGAGTCACACCTCAGTCAAAATTTGAGAAATTACGGAAATAAGCATGTTTTTGAAGAAAAAATGCCTCAAATAGACACTGTGCTTGTATGTCTCTGGATACAGCCCTGTATATATTGATATTATTACTGAGTAGTTATCTGATATTTGAGCCGATACATCACACAGGTGACAGTGTTAAACACATGTTACAGCTACCTGTGAGACATCAAGGTTTTCAATTTTCACTCCCAGTAGTTATTGTTTCAAGGACATTAAAAATCAATTCCTAGATTATCATCTGATTTTTTTTTTAAAGTAATTTTTTTTTTCCAAATATTCAATTTATTTGTGCATCTGTTTTTAGCTACGACAAGGTGAGCTTTGGTTTAAGTTTGAACTAATGGCACGCCTTTTGTTTGATAGTTTTGAAATATTTAATGATGATCTAAAAAATTATAAAGTTCTCGTTGGTATGAAAACTGGGCAAGGGATGTTAACCTAGGAATTAATTTATTCTAGCCTATATAAGCTCAGGTTTTGTATGTGTCTGGATTGTATCATATATATGTGTGAGAGAAAATCATATGTGTACAAGTGTATGTTACTTGAAATAAAATTTCAATGTGTATAAATTAAAAGTAGAATTTAAATTCATATTATTTTGTTGCCGAATCTGTGATTGTAATGTTGCTTCAGTTCAGACATGTGTAAAATAATTATATAATTTTATATCGAACTCCTTGCTGGAGTTACCTCCCTTTACAAGTTTCACACATGGAATGGCAAGGGAAGTAACTCATGAGAAGTTTGAATTTTATATGACAGTTTGTGTATTACATAATTCAAGTATGGATCTAAAACTATGGAAATCAAGTCAAGTAGTTTACACAGTGTTGACATACCAGGCCTCAATCTCCCGAAGCATCTCAAGTAGAAATCTCAACTCAAATTGAGATTTTGCTAAATTCTGGGTCGGAATTAAAGATAAATCTGAAGCTCCAGCTCTTGAAATTTGAGTGTAATAAACCAAGAATAACATTTCTGTTTAATGATGCTAATTTTGAGTCTAGTCTTGCATCGAAACTAACGTTAAGACACATGCCAATATTTGAGATGAGATCTTGCTCAGATTGAGATGCTTAGGGAGATCGGGGCCAGGTGGTTATTTGACATAAGTTTTGGCTAACACCGCAAGTCGAAATCTGTCAGCTCAAAACAACACTAAGTGTTTTATTCTTTGACCAATTTTAATGAAACATCCGAGAATGAGTACTGTCCATGCCACTTAATATTTTCCCTGAAAGGTCACAGTTTTAGTTGAAACCCACTCAACTGCCTACTATAGCAGTTGAGTCCGTTTCGAGCAAAAACTGTGAACATTTGCACAAAAATATTAAGTATGATTATTACTAAGGGTGAAAACTCGAAATTTCACCATCAATATTAATGGTATATTGGTGCAAATTGGCTGATCATATATTTTGAGAAAAATTATTATTTTTGTTTTGTATGAAAAAAAAATGACTGACTATTCAAAGATTTCTTTGATGCATTGAGATAGAGTGTTTGAAATGTAGTGTCATGATTCATTCTATAGTTAACAAGGAATATTATTACCTAGTAATTGATGTCATAATGTGATGTCACATGTTGAAGATGCCACATGTGATGTCATTATCTATGTTTGTTATACAGTAAGAGCATGTCTCTAATTGGCCGATATTAAAGAGCCTGTGTTTTGTGTTTAATCCATTGTCTCAAGTATTGGAGGATAAAAGTTAAAATATGATAGACATCACTTCGGGAAATTTTTAATATTGAAATATGTAAATTATACGCCAGGGCTGGTATTCACAAAGCATCTTGGCAGAAAACTTAGAAATTTCTTAAAATCTTAATTTTTTTCTACAGTGTATCATCTAAGCAAGAAAATCAACATGCTTAATATTTTACATAGTTTTGAAGTATTAGGTACACAGCTACTTTAATCTCTAAGAAAACAAGGGTTATTTTTCAAATTGCGGGAAATATGAGCTGCACAAATTATTGACTTAAGTCAAAATATTTAAGTTTTCACTTAAGATGCTTTGTGAATACCAGCCCTGGTTGGTTAGTGGAGTTGGCGAAGTACTACGTAGAGATTGTCTGTGGAATATTGAGGATCAATCATAAATCTTTGTATGTTTTCATTGTACAATACCATAAGAATGTTTTACCTTTAATTATCAAAATAAAAAACCTGAAAGTAAGTGGGATACTTGTGAGTACCATGTTATTAATTTCACACAATTATAGTACCTTAAAATCCTGACTACAAGTCGATAGCGTGTATTGCACGCAGGTAAAAAATGAGAGAAGATCCAAGGGGAAAATTTTTTAAGGAAATCAACCAAAGAACATGAAATTTAGTTAATCATTAATTACAGGAAAACTGAAAAGAATGTAGAAAATATTCCAGTGCCATTATTTGACTGAACTGAACTTAAGGACATTGTCAATGATGACGTGTCGGACAAAGTGACACCGGACAATGTCAGTGATGACGTGTCAGACAAAGTGACACCGGACATTGTCAGTGATGACGTGTCAGACAAAGTGACACTCTTACTGTACACGGATGTAGGAATAACACGTAAGCTTGTTTATATGTTACTGTGTCTATATATTATATATTGTTGTTAAAACTTATTGTTATTATTATTTTATGAAGAAAACCCTTTGTAAATAAATGTATATTGCTTAAAGCATGAGAGTGTGTAAACGTTGTTTGTGTATTATCACCATGGGTGTAACTGTATGCTATGTGTAGAGTTTTTGGATGTTAAAGAAATTTTTTTTATTCAGTTTTGATTAGCATGCATAGCAACAGTATGTCGGGAAAGTTTTATTAGGAAAATACATTTCAGCATTTTTTTCATAAAAAGACTATAATTTGTATTTTTTGTATAATTTGTATTTTTTGTGTCGGCATCTTAATCAGTTTATTGAATCTTTTACTAAGTGTGTAGTTTCTAACAGAGATGAGGAAAGACTGAAAATGAGAATAAATATTAAAATCTCTCCACACAAATTATTTTCTCTTATTAACCGTCTGATTATCCAAAACTAGCAAAACTTTAATAAAATCTGGATTCTCAACTTTGTGAATAATTAAAAAATTGCAAAGTAAAAAAAAATAATTAGGAAAATCTGTGCTTGCAAGAACAGTACATCATGTTTATGTGACAGTGTATCTGTATATTTCATTTGTTCATTAGTGTTCCAATAATCGCGTCTTTCATTTTTATACATGTATACAAGATTTTCCTAACTTAATATTTTAATTCTTAAATTTAAGGGTCATGATTTTGAGGGACACCCTCTAGATCTATCCCATCGTGCATTGATACAAAATCAGAACCCTCATAACAATGAAGGGTTGTTTGGAAACAAACTATCAATCGTGCTTTCATTCAATGTATAATGGCAATCATCAATTTTATGATTTTAACTGTTGTTTTATTTATAGCTTTTTAATGGAATACATCATAAGAAATAACAACATTTTATAAAATCATTAATTTTTTAACGCTTCTTTTTAAAAACTTCAGTGTTTAAGAAAAAAAAGCCCACTGACCAAGTATATTAAAAAAATTTTTTTTTAAACTTTTCTGAGCTAGGTTATATCTTTTTAACATGCATATATTTTATTTTTGTTTGAATTCTTTTATTTCTGTTTATATGTGTCATAATCTTATGTTTTGTTACTATGGTTACCTGTATTATCGTCACTCTCTCCACAGCATTTTACTATAAAATAATAAGCCTATTTGTGAATTTTAAAAAGCTAAAAATTTCTTGATACATTTGTAGATCTATTTTTCATTAAATTGAAAATAAAATATTTTTGTGTTTTGTCTCAGAGTCATTATTCGATGTAGGTACCAGTATTTCATTAATTGGATTTTGTTTTGAGAATTCATTATATGTTTGGATTAGTTAGATTTTTCCTAGACCGAAAAAAAATTGAATAGTTTGGTTTACTCATCTTATTCACACTTATGTTATCATTATTTTGATCGAAGTTTTGTTGTTATTCAACTTGTAGAATTTTTTAGCTAAAATATGCAAAAATATCTGAAATGCTTGAAATGAGTACAGAGACAGGTGCATGACATTTCTCCATATACATGTATATATGTCATTTACTGGTTGCAGAGCATGCAGTTTAAGGGCTGGAATACTTCAATACTGGGATTATTTATAGATTTCAAGGGCCTAACAAGTCAGCTGAAAGTCTCAGTTGATGAAACTTTGATACCCAGCCATGGATCACGAAGCAATATAAGCTACATGTCAAAATTATCTCACTTAATGAACTCGACTTTTCTCATTTTCTTCATTAGCTGAGTAAGTTAATTTAAGTTGAAGGTTTCTCTCAAGTTCAGAGTTGTTCTGTGACCCTGGCTGCAAGACAGTCCTTTTTTTTATCAAAGCACTTACTGAATTACAGTTACGCACAAATTTCAATTCTTTCAAAACATTCGCCAATTGCTGATCATCGGCATATTAGCGACTACAAATTTTCGCGTTTTTAATTTTCTTTCATTGTCCTTATTAATATTTTCAGCACTTTCACAGCGTCTTAATTTTGCGAAAATTCTACCACTCGCAATATCTGCGAAACTTAATCGTGCAAAATAATTTCTTGGTTTACAGTAACTAAAACATATTTAATATTGCACTTGATCCCTGTACCACTTTGTAGTAATGGTAAAGAATTATAAAGAAATTAAATTTGTGTGTAACTTACAAGCTTTTTTTAGTGCTTTGATAAAACATTACCAGATTATTTAATTAAACTTGTGCCTATGGTCCCAGTATTAAGCTACAAAGCACTAATTATCATTAATTAATAAATAATTAGGAGTGAATTGAAGTGCTATTGATGTTGTTACTCTGGAAATAATGATTGATTAGGCCAAAAGAATAATGATATTGTGGTTCTATTAACCCTACAAATCCTCTTGTTTTTGTCCTTACCCAAACATTTTATAGACATTTTGCTCGGAGTCACTGCGGATCCGTGATTTTCTAGTGCATAATACCAATAAAATGTAAAATAATTTTGCTCTGAGTCACTGCGGATCGTTGATTGGCCAGTGCATAATGTCAATAAAATGTAAAATAATTCTAAATAAAATAAAATGTTTTTCCTACCTAACTACCTACTCCTATGTTTTCAGCATGTTGCCAGAACCACAATATTAAGTTGTTTTGGCCTTATATGGTATTGTTGTGATATTCTTATGTTTTTAAGTATGGTGCCAATTATTGTTTGTGTAAGGGTTTATGATCTACCTGATTGGTTGATGATATAAGAGGTGAATCCAGTGAACAGATAGTGTATATATTGTGCTAATTATGTAATAAGAATGTACTCCGAGGCCATTCATACTGTATTAACAATGTCTGCTGGCTTGAATAAATGTAAAAAACTTTTCTATTCTGACTTTCCGTGTGTGTTTTTTTTGAGAAACTTTTTCAAGCTCACCTGTGTATGTTGAGCTCCGGGTGAGTTTTTGTGTTCATCATACATGTAGAGCTTATGTGATCCTCCTGTATCATGTATGTAGTGTAGTGGGTGACCTGGTGGTCAAGTGGATAACGCTCTTAACTACCGATCGAGAGGTTCCTGTTATGAAACTCGGCTAGAGCACTTGGTCATTTATAAAACGCTTTTCAGTGTTTCTCATCCAACTTGAGATAAACTGGTTGGTAACCCAGAGGTAATCTCCGATGTATTCGTGCTAAAGCTATACACTGATCATGTTGAAGAGCCATGATGTCTGTTTGGAAAGAGCTAGGTCACTTGGAAAAACTTGTCGTCAGAGGTCATTGGCCTATATTAGGCAGGGATTAAACCCAAGAACCATGGACTTACGACTGTCTCCATCAAACACAAAAATAAATGTATGTAGTGCTTGAGGCGAGTGGTGTCACGCATGAAATGACAGAAATGTCTCACTAACAATTTTGATCCTGTTTATGAAATATGGACAGAACGTTAAGTTTCTGTTGTGTAAGTTAGGTCCAAACTGGATATTCTCACACAAGGAGCCTAATTCTCTTCAGGGTTCCATTAAGACAATATGGGACCCCAAGACCCCCTTGTTCAAGCTTCAGTCACAATCTTGCCTTTGCTTAAGCTGTCTTCATGATACAAAGAGATGTATTGTTAGTTTAATGTTGTCAAGATGTCAGGAGCTGTCCGACTTTTACATATTTTCAATAAAAGATGAATAATTCATGGTTACAGATAGTTACTGCCTTACAGTAATGTTCTTTAGTTTTTATGTTGAGAAAACCCCTCTTATTTACTCAGACTTCACAGTTCATGTCCGCATTCAAACCTCGACCGCACACCTCCACCATTCCATGCAAATTTGACAATAATGTTGATTTTCCTACACAATCATGGAGAAGTTGCTGGATCCTTGAGGAAGGGTAGTCAGTTAGTTTATACTGGTTAGAATAAAGTCCAGAAAAAGTTGTTGTCATGAAAATGGTATAAAACCCAAACAAACAATGCTATTAAAAAAATATGGCAACAGTATTCAGTAGACAAAAATCAAGATTTCATTCATATTTCAATAAATTTATTTCTTTATAAACCTATATACCATTTCAATGTATAACAAACAAGGATTGCACAGTGTAGGACACTATACATGATCTAACTCAACTATAACCAGGCATAAATCAATTATTTAGGTCAGTCACCTGTTTACATAACAATGTAAATAGTATATGTATTAATATGTGGCTTAGTGAATAAGGTATTGGTTTTTACTGCTTTTTTCTCCAAATAAAATGTTTAAAACAATAAATAATACAGTGTTATTACATTGCAATGTTTGTATACAAGTGACAGACCTGAATAAATGGACTGTAGTAGTACGGTATGTGACATTATTGAACTGGTACCCATTTTCACAACTGTACCATAATGAAATTTTGACTTCTCTTAGAACAAGAAATATCACTGAATGTGATGAATACCCCCTGAAGCTGCTTAACACAGAAACAATAGCATCAGACATCAACATGTCAAGATGAAAATAATATGCACAACTCGACTTGGTACTAATGAGACACGCCAAGTTTCGTTGAAATTCGACAAATGGCTACAGAGAAATAGCCCGGACAAAATTATTAAGTGTAAAAAAACAAAGGGCCATAACTACCTTAAAATTTACCCGACCAACGTGCGCCGACTATATGCACAAATATGAATTGTACTGATCAGTCATGCTAAGTTTCGATGAAATCCGGCCAATGGTTGCAGAGAAATAGCCCGGACAAAATTTTGACGGACCAACCAACCACCTGCCCTCCTAACCTCAAGAATGACTCCAATATAGCTCCCATATACTATGTACATGTATCTTGGGGTATAATAACAAACCTGATTGGATGACAGAAAAGCATGAAATATTCATGAGTTCCAGTCCAATATTGCCACACTATAAATATAACCAGTTAAGCACTCATGTACACATTGTTAATCAACAACAATTCATACAACATTCATTGCCAAGTTTACAACTTGTGTAACATTCACAACATGATTATTCCCCTTGAATTTTATGGTGCACCAAAACATTCATAGTCGAACTCCACATTAGTTCTCAGCCTCTCAAGCCTGTGACACTACAGATGAAATTGTAGAAGAAATGGAATATTATACTGTGGGTTCTGACGATACAAACATTATACAAACGATACATGCAAAATTTTACAAAAAGGCAAGATTTTTACCAGATTTAAGTAAAAATTTAATGACTGAAAATGTTATGCAATAATTACAATAAAGGAAAAATAACAATAGGGCCAAAACAGATTACATGTCTTGAATAACATTTGGAAACCTACAAATATAACATACCCTTCACTAGGATGGGACAGGCTGTGGAGATTAGGTCCTCACTCATGATAATGTAAGTAAATCAGCAGACTTATATGAACCAGTTAAAACTGTAAACTTTTCAACCTGAACACTCTCGTACAATATTGCCCCACAAAGGGAACAGGGTTTGTATTTCACTGCTCAGCCGAAACTTCAGAATAAAAATCTTACTTTTAATAACTTTATGATTTAATGTTGTTGAAATTCTCCAAGTAGTTTGGGCTGCAAATCATAATTATAATAAATAAATCCCCAACACAGAACATTTCTATGCTTCCAGAACTTAAGAGACCTACACGATATGATTCACATATAACATGACATAATGTTGATGCCCAGCAATCACATTTTATGTATGCCTTGCATGAGATAGCGATTGAAACCGCACGTACAAACGTTTAACAAAACTCCTAACAATAATTCTGTCCCCCCCCCACACAAGCATGACATAAACCAAATACAGAACAACATGCTGTGTAAATCGCATAAAACTCCGTAAAACTTATAAAACTTTTATCAAATTGTAAATGCTGTATATTTTGCACACCCTTTATTGCAAATTCTAACACACAAAGGGGGAAATCACCAGGTGATAGGTAAGGCTGTTTTATAGTTACATTGAATCACAAGACTACTATCAACACTTTATTACAAACATGATGCAGATTGGATGTTTGATATATTTCTTCTTTCCCTTATAATTTAACCTATGTCACTGATACATCACTGTACTTTTCAACCTCCGTAAACCCCATCAATGTTTGTCTTTCTGCGCCTGAATCATAATACACCATCCTTTGACAATACCTTCAGCTAGCCTTACCAGACACAATAACTCACAAGTCCAAAACAACCAAAATTTCTTAATTAAAGGGAGACAATTTTGTGATTCACAATTTCCATAAACTCACTTCCTAATACAAGGGAGACAATTCTGTGATTCCACACATGTTTGTCTAATTTAAGGGAGTTAATTTATGGGTATTTGGTTCACATGTTCTTAAGCTGTTGAATGAACAAATTGTTGAGTGGCATGAAATATAGCAGGTATATAGGAAAGAGAAAATCAGTAATTCAAGGAAAACTGGTCTGTTCAAAAGTATATGAATGAAAAACAACATAACACCCGATGAAAAGATGGGTCTCACAATCGATGTAAAATGAATACCAAATACAGTTATAGCCTCACCTAAACAGGATCAAAACAGAAGCATCAACACAGTAACTTGTCCATTTATAGCCACAAATTGCCCTGTTACAGCCTGTCATCTGCTATAATGACTAGACACAAGAAAGCAAAGAATGGTAAATAATGTTAAATCATTTAACGTAGCAAAAATAATTTAATGGAATTCACATCAACAATAATATGTATTGTTAAATACATGTATATAATACACAAATGTCAAAACATCATGAACTTCAACTCAATTTATATGATTTGAATGTTAGAAGAAATAACCATGATAAATATACACCCCTTAAAATATATTCCAGATCGCAAAAATTACCAGTACTAGAATATTGCTGTAATATAAAGTTTGTAACATTATTAATAACAAATCTGAATACTCCGTACTATACATAAACAGTCTAACATTGGATTGACCGATTGCCTGACTTACAGATATATTATAAATTATCTGAAATTTACTGACTGGTTTTAAATATTACACCAAAATCAAGAAAGAAAATTCTGTATATTGTTTCCTAAACTTAAGACATTGCAAATAACACATGCATGTCATAACAAACACATGTAGTTATTTGAAACATATTCAAGATATTTGAAATTAGAGCTCCACCAACATACATTATTTAAACAGTTTAAGCATCAACCCACATCATTCGAATATCATTATAAGACCCTTCAATCCAAATGTCTACAATCCAAATGTCTACAGGGAACAGCCAGGGCTTTTTCTGTTCATTTTGGGAAGGGGCCTTAGCCTCTAAATTATGGAAACAATATCGGTGTATTTCCTGTTTTGGCAAACAAAAAAGTAGGTATAACTTTGGATTTTTGGGAAAACTGCATGATTTAAAAGAAATTTTCAATTGGGAACGGGCCTTTAACGGGCCTCTGTTATATAGAAAAAACCCTCACAGCCTAGATGAAATATAGCATGAACAGAACAACATTAAACCACAGGAGAGTCGAGTACTCTTCAGACTGAAGTCACTATTGGTGTACCGTAATATATGAATCAATGTTAGAGTAGAATCTGCTACTCCTCCCTGACAAGGCCTCACTCACTGGACTGCATAATTTAAGAGGTCAAAGGTCAGTATAAGTTCATCACTCATGAATCGTCATTATCATTCATCACTTATGAATATTCTGAATATTCATTATCATATATCAAATATGAATATTCATCATCTTTCATTACTTATGAATATTCACCTTTTCATCACCTATGAATATTCATCATCATTCATCATTTATGAATATTCATCATATTTCATCACTTATGAATATTCATCATAATGACATAAATGGAATCGTTTTAACAAATATGGTAATATCACAGATATATTCGCTGCTTTCTCAGTTGAAATGGAATTTAAAGTTGAATCCCTGACCACCACCACCTCCGAAGGGATTGAAACCACCATGGAAGAATGGGTTACCATGACCACCACCTTGCTGTTGCTCAGGGTCCAATGGATCTTCACCAGCATCATACTTCGCTCGCATTTCTGAAAAGGTCAGTATGAATTATAATACTACAAAGTATATAGCTAATAAAGACAGGTTTAACAAGAGATGTTTGTAAAACATGTATGCCCCCATGGCAGCCCAAAAGTCAGAAATGGTGAAAGTCACAATGACCTTGATCTTTGACCTACTGACCTCAAAACCAATAGGGGTCATCTACTGTTAATGACCAACCTCCATGTAAAGTTTGAAGATCCTAGGGCAAAGCGTTCTCGAGTTATTGAACAGAAACAAATTTGGTCTACAGACAGACAGACCAACCGACAGACAGGCCGGCATGTGCAAAGATGGGGGGCACTATTTTTATTTATTTTTTTAAGTGAAAGAGGTCAAAATATTCAACTACTGTAATTCAGATTCATGAGAAACCACAGCTATAAATAGATCAGAGATTGTCTTTATACAAAATACACATCAGGCCTGAATAAAGGTGATTAGCTCACATTATCATTTGAAACCAATGATTCAAAATGCCATATTTGTATTCCAGTTTGTTGATGAGATACCTGATAAGGAAAGATGGAGGATCTTTACCTTTTCAAAACAGACAACCAAATATCCCATAAATCGATCCACAAGTCATTTTCCAATAAAGGGTATCAAGGGGAATTACAGAATTGGACTTAACAAAATACCTCATTAAGGGAGATAATTTTTTATATTAGACCTTAGAAGCTCCATATGAGATATGTACACATTCTATCAGAACAGAGTATGTCATGGAGTAATAGATCACATGAAATGTTTGAGAAAGACTTATTTCCTAGAAAGATAGAAAATAAGATTCACAGCGTACCTTTATTAGTAAGAACTTCTTTAGCTGCAGCAATATCCATAAAGACTTTCTCTGCTTTTTTCTTCTCCTCCTCTCCCTCATACTTGTCTGGATGCCATATCACAGCTAACTTCCTGTATGCTTTCTCTATAGTCTTCTTCTTAGCGTTTCTATAGTTACCAATAAAATATCATACATTCAAATTTGTCAAAATCAGTAAATCCAAACAATATCTTGGAGAGATTTATAAGTCAAAATCAGTAAATCTATACAATTTGACAGATGCCTTAAATTATCTTGTCATCCACGATGCGACAGAAACAAGAAATATCACTGAATGTTTCATTGAAATCCTACCATTGGTTGCTGAGAAATAGCACAGACAAAATTTATAAGTGTAAAAAACAAAGGGCCATAACTACCTTAAAATTGATCCGACCAACGTGTGCCAATGACATGCACAACTAGAAATTGTACTGATGAGCTATGCAAAGTTTAGATGAAATATGACCAATGGTTACAGAGAAATAGCCCGGACAGAATTTTTAAGTGTAAAAAAATAAAGGGCCATTACTCCCTTAAAATTAATTTGATGGACGTCTGCCGACAATATGCACAACTAGACTTGGTACTGATCAGTCATGCAAAGTTTCAATGAAATATGACCAACGGTTGCAGGGAAATAGCGCGGACAAAATTTATAAGTATAAAAAAATTAAGGGCCATAACTCCCTTAAAATCAATCCGACCAATGTCCTCAGACGATATGCACAACTAGACTTGGTACTGATCAGTCATGCAAAGTTTCAATGAAATACGACCAACGGTTGCGGAGAAATAGCGCAGACAAAATTTGTACGGACCAACCAACAGACCAACCAACCTCAAGCACGTCTCCAATATAGCCCCCATATACTATGTATCTGGAGGTATAATAATACTGTTTTATTACTTTTCCCTATAAAGCTACATATTCTGATAACATGCAACAGTTCTAACATCACACAATTTTTATCTTTCACTATTTGGTTAATGCATGTTTTTTTAGTTATAATATCTACAAAGTCCTAAGGGACGGTTGGTGCCAAAGCCAATCAGGTTGGATTGTGGGTTCTGCATGTTGTCTTTATCATGTTACATAATTGCAACAAGTTTCGTGTAACTCAGCCAAAGCGTTTTGGAGCTTACATGCTTTTGTTACAGACTCAGGAATAAACTGACCAGCGACCATTCCTCACTCCTATGATCCCCTTACACTTTGTGGCGGGGGATTAAAAACAAATTGATACAATCGTATTTTACAAACTTGAAATTACCTTTTAACACCTAAGATTTTATAATAGTCTCTCTTCTGAGAGTTTTTGAGCAATTTTTGAGCACGATCAATTCCTTCCCTGGGCCGACGATTCTCTTGATCTATATTCATCGCCTGTTGAAAGTCACGCACAGCTGAAAATATAAATGGAAGAAATGAAGTATGTCAAACTTTGGTGTTAACAATGTATCATACCCTAGCAGACCCGTAAGCATGTGGGTGTCACTAACCTACTTATCAATATTAAACCCTACTACTGATAAAATAACCTGCTTTAATTTGGCTTTCCATTTTCTCTATAGAAACCTAAGGTTTTGTTATTATTCATCACTCTTTTCAGTCTCTTGAATCATCAGTCTCAGAAATATCACTGAATGTGATGAATACCCCCAGAAACTGAAAACATGTAAAGTTTCATTGAAATCTGACCATTGGTAACAGAGAAATAGCGCAGACAAAATTTATAAGTGTAAAAAACAAAGGGCCATAACTCCCTTAAAATTTATCCGACCAACATGTGCTGAGGATATGCACAACTAGATGTTGTACTGATCATTCATGTAAAGTTTCGATTAAATCCGACCATTGGTAACAGAGAAATAGCGCGGACAAAATTAATAAGTGTAAAAAAACAAAGGGCCATAACTCCCTTAAAATTTATCCGACCAACGTGTGCTGAGGATATGCACAACAAGACATGGTACTAATCATTCATGTAAAGTTTCGATGAAATCCGACCATTGGTAACAGAGAAATAGCGCGGACAAAATTTATAAGTGTTAAAAAAACAAAGGGCCATAACTCCCTTAAAATTTATCCGACCAACGTGTGCTGAGGATATGCACAACTAGACATGGTACTAATCATTCATGTAAAGTTTCGATTAAATCCAACCATTGGTAACAGAGAAATAGCGCGGACAGAATTTATAAGTGTAAAAAAACAAAGGGCCATAACTCCCTTAAAATTTATCCAACCGGCGTGTGCCGACGATATGCACAACTAGACTTGGTACTGATCAGTCATGCAAAGTTTCAATGAAATCCGACGAAGGGTTACAGAGAAATAGCGCGGACAAAATTTGCACGGACCAACCAACCAACAGACCAACCAACCTCAAGCATGACTCCAATATAGCCCCCATATACTATGTATCTGGGGGTATAATAAAATAAAGCGTTATTCAGACGCAATAGTTTTGTTTCTATACTGCTATCATAATGTTTTCATAAAAAAAATCATAATAGGAGTGGGGGAGTTGACATCATGGTTATTAAATTCATGCAATGGTCTTGGTGAACTTCCGCAGACAGGAAAAAGCTACACACATACAAATATTTTATAATGAAAAGGCCATAACTCTTGGAAAAATTCTCCAACCAGAATGCCAATATACCTTCCTGAGGGGAAGCCACCTGCAAACAGCCTCTGCTGTAGAAGGAAAAAGCCCTGGTGGGGTAATTAAAATTGAATGTAACATTCATGTTGCAAGTAGCATACCATCCTCGTAGTCTTCGTTAGCGATGTGTGCCTCGGCCCTATCACAGAGTACATTCAGGTTTTCTGGATCCATATCTAATACTTCATTACAGGCTTTTAATGCATCCATACCATGACCATCCTGAAATCAAACATTGGCCCATACTGAATCCCATTATTGTAAACTCAGATATCTTCATTGGGGTTTAATTTTCAATACATTCGTAAAGCTCTACAGCAAATTTACCTTCAAACAAGTATTCATTATTAGTTTAATTTGAATCAAGTAGGCTTGGATTTTTATAATTTCGCAAATATATAATCAGCGACATACTCAAAATTTCAAATTCATGCAATTTTAAGGTAGCGAAAATATGTGCTTTTACAGTAGTACAGTAGGCCGATGCAGAAGAAGTTGACACATTTGGTTGGGTGGGAAAAAGGTCCATCCAGCGCAGTACAGTACAGCTGTTATCTCACTCTTTTCCAGTATACATGTAGAATTGCAGTATTTGCACCCTTTTCCGCCATAACTATGATACAAATAATGTTGGCACCTATCTGCTCCCCAGTCAGCCAAATTGGTCGATCAAATGATTATACATTGTATAATTCTGTGTTTTGACAACTAGATATCTTACCTTAGCTAAACAATGACATATATGTGATTTTGCTGTATGTACAAATGGAAATGCTTTAGGTTCTGTTTTCATGATCTGCCCTGCTTTATTAACACAATCTTCCCATTGTTCTGTGTTAGCATATTCCTGCGCTTCCTTTAATTGTTTGGCAAGTTTTTTCACTTTTTTATAAAATGGGAAACATTCCTTATGATCAGGATCTAACTTGAGGCACTCTTTGACTTGACTGAAAGTAGAAATACATGTATATAGATGTCACCTATCAATGTATTAGTCTAGCAGACACCTTAATGTTTACTGTCGAAGAATTTTTAAAAACAAACAAACAGACTGCATTCAATAAATGCTTATGCCACGGTGGAAGCCTTGTCCATGATATAAACTAGCCAAGTCAATCAGGGGCCATAATTCTGTTGAAATGTTGGATACAGTAACATTGTATGGTGTTTCTGATAGTTAACAAGTATGCCAAGTTCGAAAGCAATGCCTTGGCAGACTTTAAAAATATTTTAGTTTTAAAAAACATGATAGTTTTGGTTAACTTTTTCAATGGGACAGACGAAGGGTCAGGACTATCACTAAATGCCTCCCGCATTAGTAGATGCCAGGGCATAAAAATATTTTAAGTCATCAGTATTTCAAACTATCCTGTCATATCATCCCGAAACCGGGTGAAAAAGAAGTTACCTGAAACTAACTATGCTCAGCACCTAGCAAGGGAGACATACCAGTGGACTTAACATAATACTGTATCACTATACAAACTTTGAACAAATTATATTGTTTGGAAAATTTTGATTTTGCCAAGAAATTTATCATACAAGAAAATGCAGCATACAACACATATTACGACACAACCTCACATGAGGCTGTCCTCCATATTGAGCTGTCTAGAGTAGAGGCCTAAGGACTATTATAGACTATATATATGTATGTAATAACAAAAACCTGACAAAAACAAACATACCCGAGAGATTCATCAGCATCACCCATCTCATAATAAAGATTGGATAATTTAAAATAACCAGCTGTATTATCATTTCTAAGTTTTGTAGTCGGTCTGATATCACTGACAGCTTTAACTAAATCTCCCTGAGCTATATAACATTCTGCACGTATCTCTCGTATCTCTGGATTCCATGGACACAGCTGTAAATATGAATAAAATATGCTACAAGTTTTCCTTTTATAGAAATGTAATCAAACATTGGATGTGTCCTTCACATGGTCATTTTCAAAGTATCTGACAGGCAAATCAGGAAAGGTCATACTTTCGTCGTATTTTTTGTATCTTACATTTTTCTTTGAATTTTCTCCAATTTTTAGAACCTGCCAGTGTGCAATACTTAGACGAATATGTTACATAACAATCATAAATACAAATCTGGATAATTAATGTTAAACCCTAATAATTAGTGTTAACATATTTTTTTGAAGCAACTGTTGTAAATGCAAAAAATTGGTACCTCAAAACAAGAATATTTAATCAAGGGAGATAATTCAAACAGTGTAACAGTGATAAAAAGTTCTAAGTAATGCTGTGGACAAGTGTTACAGCTACACAGACACATTAAAGAGTAGACACCATTACCAATATCATACCATCATCACTTTCAGGGGACTCAAAATTTACAAAACACAACCAATAAACTTCTAATAGATGGACTCCCAAGTTCAATGCAATATCGTTTAGGACACTAATCCTATAGTTCAAACAACTTTACAGTTATCCGTGCTGTCGTACAATAAATATTCATACATGGACAACTGAAATTGGTAATGCTTATTTAAATCTCAGTAGCACACTAGCATCGGATTATGGTAAACAGATATACCCAAACATTGCGAATTCCAGATTAAATCTGGAAAATCGCAATGTCTGATTACATCCACAGCGTCACTTACATCAATAGCTCTAGATAGAAGTATGATAGCTCCCTGGTAGTCATGGTTCTGATAAAACACTTTAGCTTGTTCTATCTCATCCTCTAGTGGTTCTATCTGCTGTAAATACTGCAAGGCTTCCATATTACCTGGATCTGATCTATACTAAAAACATAAAATACAATCTAAAATTAAATACATTCAAAAGAAAATATATATTTTATACAACAAATCCCTACCAAATAGCAAATCTGTGCTACAAATTCACAAAAAGGACCTTAAAAGCATATATTTTATACAACAAATCCCTACCAAATAGCAAATCTGTGCTACAAATCCACAAAAAGGACCTTAAAAGCAAGACTACCTTTTAAGTACAACCATATACAATCAGGACTTTCATTAGCCTCCAAAAATAAAGAGTCAAAATGACTCCTGACTCTCAATTTTCAAGACTCAAAACTGGAACTTTTGTCAAATTCAGAAATCAAACTGGGACTTTTGTCAAATTCAAGAGTCAAAAGCACTTACAAATGTATAGTTATTTACGAAATGGACAATGATCAAATCATGTATCGAGGATGAACATTTCAAACCAGTGAATGTCAGTGGTATTGAATAATCATTTTTAAGTCCCACTGGTCAACAGTATTTCAATTATAATTATGGAGATTATCCTGTCACATTATCCTGATACTAGGTGAACCAGCAATTACCTGAAACTTAAATGAAAAGCAAATTGTGTCAATTAAAACCATAAAAATATTATTTAACAACAATATCATAGCTGAATATAAACAAAATATGGTAGAGAATTTCATTGAAACTTACAATTTGTTCAAAATCTTTTGTTGCTGCTTTAAGGTTTCCCATTTTTAAATATACATTTCCTCTTTGTGTCAGTGCCTGAAATAGTCAACATTATACTTCAATTTTCTTACAATGTATATCAGAGGCTCACATGGAAGACTGAGCTTGCCCAACTTTGTTGTCTCTTTAAATAAAGTCATTATTATTATTATATAATTGCACCTTCCGTGGCGAACTTTGCACCTAGTTTAAAGCAGTTTTATCAAGACGTTTCAGTCATATGTAATATACATGTATATGACATTGAACCAACAAGTTGATCTTACTAGATTTCCTGGAACTCTCTTCAACCATTACTAAAGTCTTGTTCTTCCATAAGCAATTAAAAAACCTCTCCGCATGAAGAGAATATGACTGTATTCAATATCTTAGAAGAGCATACCCTGACCAACCTGGTTGGAATCAAACATGTGTATATCAGGTGACAGATAAAGGCTTCAAACAACTGTGCCAGCTGGACGAGTTTATCAAATTTGTTATCGTAAATTATAATCAGGAAGAGTTATGCCAAGCGCATGTGTTAAAGATGACAGTATGCTGACAGTGAATATTTATAACTTAGTAATAAATTGTTCCACCTGCTGCACACAATCAATCAATCAATCAATCAATCAATCAATCAATCAATCAATCAATCAATCAATCAAAATAGTTTATTGAGCAAAATGCCCTCAATAATTATTACAATAATACATACAGTAAACACTAAAAGTAAAACAACCCACTTACAGCAACAAATCCTGGTCTCAACTCAATACTTTTGTCTAAATCAGGTAAGGCAGATTTGGATTTTCCAAGAGCTAGGTACACAGTAGCTCTCCTGAAGAATGTCAAGTAGTTGTATGGATCTTTGTCTGCAATGAAAAATAATTATACAATGTAGTTACCTTTCACATCGTAATCATGAGTTCAACTTAATTATGTACCAATAATTCAATTGTGGATGATATAATCTCACGACCCTTAAAACCCAGTTTAGCTCAAATATATCAAAGATACAAAATAACCAAAATCACAGGTGACTATAATGTGATTTAGGCCCCTTTTAAGTATCCATAAATACTAAACAGACCTAAATCCTGATACATTCACATGAGACAAAATACCTGTTTAAATAAAGACGATTAACTTTAAGTGTTAATGTTACAAAGTGTCACAATAACACTGAAACAGATCTATACCAAACAGCAACATTCTGAATTTTTCCATTGATCAATTCCAATATATAACAGTTTTCACCAGCAGCTGCACCTAAAGTGGGATTCAAACCTATATTGAACTGTACCATCGCCTAACAATGAGTAAACCAAGTTTGAACAAATTAGACCACTAAGCTATTGCATTCACAACTGACCATTTTCATACAGAATTGATTGTAGGCTAAAATTTAATGTCTGAAATTTTAATAAATTGCTTATATTTTGTACAAATTATTGTGTTTATAAATTTATACACATGAAGAAAACATACCAACTGCTATGTCAAAATGTGACAGTGCTTCCACAAGATTCCCTGCTGCTAACATCTGTTTGCCAATTTCCAAATGCTTCCCTGCATCTTCAGAAGAGGCAGTCACAACTGCAATGGATTTATATAACATTACATGACTTTTGTTTATTCGGATTTAATGTCATTTCTCAACAATTGTTCAGTTATATGTATGGCAGCCGATTCACCTAACTGGATTGTATTCTTCTAACCAGCCCATCTGGCTGGCTTCCTACAACCAGACTGGTTTTAGCATATTCTTCACGATAACTCGAGAAATTATTAATCTAGTGATTGAAATTTCACCTGAACAAGGCTAGCTATAGGTTCTTCTCCGAACTGAATAGCTCATTTGTTATAGCTCATAATAGGTCAAGTGCGTTTTTGAGGGTCGATAAAGGGGTCACTGCATCATGAAATTCTTGGGTCTAATAGGACCATGTTTCCAGATGATTAGTTGTCCCTTTATTGATTTTGAATTTACGTTAAAACAGTGGATTAACCAGTGTTATCAACCAAGAGAAAGTATCCATGTACTGTCAGTACATAATTTGCAGGATTTATCTAGGTGTCACTCGATAACCAGTTAATTGGTGGATTATACGACGACAGGTGGTCTGTCGGCTCGTTTGATGATTAAATGACACGCGCAGACTGTTAATTGAGATTTTCGAGGGTCACCATATACGCTCAAGGCAACAATAATGCAGTTGCCATATGAAATTCTGATTTTTGAACAATCAGGTGATGCACAGGCCAATTTTATCGAGGGTCAAGATGACGCACGATGCAGATTTCTGAGCGTCAAAATTGGGTATTTTGCCAAATTCAAGCGTCAAAACCCGTAGTCCCGGGTAAAATGAAAGCCCTGTGGAACCATCTGCTTAGTCTAATTGTGGGTGCAGTCAATTATGGGATTTAAATCTACTCTCCTAACTAAACTTTGCACTACAGGCTCACCCCCTTGTGTTTAAACCCTTTAACATGCACTAATTAAGCCGTAAGAAACAGAAAGAGTAACTCCGGGAATGTGATCGTTATTCGGCCCCAAAATTCGTTATAACGAGATTCGGGTATACACCTGAAATGTCGGAAGCAAGAAATGTGGTAAAGACATCATGTGGCTTTAAATAGACAAGCCACACTACTAGCTCAGTCAGTACAATGCCATACTAGAGATGAGCTAAGGGGGGTCATTGCCATTGGTTTGAGCCCATCAGGTGAACTGTTTCCACCAAGTGACTTTTCAGCTACTGTGTACAGTGTATATTTAAAACATTAATTAAATCGACTCAGGTTTATCTCACAACTCATAATACAATCATTAATCAAATAATACAAAAGTAAAAGTTGAAAACAAAATTTTGGAAATTTTGACGTTGACGTTTATCTAGTTTCGTTACGAAATTGACGGGGACGTTAACTGGGAGTAAACAAACACGATACATACCGTCTAAATAATATTCCAGAGATAATGAAAGGATGGTAAGTGATTTAATCACTTGAAGTATACTGTTAGCCATCGTTTGTTCTTCTCACAAACTCAGCATCACTCGTAGATGTGTTAAAACCGTACAACTTTTAGTGTATTTACTCGTGGGGTAACGCGATTGGCTGACATCGATTACTTCCGGGTCAAAATAGTCATGACTGGTTCCAAACTTTATTGGGTTAATTACCCAACTAACGAAACTTTCGGGATTTTGAGTTTTAGATCGTTTTGTGTACACATACATTGTCTTTGTTTGAATTGATTTATATTCTTATCTAAAATAAGTTACATTTTATTCTAATAAGCCTTATTTGGTATATAATGCATCTAACCTTAAGAAAAAGAGTTTTATTATTTTATTGGCGAGTGTACTCTGGTCCGAAAAGTATTCATAACAGGATACACAGTCTATCGAATTCCAATATGGATGCCACAGGTTGAAACAAGACAAATAAAGTTAAACATTTGGAAATATTAGTCACTCGATAGCTAATATGTGAATGGTACGTTTATAATTTGTTGTAAAAATAAGTTCCTGACTTGATGCGGCCATTTATTTTCCCTAGAAATAAACCTCCATGGCTGACATCTCAAAAATGTCGTCTCCAAGGCAAAATGAAAGATGCTGCAATTAACAGCCACAGGTGCAAAAATCAATAACGCACTGACATGTTTAGTTTGTTGCGTTGTTGTGTTTGTCGCATGGCATGCTTGTTAGTCACAATGTTCGTGATCTTATAATCTTCTTTTGATTATTTTCACTGTATTTTGTTAATGTAAACATGTCTGAACTTGTTTTTCACACTTGATTATTATGTTTGACAGATCAGTTACTTGAGTTAGAAATTGAAAAGATTTAATTGATATCATTTAATGGTTGAATTTAGAGTAATCATTTGGTAAGGAGGGTCTGATGTGTTTGGCTTGAGCAATAATAATTATAATTTGAGTCAATTTATAAATTGTTGTGGATTTATCTATTTATACAGGTAAACTATTTTCATAAATTTGTTAATTATAAATAAATAAGGGTGGAAGCACTCACATGTCTGCCATATTTCAGCAGAAAGCCAACTGGCAAATACAGGCTATGTTCGGCATAATGTCAGATAAATTTGTATTACATGATTCTGGACCTTATTTAACATATCTTTTTATTGCATGTATATTTTAGAAATTTTATTCTTAATAATTCAAGAATGGCTTATGCATATCAATAGTTGTTTCATTGCAGAAAGCAAAGTGTTTCTCTAGTGTCATGACATGCTACATTAATTATAAATGAGAAAATTAATATTCAGGAGTTGACATTGTCTGTTTGACAAAGTTTTGTTCTTTTCTGTCAGAGACGGTAGCAATGTGCTGTTTGGTGCCAGACTAGTATTTTGACATCCATTATAATATAAAAGTCTGCATCACATGATAGTGTGTTTCATTGATAAAGAATCACCGATCTCACATGAATCCCGGGATCCATGAAACTTTAAAAATTTGGTGTTTTTTTTCACCAACATAATAATAATAACGACTTTATTTATAGTGGATGACATATTTGGTTCTAGACCAATTTTCAATATGGTCCACAGTTGATGCCTTGGTCTCGTACACGTCTGTCAGGCTGTTACCTTTAATACCCTACTTTGCTAATATAATTGTAAAATAATTATAAATAATCTATTTCCCTGTAAATGCTACATTGAAAACAAATTTTGATTTCTTCTTGGCAAACACTTTGTTATTGTTTTGTTGTGTTCACATCTGAAAAGTATATGCAAATGGACGTTATGTCGTACAAAGCTTGGGAATACGTAGTCATAATATAGTAGCGAGAGTAGTAAGGCAGTGTAACACCAGGATACAATTGCAAGTTCGCTTTTAACTCCATGAAATTTCCTATCTTTTTTTATATTGTTGTTTTAATTTCTCTTCAGATGGCAACTAAATTCATGCAGCCTCCTCCTGCCATGTATCAACAAAGTAGTCAATATCATGATAGTGCCTATCCGTCCGGGCCAAGCTTTCAACAAAGCATGGACACAGATGGACGTAGTTTCGCATTTCGTAAACGATTTGAAAAAATAGACTGGCGGAGGATTGCCTCAATTGATCTGGAGACTGTGGCTAGAACATTGGATTTCAATGCCCTCCAGGATAATATCATGAACATAACTTTCTGCAATATTGAAGCAGAATTGGTGAGTATGATTTGTATTTGACAATTAGCGATTTTTTGTTCAGAACTTCTTAACATGTGTTCATTGTATTTTCTTTTTTTGTATATTTCCTTAGATATGAATTGGTATTCTTACTGAATAAAATAGTATGCAAAAAGCTTTTAATGAACCATTAAGTATTGATTATAATATGGTCACAATGTATATTATCACTTCCTTCATTACATTTGTGATAATTGCCATTCTTTATGTTATTTTTAAAGTACTGTCTTGTCTTTTTAGGATGTTCGTATGGTAGACCCAAATTTCATCAAGATTTTTAAACTAGCCCAGTTATCCATTGAATATTTACTGGTAAGTATACCCTTCGTTTAATTTTATCAACTTGTATTAAATTATAAAAATCTAAATTAATTCTACTCCTGAATCTTTAAACAAAAATGTAATGATTGAAACTTGCTGTTCTGGGCCCTGCCCCTTGGCTGTGTGTTAACATCAGAGAAAACTTAAAAGGTTGTCTCTGGATGAACACGTCCTATATCTTTGATAGGTCCAAGATATTAATAGATTACCGGTTATCATTATAGAATGACACAAATGTGTGTATGTTGTTTTTCATTTTATTTACATGACATTGAGATGATTTAATCTGATAGCAATTAAGTACTGCAACTGTGACATTGTAACTGAACTGGATTTCTAACTTGGCGATCTTGGTTCGATTCCAGGTCAGCACAAAAACTTGGATCACAGGATGAAATTTGATAAACATTCGTGATTAGAAAAAGTCACTGGATCCTGGTTAGGTTACAGTCAAGGAAAACTGGTTAGGTAAAACTGCCGCCAAATTAAACTGAAAAATTGTTTAGACATGTCGATCAACACGAATCAACAAACCATGACTAAAATCATTGTGTACTGTATGATATCTGTGTATTTATTTCAATAACATTACATATTATTTCAGCACTCACAAGAATTTCTTACCTCAAAATTGACCAATTTAGAAGGTGGTATCAAGAAGTCAAATGATGTAAGTATTGTAACCAGTGTACATGTACTATGTAATTCATGTTCTAACTGTCTTATTGGAACATACCATTATCTTCCTATCAAAATGTCAGAGTGGTCCCATAAGTTGATAACCCTCAATGAAAATTTGGTAATTTTTGGTTCGTCTCAGAAAAAAAAATCTCTGTTCTTCTCTGAAATATATTTGATAATTATTTTTCTTGTCTTTGTTTGAAACTGTTAAATTTGGTGATGGAAGTAAGTTATTGATAGAGAACTAAAATAAAAGGTTATCTTATTTTGCTTAGGGTGGAGTCTCAGACTAAGTACTGTAAGATATTCTGAGTTTGTATCTAAACTTTTTTGCATCAAAGTACAATCGATAGTGCGGTAACTGCCTTGTCTGGTAGGTACTGCTTTCCAATTAGCTCTACCCCTTTAGTTAACTTGCTGTAACTATGATACAGAGATAGTTTGCATCTAAAGTTCAAAAAAAAGTTAGAGCTAGTGCATACCAAAAGTGAACATAAACTATGTATTTAATAAAACATTGCTTCATTTATATAGGAACATGAAGTAACAAAGGCCAGTCTTGCCAAACTTAAAGAAGAATTGTCCGCCGTAAAGAAAGAAAGTCACAAACGTAAAAAACTACTTATAGCTCAACAACAGTTGATACACGCAGGAAGTGGTAGCTATAATAAAGTAAGTAGACGGTCATTCAAGCAGTTTTTGATCCTTGTGAGTATCCCAATAGATGTTGATTAAGACCAGAGCTCTCTCGATCTACCATTATTTGGGCAGAAATTTTGCCCCATTCCCTAGACCAAAAATTACTTGTATGTTTTTCCCTGTTTCTGAAAAAAATCCCCTAAAATTTTTTTTTAACATGTAGATCTATATTCAAACACTCAAAATCCTTTCTAGGTTTAGTTTATACTAATTTATTTAAGGTCGATTGTGAAACAAGTTTTTCCAACTTATATTAATCACTCTCCACCTCATTCCTGATGTTATCTATCGCCACGAGGGTATGAGAGAAGAGAAGCCAGTTTCCCTTTTATGATGAGCGTTTAGCAAGGGAATTCCCTTTCTAGGTGTACATATTAAATAATTAATGCAGGCAGAACAATTAAGAATAGGCTTTAAATAAAAACTAAACAGTATTTTTATTATCATTATACAATTCCTCCAAGGCCTTCAATGCGGAATTCCCCCTACCAAAAGCCCTGGACCCAGTCCCCCAAAGAAGAGAGAGAGCCAGAGGATTTCAGCTAGTTAAACGAATGTCCTAATATAGTCAGGTTTTATCTTACAAGGGAGATAATTTATATGTCACTAATGTCTCTCATTAACCGTGTCCACAATTCTGAAAGTATCATAATTGAACTGATACACAATCAAATGATATACTGGACATTAAAAACAGATGGTCAAATGTTTACAACATCTGTTCCTATACACTATTATTGTAAAGAGTGTAATGGTCATAAAAGTGTACTGCAATGTGATACTGTTGAATGACCTTAAGGAGTAGGTGTATAGGTGCTAATTGGTGTGTATTCCATACTTGCTTTTTCAATTAACTGATTTGTTATTTATTTGTTAGCACAATCATTGATTGCAATCAAGTGTTTATTGACTGTATTGCATAATAAACACTGGTTAATAATTATGTACTAGTATGAACTTAGATTGTTAGATGAAGTAATGAGGTGTCAACTATAGCCTTAAGGGGGGTAATTTAATGTTAGTGACCTGTTATTCTGAAGGTTTAATGACTATATATATACTCTTTATTTCCACTTTTCAGTGATTTACAATTACATATAAATATCATACATACATTACAATGATTTTTAAGGAAAGTGAAATAGTACAATTATGTTCATGACATGCATAATGTTATGTACAATAATAAGATAAATGTATATTAACACAATGAATAAATACATACATAAAGTTAGTAACACAATTTCTATTTTACATGTACCGTCGTATATTGCAGTTTTTATGTGCAACTAAATAGATTTACCTTATATCATTTGTCTTAACTGAAATTCGAAAATGTTAAGATCAAATGTAAGGTATGATGCAGCTTTTTATGTGCAACTTAATACCTTTATTTCAATTGTCTTAACCGAAATTCGAAAATGTTAAGATCAAATTTAAGGTATGATTACATTATGTACAGTGATGCTTGTCCCATGCAAAGATTAACTCTTGTTACAGTATGTCACATATACTTTGTGGATGAAATGTCAATTTTCTTCAACAAGTTGAGAAATTGACTCCTATTTAGCAATGGTCAGAATACTGTCCAGGAAAACTGGTTAGGTGAATTAGCTGTCATGCAAAACTGAAAAATTGTTGAGATAATAATAATAAATCTATATGATAAAAGTCTTTTAATGTCATAGAAATATATACTGTTTTCTCATCAATTCTGATGGAGGAAAATATGAGAACTGGATACAAATGTACATGTAACATTTATTTTCATTCACAGTGTCCACTCTGCTCTAAAGCCTTTCTAAATAATTCCTTCCTACAATCCCATCTACAACGTCGACATGGTGACTACTCTCCGATGGGGAAGGAGAATATCAGTCCGGAATCGGGGTTAGCTCCGTCGCAGAAATCTGGTAAAATGGACACGGCTCTGGAACACGAGTTACAGGAGATAAGGGAAAGATTAAAGCAGACTGAAGCTCAGTTACACCATGAGAGGAAGGCTCGTAAACAGATAGAAAAACAGGTACAATCAGTTACTGTGATTCTATGTATCGGTAATACAGTTAAACATGTGTTATTGGTCACAGTCCAGGGGTCCTATAATTCTGGATTAATCCAGAATTCTGGATTTGCTGCACTGAAAAGAATGGACTTTTCTGCATAAAAATAATAGTTATTTATGTAAAAAAATACCAAGTTTTGACAGAGTTATGGTCATTTAAAATTTTATATGCATAATTTTTGACAATAGAACAATGTTTGAAACAGAGTTTTGATGTACCGGTAGGTATGTATGCTAATGGCATCCGAAACAGACTTGCGTCTTATTGTCAGGATTGGGCATTATGCCTCAGTAGAACCCCTGTCACCTAAATTAAGCAAACACTTGTCATAAGCAGCCAGTTTTAATGTGTCTTAGGAGCAAATCTTAAATACACCTAAAACAAGAAATAGCCTGGAGACACATACATATATAGAAAAAATGCTCTGAAAAATTCCCCTCCTGTGCTAGGAATTAAACCCATGTCCCTTGGATTCTCAGTTTATTATGCTAAATACGTTGGTATAGCAATTGCATGTTACAATCACAATTATGACCTGATTATAAAAATCAATTTCATGGTCAATTATGTTCATAAATAATCAGCCATAACACATGTAGCCTGTTAAACATGGTGTGTGTTATCATAGTTAGATGAATTTTATGTTAGATTTGATGTTTCTCTACTTGTAGAATTTACCAAGATATGAGCAACATGGAGAGCAAGACTTATCACCAGATCAACAAGTCAGTAACTATAAATCTTGTCTATGACTTCAGCCTGTTTACTACCTTATTCTGAATTTCAGACATTCTGTGTTGGCAAATATTACCAAATTTACATTTCCATGTAGTTAACATAACCACCTGTACATTATGTGACAATTACAAAGAAATAGAAACTTATTATATGCGTACCTTATTGATACTTATCACCTCACATCTTCTAGTTGCTTTCTTGTTAGTAATGCCAAGATATTTTTTGCCTTTTACTGCCTGAGACAGTTATAAATGAGTGGTCATCTGCCTGCCAGATTAGCCAAGGTCCTCTGACTTCAAGGGACAAGCACTAATATAACACCATTGGACTTAACTTGGTGATAATGCGACATAGAATGATATTTTCAATTTCATCACAATGGTCCTTAACACGACATAGAATGATATTTTCAACTTCATCACAATGATCCTTAACACGACATAGAATGATATTTTCAACTTCATCACGATGGTTCTTAACACGACATAGAGTGATAATTTCAACTTCATCACAATGGTTCTTAACACGGATGTTTTAGCCAATGTGATCACAAAACGATTAAATATCTTTTTTTAAAAAAAATATTCAGGCAGGCGTAGTAACCCTTAAGGAATTATATTTTACGTAATGGGCAACATTTCAGAATGAGTTAGAACACATGAAGCAGATGTTTATGAAAGAAATACATGACGTAAATGAGAAATATCAAGCATCGGAACAGGCATTAAATGAAATGAGGGGTGGTACAAAAAGATCGAATCTCGGTGATTTACAAGATGACGAAGATGAGAGAAGTTTGCTTCGACACCAAAGAGAGGAGGTTGCTATGTTGAAGGAACAGTTACAGGATCAGGTATTTATTGTTTTGTTTATTGATTGTGTTATGTTTTTTTTTCCATCAGGCTTGAAGCAACATAAACAGTCTGGCTTATGTACCGTAGTTTCTCGCAGACAGGTTACCGTGGTGGGTGGAGCCACTGTGCGTAGGCAGTCAGGTTAGGAGCCACTGACCATAGACTGTTACTAGACTGGCATGTGGCTCCAGCTATTTGGGGCATAGACACAGTCCATTTATTTTGATAAATAGTAAAAAAAATTATAATAACTATTTTTCCTGCCAAATTTTCAACACATCCCTTAAAAGTTTTCGTCGTATCTGACAGCCAGTAGACTTGGCTATGTTTCCTGGGCTGAATTATCAACCAAAGACACGTTTGAAAGCCATAAAGTGGAGAGAACTAATGTTCGCGGAATTTTCATAAAAATCCAAGGAAATGCGAGACATGATAAAACCCGTGGAATCCCGTACCTTGACTTCGAATGGAACAAAATGGCTTTTGAACTTATCTCAAATTTTCATTATGTCAAAGTAATTTTCATGGTCCCGAAAAATTTGAGATAGCGAGAGTTGACTGTAATACATTATATTCATGATTGTTTTATACAGATGCACAGTGTTGAAGCTTCTGTACAGTCCAAGTTTGAAAAACAAGACAAACAGTGGCAGAGGAAAATGGGTGAAATCAAGAAACAACATGCAAATGAATTGAGAAATGTATGTATTGTTTATGTTTTGTATATTTAGGTGTAACATAACATAACTTTATATTTATGTATTGCATATTTAGGTGGAACATAACATAACTTTAGTCTGTTTTCATACACCTCAGAAATGGGACATTGCTTTAGCTTTACGAGGACAAAGCAGTCATTCAAATTGGTGCTGGTATAGCTCCTTTACCAGGGACTCAGATTATAAAGTTAGCCAAAGACCTAAGATGGCCCAGTGTGAGAATAACTCATTATGTGACTGGCTAGTTTTCATATAATGATATACTGTGAGTGGAACGTTAATATCTGGTACTTGTATTCCATGATCATCATCTGTTAACTTTATATAATTCCAAAGTCAGCAAATCCCTGCATTCTGATTGGCTAAGACGTGACGTTTACACATCAGTGAACCTCCGTTTTCACTAATCGGAACCCTCGGACGTTACTGACGTAAACGTTCTAGACGAATGTGTGTGGAATAAATCAAACTGCAAAGGCCCATCACAACTGTACAAGCTCTTATAGCTTAATTTTGATATAGGATATTACCTACATGTATGTTCATCCCCTGATTTTGTGTTTACGTAAGGAACAAAGCATCTAAACACATTTTGCTTAGCAAACGTAATTCACCAAACGTCACAATATGGTGACGTCACTTTTACGACGTCATTAAATCAAGGCCATTTTTTTTAAAAAGCGCGGGAGTAAATTCAATGTTTTGATTGATATTTATGTGATTTAGCGTCAGTTTGGAATTATAAGGAGTAAACGTTTAATCCTATAATAACTTGTTGGTTTGTTTTAAGCTTAATAACGCACTTGAGAGGAAGAGTGAAGAATTAGCGACTAGAAGAGCAAAGGGACAGAACTCGGCTATGGTCGAACAACAACAACAGGAAGTGGAAAAACTTATCAGGGTAGGCAACTCACTAATTTGTTCTAGATCAATTAACAGATATTCTCAAAAGTATTTCTTTATGATACAAATACAAGAAAAACTTACCATGCTTTTGTATGGACATTTTGGGAATTATGACCCCATTTATTTTACATACCGTATGTTGCTCTTTAGTTTCATATTTTCTCATAAATAGTTGTAAGATGTCATTAGCTATGATTTACCATATTCTCCAAAGTAATCCACGCAGCTGTATTTTGGAAACAGGTAAAAAAGGGAAAAATTCAGGGTAAAAGAATCCAATGCAAAAAAAAGTGAAAATACACGAATGACTATGGCTGTTTCCAATTTCCACATCAAAGATTTAGAAAATGTCTAAAGCTGTGTAAAGGATGCATCCAAATTTTGGTTCCACTTTCACAGTTAATAATTGTATGAGCTATACTTGGAAGAATAGAGTAACTTTTTTACCATATCACATTGTAATGTATAAACTGTTTACTGCTATAGAGGCCATCATCATCGCCATCAGTTTCATCATCATCACCATCAGAACATGAACCTGTTGAAACTGTTCAACCTAAAGCTAAACCTAGGGTAAAGTCAAAGGTAATCCAATGTGTATGTTCTGCAGACAGGGTGACACCTGCACTCACTTGTAATCTAATTGCATCTTATGTTTAGTTTATTTTTATCATCTAATCATATGTTATGTTACTGTCATATGTACTGTGTTAGTGAACATGCCAATTAAGCAACCACCTGTCTTAAAATAAAAAACCCTAAGCTACATTATTTCCCTTAATGATTCATGGGTTATGACCCTATATTGAACCACTAACCTTCTTGTACTGGCCTCACTCCTCAAAGCAGCTTAAAGGAAAATCTCGGCTCAATTTGAGATTTGGCTCCAATCTGAGACCGAGTTTATGACAAATATATAAATTTACTTTAATAATCTCTGCACAATATTTCGTTTTGAGTCTGATCTTGCATGGAAATAAATTCAAAAGATAAATGACCAAATTTGAGCTGACAGTGAGCTCAGATTGAGATGTTTTTGGATCCTGGCCTGACACCTAATAAGACAAGGTTTTATAGCAATTTATCATTGGCAAAACAAATATAAGATTTTTAGATGATTTACCAAATTTGGTGTAAAAAATGTTGTTTTGTATGAATTCTAACATTATTTTTCACCCTTGTCATTTCTTGCATCACAATACTTGTATTTGGAATAATATGGATATGTTTGTTTTATGTCTCACTGCATTTTTAACCACATTTTTGTGTTAACTGCCACAAGTTTCTTACACCTGGAAGTTTTCTAATATATTTGAGTGTGGCATTGTTGGGTGTATATTATTTATGTGTGCTGTGCAATGATGCACCATGTGTGTACAAGTTGAAATATAACAACTCACTATAGCATTGTCTTATTGGTCACAAGTGGCGGACTAGATTTATACGAATGGTGATTGGCACATATTCTTCGCACTATTTTTTTCTTGCATTGTATCCAAATCATATCAATGAAATATAGCATGAGATTGAACTATAAATCTTATATTATATTTTAAGGAATTTGTTCTAAGGATTTTCCAAATTCATTGGAGTCAGCATGAGTAACCCAATTTATGTGTGATAGAAATTAACATACATCATGGTTTCTTGCTTTGACGGTAAAGGGCAATTGCAATAGACCAATAATTTGGCTTTTGATGAGTGAATATGACTTTGATATTCTGCTTGGCTTGCACAGTTAGTATAGTCCAGAGATTTTGACATGACCCTCGAACTTCTATTAGCATAATTTCACAGCTGATTTATTGTCTATATTTATAATCCCGCTTGTGTGTGTTTCATAACCGGGAGTATCATGAAAGACGCTCGAGGTGTAATATCAACACAAATCTAAAGAACCGATTTTGCACGATTTGCTAGCGAAAATTTATATATTCAATGCAAGACCCTTGTAATATATTCATGCATAAAGGTCAGGATTGTGTCAAATTCTCCATGCTATACAAATCTAGCCTGTCCTTGGTTTGGGAAGGTTACATTCTTCTGTGGCATTGGCTGTATGAAGAAGTTGTCAACAGCTTCCAGTAGGCTGTTAATTCCATCAAAACTGGTTAGACCAACTGTGTGCCATAAATTGTTGAAATAAACTGTGAAATCGGTGTGAAACCCTATGAATCTAATGTGTTTTTGTGTGAGTTCTAATTTCATTAACCACTGTTAACCATTCTTCCATTTGTTGCAATAAACATCTGAACATATCATCTTAATTATTAAGCAAAAATCATGTATACTGGTTAAGGTTATACTACAGAAGTATTTGGTCGTTTAAATAGTCAATACACATCACTAGGTTAAAGTTCATCTTCACTGTGTTTAAGGCTAAAATCCCAGACCTTGGGGTATCCTGTTTGCAATTTAGTGTGATAATGCATAAATACTTTGTGCTTATTAAATTATTTTTAAATTTCAGTAGCTACTAGATACTCACCGAGTAACATTTGAATCTCTGTTAAATATTTAGTAATTTTATTGAATTTGATGACTTTTAGGAAACAAGAGAGCAAGAACAGTTAATACATGAAGAAATGAGAAGATCAGTAAGTATTTAAAAACTTCCATTTCAAGTACATCCTTCTGTTGTCATTTAAGCCTAGGTCCCACCGGTATTCATCATCGGCGGTGTTCTCCTGATATTTTCAGATACCACCCGATTCATCACAATTCCTTTCTATTTCACAAATTGTCTCATGACTTCCCCAAAGCTTCCCCTAGACCAAGATGGACCTGTTCCGGATGTCCTGATATCTCGTACATCGCCGAGGCAATAAATACTCAGTTGGACCTAGGCTTTATAGGTAACTAATAAAGTATTAAGATTGGTCATAGAGAATTATGGGCACAAATGTACCTACTAGTGATATATATATTGGGCATACTTTCCTGTCCAGTGCTAGAAAACATTTGAACTGTAAAGAGCTTGGAGTTTGTCTTGTTTCAACTAATTCATACAACATATGTTTCTAAGTGGCCTTTGACTGTTATGAAAAAGCCAAATTATTATACTATATATATATTATAAAGTTGGTATTTCATTGTTCAGTTTATATGTCTACTTATCAGACTCTAGGGTACATTCTCATTCACTGAGAAATTATTTAATATGATGTTATTATTATAATCAAGTCAGTGATTTTTTTCCTTCTTTATTAGGGTCCGGAAAACGGACCCTTTCCCAATTGAAAATAGGCTATAATTTTCCCAAATTGGAAAGGAGAAATTCCCAATAAACAATTTAAAAAATAATAATTTCAAAATCAGACATAAAATGATAAAGTTGTGAACATTTTTGACAAGAGGTTCGAGCAAAAAAAACAGTAAACATCCACATGCCATTCACATACATGTAACCTCTTTTCTGTTTATTTGGCCTTTCTGCTTCATGGAATTTCCCAATTTCAAGTTGACACGATGCGAACATTCCCAAACTGAACAGACCCGGACCCTTTCCCAAAGAGGCAAAAAAAATCACTGCAAGTGCAAATTATGAGCTTAAACATAACTATGCTATACTCTGTGTACGTGCTGTATAACATTTGCACAATAAACTTTGAATTTGGACTTAGAAAGCCAATTGTAAAAATCAGTATCAGTCAAGAATTGAATTAAGTTATGAATATTGATGTGTTTTACTAGGAGGAGCAGCAGAGATCTAGTACTAGAATAATGAGCATGGAACCAAGTGATGATGAGGAAGATGAATCTGAGTTTGGAACCGGATCCGGTACCCAGTCCAGTTACCCTAGATCTGCTAATGTTACTGCTAGATCAAATGTAACTGTTGGGTAAGTCTGTTCTTAATATGTACCGTAACCATTTTAATGGTAAAAATGGAATTTATGTATGGTAATCCGACGACCAGGGTTCGATTCCTGGTCGCGGCTGGTCTTTCTCCATGAAAATTTAACAACAATGTTGATATTCCTCCACATGTGGAGAAATTGTTGGACCCTTGTAGAAGGACAAGTTAAATGCTGGTAAGGATACAGTCCAAGAAAGCTTGGTTAGGTGTATATGCCACTGTATATAACTGAAAAATTGTTGAGAAATGACGTCAAACTGGAATAATAATGTAAATGATATCTTATAAAAATGTAAATGGTTTACTTGAAGTGAATTGAAGCATAAATTAACAATTTATTAATTACCTTTACAGAACTACAGGTAGTGGTGAAATCACCTTGAGAACAACTCAATTCTTGGATCAGTTACGTAAGAACCCGACATTGAAGATTATGAGGGATGAACTAGTATCACTGCTGCAGGATCATTTAGATAAAATAGGAATACCTCCAGTAAGTTATCAGTTCTTGGTTAAGGCTGACTTAGAATAATGCCTTATTTCTAAAATGACTTACATTTGTCCGGGGGTGTCATTGAAGACGACAAATTAAAAAAGGAGGATCATAATAAATTCTTTTTGTTTGGTTTGCCCTACCTACTCACGAAAAATTCCAGCGACTTAACTTTTCCTTTGGCCTTTCTGGAGACATCTTTTACACTATGAGTGTAGTAAAAACAAATGCTAAAAATTCTCTACCTATTATTTACCGACCTACCCATCAAAAAATATCTATGAAGTACATACAATAAATGTTGTACATACAATAATTATACATGTATAGAAACTGACAGGAAACACTTTGTGTGCGCATTAGTATTTACTATAATGTTACTTTATTTTTCTAGGGAACTAAAGGTATACCAGATGAGACATTAAGAAGTAAATTAATACATCTACATACTAGACGACAGACATTGGAGAAGAACCATGGACCAATGTTCTCGGACCTCAGATCACAGTTTGATAACTTTGCCTCAGCACAAGCCAGGGAAAGATTGCGTGCTCTCAAACGATCACCTCCTGTTGCTCCAGGTATGAATCTCATTATTTGTCATTTTGAAAGGGGCCAATTTTATACAGAGCTTTCATTATTTGTCATTTTGAAAGGGGCCACTTGTATACAGAGCTAGCAATTTGTATATTGTTCTTTGTGCCTTTTGTGCTATGTTGTTTCTGTTGAATGTGACCTTCCCTGTCCCATTTGTTATTATCTTTTTTTTTACCATTTTACTATTGAAAATAGGTCCATGGACTGTTAACTGTAAAATAATTCTTTTTTTTCCCTTTAAATATTAGGGTCTTTTTAGGGATGAAAAGGCAATTTGATTGGGACATAAAATGGGAGGGATAACAAGGGCCCCGTTGCCTAACTGAAAGCTCTGTGCAGCACCTTGATTCAGTAACCTCCCTTTCAATTAGATATAGTGAGCATGGATTACCTCCCTTTCATTGGCAACATACCCCTGCTCTCACAAAAATTGTACTTCTTTTTGGGATTGATTAATTGTGAGGATTTGCTTTTGTGTTCATTCAGGAATTCAATCCAAATTAATGTAATAGAAATTCAAGAAAATATTGAACTTTCAGAATCTTGTAATATGGACATGGAAGTTTTAATATATAAAGATGCACATGTCAGGTTGCTACTTTTCAAAAAATGTTTGTTAGTCCGAACAAAAAATATTTCAATATTTGATATATTTACAGGACGAAGACCTATCAGTGCCAGTATGGGTCATGGAAGCTCACAATCTATACCTACATCAGGTCTCGGGAGTAGCGGGTCTCCAATGAGAGGTCCCAGTCCGAGACCTAGACAACCTCAACAAGGTGTACGACCTCCACAGCGTTCAGTAAGTCCAACTCAACGTAATGCCAGTCCACGACGAGCTGAAAGTCCGCTACGCAAGACTGGTTCCAGTGTGGACTACACCAGCACACAGTGGAGCTCGGATGAAGAGGAATCTGAAAGCGAGGATGAGGAACCAGCTTTCGCCCCTAGGGGTCCAATCGCTGTCACTCAAGCACGACCGGGTGCTGTACCTCCTTCACCTAACAGACCGGGATTCTCCGGTCCCCAGTCTAGAACACAACCACAGTCTCGTACACAACCACAACAACCTTCTCCAGCACCCAGACAACAAGCAAAAACTATAATATCCAAGCCTCTTGATGATCTAGATGATGAAGATGATTGGTTAGATAGTGAAAGGTAAATGTCTTCATGCAACGGCACTGTTTGTTTCCAAGCAAAATTTTGTTGTAATGATAATAATAATAACAACTTTATTTAAAGAGGCTACACAGTTGGACAAGCCCAGTCTTCCCTATAAGCCTCTATAAAATATTTAAAGAATTTCAATGTCAGTATATTGATGATCACTAAAAATGTGGTTGGGAATGACGTACAGAGATTGTTTCATATAAATGAATTCATGATGCATGATATATTTTATTAGCTCACCTGTCACAAAGTGACAAGGTGAGCTTTTGTGATCGCTCTTCGTCCGTCGTCCGTCCGTCCGTCCGTTCACAATTGCTTGTGAACACACTGGAGGTCACAAATTTAGCCTAATCTTTATGAAACTTGGTCACAATGATCATCTCAACAAAATCTAGGCCAAGTTCGATATTGGGTCATCTGGGGTCAAAAACTAGGTCACTAGGTCAAATCATAGAAAAACCTTGTGAACACATTAGAGGTCACAATTTTGACTTAATCTTTATGAAACTTGGTCACAATGATCATCTCTATAAAATCTAGGTCAAGTTCGATATTGGGTCATCCGGGGTCAAAAACTAGGTCACAAGGTCAAATCATAGATAAACCTTGTGTAGTCACTAGAGGTCACAATTTTGGTCTAATATTTATGAAACTTGGTCACAATGATCATCTCAACAGAATCTAGGTCAAGTTCGATATTGGGTCATCAGGGGTCAAAAACTAGGTCACAAGGTCAAATCATAGAAAAACCTGGTGTAGTCACTAGAGGTCACAATTTTGACCTAGTCTTTATGAAACTTGGTCACAATGATCATCTCAACAAAATCTAGGTCAAGTTCGATATTGGGTCATCTGGGGTCAAAAACTAGGTCACAAGGTCAAATCATAGATAAACCTTGTGTAGTCACTAGAGGTCACAATTTTGGTCTAATCTTTATGAGACTTGGTCACAATGATCATCGCAATAAAATCTAGGTCAAGTTCGATAATGGGTCATCTGGGGTCAAAAACTAGGTCACAAGGTCAAATAATAGAAAAACCTTGTGTAGTCACTAGAGGTCACAGTTTTAGCATAATCTTTACGAAACTTGGTCACAATGATCTACACAACCAAATCTAGGTCAAGTTTGATATTGGGTCATCCGGGGTCAAAAACTAGGTCACAAGATCAAATCATAGAAAAACCTTGTGTAGTCACTAGAGGTCCCAGTTTTGGCCTGATCTTTACGAAACTTAGTCACAATGATCATAACAACAAAATCGAGGTCGAGTTCGATAATGGGTCATCTGGGGTCAAAAACTAGGTCACAAGGTCAAATCATAGAAAAACCTGGTGTAGTCACTAGAGGTCACAATTTTGACCTAGTCTTTATGAAACTTGGTCACAATGATCATCTCAACAAAATCTAGGTCAAGTTCGATATTGGGTCATCTGGGGTCAAAAACTAGGTCACAAGGTCAAATCATAGATAAACCTTGTGTAGTCACTAGAGGTCACAATTTTGGTCTAATCTTTATGAGACTTGGTCACAATGATCATCGCAATAAAATCTAGGTCAAGTTCGATAATGGGTCATCTGGGGTCAAAAACTAGGTCACAAGGTCAAATAATAGAAAAACCTTGTGTAGTCACTAGAGGTCACAGTTTTAGCATAATCTTTACGAAACTTGGTCACAATGATCTACACAACCAAATCTAGGTCAAGTTTGATATTGGGTCATCCGGGGTCAAAAACTAGGTCACAAGATCAAATCATAGAAAAACCTTGTGTAGTCACTAGAGGTCCCAGTTTTGGCCTGATCTTTACGAAACTTAGTCACAATGATCATAACAACAAAATCGAGGTCGAGTTCGATAATGGGTCATCTGGGGTCAAAAACTAGGTCACAAGGTCAAATCATAGAAATACCTTGCGTAGTCACTAGAGGTCACAATTTTTGTCTAATCTTTATAAAACTCGGTCACAATGATCATCTCAAAAAAATCTAGATCAAGTTCGATATTGGGTCATCTGGGGTCAAAAACTAGGTCACAAGGTCAAATAATAGAAAAACCTTGTGTAGTCACTAGAGGTCACAGTTTTGGCCTGATCTTTACGAAACTTGGTCACAATGATCATCTCAACAAAATCTAGGTCAAGTCCGATATTGGTTTATCTGGGGTCAAAAACTAGGTCATTAGGTCAAATCATATAAAAACCTTTTGTAGTCACTAGAGGTCACAATATTTGCCTAATCTGTATAAAACTTGGTTACAATGATCATCTTAACAAAATCTAGGTTAAATGGGCCCTCTTGTTTCGTAATAAATTTATAAATTTTGACAAGCTCAGCAAAATCAGCAATATGGAATTCTTATGATTACATAAATATAAGATTTAAAAATAACAGTTATGTCAAAGGAAAAGTTTTTAAAGTCTGACCAAATTTAATTCGTTTTTGTTTACGGCTTACCTGAGATCTGGTAGTGCATGCACAAGGCACTTTTTTGTTGTTGCATTGCTGACAACACCACAACTTCTGTCTTGAAATTTTATTCAAATTGGTACATTTGGCAGTGTTTATTTGGATTTATATGTGGTTTTTAGACGTCTTGTCATAAACTTACCCTACCAACATGTTTGTATACATTGATACTCTCTTGTTAACAGTGAGATGGATTTATCACCTGGTAAAGCTGCACCTGTAACTAGGACTCCACAACCTAAGGGACAGAAGGTAGCTGAACTATCCAGATCTATAGAGATGCAACTTAATGTAAGTCATGTTAATCACTTCTTATTAGTCACGTGATCTATATTTAGAGATTTTTGGTAACTTATTTTGTGGATTCATGAAATCAAGGTCAAAGGTTCCATGATAGGGCTTAATGTTATGAATGAATACTAAATAAATAAAATTGCGTTATGAAAGAATATGTTAATTTTCCAAATTTCTAACTTTTACTAGTGTTCATTTGCTTAGTACTTACAAATAGTCTATTGGCTGAATGAACAATAAAAACCTGCTAGCTGTTGGTCACATTTGCATATGAATACCCTGATATGTAAACATAAGCTCTCCTATTCAATGTTATTAATATGTTAATGGTTAAAATATCATAGTAGTGTACTTTTTTATTGATGATTTATAATGTAGGGAAGAAAAGATGGAGCCAAGCCAGCAGGAGGTATAGATACAATGGGCAACCAGAAAAAAGGAGCACAAGATGCTTTAGTAAGTTATCTACATGTATTTTGATGGGGCAAATATGGTGGTCACGTTATTCGTTTACAGCATATCAGTTGTAACATGTACAGTCAAACATATGTTAAATACCACCTGTGAACAAAGACCGCTGTTCCAAACGTGTCTGGACAGACCACAAATTTACTGTTAGATATTGTCAGGATGTGAATTTTTAAGTTTAAGGGTATACTTCTTTTTTCGTAAGATTATAAAATTTGATTCGTAAAGCTCATCTTAAGGGGACATGTATACTTACATTTGGGAATATTCTGCTGATGTTTTAAAACAATGGGCTATTATAGAAGTATTTGTATGATTGTATTTACAGTTTAACTCTGACAGTGACTGGGATGTTACATCAGTAGAAGATGATGAACCTGCTAGACCTAAAGCCAGGTATGTTCCATCTTAACAAACCCTCTCAAACCTTACATATGTTTAATACACTGTTAAACAAACACTGTTTATAGTCAATAACCCACTTATCATCTTTAATAGCTTTTAATGAGTGTTGATGAAATTTATATATGTAATGAGGGTGGCACGGCAGTTGAGTGGGAAATGCTCTAGACTAGTAATCGAGAGGTAACTGGTTTGAATCTCGGGCAGGACACGTGGTCATTGCAAAAACCCTTTTCAGTGTTTCCCACCTACTGGTAACTAGAGATGAACTGGTTTGTCACCAAGAGGTATTCACACATGTACCAGACATCTTTAAAAACTAGGGAGTTCACACTCAAACATTAATAATTCCCTTGTTTAGATGAAACACTGGAGGAAATTTTTAAGAGTTGTCAGATTTAAGAAATTTTTAACGTTTTAAGAAATTTTAATGTTTTAAGAAAATTTAAGATTTTAAGAAATTAGTTTTCTACTACGATTCCTTGTGAATACCAATCCCCAGGCAAACATCTGCTGACTGTAAAGTTGATATTGTGGTGCTAAGATAAGATGACATTAGTAGTGATGTGGAGGTCATTGTTTGTATAAATATGTTTGATAATTTTAGACCAGCAGGAAAGGGAAGTCATGTTGAAGCATCTGTTTCATCTAATACATACGGGACCAGTATGTGGGGATCATCCAGTAAAGGTATGTATATATATTTATATATATATATATATCCATATACAGACTACCCTACATCTAGAATGTTTATACTAAGCAAGTATAATGTTTTTAGCTGTATAATTATGTTTCCAGATTGTTATTGTCATTGATGCTTTTGAACAGGTTTTTCAAGATCAACATCTTTTGTAGCATTATATATACAAATATATTTTCCTTAGAGCCTAAGGCCCATGAAAGTTTACAGGAGTTTTTCATCAAGATGTGAAATTGTGCACCTCAGTTATGTTTTAGATGAAATTAAGTTTTCAGCAGAGTTATTGCCCTTTGAAAACTGTTTGTATTGAATGTCCCTGTTTCTTGTGTATTCTGTGAATGTACAATTTGGATAGCAACAGCATTCATTATCTTTTATAGTTTTAGTCATTATGTCTCTCACATGTATTGATCGTGTGCTGGATGTCTGTCTGGATGGATGTCACAAAGTTTGTCTGCATTAAAATTTTGGTCGCCTAAACCACTGGTGGGATTTCAATGAAACTTCACATGAACAGTTGGTACCAAGCCTAGTTGTGCATATTGTCAGGAATGTTTTCAGGCCCGGCCTGGTATATTCTGGCTTGTTTAAGAATACTGAATTTTTCTTCTTTGTGTATATTGAAAAGTGGAATTCAGGCTTTGAAACCTGGATTTTCAGGCTTGAGAATTATTGCTAATTACAAGGCCTGTGATTTGTTGGACTTATATTGCCAAAGTTATTGCCCTTTGTTGGAGACATATATTTTCAAAATCCCTTTTAGTACCGGTATATAATTTTTATGTGATGTAGTGTAGACACTGTACATCATATTGCATGTGATTAGAATGAAACTATTACCTTATATACAGGCAACTATCACTGATATCACAAGGTGTAAGTAAGTCAGCACACAGGATAGAACTAGTTCATTGAATAGATGTTTAACTGACATAGAATGTTTTCATATCGCTAATCGTGGGTCAGATAGTTTAATGCTTCTAAACTGAACTAAGCTTAAAGTCAATTTGGTATTGCTAATCATTGATAACTGATAATTCAATGCTTCTGAACTGATCTAGAAATGTTTGCTTGTTGAATCAGTTCAGAGAATTGATTTTTATGTACCGGTAGAAGGTTTTGCGTGTTTGATAATTCTAATCTTTGAGGCTGATTCTGTATTGACCTAGAAATTCTTGCCTTTGCCTGTAAAATTAGTTTATTTAATTGATATTTTTTATTTAGAAAGTTTTGCCAACTGAATAATGCTGCTGTATAGAAATAGAAGTGTGTAACATATAGATTGCTTTCGTGAAATAGCTTTTGATTGACAAATTAGGAGTTTAGATGATAATATTATGAGAGGTAGTGCTAGAAATTTGCGCTAGTTTTCCTTCCACAGGTTCTCAAACAGTCCCACCATCATCTTGCTTGATTAAGATACATTATAATAACTTTTTTCACAATCTATGGATTATAGTCTGTTCACAATATCGGTGAGAGAGTTCAATGTTAACTGTTAACCAATCAAGATGTTTCTTACTGATGTGTGTACCAATCATCAACACAATATTATCAGTCTATTATGTATCCCATATAATATGGGGAGACATTTTGATTTTCTGCTGAACGTCTGGCTGGATGTCACAAAGTTGTGTTTGTCTGGGCTTGGTTTCCTTAACCACTAATCAAATTTCAATGAAACTTCACATGAATAGCTGGTACCAAGCATAGTTGGGCATATTGTCATGAATTTTAGTTCCGAAGATTATTGCCGGAGTTATGGCTCTTTCTGGGAGACAAACATTTTTGTGTCAAAAACCCTTCTAGTTTTGAATTGCTGGTATTTTATATTCTCTTATATGTTTTGCTATTTTATTTCTCCTAGATTCTAGTAATATATCTGAATTACATTTGTGAGTATACAAGAGTTTGTATCAGATATTTTTGTCCCAAGACAAGTTTATTTCCTTTTATTGTGTTTTTAAGCTTTGATATAAGCATGGCTACATGTTTTATATTCTCCATTTTGAAGATTAATACTTTTTTCTGTCCAGTTTATGTGAGGATTATGAATGTCTATTGCTGTACTATTCCATGTAAATGTCAACACTATTGTCAGTGAGTTCTGTGAGAGTATTAGTTTGTTTTGTTGGAAATAAATTAAACATTTTAGTAACAAGGTGATTTAGGGGCTATCAAGGTCAAAGTTATAAGAAAAAAAATGAAATAAACTTGATTATGTAATGGAGACAATATAGGGGACCTCTATTAAATACTAGTATATACATTTGTACTACATGGGAAACATAGACTATAACTAACTTTTCACACTCTTCTAATTTATTACTGTACCTAACATGTGATCCGAAAATATATGAATATGTATGGTTAGAATTCTATGTTGAATGTAGAGGTTGCTTGGAAACCATCCAGATAGGTTGTGGAAGGTTATTGATGGTTTTATACTGGTGTCAGGTCCTATATAATGCTAGAAGGGGAACCTTGGAATATCCTTCCATCATAATTATAGTTGGATCAGGCACAACACGACAATGGCTGCCTTTGTAACAAGTCCTACAATACAATATTATTTATAGTTGGTTATTTAACTCAGGATATCAGTGTAAATGATATAGAAATAATGCATATAATAATGTGAGGCGCTTTCATATTGGATTCACTGTGCTACATATGTAAATGATACAGAAATAATGCATATAACAATGTGAGGCGCTTTCATATTGGATTCACTGTGCTACATATGTAAATGATATAGAAATAATGCATATAATAATGTGAGGCGCTTTCATATTGGATTCACTGTGCTACATATGTAAATGATATAGAAATAATGCATATAATAATGTGAGGCGCTTTCATATTGGATTCACTGTGCTACATATGTAAATGATACAGAAATGATGCATATAATTATGTATAGTAAAAATGTACTTTTAATTATATAGGATTCACTGTGTTATACTTGTAAATGACTTGTATCTATAGACTGTACCAATTAGTTCTATTTGTTTCAGCACATCCCTTAGCATTCATAAGCTTCGTAGTTTCTGTGAACCAGGTTTTCAAATAGTAAACATGCTGATTAAATGGGAAAATCTTGGGGTAGGGGCAGTTGGTTTTACGAAATAATAATAATATCAACTTTATTTTCTTTGGATGACATAATTGGCAGAGACTTTTGGTTCAATAAAATATTTGAATTTTTATCAGAATATACAGTTGTGCAACTTTGCATTTGGCTAATGCTGATTCCCTGTTCCTTCAGAAATAACACAATTTTATAGGCTAGCGTTTGAAAACCTGGTTATTATGGAGTGTCCATGCTGCTTCTTGCTTTAGCTGATCTACCATATATTCACCTTTAGTTGCTTACTCTGGTTGAGCGGACCAGTAGTGGTTTATTTGGTCCATTTAGGGATCATTACCTACTCCTGGTATAGTTAATAATGTGTACTGTTTACTTTTCTCCTTTGTCGTAAAGTAAAGATACAGATATTTATGTCACTTTTCATTTATTATTATTAGTTCATTTTATGTATATTTCTTGATGTATTTCTGATTATTATGTTCATGTAAAGGATTTTAATTAGAATCACTGAAGTTTCTCTAATTTTGTTTGATAACTTTTAGTAAATAATTGTATTATATTCTTTGCATGTTCGAAAAACCATAATTTTTATTATCTGCATAACATGCCACCTGCCTGCACGGCTATCACAGTGCACCCAGATTGAAGTTCAAGTTTCGGGTATATTCCTGATTATGTGCTTTTGTGACAACATTGTCTTTGGCCATATCTTTTGCATGTGGAGAAGTCGCCAGTTTCTCTGGCAGAAGAATAAGTCAGTACACGTTTACAATTAATTCTAGGAACAAATGCTTTGTCAGCTGACTGCATGAAACACAATACAAGCTGCATAAAATGCATGTACATTATACTAGTATACACTGGTTTAGTTGAGCTTGGTGCATGGATTGATTGATTGATTTGTTTATTTGATTGATTTGTTTAATTGATTGATTGGATTGGATGTTTTAATGGATTAAAATATTGATTGATGTATTTATTATTGTGTATTTTCAGGAGTGGCTAGCGGAAAACCTGTGGCTAGATCTAACAGTAGGAACTCATTCGTTTCTGTTACTGATGTTAGTGATGACGAGGATTTAGACTTGGAAAATATTTAGACCCTACCTAGATGACAACAATATGTGCTTAGAATAGCGGACGAGTTTTAGTCTGCTTCCATCTGTTGTTAGGAATATGAAGTTTTATGTAGAAGTTGAAGTACAGTTAAATCTGTTTAAATGAATAACAGTTCTGTTTAACAATTATTCAGGGTGGACACACCACATGGTATGTGATATAATTTTTGGCTAACTCTGCAATAGGAAATCTGTCAATTCAAAAATACTAAGTGACATGGCTTGTACTCATTCTGGACCTGAGCATTGAGGATGTCGCGTTAAAATTGATCAAAGAATAAAATATGATTGTTTTTAACTTTCAGTTAAGACATTTCTGTTGCGGTGTAGCCGAAATTATACTTCACACACCATGTAGTATGTCCACACAGTATAATCTATGCCTTCTTTGTGCTCTTATAAAATCTGTGATTTAATATTGATGTGCGTTCAATTTACTGTATTTATCTACTATTATAATGAGACCAATTAACTTATTGTTAATGATTAATTAAGTCATTGTTAAGTTATTGTTAATGATAAATTGACATTATTGTTAATGACAAATTCACTTATTGTTAATGACAAATTAACTTACCGTTAATGATATTATGATATGTGACTTTTGTCTATTATTCCCTCTCAATTTTGTACTATGGGCAGCGTTCAACCATTTTGTCCTTGTATTGTTGTAGATTGTTAAGAACATTTCTAGGGCTCAGTGCAAAACAGTTGTAACTACCATACATATGATTTTAGAAGGAGTTACAACTGTTTTGCACTAAGCCCTTGATATTTGTAATTCATTCAGTGTGGATTGTGTAGCTTGATGAAGGCTGTGTCATATGTATGGCTGTAATTATTGAGCATAATGGTACATGTACATTTCATGGTGATTCTCAGACACATATACTCACATAAAGGTCCATCTGTTCAGTCTGTGACCCATGTTTTATGTCAAAAAGCCATGAAATCTTGCTATTTATATGCAATTGTTGTTTTCAACAATAATACAACTTCTTCTGCTGAGCAACCAAGTCCTTACCTCACTTCAACAATATGATTAACTGCCAAGTTATTCTCTGATACTTGCGTTTGCATTTACCTGAGGGTTTAACTCTATACTAGTATACTGTATAGGAGAAGAGATCATGTTTGTATACAAAGGGATTAGTACCACCAGCTAGCTATTGGTGAATGGCACGTTTTATTGTTCATTTATCCAATAGATTGCTGGTGGGCATTTTGCATATGAATACAGTGATCTCACCTATAGGTTATTAGGTTAGCAACATGGAAATATTGCGGAATTACGCCAGTTTACAAAATTCACTAACATTTCCCATAGCATAAAATTTAGCCCACAAAGACCTCTATGGAAACAGAATAAAATTGCTAATTTTAATTATTTCCACATACTAAATGCTAAAATTCAAAATTCGCTAACTCAAGAGATCTTTCACCTGCTGGTATATCCACTTGTACAGTAGATAAATATCACGTGATAGTAAACTTGTTATAAATTCAAAATACTCTGTAAGGTAAAGATTTCCATTTACATCATTATTCTCAGATTTTGCCGTCCTTTGTAGACTATTCTCTGATGAGTTTAGCCTCTACACCACTCATATTGTTCTGTATACCTAAATCTTAAATGTATATATATTATATCTATTTATATAAAAATGTTCAAATGATTATCATATGAAAATCTCAATTGAGGGGCGTATTAGCTTTAACTCAATATGTGTGCCATTTTATGGTATATGAAACTCACAAGTAAAGACCTACATTTAAGATATACATATCAGTATATAAATATGCATTTTTTTTTTAATTTTGCCGTCCACATTTTTACTTAAAATTCTCATGGTGTATTTTATATCATTGTCAATGTGCTATGTAAGCATATATGTAAGTGTGAAGATAGTGTATCATATTTTTGTAAATATATGTAATATTAAATTATATGTTTTGTACATATTTTTCTGTGTAAAGTGTTAAATCTGTAGCTATTTGTGATGTAGAAATTCTAGGCTGTGGCTAGTTTTCGTCAGTTGTTTTCATTGATTGCAGTGCAATGAGTCTCCACATACAGCAGCCATTAACGCGACTTTCTGAGAAACGTAAAAGTTCTTGAGCTTTCCGACCATCCTTATTTGTTAAGCATTGTCCCATGTGACCTTTATATGTTTCCACGACTCTAAAAATGCATCGTCTAAAAAAAATTCAGGTATGTTAAGATCTTTGTCCAGTATATGCAGTGTACCTAGGAATGATAATACAATCGCACTTCAAAAATGGATAAGCTGATTAAAACTTCGCATATATATTGGAGATGAATACTGCATGGGAATCAAAAGCTTGTTTCATTTTTTTTATGGGCTTAGTTGCATTCCAGTCTGAACAACTCTCGTAACACTAGCCTAGGTTGTATATATCCGGTGGATTTGTTGATGATATTGTTATATATATATCATTACTGTATCACTAAATGTATATAGATCTACACGATGTTATAGTTTTGATGTTATCATTTACTATCACTTGTTCAGGACAAGTAGTTACACTTGTCTTCATTCACACTTTGAGGTTGTTACCGGTAGTTTACAAAAAAGAAAACGATTTACCAAATATTTGATACTGTACAAAGTATCTTCTAAACTTATCTTTGAAACAATATATTAGTATGGTGATAATATATTGTACAACAAACATGTGCTTTTTCAGTATGGTTTTACAATTCTTCACTATATTTTACAAGATGTTTTCTTTAAATGCCAATGTGATTAATATTTTAATTTATTCGTTTATTTTATGTTGCTTTAATTTGTTTACTTTGTGAATGCTTACATTTTTAGTGTTGTTTGTGTGTGTATGTGCTATACTGTTGTCTGTTGTTATATTTGTTTATAATTTTATTTTTTTGTCTTGCAACATGGGTAACGATGAGCCAATAGCAGCCAAACATGTTGTTAGAATTTCTTTCTATTTCTTATTTTAAGAATTTTGACTGTTGCCATTGATAGTAAAAAAAAATTTTCTTTTATGGTAGTAAACCTATTTTGTTTATGATTATTTTCTGTAATAAGATGTTCAAAGATAACGATGAATTGTGTAAAATTAAAAAGTCATAATTGTGTTGGCCTAAAATGTAACACATTTATATACTGGTTCTTTTCAATATGACTACTACTTGCTTTGGTGATCAGATATATTTTTAAGTGAACTTGGTTTGAACTGACATTACCCACAATGTCTGTGCGTCCATCCTGTCAGTTCCGGGGTACTGTTTTATCAAAGCACAAACGGAAACATTTAACTTACGTAGTTGTAAAATAATTATCAAGAATTTAAATTTGAACATAAGTTTTAAGATTTCTGTAAGTGCTTTGATAAAACAGTACCCAAATGTAATAAAAAAAGAATTATGTCAGTACTATACAGTGGAGGAAATTGCACGATCAGGCAGTCGGTGAGTCCCCTGCTCCCCTTATGCACAGGTTAGTTTTTAAAAGTGTAGTTTTTAAAAGTGGGCATTTTTATTGCCCGATCAGGCAATGTTCCGACAAAATTACCCGATTGGGCAAGTTAATACGGGAATCACTGACTTGCCCGATCGGAAAATATGACAATTCTTTGGGGGTTGCTATAAGGGTTGCATTTCAATGGTAGGTACAGACGTTAATTGTCTGAACCAGTGTACGTTTTGTAGGAGAAATACACGTTAATAGTTTAGAAATCTGTAATTTTATGTACTCGTAGTTGTGATATTTAAATATTTATGTACGCATAAAATAAATATTTTTCAACACAATAAAATATTCTTGGGTGTGTTTATTGTAACCTTTGTATCATAACAACACAACATGAGATGGTGATGCTGTTCTAAACACTTTGAACCCTTTACAAAAAATACTTTGTGCTATTCTGATAAGAGATGAGCTAGAAAGTGTTCACATCTTATGTAAATCTTTTTGGGACAATTATCAAGTCTTGTTAAGTCCAATTCTGTACTTGGATTATCTCCCATTCATTTTCAATGATTGTAAAATAATCTGTAATAAACATGGGATAGGGGCTGCAAATGACATATCTTTAGAATAAATGGATAACAAGAGCTAAAATGTCACAAAATACTCCCGTTTGTGGGCATGGTGAATGAAAATATAACAATCCAACTTGGCCAGTTTCACATTTTTTGGTAATTAAAGGGCCATAACCCAAGCATGCCTGGGCAAATTGGCCTATAATCAATCTTGGTACAGATATTAAGAACACTGTTTGAATGAGAGTACAAAGTCAATTTCACATTTTTGGGACCATAACCCAAGAAGTCAGGCCAATTTGGCCTATAATTGAACAAGGCATGAATTGAACTTGGCCTAAATATTATGCCTATAAACATTGTCCTTAACTTTGAAGATAATCAGATGAAAACTCATTGAACTCGAGAATAGACAAGGTCAATTTCACTTATTTTTGGTGATCAAAGGACCATAACCCAAGAAGGCCTGGGCGGTCTATAATTAAATTTGGCCTAGATATGCTATCAACATTGTCACCAAGTTTGAAGACGATTGGGCGAAACTCTTTGAATTAGAGTACAGACAAAATTACAGGATGCCGCTGCCTGCCTGCCAAGGGTGTTCACATAATACGTCCCATTTTCAACGCGAGTATAGATAGGAATCGGAAACCAATTACGATTTCACCCGTAGACGTTACAGTACTCTTTTGTGGATGTTTTTATTGCACCATTACTCAATAGCCACTTCTTCCATGCTCAGCCTGCCTGGCTAGCTCGATCTGTATGTTGAGTGACAGTATGTCACCTGAATGATTCTAGTTCGATTCCTAGATTGAGCAGGACGTGGACTACAGACATGTTCTGCAATACATAGGCTACAGACATGTTCTTCAAATTTGGAGAAGTTGTCAGTTGTTTGTGGAACAGCAAGTTAGAACTGTTTGATAATTAATTCCAGTAAAACATGTTTGGTCAACTGTCCACCACAGATTACCAGAATTTTACTGACACGTAATTTTGGAAACAATCACATTCAGGACTTGCAGTGTGAAAAGTGCTACCATCCGTACATAATGCACATAGATTATAAAAAGTAAATCATGGTTACCAAGTGAACACGGAAATGTTGCATATCTTTCGTTCAGTTTGATTTCAGTAAACTACGAGTATATCATTTGTAGTTCCAATGAGTTGCTCTTAAAATTGGGGGACCGTTCCCACAATGGGTTCAATCCACTCGTTTAGTAATTTAATCAATATATACATAATGGTGGGCCACTTTAGCCAGTAGATATATACATGTATGTAGACAGTATTACAGTAACATTCTCCTGAGATTTTTCAGCTGCGTCCATGTATTCCTCAAATTTACGAAAGGGGTCAGTACAGTCACCCTAAGACAGTCTCATATGTACTATTTCATATGTAATTGTTGAGCACCCGACGAACGGACGTTTTCAAGAATGAAGCCTTTGTTGAACCATAAACTGCACTGATACAATCACTGCTTAGTAACTAAGGAAACGATCATCAAGTTGTATTGGTTGAAAATTTTACCTGATACACGTAGCTTGATTACAATTCACAAAGTATCAGTTATTTTATTTTATTGAGAAAAAATTGTTCAACGAAACAATAATGGAACTTTAGTAGATGACTATACATGTACACTATACCAAATAGTCGAGCCGAAATCATGCGCTTTTTGAGAGTGACATAAATCTAACTGGTTAAAATTATTTTTCAGAATCAACAACTCTCCAAAGCACATTTCATGTGTTCATATACATTTATCACAGACACGTTTATTCCTCATTGGATGATTTCATCAGCGCCATTTTGACCTTGTGTCTGGCGTTGATTGGTTCCGTGCTTCCAGCAAGTTCAAGGTCATGTCTCATGTCTTCTCCTTCTTCTGCGTGTTCATCTGAATTATACACGGACAAGGCATCCTCTGCTGTAAACGGATTGTCGTCTCTCTTTGTTGGAACTTCCTCCGCTGTATTATCGTCTTTGTCTGCTAGATATCGTTTCTTCATAAGTTCAATATCGTCTAACATTGTATCTGTAACATCGGCTCTGGTTGACCCCATCATTGTCTCGTCCATAAACTGAGGATTACTCAATATCCATTCAGCGTACTCCTGTCTGTCTTTCTCTAAAATTTTCTTCACGTCTATAATTTTAAGCAAACTTTCGTCCAGGCCCATTTCTAAAATTTTTGTGATATCATTAAATACTTCGAACTCCGATTCAGCATCTTCTTTACTGTGATCATGACCTACTTTACCATCACCGTGCATTAGTATTCCATGTAAATCGTTGTTTGGTCCAACTTTACCTGTACTATCTGATGCATCATCATCTTTACGCTCATGACTATGCTCAGCACCGGGTTCAGCGTCATTATGCATCAACACACCGTGTAAATATTCCTCCGCATCTGTTGGACCTATTTTCTTGGCGGAAGTGTCTTCATCGCTCTCACTACTATCACTCTCGCTATGCTCATAGTTTTCATCACCATGCATTAAGACATTATGCATGAATTTATCATTATTCGGTCCTTTAGGTTTGTTATTATCATCGACCTGTTTTTCGTCCCATGAATGCTTCCCATGATGTCCCTCTTCCCCATGCATGCCTTCGTGGATAATTTCCGACAAATCTTTCGGTCCAGTATCCTTCTGCTGCTCTGGAAGCATTTCCTTATCCTCTTCATGATGGTTCCCTGCTTCAGAATCGCCATGCATCAACATGCCATGCAATTGTTGCTCTGCATCCTTGGGACCAGCGTGGGGTTTTTCAGTGTCCATAACTGCTTTGAATCTTAGGTATTGGTCCTCAGCTTTGTGTTCCCCGCCTTGTGCCTCGTCATTATGCATCAGGACACCATGAAGACAATCCATTCCGACACATGGTCCTGATAAATATAGAATAATGACTTTTAAATGATTGCTTAAATCTATGGAGTCCATTACAAATCTATTAATGCGAAATATAAACCAGATGTTATATTTACCGGTGCTGTCAACTGACTAGTAACATGTATTTTTGGAGGGACAAGAACTTGTTGCCCATAAAGAGAGATGTTGGATATCGAGCACAGCGTTTTTATTTGCCAGCTTTCTGCTGAAATATGGCGGGCTAATGAGTGCCTCCATCCGTGTTTGAACCCGGGTCGCCAGATTAGACGGCAAGCGCGCTAACCATTGAGCTACAGAGGCACATCAAGTATACATTAATTGCAGTAAAATGAAATGAGAATGTTGCAAAAGAAATTGCTGCTAAAGGAATATAGTGTTGCTCAATATGTTTTTGCTGACTACTTACTAAGTTACTAATACCATGGGTATGGGAACCGCGATGACACGGTTGCATTTATCAATAGACCAGAGGACTATTTGTTTAACATGACATGAGCGTTGAATCATACCACGGAACCAGTAGTTTATTGCCTATAGAAAATCGGAGAGTTTTTGGTTAAGCTATTTGACATATTGGATTTGACGTCACAAGAACATCAGTGCCAATAGAGGATTCTTACGTTACGGCGGAGGAATATCATATGTGTTTGATCTTATTTCTACCATGATTGTTGGATACCGAAATGCAAGCAGTTTGTATACGTACACTAAGAGAACATAACGGTCGTACTTGACAGAACTCTATCATGTATCAAACTGAATTGCAAATATTTCAATAACCCAAACCAATCTTAAGCAACCGAAAAAAAACCTGTTTTGGAAGTATAACATTACATGTATTACCGTCTTGAAATAGAGGGGGGGACACAATACCGCATGAGAAGTAAGGGGAAATGACACCGCTTTGACAATTACATATGTATAATGTTCATCACTCCGTTAGCTGTAGATAGGCCTATACCCTAGCTAGTGCTACAAAAGACAAGAACAAGGTTTTACCAGTGTTTCCTCTGCTTGGCACTCAGCATAAAAATGCTAAAACTGTCTTCTTTCTTTTTTCTCATACCCAATGATGATGGATACCATCAGGAATGATGTGTTTAGAGTGATCATAATAAGTTTTTAACTTGTTTCACAATCGACCTCATATAGATTACCATATTATAAATTTAACTAAATTCCGCGATAAAGATTGAATAATACATTTTTTTTACCAAACCTACCTGGTTTTTCTGCGTTCTCAGTATTTTGTTTAGTTGGTACTGCATCCACAAATACACTCATAAACAACACTATACAACAAAACGTCCGTACAATCATGTTTGATTCTTTCTGTTAAATAAGTTTCCTGCCTGGTGTTTGTCGTTAAACTGATGTTGAAAATATTCAAATAAAGTTAAAACACATTCACTAACAGTTGTTTTGTATTCTATATAATGCCTACGTTAATTCTGTTCATCTATATATGCCAGCACCATATCACCAACGTGTCCGGTATTATTCATAACAAGGGCTGTTGAGAAACATCTGTTGACATACCCAACGATTATACGAGTGGATATCATAATTATACCGACGTTTGCACGAGACCAGTGATTGTCAAAGCCAAACAAAGTAATTTTAATTATTTTACAGATTCTAATATTTGCATGGCGTTTAAGTCATCAAGAAGGTAGAAAATCATCGTTCTTGTGTTTGCTAGGGCAATTTATATATTTTACCGATTGTAACCCAGTGTGTGTGCTTGATAATTCTTGTAACTTTTGTTACATCCCACAGGGCAGTTACAGCACCCCGATCAATGTACAGATAATCCCGTGGTAACATATGGGTGTGGGTCTTTGATTACAATAATATAAGACCAGCTGTCACCATCATTCTACTTTGTTGAATGACGCTGTTCGTCAATGTGCATGACTTTATAGATTTTACATTCAATTAACTTGAAATAACATCTGACGCAATACATGACTTTCTTAATACCAAACATAACAAGCAGGAAGCCGTAGTTTAATTGTGTTTTAATTGGGGGTAGACGTATATAAACATGTTATTTTACGTACTATTTATTTTGAACAGTACATTATTGTTCAATATTCTTCCTGAATTTCATAACAGGACGTACAGACGTTTTATTCATTAGATTATAAGTATAAACCATGCATGTCGCTATAATTCGGGATTTTGAATGGGATTTTCATTTTTTAAATCATTTATACTAGAAAACAAATCATATTTATAAACGATACATGCACGACTCAAATAAATATTATATAAGATAAAAAAACACTTGCTTATAAGTTGCAATTTTATTATCAAATATGTAAAGCAGATGAAGATCTAATACAAACAGAAAATGATTTGATGGACCATAGAGAAGTAATACGTAAAGTAAAAATACACACTCAGTTAACTCTAAAGTCTATTTTCAGACATGTGTCCATTCAACCGACTGTACATTTACCCCCCCCCCCCACCGATCATTGAGTGGCAAATCGGCTGACACTTAATTCCACATGCCAATGCTTGCATTCACAAAGCATCTTAAGGGAAAACTTAAATAGTTTGACTTAAGTTAAAACAATTCCCAAGAAACGAATAATAACCCATGTATTCTTTGTGATTATTGCAGTTATTTACATAATGCTTCTAAACTATGACGGTAAACAAACATTTTACTGTTAAGCTGATACACTTGAGGAAATTTTAAGATTTTAAGAAAATTCTAAGTTTTCCCCTAAGATTTGTTTTGGGAAAACCACTCAGGTAGGTAAGCTAACCACTGCACCTGTGTTCAGTGTTAGCACCGATATCCATCCCCTGCTGATCTCATAATGTGCCTTCTATAACATGACCAAGTTCTCGTACAGAAACAAAGAGAGGGGAAATATATTCCTCTAGCAGATGTTAAATTTAGAAACCGGAACATTACAACTTATTTCAAATTGATCATTTCCTTATCACAAATATGACGTTAACACAAGTGAAGTAAATAAACATAATACAATGTATAATCTATGGACACGGAAGCGAAGTATCAGATCCCAACAACTGTTTTGTTTTGTCATTTGTACATGTACTGGTTTTAGTCTCTGATACAACTACACTTTAAAACCAAAACATGAATATTTGACCCAAAATATGTACTGCGTATAATAGGTGAACACACAAATCTGCCATTCATATACATGTACTCATCTACAACAAATACGACTTCATTAAACACTCGGTGTATTCATTGTCAACTGTTTACACCTAAGACAAAATCCCCTCTAGAAATTAACACGTGGTGAAAAAGAACCACGCATTCTTACTAAGTGACCAATTTTTACTGTATATTTAGCCTGTTGAAGACTAGTGAGAAGTCGAAACCGTTGGTCATGCTCAATAACAAGATAACAATTTGACCTGTCTTCGTGTGTTCCACTTTCCTTCTTTTACTTATCAGTATGCATATTTTTAAACAAACTCCTAGACGACGAATTCATCTTCTCCAAACACGTTAGGTCATTTCATGGTCCATATTCTGCCAATATGTTATTATCACATCTTTCATGCGCCTCTCCTCAATCTCATTTAACAACCCGTCATGTGAGTGTGACAAAATACTGGAAAGTAGTTTCGGCAAAGCACCTACTACAACAATAAACATCACATGCATAACTTCGGAAATCTCCGTGTTTGGACCTGATTTAATGCTTGCTAAAATGCTTAGCAACGATGCCACAAAGACCATTATAACTCCAACGTTGAAACATAGTAACAACACTTCACGATGAGCAGGTCTAAATTCTTTGACAAGCTTGTTAAATAAAACCTTTGGAATACCATAAACACCATTCTTGTCTCGCACGATAATAGTTTCCACCGTCTCCAATGATCTTAACATGTCCTGTGATATTTCCAACAGTTTTCCATTGATCTTAATATCTGTGATTTGATTCATTCGCAGGTTAAACACATTTAGATGACCATCGTTATTATACACATACTCTGTCCTGGCGTCAATCTGACGCGATAGTCCAATAGCGGTGACCAAGAGTTCCATATTCTTTCCGCTACCAAAGCAGACTAATGTAGACTATAAAAACATGGGTCGCCATTACCACTAGTGTACATAGAAGGACTGCCACTGATGCCTAAAACGTACTACAAAAAGTATAGTCCTCAAAACCAACAGCGTACAGCGTAGGACTACCAGGATTTTTTAGGTTTTGTCTTATATTTAAGCGTATTTAAAATGCTTGTACCTCGTTTCTGGATTTGCTATGATGATACAACTTGCATTTATATTTTTAACCAAATAGTACACACTTAGCTGAAAAATTAATCTAAGTCATTTTTATTATAATATATTGCATCATATTGTTTTTAAAAATACAAGTTTCTCGTATTTTACCGCATTTTAGTACAAAAACAAATACATTATGTATAACAATGAACAGAAACGGCGTTATCGCCAATCAATAATCAAATGATCCGATTCAAGTTATTAAAGGATCCTCACTATCAAAAAATACCAATTATCTTTAGCGATTGCTTTTGGCGATTATTATCAAACTCATTTTTAATTAAAAAATTAATATCTCATTTTCTACGCTACGGTAACTTAGGCAATTTTTGTGTGTCTGCATTATACGGCTTTGGTATTCTAAGAGTCGAAAAAAGCAGATCTGCCAATGACGAGTTTTGCAGGCTTTGAATCAATGACTAATGCTACGGTCACATTTGCCCTACGAGCTCCTTACGAGCTCCGTACGAGTTGGTTTTGGCGAACTCGCACGGCGTCCGTACGGAGCCCGTACGGATATCGAAAATCGTACGAGCATCGTACGGATTTTCGTGACTCGTAGAGGACTCGGCGACTCGGTGAAAATGTTTCACCGAGCTCCCGAGCTGTCTACGAGCCCGCAGATATTTTTCAAGTCTGTATAATCTCGCACGAGGCTCGTGCGGACACCGCACGAGCTGCGAAATACTCGTGCGAGTATCGTACGATATCCTTACGGGTATGGAAATTTGTAAGGTTTTGCATCGCATTGGACGCCATTAGGATGTAGATAATGAACATTATCTCAACTGCTTTACTTATGACAATGAATTGTTATGAGTATGGTGTATATTGAAATATTAAAAAATTAAAATTTTGGAAGACAGACAGACTGTGCGAGTATAACAACATTTGTACACTGACTTTTAATATCTTTATTTCGAATGTACATGTAATAACACATGACATTGTTGTACACACTATGACATTGTTGTACACAATATAACATTCACTGCTATTATGTTGATACTGCAACTGTATCATGTATCCAAGTTCCGGTAGAAAGACTCCGTCAACGGCAAAAACACAACACTGATTAATTCATGAAAACAATATCGTATTTTTATATCATTATTATGGTATTCTCATATTGTCATTATCGTCATCATAATCGTATTCTCGTAATATCATCATCGAGCTATCGTATTATCATTATCGTATTCTTGTAATTATCATCATCGTTCTATCGCATTATCATCATCGTGTTCTCGTATTATCATTATCTTATTATTGTATTATCATCATCGTATTCTCGTATTATCAATAATCTTATCATTGTATTATCATTATCGTATTCTCGTATTATCATTATCTTGTTATTGTATTATCATTATCGTATTCTCGTATTATCATTATCGTACCATTGTATTATCATTATCGTATTCTCGTATTATAATTATCTTGTTATTGTATTATCATCATCGTATTCTCGTATTATAATTATCTTATTATTGTATTATCATCATCGTATTCTCGTATTATAATTATCTTATTATTGTATTATCATTATTGTATTCTCGTATTATCGTCATCATACTATCGTATTCTCGTATTATCATCATCCTATTATTGTATTATCATTATCGTATTCTACTATCATCATCATCATACTATCGTATTCTCGTATTATCATCATCGTATTCTCGTATTAGCATCATCGATATATCCGACCAACAACATTTCTCCAAGTAGGTACGCACCAGACTTGGATCCATGACATAATTTATTACCGCGACCGTGGCTGTGTGATTTTGGCGTCTGTATAGGAAGCGGGAGATCGAAAGTTCAAACCCCGGAGAAAGTTAGGTTATAACTGATGTAGTCGTTTGGTAAGACGCCAGCTAGTTCACGAATGGTAACTGTAGGCCCAACTCTGCCATGCGCCCGGCAATACATGTATAAGAATGAATTCGGGTTATTTTGCTAGAGAGGGGGTCCGACCAGCAATATTTTATCCAAGTTGGTACCCAGTAGACTCCCACCAAGACGTACTCCTCTCATTGTATTAGATGACCACAATTCACCACAAGTCCAGGGTCCAGGCCCACCCCATCTGGATCCGCACACGCTCAGTGTATGATAGTTGTTATTTTCGTGATTCTCGCGCACAGAACTTATGAGTACACACCAAACGATTGTCTATGCATCTACATATGTATATCCTTGGATTTCTACTGCATTCATTTAATTATTTGGTAAAAATATATATTTGGTGTGGTACACATGAGACACATACGTGTATATACCCTTTGTACTTTTCAAAACGTTATGGCGAAATAAGCTGAATTTCAGAGTATGTCGAGGGACTATTATGCATTTTTTCTTACATATATAAACATGACATGAAATATCAACTAATCCATAATCATCTCACTTAATATAACAATACATAAACTGGGTGAGGACAGCTTCCTTGCGAGCTTTCTACTTCAAATATCTCTACGAGCTCGTAGACAACTCGGAGATCGGTGAAATTTTTTCACCGAGCTCCCGAGTCCTCTACGAGTTACAAAAATCCGTACGATGCCCTTACGAGTTTACGATGTCCGTACGGACTCCGTACGAACTTGCTAAATTTCGACTCGCACGGAGCTCGTACGATCAATGTGACCAGGGTCTTAAAATAGATAATTAAAATTCGCTGAATATATCCATTATTGTCGCACGGACACCGTACGGCCATCGTGCGATCACCGTACGGACACCGTACGAGTTATCTACGAGCTCTGATTGATCTACGAGCACCGTGCGATGTACGGCCGGGCTCGTTGCGAGCCCCGTACGGTGTCCGTATGGATATTACGATGTCCGTACGGACATCGTACGATTGCATCTCTATAAATCGTACGAGGTCCTTACGAGCTGTGACCAGACCCTACGAATGAAAAAATACCGTCAGGATTTCAAACATTGTGGACTCGTACGAGTTGGTAAATCCGTACGGATATCGTACGAGCTTTGTGACCGTAGCATTACACAATGACGCTTGGTCATTTTGTGATTTTCTGATAATGCTGCAAAACTGCACTGAGGTAATTGATTTTTTGTTTTATCTGCATTGGGCGGCTTCGGTATTCTATGCTTTTGAAGATAACCAGTCTGCCACTGACGAGTTTTGAAGAATTAATTAAAATAATGCACATAATTATGCCAATACGGTAGTCCATTGTCGTCAAAGGGCGGTATAGACGTACATGTATGCACATTTATACACTATGGGTGTAGTGTCTGTTTATATTGGTTCCACTATTCATAGTAGGCTAGTTTTGTATAGTGAAAATCTCATTTGAATGCTATGGTAGTTTCAGCTTTCTCGTTTTGTCTGCATTGGGCGGTTGTGGTAATCTAAACTTTTGAAGATAACCGGTCTGCCACTGACGAGTTTTGAAGACTAAATTCAAGTAATGGGTACTATAGTCCGGCCCCAAACCCAAGCTACCTTGCATTGTAGTATAAAGTTTTTTTTTTGCTGATTTCAGTAGACATGACCTTTCTAATGGAATTTCTGACGGGTGCCATTCTGTCACCCTTGAGCATTTTAAGAAACTTTGGGTAAAAGTTCCAAAACATAAGCAAAACTGCGAATTTTTGGAATCGGTGAACTACAATGTCATATATTATCATATTTTATAATAATTCACACTTATATGTAATTATTAAGTTGAAGTTTAAGTTTGCAAAATTTTAGTGACGTGCATTTATGCAAAATGAGGTATTTTTGGGGTAAAAAATTAAATTAAAAATTACATGGATAAGTGCGAATTTTCGGAATCGGTGGAATTTAACGTCATTGGCCATTACATTTGGTAAATAATCGCTGTGATAGTTGTATAGGAACTTGCCATTAAGATATTAAACACCTAAAGCAAGGCTATGGTACAAAATGTGGTGTTTTGGGGGTAAAACACTCAAAAGTCTGAAGGAAAATTGTATTTTTTTGGATTTTGTACCAATGCAGACCTATACAATGGCATGTATCTTTTCTTTGGTGATTAATCAATATGCGTGGTAATAATAACCTTACAGTTTTTATATCAAACGTTCTAAGATTGGCTATTGTGCAAATGTGCAAAATGTGCTATTTTGGGGAATAACTTCGAAATATAAAGGAAAAGGGCGAATTGTTCGAGGTGGTAGACAACGCTGTCATTTATCATTTTATTGTCGACGCGACATGTTCTTATGTACATGTAGAATTTAAGATATCAAACCTATGAGCAATGTTACTGAGATCAATGTGATATATTGGGGTAAAATGATATAAAATATTAACGAAAAGTGTGATTTATGGAATCCGTAGACTTCATTGCCCTTAGATATTTTTTGATAGTACATTTTTGTAACTCATTCTGATTAATAAATATTAACTTATGAGTGGAAATAGCAATGAAACCTAATGCAAAACAGTTACTGTCGTGTGAAGCAAGTTTACAATAATTATTTTGAGGATACACATTTTTAAAACATACGGTGGACGGTGGATGAACACAAAATCTCAGTAGGAACACTTTGTTCCGTGCCGTATAAATGCACCCTAAAAGTTCAATTTAAAGTATCCCTGTTCATAGAAATGACTACTACATGTTTGACATTTGATTTGAATTAAATCAAGTGATTGAAAATGCATTCGGTAGGTCAACTTGTTTTACATTGAAATCAAGACATGAGATTTAGTTCGGATGATTGCACCTAATGAAAAATGGAGGCATGTAATAAATTGAATGTATACACATATATAAAGAGGTTTCTATACAAACTACATGTATGTGCATTAATATTCTATGCTTTATAGAAATACGCAATCTTTTGAGAAGATATTAAATTTCATCTAAATGCATCAGCGAAATTAAATAGAACTAGGTATACAGATATATTAGAGAATTTGTGAATTTTCCCCATTCGTAAAATAGATACATGTATTTGATTGATAGGTATTTAAACCTCAACAAAAGTATGTTATGTGATACATATAATATGTGGCTTCAGTATGTTGAATGTACCTAAAAGTATTCATGAATGCTGTGTACGTTACACCGTGGAACTATTACTAGCAAAGCCCACAGAACTAGTAGATGTTTTCTAATATAGACTAGGAAATGATGTTGTGCAAGGCAGAGATAGATTTTAATAGAGCCACGACTGACTTTTCCCTAGTGTTGAGTACCAGAAACAGTTATCAAATCAAAAGCAGCACCAGGCGCAGTAATTGGTATCCCATCCCGCTAGGAATGACTACTGGTATATCAGACAGTGCTTTGCCATCCTCATAGAACCGGGAATACCTGTCCACAGCAGTGTTAGGTACCATATAGAGCATAGTATGGCTTTTCTATGCAGTGTTCAATGCCAATTCAAGTCTGGAATGACAGTTCCAGACATCATAAATCAAGGGGACACTGTGCAAGGTATAGTCAGAACATCCCCATAGATCAAGGAATACTAGTAGGTGTTCACAGCAGTACAACTAACCCATACGGCCATACAGCTGGCACTCAACCATACAAACAACTCTATATATGGCCATGGCTTATAATCTTAACGTTTCTAGTCAGTTAGTCATACATAGCAATGACAAGCAGTGTTTGGTAGTCTGTAAAGTTAGAAAAAGGTGTGTTATATACTTTGTACCCCGCAGAGAGCAACAAAGAGCAGTTGCATACAGTGTTGGGTACCAATTAAAGCATGGCTGTTTCAGGTCATATATGTAACCTATTGAGCAAGTAATAGCCTCGCCGTAGGGCGCACGCTTTGGGATCGAAAGGTCCCAGGTTCGACCCAACTCTACGTCATTGCTTAATTTCTCAGAGCAAATTTAACCAACAATGCTCCATTCGACCAAGGTGTGAATTGGTACCTGTGGTGAAGTGTCTGTACTTATTCCTGGGCGCCGTATCTCGATGTTAGTTGCACACATACCAGGGGAAAACTAGTCTCCTCAAGGAGGCTCGAACGCAGGTATCCTTAGGTAGCCAAATCAACATGGTAAGTTAATTGTCAAAGGGTGACTCAACGGCTTAATTTCTGAAAGTGGCCCGAAAACTCGGTAACTTTTTATTTTAACGCCAAATTTATTGCTTGCCCTATAGATTTACGGATGGCTGCGTCTAGTAGTATTATGTATTATATAAACAGGAATGACTCTGTCAGGCAATCTTTAACCAGGGATGGCTTGACGGGTAATTTAGAATCCCTATAGATTCAGGAATAATCGTTGCCACGATTCCAACAGTATTAGGTAACCCTTTTAGGTCATAAATTGCTATGCTAACCTTTGGAGCTGGGAAAGGATGTGTTACATACCCCGTAGAGCAATAAATGGCAGTCCCAAGCAGTGTTGGGTAGCATATGAATGGCTGTGCCTGGAAGTGTTTACTATCTAATAGAGCAGTGTTAGGTACCACAGAATGCATGTGACAGAAAGTGTCAGGTGACTCATGGGGTCCTGGAATAGACACTATATACCAAAGTAATGTAGTTTATGCTAGGTAGATTGTGAGACAAGTTTTGTCAACTCAATTAATCACACTCGGCGCCTAATTCTTGATGTTATCCATCGCTACGGTGGCATGCGAGAGAAACCAGCGTCCAATTTATGCTAAGTATCTAGGGTAGGCAAGGGCATTACTCCATAGTAGCATTTTATTTCGTCTTTGGTATGACCGGGCAAGGGATCGAGCCTGGGACATCTAGCAATCTAAGTGGACGCCCTACCACTAGGATATCAAGGAGTGACTATACATAACAGTATATAGTATCTATACATAACATGTATATAGCGCTATGAGTGACCGTGTCATGCAGGAATTGCTGAGCCAGACAGTTTTATGTACCACAAAGGGTAACGAATTGCTGTGCCAGGAAATAAAAGGTAACCAATACTATTAGATAAGCAGCAGTGGCATGAACCCAATTATATTAGGAATGGTTGGTGATGGTGAGTCCTTTTAATACCCTACTGGGCCTAGCAAGCTTGTACTCAGTGGTAGTGGGTACTCTATAGGGCATGACTTGTGATGCATGTATCATGATGCATGAGTACCTCGTATGATCAATAATGGCGGACTTGGTGTTGATGAGTAATACAAAATAGTTATAAAGCCGGAAATGGCTTTATGTAGTGAAATCTGACTTGTCCGTAAGTTCAAAATTTTCATATACATTTGGATGTTTTACCCCAATACATCGTATTCAGCTCAAAGCATGGCATTAGATGATAGATAACTTGAACTGCATGATGATATGTACCTCACAGTGATTTACTATCAACTTAAATTAATTATAACAGCATAGTAAACCTATTACCAAAATTCACACTTTTCGTTTCAATTTTGTATGTTCTATCCTTAAATTATATATTTTGCACCATAACATTAATAACACATTACTATAGATTATATAGATTATATCATAGTAATTACAAACGTAATTATCAAAAAAAATTATCCATGACCGTGTAGTTCACAGTTCCGAAAATTCGCTCTTTCCGTTATATTGTTATTTGTTTTCTCAAACAATACCACATTATGTACCATAGCCTAGCGTAAGGTGTGTATAATCTTCATCGCAAGTAACTATAAAACTATTACAGCGATTATTTACCGTCCACCGTTATAGTCCACCGAAAATTCGCACTTTTCCATGCACGTTTTAACATTTTACCCCAAAAATACACCCTTTGCATAATTGCACGGTACTAAAATTTTGAAGTCTTCAACAGCACCTTAATAACTACATATAAGTGTGATTTATTATAAAATGTGATAATAAATAACAATGTAGTTGACCGATTCCAAAAATTTGCAGTTTCGTTTATATTTTTGAACTTTTACCCTATTTTTCTTAAAATGCTCAAGGGTGACAGAATGGCACCCATCAAAAATTTCATTAGAAAGGTCTTGTCTACTAAAATCAGCAAAGGAAAAAACTATACTCCAATGGTTCGGTCAATTTTCGGGGATTTCGGGCCGGACTACAATGCCACTAAAGTGTTCTGTTGTATTCGTGAAAGAGCGTAGTAGAAGTGCGTTCATTTATCCACTACGAATAAAGTATCTGTTTGTGATGGTGCCTTGTCGTTTGATTATTTTTGGAAGTGAACAACACATTTGAATGTTTCAGTAGTTTTAGCGTTTTTCTTTGTCTTCATTGCTACTTCTGACAACCGGAATACAGACCCACAGCATGGTGGAATTTTCTTTTCAATACACAATTTTAATTAGTAGTTAATTATAAGCGGATTTAGCTCAGTGGTAACGCACTGGGCTGTCAATCCAGAGGTCGTGGGTTCAATCCCTGACATCGGAACTTGACATTTCTGAAATATTTATAATATATACCGCTATATATGACCGTGTGATCTGCAAAGTATCCGGAAGTACCAGGAAGCAGTGTATCGGTGATTTACACCGGGCACATTAAAGAACCAGACTGTCTATAGGCGCACTTCTGCAGCGCCGGACATGCCTGTATCTAATGTCTCTCTCTCCCTGCAGGGGCTTCCTCTCGGAAACTTAGATTAAAACCACACTGGTGTATCACATGCAATCCAAGTATTTAGAAGTATGTCCTACAAAAACTAACAAGTACACGTTAATGCTTCGTATTGCTGAGTACCGTAGTAGCTTTATGCTGGACTATTGAAATATTCAGTTCGAATACAAATACCATAGCGGACTTTTGCATTTGGCAATAAACTTATAAACAGTACCTCAGTGTAGTAATGCGGATATCATATCATTAACAGCACTACCACAGTGTAGTGAATGTCGGACACTACAACTACCATAGCGTATAAATGTAGTATATTTTTTAAAATTCCTTCTATTTTCTATTGCAAAAAAGGTAGATTTTCACCGAAACCCTGCATTATTCCACTGTGGAAACAAGACCCCGTATTTTTCCGGTACGCAAAAGTCGTCTTTGGTAGCTGTTCTACAAACAATAGTGGTAATGGAGGACCACCAAAATACGGTCTGCATCAGGCGGCTCTGGAAGTGCATCGGTGTATGATAGTGGCAGCGGAAAGGATATAACCATCACTAAAGCTTCGTACGAGCCCGAGGACATAGTACAACATTGCGGTAAAGAAAAACAAGTACCCTAAGGCAAATGATGGATATATAAGAACAGCAAGAAAGCAGTATGTGAGTATTTGGCAGATAAACAACCAACTCTTCATAAACACGAGAGAGATGATATAGCTATATAAAATATAAACTATAACGACGGACATGACAACGATTCGAAAGCTGAATAAAACCCCTAAAATTCGGTTCCTTTTTTGCAAACAGCCTACGGATTTCGTAGCCCCCTTGATAAGAATCGTAAAAAGCTGCAAAAGGGAATAGCGTAGAATATCAAACAAAACATATCTCTGTTACGCACGTGGCTAGATATAATGGTAAAGACAATTGCTTTAAAAACACACGCGTGTCGATGTACAAGAACAAACTTGGGACCAGCGTGCTCTCTGTGTTGTCCAGACGTACTGCCAGAATGGGGAAGAAAACAACATATAGAATCTACATTTTATAACCATAATAGCCTTCGGATATCCGCTAGTTATTCGGCTTTTCTTGTTGATTACATTAGAGAAACGCATGGTTTGGTCAAATGTCAGAAATAATGGCGATTTGAAAGTTTTCTTTGATGACGGAAGCCCATCTTCGACAACCTGTTTAAGACTTCTAGGTAGCACAACGAAGAGAACACTTAATGCATAATACAAACAAGTCACCCCAACTGGACCACCAAGCCAATATGCAAAACAATATTGCCTGTTTTCAGGATCGCCAAGTAAGGATAGAAAGGCCAACGGAACCCTTCTCCTTACTAGACTTTTAACAGTTATCTTATCTTTCCACATACCCATACCTTGGTCAAACATAATCAGCTGTAAATAAATAAACAGTGGAACCAACAAAATAAATATAAATCTTCTAAGTCTACCAATGAATATAGGGTATTTGGCTGCAAGACCCAAACTGTCAAAACTAAAAACGCCCGAAATATTAAGTGGGTGGTTAATTCCGTCAGCATACAACCAGTCATCTTCAATGTCAGTTTCAAAATTAACATTTTCAAACGGATCTCCAATTATTTTGTATTCATTGTCCACTTCATGTGCAATAATCTTTTCATGTTTAGTCATCCATTGTGCCACGCTGAAGACAATAATTGGTGAACAGTACAAGAGAGATAGTACAGCAAATACGACAGGAAAGAAGCCAAATCGTGCCCATTCACGATTCTTTCGAGCACAAACTTCACACGTTGTATTAACAACAAACAGTTTTGACGTATAATTAAAATATACTACTGCACATTTATTTTCGATGGCTATCGTATTGTAAAGAAGATAATGTGAGGCAATATTGTTCGCTGCAGTCGACTCAGGATTGATTTGGTAGTAGCAAAAATAGCTTTCAGTGTACGTTGGGATATCATCACCAGTAGTTACGTTAATCAACGGCACAAATGCGTTTACAATTTTTTCAACCGTCTCATCGGACCCGTATGTTATGTTACATTCTTTTGACACATTGAGTTCAATTTCATGCTCTAAATAAATAGTTTTTGTCTCCAACAGGTGAAAAGATAAAACGCCATAGTGTATCATCCATGATACAAACGGCAAAGGTCCGGATTGGTCCTTATATGTCCATGACCAGCGAAATGGTTCAAAAACATTGTTTGCCCTTTGATGGTTTTCATTTTCCACTTGCTTTGTTCTAAATTGTACAAAATGTGGTTCCTTCCTTAAAAGTTGACTGTGGAAATAATTTTTCCCCGATTGTAGGTCGATCTGACAACGATCCGAACTGCCTGTTGTCATTGGCCCTGGTCCCATCTCCTCGTTGTTTGATGCATGTTGTGTTTCCTCATGTGGTTTCACTTTGCTTTGAACAATATCTGACGTTGTATCTATTTGACCTGTAGCTGATGACCCTCCTTCGCATTTGAGGATAATCATAGAAAAGATAATTGCAACATAGATGACGTCACGTTGCATACTCATTGTCGTCCTTCAAATAATTATGTTCTCTGAAAACATAAAAATAATATAACATGATATATGTAGTGAGAATGGCTTACTTTCGGGCTTATTCCTCCCCTGTTCGATACGTATATACCTTACACGCATTCGGTAATTTGGAACGGGCCTGTTCGATACGTATATACCTTACACGCATTCGGTAATTTGGAATGGCATAAACTATCTATATAATGAACTTGCCAGTAACGCTACTGTTTTTAGGTAAATACGTATACATACACATTTTTATGACATCGAAACTCATTTGTTACTGGACAACCAGCACGCATTTCTTCTCCGTCGAATCTTTTTGATAATTAAACAAAAACCTAAACGTACTATAATGACCCTTTACTAAATTATAAACCTATTAATGTTATATTTACCTTACGACTTTGTGTCGATCGATTTATCTTAAAAAATCTATTTGCACCAGAAGCACGTGCGACAAACACGCAGTTATGACACAGGCGTGGAAATCGCACGTGCGGTTAAGCGCGCGTATTTGTCAGAGTTATTGAGTTTAGTTGATCATACAGTAGATATGTTACCTATGAAATTCAACTTCATAATAATGAAAAATATAGATTTTATTCAAATTTATATATAACACAGCATGCTATTTAGGAACATTGTCTAGTACATAAAAAGTTGAATGGAGCACATTTTAGCATTCGTGCATAAACCGGTTCATTGCGGCGGTTTAGAAGCTCATTTCCCGTTTAGTTATATGTGGTTCTTGAGGTCTGTGTTACTAGTATTTCTGTTTTCTGTGCTCGGAAGTTTCTTTTGAGTCAGCGGCGGCCTTCCCTGTCCGATTTTTCATTATATTTTTAAGACGATTTTTCATTATATTTTTAAGACGAATTTTTAAGACGATTTTTCATTATATTTTTAAGACGATTTTTCATTATATTTATAAGACGATTTTTCATTATATTTTTAAGACGATTTTTCATTATATTTTTAAGACGAATGCTTTACTATTCCCATGATTCCCATATTAAGCATATGTTGGAATGAAACGTACGCGAGTAAATTCACAGGATACATGTAGGCCATATACAACCCAATGAAAGTGATATTGTTACTAAATTCACAAAATCAAATGTACGTAGTACCCACCAAAATCATGATTTCAAAATATTTAAAAAAAACATTAAAATCTTAAAATGTTTACCTTGACTGAATAAACCTGAAAATTCACAAATTATGCACCCGACTTCTGGTGTTTCTTCATATTATATTAACTTTTGTTTTAGTTATGAATCATAAAAAATAGTAACCAAAAACTTCCGTATTCGTGTTTTGTATTTACGTTTTAATATATTCCTGAAAGTACACTTTGTGCGTCTTTACATCTTATCTCGTTAATTACAATACACGTAGCTATTATCTATTCTATAGTGTGCCATCTTGTCTTCAACGTAAGTTTGTTTCCGTGTACGAAGAGCTGTCCAAACATTTAACGATAAACCAATTACTAGTATCAAACGCAATACACGTACTATTGAAAAATGAATTACATTGTCAAATAAGTTTCCTCGTAAAATAGTCTTTATCATCATCATTATTATATTGATGAGAAAAAATCACACCGTATCAGTCTATTCCATCATATCTGCATACGTGTCGATAGCTAAAAAGTAGAATATATCACATAAAAATGGTTTATTTGCGCAGGGGTGCACATGTAAACTCTGTGCTACTAGTAGATTCCTTACCGCCTGCGCTTAGTTAAAGTAGCAACGTGTAACATGACATCTGTGGTACTGCAGATCTAGAAATACTAGAAGTCCAGGGTTACCCGTCGTGTACTAGTGGTCACAGGTAACTGTACCATTGCCATTGATAAAGAGTAAAAAAATGTTAAAAAATTATGTTACGGTATCTAAGATTTCATAAAACAATTTGTTTGTTTGTTTACTCTTTATAAATGATCCAGTTTCCTGTGCTAGTGGTAGGAGCTCTAGGTGGAGGCAATTTTCGGCGTTAAATCCTGGACAAGGGGTTCCGGACGCCGTGCGTTGGTTGATAGCAGTCACACACGAGTCACGAAGTTCGTCGGGCGGACATTGACCGGTGATCGCATCAGATGCGCACAGTCAAATTTCTTCAGCCCTAACGCATACTTTGATTTTGCCCGGAAATGTTCCGATGGACGACCAGTGCCAGTCCGACCGTCGGTCCGATTAGCCAACAAGTCAATACATCAATTTTTGTCAAGTTTTTTAGAGTTCCAATCTGTTTGTTACAGAAAGAGCACATATTGCTTATTTTAATTCCCATTTTGTATAAAAGATGATTAGTACCAAGAAATCTGTGATTGATTTTGAATTGGAACCACTATAACTTTGGATCTGTTGGTTACGATAAAATGGTGATTTATAAGTAAATTCCAATTGAAGTCTACATTCAAATTCAGTTCATTGATCCATTTTATCTTCGAGTTTGATTCGTAATTCTTCGAATGTAGAAAGTCGTAAATGTTTCTCACACCTCACCTCGCCTAACCTCCGGTTATCCGGTGGCGAGGATAAATAAAAGCAAATAAACAAAACACCACTGTGGTCTATCCTCGGCAACTGTCCTGGCTGTTGCCCGCCTGCTCCATCCGAGCTCTTTCCGTTCCTGTTCGGTTGTTCGCCTCCATGTCGTTTTCGGCCGTCCAACTTTTTTCGTAAATGTTTCTACAACCGTTGTATTGTTTTAGTAGCACTTTCATGCAGAATGGTTGTAGTGGATTTTCTGCATTTACAGCCAGGTGAGGAAAATCCATTTGCACAAGAAACCTCCTGATGGAACCTATTCTGATATTGTAGGAAATCTGGTATTATGTTGTATTTGAATATGATGTCATTAAAAGATAACAAAGTTCCATCGCTAACAAGACATTCTCTCCAGCTTCTACAAATCTGTGATAGCAATTACTGTTTCCACTTACTTTATGCATTGAATTGTGCCACATTGGCAGAGAGCAAAAGTCATACCAGTTTTGTGGATGTTGCTTCATAAGAATTATAAGACCTTCAAAAACCTTTCTTTCAATATTGGTTTCTTACTAGTGGGAGTTTGTTTTTTAAAAATACATCTGTGTCATCTATACACGTATAAAACTCAATGAGCTGAGAATAAGGAAATTATTTTTTTTATTACCAACTCAGCATTCAACGCATGTTAACATATTCGGTCCACATATTATATTGATTGATTATTAGCAACTAAAATAATTATGACTGATTAGCGTATGCGTTATGCATAAAATATACTTGTGGTGTACTTTGTTATTAGGTTAAATAAAGTAGGTGTCTGTGCACTTTTTGAAGTGTGGGCAACATATTAAGCGCTTTCAATGAGAGACATGAGTGGCATATAAATTATCTCCCTTGTATGTCCAATTAGCACAGAGGTCCTAACTAGTTTAGATCCTCGGACTTTATCCTTGTTTCTCACAGAAATATCCCTGATTTTAGATATTGAATTTCTCACTTCTGTATTACCTAATATATTAATGCCGTCGAAATCTATACACCATGGTGAGTAAACAACATGTAGCCAAACTTGTTATTTAAATCTGATAACTAATGTTGCAAATAGTTCAGCCTAATTACTAGACTGGTACCCGTTCGAATATTCAAAATATATATTGCGACGTCAGAAAGCTATCGGACCGCGGCACCTGTCTACCTAATTACTACAATGCACAACAAACAAAACAGGGATAAAAGCAGAGTAATCCGCATGATAGGACCTATGAAATTTTAGAGAGTAGTAAGGGGAGATAACTAACTAATATCTCCCATTGTGTAATCACTTTTGCACAGGTTGTCGTATCTTTAGTAGTAAGTCAAAGTTTACTCGTATAAAGATGTGTAAGTAAATCGGATAGGGTAGGGACGACAATCACGTGGCTTTTGGCTACAGTTACAAGTAAAAATTTGTAAACATTGGAACAAAAATATAGCCATAAGTATTTTTTTATTTCTTCATCGATTTCTATGAAATATACGCCACGCCAAGGGGACAATTACTTGCTTTCCGTAAAATATAAGATCTTTTTCAGCAGTTTCGCCGATTTTTCTATTACCCTGTGAAACCTACACGTTCAACGGTTTCACAAGGTAATGGACAAAACGGCACAGTCGCTGAAAAAGATTTTATATTTTATGGAACGCAAATAATTGTCCCCTTAGCGTGGCGTACATTTCATAGACATCGACGTAGAAATAAAATACTTATGGCTTTTTTATTTTCCAATGTTTACAAATTTCTTCTTGTAACTGTAGTCAAAAGTCACGTGGTATTGCTACACTGACAACACTCGAAAGAAATAGCGGAGCACGAAAAGCACCTTAAGTATTATATGTAGTGTACAAATTGATGGCTCTGCTTGAAAGTGGCTTGGGGTAGTATTCAATATTGATCTTACTTGACTTAAAGGTGCTGCCTCACAGATTGGGCTATTTTTTTGTATATCGTGATTTTCCAACCTAACGCCGGCAGGTATTGATGTAATAGAAAGCCACTGACGGTTGTTTTATGAAATATTTGGTGCAAATAAGCAATTTTAACCTCTCTCGATATCGATAAGTTTCCTTCCAACATGCTTTATGAATTATGTTATCCACACATGATTGAACTGTATAACATCAACAAACTACAGTGTAAACATCATTGAGGTATTTTGTTTGTTTTTCCAATTCGTTTTCATCAAATGCGAACAAATTTCAGGCAATTTAAGAAATAGTAGTGATAATTCTATAGGATATTAATACCCTATAGAATTTTTGATGTAAAAATACTAAATAACTACAAAATGCCGAAGTTTCTTAAGTTATTTTAGATGTCAGTGGGGTTGTTTATGGGATATACAGGCAACTATACCAAAATTACGCGAATATTTGACAATTTTATTTTATTTTTGAAATACACCAATATGTGAGGCAGTCCCTTTAAGGATAAGGACAACCAATCAAATCACACCATATGAAACTCTTGGTCAGTATCAGGCGATATGATTGGCTATCCTTATTCTTCAATTAAATAAGATCAATATTGAATACCAACCTGGTCAAATTGACGAATAATGAGTTTGGTTGATTATTTAAGTTTGAAAAATGATTAAGAGTATTTAAGTAATCATCTATCTGACCAGCGACTAGTAGTATACAAATTCTTGGAGGATTTGACAACGATAACGTCTCAGCTTCTGATGAATTGTTCATCCAAAACATTAACACAATTTTTGTGTCAAATCTGATTTTAAGGCGTTTGTTAGCGGTATTCTCATGTATCACGGTACGAGAGAAATCTCGTACAGGTACCAGAACGCATACACAGTTGAACCCAGATAAATGCACAATATGTGTAAATAAAGTACCATTGTTTGGGCACGTGGTCAGCAAAAAAGCTGATAAGACAAAGGTCAAGGCTATCAGCGAAACTGAAAATATTCCTGGGGATGGATAATTACCTTAAAGTACATTAAGAGCCTCTTGAACGAAAGAGTACGCGGATTTATCTTGATCCAGCAGTACGCGATGTTTTTGAACGGGTCAAACAAATAAGGCCAATCCAAATTTTAGTTTTGTTTAGCGTCAACTCCTTTTTGCAAAACCTATCTACTCTCCAGAAAACCGTGACACAAACCCAAAAGAAAAAAACTTACTATGAACTATAATGGTTTGAAATGTATAAAACTTGTCTGTTTACAAGGTTTAATTTTAAATTGTCAATCAGCCCGCGGACTCTTAACATAATTTGCAATTTGGATAGTCTAATTACTGATGCCACCTTTCTTGGTTATAATGTCCCCAAAGCACGATCAGATATGGATCGAAAAATTTGATTTAGAGAAATTATTAACCATACTTATTAGCATTCATTCCAATATCCGGGCGTCTTTATATTATAGCGTGCTTGAACTAATTTTCTATATTTGCTATTTGCATAATTCAAAAATAGCATTATTAAATATTAGCATGAATAAAATGATGAATGAATAAATAAATGCCATGTCATCTGCTGAGAATGATATATGATTGTTCAATAGAAGGTTTGAAAAATAAATGAACCAATCAAAATAAAGACATTGAAATGCTGATCACGTGATACGCAACAGTTCCTATTTATACCAAACCGAAGAGTTCGATTAGTCGTACACGCGTGTCTCCATAGCAAACAAGGTAAGTGATGTTTGAATTTAATAAGGCAGAATGCGAAATAGAGTTTGTACGAGTAGATCTACGTTTACGGAGCATTTTTGAGCATGTCGTCTTTTATTTGTGTAGTTTCTACAAGTGAAGAGAATGTTGCAGACGAAACAAAATGCATTTTTGTGTACTACGTCACAAAGGTGCTTGCGTTAGCACGGAAACTCGTACTTTATAACGCCCATGGACTCATCAAGTTGTTCATACTCATATTGATCCATGAAGAAATAATACTTTTGAGGTGCTTTAATCGTCTTTGATCTGTACAAGAAGTGTACTTAACGTGTAATATTAGTTCGCATTATTACGTGACGAAACAACCAGTTTTTTTAAAACAATTTAAACAAGTTATACAGTACAGTATTTTGCGAGTTTTGTCACGGAATACTGCGACATATAGCGATATTTTCAGCTGCTTTGTCATCACAATAGTTTTTATTACGGACGTTTTAGCCAATGTCATCACAATAGTTTTTATTACGGACGTTTTAGCCAATGTGATCACAATAGTTTTTATTACGGACGTTTTAGCCAATGTCATCACAATAGTTTTTATTACGGACGTTTTAGCCAATGTGATCACAATAGTTTTTATTACGGTCGTTTTAGCCAATGTCATCACAATAGTTTTTATTACGGACGTTTTAGCCAATGTGATCACAATAGTTTTTATTACGGACGTTTTAGCCAATGTGATCACAATAGTTTTTATTACGGACGTTTTAGCCAATGTGATCACAATAGTTTTTATTACGGACGTTTTAGCCAATGTGATCACAATAGTTTTTATTACGGACGTTTTAGCCAATGTGATCACAATAGTTTTTATTACGGACGTTTAAGCCAATGTGATCACAATAGTTTTTATTACGGACGTTTTAGCCAATGTGATCACAATAGTTTTTATTTCGGTCGTTTTAGCCAATGTCATCACAATAGTTTTTATTACGGACGTTTTAGCCAATGTCATCACAATAGTTTTTATTACGGACGTTTTAGCCAATGTCATCACAATAGTTTTTATTACGGACGTTTTAGCCAATGTCATCACAATAGTTTTTATTACGGACGTTTTAGCCAATGTGATCACAATAGTTTTTATTACGGACGTTTTAGCCAATGTGATCACAATAGCTTTTATTACGGACGTTTTAGCCAATGTCATCATAAAAAGGAGTAAATAATTAAAAAAAAATGTTCGTATGGACATACTGCAGTCAAACATTTTCTTGTTTGAATTTCAATGAACATGTAGATCTACAGGTGAAGTGTAATTGTTAGATTATCATGTTGATATTTCAGGGTAGAATTTCAACAGCGTCCACGAGAATCGTGATATCATGTCGACTAGTCTACTCCTTGTGGTTGTACTGATGGTGGCGTCTGCTCACGCATTGAACGGCCTCTCGAAAATACAACAACCCATGCCCGGTGTCAATTCACAGGCGGTGCGTATTTTTGTTAATTTTTACAGAAAAGCTTATAAACTGTATATATTACAACTTGTAAATATGTTCATAAATACTCATACGAATGGAGAAACTGTCAATAATGTCACAATTGCTCATCATCATCAACGTATTTAATAGCTATATCATGTCCATGCATATGAGTCTGAGTATGAAAAAACATGCAATACACACGCGTCTTATTATATATGTGTTGCATTTTGCAACATTAACATTGGTACTTTGTGACATTCCATTCCCATCAAAACGGCGCCGATTTCTATTTCGTACTCATTTTCTGACAACGACTTCGAAAGCAAAAGCACAGAAACAACTGTTTGACGTCAATATGATTTTAACAGACATTTGGGCCGCATGACTTAGAGTGACATATAGGAAACTACATTCGTTTAAAGCACAGACCTAAGAAATTATATTAAAAATACAGAGTTTGACAAATTGACACCCCACCATTTGTCGCTCATTTACTTATGATTCTCTTCTCTTCTCTTTTTCTATGTATTGTAACAAATAATTTAGATTTTTTATAGACATGCAAATGCGAATAAGAAATTACAACACTTGTACGCGTTAGTACTTATTGATCACCCCTCATAAACATAAAAATGCAATTTCGTACACGTTTTAGATAATGGGACAATGGTACACAACATTCCGCAAACCCCCCTGCTCATATTCTGGTTCAACGAAATATGAGAACATCAATCAATATTTGTCGGTGCAAGAGAAAAACGCTATCACAGTCAGAGGAACATGGGGGTATATATTTTTTAATTCTTCTCTTTTTGACAATTTCAACAAACTTGTGCTTGTGCTAAAACGATGGTGACCGTTTCGCCGTATGATTCCCCGTGTACGCTTAGCTTGTTTAGAAACGATGGTGACCGTCTCATAGCCATGGTCGCACAGTAACTGCACTATTCATGCTATTTTGCCTTTTATGCATTCTTACTTTATACGTTCTCTCTGGCTACGCCACTCGTGGAAAAACCAGCATTGCCTCAGCGCTCATTCGGGGAAATAACTTAGGATTTTATACTGAAAAATACCAAAACATGTATCGTATATTTAAATGGGTAATACAATTTACAATACAATTTACGTAAACGGACTAATTGGATCAAACAATGGCGATATACTACTTTTACTATTTATGTACTCTATCTTTTTCAGACCTAAATATTGTACTAAGGCATTCGCGGATATGGTCTTTACTCCAACCCCAGGAGTATTTTTGTTAAAGGATTATTTCGGTAAGTTGTTATAATTTTACCTGAAACTAACTCAAACTTTTATAACTGAGTCAAACTGATTCTACATTACTAATATGACTTTAGTATAGTTATATAAATTTAAGTACAATTCAGACAAAAGTATAATTATGTTCATTGTGAACACATGTACTAGGATTTTAACGAGACTAGTCCACAGGTTACTGTAACACATGTACTAGGATTATAACGAGACTAGTCCACAGGTTACTGTAACACATGTACTAGGATTATAACGAGACTAGTCCACAGGTTACTGTAACACATGTACTAGGATTATAACGAGACTAGTCCACAGGTTACTGTAACACATGTACTAGGATTATAACGAGACTAGTCCACAGGTTACTGTAACACATGTACTAGGATTATAACGAGACTAGTCCACAGGTTACTGTAACACATGTACTAGGATTATAACGAGACTAGTCCACAGGTTACTGTAACACATGTACTAGGATTATAACGAGACTAGTACACAGGTTACTGTAACACATGTACTAGGATTATAACGAGACTAGTCCACAGGTTACTGTAACACATGTACTAGGATTATAACGAGTCTAGTCCACAGGTTACTGTAACACATGTACTAGGATTATAACGAGACTAGTACACAGGTTACTGTATCATTGATAAAGAGTTTTCTTTTATTTATTTTTTAATAAAATTTATGTTATCATATCTTAGATAACAAATTTTATATAAAAAAAATTACTCTTTATTTATGATGCAGTTACCTGTGGACTAGACGTGTGTCCTTTCCTTGACGAATAACAAAATGATCGAAAACGGGCATAGTAATATTTAAATGATTGTCCCTTTCGCAGTCAAACAGCGAACCGATTTCAACCATCACCTCTATTCGATAGGCTTCAGATCTAATTTCTTAAACCATATTCTGATACATACTCATTCTGATCAAATCGTTTGATGCATTGTAAGAATATTTACCGGAGACAAACGGAAATGGCCGAGCTTTCACGATTGATATATCCTTAGGGCACATTGCGCAATAACGGTCTTTGTTGAAATTCTCAAGAGCCCTAAATTCAGACCCCTTAACATTATTGGCTTGCAGCTGTAAGATAAAGGTGCTACGTGTAGAAGAAAGAAACAATGAGAGTCGTATAGTATACTTAAAGCGGTTAATGAATGACGAAGTGTCAGAGGGACAAACGGTTGTTAAATAAAAGTTATATAAAATTTTTTTAAAAATAATTTATTTTGATGCTAATATGACTTAACCGTGAAAATATATCTTAAGCTTGTGATGCTTTATTTAATACCTTGACGGGTGAGGGTTCACATACGGATTTTAAATATCTGATAGTTAGCTACTGTCCCAGGCATTCATAAAAGCCAAGTGGCGTGTCGGTCTGGGGGGCAAATAAGTAGTTAAAATTATCATATATTGTAATAGACTGTTTTTAAATAATTAGAAGTTACTACTTGTGCGTAAAAAGTCAGATATGGCAACAAATCTGGCATTGTACGAGATAATCTGTAAATCTAAGCCCATTAAACGCCCGACGGCGTTCCAATTGTATGTGAGTATAAGCGGAATACTTCGGATAAGAACGCACCGTCCAAACGGTTGGTCGAGAAATTGTAAATAACTAGTATATCTTCTACTGTGTTACAGGCGATCAGTTAAGTGGTAGGCTAGTGGTCATTGGAACCGACCACAAAAAGTTCATCGTGTACTGGGGCTGTACGAAGTTCTCAGTGTTCGGGGACTATTGTGACTACCCTTACATCATTGTGGACACCAGAGCTCCCAGACCTAACAAGAACACAAAAGGACAAGTTAACGCTATACTGATGCAAAGGTTTGGTATGTCCATCAACCAATTGGACCTAGTGCTACAAAATGGCGGTAAGCTCAATGGCAAATATAAGTTAGCGAATTTTGAATTTCAGACGTTTGGCATGCGGGAATTAACGATTTTCTTAGTTCTTAGTAGAGTTCTTCGTAGGTTAAAAACTGTCCTTATACTTTATCAGACACTGTCAGACAAATGTTCGATAATGCCACAGAGAGGTTGTGCAAATTAATGGTAAAAAAGAAAGAAAAATACACTGAAGGGAATATTTCCACTAATTTAACAACCTATTCAGTAGTACGTATACAAGCGAATGTGTATTGTTGTTGTAGTCTGGTTGACTTAAAAGTTGTTTTTTGTATATAGCATTTGTGTACTTTATGTTGTTTTGGGTTCAATTATTAGAATTTGTTGATTCATAACTGCATAAAAGAAGCAACAAAATATGTTGAGGCCATTAGCACTAAATGCCTGCGTGGCAAAAAATCGCGGACCAAAATCGAATGTACTTTGCTTGTTTGTTAAGGGTAGTAGAAAAATCTATGACAATACAAGATGAAACTTGGATTAACTAATTATGTTTGTTTGCGTTGTACAAAGTGAAACTGTTGTTTTCATGTTTTTTCTTTCGAGTTTTACCTTGCTACCTAAGTGGAAGTAGGGTAGGGTATAATTTGCATACAATCCGTCCTGCAATACAAAAAGTCATTAATTTTCTGATTTCTGACTTATGATTCTCCCGTTTACATGACTCGACCAGTATCTAATACACCACTATAAACGTTTACATGACTCGACCAGTATCTAATACACCACTATAAACGTTTACATGACTCGACCAGTATCTAATACACCACTATAAACGTTTACATGACTCGACCAGTATCTAATACACCACTATAAACGTTTACATGACTCGACCAGTATCTAATACACCACTATAAACGTTTACATGACTCGACCAGTATCTAATACACCACTATAAACGTTTACATGACTCGACCAGTATCTAATACACCACTATAAACGTTTACATGACTCGACCAGTATCTAATACACCACTATAAACGTTTACATGACCCGACCAGTATCTAATACACCACTATAAACGTTTACATGACTCGACCAGTATCTAATACACCACTATAAACGTTTACATGACTCGACCAGTATCTAATACACCACTATAAACGTTTACATGACTCGACCAGTATCTAATACACCACTATAAACGTTTACATGACTCGACCAGTATCTAATACACCACTATAAACGTTTACATGACTCGACCGGTATCTTATACATCACTATAAACGTTTACATAACTCGACCGGTATCTAATACATCACTATAAACGTTTACATGACTCGACCAGTATCTAATACACCACTATAAACGTTTACATGACTCGACCAGTATCTAATACATCACTATAAGTACAACTAACGGTCGTAGTACCAATCGACATGTCACGTGTTAAGATTTGAAGCCTTTCAAAAAACATAATAGTTTATGTAGAAATTCCAGAGATCCCAATACATATTCGACGTCTCAATACTTTCTTTTTCTGTGCCTTGTGATTATAATCACCCGTGTATCATTTGTATCTTTCAGCATGCTTTGCCGGTGGAAGCAAGACTCCGTTTTAGATCTACATAATCACTTGATGTTCAATGCTGTCGATGATGACCATGAACAATCAATATAATATGTTAGCCTGGAAAAATACAGATTCTTAATTGCATTGTGTGTTTTTATCTTTCCGTATCAAACCCGATAATGAAGCCGTTCAATGACCTTGACCCACACCAGTCCTACTTTTATTTTCAAACAGCCTCTTCACAAAAGCTACATACACATCACGTTTCTGCACAATATATCATTCTGATTTTTAAAATGTTTTAATAGCAGTGCCCTTTACCTTGACCACATCATTCATCACAATATCACATTCACAACCAAAGTTATTAATGAGAAGAAACCACCAGTTGACTCCTGCAACTATCAGACGGCCATAGTCCGTACGAGTCAAACACGTTTATCGAAAGTGTAATCTTGACCTTTTAGATATTGAAACCAACTTGTGCTCAACACATCCACTGGTAATGGGTGAACAAATGTGCCTCGTTGTTTTAAAATCCCACTTTACGCACCAAACTTGTCTGGTTCCCGACGAACGTGATTATAGTAAGTCTCTATCACGTAGTGTAAGGGGCAGGTAATCCAGGCTACGCACCAAACAAACTCAAATTGTGGTACTTTTCACCTTTAAAACTACAAGTGTGACATTGGAATTTGATATATCGACACAATGTTTATGCATGACATATCATCTGATGGTTTACTTATTGCCAATAACAAAGTAAATGACAAATGGGTCGAACCAGGATTTCCAAAACTTAGTTACGAGATGCCTTCATCATTACTAAAATGCATTACATTGACAAACTAACGACAAATGTATTTTTCGCAATAATACAATGTCATAATTACAGAATATACGGTAACAATAATAGTGAAGAAAGCGAGATGGAGAGTGTGTGAGAGAGGGAGGGATGGTGAGACTGTTGGAGACAAATACATGTAGTGTGTTGTTTATCTTTGTAGTGATGTAGTGTCTTATTATTCCGGCAGAACTTGCAATGGACCGTGCAATGTCTTCTATACAAAATGTTTTTGCATTTTCTTGTAGTCTGGACGATACCATTATTATTATAATCTGGATGATGCCACCAATTCTCACAATGAGGCCCCAAATGGGTACACAATTTTTCATGAATTAATCATTATAGGCACATTATAATTTAATAAAATGTGAAGCAAAACACCTTAAATGTAATTTATATTGTGTCAAAAAATGCTTTTATTTATATGCCGTGAAATCTTTTGCGTTAGTTATAAACGTTTGGACTGCCTTAAAATTGCGATGTTATTTTCGTGTGACAGAATATATGTGCATGTAGTAACACAAAGATAATAGGAAATCAAACAGAGATGTTCGAAGAGTACAACCCTACACAAAATTATAACAAAGATCGCCAATTACTAGATCTATAAGCCTTCGGTACCACAAGACGCTTTGACGGCATAAAAAACGTCATACCCGTCCGTCGTCAGACGACGCCAATTACGTCATTTCCGCCCAAGGCTTTGATTGTTCTTCATAGTAACGACGTCGTCAGTTGACTATAGTCACGTATTAAGAAACAGAGTTTTTATGAAGCATAAAATGACCACTACAATGACGAACAGTATACGAGTATTTCGACCACCTACGTGTAAAGCATCGGCACAGTAAGTAAATCTATATTTTATACAATAAGTTCTAAAAACAGTGTAAATATAAATGTGTGTAACGGTACCAACAGTTTGTTGATTCGTGAACGTTTTCAGATCGCTGAAAATTATAATAACCTCTTAAAGCTATTAGTTATCTTGATAGCGCACATCCATTTTATACAAATTTTAAAACGTCTATTTTCTAACGTTTGTATTAAGACACGTGAGTTTGCTTGGATGCCAGTTGTACAATCAAAACCAAAACTTGGTAGTTTGATTTTTAAAATTACATTTTATTACAACATACCAAACATATAATATTCCATTGTTAGTACGTGTCGTTTTCAAACAGATAAGTAGAGTATCATTGCCGGTCGCTGTAGGTAATATCCTTCCATGAAATATTAACAAGCATCTCGATTTTGTTCTGGAGAAGTTGCTGGTTCCTTGTGGAAAGGTAAGTTAGAGCTGGTTAGGATACAGTCCATGATGACTGGTTAGGTGAATCGGCAGCTATATATAACGAACAAGGTGCTGGAAAACGGCGTTAAATCAGAATAAACAAACGAGTAGGGTCTGGCGTTCACAGTGGTTCTGAAATTATTTCAATTCTTGAAGATAAAAATCATTCCACTATTTTATGTTTAACAAGACCGGAGACAAAACTATATGTTGTCGATCAATATCAGTAAATAACTGGAAGAACTTTTTCTGTTGTGTTTAGAATTTTGTTATTGAGGGTTGTATTTTTACGGGAAATTCTCAGTATCCAATTACCCTTCCAAGGTTTTAGTATCCGTAAACCATCTTGTAGATTGTTTGAGTCTGTTCTTTCATTGCTGGGTAAACAGCGGTGTAGTTCTGTGTTTGTTATAGAGACTGGCTGGAAGAGTGGTTCATAATTTTTTATTGCAACATGGAGAATAGATTAGCAGAAAGTTTGAAATAAATGACAGTGGGTTCCTTGGTTTATGGGGGACTGGTTGACATAGTTGCTCGGTATTTGTAATGCAACATTAAGGTGTTTGTTATGGGGGACAGGTTGACAGAGTGGTTCAGTGTTTGCGACCCGTTGACAGAGTGGTTCCGTGTTTGTAATAAGGGACCCGTTGACAGAGAGGTTTCGTGTTTGTAATAAGGGACCCGTTGACAGAGTGGTTTCGTGTTTGTAATCCGGGACTGGTTGACAGAGCGGTTCAGTGTTTGCGACCCGTTGACAGAGTGGATCCGTGTTTGTAATAAGGGCCCCGTTGACAGAGTGGTTCAGTGTTTGTAATGGGAGGCTGGTTGATGGAATGTGTCAGTATTTGTAATGGGGGACGGGTTGATAGAGTTGTTCAGTGTTTGTAATGGGGGACTGGTTGATAGAGTGTTTCAGTGTTTGTAATGGGGGACTGGTTGATAGAGTGGTTCAGTATTTGTAATGGGAGGCTGGTTGTTGGAATGTTTCAGTGTTTGTAATGGGGGACTGGTTGATAGAGTGGTTCAGTATTTGTAATGGGAGGCTGGTTGTTGGAATGTTTCAGTGTTTGTAATGGGGGACTGGTTGATAGAGTGGTTCAGTATTTGTAATGGGAGGCTGGTTGTTGGAATGTTTCAGTGTTTGTAATGGGGGACTGGTTGATAGAGTGGTTCAGTATTTGTAATGGGAGGCTGGTTGATGGAATGTTTTAGTGTTTGTAATGGGGGACTGGTTGATAGGGTGGTTCAGTATTTGTAATTGGGGACTGGTTGATAAAGTGTTTCAGTGTTTGTAATGGGGGACTGGTTGATAGAGTGGTTCAGTATTTGTAATGGGAGGCTGGTTGTTGGAATGTTTCAGTGTTTGTAATGGGGGACTGGTTGATAGAGTGGTTCAGTATTTGTAATGGGAGACTGGTTGATAGAGTGGTTCAGTATTTGTAATGGGGGACTGGTTGATAAAGTGGTTCAGTATTTGTAATGGGGGACTGGTTGATGGAATGTTTCAGTGTTTGTAATGGGGGACTGGTTGATGGAATGTTTCAGTGTTTGTAATGGGGGACTGGTTGATAAAGTGGTTCAGTATTTGTAATGGGAGACTGGTTGATGGAAAGTTTCAGTGTTTGTAATGGGGGACTGGTTGATGGAATGTTTCAGTGTTTGTAATGGGGGACTGGTTGATGGAATGTTTCAGTGTTTGTAATGGGGGACAGTGTGGTTCAGTGTTTGTAATGGGGGACTGGTTGATGGAATGTTTCAGTATTTGTAATGGGGGACAGTGTGGTTCAGTGTTTGTAATGGGGGACTGGTTGATAAAGTGGTTCAGTATTTGTAATGGGGGACTGGTTGACAGAGTGGTTCAGTATTTGTAATGGGGGACTGGTTGATAAAGTGGTTCAGTATTTGTAATGGGGGACTGGTTGATGGAGTGGTTCAGTATTTGTAATGGGGGACTGGTTGATGGAGTGGTTCAGTATTTGTAATGGGAGACTGGTTGATGGAATGTTTCAGTGTTTGTAATGGGGGACTGGTTGATAAAGTGGTTCAGTATTTGTAATGGGAGACTGGTTGATGGAATGTTTCAGTGTTTGTAATGGGGGACGGGTTGGCAGAGTGGGTCAGTGTTTGTAATGGGGGACGGGTTGATAGAGTGGTTCCGTGTTGTAATAAGGGACCCGTTGACACAGTGGTTCAGTATTTGTAATGGGAGACTGGTTGATGGAATGTTTCAGTGTTTGTAATGGGGGACGGGTTGGCAGAGTGGGTCAGTGTTTGTAATGGGGGACGGGTTGATAGAGTGGTTCCGTGTTGTAATAAGGGACCCGTTGACACAGTGGTTCAGTGTTTGTAATGGGAGACTGGTTAATAGAGTGTTTCAGTGTTTGTAATAAGGGACCCGTTGACACAGTGGTTCCGTGTTTGTAATGGGAGACTGGTTGATAGTGTGGTTCCGTGTTTGTAATGGGGGACGGGTTGACAGAGTGGTTCAGTGTTTGTAATGGGGGACTGGTTGATAGAGTTGTTCAGTGTTTGTAATAAGGGACCCGTTGACACAGTGGTTCCGTGTTTGTAATGGGGGACTGGTTGATAGAGTGGTTCCGTGTTTGTAATGGGAGACTGGTTGACAGAGTGATTCAGTGTTTGTAATGGGAGACTGGTTGATAGAGTGGTTCAGTGTTTGTAATGGGCGACTGGTTGATAGAGTGGTTCAGTGTTTGTAATGGGGGACTGGTTGACAGAGTGGTTCCGTGTTTGTTATGGGCGACGGGTTGACAGAGTGGTTCCGAGTTTGTTATGGGGGACGGGTTGACAGAGTGGTTCCGTGTTTGTTATGGGAGACTGGTTGATAGAGTGGTTCAGTGTTTGTAATGGGGGACGGGTTGACAGAGTGGTTCCGTGTTTGTAATAGGGGACTGGTTGACAGAGTGGTTCAGTGTTTGTAATGGGGGACTGGTTGATAGAGTTGTTCAGTGTTTGTAATGGGGGACTGGTTGATAGAGTTGTTCAGTGTTTGTAATAAGGGACGGGTTGATAGAGTTGTTCAGTGTTTGTAATGGGGGACGGGTTGATAGAGTTGTTCAGTGTTTGTAATGGGGGACTGGTTGATAGAGTTGTTCAGTGTTTGTAATGGGGGCCTGGTTGATAATTGTGGTTCAGTGTTTGTAATGGGGAACTGGTTGACAGAGTGGTTCCGTGTTTGTAATGGGGGACTGGTTGACAGAGTGGTTCAGTGTTTGTAATGGGGGACTGGTTAATAGAGTGGTTCAGTGTTTGTAATGGGGACTGGTTGATTAAAGTGGTTCAGTGTTTGTAATGGGGGACTAGTTGACATAGTGGTTCAGTGTTTGTAATGGGGGACTGGTTGACATAGTGGTTCAGTGTTTGTAATTGGGGACCCGTTGACAGAGTGGTTCAGTGTTAGTAATGGGGGTCCTTTAACAGAGTAGTTCAGAGTTTGTAATGGGTAGTCCATTAACAGAGTGGTTCAGAGTTTGTAATGGGGTGGTCCTTTAGCAGGGTGGTTCAGAGTTTGTAATGGGGGACCCGTTGACAGAGTGGTTTAGAGTTTGTAATGGGTAGTCCTTTAACAGAGTGGTTCAGAGTTTGTAATGGGGGACCCGTTGACAGAATGGTTCAGTGTTTGTAATGGGGGGCCCGTTGATAGAGTGGTTCAGTGTTTGTAATGGGGGACCCGTTGACAGAGTGGTTCAGTGTTTGTATTCGAGATCGTTTAACAGAGTGGTCCAGGGTTTGCAATGGGGGACCTTATGAAAGAGTGGTTCAGAGTTTGTAATGGGGGACCCGTTGACACAATGGTTCAGTGTTTGTAATGGGGGACCCGTTGACAGAGTGGTTCAGTGTTTGTAATTGGGGTCCTTTAACAGAGTGGTTCAGTGTTTGTACTCGGGGGTCCTTTGACAGAGTGGTTCAGTGTTTGTAATGGGGGACCCGTTGACAGAGTGGTTCAGTGTTTGTAATTGGGGTCCTTTAACAGAGTGGTTCAGTGTTTGTACTCGGGGGTCCTTTAACAGAGTGGTTCAGCGTTTGTAATGGGGGACGGGTTGACAGAGTGGTTCCGTGTTTGTAATGGGGGACGGGTTAATAGAGAGGTTCAGTGTTTGTAGTGGGGGACTGGTTGATAAAAGTGGTTCAGTGTTTGTAATGGGGGACTGGTTGACCTAGTGGTTCAGTGTTTGTAATGGGGTAATAAATTTTACATGAATAATAATGTTTATAGGCCTATTTCAGAAAATATGTGTCTTTTACGTTACTATATTTTGGGAAGGTGACGCTTAAGGATGTTGAAGCGGTTTGGATCCCACATTAAGATTTGTTCAAGTATGAAATCTATTCTGACACAGAACATGATGAAAAAACACTAGGTCACGGGACTTGTTTTCCGAGTAATCAGCCGTGTTTGAAGTGTTTATGAATTATTTTTATGATTACATTGAAATTGGTAAATTGGTGTTGGTGTTCAAATTTGACATTTTTATTTGATGCCGGTGATCTAAATAATAAAATTTGTCCCAACATAGTTAGGGTACACATCGTTATACATGACTAAGGAACCCAAAACGGTATATTTAATTTTCATTTAATATATATTGCTCTTTTACCCCACCCACTTCATAGATAATGCAGCAAAATAACTTTTTTCCAGCATTAATTTTTTTTAAAATATTTTGTTAAATAAGTCTAGTGATATAGATCTTCAAAATTATGCAATAAAAATATATGTCACCGAGGTATCTTTTTCGCAAAGTTTGTGTTTATTTTGTTAAATGTGGCTAAAATATGTTGAGAAAATCAATGAAAACGCTTCAAATAAGATTTTTTGAACATGTAAATATCGTGAAAACACATAAGCACACAAAAATTAAACAAACTTTACCAAACGAACCTGACTCCCAAATAAGTCATTTGGCATAAATAGCAATATTTTTATGTTTTACCGCACCCACCTATTTTGTTATGTACTTTTTTTCGGAATGCCAACCGTCATTTCTAATGGTAGTTTTTTAATTTTATTGCATAATACTTGTCAAAACTGCTCAATTTGATTTATTTTAGATTATTTTGACACATTTTGACATTTACATGTATTAGGCACATAACGTACTAAGGTTAAAAAATGTAGCTCCTTTTTTCCTCAAAACGTCATGCAAAAAAGAATATATCCGTAAGTGCTTTGGTGAAACAGGCCCACGTCAAAAACGTCGTATCCAATCATGACGTAAGACGACGTCAAACACGTCACTTCCGCCCAAGCCTTGTATTGTCCTTCATAGTAACGACGTTAGCGGTTGATAACGGACGTGTATTTAGAAGTAGATTTTTTATGAAGCAAAAGTAATGCTTACAATGAGTCAGGCAATTACATTAAGAATATTTCGACCACCAACAAGTCTTTTATCGGCACAGTATGTATTATTGTTGTACTTTATTGATGAAATGTATTAGTTTATGTTATTTATTTCTTTCGTTGACGTTTTTGTGCGTATACACTTGGGTATATATTCGTAGTCTACTGGATGGATGCAGGAATAATTAATATTTCCTATTTCATTATATGATTATATAGATGTCTCGCTTGGTTTCCACAAGGAACTAAGTCAATTTTGGTCATGGTGAAGCGAATCTACCAACTTCATTGAAGCTTAAAAATTTGATACATTTGTACATTTGAAATTATTCTCTACCTTAAAGTGTTTTTAAGGACTAAGGGATTTGTGGAAATTTGATATTCTCTTGTTATACACTCCACAAGGAAACAATTAGGATGTTATAAGACAAAGAACGAAGTTTTGGAACTAACTTTCTTTTTTACATTTATTTTCATCCACTTTTTTCTTAATTATTATTTTAATTATTATACTTACAAAAGCAAGATGATTATACGGGTATTTAATATTTTCTGATTTTGAAAATTATTTTTGACCGAACGGCTTCACGGACATAGAACTGATACTCAAACTTTGAATGCATTTTACAGGCGGAAGTGGGTGTACTCCTCCTTAAATTGAAGAGCATACACATCGCTGGCTTAGAAAAAGAAGGTCGTAAGTACTACTTACGAACTTTGTCGTAGGTACAACTTACGACCTTTTAAGACTCGTGCAGATTTGAAATCTGCATCACAAGACACTTCTCATGAGCCTATTTTCATGAAAATCTGAAGTAAAGAGTAGTTTTCAGACAGTTTTTGTTTTCTGAAAATATTGACTATTTACTTACGACCTTCTATTTCTAAGCCAGCGACATGTATGCTAGATATACATTGTATAAGTTTGTCTTTTTGAAAAATATTTGAATAAAAGTATTTTGTCGCCCTCTGTTCGCTCGCATATATAACATTGATCACTGAAAATATAATACTATCAATTTACTATGCTCTAGAGAATCACTATCTGACATGATGCTCATTTAAAACAAGATAATGAATAATCTGACATGGAAGGCATCACTTAACTGAAACAACCGATCATAGACAACAGACATACCACAGACCACAATCATGCACACGACACAATGATACACAATACCCAACACACAAAGATTTCACGAGCTCCTTTGACGACATTATTATATTTGTTTTATAGCCCTTGCTAAACATATCGAGGAATCCAGGCTTTGAAATTCTGAACAATTATTATATTAATGTTTTAATAGATAAATCAGCAACAACTTACTTATTTTATCGTTTAATTCACAGACATGACTCGGGATCCACCCATCCGTTCATCAGTTTGAATAGTGTGAACTATTATTCTGACTTTAGTAATGTTTGTTTGGTTTCGTCTGACCACAGGAACTTGCATTTATAATTTTAAAAAAAATGAAAAAAAATTTTGAAAAACATTTTTTTTTCACTAGGCCTACTGTACTATTAATATATATTTGAGGCAGTCGTTAGGAATGCGTTTATTTGCTTTTTTCCCTGCCAGATTGGCCAACTTCGAGAAAAGAGACAGTTTGTGACACACGGAATTCTTTAACGTACCTGTGTGTAGCGCCGATACACGCGAGATTAATTATAACTTACAATCAGTCCATCTCTAGTTAGGTGAGAAACAGTGAACAAACGTTTCAGAAATGACCAAGTGCCATGGCCGAGATTCTAATCAGAGATTTTTTTATCCGTAGTCAAGCGTGTTTTCGACTCGACGACCGGTGTCACCCAATACTTTTCGATTCAATTACTAAACCTCTACTCAACACCAAATAACGCCAATAATTAACCAGACTTTATGGACGTCATATAATTTACACCCGTCTGATGTCGCCTCCCTAACACCAAATCCTGGCACCGCCCCTACTGGTGTTATGTATGGAAGCCTGAATATATATTTTTAATGCCATTGACATTCCGTCCAATACACGCACCGTAGCTGAACCATTAAAATGTGTTACAGATCTGTAGATAGCGTGACGTGCCATGCGTTCAGTAAGATATAAATCACCGAACTATTCGGAACGTTTTGCAAGTTTTCTTTACTGTACTGACTACTGAGCGCTCTGTCCGAGCGATCGGCCATTACACCGAACTGCTATCCATATATAGATGGTGTGCACGTTGGTGTAGAGTTGTTGTTGTGATGAAGATGTATCGTGTTGATGCGAGGGTGTTGGTTAGTGAAGCACCCCCTGGATAGGTTTACTGAAATGGACGTAAACTATTTTATTTGAACACCAAATATTCTTGTATTACAATTATGATTCTTACATACATTTTATTACAGTATTGCCAGCAATAGACAGCACTGGATGGACCAGTATAATCGTTTATGTGAGTTAAACAAAGATCATCGTAGATCACTGAAAGAACTCTATGAAGACAATGAGCAATACTGCAAACCAAGCAACACGTATAAAAAGAGCACATTTGTACCAAGAAGTAAGTCAAACTAATTATTTATCTAAGGTGTTTGTGTCATTATATTCTGTTACTTTTCAGCACTGTTTTTAGAAATATCTTGCTTTACGTATATTTCCCATCAACATTGTTACAGTCGCGTACACATATCTGCGAACACTTTTTTGGGGCAAGATTTGAGCTCTATTTCTAAAAATTAGTGGTTCGTCTACAGGTTTTATGTGTTTTATAGCCGGTACTTACTGTGTATGGGTCACAAAAATGTGATTTAGAATTTTTAATTCATCCCGTATCTCAAATAGTGACACATGTGTTGTTATAATAGACAAACGTTTGAGTTCATAACCAAGAAAAGATTGCAAATGCTTTGTTTATTTGCGTGACAATAGATCCAATATATGTCATGCGTTTTATGTTGGGTCGTGGAATTGCTTCGTGGCTTCGCCATACATAAGACTGAGCATTAAAAGGGAACTTGGCTGCCCTTCTCTCATACTCTCTGGGCTATATGTATAACATCAGGAATGCGGTATCGAGAGCGGTTACGTTGCAGAACTATCTAACATTAAATTAAGATAAACTCAAATAAATAAAACTCTGTTTCATTTATAACTAGGTTTAGACATGATACATTATGACATCAAGGATCTTCAGGAGAGACGGAAAGATGATATAAGACAGTTCCATGAAGCACAGAAAGCATTCACTGACATTCATAAAGCATTAAAGGAGTAAGTTTTCCACCATCATTCGCCTGTCAATATACTGCATCCTTTTATCACTGGCATCATTTCAAAATGATGCCGAAGTTAGAATTTTGGTAATTTTTGAATTTTGACATCATTATATATTTTGTAATTGTCAAATCGAGGTGCGTCTTTCTGAAAAATACCGAAGTCAAGTTTGCAAGTTGATATTGCAACAATTGAGAAAAGCAACATAAAACATAATGCCGAATCTTTTGAATTACTGTTGCACCTATTGGATAATACCACATATAGTGACGTGTTTTATATAAAACAGGAATATAGAGAAGGACGTACCGAATCTAAAGTTAGAGAAAGTATATGATCATGCTAGACACACACTCGACAAACAATCAATGGAAGTTGAAAACTGCAAGAAGGTTAGTTGTGTTATTTCTAGAAGTTTCTTTCAGCAACATGATATTATATATCATATCAGATTGCTGTAAACCATAAATGTTACATATTTCACAACAATGCGGTTCATTAGAATGCTATGGTGCCATCGTGCTATGCGTTTTTAAATGGTAAAGTCATGATAACAAAATAAGGATCTAAAAACATCGAAGGCTGCCCGGTTCAATAACCAAAAACAACTTTTTGGTTCGCTTGGGCAAACGGAAGAGATTCAATAATCAAGAGTCGTCTTCTAATTCGTTCGATTGAACCTCTTCTTTTTTCAATAGCTCGGTCATCTCTTCCACTCGATGTTGGGAGATCAAAAGCAGTTATTGCAAACAAAATGGCTAAGTCAAAAAAAGACTTGCTGCGTTCGATTATCGACCATTCGCTTATGAAAATACTCTTCTGTGGTCGATAGAGGCCCGACCCAGTCCCACGACAACTATATCAAAGCTATTCGGTGGCTCTATTGTATCTCATTAATTCCACAAACAACTAGGTACTGCCGATTGAGAGTGTAAATCTAGCTTCATGACATACTAGTTGTGTTGTTTACTAGTTTTTTTTTGCGTTCGACTGATTGTCATCCGAGCTTGCTCTGACAGATTGGGCTATGGCATCCAACTTCAAGACAAGATACAGTTGTGTGATACACGAGATCCGGGTGTTATGTCCTAGCTCTTACTGAATAGACTCCTTTCAAGGGTCTTTTATCGAGATTGGTTTAAAGCATTCATACACGCAAGACTACGTCTGGGTTACCAACCAGTTCTATTTAAATGGGAAACCCGTACTAACAAAGCGTTTCAGAAATGACCAAGTGCCCGGTCGAGAATCAAACCTGGGACCTCTCTGTCTTTAATCAATAGAGTTATTCACTCGACCAACATGTCATAAAATGTACGGTCGGCTAAACGGATAGACTTTAACTTGGTACATGTACTTTACTTTTTATGAGAAGGTATGAATCAATCCATTTTTGTAATGGTTAATTTTTGTATGAAAACCACTTTTATTGTAAATATTGTTATCACGTTGACGTCACCTATACATTGTATTTAACAGAGATACCATAAAGACATGTTTAAAATCGAAAAAGCTACCATCAAGTCCATGCTAGCAACTCAGCCAAGCGCAGTGTACAAAGCAGAGAAGAGAATGAGAACGCTAAATGAAAGAAGTAAAGTGTCTAATGAGAAGTATCAAGATGCTATAATAGAATGGAGAAAACATGCCGAACACCTAAGTCAGGTACATTGTATGGTTGAAAAATGAAACAATCATTATTTCTACATTTAATTGTATAATCAACAAAACTAAATATGCATATTTAAGATTTCCATTTGCCGACAGTAATTGACTCTTTATTCAGCTAAAGGTCTCTTGTAGTGGTAGAATTCGTGATATGGTATGTAGTGGATTATAACCAACATATTTCATATATAAGTTACAAATACTTGACCAAAACGCAACAGTACATAAGCACTTGTTTCAATTCAAAGGGAGGTAATGTTTGAATCAATTGCATCAATGCAAAACTGATTTTCGTGCAACGATGCATGCACTGATGTTTACCAGCCCATGGTATAAATAAGCATAGCGCTTTTTAACAAAATTACTCTGTCTTTGAAAAGCTTGAAGTGTATACGCAGTTACAAAGTGTCAAGGTTTGTACTTTCGTCAAGGAACATTGATATAAACGCATGCACAATGGATACTTTCTTTTTTGTTGAGATACAATACAATGCATATCCTGGCAAAAGCCCCTGCGTTTTGAGTGCATCTTCATTGCTCGTTTGTTATTATGGTGTATAAAACATTGTGTCAAATTAGTTTACTTCTAAGACAATACATGTAATACGTTACAACCAATTTTTTGTACAATAACACAGGTAGCTGCTAACGTCCAAGTCAAGTTTATAGAAAGAGAAGGGAAACGTGTTAACTTGATCATTGGAAACCTTGGAGCATGCTTTAACAATGAAAGGACTGGACTTAAGTCAAATAATGATAGGTGAGTACCTATACAGAACCAATGTTGGTATGCCAGCATTGCCATGACTACATTGATGACCAATCTGTAATGGCGACATTTCGTGTTTTTACATACAATTATTACCAGTCTACAGCTTATTGGCAATCAGCATAACATTTGCCTTATACCAATTACAAAGACAACATGATAAATCATGGCAAAGACAACATTTTATAGTTGACATAATTGAAATGTATGTTTGGACGCTAGTTCCTTAACAGTTGCCTAGTATTTTACTAGAACTAGCATTTTAATCTAAAACATCTATATTGTGATCTTTTATATTGAACAATAGCCATAACATATGTGAAGAAAAACACAAATACTATTAAATAATTTGTAGTGGAATTCGAAATTAAATTACACGTCACCGGCGCCGTCATCTAACAATGCGAAGTGAAAAAGAATTAGACCATCGCACCACCCTCAGAAAAGTTTCAAGCACAAACATTCAGCGTCAATGTAACTACATTGCACCACACCGTGCAGTGTTGGGTTGCTATTGCCATAAGACTGACTACGTGTATGGGGAGACCTTATGAAAATAAGCATAGTGCTGACTTCCGATTGAGAGTAAGAATGTACAGATTTTAACAGCAATTAAAATATTGTTTTATCTTGCAGCGATATGCTGTTCCGTGGAATTGATGGCAATGAATTGATTGAAGATATTGTTAAAGACATGACAGAAACAATCGTCATACCAGTGTATGAGGTAATTTCCAAGTTCCAACATAATATACTAGTTAAGTATTTAAAACACTACCCATTTAACCATGCGATTAATATTATAAGAATAGCATGGGCCTGCATGAATGGTATCCATACTGCATCAATTCTGTTTCGAGGGTTGACAAAATCAATGTCACTCATATGATATTCATTTCATTATATCGAACCTATCTTCGATAGGAGGCATAACTAATTGCATGTAATAACAATGTGAATAAACGATGAAGTTCCAGATGGTAAACAAAATTACCAATTGAGGATATCTACCGATTAGACCAACTAAGCAAGTAAGTTAGGAATTCCTAGGTCAATCCACACTTGAGGTATTAATCCGAAACTAATTCGGTCTACCGATTGATTAACCGAACGACAGACACATACCAACATATATACCCCCCCCCCATCTTCGATATGGGGCATAATTAATTAATAGTAACATGGATAAACGATGAACTTTCTCTTCCCACAGGCTTACATACCTGGACAAACTGATGTCACATATGCCTCTGCAAAGAGTGAGCTACCTGTTGACGATGACACTGATATAGATGATGGAGGTTCAGGTAATGTATAATGTTGTCTGACTACCACTCTTGGTATCATTTAAAACCGGTAGTTTTATTGTGCTGGTCTTTATAATACGGAGGTTAAATATGGACTGCCATGACCAAAGTAAACTTCTAAATTGTTGACTTCTTTTGAGGTGGTCCTATTATTAAGATGTTTTTTTAAATAACGCTGTACTGTATTTATTAAAATGCACGTCGTACGTTCATTAATTCATATCAACTTTTATCTAGAAATATAGATTTTTTCATGTTTAGGTTAGCCATCATAGTACATTTCTACTAAAAGTAGTCTAAGATTGCCCACCTGCAGTTATTCTTATACAATGTAGTAAATGATTGTTTCTATAAACCATTGTATTCCTTATTTGCAGATCTTGAAAACATCGAGGATACGGAGTTCAAACATGAAATACAAGCCAACAGAAAACTAAAGCGGCTCAGAAAGTCTCAGGTCTTTATTGTAACTGAAGAGTATGAAAAAAGGAACCCATCAGAGATTAACCTTGTTATTGGTACGCAAACATCCTAGTATAGTTCGTAAATAAGATTGCAACACACTTAGATACACTCGCTAAATAAATAAATAGTGCAATGCATACAGGCTGAGGTGATCCGAATAGGAAAAAACTTGTGTTACTATTTGAAAAAATTATATCTGTGAGGTTGAAAAAAATGGTTGTAACAATGAACTGGGCTGCCCAACAATTGGCCAATGTGTTGGGACAGATTGGTTGTCTATATGTTTGTTTTACATGTATTCCGTGTGTTTAAAGTATCAAATTAGAAGCTTACTAATCCCTCGTTTAAATTAGCAATATTGTGATTTAATAACATGAAAGAACGAGCTGTCATATTCACACAATAATGTACTTTACTTGATAGCAGTGTCATCGTCAACAGATAGATCACTGTTTGGAAATGCATGTGTTGTCCAACAATAATTAAGTTTAGAACATCATTTACACGAAGGGGTCATGTTTCTTACCATTTAGGTGAAAGAGTTAAACAATTACTGCCTGCTAATGCTGATGGATACGCGTTTGGTGAAGTAAATCATGGAAAGATGAGGAAGAAGAAGAAGAAAGGATATTACCCAGAATGCAATGTTTCCTTGATTGAATTGTTGGAGAGTGAGGAGGACGACGAGGAAGAAAGCACGAGTAAACACAAGAAGAAAATAGTGAAGAAAGTTATCGCTCGTGCAAAGGCAAAACGTTTAGAAGGCGGCAGTGATGACAGAATGGATAATGGTTGGTGAATTATATATCTTTAATACAGTACAATGCATATACAAAAACAATCATTTTTCAACGAGAGGCATTATTAATGAGACGCTGTTTAAGCCGTATAAACTGTGTTGTGTTTCCAAACGATTACCTTACTACGGTTAATCATACATATTCTACCGGTATATTGTAGTGAGGATGACAATTGCCATGTCATCTACTTACATGCTCAATGTCATTTTAGAAGGTTGAGAATGTGCTAGATGATACTGGTAATGAAAATCTGGGAAACTACATGTAGTTAGGTAACTGAAGTTTTCAACAACGGTTGGAAACCTGAATGAAACCAAACAACCAACCAACACAAATAATGCCAAATAGAAATCACAATATCAAATGCCACACCGTACAACCCGCTGTGTGTAAGGCAGTTAAGTATGTTGAAGGCAGAGACACACGCGTTTTACGCCACTACAGCGGGGTAAGTATTTGTTATTTTATAGTGTTTTGCGTTGCTTTTGAAAGTGATCACTTACATATATCGTTCACGCGATGAATGAACAAAAAGTATATACCATTTATGTACCCACAAATGCCATATTATTCGAGAAAACAGGGTTTACGTACGCGATGTTTGCCAAAAGTTCGAAACTTTCGCCTTTGACATTGAATTCTCAACTTAATTCGTGATTTGGAACATTCCTAAAACATTAAATACAACCTTCAATCCTTCTTCAATAAATCTGTCGTTTCCGTTTTGGTAAATGTGCATTTTCTGTGAAGATACAGAGGTTTAAATTGAACAAGGTACCAAAAAAATGCTAACGAAATAGGCAGTTCTGTTTTTCGAATGATAACGACAAAGGCAGATCGTTAAATATTAATGCTAACGCAGAGGCAGAGATAAGAGACTTCTGCTAACGACAAAGGCAGAAATTCTAATGACTTGACAGGGCCATAAAACCCCTTTGTACGATTTGTATGTTATAAATTTAACCCAGATTCATGTTAGGCTTTATTCCAAAGTTCCAAAGTCCATTTCACCAAGAATCAAGTGTTTAGTTGTTATTTTCATCAAGTTGATAAACGGAATATATTACGTACCTGGTGATCCTGACGTCGGCAATCATCAGTTGTGAGTGGCCCCTTATGTCTGTAAATGACGAACTGGTGTGTTTGGGGGGGGGGCATTCAGCGCTCCATTTGTTATCATAAAGTTAAGAAACGAATAGTTTTTAAGGTGTGTGAAGTTGGCTCTGAGATCGTTAATCGAAGATCGACATTCAATACAGACCTAGGTGCTAATACAGATCCAGCTCTGAAATCGACATTGGCAATTTAAGGTGAGCTAATACAGACCTAGTGGCCAATACAGATCCAGCTCTGAGATCGACATTCGCAAAAAAAGGCCTGTGAATACAGATCTGAGTTTGAATACAGAGCCAGGTCTGACATCGTCATTCGATGTACACCGACGGCGAATACAGACCTAGGACCGAATACCGACCCAGCTCTGAGATCGACATTCGCAAAATAATGCCTATGAATACAGATCTGAGTTTGAATACAGAGCCAGGTCTGACATCGTCATTCGATGTACACCGACGGCGAATACAGACCTAGGACCGAATACCGACCCAGCTCTGAGATCGACATTGGCAAAATAATGCCTGTGAATACAGATCTGAGTTTGAATACAGAGCCAGGTCTGACATCGTCATTCAATGTACACCTACGGCGAATACAGACCTAGGACCGAATACCGACCCAGCTCTGAGATCGACATTGGCAAAATAATGCCTGTGAATACAGATCTGAGTTTGAATACAGAGCCAGGTCTGACATCGTCATTCAATGTACACCTACGGCGAATACAGACCTAGGACCGAATACCGACCCAGCTCTGAGATCGACATTCGCAAAATAATGCCTATGAATACAGATCTGAGTTTGAATACAGAGCCAGGTCTGACATCGACATTCGATGTACACCGACGGCGAATACAGACATAGGACCGAATACCGACCCAGCTCTGAGATCGACATTCGCAAAATAATGCCTATGAATACAGATCTGAGTTTGAATACAGAGCTAGGTCTGACATCGTCATTCGATGTACACCGACGGCGAATACAGACCTAGGACCGAATACCGACCCAGCTCTGAGATCGACATCGGCAAAATAATGCCTGTGAATACAGATGTGAGTTTGAATACAGAGCCAGGTCTGACATCGTCATTCAATGTACACCTACGGCGAATACAGACCTAGGACCGAATACCGACCCAGCTCTGACATCGACATTCGATGTACAACTATGGCGAATACAGACATAGGATCGAATACCGACCCAGCTCTGACATCGACATTCGATGTAAAGCGACGGCGAATACAGACCTTGGATCCAATACCGACCCAGCTCTGACATCGACATTCGATGTATAGCGACGGCGAATACAGACCTAGCATGGAATACCGACCCAGCTCTGACATCAACATTCGCAAAATAAGGCCTGTGAATACAGACCTAAGTTTGAATACAGACCCAGGTCTGACATCGTCATTCGATGTACACCTACGGCGAATACAGACCTAGGACCGAATACCGACCCAGCTCTGAGATCGATATTCGCAAAATAATGCCTGTGAATACAGATCCGAGTTTGAATACAGAGCCAGGTCTGACATCGACATTCGATGTACAACTATGGCCAATACAGACATAGGATCGAATACCGACCTAGCTCTGACATCGACATTCGATGTATAGCGACGGCGAATACAGACCTAGGATCGAATACCGACCCAGCTCTGACATCGACATTCGATGTAAAGCGACGGCGAATACAGACCTAGGATCCAATACCGACCCAGCTCTGACATCGACATTCGATGTATAGCGACGGCGAATACAGACCTAGGATCGAATACCGACCCAGCTCTGACATCAACATTCGCAAAATAAGGCCTGTGAATACAGACCTAAGTTTGAATACAGACCCAGGTCTGACATCGTCATTCGATGTACACCTACGGCGAATACAGACCTAGGACCGAATACCGACCCAGCTCTGAGATCGATATTCGCAAAATAAGGCTTGTAAATACAGATCCGAGTTTGAATACAGAGCCAGGTCTGACATCGACATTCGATGTACAACTATGGCGAATACAGACATAGGATCGAATACCGACCCAGCTCTGACATCGACATTCGATGTATAGCGACGGCGAATACAGACCTAGGATCGAATACCGACCCAGCTCTGAGATCGACATTCGATGTACAGCGACGGCGAATACAGACCTAGGATCGAATACCGACCCAGCTCTGAGATCGACATTCGCAAAATAATGCCTATGAATACAGATCTGATTTTGAATACAGAGCCAGGTCTGACATCGTCATTCGATGTACACCGACGGCGAATACAGACCTAGGACCGAATACCGACCCAGCTCTGAGATCGACATTGGCAAAATAATGCCTGTGAATACAGATCTGAGTTTGAATACAGAGCCAGGTCTGACATCGTCATTCAATGTACACCTACGGCGAATACAGACCTAGGACCGAATACCGACCCAGCTCTGAGATCGACATTCGCAAAATAATGCCTATGAATACAGATCTGAGTTTGAATACAGAGCCAGGTCTGACATCGACATTCGATGTACACCGACGGCGAATACAGACATAGGACCGAATACCGACCCAGCTCTGAGATCGACATTCGCAAAATAATGCCTATGAATACAGATCTGAGTTTGAATACAGAGCTAGGTCTGACATCGTCATTCGATGTACACCGACGGCGAATACAGACCTAGGACCGAATACCGACCCAGCTCTGAGATCGACATTGGCAAAATAATGCCTGTGAATACAGATGTGAGTTTGAATACAGAGCCAGGTCTGACATCGTCATTCAATGTACACCTACGGCGAATACAGACCTAGGACCGAATACAGACCCAGCTCTGAGATCGATATTCGCAAAATAAGGCCTGTGAATACAGATCCGAGTTTGAATACAGAGCCAGGTCTGACATCGACATTCGATGTACAACTATGGCGAATACAGACATAGGATCGAATACCGACCCAGCTCTGACATCGACAATCAATGTGTTCCGACGGCGAATACAGACCTAGGATCGAATACCGACCTAGCTCTGACATCGACATTCGATGTATACCGACGGCGAATACAGACCTAGGATCGAATACCGACCCAGCTCTGAGTTCGACATTCACAACATAATGTGGGCGAATACAGATATGAGTTTGAATACAGAGCCAGGTCTGACATCGTTATTCGATGTTAACCGACGGCGAATACAGACCTCGGATTCAATACCGACCCAACTATGACTTCGACAATCATTATTTACCGACGGCGAATACAGACCCAAGTGTGAATACAGATCCATCTCTGAGTTCGTCATTCGCAAAATACGTTGAGGGGAATACCGAGCTTGGATGCAATATTATTGACAGCCAGAAACCAAGAAAACAATAAATTTTACATGCTTTATATTTGTTGTTAAATGCATGAAATCTGTAAAAGCAACATCAATACATACCGTTTTATTTATTTCTTAATTATAAACTAATAGTGAATGACCAATATAAATGAGTTCTAATTAAATACATTGCAAATTTACCATAGTTTTCATTGATTATTTAAAATTTATTTTAAAGGGAAGTAATAAAGCAAGTAATAAAGCCTTAACAATAAACGTCACTGCTACGTATCCACAGTTTAATGCATAGACCGATGACGAATACAGACCTAGGATCGAATACCGACCCAGCTCTGAGATCGACATTCACAAAATGTGGTTGGTGAATACAGATCTGAGTTTGAATACAGAGCCAGGTCTGACATCGACATTCGATATGAAACGACAGCGTATACAGACCTAGAATCGAATACCGACCCAGCTCTGAGATCGACATTCGCAAAATAAGGCCTGTGAATACAGACCTGAGTTTGAATACAGACCCAGGTCTGACATCGACATTCAATGTATACCCACAGCGAATACAGACCTACGATCCAATACCGACCCAGCTCTGAGATCGACATTCGCAACATAAGTTGCGTGAATACAGATCTGAGTTTGAATACAGAGCCAGGTCTGACATCGACATTCGATGTTAACCGAGGGCGAATACAGACCTAGGATCCAATACCGACCCAGTTCAGAGATCGACATTCGCAATATAAGGTGGATGAATATATATCTAAGTTTGAATACAGAGCCAGGTCAGACATCGGCATTCAATGTATACCCACGGCGAATACAGACCTAGGATCCAATACCGACCCAGCTCAGAGATCGACATTCGCAATATAAGGTAAGTGAATACATATCTGAGTTTGAATACAGAGCCAGGTCTGACATCGACGTTCGATGTAAACTAAGGGCGAATACAGACCTAGGATCCAATACCGACCCAGCTCTGAGATCGACATTCGCAATATAAGGTGGGTGAATACATATCTGAGTTTGAATACAGAGCCAGGTCTGACATCGACATTCAATGTACACCGACAATGAATACAGACCTAGGAGCGAATACCGACCCAGCTCTGACATCGACAATCAATGTATTCCGACGGCGAATACAGACCTAGGATCGAATACCGACCCAGCTCTGACATCAACATTCGCAAAATAAGGCCTGTGAATACAGACCTGAGTTTGAATACAGACCCAGGTCTGACATCGACATTCAATGTATACCCACAGCGAATACAGACCTACGATCCAATACCGACCCAGCTCTGAGATCGACATTCGTAATATAAGTTGCGTGAATACATATCTGAGTTTGAATACAGAGCCAGGTCTGACATCGGCATTCGATGTATACCCACGGCGAATACAGACCTAGGATCCAATGCCGACCCAGCTCTGAGATCGACATTCGCAATATAAGTTGCGTGAATACATATCTGAGTTTGAATACAGAGCCAGGTCTGACATCGGCATTCGATGTATACCCACGGCGAATACAGACCTAGGATCAAATACCGATCCAGCTCTGAGATCGACATTCGCAATATAAGGTGCGTGAATACATATATGAGTTTGAATACAGAGCCAGGTCTGACATCGACATTCGAGGTATACCCACGGTGAATACAGACCTAGGATCCAATACCGACCCAGCTCTGAGATCGAGATTCGCGAAATGTGGTTGGTGAATACAGATTTGAGTTTGAATACAGAGCCAGCTCTGATATCGGCATTCGATATGAAACGACAGCGTATACAGACCTAGAATCGAATACCGATCAAGCTCTGACATCGACATTCGCGAAATGTGGTTGGTGAATACATATCTGAGTTTGAATACAGAGCCAGCTCTGACATCGACATTCGATGTATACCCACGGCGAATACAGACCTAGGATCCAATACCGACCCAGCTCTGAGATCGACATTCGCGAAATATGGTTGGTGAATACAGATCTGAGTTTGAATACAGAGCCAGGTCTGACATCGACGTTCGATGTAAACCGAGGGCGAATACAGACCTAGGACCCAATACATACCCAGCTCTGAGATCGACATTAGCAATATAAGGTGGGTGAATACATATCTGAGTTTGAATACAGAGCCAGGTCTGACATCGACATTCGCAAAATAAGGCGGGTGAATACAGGTCTGAGTTTGAATACAGAGCCAGCTCTGACATAGACATTCGACGTTTACCGAAGGCGAATACAGACCTAGGGTCGAATACCGATCCAGCTCTGAGATCGACACTCGATGTATACCTACGGCGAATACAGACCTAGGATCGAATACCGACCCAGCTCTGACATCGACAATCGATGTATACCGACGGCGAATACAGACCTATGATCGAATACCGACTCAACTGACAGCGACATTCAATGTATACCCACGGCGAATACAGACCTAGGTTCCAATACAGTGTTAGGTCTGACATAGACATTCAATGTATACGCACGGCGAATACAGGCCTAGGTTCCAATACCGACCAAGCTCTGAGATCGACATTCGCAAATTAAGGCCTGTGACTACCGAGCTTGAATACAGATCAAGGTCTGACATCGAATTTCGATGTGAGCCGACAGCCAATACAGACCTATGATCGAATACCAACCCAAGTGTGAGATCGATATTCGCGGAATTAGCTGGGTCAATGCATATCTAAGCTTGAATATAGAGCCAGCTTGACATTCTACGAATACCGACGGCGAATACAGACATAGGGTCGATTACCGATCTAGCTCTGAGATCGTCATTCGTGAAATGAGCTTAGTGAATACAGATCTGAGTTTGAATACAGATCCAAGTCTGACATCGACATTCGATGTAACCCGACAGCGAATACAGACCTAGAATCGAATACCGATTCAGCTCTGAGATCGATGTTCGCAATATACGACTTCAAATACCGACCCAACTCTGACATCGACATTCGCAAATAAGGTGTGCGAATACTGATCTGAGTTTAAATACAAAGCCAGCTCTGACATCAACATTAGATTTAGGATTTCATGGCATCAGTCTGCGACTATATCTGGCACCCTCGCAGACGTTCAGGAATTTTGGTGCCATTTGATTGTTTTATATGTGTGACCTTTAAGCTCTGTTAGGAGTCAATTGCATCGGTCTGCGACTGTTTTTTTACACTATCGCAGACTTTCATGAATTTTGGTGCCAATTCAGAAAATGATATTTTTGACATCTAGAGGCCCTAAGGTATCCATTGTATCGGTCTGCGAATGTTTCTGACATGTTCGCAGACTTCAGGTATGTTGGTGCCAATTGAACAAATCACAGTTTTGGCATCTAGGGTCTGCGACTGTTTCGGACACCCATCGCAGTCTCTCCTGAATGTTGGTGCAAATTGACAAAAATGACACTTTTGTTCTCCATAGGAGTCCTTTGCATCGGTCTGCGACTGTTTCTGACACTCTCGCATACTTTCAGGAACTTTGTTGCCAATTGATAAAATGACATTTTTGGCCTCTAGGAACACTTAGGAGCTCACTGCATCTGTCTGCGACTGTTAATGACACACTTGAGGACTTTCAGGAATTTCGGTGCCAATGGAGAAAATGATAGTTTTGGCCTCTAGGAACTCTTAGGAGTCCATTGCATATGTCTGCGTCTGTTTATGGCACACTCGCAGACTTTCAGGTATATTATTATTATCACAATTACTCTAACATAGCCAACTTCTGCTTGTTATGTGGATGGATGTGCGTGATTCAAGCCTTGCTTTGAAACATTTAAATAGAGTATCACGGTGTTCAAATTATCATATAATATAACTAAGATGAGTTTTGTATTAATCAAGACTATATCTGTAGTCTTTTTATTAACATAATACCTTGTCGTTATTCAGGGTGGTTCTTTTGGGATTGGCTGGAATACTCCGTCCGGATACACAGTTCTCTTTCTTGACAAGATAACAAAAGTTCTCTTAATTTCTTTTTGTATACCTAGTAAAATACCAAATATACAAAGTACTATTTTCTAGGACTAACAAAGTAGTTTTTGATCAGTAGACATAGGGCAGTCAGAAAATAATTGTCAGCAAAATTCCCTAATACGGGGGAAAATTAAGACCCCCTTTGGTCTCATAGCCTAAGTTTGCTGTGTGTGGATTGTGGATTGTTACTAAAGGTTCCTTTAGTGTACTATATATGCAGCGACGCAGACGTGAAAACATTATATGTATAACACCTTAACTCATGTGACGTTTGAAACAATTTAAAATTGTAACTTTGTGCATATAGACAAAGGTGATTTTTGTAATTGTTTAAACACATGTACTTTTTCAATGATTACTTTATTGACATAATTTTAATGACCCATGTGTGAGATGATATTCATTACGAGGGTTTACTACTCTCAGCTAGACATTTGTCAATATCAATGAGATGGAAACGGTTTCGTAAAAAATGAATGCATTTTCAGTTCATTGATATTCAAACAGGACATGTTTTATTGCACTGGACAATACTTGTCTCATAATTACGCAATACAATTATGTTATATGGGCTCATACGGTTTCTGAGCGTTGTTTTCAAATGTCATTCAGGCGGATTGGATTTAAATTCATATTATTCGAATATGTACCATTGTACTCATAAATGACAATCTGTAATTTTGAAACCGCTAAATTATTTTTAAACTATAGCTATACAAATGAATCAAACGCGAAACCCAAAATACCACACATACATCCTAATGAATACTGGATGCATACTAGCTAATTATTCACTTATTTATTCTGAATATGTCAACATTTCTAGAATATGACATGATGGTTCTTTCGTCGGAGGATTTTAATCCTTTTTGCCTCATGTATATTTTTACAAGAATTTTTATGTTCGACACTAACTTTTAAAAAGTGGATGGGGTAATGTTATACCCTCATTATAAACAAAAAAAGAAAACTCACACATGTTGTCCTTTTCATGTAATTGTGCTTACATGAAATTACCACCTTTGTTTTATTTTTGTTGTTCGTATTATAGTATCAGGGATATGACGTCATACATCTAAAATACATAGCTTTAAACGACAAATGATGAATTATTCTGAATTTATTTGTTCTGTGAAAAAACAACATATTTAGATATTTAAAATAGCTACATATTTGAGTTTCCCACTTAACACGTCCAACAGCAAAATTCAGTAACACTGTATAGGGCATAGTACCAGTAAAATGCCGTCTTCAAGAGTATTTGGAACATGGCAGATTTCCTGTACAGCTAAAGCCATTCAGACTTTTCAAACATCAATGTTGATATATCACTAGTTAAACAAGTATAAAATGCATAAAATGTGCAAATTTGAAATCAATCGGATTACTTTTGTATATTTTATGAACATGTATATCAATCCTTTCGATTGTTATCTGCCTTATTTTGTTCCAAGTCCAGTCATAGCGCTGGTACCGCCGGTGATCCGCTTCCAAACCTCGATCGGTTAAGGTCATACCTTACCATAACAATTGCTAGCCAAAATTGGTATTTTTATTTCACCTATAACAAAATGCAGTAGCTTTTACGAATTTTATAATATGTATCATACTCTACATTTGCTAGCATGTATTGTGCAAAGGTTATTTGCAATTTGGTGAATGACCATCTAGTTGTTATGTACGTACATATTGTGTATATATTATATACAATATGGGCCAGATACTATATAGTTTGTCTTCATTAAGACAGGTTTGCCGCGAAATGAATGCACCAAGTAAACCACAGTTATAGTCCAACCAAATGAACTTAGTTCTCACATTTTATGCATCGATATATTGCACGACAAGTATCAATTTCCTCGAGATAATCGTGTCTTGTTGGATATTTAGATTTGTGTTTATAGTATACCGTGTACATAATCGCAATACTTTCTGCTGATGGAAACAAATATCGTTTTAAGTTATTGACAATTAGTTAACGTTTAAATGATGCTTTATCGAATGTTCGATTACAAGGTTAATGTGTTTGCCTTGAATTTCGACACCAACGCCTAGTAGAGCGCAAACAATATGCATGTACAAAGAGGACTGTTCAATTATGTGTATGGTTCTTATTATCTTAACCATATATTTCCTTGATTAGCTTCTGATTGCGCTGTGACGTTTTGGCAGATAATCGGGTTATTACGACATGTTATGAGTTAGAAAATTAGCTTATACCTTGCTCACACTGGCTGACTGGTGTCCGTATACCATAACTATTTAACCTGTGTATAGGCATAGTGTATACACTGAGCGTCGGCCGCTGGTTAACATTTGCTCCTTGGTAAAGGATGGCGGACGGGAACGGTTGAGGGACATAAAAAACACATTGGATCATCACGGAAATATCACTTTGACCCTACGTCACGTTCTGATTTAATCCGACAATTCCACGAAGACCAGCCGATGTCCGTCCGGCCTCCGGTCCACTTAGGTAGTGGGTATGCCGATCGATCATCGGATGGCGATTAGACGTGTGCCCCATTTATAAGCGATGTACTAACCGAACATTTTGCAAATGTCATGATACTTGTATACTAGGCCTACAAGACTAAAATAAGAAGTAGTCAATACACTATGGAAACCTGGTCGTTTAGATATGAGATATGTTATGAGGAATAATAGTGTACTAGCACAAAAATTGTCCTCATGGAATGGAACATGAGTTGTTGTTATTTTATCTAAATATTCTTGACATTAAAGTTGATCCTCATCCATCCGAAAATGTACCAGTGCATGGTGTTGTGATCGGCAAGGTTCGAGTAATCACTCCCGGTGGTGTGTGTAAAATGGACGACAACCACAAAGTACAAAATGGGTTTGAAATTATTTAAAGCAATTATGACGCCTTGTAGTTTTTTATGATCACTGTAATATTGTATATTGAACATCCCTCGTAGAAGTTTTGGCACCCTATCAAGAAAGACATCATACGACCAAAAAATATGGAACGCCATAGCTGTCTTTTGTTGACGCTTGTCATGTTGACTTGTCGGTAGGACATGTGAACCTCTTAGTACAATGTGTTAATATGTCAAACCACATTGTTGACTTGTCAAACTATCATCTGAATATGTCAACTTGCCCTGTTATATTGTTAAAACAACGTCTTAAATTGTTAAAAGAATACAATAATATCTCAAGCCATCGTGTTATACTGTTAAACCACATCGATAAATTGTCAAATCACCATTTGTATATGTCTACGTTACATGTTAAATTGTTGAAAAAACGCTTGATAATGTTAGAAGAACGTGTTAACTTCTCAAAGCTTCGTATTATCATGTTAGACTTTAACTACAATGATGAATTGTTAAACTATCATTTGAATATGTTTATATGCGTTGTTGAATTGTTAAAACAACGTCTTACAATGTCGAATGAGCATGCGAACCTCTCAACACATCGTGTTATACTGTTAAACGGCAGTGGTAAATTGTTAAAATATCATTTGAAGATGTCTATATGACATGTTAAATTGTTAAAATAGCTTCTTATTATGTCCAATAACCATGTGAACTTCTTAATAGAACGTGTTATATTGTTAGACAACAGTGGTAAATTGTTAAAATATAATTTGAAGATGTCTGTATGACATGTTAAATTGTTAAAGTAGCTTCTTATCATGTCGAATAACCATGTGAACTTCTTAATATAACGTGTTATATTGTTAGACAACAGTGGTAAATTGTTAAAATATCATTTGAAGATGTCTATATGACATATTAAATTGTTAAAATAGCTTCTTATCATGTCCATTCAGCATGTGAACTTCTTAATAGAACGTGTTATATTGTTAAACAACAATGGCAAATTGTTAAACTATCATTTGAAGATGTCTATACGATATACGACATGTTATAGTGTTAAAACGATATGTTAACTTGTCGACGAGGCATGTTAACTTCTTAATAGACAGTGTTGTTGTTGTTCAAATTTGCATGACGTCATCAATAACGTAAGTTCCTCCCGCGTGCATATTGAACAATTTCCGCCATCTTTGTTCAATATGCACGCAGGAGGAACTTACGTTATTGATGACGTCATACAAATTTGAACAACAACAACACTGTCTATTAAGAAGTTCACATGCCTCGTTGACATGTTAACATATCTTTTTAACACTATAGCATGGTATGTAGACATTTTCAAATGATATTTTAACAATTTACCACTGTTGTTAAACGATATAACACGTTCTGTAAAGAAGTTCACATGGTTATTGGACATGATTAGAAGCTATTTTAACAATTTAACATGTCATGTAGACATCTTCAAATGATATTTTAACAATTTACCACTGTTGTTTAACAATATAACACGTTCTGTTGAGAAGTTCACATGGTTATTGGACATGATAAGAAGCTATTTTGACAATTTAACATGGCTTATAGACATCTTCAAATGATTTTTAACAATTAATCACTGTCGTTTAAGAGTATTACACGTTCTGTTGAGAAGTTCACATGCCCAATGAACATGATAAGAAGCTATTTTAACAATTTAACATGGCATATAGACATGTTCACAAGATACTTGGACAATTTAACAGTGTGACTTGAGAAGTTCGCATGCCCTATCGACAATTTAAGACGTTGTTGTAACAATTTAACATGTCGTATAGACATGTTCAAATGATATTATAACAATTTAACATGACAAGCATCAACAAAAGACAGCTATGGCGTTCCATAAAAAAAGGTGTCAAGTGCGTCTAGTTCAAATCGGTCAGAGAAGAAAAACGTAAACTGTTGTTTTAAGCTCTGTGTTGTTCAAACGGAACACAAAGATTCAAAGTAAGTTCTGCATACTGCTTAAGTAGGAGCTATATTCAACCTAGGGCCTGTTTGTGCAGAAGGTATATATCGAATGTCAATGTAAGAGCTAGGTCTGCATTCGGACCTGGTTTTGCATTCGATATAGGTATATATCGAATTATTGTTTCCGAGGTTTAGTGGTTAAAGCACTTTTCTTCTAATCTGGCGACCCGGGTGAAGGCACTCATTTGTACTCCATATTTCAACAGAACGCAGACTGGCAAATAGAGGCTATGCCCGATGTCAAAAAATGTCGCTCTCAGAGCTGATTTGCATTCGGTCTGCACTAGGTCTGCACTCTGTCTGCATTTGGACCTTGGTGTGCATTAGACATCGGAATAATATTGAATGTCGATCTCAGAGCAGGATCATTATTCATTCATTGGTCTGCATTAGCCTTCGAGATAAATGGAATGTCGATGTCAGGCCTAGTTCTGTATTCAAACTCAGCTCGGTATTCAACGGCCATATATTGCGAATGTCGATGTCAGAGCCTGGTCTGTATTCAAACTTAGCTGGGTATTCAACGGTCTTATATTGCGAATGTCGATCTCAGAACTGGGTCGGTATTCGATAGTAGGTCTGTACTCGCCGTCGGTATACAACGAATGTCGATCTCAGACTCTGTATTCAACCCGAGACCTGCAATCACCGGTCCTATATTCGGAATGTCGATCTCGGAGCTTGATCGACTTTCGACCCTTGGTCTTGATTAGCCGGCTGTATACACCGAATGTCGATGTCATAGCTGGATCTGTATTCCAACTTAGATCTGTATTCACCATCCTTATTTAGCAAAGTTGATCTCATATCTGGACGACCGGTATTCGACCGCAGGTCTGTATTCGACGTCAGTATACATCGAATTTCGATGTCAGAGCTGGCTCTTTATACAAACGCAGTTCAGTATTCACCAACCTTATTTAGCGAATGTCGATCTCAGAGCCGGATCGGTATTCGATCCTAGGTCTGTATTCGATGTCGGTTTACATCGAATGTCGATGTCAGACTTGGATCTGTATTCAAACTCAAATCTGTATTCACCAACCACAATTCGCGAATGTCGATCTCAGAGCTGGGTCGGTATTGGATCCTAGGTCTGTATTCACCGTGGGTATACCTTGAATGTCGATGTCAGACCTGGCTCTGTATTAAAACTCAAATATGTATTCACGCACCTTATATTGCGAATGTCGATCTCAGAGCTGGATCGGTAATCGATCCTAGGTCTGTATTCGCTGTCGGTTCATATCGAATGCCGATGTCAGAGCTGGCCCTGTATTCAAACTCAGATCTGTATTCACCAACCACATTTCGCGAATGTCGATATCAGAGCTGAGTCGGTATTGGATCCTAGGTCAGTATTCGCTGTGGGTATACATCGAATGTCGATGTCAGACCTGGCTCTATATTCAAACTCAGATATGTATTCACGCACCTTATATTGCGAATGTCGATGTCAGAGCTTGATCGGTATTCGATTCTAGGTCTGTATACGCTGTCGGTTCATATCGAATGACGACATAAGAGCTGGCTCTGTATTCAAACTCAGATCTGTATTCACCAACCACATTTCGCGAATGTCGATCTCAGAGCTGGGTCGGTATTGGATCCTAGGTCTGTATTCGCCGTGGGTATACATCGAATGCCGATGTCAGACCTGGCTCTGTATTCAAACTCAGATATGTATTCACGCACCTTATATTGCGAATGTCGATCTCAAAGCTGGGTCGGTATTGGATCCTAGGTCTGTATTCGCCCTCGGTTTACATCGAACGTCGATGTCAGTCCTGGCTCTGTATTCAAACTCAGATATGTATTCACTTACCTTATATTGCGAATGTCGATCTCAGAGCTGGGTCGGTATTCGATCATAGGTCTGTATTCGCCGTGGGTATACATTGAATGTCGCTGTCAGACCTGGGTCTGTATTCAAACTCAGGTTTGTATTCACAGGCCTAATTTTGCGAATGTTGATGTCAGAGCTGGGTCGGTATTCAAACTCAGGTCTGTATTCACAGGCCTTATTTTGCGATTGTCGATCTCAGAGCTGGGTCGGTATTCGATCCTAGGTCGGCATTCGCTGTCGGTTCATATCGAATGCCGATGTCAGAGCTGGCTCTGTATTCAAACTCAGGTCTGTATTCACAGGCCTTATTTTGCGAATGTCGATCTCAGAGCTGGGTCGGTATTCGATTCTAGGTCTGTATACGCTGTCGTTTCATATCGAATGTCGATGTAAGACCTGGCTCTGTATTCAAACTCAGATCTGTATTCACCAACCACATTTTGTGAATGTCGATCTCAGAGCTGGGTCGGTATTCGATTCTAGGTCTGTATTCGTCATCGGTCTATGCATTAAACTATGGATACGTAGCAGTGACGTTTATTGTTAAGGCATTATTACTTGCTTTATTACTTCCCTTTAAAATAAATTTTAAATAATCAATGAAAACTATGGTAAATTTGCAATGTATTTAATTAGAACTCATTTATATTGGTCATTCACTATTAGTTTATAATTAAGAAATAAATAAAACGGTATGTATTGATGTTGCTTTTACAGATTTCATGCATTTAACAACAAATATAAAGCATGTAAAATTTATTGTTTTCTTGGTTTCTGGCTGTCAATAATATTCCATCCCAGCTCGGTATTTTGCGAATGACGAACTCAGAGATGGATCTGTATTCACACTTGGGTCTGTATTCGCCGTCGGTAAATAATGATTGTCGAAGTCATAGTTGGGTCGGTGTTGAATCCGAGGTCTGTATTCGCCGTCGGTTAACATCGAATAACGATGTCAGACCTGGCTCTGTATTCAAACTCATATCTGTATTCGCCCACATTATGTTGTGAATGTCGATCTCAGAGCTGGGTCGGTATTCGATCCTAGGTCTGTATTCGCCGTCGGTATACATCGAATGTCGATGTCAGAGCTAGGTCGGTATTCGATCCTAGGTCTGTATTCGCCGTCGGAACACATTGATTGTCGATGTCAGAGCTGGGTCGGTATTGGATCCTATGTCTGTATTCGCCATAGTTGTACATCGAATGTCGATGTCAGACCTGGCTCTGTATTCAAACTCGGATCTGTATTCACAGGCCTTATTTCGCGAATATCGATCTCAGAGCTGGGTCGGTATTCGGTCCTAGGTCTGTATTCGCCGTAGGTGTACATTGAATGACGATGTCAGACCTGGCTCTGTATTCAAACTCAGATCTGTATTCACAGGCATTATTTTGCCAATGTCGATCTCAGAGCTGGGTCGGTATTCGGTCCTAGGTCTGTATTCGCCGTCGGTGTACATCGAATGACGATGTCAGACCTGGCTCTGTATTCAAACTCAGATCTGTATTCATAGGCATTATTTTGCGAATGTCGATCTCAGAGCTGGGTCGGTATTCGATCCTAGGTCTGTATTCGCCGTCGCTGTACATCGAATGACGATCTCAGAGCTGGGTCGGTATTCGATCCTAGGTCTGTATTCGCCGTCGCTATACATCGAAGGTCGATGTCAGAGCTGGGTCGGTATTCGATCCTATGTCTGTATTCGCCATAGTTGTACATCGAATGTCGATGTCAGACCTGGCTCTGTATTCAAACTCAGATCTGTATTCACAGGCCTTATTTTGCGAATATCGATCTCAGAGCTGGGTCGGTATTCGGTCCTAGGTCTGTATTCGCCGTAGGTGTACATCGAATGACAATGTCAGACCTGGGTCTGTATTCAAACTTAGGTCTGTATTCACAGGCCTTATTTTGCGAATGTCGATCTCAGAGCTGGGTCGGTATTCGGTCCTAGGTCTGTATTCGCCGTAGGTGTACATCGAATGACGATGTCAGACCTGGGTCTGTATTCAAACTTAGGTCTGTATTCACAGGCCTTATTTTGCGAATGTTGATGTCAGAGCTGGGTCGGTATTCGATCCTAGGTCTGTATTCGCCGTCGCTATACATCGAATGTCGATGTCAGAGCTGGGTCGGTATTGGATCCTAGGTCTGTATTCGCCGTCGCTTTACATCGAATGTCGATGTAAGAGCTGGGTCGGTATTCGATCCTATGTCTGTATTCGCCATAGTTGTACATCGAATGTCGATGTCAGACCTGGCTCTGTATTCAAACTCGGATCTGTATTCACAGGCCTTATTTTGCGAATATCGATCTCAGAGCTGGGTCGGTATTCGGTCCTAGGTCTGTATTCGCCGTAGGTGTACATTGAATGACGATGTCAGACCTGGCTCTGTATTCAAACTCAGATCTGTATTCACAGGCATTATTTTGCCAATGTCGATCTCAGAGCTGGGTCGGTATTCGGTCCTATGTCTGTATTCGCCATAGTTGTACATCGAATGTCGATGTCAGACCTGGCTCTGTATTCAAACTCAGATCTGTATTCACAGGCCTTATTTTGCGAATGTCGATCTCAGAGCTGGGTCGGTATTCGGTCCTAGGTCTGTATTCGCCGTAGGTGTACATCGAATGACGATGTCAGACCTGGGTCTGTATTCAAACTTAGGTCTGTATTCACAGGCCTTATTTTGCGAATGTCGATCTCAGAGCTGGGTCGGTATTCGGTCCTAGGTCTGTATTCGCCGTAGGTGTACATCGAATGACGATGTCAGACCTGGGTCTGTATTCAAACTTAGGTCTGTATTCACAGGCCTTATTTTGCGAATGTTGATGTCAGAGCTGGGTCGGTATTCCATTCTAGGTATGTATTCGCCGTCGCTATACATCGAATGTCGATGTCAGAGCTGGGTCGGTATTGGATCCTAGGTCTGTATTCGCCGTCGCTTTACATGGAATGTCGATGTAAGAGCTGGGTCGGTATTCGATCCTATGTCTGTATTCGCCATAGTTGTACATCGAATGTCGATGTCAGACCTGGCTCTGTATTCAAACTTGGATCTGTATTCACAGGCCTTATTTTGCGAATATCGATCTCAGAGCTGGGTCGGTATTCGGTCCTAGGTCTGTATTCGCCGTCGGTGTACATCGAATGACGATGTCAGACCTGGCTCTGTATTCAAACTCATATCTGTATTCATAGGCATTATTTTGCGAATGTCGATCTCAGAGCTGGGTCGGTATTCGGTCCTAGGTCTGTATTCGCCGTCGGTGTACATCGAATGACGATGTCAGACCTGGCTCTGTATTCAAACTCAGATCTGTATTCATAGGCATTATTTTGCGAATGTCGATCTCAGAGCTGGGTCGGTATTCGGTCCTAGGTCTGTATTCGCCGTCGGTGTACATCGAATGACGATGTCAGACCTGGCTCTGTATTCAAACTCAGATCTGTATTCACAGGCCTTTTTTTGCGAATGTCGATCTCAGAGCTGGATCTGTATTGGCCACTAGGTCTGTATTAGCTCACCTTAAATTGCCAATGTCGATTTCAGAGCTGGATCTGTATTAGCACCTAGGTCTGTATTGAATGTCGATCTTCGATTAACGATCTCAGAGCCAACTTCACACACCTTAGTTTTTAGCATTCTATAGAATACGCGAGTTCGAAATGCAGCAATTCAAATTACTTGACAGGGAACTTAATTTTGTTTGTACAAAAATGTATGTTATTTGTATGCTACACATTTTATTTGACTATTATTCGTGAATAACTCACACGAAGAACATAAGACATAATGTCGTAAAACATCGTAATGCCCCGATACATTGCTATTCATGTGCAGTCGAACATATGATCTTGGTATTATTCTTCTAAGCAGTCAATATTGATTAAAATTTCCTGTATTTTATAAATAAAACTGTCAGGTTATTTAAACAGTCACAGAGTATACGGTATTACATCTATTTATGGGCTGTTTGCTTAAAACAGTTGGGCAACACGTGCTCATGTAGCATCACGTATATTATGTAACATATTATTCCATGCTAAGTTGTTTGGTCTTAATGACATCATATAACGCCATCCGGACCGCAGATAATTATGCAACGAGGCGTAGCATAATACCAATAAGACGAGACGCAAGTACGCGTAAGTTCCTTTATGTATAATTAGATTTACGATGCACAAATGTAGTTGTTATCAATAACATTTCATATAAAATCAGAGCGCTGAAAGTCAGCAGTTGTCCGAATGAATACCATTGTGATCACCTCGGCCTGTATGCATTGAAGTATTTACCGGAGACAAACGGAAATGTCCGAGGTTTCACGATTGAAATACAATGTATATGCGTGCCGGAAGTACAAGTCAAATAGTTTTCTGCGGCCAGATAATTTCTAGTTTTTGTCAGCAGTTTGGACGCTGATCGAGTTTATTCCGGTGTATGTTTAAATGGTATTAGTCCAAATAACCCAGATACGTGTAACATCGGATACACCTGTAAAAATGCCGTACGGACCGTTCCGATTGCAATACCGGCTGACCGGTTTACTATTGCAAAGGTGGCGCTGCCTAGCGGCGGTGTAGGAAGAAAAGCGGTTTCTTCAACTAAAGTATAGTCGATTGTAGAAACGTGTGTAAATAACTATAGTTGGTCGATTCTCGAACAAATAAAAAGTATTCATTTAATGCTAACTGATGAGATATGGAGTTCTATCAGTGAAATAAAACCTATATCAGTCACTGTTTATCACCTACAATGTTACTGATATAAGCTCTGCCCCCTCACAGGGACTACTTTAATTTTACCAAAAACTTAACACTAAACCGTCTGTAACGTGTTTATTACTGAACTTAAACATGTCATGCGGGTTATTTATTCTTAGTTAGAACAATTCCTACAAGTTGGTTATTGATTTGACGCAAAATTCTCAAAAAAGTTGTTTTCACCTTTTCACCATAATCAAAGATGACGGATTTTGAATTGAAAAATATGAATGGAATAACATATTCATAAGCAGCCTAACCACAGTGGTAGATTCTAATTTGGCCTAAATAGTACCAGTTTTGACACCAGATAAGCATTAAATAAATAGAATATTTGTTTGTTTTGATTGAATATGGTTAATATCTCATCTTGTAGTGATAAAATTTTAATATTTTTACTCGCGCTACGCGCTCTTGAACTTTGAATATTGAATTTTATCACTACATGATGAGATATAAACCATATTCAATCAAAACAAACAAATATCCTCTATCTATATTACATAAAGCAGTTTAATAGAGTGTCAGGTAAAAATTCCTGTGTCGATGACTTATAGTTCATGTAAACTGCTGACAAACAAGTGTTGTATTTATACCTAACTGTCATAGATCTACATTTATCAAATATCCAGACGTGCATGGACATGTACTTAGTTAGAGAAATAAAGCTCCAGCACGAATAAGATGTAAAGTACAACCTCCTCGACAGAGCAACAACCTTTGATTTCCGGCCATTGTATTACTTCAATGATTAGGAGACTATAAAATTCAACTTGTATGACTTATTGCGCCTCCCAAAAACTGCTAATTTCACCGTCATTTTGTTAACATTTTACTTATATTATCGATCGAATACTACGAGAACCATTCGTTTCTAAACTCTAAGACAGTGCCTGAAGAGCTTACGTCCCAAAAAAGCCATGCACTCATCATTAACAGGCATAAAAGGCAACTCACAACCGACAATTACCAGTGTCAGCGATCACCAGGTATGTAATATATACCTTTAATCAACTGGACGAAAATAACCACTAAACACTCGTGATTCTTGGTGAAATGGACTTTGGAATACAGCCTAATATGAATCTGGGTTATATTTATAACATACAAATCGTACAAAGGGGTTTTCTGGCCCTGTCAAGTCATTAGAATTTCTGCCTTTGTCGTTAGCATAAGTCTCTTATCTCTGCCTCTGCGTTAGCATTAATATTTAACGCTCTGCCTTTGTCGTTATCATTCGAAAAACTGAACTGCCTATTTCGTTAGCATTTGTTTGGTACCTCGTTCAATTTAAACCTCTGTATCTTCACAGAAAATTCACATTTTCCAAAACGGAAACGACAGATATATTGAGGAAGGATTGAAGTTTGTATTCAATATTTTATAATTGTTGAAAACCACGAATTAAGTTGAGAATTCAATGTCAAAGGCGAAAGTTTCGAGCTTTTAGCAAACATCGCGTACCTAAACCCTGTTTACTCGAATAATATGGCATTTGTAGGAACATAAATTGTATATACTTATTGTTCATTCATCGCTTGAACGATATATGTAAGTGATCACTTTCAAAAGCAACGCAAAACACTATAAAATAACAAATACTTACCCCACTGTAGTGGCGTAAAACGCGTGTGTCTCTGCCTTCAACATACATAACTGCCTTACACACAGCGGGTTGTACGGTGTGAATGCAGCCAGGTAACGCGTTGTCAGGAAGCTTTAAAAAGAACTTGACAAGAAACGTACACTATTATTTTCTCAAATATGATAAGGGTAAATAATGTGTTATACATGTACAAAGCTTTGTAGCGTACTTGAGTGTGTGTGTGTTTTGCTATTTGTTATTGCTGAAGATATATAGATATACAATGTATGCATTTAATTTATCCATTGACTTATGCAGATATGTTTTATTATCAATTTTAGAACAGGCAGTAGAAACCGATGAACGATTTGAAAACTGGTTTCTGGATATGGATGAAGACGAAGAGGAAGAAAGTGATAATAAAAAAGTTCACAGGAAGTCAAAATTCAAGAAGTTAGTCAGTGCAGTTAAGCCAAAAAGGAAAGACTCGGGAAAGAGTCATAAGTGCGACCAAGACGACATCGCAGATTTTGAGAAGGAAATAGAAGAAGTTGACGACATTCTGACTCTCTACAGGAAAAAAGGGAATATGGAGAAGTTGAAGAATGCGATGGTAGGAGCGAGACAGAGTAAGAGTGAAAACACACATGAAGATGGTGATGAGACAAATGCAAAATACAGGAAGAACATCCATTCGAAGAACCCTTTGAAAGTAATGAAAGCACTACATGGTGGAAGACACGAGAGACCAATGGAGGTGAGAACGTGTTACATATTTTTGTAAAGTCTTACTGCAGAAAAGAAATATTACAGACATTTCTAGGACAATAATACGCGTCGGTTAATCCTAATTAAAGATATGTTCACAATCATCAAACATCACACAATGTTTCCAATCACTGGCAACTAGTAATTATCACACTGCAATGTAATGTATAGTATTCTTAGTTAATATTGTGTATACATTAAATGATCTTAAAACATAGAATCCGATTGAGCTTATGGTCGTGGTTATCAAATCAAAATGATATATGCATTTATTTTAAATGGCACACGAGATCAAGTAAAAACTCAGTAATCAAATCAAATAGTACATTACTTAAAAACACTGAACAATGTATTTGTATTGTATGGTAAAATGACATCGTTTACTTCAGTCTGCTTCGACATCGACAACAATGGTCATGGGGTTTGATGAAGAAGAAGATATTGGCGATATGCCAGAAATGCCAAAGAAAAAATCAAAGAAGTTTTCAAAACTGAAAAAGTTATTCAAGAAAGGCAAGAAACAAAGAGTGGGCGCTGAATCTGAGAATGATAATGGAGATATCATTGACTTCCAGTTTATTAAGAGCAAACCAGAATTACTTCAGAGAGGAACACATTATTCCAATGAAATCACCGAGGTGGTGGATTTTGATGAGAATGAAGAAGATTTTGGATATGTGCGTTTCATGGAATAGGACTCTCGAAAATTTTGAAACTTACATTTTATATAGAGCCACTTTTAGATATGTTAGTTTTTATAAATTTAGAAAAAATGTATACTGGAAACATACACTGTTATTAAATAATATTTGGAATGGTGAAACAAGTGTTTGTTTTATGTAAAATATCTTGTGTATATAAATTCGTATTCAGAGCTTGGTCTGACCAGTAAATAGCTATATATGTATAGATCGATTAATCAGGTCAGTCACCTGTTTAAATAGCATTGTGTATATATTCGTTTCAACATCTCATATTATTTCTTTTATATCATATGTATTAGTATGTGGCTTAGTGAATAAGGTTAAGTAAGACTGTTTCTTATTTTGAAGCCCCATTTGACCTTGACCTTAACCGTTTCAAACGTTCCTCACAAGTACGACAACTTTTACCTATACTACAGTAACCCTGAATGTCTCAGGAATATTTTGGTATATGACTCAGCTTGTTTTCTTTTTTTGCAATGTTCACTCTACTTTGAGTCAAAATGCTACTCGGCTAAAGTGGCCAGTCACATTCGGTTGTTGTCATGTGATTTCAATGATTGAAAGTACAATCACAGACATGTTAGTTCTATAATCTGAAAAACATAATCTATGTCTAACGTGTATTTGTATAAGTCTGAAACTATCATAAGTTGTAAAGAAACTAAAGATGCAGCACCACCCAGCAACGATTGATATGAGACGAAAGACTCTGAGAGAAAAGAACCTGATTCACGATGTCGTGCAAGCCTAACTATGACGATGTAAAGAAAGAAAGTCAAGAATTACATAATTATGTAAATGTCACCAAGTTCCACATGAGTACAAGTATTTGGAACAGAAACATATTTCATTTGCTCAATAAAAGAAATGTAGGAATACTCTATATGAGCCGCTAAATTGTTTAAGATTGACTAAGAAATTTATAAACATCTTAATAAAAAGTACCAGTCCGCCACGTGGCGTGTTCAGGCAATTTAAAACACCTCAACGAAATCAGGCTGAGTTGCACGCAACACAAACTCATTTTCTACAGCTTAGCTGATCTTTTATCAGCTCATTGATAGTCAATGACAATGACAATGATTTTATTTGATATTGGCCACCGGCCCATAACAAAAATATGAACATATTTACAGAATATACATAGACTAGTACTAGTTCGAAAACAAGCATAATAAACAAGTATGGTAAATTATCATATCATTTCTAAATTATGACAAAATATTCATAAAGAAACAGGCAATATCCGCCTACCTATATTTATATTGGTAAAACGAGTGACGGTATAGTGGAATATAGAATCAGCGTAAGATGGATAAAGCACTACAGCAATCTAAATTTAAATTGCTGATAGTCAAGTTATTGTACACGATTAAACAGCGAAAAAACATATTGATATATTTAAAGGGGGTGTGCGCCGGTGCCACCCACCCTGGTATTACCGGTAGTTGACCCTTAAAACTAAGTAAACTGGTTCGGTCAATGGACAAGGAAGTGTGTCATTGACAAACAATGAATAATACTATTAATATTAACCCAATATTTCAATTCGGGGATTCCCCCTACTGCTTGCCCGATCGGGTAATGAAGTATATAAAGTTATAAGTTATAAGTAGAATATTAACCGCACTTCAACCACGAAATTTTTACAATGAGCTGCATTTAAAGAGTGCATGAAATGTAATATCAAATTTCTTTTCAAATTTTGTCAATCAATATTTTAGAGCATATTATATTAACATTTAATTCATTCGGCGTATTCAAACTTCCTAGTTGAGTATAATGCCCGGTTTATGGATCGGTGATTCTGTTAAAAGAAACCTGTAACGTATAGAATTTCATGCGTCGCGTTTTAGTAGGGTATCTGTCGTAGTCATATTTATAAGTACGTAGTATAACACACTGTTCGTTCCAATCCACACACCTTTAAACAAAGGTTTGTTTACTACCAAACTGTGGAATAATTATTATTCAAGGTAGTTGGTTCGGGATATACACAAGGACAGTTTAGTTAGTCTAGGATTTATATCAATGCGACAGTCATCTGTACGATATGAATTTGGTAAGCTATTACCTTATCTCTCTCTCATATATATAATAATGTTAATATGTATACTATTGTAGTTCAGGTTGTGTTAAAATTTGTTTTAATTTAATATAATTATACTAACGCCAAGAAGAAATGCTACACCTACCTATATGTACTGATACTTAATACGTAAGGATAGTAACTATATAATCTCTTCTCAAAGGCTAAAATACAGAGATGTGCAAACTCATGTGATATTATAGCCATTGAGATGTTCAAAATAGCGAGCGATACAAAAGCATTACGTGCCTAATGTTTTAGTATCGCGTATGTCCTCCATGTCCTCAAACAACTGCTGACAATCTTCGCCTAGTTGATCCACACAAGTATTAAACAGCACGTGCAGCACAATTGCAAGCTCAGTCCTAATACATGAACGTTTCGTAGCTGACGTTAAACCTGACGTAAACGGTGATCATGGACGTCCCATGTTTGTTCCAAAGGAATGCGATCCAGGAAATATGCTGTACAGTCTGACTGACCACAATTACTTTTAACATGAGAAGAAGTCAATTGTGACGTTGTCAAACGGTCACACAGGGACGTTGGCGGATGTAAACGTCTTGGTGTGATGAGGTATAAGGTCTCATGCGGGGCATCTGAGCGAGACCTAGCTGAAAAGCTTCTAGTGGTATTTACGCGTTGAACTAGCTGGCGATAGCGGATCTTGAAACAACCAAACGTCTAACGACGTCAATTTGCAAAATCCCACTTTACAAATTGTTCACTGAAGTTATTTTTAAATTTAAACTCATGAATTGCGTGTAAGATATTTACCGTCATAACACCTTATTACAAGTCAAAAAGTTTCCTGCGGGTGATTACATGCGGCCTTGTGATTTAGTTGTATTGTTTAGGAGGTGGTTTTTTGCAGTTTGGATGCAATTCGAATTTATTCCGGTGTAAGTTTAAATTAATGTTTCTGTCAAAATAATTCCAATACATTATCCTCCAAGTATTTGGTTGTGTTAAATGTATGTGCTGAACGAATGAACAAATTCAAAATAAATAGAAAAAAAATATCATGTATCAATACCATGCTTCTGTTAATCTAGCGATGTGTTCTCTACGGGATGTAGTCCATTGCCCACTATATTTATTACTGACTGGGAATCTTATACAGCTGCAGGCACCTGCTGTTTAAATTCGTGGTCTCGCGTTCAAGGTGAACTTTCGGAATAGTTCTGCTTTCTCTGGTAAATAAACTATTGTAATGCGATAAAGACCGATGTTATCCGCATGGAATAATGGAATTAGTCTGGTTCACGACATTCTTACAAAATGCTTCTTTTTTTGGATATTCTTTTTGAAATCGTAAACCATCGAGAACATGTCACGTGCCCCTCCATGGTCATTTTACTTTTGGCAATCCAATATAACCTGCGGCTCAAGGCCACTGCTATAGAAACTAAAATCAAACAATACGGTTGTTTGAGTACTAATATTGAGTCAATATTAAGACAAACTTATTCTTAAGTAGAGTAACGACCATTTTCAAACGTGCAAAGGATCAGATGATCTTAAAAACTAAATTGCTCCAGGTACCACTTTAAATTTATTCACTTCGTGTCATTGTGTCATTCAATCAATCTGGCAATTATACCTACTGAGCAATTTTAAAATTGTTGTATTATTACTGAAAAAGTTATAATACATTAAGTTGTCATTCTATACACTAGAATATTATAATATTATAACAACTATGGCGGTTTTAAAACATATCGGGTACAATTCAAGTGACGTAATACACACCACTGGGACGGGCTGACTGGTGGACGGACGGACAAAAGCAAATCTATACCCCCACCAACATTTGTTAGGATCATAAAATCAATACCTCAGTCACAACCACACGGTGTCCTTAACAGCGATTCAATCTCATGGGAAAATGATCGAAGTATTCGCCTTACTTGGTAGGTCTTTAAAAAGTTCAATATTTGCATGCATAATCTACTGTCATGAGCACTACAGTCTGGCGTATTTACTTATTCAATTTTGTTATACCCGGCATATTGGTGATTTATACGCGTGCTAGGTCCGTACCATGCCTGAATGAGATTCAATTGTGGCTCAGATTTCCATGAAGGTTTAACTTACGCAAAATATTACAACTACTGTGTACACTATACTTACTTTAAAATAAAATGCTTCTATTTCAAAGCGATAGTGTGGTTGCTTTCGTGGAAAATATATCATATGACAATAATTATTGGCAAACTTGAGATATGCGTTACTAGTGAACATGATAAAAGAGATACTTACGAACCGAATGCACAAACTACGTTAATATGCAGTACAGTGCAGATATTTTGACGCGTTCTTAGACCTTCTTCTTTTAGCATAATTTAACAGCTGATATATTTTGTCTATATCAATAACACAGAGTGAATGTTTTCATAACGAAGACGCTCGATGTTTAATACAAACCTTAAGTACCGATAATGCACAATTTACTGGCGGAAATGTATGTATTCAACGCAAGAACTTTGTAATACATATGTATAAACATGCATACAGGTCTGGAACAGGCCAATCCTCCGTACTGTACAACCTCTATTTGAAAACAAATACGCCTGGAACAAAATGAGTGTGTTGCTTAAGAGAGGTTGTTGCTCATAACGGACCGTAATGAACTGTTTAGTCCAGTCAGGATAAAAATCCAATGACGCAGCGGTCGAGTCCACTATAACGGTGTAAAACCAATTATAAAGGCTTATACTGGCCTAACAACTATAATTCCAATGCTAAACTAACATTCTAATCTTCGCTCTACCTGTTTCGACAATGGTTGCGATTTTTTGCGTACACATAAACTGCAACGTCACTGTCACAATATTCTAACTGGTCTATATATAATTATTGTTAGTATCTATCTGACGACTACGTACATTTGTATTTAGTTAAATCGTCTGTCATTTTATTTGTCGCTGGCAGTCCCTCATTATATTTGGAAATATATAAACCTATTTTCTTTTAGTATTGTTTTGTGATACATACATGTAGATTCGTGAAGAGATACATGATAGTTATACCTCTGAGTTGGCTGGACGAATTTGTTTAGATTTTTTAGTTTAAATAGTAAACGGTTTATTTATTATTTAACCTCTAGCATGGTAAAACCAGAACGTTTCATTTGTACTGTAAATATGATAATAGCTGTTCAAGCGACATTATCTAACACTATTTATACTACATATACCCTATACTTAAATATTTAGTTTACATCAGTACACATTCTCAGATCTAAGGATTCTACTTAAATACAAAATTATAAGGGACGAAACTGTTGACAATTATAAATGTTCATGTTTTCTTGTTATTTCCCCGATAAACTCTGAAACGGAACTTATCAGCAGCGGTCATGAACATTTGTTGAATATTGTAATTATAGTTAGGTAAAAAGACACTGGTATTTGACCAGAAGCACATTTAGGTAGCATACAGCTTTCTGGATCTAGGATCCTTTAAACGGAGGATAAGGGTCCTCTGATTTTAAGTGCTAACTGTGTTTCTCTTCAAAGCAACCACATACTAGTAATACTCTCTTAATTTACAGAAGGTACAGTTCTTTTATTTAGGTCTGTTACTTGTATACAAACCATGTAATATCATAACGTACTTGTTTTGTTTTTAACATTTCAATCGGATAAAAATACAGTGAACATCAATACCCATCCACTTAACATATTCACACATTGGCTTGCTCCCATAGAACACCTAATGAACATCGGAGTATGGCATTGTGGTTTTTCGACACAATTCCTTTACGATTTCCCCCACTATACGAATCGAAAGAATGGTCCCTTGAAATAAAGCAAAATATCATTAATCAACAGGTCATTTGAAAATGTTGGTGTTATAGAATTAATTTCTATTAAATGATAAAGCTGTTGTCCGTCTAAACAATAAAGTATTACAAAGGCGTGAATAGGAAGAATAAGTTTTGCTGCACGAATCAGGTTTGGATGGGTTTAAGATCCGGTTTACAATAACACATGTCACGTGATTTGGTCAGAGTTTGAATTCACTAATGGATCTAAAAATCTGTGTTAAAATCCCGCACTGAAGCAAAGATACTAGAAAATGGCTGCCAATAGAATAACAAAAAAATTTAAAATGCGATATTCGGCAGCTCATAATTTATTTTTTATTTTTTAATGATGTTTAAAAATATTCCAAAAACTAGCGTAGGCCCCTGTCTAGAAAAGAAAAGATAATAATTATTAATTATCAGTCTTCCATGGTTGCACGCAACCAATCTTTTATATGGGGAGGGCTATTTCCTAAATGTTAGGACACAAAAAAGGCATTTTCAGTGCATAAACGATGCTACAAACTGTTTCTTGTGCAACGAACCGCTTCGATAGGTTGCATAGACGTAGGAAAGCGCTCGGTAGCGCCTTTTGGAAACGGCTTGCTCCAGATTCGTAACTTCGTAACCAAACAATTTTTTGTGAAGTTATGCATCACCAAAAAATCCAGTACTAGATAAGCATGTTACAAATAATGTAGGACAACTGACATAGTCCGCTAAAAATATGCTGTGCATTAGTTCATATTACATATTCTCTCATGATTAGCCATTTGTTTAATGAAGAAAAATGTATCATTTTTTGAGAAAAAATCATCCATTTTATGCTTGCCAACATGGCATTCGTACGAAAATCCCTGGAATATTATTTTCTAATATGATAATCTTGTTTTCGTATCCAGTGTCTCATATGTGTGTGGATAATATTAATTTGATAATATAAATCGAATTGGCATACACCTAAAACCAATTCGAGGTCAGGGTCAATGCCATTTCAAGGTCAATGTGAGAAAATAGCTAAAAAATGATATTTTCCCTATTTTTCTTATTCTGACATATGTTTTAAATTTTGTTTGGTTATTAAAGTGATAAATGTTTTGGTAAGAACATATCCTCCTCTCATTATAAGTTATTTATTTAATACTGCACAATACTACGCAACTCGCTAAGGAGACGACCGTCGTCTTTGTTTCATGAACATTCTTTTTTGTACACAGCTGGTACATGGAAATATTCCAGTTCAAACATTCACTATACAAATTGTGTATTTCAGGGTAAAACACAACGAGATGTGATCAGAGAGCATAACCTGGTAAGTACCATAAATACTCGCATATAACCACACACGGACAATAGACCGGCAAGTTGGGATTTTTGCATAGACCGTCAGGTCGTTTGCAGCGAAAAAAATCGTCTAAATTTAAAACTTCTGTAAATCTATTCATCAGATGTTGATAAAAATTTCCATAGAGCCATAATTACATTCTACCTACTCCCTTTTCAAATTTCATAATTTTCAATTAATTATTTAAACAAGTTTATTCCGTTTATTGTTAATTGATATTACATGCATTTTGACACTTTAACGCAGGGAGGTAATCTGGTATTCCATTTATGTTTTACTGTAATTTTTTTAACTGTTATAATCCGTGATCAACGAGATTGACATTGCTGTGATGAGGCCCGTATAAGTCGATTTGTTACGGTAAGTCGCTTGGGTGTATACAGATAATGTATAATAATATCACAAAAAAGCAGTGAAAACCAAGTCCTTAATTACTAAGCCACATAAGCTATGTATATTCTCATAAATGTACATATTATATAATAATGTTAAATTAAGAACTTATTAAAAGCATTGTAGATCTAATGTTTAAGTACACAATGACATGTAGTCTTATGACTGAACCAGTCCTAAATAATTGAGTTACTAGTCTAGTATATACATCTACCCAAACATTTAGAAATGGTATGAAATCGACCTTCACGCGTTTGAAGAATGCCTAATATTAAGCAGTCAAAATCATTTAAAGACACTGTAAAATCCGTATATTTATAGCTCGAGAAGGAGGCTGCAAGACGCAAGCCATTTTTACGTTTAGACCCGAAAATATGATGCACAAAAACAGTACAGATGCACAGACGGGCCTCGTATATGCTATATTAAATAGGTTACAAACACGTAAATCTACCGTTAGACGTGTCACGTGACCATAAAATTGGCTGTCGCGTGTATCGAGTCTTCTAACACGAAGTTTCATTGTAAACTACATATATTTTACATAGAACTTATGAACAAAACTTTTATCACACATGCCCGATGCTGCTTTAATCTAATTGTATATTAGGTAGATACATTTCATTCACTCTTGCAAAATCTCATACTTGTAGGTGCAGTAAATACTGAGAAATCTTCATTTTAGACGATATATTTCGCCGCAAACGGACTATATAAATGATATATCCAACAACACACATGTAATAACCCTTGACTGGTTACTTTAGATCTTCTTCTTCAAATTTAGTGACTACAATCAATCTACTGATTTTTCTGGCAAACCGGTAGTGCGCAATATAACGATTAAAATTGTTCAAATAACACAGCGAAAACTTTAAAAACACCTTTTACAGGTGCAGAGTCTATATTTAGTTGGCTAACCGAATCTTGAAGCAATCAAGACTCGGAACACTTGTTGTGGTCGGTGGTAAGGGGTTCCAATTTCTGATGATTCTTGGGTAGAAGGACATCATTCGAGCCTCCGATTTGACTGTACTTACGACCATGAAAAATCCAACCGACACTGTCAAGCGACATCATTTATATATAGCCATAGTTTACTTGTGTTATTGTTCAATTGTTTTATTGTTAAGGATCTCATGGAAGATTGCCATTTGAATATAATTGTCAAATGAGTTTCCTCGTAAAATAAAGTCTTTATTATTATTATTATTATTATTATTATTATAGTCAGTTTAAAATAAATGTCTGGTGTTTTTATCCACGCAGTTAACGTAACATTCCCTATTTACATAACTTCTCAGTATTTTTAACCGCCAACCTGAATGAATTTGCAGTATTTATCTCTTTTTATTGATCCAGGAAGCGGAGAGGTCGGCATTCAGTCTATACTCACAACCGTCAACGGTAAGTCTGAATGCTGTTCTTTAATATGATATAATATTGTATAAATTAATCATTTTCTAATACATTTGTATATAGTTCCATCCATGTTTTCATCCATGTGCTATGATATTCACTCACAACATTTGTATATACCTAACAAGTTGTCACTTTAAAACCTAAAATAGTTCATGTTAGAAATTGAATCATGACGAGCATAGCCTTTATTGCCAGTCAGCTTTCTGCTGATATATGGAGTGCCTCCACTCGTATTTGAATCCGGATCACCAGATTAGACGGCAAGCGCGCTAACCACTGAGCTATGGAGGCTCATCCGTGAAATACGGTAGTGTAATTATTTTATACCGCGTGTACACTGACATGTCTATGTAAACTTTGTTCATTGTTTCAGAGTCACGATGAAACTGAAGCCAAGCAACCATATCAGGTAATGCTGAAATTCCATTGTTGTTAAAGGCAACGGTAGTTTTCTCTTTATACATAGTAGTCTCCAACTAAACAGTCGCGTATTCACCGGCCAACTTAACACATTGCATTCGCTTTGATGCAACAAAGACAGACGTATGTTAGTTGGAGAGGGACGTATTTCAATCTGAATGTAGAGTAAAATATTCACATTTACTTTTCGTTTCAGAATGGTTGGTTAATGTGCAGACTAAAATGTATTAACACGATCATTGATATTCACTCCGATAAACATTTTTTTTTTATATTTTTATAATTAATAACTTAAGTAGGCCTAAGACTACATGTAGATATATGCTAATAAGAAGTGTGTTGTATATATATTATGTTTATATATAGGATGGCATGGAGACCTTTGGTATGAGTGATCCTGGGACAGTCAGACGCAGAAAGGTTTGTACTATATACTAGTATGATACGTATTCAAAATATAAATATTATAAACAGTCGTCAATATGTGTCATCCCCGTGTTTCGGACAGGATTATACTTTCTTCATACCCTTTCTAATACATATTAACATATGAAAACTACCCTTCAATACGATGTAGATTTTCCTCCACATGTGGAGAAGTTGCTGGTTTCTTGTGGAAGGGCAGGTGAGTACTTGTTAGGATACAGTCTAGAAAAACTGGTTAGATGAGTCGGTCACCGTATATTTTATTATTTTAAAATTGTAATGAACCGGCCTTAAACCATGGTCAGAATATATGTAAGTACATGTACATGTAGTTAACGTTACATTGTCTGTCCCCAGGTACCACTCTGGCCAAAGCTTATTGCTTTCTTCATCGGTATTGTGGTATTAATTGGTGCATTGGTAGCAGCCATTTGGTTCGGCAGGAATGACAGTGGCTCTCCAGGTATTCATATTAATTCTTATTTTCTAAAATACCACACCAAGAACAAAATACGTGTTCATGTTTTATTAACAAGAATATTGTATACATGTTGTAGATACTTAAGTAATAGTTAGAACATAAGTTAAGTAAAGTTTTAACGATTAAAAAGGGCGGAGCGAGCGAAGCGATTTTTATAATTGTAGTTGTTATTGTTCTTGTTTTACAGACACGGGTGTCATCATTCCACGTCCTGAAGTAATAGGTATGTTCAAAACTTTACACATTCTTTGAATTTACATAATTCTGTTTTGACGTTTTGTTCGATGGGTCATATTATATAGAGGATCTTGTATGAGTGCTCATTACATACGAGTTTTATTAAACGAGTGGACAAAATAATATGACACGAGGCTTTGCCGAGTGTCATGTTGTTTTTGTCGACGAGTTTAATAAAACTTGTATGTAATGAGCACGAATGTAAGATTCTATTTATCACATAACCTAAGAGAACGCTCATTATCGTTCAAAATGATGGTGCACGCTGCATAGGTTTCAGACAAAATTAAGCGGTACAATGAGCGTGACGTCATGGCGACGTTGGTATTATCCTGACGTCATAAGCGAATCAAGGCATGGATTGGCTTACGTCGCGTCAGCCTAATTTACATATTTATTGCACACTCTGGGAGTGCCGAACGATATTTACGGCACGGCTTTACGGCACTGCTGGACCGCGGGTTATGTGATAAAAGTAATATTTGTAACAACAATCATTTGTTGGAAATAATTATCAACTAGTTCTACCTGACACGTCTACGAGCATCAGACAACGTAAATAAAACATTGCTATAGGGGGTGACATATTACCGTCGCACAGACTAATAACATCTTCTTTAAGATAGTTAAACATAACTTATTTAAATTACATAAAGTGTCATAGATAGCTAAATATATATGCTTCACTTGAAACCTAAAATGATATATCCATGCCTAATGGCCTTATTATTACCATGGGTCATACATGGATGTTAAATCTCTTCACAGCTGCATGTCCGGATGTAGTGTTTGGTCTTGGTGACGAATTAGAATTTAGATGTAACAAAAAACCTAATGGAACTGTAAAAGCGGAGTTTGTCAACAAAATTTTGGTTGTAAGTATACATGTATATGGGTAGTCTATCTTATGTGACTTTGACATTTTTTATGTTTAGAACGGAATATTATTATACTTCTATACATTGAAGATCCTTTGAGACGCTTCTAAAATTGCGGCACATGTACAAATGGATACATTATTGTAAGAAACATACGTTTATATTCTGTATTAATACTCGTGCAGTTGGAATATTCGTTTGAAGCATTCAGATAAGATTTGAAGGGGATTCTCAACTAATATTTTTGTTGGCATTATTTGGCGGTAACATTATTAAAATTTTGGTTTAGACATTCTCACTTCTAATATTGTTAATTTTCCATTTAAAAAGTGTATATTTTGTTTTTCATGTATGTATATATGTTATTTTGTTATAGTGATGAGCTGTATATGCTTAAGCTAAATAAACTGTTTGTTCTGTTCTGCTCTGGTATCGAAGGGTGTACATGTGCATTGTTCACAAATAACAACAACAAAGGCGTTGTTTGAAGAAGGTTGAAGTGTTTTACAATTTTCAAAAATCCCATTTCTGTCCATCTGATTACGAAGTTGCTCATTGAATGACGTATGTGTTCACTGTGAACGTTTGTTATCTTACAGACCGAAGACGAACCGACGTTTGAGTGTACACAAGTGTTTGAAACCATAGTTGTTTGTACATACAGTGAGGACGTGTCGTGTTCCACACATGGAAAGATTCGTGTGACATTCTATGACAGTTATACTAAAAACGATCAAAAAGTTGAATCGACTGAAACACTGGAAGTGACCATTATAAGTAGGTGCATGTCTGAAGATGTTCATTGTTTCATTTCTACATGTTTTATAATATCTGATAATCTGATCAATAAATGCAATGTTTATAGTCTAATGGAAGCAACTCCTGTAAAGTTAGTATTTTGTCTTCCATACATTGTACTTAAATGTGATTTTTGGCATACTATTTCAGCAGATATATTAACATTCTGTCACCTGTGAAAACACCCTAACACCTTGTATTTACTGAACGATCGGAAACAATTTTTCTGAGGGATAGTGGGGCTTTATGTCCAACTCGATAAAATGAGTTTTTAAAGGGCACGCGAAATCTTTTACTATTATATATGTACACGTATAGACCTTTCTTTCAGACCCAGATCCCGTGACGTATATGGAACCCGAATACGATGATAATGGTGAGGTTGAAGAATATAATCTAACATGTACGATTGAGAGTGTGTGTACTAGTTATGAGATGGTATTCTTGGTCACCCATCCCGATGGAAATCGTACAATTACAGGTTGGTACGCAAACCCTTCGCTGATTGGTCATTTTAAATTTGACACCTGGGGTAGTATTCAATATTGATCTAATTTAATTGGAGAATAAGGATAGCCAATCATAAGGCCTGTTACTGACCAAGAGTTTAATATGGTGCGATTGGTTGTCCTTATCCTTAAGTCAAGTAAGATCAATATTGAATACCACCCCTGCTCATATTTGTCCAAATATATTGATCTATGTAGTGAAATATCATTAAGTGGGTGTTGGGCGTTATGCCGTGTGATCGTGGTCTGTGTTGTTTCTGCCTTCCCTGTCCGTTTTTTTCATTATTTTTTGTACAAAAAGGAGTTAAACAGTTAAGTGCATACATGTATTCAAGGTCAATGTTAGAGGTCAAATATAATTGCACCCTGAATATACTTATCGAATTATGACTTCAACTTATAATTAAAATGATTGTCCACCGCACAAGACCCGGCTCCCTACATGAAAGGCCAAGCCCATGCTAAGGTCAAATTCTACACCGTTTTCTTATTATTTCAGAAACTAAGAATTGTGCCACGTCGTACGATCCTACAACAGGTTATGAGACTATGTGTCAGGCAACAATCTCAGCAGATGATATGCTTCAATACGGACAAGGTGATGGACTTTATTGTGACCTGCAGGGCGGTGATACAGAGGACTACTATGAAGAGTTTGTGTTCCCGATGTGTAGCGACTATAATTATAATAACCCAGGTTTGTATTAACAACGCAATCTTTTTTTACGTGGGTGCCAGTTACATTTTCATTGACTGATTACGTGGTTGAACTCGACCACGAAATATAGTCCCAACGAATAGTTGATCTCAAAATACAGAAGAAGAGGTTCCCCTACCATGTTTTGGAATCCACGAACGTACACACCCCTAAGGTGTGTCTAGACGGTACATCTTGGTGTATACATCTTGACATATAAGTCAAAATGTACCGTGTAGTTACGAGTAGTATACTTCTACCACACATCAGCGGGAGATGTACGACACATTCATTCTACCACACATCAGCGGGAGACGTACGACACATTCATTCTAACACACATCACCGGGAGATGTACGACACATTCCTTCTAACACACATCAGCGGGAGATGTACGACACATTCCTTCAAAACACATCAGCGGGAGATGTACGACACATCCCTTCTAACACACATCAGCGGGAGATGTACGACACATTCCTTCTAACACACATCAGCGGGCGATGTACGACACATTCCCTCTAACACACATCAGCGGGAGATGTACGACACATTCCTTCTACCACACATCACCGGGAGATGTACGACACATTCCTTCTAACACACATCAGCGGGAGATGTACGACACATTCCTTCTAACACACATCAGCAGGAGATGTACGACACATTCATTGTATAGTATTCTATTTTCGGCAATAATGATACAAATCATCAATACACACATCCCTAACAATGTCTGTTTTAATCGATTCAATTGTTTACCAGTGTTTGGATAGAAATTACGTGTAATTTATATGTCATGATTTACCGTGTAGATATAGGGCGTTCACACTGGGGCCCTGCTTCTACTACGATCTAAAATTGGTCCAAATCGGGACAAATCGTGGGACAGTCGTGGTCAATCGGGAGAGGGTCTTCATGAACGTGGTAGAGTCGTGATGGAATCGCGTAGGTCGGGGTGCTCCCCGACCTTACTACGCTTATTTTGAACATGTTCAAAACAAGCGTAGCGGGATCGTGGCTAAAACAAATCGGTGTAAGAACGTAGTAAGATCGTATTAAGATCGGCATAATCGTAAAACATCGGGGAAGCATCTTGGTGGGATCGGCATGGTCGTAATGACATCGTAGTACCATCGGCATCAAATTTACCTGTGTTTTCTATTGAAAAACGTACAAAATCGCGTAATAATACTTGTATAGTATTTTCCAGTATAGGATAGTCATTTTCCATGACACCAGTTGGACAAAGATCAAAGCAAATTATTATGTGGAAAACATAAGTTTTTAACCAAAACTGGCCGAGATATTAGGAAAGTACATGAACATTTCTCTCATGTACGCATATAACGGTTTGTAGAAAAAGTTGTTCATTGTATAATATAAAACATCATCCAATGGAATCAATGCCTCTTTCAGGCAATGAGTGATGTGAAGAAAATGCTCCAAACTCATGATTAGTGTAAGCATAATACCAAATGGTACTATGATCATGTCAAGATCGTAGTATTGTCGGCATGAGCGGCGTAACATCGTGCTACAGTCTTTGAGGTCTGCCTACCAACGTAGTAGGGTCTTGCAGATCGTTGCGACATCGTAGTAGAAACGGTTCATGATCGGCATTGATCGCGATGGAAAGCGTAGAAGCATCGTATCGGAAACGCGGTGATCGTAGCGAAATCGTAGCAAGCGCGTCGATCAGACGTTCCGGTGAAGGTATTTATCAATTTTCTTGGTTTTGACGCCGATCTCCTCCCGATTTATACTTTTTTGTCAGGTCGGGGCAGATCGGCATGATCGGCATGATCGGCATGATCGTAGCCCAGTGTGAACGGGGTCTATTAGCCAAGATGTACCGTGATCTTGTGAAGTGTACATCGGCGACTTAGTCACTTAGACTAGATTTACCGTCTAGATGCGCCTTTAGTGACACTTTACAATTACACAGGCAAATGGCCGCCCACGAAAACATATACTTGTACATTATTCCTTTAAAATATGTGGCGAGTTATTTTCAATACTCCACTATGGATACATGCATGTACATACCTCTCATCTCAGCAGTTACATGTTCATCCCATTCCGTATAAAAGTAACCGTATACACCACGAACAAATTATTCCTACCATGTTAGATTTTTAAAGTTTTGACTAAAATTTATGTAACAGTATACCTCCGCACAAATTAATGCAAACATTTTGCATATTATGTATTGCTGCTAGTTGCAGTTTCTTTATGTGTTAGATATGTGAAGTCAAATAAATTGCCATGGTTTGAATCGATTTACAAATGTAATAAATGTCATCAACAGACTGTGTTTTATATGACTTAATAGCGAGAAAAAAACACCTTTTGTTTTCAGTTTGCACAAACGCTTCGACTCTATTCGACTGTGATGACGTCAGCAGCAGCATCGGTGATTGTGGGCTGATGCAGACATGTTTCGGGTCCAGATTTGTACAGCTTGGTAATAACTGCACACTGGAGTGGTGTAGAAATAACGATACACGAGCCATTGATGATAGTGGAGAAATCCCGTTTGAGGAGCTACTTTGTATCAGCTGAGGAATTATGGTGTAATACTTGACGAACTACTTTGTATCAGCTGAGGAATTAAGGTGTAATGCATGGGAACTACATTTTTAAGAACTACTTTTTATTGCACGTAGGAACTACTTTGTATCAGCCAATGAATGAAATAAATACCATTTGGGATAATACTTTTTAATAGCTGAGAACTACTTTGTTTCAGCTGATGGAGGAACTACTTTTTATCAGCTGAAGAACTCGTATAGTGTACACATAACACTATCCCTTGTACGAGTTCTCTCCCTTACTTTACTCCAAGTAATCATAATGTCAGTGTCTCTTTCATTCGTTTGAAGGCTACTTTGTTTGACAGACAACCGAAAAGCTTTAATGACTCACAAGTGTAGTTTCCTTCGTGAACTTGTAACGTAAAGAGATCAGTTTTGCATGAGAGTGTGTATGTATACATTACGTTTGAATCTACACCGTCTGTGGTGTCTGTTTTGTGCAAAATATCGCGATACGGCAATACATTTGTGTTTTCTCATCTGTCACAAATTTACCTTCATCAACGATGATGTTTTGCCCTGTCTCGAAGTTTAGCGTGTACACAAGATAATGAATGACGACTGCATGTATATTGTTTTCCACGCATTTTATACATAAAATGCATGAGCGTCCATTTTGTGACCTTTTTCGTGATTTGAACCAGACACATGTGTGCTTTGTTAAATATTCAATTGTTCCTCTGGTAGCCGTTTATATTTACTAAGCAAAAGTACCAACTAGTTTTGAAATTTCGCCGTGTATTTATGTTTTAGTTTTGTTCTGAAATATGAATTATGATAATTGTTGAGTACAGTGTATGTTTTTGTTAAACACAACTGACTTGTCGAGTTAATTTCAACCATAATTATATAATGAGATATATATTGATTTTTTTCAAAAGTTTTAATTGATTTCGACTGCTTCTGTTACAATCAACAACATATAAGAAAACCGAGTGTGCTTAGTGAGAACTTTTGTACAATATATACATGTATGTGATAGCGGTGACGGTAACTTGACTTACGGCTCTGTGTCGTTTTTTTTCAACATTTTCAGTCATGTAGGGCATCAACTAACTATTGACTAACCAAAACAATAGTCCCGTAATTAATTATTTACAAGTAACCGACTGGCAACGTATTTCCCCAGGGGACGATATGGCATCAGCTAATGTCACAAAAGTCAAGACCTTTCAACTACAGGAACTATCCAGAAGTGGTATTCAATATTGATCTTACTTGACTTAAGGCTAAGGACAACCAATCAGATCACGCAATATTAAACTCTTAGTCAGTAACAGTCGATATGATTGGCTATCCTTATTCTCCAATCAAATAAGATCAGTATTTAATACCACCCCTGACCCAGCCGGATGAGGATGTTACAATCTACTAAGAAGATAATAACGAGAATGTCAAACAAATCACAGGAACTTGCATAACTGAATAATTTGAAAAAAAATGAAAAATATATTTTAATAGTACAGTAGGTCTAGTGAAAATTGTTGTTTTTTTTTCAATTTTTTCATTTTTTTTTCAAATTATAAATGCAAGTTCCTGTGAACAAACTAATGACGTGAATATACTTTGGTATGCTTTGACTTTCTGTGAGTTCTACATGTATTGTGTGAACATGACTTGGTATATGTTGTATTATAAACCTCCCATGTATGTGTAAAACTCTCTCTTATATACAAACATGAGAAGACCTGTCATTGATCAAATCAACTAACATTTTGTTTAAGTGTTATAGCATAATATATAATTCAAATTGTGTATAAAATGTAAATATATGATTAAATCATTAAAATAAATAATAAAAAACAGTACTAGTACATGTATGTTGTAACGGTTTGTAACTTGCAGTTGCTTGTCGTTTTTCAACCAACTTTATGTGGACATTTCGCTTTAAATGTGTATATACATTTATACGGCATGTAAAATTATTTTAGGCATATTTACGATTGCTTGGTTTCATCTCAATTGATGTATTCCCATTTATTTTCTTATAAAAAGCCGCACATAGAGCAAAACTCGCTAGAATCTATAAATAGACCGACGAAAGCAAGTCAAAAATAACAATGACAACCACCAAAATAAACAAAACAAAACACAAAGGCACAGTGACAAAACTAACCCGACAACCTACACCGACAGCCTGTCGCATCAGTCAGTCTAGTCATGCTACCAATTTTCAATAAAAATAAAAAACAAATGTTTGGTGCGTATTTTGTTGTCGATGAGTTCTCGTATATTAGACATATCGACGACGATATTGTAAATAGTTACACAATGGTGGTTGTTAATATCATTTCACCTATATACACATAAAGGAAACGAAGGTGTGCATGAATTACCGTTAAAGCACAGCGACGGCAAATAACACATTTAGCGTTCTGAGGAAGAAAGAAGTGCGATTGCTACCATGCCTTGCGGTGTTGTCAAATGAATACTATTAGGATATGTTAGAATCGAAATAATGAATATGTACCTGTGTTTTATCGTAGAATAAAGCACGATCACTTGTTCGGATGCGTACATTAAATTACTCATGATACACGTTCGTGATTTAATTACTACGCATCCGAACACCTGACCGTGCTTTATTCTACGATAAAACACAGCAAATATCCATTATTTCTCAAACAAAGAGGTGTGTGTATGTTTGTGTGTGTTTGAAACATAGTTTACGTATCGGGCAAAATGTCAATATAACACAACAGTACTGTCTTTATGTAAATGATGACATTATTAACATTAAATTCACATCTATATCATACTCGATATTCATCACTATCGTTTTTTTTACTGTGAAATTAGATATATTCCTGTGCATAAAACTTTTATATCTAAAATGTAAGTTCGTGGATTTTGAAGTCCACAAGAAAAACGTTAATGAAATAATTTAATTATGTTGGATGGATTTTATTTTCTTAGTAGAATTCATCATAATGTGTTGTCCGGATGCACTGACAATTCAACGCCACACTTAAACGACCGTATCGCCTAGCATCCATACAGGAGACCGAAACAGAACGTATCATCCGTATCGCCTAGCAACCCATACAGGAGACCGAAACAGAACGTATCATCCGTATCACCTAGCAACCCATGCAGGAGACAGAAACAGGACGTATCATCCGTATCACCTAGCAACCCATACAGGAGACCGAAACAGAACGTATCATCCGTATCGCCTAGCAACCCATACAGGAGACCGAAACAGAACGTATCATCCGTATCACCTAGCAACCCATATAGGAGACCGAAACAGAACGTATCATCCGTATCACCTAGCAACCCATACAGGAGACCGAAACAGAACGTATCATCCGTATCACCTAGCAACCCATATAGGAGACCGAAACAGAACGTATCATCCGTATCACCTAGCAACCCATATAGGAGACCGAAACAGAACGTATCATCCGTATCACCTAGCAACCCATATAGGAGACCGAAACAGAACGTATCATCCGTATCACCTAGCAACCCATACAGGAGACCGAAACAGAACGTATCATCCGTATCACCTAGCAACCCATACAGGAGACAGAAACAGAACGTATCATCCGTATCACCTAGCAACCCATATAGGAGACCGAAACAGAACGTATCATCCGTATCGCCTAGCAACCCATACAGGAGACCGAAACAGAACGTATCATCCGTATCACCTAGCAACCCATACAGGAGACCGAAACAGAACGTATCATCCGTATCGCCTAGCAACCCATACAGGAGACCGAAACAGAACGTATCATCCGTATCGCCTAGCAACCCATACAGGAGACCGAAACAGAACGTATCATCCGTATCGCCTAGCAACCCATACAGGAGACCGAAACAGAACGTATCATCCGTATCACCTAGCAACCCATACAGGAGACAGAAACAGAACGTATCATCCGTATCACCCCCACCAAACAGTAACTTCCAGCAGACCACTGAACCTAGACTGGTGCCACGTGTCTCATAGTAGGACACGTGGTACCAGTCTAACTGATACCCACAATGAATGACCTACTAGTTACATGGCTTCTGAAAGTAGCATACGTATTGCCATAGAGGGTGGTAATTGCAGATGATAATATTACCTGTGGAAAGATTTCCACAGGTAGTAGCGTGAACCTGGCACGTATATCTGCAGTCTGCACTCAGATCTGCAAATGAAATCTTTTGCAGACGCACTCAGGTCTTCAAATGTAGTATTTTGCAGACCTAGGTCTGCAGTCTGCACTCAGGTCTGCAAATGAAATATTTTGCAGACCCAGGTCTGCAGTCTGTACTCAGGTCTGCACATGACAGGTCTGCAGTCTGCACTCAGGTCTGCAAATGAAATATTTTGCAGACCCAGGTCTGCAGTCTGCACTCAGGTCTGCAAATGAAATATTTTGAAGACCCAGGTCTGCAGTCTGCACGCAGGTCTGCAAATGAATTATTTTGCAGACCTAGGTCTGCAGTCTGCACGCAGGTCTGAGTGCAGACTGCAGACCTAGGTCTGCAAAATACTACATTTTCAGACCTGAGTGCAGACTGCAGACCTAGGTCTGCAAAATATTTCATTTGCAGATCTGAGTGCAGACTGCAGATGTACGTGCCAAGTTCACGCTACTGTGGAAGTATAAGCATGTAGTTATTAGTCTTGTCTCTTGGCGGCTTTACAAATATGGACTGATAAATTGAAAGAGCCACCAAATGTTTTATATATGTTTCCTATCAGCTGATGGTTTGTATAGTGTTTCGATGCTCCAATGTTTCTCGGTATATCGTTTCTACAACCTTGTTTTCTTGTTATATGTTGAAATCAGGTGGCATATCTGATAAAATGGATTCATAAATGCTATACATGTATGTGTTCTGGCATGGTTTTTATTTTTTCACACTGGCTTACTGGCACAAGAGAGTCACAGTTGTATCATAGTCTTCCTCACGTAAACTCATTGTAGCAATGTTTCACAAAACGATGATTAATGACACAGTTCCTGTATCTGAGACAATGTCAAATCGTTTCCATACATAACGGACGTCAACTGTACAATAAAACTACATATAAATGTATAAGCAGTAGACGGAAGGTTCGAATCCTGACGGAAGCTGGGTTAGAACTGATGCGGCCGGTCGGTGGGCCGCCAGCTAGTTCAAAAATGGTTCCGTAGGCTCATATCTGCCAGGCGCCCGACAATAAGAGAAGGGATTCGGGAGGTACTGTTTGCACGATAGGTGTCTGATAAGTCAAATTGGCTGACCCTTTCAATAGGATTGACACTTTTATAAACAAAACTTTTACATTTACCTTTTTATAAGATAATTGCATTGTCAAGGGCTCCATCAACAGAGCTAGACTGGTGGAGTTATCGCAATACCATACAGACACTTAAACATCATAATGACAAACCTTAGACTGGTTTTCAAATATTATGAACAATTTATTTTCGCACCAGAGGTAACATATATGTATAAGACAAAGTATAATAAAAACATCAAGACAAAAGAAGAATACGATGCTAGTCAAAAATAAAGTTTCCGCTCTATATATGGACTCACAAATCACTACTGACGTCCTCGTAATACGCCTTACCATAAGCCGGAAGGTGTCACTTTTACTGTCATAAATGAAACGCTACGATGGTTCATTCGAACAAATAAATATACATTAAGGTGAAATGAAAGGTTATGCTAGACATATATAAAACATCCAATGCGGCCAAATACCAGGGTTCCATTACAAATGCAATTCAGATACCTCTCGTTGAAATAAATATAGTGGACAAGTGGAAAGCGCTACGAAACGCTTTTCTGAATAAACGGATTCATGGTCACTGCACTGTTGAACGGAAATTAATTTCCACATTGTATGGTAAACATGAACAACAATTACCATCAATTTATATACAATAGTTAAATGCAAAACATTGTTATCAACGTCAAAATGGCTCAATGGTATGGAGCAGTCGTCATCCAGTGATGACGTCATAAGCCTGGACTTGTACAATAATACGTAACATGGCCGAGCAATAAACAAAACACATACAACAGCAATCGAACTAGACTGTATAAAATAACAAAACGTAAGTATATTTTAAAAGTCACAGATAAGCTTATAGACCCGAAAAAAGTAATAAGTAAGTCATGCGTAGAAACTTGTAATTGTGCAAATGACGAAATATCCGCCATTTTAAAACGGAAGTTCATTCAAACATTGCTGGATGACGTTATCACTTAATACTGAAAAAGCGGAAGTTGGGCACATATTCTTCTCTGTTCAAAAGTTTCTTTGGAATGACTTCATAATCGAACAGATTAGCATCAATACTTAAATCATCTTTGAGTTGCATCAGAAGATCGTGAGGTAGAGTCGAGTAGGCTTCCATGAACGCTTCTTGTCGATTAGATTTACGTGATGACGTAGGGCCTGACTGCGCATGCGCCTGGAGCAACGCTTGTTTATATTCATTAATATTGATTTCTCTAGATGTTTCGCCAGCAAACGGGAAGGGTATTTCCTTGCTTATAATTCCTCTGATTTGTAACTTCCGGTAGGCACGATACAGGGCCTCATGCATCGACATGCAATGTGTAATCGCTTTATGCATGGAAAACACATAATCTGCTGCATCAACGATAGCATCTCGTTCTGTTTCTTTCTCAAAGTTATCGAATTGAACTTTTTCATCTAGTTTTAGTTCCTTCAGCAAAAAGAGAGTATCTTCTTCAAATGTTTCTAATTTTCCAATGTAGTCATAGTCTATTTCACAAGGACGACAGTGCTCGAAATTAGGAACAAAATGAGCGTCTCGGCGCATGTTGTTATGCTGTGAATGAATGAAATAACGGACGAATTCTTCAAATGTGACATCATGACCACATCGTTTGCCTTCCACTGTTGCGTTTGGTCTGAATTGCTGCACAATGAAGGTACCAATAAAGTTCCAGTACGCGGCATTGGGGGCAAACAGTTTATCAACATACCCGGACAGAAGTCGTTCATACGGCTCCCGAACGAACATGAATTTCGTGGAATGTTTTAACAAGTAATGAATACGGTCAAAGGTCATTCCTTTTGCCGTAAGGTAGCCTTCGTACGCACGAATTCCCTGAATTTGAAACGGGTCACTCACGTTTTTGAATCCATTGATGATCTGGAATACCCTTTTCCAAAAGGTACATCCGATCTTTTCGATTGCGCAGTAGACAAGTTTACTCTTTTTGTCAATAGTAAGATGTTCTTTAACCGCATTTTCAGAATTCTGTATTTCAAAATATCCCTGCATTCTGTCACATTGTTCCTGTAAATGTTGACGTCGCATGGAAAACCTTTCCCGTACACCACCCGAGTCTTGGTTGAGTAAGGATGCTTTCTTCTATAAAATGGAAAAATGTAAGATTATAACCCATTGCTTGTTTTGTAGAAATCATGTTATTTGCTAGTGGTCACCATAATAAAGTAGTCAATCTAGTTGGCATTTTAGTTCACCTGTCACAAAAGTGACAATGTGAGAGTTTGTGATCACTCGGCGCCCGTCCACAATTTGTGAAGACACTAGATGCCTCAACTTTAGCCTATTTGTCATTGAACTTAGTCACAATGGCAATCTTAACAAAATCTAGGTCCATTTTGATACTGGGTCATCTTGGGTAAAAACTAGGTCACTAGGTCACATCATAGAAAAACCTATTGTAGTCATTATAGGTCTTACTATTGGCCTAATATTGATCAAACTCATCTCAACAAAATCTGGGTAAAGTTCGATATCGGGTCATCTTGGGTAAAAAACTAGATCACTTGGACAAATAAAAGAGAAAAAAGTTGTGTATGCAATAGACGCTTCATTTTTACTGGATATCGGTGAAAGTTAGTCAGAATGTTTGTTTAGATGTTATCAGAATTTAGTTTGAACATGTATCATCTGTGGTCAATTAACACGTCAGAATGTTGGTTTAGAAAAAATCTTGGTCGGGCTTGAATATGGGTCGAACTATAAATTTGAAAAACAATTAATAGCGGATGGACGTTAACACGTTTGGCGTGTTGGGTTTTAAGAACGTCGGTTATGTTTTGAGCATCAACACCAAATAGAAATACTTACGCGGAATTTAGCGAGGTAGCCTTGTTTTCCTCCGAGTTCCGACGATACCAAATTATTCCCGCTTCGGGCTGAAAATATACATTAATATAATACATTAATCACATGATCTCATTCCTTACTTTAAGCTGCCAGTGAAATAAAATTGAAACATCAGTTTGGATCAGTGAAATAGTATTTTCACAGTTTTAGATGTTGATTCAAAATGATAATATTGAGCCCACTTTTTGTAAAGACCTTTCGATCTGGACCATTACATGTGAAAGAATATTTAATGGAGTTGATTAGTTTGTGTGTAAGATAGCATGTCACGATAATTGCACAAGTCGTGATAATTGCACTTAGTATGGCTATTCCACTTGCAGGAATACGAAGTCAGCAAATGTGTACACGCATGTGGAATTTAAATTTTAGAATGGTAAACGTTTTTTTTCTTAAGTCAGAATCGGTGTAGATGGAGAGCCTTGTTGTATTTAGATGCATTCCTTTAAACCAAACATGTCGAGGCCCCATGAACACCTGGGGTCTGGGTGGTAAGGGAAGATAATCTAGGAATTGACCTATATATGGCCTGATTATTCACGATATTTGGTCATAAACAAACTAGACTTCAACAAAGTGTTAAAGACACAGGTCCATAGCGTCGTCGTCATATATATAATATAGGCTCACTTCTTTACAACACCTGAATATTGTCATCGTGCACACATACACTGGTCAAGTGAACGTGTCATTGTATCGGACATTGTGAATGTCTTGCTAACTACTAGTATGTTTGTTAACGATGTTTTAATTACGAAATCTCATTGATGTCGGCACATCTAACATAACGAATTCTTGGCCGTGATACCGTTGTCTATTTTATGTTGTTTGTATGTGTTATTTAGACATTTGCTGCTTGATATAATACTGTCCATGCCATTTGTGAAATAAGCAGCCCACTTGAAGTTAGAGTTATAGTTTGTTACCCGAATGGTCCTCGGTTGTGTACGAGATGTTCCGAATGGTCAGTCATGTGATGTTTGGTTACGGTCATGAATGCCATTACATTATTCTATATTACATATATATATAAATTTACATTACATATATAATGCTGTAATTATTAAACACGTATGAGGACTTAAATTGTCTCTCTTTGTGGTTCTGTTATATAATGGTTTATAAAGCATTGTATTACTGTGTATCATATACATGTACTAGTAAGGTCTTTGTTCTTCTGGTGCCGGGGTACGTTGCAAAGAAAAAATGTATTAGCTGCCATAGTTATACATGTATACATTTGTATATGGTTGTATAGTGTACATCAATTAGTGTTTTCATGTTGTATGTGACGAGGGGTTGTTATGTACATGTTCACAAAGACTATGGCGGGCAACACGTGTCAGATAGAATCAGTGAACACAGGAAATGTCTCCATACATACTGCGAACAAATGCACGTGAGTCTGATCCTAGAACAGTTGACTTCTTGTCTATAACTTTATTTCGGTCTTTTTTTTCATAAGCGGTGGTATTACGAGAATGGACGAGATGTACTATGACACTACATTATACTAATAATACTAGTATATACTAGGGTTGGGCCAATACATCGAAATATCGATGCATTGCGATCCCGAGTGTCCCGATAGTATGGATCGATAGTAAAAGTCTCGATCCAATAACTATCGCCGATAGTTAGTCCAACTATCGATAGCTACGATAGTTGAAATAAAGTTTATTATTTAATTAAAACAACTTCCGTTTTCGTTAAAAAATCTTATTTTAGATAATCACAGGCATCAAAACTGCCAAAAAGAACCAATATCGCAATCGTTCTTCCATTGAACATTATAAAAAGTTTAATTGTATTAATCTTTTATGTTAAATTCATTTTAAATCATTTCCACAAATTGTAGATTAGTATGTTGTACAACAAAGTGATGTCTAACACAGTGTCAATTTGCATTTACAAGTTAATCTCTGGTTTTCAAATCTTGGCGATAACTATTGCAATAGTATCGCAATAGTTTTCAGCAATACAATAGTATCGCAATAGTACTTTTAGTAATAGCAATAGTATTGCAATTGTCAAAAATGGACTCAATAGTCACCCCTAGTATATACCGGCAAGGCACGACCTTCTCGTGGAAACTAGAATATTCCGCACAAGAAGTTTGTAATATATTCATGCATAAAGGACGAAGACCACTATACAGTGTAGTTAGTTGTTAATACATCAAATAACATACGTCATGCGTAAAATTTGATGTTTTTTCCTTTCGTGGTTGTCGTACCATGTTTAACGAATGTGGCGACCTTCCACATACTAGTAACTAGGTAAAATATGACGTATAATTAATAAAACTATACATGTAGGTGTCATTTCTATGTCTAATTATCACCTATATACATTCCGGTAATTAAATGCCTACTCGGGACAGTCAGTATGACAGTCATATGTATAACTATAACATGGTTATTCATTTAAATACTATTATTTTATATTCTAACGGAAAACGGAAATAAACGTCACCATTTCATACATCATGATCTGTCTTCCTTTCCTCGTTCAGCTTTGATCATAATGTCACGAGACTATAGAGTTTTAAAAGCACACCAACCACTGGTCTAGTGGTTACAGCACAGCGGCAAAATGAGGAGGAGGTTGCAGGTTCAATTCCATGTCGTGACATACTAGATTTAACGTCGTTGTAATTAAGAACTTCTGACACTTTAGAACATACAAAGATATGCGGGAAATCGTAGTGTCTTGACTTTCGCATTCACTGCACCGATAGGTGTCGTTATAACGCTGTTTGTTGCTAGGTTACTGACGTCAAATGTTAACAAAACTACGTTTATATAAGCGTAATCACTCAATGTATAATATGTCAAGTTTGATAAAGTTTTGGTGATTTTCGTTTAATACAGCAATCACCGCGAGCTACCTTTTTACAGGTACAGATTATTTGATTTACGCTTAGTGTATAACTGGTTTCCCGTAGTACGTCTGTAAAGCACGAATACTCATGGAATACTGTCGCCCTTAACATCTAGGTCTGTCGCCCTTAGCATACAATGTACCAACATTGTTCATTCCTGTGTTTCGACGGAAACGAACGGCTTTTTCTAATATTAACTATAGCTGGAGCAAACCAAAACTATATAGGAGATACTCGCCACTCAACGTTCTAAAGACAGTATGGGAAGCTAAGTTACTGAATACAAAATAAAGCCACAATCTCTTAATTATGTGATTATTTATAAACAAAACAAATTCATGTCATCACCGCGATTTTGTCGACGTATTCAGCTCACGGACGTTTTAACAATGAAGTAGCCACGAACCTGTCCTCGAGACATTAAAACAATAAACGTATATGAGCGTAAATTCCATCTTAATATTAAGTAAACAACGTCTAACGCTGGGCAAAAAAAATCACAAACAAAACCACATCATCATCTAAACATTGTTGTCTGTCGGTAACAACAGTTGATATTTTAGACGTTGCAGGTGGGCGTTGTTGTAATTAATTACCAGAGTTGGTTTCTATATTTAGTAACAACAATTCACTAAGATCTCATCACGTGGGTGACACGAAATGCTCGCAACACTTGTTGCTTAATTAACGCTAATTATAAACCCTGTGGCATATGGTCATCTCGACCTTCTGTACAAAACATATAAACAACAATAAACTATCACCTATATATAGATCCCATACAGTAATTAGATCTCTAAATTTACATAGATCTCAAGGCCAGTTTTGTAGTTTTGCTTTTTATTCAACCTCCAAAGAAAGATTATCTTCTCAAGAAGAACGACCACACTGAAACGGTTATGATTATGATTAATATTATGATTATGTTTATTATTGTTTGTAATATATCGTAGTTTAGAGCAACCCTAGCTGTGACAGTGTGTGTCTTCGAGTACGCACAGTAAACTAATATGAAGACAGGTATACATGAACAACAATACTGCAAGAAGAAGAAGAATACTATAAAAAAAAATAATAATAATACATGAAATAAAAGAATAATATACGAACACCATACATGGTTCAATATGAAGAACAAGAATACACTAAGATCAAAACACATGAAGAACGAGACTACTTTAAACTCATTGTGCAGAAATAAAACGGTCCGTTTTAAATGTACTGAATGCAGGCCCTTCCGAGGGGAAGAAGGCGCTGTAGTACCCCAGCGCCTTAAAGCCAGAATCAGCTTTCCCCCAGCGCCTTAAATCCTAGAATGGTGTCTATAAATCAGTATGGGTGTTAATATGTTGGTCTGTATTGTGTTACTTGGGTGAATATGGCTTGGTTTGTGTGAAAAAGTTCTTAAATTAGCCTTAACATGAAGGATAACTATGCAGTAATCACTTTTAAATTTTTTAGCCATTCTCGTGGATCTGTGTAAGCTCAAATCCTAGCAATGCCCCATCGCCTGAAACAATTCTGGGGAAGGTTCTGGAATGTACCTTCTACACAGTATGCAAACGTAAGTTTTAGAACTATGCAGCGATGGTCCTAACGTGACACTGTAGTTTTCTTGTATATGAATCGTATGTTTTATAATTATGTTCGTAAGTATTACATTAAAGCCATAATGAATGGCAACAGTTGCAAATGCCATCTTTCATAGAAAACATTACCCATAGTGCATTCTGGTAACGGTATTTTTGTTCATGAGATTGAGAAAAACTATTGCAGTGATGAATTCATGAGAAAGTTGCAAAATTGTTAGGCATATTTATGTAACAACTTATCCCTGCATGACAGCTTGAAACTCTGGTTGATTCACAACCAGACACATTAGAATTGTCTACCGGAATGTTAATTATGCGATGTACTGTATCTAAACACAGGGTACCCATTATCCGTAAATGGTACCAACATGCAGTTTTTATCTGTAACCTTCGTAAAATATTATTACAACTCGAAACTCTGTGATTCACAACCAGAATAGTTAGAATTGTCTACCGGAATGTTTACTAGGCAATGTTCTGTATCTAAAAACAGGATACCCAGTATCCGTAGATGGTACACACTTGCAGTTGGCAGAACAGAACAGAACAGTTTATTGTCGTAAACAGTACAGTTTCTTGACAAAACAATAAACATATTTACAAAACATTTTTACACAATTGGCAATAGTTTCAGCATTACTGGCAAATCCTTTCGGTGGGACAAACTGTCGTGGTTATTGGTAAAATTGTAAAGACTATTTCGTGGGGACAAACTGTCGTGGTTATTGGTAAAATTGTCAAGACTATTTCGGGAAAAAACTTTCGTGGTTATTGGTAAAATTGTCAAGACTATTTCGGGAAAAAACTTTCGTGGTTATTGGTAAAATTGTAAAGACTATTTCGGGACAAACTGTCGTGGTTATTGGTAAAATTGTAAAGACTATTTCGGGACAAACTGTCGTGGTTATTGGTAAAATTGTAAAGACTATTTCGGGACAAACTTTCGTGGTTATTGGTAAAATTGTAAAGACTATTTCGCGGGGACATGAATTTGTTGGCTTTACATTTCAAGAACTTTGCAACAATTATCAGAAATAAGTAAGTACGTGTACTACTGAATGCGGTCCAAACTTATTTGATCAAGTTGACTTGGCAAATTAACTGAGTTATGTTCGGTTCTGTGCAATGAAAGCTGAGCAAAATTTGAGATGCAGTCGCTCGATAGATTTATCTAACTCAGTGATACTTCAAATGTATTTAAGTGAAATTGTAACTCAATTATACCCTCATTGAAGTTAATGATTATTGCAAGTTTTGAAGCAATGCGAACAATAATAAGAACGTTGTACAGAGCAGAGCAGAGCAGAGCAGAGCAGAGCAGAGCAGAGCAGAGCAGAGCAGAGCAGAGCAGAGCAGAGCAGAGCAGAGCAGAGCAGAGCAGAGCAGAGCAGAGCAGAGCAGAGCAGAGCAGAGCAGAGCAGAGGCATCGTCAATAAATTCGTATTAAATGTACTAGTAGCAGTTTCAGCTCGTATAGAAATACTCAAAACGAATTCAGTGCATTTATGTTTGCGACGCTAAAAGTCTCATCAGATTGCTTCAGGGTCCTTTTATCGCGGTTGCGCAAACATGTTGTTATTTTACTACCATATTAAGGATTTGATTGCACAATTTTATTGATATATGAAGGTAATTGGTTATAAACTTGTTGTTATTGGCGGGTGTTTCCTACATAATTAATATTAAACAGCCACTAAAGACGTTTGATGAATGTAATTTGTTAGAATTGTCATCACAAACAGCGACATTATACAGTGTCGTGCAATAATAAACTTATACAACTGTCTTTAAAGTTGGAACCCCATATAATATGCAGGCACACGTGATATTGTCGCTATGTTTCATAACAGCTCAACCTCTGACCCTAATAATTTACTTTCTAAACAATATTGCAATTGCGTTATGCTGCGTTGTATTGCATTCAAACCCACAGTGCCATCGCCTAGCGATTCGAATTACGGATCGGCTTAAGGTAAATGAACATGATGAAATATATGGTAGGTGTTTAGGAAACTTAATCAAGAGTGAATCTCGAAATAATAAGCAATCTACAACGAAAGTTATGATGCTGCGTTAGCAATGGCAGCGTTAACTGTTATAGCATAGGTTTGCTTACGTTAGATATAATTATTATCTGCGTTCAGTAGGGCTGAGTACCGGTCACGTTTCGTATCGAAGACCGGTATATAGAGTTCGGTTGTAATACCGTATAGAACGTTCATGTATTGATAAAATATCGATTAAAACAAAATAAATTTAAAACATGTTGTGCTTGTTTTTTGGGGGGTTTACACCGGTGATTTCAGATACTGTTTCACGGTCGGTAATACCAGCTGTTCAGTATCAATAGAATGTGTCTGTATAAGACAGGCGGCAGTCTAATCAAGGTGGACATCCACGTGACTATTCAGTTACTTCAAAATCATATATAGGTCAACAGAATAGGCCTGAGACATTAGCATATTCCGTGGTCTTCCTTCGTTAATCACCGCTTAGTATTTTCAATTTCTTCTATTTTTCAGACACGTTATAACAACAGATGACGAAAACCAACAAAGTGCTCGCCGAAATTTAATCAGTTTCGGGTCGATTCTGTCAAACTATAACATAACTCTCAGCGACACATAACAATTACAAAGTCGCAAAATCTGCACGCTGCTCTTTGAAGAAGGCGTTTATTGTTTATAAATCACGCATGTATGTTAATTAATGGCTATTTACAAGCCATTAAATTGTTAGCAAAACAATCAAATATGAAAATGAGCTGCAAAGGTTTAAGGTTCATAAGGAAAGACATTTGACATAAACTTCTGATAATATGTCATTGTCATTGTTTCAATTATAATAATGTTACTGTAAAAATACACTTATTGATACGGATTATTTTCCGCGGGGTTTCGTAAATGACCTTATCACTAATTAAGACCCCAACGTGTCATATATCTCCTAAATACGTAATAACGGATACCCCGGTCCTTAACATCTGAAATCTACGAATTCATGACATTATGATATTTTTTTCAAGACAAATTTCACGAAATGTAATGTCACGAAAATAGACGATTTAAAGTAGAATGATGCATTCACATAACCAAAAGTGCTTGATTCATCTACGGCGCCACTTAGAGGTATTAATTATATTTTGCAAACAAATAATAGGTAATTATTCAGTCATCATTTATTACATTTAGTAGATTTATGCAATATCAGATCAAAATTTATCTCTGTAACCATGACTAGGATTTTTATTTAAAAGGGTTTGCTAAATCGAGTCTTGAAGAGATGGCAGCCGAATAGAGAAGGAGGTGTACCTCTAGTTACGGCCATAATGACGCCAGACGTGCTTATGCCATGTTTTTACATCGGCTTATATTAATATCATGGATTAACTATTACATCGTCTCATGGGCACATTAGGGCATACATTTGTTTATTATTAGGGTGTCCTGTTCCCGCCAATCGTTACTTCGCCTTTCCAATGGGGCGACGATACGACAACGCGACATTAATCTCTACTTGTCGTATCGTTGCCCCATTGGAAAGGCAAAGTTTTTGCATTTTGCATAATCCAGAATAATACAGGCGACAAGCATGAACATACAACTTTCACAATAGCAATTAAGCTCAGTGTCACAGCATAACTACGTACACGATTTCTAAACAGTACAGTAGGCCTATTTTAGAAAAAACAAACTACTTTTATTGTATTACAGCATTATCGTCAAAGCCCCAAAACACTTAACAGTGTTTTATCATAGTCTATGCTACCCGCACAACAAGCATGCGCCCATGAGACCATCATTTTAAATGTCCTAGTTCTATTCTATTAAGACAGCAATTTGTACTCATTCAAAACTGACATTTTAAAATACGTTGTAGAATTTTTGAATACAAACATAAAGATATACTAAGACATTAGCTTGTCATATAATGATGTACTTTCCATGTAAACATTCCAGCCCAGCATTCCATGCGTATACTTTTTCTAGATACTAGTAAGGTAACAGTGAAGTTAACAGGACAAATTGATATATCGGCATATTTGATCTGTCACTTGATTACTTTAATAATTCGTCTTATACTTACTGAAAAATGGGTTCATTATAAACTGTTAATAACTCACAAAAATAAACTACACCAGAGCAATGTCATCTCCGTGTTGATGTATGGGACAGATTGTTAGACGGGAACTCAAAATGACAGCCAAAAACTATCTGGTTTTCACACAAAATGCCTCCGTGAAATATGTAAAATCTACTGACCCACAATTACTTCCAACAATGATTTGTTCAAAAGAACTGGACGAACCAACATTACAAAAGTTACGTAAAAAGACACAAAGGAAGGCCATAAGAAACATGGCAAAGGACGATCAACAACTGAATAAAAATTATGGGAAAGACACTGGGAGAAATAGAGAAGATTGCGAAAGGTAGACGACAATGGAGGACCTGGTTGCAGCCTTATGTGCCAGCGGGCATGAATAGGATAGGAAGGTAATAAGTATATTCATGTAATGCTTCCAATAGTCATAACCAAATATAGCCAAGCTTGGCACGACATCTTCATTAAGTATAAAAATAAGAGCTCATCATTCCACGTGTGTATTTTTAAGATGAGCTTCCTTAACCGTGTTGGTCGGTTTTAAAAGTCAAGGAAATTGTGTAACTTATAGGACGCTTTAATATCAGGAAGATTTATTTAGCTATTAGAACACCTTACTGTTTCATGGAGAATGTAAACATTGCACAAATTAATAACTCAAGTATAGTCATGTATGCATGTGTATCACTCCAAGTATTTGACATAAATGCATTAATAGACTGCACCCGGAAAAATAATGCATCCAAAATTAGGCAACCAGACCTTATATAGTATATGATTTAATGCAGCTCACCAGACAGCGACACACTTACTAATAATTATTATTTAGTTATCACGTGGTTCAGCCTTTCTGATATCAAAATAAAATCATACGAGGATTGCAACACGTATGCATTAACATCTGTGACTCACTTAGTTACAAAAGAGCTATATGCTTTATATCTCGATAAGATAGGGTATTCGAAGTCAAACTAATGTACATTTGAGTGATTTTAGTTTAAGCAATTTGTCATGAGCATTTACAACTATATATTTGAGGTGCGAGTTGACTTATACATGACCTGTACGCTTTGTGTGTATATATAGGCAATCATCTCAGCCAGTCCGCTGACCAGTAATACATGTACGACTATTGGAACATGACATGAAAATACTTATTACCTACCTACCTATCTTATATGGTCTTTCACATTATAAATTCTACACCCATTAATAACAAACAACAACTATCACTTACAAGTACATGACAATACCATTGGTATTAGCCAAACATAGCAGCAAATACAAACAGAAAAAGCACAACAGCAAAAGAAGAAAGTGGTGTATTTGTAATTTTGTACCTGTTGTACCTCGGTTGACAAAGACGACGAATACCATTGCTTGTAGTGCTCAATGTACATGGAATGTTGAAATACTCCCATCCCTATACATCCCCTGTATTACAATACATGTACATTTGTATATTGTGATTGTAAAAAAGATATGTTGTCGTTTGTTATTTATGGATATTTTTAATACATGTATATACTTTATAGGCACATGTATAAATATGCAATTAATATGCTCTGTGTAATAGTTTGTGTTTGTGTGTGTCTAGCCTAACATTTAAATTGTAAATTTGCTTCTTGTCGTTTATCAACAAGTATATCATAACTTACATAATTATTCTGGATATGATCTGCTGTAGGATAATACATTACAATACATTCACGTAAGTAGGCCTATATTTGTAAACATGCAAATGATATTACATAAAAATCTCAATTTTATTTATAATTCTGTTACATCATGTCACCTTTAAATCGGAACATTTGTCCATAGCTCAATAGCATCAGCATTCCATTAAAAAGCGACCGTTCTCCTTGATGAGGCGCAACGATAACAAGGAATCATACTTGATTTCACTAACTTACGAGTCATGATGTTGACATTTAGATTCACATACACTTATTATAGGTTTTATCAATGTCACAATGCTATGCATCTCATACTGTGAGAACTGCCAAGCATCCCGTTTTTAAACCGTTTAACAGCAACATTTATTACATTTTCAGACATGACATGATGCTGTAATTAGAAGTTACGCTTGTTGGCGCGTGAGACTATTTATGAACACAGGTCATGTTTTTATCTTTCAAGGACAAGAAATTTGACGCTGCAGAAAAATATATTTTCCATTGAACCGTTTAATGGCTGTATTATAAATATAATTTAGTAATGGTAAGTTTTTAAAAGTCTGAATATTTGCATATTTAATGTCAATCTCAAATTAATGTTCTTTTTAACACACACAAGTAGAATAAGAAGATGGCAATAATGGCCCTAAAATATCGATCATCCGACAACCCTGACATTTAGGCTGAATTAAACATCGGGCATGGCCATATTCGGCCCATATCTTGAAATTTAAGAACGTTTCATGTAAATCCCGTAGACAAAATGATAAACGAACATGATCAAGATTTTATTCAAATGATTCCTCATGTTCTAATGAATTGTGTTGACAATCAAACTGTTGTCGACAGATGACCACGGCCACCGGGTAGCCCCTACCTATATACTGAGTGACAACCGAATAACTCACTGGTAGAACTTCCTGCTCTGGTGAGTAAACTTTGAATGTCCAAGAAACAATTTTAATCATTTTGGTTGACCGGTATCCATATTGTCTTCAAAAGGATTTTGTTCACAAATGCCAAATATTTTATCGAGACATGGACAGGCATAATCCAATGTAGCATTACCACGTGACCCTGACGTCACTAGAGGCATCTAATCCAAGCGCAAATGTGTAAACATTGGAAAACTAAAATAGCTGTATGTACTATAATTATATACCGATTTTTATGAAACATACGCCAACCTGAGATAAAAATATAAGCATAATATAGTATCACTATCAGTAAATGGGTCGTTTTTCCACCACCCTTTAAAACCTTGGGGAACAAGACAGCTTGGAACTGTAGTCCGCTTGCATACAAACCACAAGTTTCCATTAAACGAGTCAGTAAGTCTACTGATCAATGTTTTTATCACTTTTCTAAAATATTTTTGAACACTTTATGGAGAGGAACGCGCTATTATCACAGATTTTAAAACATTCGTCAACAATACATCATTTTACTGTTTATCTTATTTTATAAAGAAGCTATCGTAATCTATAACCATAAACAACTTGGTAAATAACAAAAAAAACTTCCATGGAGGTCACAGCATCAATCAGTCTACAAAGTTAAAATGTCGGGCTGATAAAATACATTCACATTTTAAAGTTGTTTAGTGAAGTACATTAAATCCTCAACATATTATTTTATAATTATGCAAATTAAATGTAATCGTATTCAATGAATTATGTAAAGATTATTATATTAATTACATGCTGTTAGCATAAAACAGTATTTGCTATTCCGATTATACAAACTGGTAACGGTATCAATGATAAAGATTTAAACAAATTGTAAAATTATATAGCAACAGAAGTAATTACATAAACATGTACATTTTATACGTTTCGTACTAGCTAACACAGTCTTCTTTCTAGGTTATTCTAAGAATTAATATTAATACTTAATAGCATATACCATTTTGAAGCCCTGTTTTGAGCATGATGTATCGACCGATTTAAATCGACCTTCTTATCATTATTTGAATTCCACATACGTGCATTACGTTTATGTAATTAATGAGCACATCTTTGGTATCTTCAATTTCCAGTTGTTTAGCATCAACAACATGAACTTAAAGATCTCACATCATTTACAATGGCATACATTTGTACATAATTCATCTATAACTGTGCGAATAACTAGTTAGCCAATCGGTCAGTTGGCTTGTTGGCAATAATTTCCAAGTTGCCCCTTTGTTTTAACTGCTGCCAACTTACTTCTGCTGTGCTGATCTTGGTGAAGGAATGTCACAGACGACCGTGGCACTGAACTATGAAATATGTCCTGTTATGATATTGTAGCGAAGCCACTTGGGCTGGTAATTATAAAGTTTCTTAGTAGAAAACTACGACTTTTCTTAAAATCGCAAAATTTCATTAAGTGTATCAGCTAAATAATACAATCACAATTATTAATTGTTTGCATAGTGTTAATGCAATCCGTAGAGAGCTACTATGATTACTAAGGAAACATGTGACGCAGTGTTCTTCATTTTGCGGAAATATTCGCATCGCTAATGTTTAACACAAGTCAAAATATGTAAGTTTGCCAATAAGATGCTTTATAAATACCAGCCTTGGTTAGCACTGAGGGTAGAGTGTCGGGCCGTCAGTAATATATTTACATGAATTTATTGAAATACTAGATTGAAAGGATGATTATAACGTTTTTTTTCTTGACATTATATATAGCTGTGTACTCCACATGTGGAGGAGGTGTAATGTTTGATTGTGGAGCAGTGCGTTAGTACATGTTGGTATTTACGTCAAGGACAATTTGCTAGGTCAACCAGTTGCTGGTGTATGATTGAACAAATGATGAAAAACGACATGAACTTGACGAAACGATCTATTATGTATTGGACTGAGGCGTTTATTTACCTGTAACGTAAATAACAAACAACGTTGCATACGTCGTTGGCGTACATCGGGAATTTATTATACGTATCTTCCAGCAATTCACCTAATTTATATTTCGTGTTATTTATCATAATGAATCAACTGACTCATTTGTAAAAACAAACATGTTGTATAGCTTATTCAAATGTAAATAAATAATACAATAGGATCCAATATGATCAGTATATCAATAAAGAACCAGCGACCTATTTTGACTTATTATATGTACGTGTACATGTATGTGTTGGCAGTTTTTGTTCTTGAATCAGTTCAGTCATGTGGCAAATTTCAATAGTAACATAACACTTTCACTGGGATAACTACTCTCCTGGGAAGCAGTTGAGTGTGTTTTGGACAAAACGGTAAACACTTGCACAAATATGTAGCAACCAATTATATTTCTAGTAACCGCTATCAATTGTCCTAGTTTTATTTTAACATCAGTTAAGATGCATCAAGCAAAACAAACAGCAAACGCTCAAAAATATCATGAATATGTCAGTTTCTTGACGCGTATTGTACACGATGTATATCAAATGTGTAGAAACATATATTATGTAAATTTGTAGATCGTTAAACACCAAGGTAATTCGTAAACAACCAATCACAGCGCAGTATGGCACTAGTCATAATTATCATAGCCCATTATATACTCTTTTTTACCAATTTAATTTTTCTAAATGACAGTTACACGATAAGTCATAGAAATGTAATTTAGTATCAGATCCATGCAAAAACTATCTACTGAGCTGTTTTGTCATCATACGTAATAGAATAATAATACATTTTAAGTATCGCAAGCTATGATCGGCAGATGTTTGGTTATTGTAAGGTACGGCCGACAGATGTTTGACTATTTATTGTCCATACATACGCATGAACAAAGTACATTTGTATGGGTGATATAGTCAGGGTAAAAATCCAGTGACGCAGCGGTCGAATCCACTATAACGGTGTAAAACCTATTATAAAGGCAGATACTGAACAAACAGCTATGATTTCAATGCTAAACTGAAGGTGTATCTACACGGTAAGTCTTGGTGTATAAGTCGAAGATGTACACTTCACAAGACGTACATCTTCCCTAAATACACGGTACATCATGACTTATAAATCACATGTTATTTCTCTCCAAAATACTTGTTAACAATGAAGTCGGTTGAGGAAGACCTATTGATAGGACTGTGTGTAGTGTTAGTATGTATCATACTGGACGAATTCTATGAGCAGTTCCGTTTCGGTGTTACACCAAGCTGTTTCTGTACTGTGGCGACTATCCAATCAATCTGTCGTACATCTCCCGAAAATGTGTGGTAGAAGTGTACTACTCGTTACTACACGGTACATTTTGACTTATAGGTCAAGATGTATACACCAAACTTACCGTGTAGATGCACCTTAACAAACTATATTTTTCTACCTGTTTAGACAATGGTTGTTATCTCAGGTTTGTGTACACATAAACTACAACGTGCAAATGGAATCCTACAAACCATAGTTCGTCTCCCATATGTAGTTAGATTTCCGTAATATTGTAAGTGCATGTTGTGATGAAACATTATCCTGGATTTTCATACCACTGATAATTCAAAACATTGTAACTAGTTTTTCTACAAAATATCGTACATCGCATATAAACAGCTTCAAAAGATTGGTTTATAATTAAAAACACGATTTTTGACAATATAATACTTTTTTTGGTAAGGCATGATGGCCATATGCAATCTGATGGACTAGGCAGGCGTGTTGGCAACCATTTCTTTATTAAACTCAACATGTACATCAAAACAGAACACATTTTTTGGCCATGTATTCGCGTAAATATCGTAAACACATATAGTAACATATATAAAGCTGTCTCCACGCCAATAACTGACACCATGGTGACAAGCGGTCTTGATGTTTTGACAGCACCGAGTGTTGAGACTATGACTATATTAACCAACCAATCTATATATATGTACGAGTATGCTATACATGTATATTACTGTATCGTTCGAGGGACTAAATTTTCGTTGATATCTTTGTTAAACTTGACCACGAAATAAAATGTTCACGATTAATCCCAAATACATCTAACATGGGTCCCTTCCATGATTTGTAATCCACGAATTTTCGACCCTACGAAAATGCATTTTTATCAAAATCCACGACATTTAATACCCACGAAAATATGTGATTTACAGTACACATGTAGTAACTATGCATTGATTCTCCTTCAGACGCCGACCCGATGTTTGAACTTAGATGTTTGATTTTTTGAACATGTATATGATCCATGATGGGCATGAAAAGTGTCGGTCACTTTTGGAGTCAAATTAAAATGAATAATCTCTTTTGTTCGCGCGTGTAGGTAAAAGTACGCATCATTCGCACTTGTCAGCGCCATGTCACGCATTATATGCATTACACGATAAATCACAAGCAACTACACGTATGTGCCCTTTCCGAGAAATTCCATCCCAGCGAATTCAAATAATTTCATTGTAGTAGTCTGTAGACAAGACTGTAAGCCGGAACAGAGTTAACAAATTAGCATAATATTTCACATACCAGTAAGTGTACATGTATATTTATTTAATTAACATAAATTAAAGCTGAATCGGCGTTTTCCGTCGCGTGAAATGATAAGATAAGATAAGAAATGTGTGCAGTGTGTTTCATAATATGGTACATGTTCCCATTCAAACACAAATACATTGTATGTAAGTTGTAACAGACATGTCGGGAACCTAAACTAAAGGTGGAGATGGGTTTGTCCAAATAATTTTAAAAAATATGTAAGACTTATAATTAGTTTAAAATACCGAAATGAGAGATATTGAAATGTGTCTATTGTCTTGAAAGTTTATACTGCATTCATGAACAGCTGTATAGAAAGAAGCGCGTCGGTCGATGGGCTCTATACAGGAACCAGTACATATCCAAAAGCCAATGTTATCTAGAATTGGTAGCAGAGTAACAGCTGGAATCATTTACAATAGAAACATCTCAGAAATTACATGATTGATGTTTACAGTCAGTATGACCTATATGTCCCCTTATGAGGCGACCAGACTTATACTAGGGCTAATGAACCTTGGACTTTCAGCGGTTAAGTTCATTTTTCTCGTACAGTTGTGTGTTGGGCATTGTGTCTAGTAATTGTGGTCTGTGTTGTTTTTTTGTTTTCTGTGCTCGGCTTTTCAGTCCAGTGCTGCCTTCATCATTCGATTTTTCATTTTTTAAATTGCCCGGTTCATAGTCGATGTTCGTCTAATAACCCAGATCGCCGTATAAGCAAGTATATACGGTTGCGACAAAAATACGAATTATACTGATTAAATGAAAGATAATTTAAAAATATGGTACATGTGTAACAAGGAGTGTTGGATCGTCTTGTTGAATGGTTGATTTACATTTACGTCAGTGCATTCTTGCATATGAAGACTGAATCAATGTTCCAGTTATAACCGGCGTCTCGCTACAACAATTAACCAAAGTTCAAACACGCTTTAATTAGATGTATCTTCATTTGCCATTCATTTAAATTAACAGCAATCATAAAAACTTTCTCGATATGGAAAAGAAATATTCTCTTTGAAGTCGAAGTTCAGTTTCCCATGAATACAAAAGTTATGTGAAGTAAATAAGAAAATAGTTCATTAAAGCTCTATCTAGCTTTCTTAAAATAAACAAGGCAATTAAAGTGCATCGATTAAATACGTTGATAAATCAACAAAGTGTTTTGCGATCATTTAACGTGATTAATTAGGTTAAAGACACATTAGTACACAAAAACACGGAGTAATATAGTTCAATATACAATCTGTCTCTCTATCACATAGCTAATTAGCACGTCTGTATCTGATCATTTCACGTCCGTGTCTCATCATTTCACGTCAGTATCTGATCATTTCACGTCCGTGTCTCATCATTTCACGTCAGTATCTGATCATTTCACGTCAGTATCTGATCATTTCACGTCAGTATCCGATCATTTCACGTCCGTATCTGATCATTTCACGTCCGTATCTGATCATTTCACGTCCGTATCTGATCATTTCACGTCCGTATCTGATCATTTCACGTCCGTATCTGATCATTTCACGTCCGTGTCTCATCATTTCAGGTCTGTATCTGATCATTTCACGTCCGTATCTGATCATTTCACGTCCGTGTCTCATCATTTCAAGAAACAAACAACATTGCACAACAGGAAAATGTGAAACTATTGTGTCTTTAAATATCTACATTAATCAAATAACGTGCAGAAATATATCCAAAACTGAGTTTGCTACTCCAAAACACATACTTCTTTAAGGAGGGGCTAATATAGGCTAAGTTTGTCACTCCAGAACATGCACCTATAAGCAGGGGGGCTAATATAGGCTAAGTTTGCCACTCCAGAACATGATCCTTTAAGGAGGTGGCTAATATAGGCTAAGCATGTTGCCCAATCCTATTTCGTTAGAAACAAAATATACCGGTACATTAAACCAAAACATGCTCTAGTAAACAGCAGTAATAAGTAAAGTTAAGTAACAAAAAACGGAGAGTTTTGTTTTCCTATTTAAAAACAAAATGTATGGTATGCAAAGGATATAGTATACCGAAAACACTCGATTGAAACCATTGAATGGTGTTCTATTACTGATGTTTTTTATGATAAAAATAGAAGCTATACAGCTTGTGAGATATACATTAATTGACTTTTACAGAAATTATAGTGGAGAAACAAGTTTATGACCCAAATTCCAGGGAAAACTTAAGCAATTGCTAGGCGAAGTATATAGTGTTTCTCAGTTAGATGCCATTTTTATAGAGCAATAAATAATAAGTCCGGTTTTAACAGAAAATAGTGTTTTGGGGTAATAAAGACCAAACGATAAAGCCCAAGTCTGTTATAACAAGCTTACGTATAACGCAATTCATTGCAGTCGGATTTCCATGATACAAAAATAAGTAAAAAAGGCAATAAATTTCAAAAAAGTTTCTGGATGCAATCTGTATCACTACACTATAATTGTTGCATATACATTGTATAAAATTAATTCAAAATAGCAAACTTAGTTGAACAGTTGCTTAAGTTTCTTCGTGGAATTGGGATATGGGCACCTTAAAGAACCACAGACGTTGACATCTAATCACTGGGAGTAAAACGACTGACTATACAATGTACATGTATAATGTATATATAAGTGTTTTATAGTTCCTGCGGGCGAACCAATGCTCGGTGATATTTTATTGTCACGACGTGAATATGTTGATTTATACGTGAATTGCCATCACTACATTAGTCTGTCATTTATGCACAATGAATCACACGAATATATAGACCTGTGTTTTATGTGTAAATGTGTTTCACACAGGTCCTCGATTGACGAACCCTCAGTAATACGTACGTATATTTCACACAGGAGCTTGGCGTTCAACGAGGAATATAATTTACAAAGTGTCTCGACGTACAGCTAGCAATTTGTGTGCCTGTTTTCACACGAGGTCAACCCACACGACTAGCAATCACTATTTATGTGCGTTTCACACAGGGGCAACACGCACGACTAGCAACAAGCATGTGATTCACACAGGTCTTGTCGTACAGCTAACACTATTTGTATGTGTCCACATTGTACCGAGTACCTGTGTGATATAGTTATGGGAGTGTCCACATTGAGTACTATTGTGTATCAATAACAATGATAATGTCAAAATGAAGATCAATTATGAATTTACTACTCAAAAATATTTGCTGTCGGCGGAATGTCTCGCGTACGATTTGACTGCCGTAAAAAATCGTTTGTCATTTTCAGAACTTCTATCAGTCGTTTACGATTAATTGTCTTGACATATAAAAGGTTTTTTGTTAAACACTAAAGTATAACTATTACAATTAGTGTGATATAAAAATGCATGTTTTATTAATTTCACATGTATGTATCTTCATAATTATATTGTTAAAATATAAGATTTTGAACATACGTACAGGCGACGTATATGACCAACCTTAAATAAGCACATCCCTCCCCGACACTTGAAGTTTTCCACCGGAAGTGAACAAAAATTCGGACTTTCAGTAGAAATTGACTGTTTTATTTGTTTGGCTTGATTATGCGTACAACTTGCACACGTCTTTGTAAATTTGAAAGTGTAATATTCTTACTCACACGACAATACATAGCATGATACAAAGCAAAAAGCTTGAACATTTACTTACTGTAAGATATTATTAAGAAAGGCATCGCAACAACAGCGACAAGGATCAGGCATTTCTTCTGAGAACCTAACTTCTTTATTGTTCTGAAAGAAACAACAGTGAACGTCTCAATTGAAAACAACACCAAATAGCGTCTATATAGTATATAATAAAAATGGACACTAGCACGCGCACATGGTGTTTAAACCTCGCTGATTTTGAACAATGGTGTTCGTTCTGATGTCGACATAAGGTAAATAAATGTACTTTGTATTCGTATTGGGCCATGATATGTTTCTTAACACTTGGTTCTAATGTTTGATTATCTCAAAGTGGTACACCGCGACCGTGGTTGAGTTCGAAATCCAGCGGAAGCTGGGTTATAACTGATGCGGTCGTTTAGAGAGCCGCCAGCAAATTGAGAATGGTAACCATAGACCCAACCCTGTCATTTACCTGGCAATAAGAGAAGGGATCAGGGAGGTACTGTGCACGAAAAATTATAGGTATCTCACAAGTCAAACTAGGCAGGCACTTTCAATAGGGATGGCACTCTATTAAACAAGACTTTTACCTTTAACTTTGTAATCATTTACAACAGCATGCTGTGTGCATAATTTACTCATCCTAATTTAATTAAACAAGAAACAAGCTAAAGAGTCCAACAGCAATACATGCACAAATGTATAGCGAAAGAGGCACTCATATATATCGCAAATATATTCTGTCAGACAGATATAAATGGTATCCGGCATTCGGTCTGATAACTTGAATAATAAGATAAAGATAAGATACGGAGAACTGTTTTGGTGAGATGATAATTATACCAGATGCACAAATATTGTGGCGACACAACATTCCCTGTCTGTGTCTCATGTACACTGTCAACGATAACATGCTCCATCCCGTGTGGTTTGTACAATGTCAACAATAACATGCCTCCATCCCGTGTGTCTTGTTTTACTGTCAACAATAACATGTCCCCACCCCGTGTGCCATGTACACTGACAACGATAACATGCCCCCAATCCCGTTTGTTTTTTACACTGTCAACGATGAAATGCCCCCATCCCGTTTGTCTTTTACACTGTCAACGCTAACATGCCCCAACCCGTGTGTCTTTTACACTCTCAACGATAACATGTCCTCAACCCCGAGTGTCTTGTACATGTCAACGAAAACATGCCCCATCCCGTGTGTTATGTACACTGTCAATGATAACATGCCCCCATCCCGTGTGTCTTGTATGTACTGTCAACGATAACATGTCACCACCACGTGTGTCGTATACATTATCAACGATAACATGTCCCCACCCCGTGTTTTGTACACTGTCAACGATAACATGTCCCAACCCCGTGTGTATTGTACATTGTCAACGATAACATGCCCCCATCTCGTGTGGCGTGTACATTGTCAACGATAACATGCCCCCATCCCGTCTGTCTTGTACACTGTCAACGATAACATGTCCCAATCCGTGTGCTATGTTAGACATAACGTCAAAAGGTGAGGCACACTCGAAAACGGCAAAAACCGCTAACGATTTTCTACGATTACTTTTGCATAAATCGGCCTAGAAAAATGAAAATTATATCACTAAACGCAGAAAAAAAGTGTGCAAATTGTAATATACACATGTACACGGAAATAATAAAGGTACCGTGTAAAATGTGCCGTTTTGGGCGATTTTTTCGCTAAAACGCAGCGAGACTTGTAACAAAAACGCATGGTCTTATAGGTAACAGTTGCAATAAAGTACTAACTACGGAACGGATTTGGATGGAAACAACGTTTTCTGTTAAAGCAGTCACAGCACCCGATGCCATAGTATTTTTGTTCGTTTCCGTCGAGAAAATTCAAAATGGAGCTAAGAAAAGACAAAGTTAAAAAAGCGAGATTTTGTATATATATATATATATATTTTTCCGACGTTAATTTCAATTTTCTTTTGTTTGAAGTCGACTTGCTAAATTATGTGTGTGCATATGTGAGTCATTTTTAACTAAAAAAATACGTTTTTTCCAAAGATTTGTTTGCACAAAAATTGTTTCAATATCATTAAAAATGACTGTTTTCTTGAAGATTAGGTAGCATATACAGAAATGTCCAAAAATACAGAAATAAAGTGAATTTTAAAAAATCCCATTTTTGAACGTATAAAAAATTGTTCGAAGTGAATTTATGTAACTGAAAACAATATATAAAAATACGTTTTTATCGTAGTACAAGCATAGCGAATTTCAAGTAGATTGAATTATAAATAAAAAATATATTAACTTTTTTCTTGCATATACATAAGTGTCCCGTAACCGCAAATTAAGACAAATTATGACGTCGAAGGTTATTCCGGTCATAGTTTTCTTGTACATTTACTCGTATACTTTCTTGAGTAAGAAAAATAATCACGATAAAAAAGCGCATTACGTATTGTGTGTCCTGTATTTATTTATAACAAATCAGCGCTTTGTATTTTACTGTCAAATGGACCCTTATCCATCGCATTTAGTACCGACACTGGCGTTTGTTAACAAAGCGCTGTTTGACGTCAAAATCGTTACACTTGTGTGCCTCAACTTTTGACGTTACGTCTAAACTGTCAATGATAACATGCCCCCATCCCGTGTGTCTTGTATGTACTGTCAACGATAACATGTCCCCACCACGTGTGTCTTATACATTGTCAACGATAACATGCCCCCATCCCGTGTGTCTTGTATGTACTGTCAACGATAACATGTCCCCACCACGTGTGTCTTATACATTGTCAACGATAACATGTCCCCATCCCGTGTGTCTTGTACACTGTCAACGATAACATGTCCCAACCCCGTGTGTATTGTACATTGTCAACGATAACATGCCCCCATCTCGTGTGGCTAGTACAAGTGTCAACGATAACATGCCCCCATCCCGTCTGTCTTGTACGCTGTCAACGATAACATGTCCCAATCCGTGTGCTATGTACATTGTCAACGATAACATGCCTTCATCCCGTGAGTCTTGTACGCTGTCAACGATAACATGCCCCCAATCCGGGTACCTTGTACACTGTCAACGATAACATGCCCCCACCCCGTGTGATATGTACACTGTCAACAATTACATGTCTCCACTCCGTGTGTCTTGTACACTGTCGGTGAAATAACGCCTTTCCGTGTATCGTGTACACTGCCAACAACACCATGTAACCCCCCCCCCCTTGAGTGTTGAACACTTTCAACGATATAACGTCCTATGTGTTTTGTTCACTGTCAATAATATAACGTCTCCGTAAATCTATGTCTTATTTCAAGAAACTCAGATTGATATACGAAAGGTAACAACAAATACGGTGGAAAATGCTCTGAAATCTTTGCTACGTGACCAATATTGCTGAAACTCAGTCAGATTTTAGATTGGTGTATTACAAATAAATATTAATAAAAAAATATAGAAACCGTAACGTCACTTTGGCTTCACAGGTCCAACGTCATAATGGCGTAATTACAAATAACAATTAAATCTATACTCATTCGGGGTATAATTCATGTTGACCGTCTCGAAAATAGCCATACAACAAGATCGATTCATACACTTGCCAAAACCGCCGTAATAAATTTGAGGATTACTAATCATCGAGTTCCGAGTTGGAAAACTCGAGTTTAGAGTAGAGATTATCGAAATTCGAGTTGGAAAACTCGAAATTGTCAATTGTCAACTCGAAAGACAGGTTTGTGTACTCGAAACTCTTAACTCGATTATGTTTACTTGATACTTGATGGAAAGTGATAGTGAATATCAATAAAATCACCTTTGAAAGGATGTGCCTGCTATGCCGACTAAAGCGTCATGCTATTCTAATTTACACTAATTATATTAATATATGCCCACTTATTGTAAATATACTAGTTATTATTAGATTAGTGTTTATAGATTAGTGTATACACATTAGTGTACATAGATTAGTGTACTTAAATTAGTGTATGTGTATTTTAGTGAACATACATGTATACCAGTATTAGTGTAAATATATTTTAGTACATAGAGTAGTGTACATACATAAATTAATGAAAATGTATATTAGTGTACATATATTTAGTGTACATAATATCAGTATGCAGGCATTAGTGTATGTAAATTATTGTTCATAGATTAGTGTTTATATTAGTGTACGTATATTGATGTACATATATCAGTGTACGAAGATTAGTGTTCATAGATTAGTGTACGTAGATTAGTGTTCATAGATTAGTGTACGTAAATTAGTGTACATATATAAGTGTACATATATTTAGTGTATATGACGTGTAGATATAGTTACCTGGCAAATGTGCACGGACTCATGATTCTGTCAGAAAGTTCTCCTATAACCGTGTAAGATACGACACTCTGTCTGGCAGATAAAATATCCAACTGTATAACAAATCATCTAGTCAGTAAATCCACACCCAATGGACGCCATCTTAAGAATAAAAATCTTAATATTATTTCGTTGACATTTAATTCATTAGCATTAAAAAAATCCTGTTAAAATCCTATCGAAATAAAATATTTAAGCAAAGTTAAAACAAATCACACTGTATAATTAAATAAGTTGTTTTCCGCAATTACTTGTTAAAGTTTCGTGTTTTTTTGTCGTTTTTGATCGTATACTCTTCCTTATTCGTTATAGTTTGATAATTAATACCACAAATTGCGTACATCCATTGTAGTTAAGTTCATTGTAGTCCGACACAGGTAAAGCTTGAAATAACGCATGCATGTCACCTTTCTCGTATATACCATTGTCTGACGTATGATATATAACTGTCCTTGTCAGTATTAATAATACAAAAAAGAACAATGTTCTAATAAAACACCGGTATTTAATGCTACGTAATGAATACGGTAATCTCTTACAGAAATTGATCTAATGAAACCGCGTTGTACGTTGAAAAACTCATCACAATATCAGAAGATATATGACAAAAAACGCAGTGTAGATAAACAATTAGCCATGATGCAAAACAGGAGTTTCTTGTCAAAAGCACTTCAGCCTGCGGCCATGTGTGTCGTCGTGTAGACACAGTTTATGGTGTTATGTACGCCCATTGACACGACCAACCATAATATGCGCATGGTTTGACGTTCCATGCACTCTAGTGATAAACCTTTTTACGTAAAATTAGGAAATAAATACATCATAACTTGCTACAGTGCGTTTTATAATCGAAGTATTCGAAATATAGTTTATACTAATTTATTCAAGGTCGATTGTGAAACAAATGTTTCCAACTTATATTACTAATCCTTAATACACTTGTTACTATATATAGTAACACAAATAAGCCTATTTGCGGCTGTTTATGGCCATCACGTGATTGATTATCGGCGCAATCTCATAATCATAATCGGACCGGTTGAACGAGCGCACGTTACGTTATCCATGTAAACATGACGTCACGTTGGAGCCAAAATGACGTTACATTGCTCATATGCTAGATTTCTTTGCCAATTTTATTCACACTAAGTGCATTTTATTGGTTACAATATTAGTGTATATCTACATCAGTAATATTTACGTTATTTGTTCTTCATAGATATTCTGAAATCGAACAACTGTATTAAAGACTTTAATACACTTCAGAGCCAGGCCGGAAGTTAATAATCCGCCCGGTATGAATAATCACCCTCGGGCTGAAGCCCTCGAGGTGATTATTCATTTTCCGGGCGGATTATCGCCTTCCTGCCCGGCTGTGTCGTGTATTAACCTCTAATTCTCGACAAATCATTCCTGATGGCATCCATCATCACTAGGGTATGAGAGAAGAGATGCCAGTTTCCCATTTATGCTGAGCGTCTAGCTAGGGAGTTACTGGTACCATTATTATTTCATCTTTGGTATTACGCGGCCTGGCCGAGATCCCCCGCTCGTGAAGCGGATGATCTACCACTAGGCTATCGAGAAGGCGAAATATAAACGACGGGATCACGACAAATGAATGGTTATTTTCACTGAAGTTTCGTCGCTTAACTATTAACTCTCCAAAACACGTATAAGTAAATACCTGTACATGTACATCTATATCCCTATTGTGGATTCTATTTAATACCCCTACCAGTGTTTCATTGCGCTTTCAAATGGAGGCAATGCAAGACCACTATTATATATTATATCTACATGAAAGGGATGTAACTGAATAAAGTCGCTACGTAGTGCAGCAACGAGATCCTGCTTGGATTCTCGCAGAAATACTGAAGTATATTCGTACGCTTCGGATGTTCCGTCACGCTGGCCACCTTATTGTCCCAAGTAATCATTTGAAAAGCAAACTGAAAAATAGTGCTGTTCTATAAATACTTACACAGCAAGCAGATGACGTAACTTCCAGTAATATGTAAATTTTTATGTTTAAGCATTATGTTAATGAACATTTTAAAACACGTTAAATAATCATTACAAACCAAATTCTCGAGTACAGCGATATATGTACTAGTATTAAGCCAGTAGTACAACGATATTATTATTACATTTACCTTTAATCTGCACTATTCCAATACTAGCATAAACTTGAAATGTCTGCTATAAAACAACATACCCCAGTGTCGCGTTTTTAAATCCGGTTATTATATAATCTCAGAGACACTTCGTCTTCTACGAACATCTTCTAGTCTTTATGATCACAAGCTAGTGAAAGACTCTATTTTTAAACACGAACATTTTTCGGGTTTAGTGCATGAACATTTCAACGTTTAGCCCTCGTAAGTAAATGTCTACGGAGAGGATTTGAACGAGTAAAGAAGTTGAAGTGTTAAATAAGTCTAATTTTATGAATTAAATACATGTATCTTAAAGCATCATTTCACTTATCAAACATTAAACTGAAACTGCTGAATATTCCGTGTTTATCCATCGTCCTATTGTGCGAAAATATTAACATGAGACTGACGAATATTCCGTGTTTATCCGTCGTCCTATTGTGCGTAAAAATATTAACATGAGACTGATGAATAGTCCGTGTTTATCCGTCGTCCTATTGTGCGAAAGTATGTACATGAGACTGATGAATAGTCCGTGTTTATTCGTCGTCCTATTGTGCGAAAGTATGAACATGAGACTGACGAATATTCCGTGTTTATCCGTCGTCCTATTGTGCGAAAGTATGTACATGAGACTGATGAATAGTCCGTGTTTATTCGTCGTCCTTTTGTGCGAAAGTATGTACATGAGACTGACGAATATTCCGTGTTTATCCGTCGTCCTATTGTGCGAAAGTATGTACATGAGACTGATGAATAGTCCGTGTTTATTCGTCGTCCTATTGTGCGAAAGTATGTACATGAGACTGACGAATATTCCGTGTTTATCCGTCGTCCTATTGTGCGAAAGTATGTACATGAGACTGATGAATAGTCCGTGTTTATTCGTCGTCCGATTGTGCGAAAGTATGTACATGAGACTGACGAATATTCCGTGTTTATCCGTCGTCCTATTGTGCGAAAGTATGTACATGAGACTGATGAATAGTCCGTGTTTATTCGTCGTCCTATTGTGCGAAAGTATGTACATGAGACTGACGAATATTCCGTGTTTATCCGTCGTCCTATTGTGCGAAAGTATGTACATGAGACTGTCGAATATTCCGTGTTTATTCGTCGTCCTATTGTGCGAAAGTATGTACATGAGACTGACGAATATTCCGTGTTTATCCGTCGTCCTATTGTGAGAAAATATTAACATGAGACTGGCGAATATTCCGTATTTATCCGTCGTCCTATTGTGCGAAAGTATGTACATGAGACTGACGAATATTCCGTGTTTATCCGTCGTCCTATTGTGCGAAAGTATGTACATGAGACTGACGAATATTCCGTGTTTATTCGTCGTCCTATTGTGAGAAAATGTTGACGTGGAACCGATGACAATTCCGTGTTTGTCCGTCGTACTATTGTGCGAAAATATTTACGTAGTACTCATGCATATTCCGTGCTTTTCCGTCGTACTATCAGGTTTTTAGTTTAACATTCTTACTGTTTGCAATAACGAAAACATACGAAAGTTAATGAGTTCCATGTATGTACAAATGTACTATCAGACAATATCAGACTTTATCAAGTTTAAACATAAGGAAATTTGGGTAATAAAATATGTTTAAACTAATAAGGAAAATACTCGAATAATAATGAGTGCCATGCAGTTCCAGGTTGCCGAACTATACATTTAGTACATTATACATGTATATATTGCATGGAGATTTTGGCGTGATCCTGACATTCGATATATTACAAGTTTCTTGCGTTGAATTAATGAATTTCAGCGAGCAAATCGTGCAGTATCGTTGCTTTAGATTTGTGTTTGTATTGTACATGTACTTTGAGCGTCTTCGTGATACTAGCTCCCCGCTTATACGGTACAAACAACCGTGGTCATAAATATACAAAATATATCAGTTGTTAAATTATGCTGATATGGAAGGTCGAGGATTGTGTCAAATTCTCTTCACTGTACTTTTGTATACATGTATATCCATACACTTATATATTATATTGCAGTATTTTACATAACCTTTAACTAAAGAATCACTAAAAGAATGACTTCCACCGAACACAAATAATCAAAACACTCCATTATCATACTTCCAGCAATCAGCATTCAATACAATCATTATAATTAGGTACTGTACTCTCGGTATAGATAAAACACAATCATTCAGTAGTTTAAAATTTCAAGTTTAGTAATTTATTGCTTGAGTTGTATACATTTTTGTACTTATATTCATTGTTTTATTGGGACCGGGCCAATGTTTACTACCGCGGTATATCAATGGATTCTGTTATATTTATCTGTTATTACATGTATTCATAATTATAGATATTCGCAATCTTTTTTCAAGCATTTATATGTGGTTATTAACCAGGGGCAAACAAAACAAAACAGTTGTGTAAAGCACATGGAGAATTGGACTTGATCCTGTCGTTCTGATGCTTGTTATTAACCACTAAGGACTACGGCCTTCGTGGTTAATTCCTACGCGTCAGAACTCCAAACCATTGTATAACAGCCTGTATACCACGGATTTTCATAGTTTATTTCTTAAATATATTATAAGGCTCTTTTGTTGAATATATAAATTTCCGCGAGCAAATCATGCAATACCGGTCTTTTAGATTTGTGTTGGTACATTTTTTTTGTATTACACCTCGAGTGTCTTCGTGATCTTCACCGCTTATGAAAACATACAGCCGGGATTATAAATATAAACAACTCCTCAGTTGTTAAATTAATATGCTAAAAGAAGGTCGAGAGTCCTGTCAAATTCTCTGTACTATAATACAATTAAATTTACGCAAGCTTTTATATACACTGAGTACATAAAGAAACACACATGTTACATTTTCTTCATAGGGTCCATCAGAGTATAATTTGTAGTGAGATTGGGCATGTTTTTTTCAAAAGCATTTTATTCTTAAAATTGAAATGTGTTGGGTACAGTAAGCATAGTAGTACGATGCACTATAGTTACCCTTGAAGTTAAACAAAAAATGAATATCAGTAAAGTGAATTTATTGAAGCATGACAGCACCTTCATTGCAAATCTTGCTCGTTCACAAACAAAGTCAACGTAACATTAAGAGTCTAAGTTTGTTGTTGGCGACATAGTCAATAGTATAAGGAACAAACTCTTACAAAGAAACAATTATAAAACATATTGATGAACCTGTATCATGCAAAACTTCAATGACCTTTCAAACCGAAAGTAGAAATATGGCAATGTTTCTTGAATATCATTTAAAGTATACATTTTTCAGTCATAAACTAAATAAGAGTTTGTTCCCGTGAGTTATAATGTAAGCATGGTATGAGTTTTGGCTCGTGACATTTGCCATTTTGTGTGTTTAGGAACGAGTAATGAAAGGCACATAGATTCTTTAAAACAAACTATTTTAAAAGGATGGTTCTTTTCTAACGAGTTGATGATGTTATGTTACAGTGATAGTATACATACAATACAAGTCTGTCTGCTTGAGCCCTTTATTTTCTCCAAAAAATGAATTATTGTTTAACACCCCCACTCTTGTTCTCACTCCACTCCCTTAAGTTGTACATTTATATATTATGTCACACAGGTATACGCATGCACGAGAAACTCATGATTGTATGGCCCTTGGTGGACCCATTGAGTTTATATCAAACAGAAAATAGATGATAGGACAGGGGAGGCAGCACTTAACTTAAACAGCCGAGCACAGAACACATAAAACATCGCATACTTTATAACAAAAAGGCACCGACAATGCCATGTGATTTTACGCTCACACGTTGTGTTTCGTAAGCCAATTTTAATTACAACATGTAAGTATACACTACGCCGAATTTCTAATTGGCAACCCTATAAAATCTGATACTATGTGATATATTCAACTAATACATATGAAGTTGAGTTATGTTTTTATTCCATACGTTAATCTATCGATTTACAGAAATAAAGCACGTGTTTTTGTGCAAAATCATCCATGCGGAACAGATAGTGCGAAATATCTTTTGTGCACGTGGTGCTCGTGCACGGGATGAAAAATGTTTGTATTTGGTTGGAATTAATTCTCTGTGGATTGCCTTTTATGAAAAACATTAAACTTTGAGAGATTGAATAATGTGGAACTCGCCAAAGCCCTCCGAATGATGAGTACAGCCACCTAAAACAGCGAAGTGTGCCACACGTCTTTTTAAAAATTTGCAAACTCTTTATTTACGTTTAATTTAGCGCAAACTACTGTGGGAAACATGTTTTCCTATCAATGTACGTAGACAGCATCGGGTTGGGATGTTTTGTATTGTTCTGCAAACACTTTTTCTAAAATATATTTAAAAAACACGTGGTCAAACAGAAATTAATTGAAGTGCATGCATACATCTGACGGCTTGAGTGCTTTCCCGTTGCTCATTCTCGCGAGGTTTTATGTTTTTCATTAAAGGAGATCCACACAGGATGTGTTTCAACAAAAAAAAGGACATATTCAATGTCTTACACGAGTACCACGTGCATAAAAGCAATTTTGCACTAATCGTTCCGCATGGATGATTTTGAACCTGAACACGTGTTTTATTTCTGTAAATCGATATATTAATGTGTGGAATGAAAACATAACGCAACTTCATATGTATTGATTGAAAATATCACACGGTATCAAATTTTATAGGTTGGCCAATTAGAAATTCGGCGTAGTGTACATGTACATGTAGCTACACGTACAAGTAGTCGTACAAGTTCGCATCGCAACCTCCCTAACAATACGCTATGAATACTTTAGTACTAATACATGTACGTACACCGAAGGATGTTCTTGCGAGACATCTACATTTTTGTATCTACACTGAGTGCCTTTGGAAAAAACGCAACATATATTGAGTGTGAAATCATACATTTAGTTATTATGAAATATCTTTTTTTATATAATGATGGATCAAGTGAATTACAAGATCTATCTTAAAAGAAAAGATAAGAACATTTGAGTCAATATAATAAAGAAAATCGCAAGTTCAGTATTTTGTGTAGCCACATTGTGAAGCATCTAGGACGCTTTGTTGTGCTTGAATGTTCATGAAATACTTGAAGGATGTTGACCCATTCTTGTTGCAGTGCTGTGCAGTTATCAGGGACTGTAGAAGGGTGTTGGCCCATACTTGCTGTAGTGATGTGCGCAGTTATCAGGGACTGTAGAAGGGTGTTGGTCCATTCTTGTTGTAGTGTTGTGCAGTTATCAGGGAATGTAGAAGGGAGTTGGTCCATTCTTGTTGAAGTGTTGTGCAGTTATCAGGGAATGTAGAAGGGAGTTGGTCCATTCTTGCTGTAGTGTTGTGCACAGTTATCAGGGACTGTAGAAGGATGTTGGTCCATTCTTGTTGTAGTGTTGTGCACAGTTATCAGGGACAGTAGAAGGATGTTGGTCCATTCTTGTTGTAGTGTTGTGCAGTTATCAGGGAATGTAGAAGGGAGTTGGTCCATTCTTGTTGTAGTGTTGTGCACCGTTATCAGGGACTGTAGAAGGGTGTTGGTCCATTCTTGTTGTAGTGTTGTGCACAGTTATCAGGGACAGTAGAAGGGTGTTGGCCCATTCTTGATGCAGTGTTGTGCACAGTTATCAGGGACTGTAGAAGGGTGTTGGCCCATTTTTGTTGTAGTGTTGTGCACAGTTATCAGGGACTGTAGAAGGATGTTGGTCCATTCTTGTTGTAGTGTTGTGCACAGTTATGAGGGAATGTAGAAGGGAGTTGGTCCATTCTTGGTGTAGTGTTGTGCACAGTTATCAGGGACTATAGAAGGATGTTGGTCCATTCTTGTTGTAGTGTTGTGCACAGTTATCAGGGACTGTAGAAGGATGTTGACCCATTCTTGCTGTAGTGATGTGCGCAGTTATCAGGGACTGTAGAAGGATGTTGGTCCATCTTGTTGTAGTGCTGTGCAGTTATCAGGGACTGTAGAAGGATGTTGGTCCATTCTTGTTGTAGTGCTGTGCAGTTATCAGGGACTGTAGAAGGATGTTGGCCCATTCTTGCTGTAGTGATGTGCGCAGTTATCAGGGACTGTAGAAGGATGTTGGTCCATCTTGTTGTAGTGCTGTGCAGTTATCAGGGACTGTGGAAGGATGTTGGCCCATTCTTGTTGTAGTGCTGTGCAGTTATCAGGGACAGTAGAAGGATGTTGACCTATTCTTGCTGTAGTGATGTGCGCAGTTATCAGGGACAGTAGAAGGATGTTGGTCCATCTTGTTGTAGTGATGTGCGCAGTTATCAGGGACAGTAGAAGGATGTTGGTCCATTCTTGTTGTAGTGTTGTGCAGTTATCAGGGAATGTAGAAGGGAGTTGGTCCATTCTTGTTGTAGTGTTGTGCACCGTTATCAGGGACTGTAGAAGGGTGTTGGTCCATTCTTGTTGTAGTGTTGTGCACAGTTATCAGGGACAGTAGAAGGGTGTTGGCCCATTCTTGATGCAGTGTTGTGCACAGTTATCAGGGACTGTAGAAGGGTGTTGGCCCATTTTTGTTGTAGTGTTGTGCACCGTTATCAGGGACTGTAGAAGGATGTTGATCCATTCTTGTTGTAGTGTTGTGCACAGTTATGAGGGAATGTAGAAGGGAGTTGGTCCATTCTTGGTGTAGTGTTGTGCGCAGTCATCAGGGACAGTAGAAGGATGTTGGTCCATTCTTGTTGTAGTGATGTGCGCAGTTATCAGGGACAGTAGAAGGATGTTGGTCCATTCTTGTTGTAGTGATGTGCGCAGTTATCAGGGACAGTAGAAGGATGTTGACCTATTCTTGCTGTAGTGATGTGCGCAGTTATCAGGGACAGTAGAAGGATGTTGACCTATTCTTGGTGTAGTGATGTGCGCAGTTATCAGGGACAGTAGAAGGATGTTGACCCATTCTTGCTGTAGTGATGTGCGCAGTTATCAGGGACAGTAGAAGGATGTTGACCCATTCTTGCTGTAGTGATGTGCGCAGTTATCAGGGAATGTAGAGGGGTCTTTACCCATTCTTGCTGTAGTGATGTGCGCAGTTATCAGGGAATGTAGAGGGGTCTTTACCCATTCTTGCTGTAGTGATGTGCGCAGTTATCAGGGAATGTAGAGGGGTCTTTACCCATTCTTGCTGTAGTGATGTGCGCAGTTATCAGGGACTGTAGGAGGATGTTGACCCATTTTGCTGTAGTGATGTGCGCAGTTATCAGGGAATGTAGAGGGGTCTTTACCCATTCTTGCTGTAGTACTGTGCGCAGTTATCAGGGAATGTAGAGGGGTCTTTACCCATTCTTGCTGTAGTACTGTGCGCAGTTATCAGGGACTGTAGAAGGATGTTGGTCCATCTTGTTGTAGTGCTGTGCAGTTATCAGGGACTGTAGAAGGATGTTGGTCCATTCTTGTTGTAGTGCTGTGCAGTTATCAGGGACAGTAGAAGGATGTTGACCTATTCTTGCTGTAGTGATGTGCGCAGTTATCAGGGACAGTAGAAGGATGTTGGTCCATCTTGTTGTAGTGATGTGCGCAGTTATCAGGGACAGTAGAAGGATGTTGGTCCATTCTTGCTGTAGTGATGTGCGCAGTTATCAGGGACAGTAGAAGGATGTTGACCTATTCTTGCTGTAGTGATGTGCGCACTTATCAGGGACAGTAGAACGATGATGACCCATTCTTGCTGTAGTGATGTGCGCAGTTATCAGGGACAGTAGAAGGATGTTGGTCCATTCTTGCTGTAGTGATGTGCGCAGTTATCAGGGACTGTAGAAGGATGTTGGTCCATCTTGTTGTAGTGCTGTGCATTTATCAGGGACTGTAGAAGGATGTTGGTCCATCTTGTTGTAGTGTTGTGCTCAGTTATCAGGGACAGTAGAAGGATGTTGGTCCATTCTTGTTGTAGTGATGTGCGCAGTTATCAGGGACAGTAGAAGGATGTTGGTCCATTCTTGTTGTAGTGATGTGCGCAGTTATCAGGGACAGTAGAAGGATGTTGACCTATTCTTGCTGTAGTGATGTGCGCAGTTATCAGGGACAGTAGAAGGATGTTGACCTATTCTTGGTGTAGTGATGTGCGCAGTTATCAGGGACAGTAGAAGGATGTTGACCCATTCTTGCTGTAGTGATGTGCGCAGTTATCAGGGACAGTAGAAGGATGTTGACCCATTCTTGCTGTAGTGATGTGCGCAGTTATCAGGGAATGTAGAGGGGTCTTTACCCATTCTTGCTGTAGTGATGTGCGCAGTTATCAGGGAATGTAGAGGGGTCTTTACCCATTCTTGCTGTAGTGATGTGCGCAGTTATCAGGGAATGTAGAGGGGTCTTTACCCATTCTTGCTGTAGTGATGTGCGCAGTTATCAGGGACTGTAGGAGGATGTTGACCCATTTTGCTGTAGTGATGTGCGCAGTTATCAGGGAATGTAGAGGGGTCTTTACCCATTCTTGCTGTAGTACTGTGCGCAGTTATCAGGGAATGTAGAGGGGTCTTTACCCATTCTTGCTGTAGTACTGTGCGCAGTTATCAGGGACTGTAGAAGTATGTTGTCACAATCTTGCTGCAGTCTGGTGCGCAGTTATCAGGGCCTTTAGAAGAGACTGGTGCTATCCACACGTCGACTTACATTAAACAAATACCGTATTTGAGAGGTGTATCCGTAAAATCAACCGAAAAACAACGATGGCGGTTGTCCTACACTTTTATATTAATACATTACCAGTATTCTGCAATTTTTTATATGTATATATGTACAAAATATAAAAGTGTAGCAATAATGCCATCGTGGTTTTTAGGAAGGTTTTATGTCATGGCTAAAAACGACATAATACGAGAGAAATTGGGATAAGTATACTTAATTTATAGCAATATGCATTTTTTACAAAACTCAGGGCCAAATTAACTTAATTAAGCCATAAATGAACCTTGTCCTTTATTATAGATGTTTCACTAACATGTGTGAATTAATATAGCATCTCTCAATCTTGTAATGCTGCCTAACACCCCTTGCGAGTATTATAACATAAGCGATAGTAAATAATCGCATTCACCATCTCGTATTATTCTCCTGATTCATGGTCATTATTTAAAACTACCCTATCACAAGTGTACGCCATTACAATACAACAGGGATTATAATTATAAACGACATATCCGCATTCGTGCGGAAATCGGCTTATAAACTGTATCACACTGTTTGTTCACGAAATGTGTTTAGAATTACGACTCGTCCTAATCTCTTACACTACGTGTTTATGGCATTTTCTCATATAGATAATGATAATAGCAACGAACAACAACCCTGTAAAGATATTGGGTTTTTCTAGTGTCGACCGACTTTCCGTTGTAAATATTATTTGAGTTTTATACCGTACCATTTGGTTCCCGCATTTAAAAGCGATTTATGCACATGCGCCGAAAAGGTGTAGTACAATCACGTGGTACATTTTCGCGCCGTTTTGAGAGTGTACACAATCCATTGTGCACATTTATCAACAAAAACAGCGATAACAACATCAAATCACTGTGATTCAACATGCCACCCAGAGACTACGCTGCTGAAAAAGGTAGGAATTATGATTAAAGTGTAATTCCGTAGTTGGATGTGTTCTGTGTGAATATTCGGCGATGTTTGTACGATGCTTGCAGCATATGATGCCATATCCAAGTCTTCTCATTGATTCGAGCCTTCGAATGTGTTCAACGGCTAGTTTCTGGCTATGGTTGATCTACTGCACCTTCGTGATTCATATAGATAACCAAATAAGAAGACTGTGGAAGGATAATCTTGTCTGGACAGCCAATTGAAACCATGCCCCCCCCCTCATATCCCGGGAAGGGGTGGGGAAACGTCCCGGGATTATACCGTTCCTGTTTTTATTCGTGCCAATGTTTGCTTACAAGTTACGTACGTCATGGGTGCAAGTTTTCAGATTTTTCATGCCGCCATTCCCTGGGGTTGAAGGAGCCATGGTTTCAATTGACTAGTGCATGATCAAGCGCGCAATAAAACTTTCAGTGGAAAACTGTCAGTTGGAATGTCAGCAAGGCAGTGGGTGATTTGGAATATGATCACCTGTCTGTTGTCAAGCCTTCATCTTTCTGGTGCTGCTGTTAGTCCCGGTGATAAATCTAGCTGCTCTACCTTGGACCGCTTCCAGGTGTTGAATATTCTGTTCTTATAACGATTTCAAGAAATAGCAGCTTATTCTATAGTAGAGGGCTTTACCAGGCTAGCACAGCATTGGGGCATAGTTTTTTAACTTGTCAGTCCGAATTGGTAAAATAAGTGTATCTTCTTCTTCGTCTAATAGAAAGATGCAGGATTTTTTTTAGTCCGAACCTAAATTTGTCAGTCAGGACTGGAGGACTGACTGTTTTCGTGGAGCCTGGCATCTGGCAATATTTACTGAACTGAGGATTCTAAGTGTGTTGGCTTTCTTGGTGTCTGCATCCATATGGGCATTACATTCCAGTATTTCAGAATTATCCAGAGCATAGAGATGGCCATGTAATGATGTATTGTATATATTTATATTCTGATAGCCTCACAATCAGAAGGGTTAAAGGTCATTTGCAAGTCCTTCTCCCACTGTACATAGTGCAATAGTGTCTTGCAGAGAGCGTATCTTCTTGTAGAGAAGGCTATCACCACTGAGGTGTTGGTGTGACTTTGTCTGTGTAAATGTTAGCATGTACTTGCTACAAGGGGTTGGTCACATTGATTGGTTTGTATCTATAGGCAATAAAGTAACAATGAACTGCTCATTAGTAAATATCTGCTTGCAGATGTTGACATGTAACCACCTTGAAGTTGAAGATAGTCCCAAAGTTGATCTATACTCTTATAACTTCACCTAATGTTTTGTGTAATTTGGATAATAAGGCATTAAATATATTTTACAAATTTGTTTCAGAGAAAATCAAAACATTCCTTCAGGAGTTTTATAAAGATGGCTCTGATGGAGGCAAAGACTTCATATACGGACAGCAGTTGGTATGTAAATAGTTACTAACATTTTAGAGCTTGGAATTATTATGGAAGTGGAGACAATTAAATTATTGAAATGGACTTGACATGCCTCCTAATCAGTAATCAAGGGAGATAATTCTTGGTATTTGTTCCAAAATGCTGCACATATCAGAGATGTCTACATTTAAACAAAACAAAAACAATTACATGCTTCACAAATATCATGATTGGCTGTCTATGATGGGTTATAAGTAATAAATTAAATTATAAATATTAGAATATAAAAGAAACAAATGTGTCAGATTTATCGACTGAGGCCAGGGCTACAGATAAGGTTTTAGTCCATTGGGTATTTTACCCGTGAGTTTCAATTTTGATTGGGTTTTGACAAATTTTAATTGGGTATTTAATAAAACTCAAAGGGTAATTGATCTTTTTTGTACTGTTTTTCACTGTAACATTCTTTTCTATTTGAGTATGTCAGATTGTCTTTGCTTTTTCTTACTCCCTCTCAAAATCTATTGGGTTTTTAAGAAAATTAATTGGGTAATTACCCCAATACGCAGCTTATCTGTAGCTCTGCTGAGGTATGAAGTAATAGAATACTGCTGTATGAAGTAAAGTTTGATCAATATTATGACATTCATGAATTTGTGCAATACATGACTGAGATCTGTGAAGTAAGAATGGACAAGAAAACACAAGCAAATTTTTATGCTTAACAATGGTTGTCATGATAGGTAAGAGGTCAAATGTTATATTTTCATTGCAGGTAAACATTGCTCACCGTGAACAGGTTGGATTGTGGATAGATCTAGATGATGTATATGACCACGATCCTGATCTAGCTGATGCTATAGTGGAAAATACGAGACGTTATACAAGTCTGTTTGCTGAAATTGTACAAGAAATTCTACCTGACTACAGAGAAAGAGAAGTATGGTTAATGTTTAACTTATATATATGCACTATTATTAATGTAGTTTTCTCAAGTTATTTGATGAAAATATTGTAAGTATTGACTAAGTAAAGTTAAGTTGAATTCTAACAAAACAACAATGTTTAGAACAGTTTTGGTCTAGGGATATGTGTAAGTATCACCAAAATCACGTATTATTTTCGGTATTGGGCATATTGCCTGGACCCCTGGTATAGAAATGACAACACATATTGAATGCAAGTAGATAAACTATAATGATCATTATGCCAAACATATTTAACAGCTTGGGGAGAAAATATTTACATAATTACGTTCATTACAGGTGATTCACAAAGATGCATTGGACGTGTACATCGAGCACCGTCTATTACTGGAACAGAGGAACCATCCTGAAGGCTCTGACATCACTCGTGATCCCAGGAACAAATACCCGTCAGAATTAATGAGAAGATTGTGAGTATTTTAAACAACTTATATCATTGCAATCATTTGGTTAAATTATAATAAGAAAATTTTGTCCGGTTTTCCCAATGGTGCTGTTAACCAAGTCAGTTTGGACTGGTTGTAAAGATTAACGTAATGTAGAGAACAAATGAGGGAAAATATGTCCAGCTCATCCTATTTACTTTGATTTAGTAGAGCTGTAATTGATAATCTCAACAGTTTTGATGATTTCTTTCTGACTGTGTGTACTGATAAAACAACAATACAACAATTACTAGGTCCCATTTTCCCTTTACTAAAATGATTGAAGTAATTGAATTTTATAGCAGGTCTAGACTCTGTGTCTGGCATCTTCATGGACAGTTGTCAAATTATGAATGTTATCACCATCAAATCCCTAGAAACAGTCTTTTAGATTAAGTTAATTATGTTTTCTGTTATACCATCAAATCCCTAGAAACAGTCTTTTAGATTTTGGTAATTCTGTTTTCAGTGAAGTATATTTCAAATCTCGAGGTGCACAGAAACATTCGTCTATTCGAGAAGTGAAGGCAGATTGTATTGGTAAACTAGTCAGTGTGAAAGGTATCGTTACCAGGGCAACAGAAGTGAAACCAATGATGGTTGTAGCAACATATACATGTGATACGTGCGGAAATGAAACATACCAGCCTGTAAGTTCATTGTCTGAATTCATCGAGGATAGTTGACGGTTGACTAGAATTATTGTTCACTGGATATTTCAAAAGACTATTACTATATTTGTGCATGTGTTGAAAGTGTGTTATGTTTATAATGTCTCCTTTCTGAGAAGAGTATGTATATTGTTGCATTAATGTAGGTCAATTGGTAGATTATACGGATTTGGATCAGTCACTCCAATAGGCTTTGGCCAAGGATCATCAACTTATCTATATTATATAGTGGATTGGTTTTGACATATTGATGACTCCTATTGACTTACATTGTACTCTTGCCGAGGTCAACTGATCAGGTCAACTGGATATATGATAGAAGAATTTTGAAACAAAACAGGTAAAGTGATGAAACTGAATCTAAATAATATGTTACTGTTTGGATACATTAAGAGAAATAAACTTAATGATTTCAGATTGCCTCTCCATCGTTCATGCCTTTACTCATGTGTCCAAGCACAGATTGTACTACAAACAGATCTGGAGGTCGTCTATATTTACAAAGTCGAGGCTCAAAGTTCGTCAAATTTCAGGAGATAAAAATACAGGAACATGTAAGTATTAATAATCTTTCTTTGCAGAAATTAAAAGTTTCAAACGCTGACATTCAAACCTTAAGTGGTAAGTTAGCAGCCTTGAAAAAGTGACAAATTTACCAAATTTGCTAATATTTTTTCTAACGTAAATTTTTGCCAACTAAGTTTGCTACAAAGAAAAAAGTTGCTAAATGTCTGAAACTTTCGACCTGCAAAAATATTCACTTATACAGTAACAGAAGACCTGTCTGACTGGAAATAGATATATCGGGTCACAACATAATACAATACAAAGACATCCAGAGGCATTACAGTAGAATATATTAATTTTATGTCTGTCTGTCACAAGAGCATTAGTCTGACATTCAAATAAGAGCATTAATCTGACAGGTTTTGTGAAGATTGTTTTAGCTTGTATACTTAGTTTGGTTGTATTGCTGTGCTATGCTAGTGGTTATGGTGTACCATCTTTGTCTTTTATCATGGAATTTTATGTGTTGTACTGAGTACTAAATCTTTAGTTTGAAGCCAACAGCTAATAGCTAATATCTCCAGAAATTGACCTATGAATGCATTCTAAGTGATGTACATGTATGTATTATTAAACATTGCTTTATTCATACTTTCAGAGTGACCAAGTTCCAGTTGGTAACATTCCTCGTAGTATGACGGTGTTTTGTCGTGGTGAGACGACACGTCTATCACAGCCAGGTGATCATGTCAGCATATCTGGTATCTTCCTACCCACCATGAAACAAGGATTTGCTAATCAAGCTGGTCTACTCTCAGAAACCTTCCTAGAAGCACATGTATGTTATCATAAATTCAATTTAATGAAAAGGTTAATAACAAATTGGGCAGGGAATCAGGAATCTCAGAGCACAAAAGGCACAGAAAAGCAGTGTACATACAATTTGCTATGAAGCCTAATTCATTTGTTTTCAATCCACATATTAAGAAACCTGTCAATATTTTTGTATGGCATCACTCGTCATTATCTTAACTATAACACAAACAATTCTTATTATAACAATGAATTTACTGACATTAACCTTTGAATCTTATTTTATACACATCTTTGAAACCATAATGACAAAAGTTAAGCTTTTTATGCCCCCGTATCGATAGATCGGGAGGCATATAGTGATGCACCTGTCCGTCCGTCCGTCCGTTCGTCCGTCCGTCCTGGTTAACCCAAATTGACCGTTTCTTCTAGCATCATTATGGCTTGCTGCAAAGCTTCAAAACTTGCATGGATGTTGTATATGAACACTCTCCACACACCTGTATCACCTGACCCTTTTTGACCTTCACCTTGACCTAATTTTGGACTTAGACTTATTTATGGACAAGGCTTCCACAGGGGGCATAAGCGTTTATTGAACGCAGTCTTGTTGAAATGTAATATTGTATCATGCATGTGTGATTGTTTTCAGGCATATGCCTGAACGAAGGTTTACAAGTGTACCAAATAGACATTTTCTCTATGTAATTTGTTGTTTAGCAGATTTTCTAACATTCACCCATGAACACTTGGTCAAGTGGTCTGTCACAAAAGTTGGTTATTGCCTACTTGCTTGTTTAAAGTGTGTGCATTAATACTCCGCTGAGCAATACAAGATCCATGTGAACTCACTGTGTAACATTTGTACTTTGTAGAAAATTATAAAGATGAATAAAACAGATGATGAAGAAGGTGTTGAGGAATTAACGGAGGATGAGATAAAACAAGTAGCAGAGGAGGACTTCTATGATAAACTAGCGAGTAGTATCGCTCCTGAGATCTATGGACATGAAGACGTGAAGAAAGCATTGTTGTTATTACTGGTCGGTGGTGTAGATAAAAGTCCACAGGGAATGAAGATAAGAGGTGGGTGGGGCTTTACTTTATTGTTCTAGTAAAATACTGTTTAAATCTGAACCATCTAATGTTGATTTTAAGTCTGAACTATCTAATGTTGATTTTCCTCATGTGGAAGGGTAAGTTAGTACTGGTTAGGATATGGTCCAGGAAAGCTGATAAGGTGAATTGGCCACCGTATGTAACTGAAAATTGTTGAAGTGGCGTTATGCCCAAATAAATAAACAAACTGAACCAGCTACGATGAAAAGTTGACAAACGAGTATTATACAAAACGAAAAACCTTTCATCTTACTTAACCCGAAACGGATACTTGGGGGAGTTTTGGGAATTTGTAGTATCTCCAAATTTATCTCATATGTTTCAAACTTGATATTATAGGTAACATCAATGTTTGCTTGATGGGAGATCCTGGTGTGGCGAAATCTCAACTTCTATCTTTCATCGACAGATTGGCACCTAGAAGTAAGTCATTTATAATTTGCTCACATTCAATACATTTATCCTTGGCAGTGTGCTACATCAACATTATGTAAAGTCATTTTTGAAGTGAATTCATTAATTAGCTCGCCTAAGCTCTTTACCTGAGCACAATATGCTGCATATGTAGGTCACAAAGTCAAAACCTAGGAGTGAAAACTTAGACTGACCAAAGACTTCTGCAAAGATACCGGGCTGGTACAATTTCAATGTTTGTTGTGTTATGGTCTGCTTTACATAAATTTGTTGTTCATGAAAGACCAAAATTATTTTAGCTCATTCCAAATGTCTATGGTATCCGGTGAACACTATCAAGTTTTAAACTATTTCTCGACATTTTGCTGATCAGAGCTAACTGAGAATGTGCCTGGTACTCCTCAGACCTTTGCTGGGAACCTGACTTGGACTCCTTGGAACTTTGCTGGGCCAGCTCAGGAAATTTGCTGTGGTTCTAGAAATCCTCGACAGGGGTTTTCCATTGCTCTTATTGTCTGATTACTTGATGTTTATAGGTCAGTATACCACTGGACGGTATAATTATCTCATTACTTGATGTTTATTGGTCAGTATACCACTGGACGGTATAATTATCTCATTACTTGATGTTTATTGGTCAGTATACCACTGGACGGTATAATTATCTGATAACTTGATGTTTATTGGTCAGTATACCACTGGACGGTATAATTATCTCATTACTTGATGTTTATTGGACAGTATACCACTGGACGGTATAATTATCTCATAACTTGATGTTTATAGGTCAGTATACCACTGGACGGGGTTCATCAGGTGTTGGTTTGACAGCCGCTGTGATGAAGGACCCTATTACGGGCGAGATGATGTTAGAAGGTGGGGCTTTAGTGTTGGCGGACCAAGGTGTGTGCTGTATTGATGAATTTGATAAAATGATGGATGGTGACAGAACAGCCATCCATGAAGTTATGGAACAACAGACCATTTCTATCGCAAAGGTATGAACAAGTTTATTGATAGCTTAGTTTTAAGTATTCATGAAACCAAGAAGAACTGGTTCTTGGTATGTTACATGTTGCAAACCCCTGGTCCACATCAATTCGTAACATGACAGAACCAGTTTGTCAGAGAAGTTTCATTGAATTCCAACAACTCCCACATATAGTGGGGGGAGATGCAATGATTTTGTGCTAGATAAATGGTTGTTTAAAAGTTTGTCCCCGCAACTTCTCCTTAACCATTGCTAAAGATTTCAATGACACTTCTCATGAATACTTGGTATGAAACCTAGTTGTGCATGTTGTCAGGAATTTTAGTTAAGATGATTTTTGCCAGAGTTGTGGTCCCTTGTGGGAAACATATATGTTTCTTTTAAATTTCACTTTCCCTCATACACTGTTGTTGTTGTTTTCAGGCTGGTATCATGACAAGTTTGAATGCTAGAGTATCTATACTGGCAGCAGCTAATCCAGCCTACGGTAGATATAACCCTAAACGAACCATTGAACAGAACATTCAGCTACCTGCCGCTTTACTCTCCAGATTTGATCTATTGTGGTTAATCCAGGATAAACCAGACCGGGACAATGATTTGAGGTACGTTTATTGAGCTATGTTAGCTCTGGTTAGTCGCTAATGTTGTTTTGAGCTCACCTGTCATGGGGTAGCAGCCGTACAGGAAGCTTTTGCGACCAGTTGCTGTCCTTGCGTCCAATATTGATTGTGTAGTCACTAAAGGTCACATTTTCAACTATTATTTATGAAACTTGGTCACAAATATCATCTTTACTCAATCAAGGTCAAGTTCGAAATTGGGTCAAAAATTATAGAAAAACCTTGTGTAGACAGTAGTTAAGACAGCGGGCAGTTTGGCTATCAAAAGCTGGAACATGTGTCCAACTGAAAAAAAAAATGAATCTGTCTGACCAAAACTGAGATAGATAAAAAATAAAAACGAATTCCAGACATCTGGGTAGTTGTGCAATAAATGCTCTTTCATATCCTAAAGTTTGCTTCTAGATAAGTTGGTTGATTTATTGTTTTGTTTAATTATAAATGTTATTTGCTTCCTTTCCAGATTGGCTCAGCACATCACATATGTACATCAGCACAATGTTCAACCACCATCACAGTTCAAACCACTTGATATGAAGTTAATGAGGTACAGACATGCTTTATTCATAACATCTTGTTGAATGCACAATGCAGCACTTGTCCATGTTTGAGTATAGTATATAAACTAATATGAACTAAGGCATGGCCTTTAACAGAGATTTTTTCTTTCTTAATTAATAAATTATTGTAGATTGTATGTATCTATGTATGTACAGTTTACATAAAGAAACATGTATACATTTTAACTACAGTCATGTACTTAAGGGTAAACAGGAATCAAAGAGCTGAAAGACCTGAGGTTGTTCAAATGTATGTCATTCTGATCACCCCGGCTTTATGCATTGCAATATTTAGTAGACAAACTGAGCTGGCCGTACTTTCACGATTAGAATTAATGCATGCAGGGAAAGTACAAATCAAATAGTTTTCTGCAGCCAGAAAATTTACTGGTATTGCTTAGGATGCAGTTAGGATGCTGATCAAAAAGATAACATTAAGTCGGACAGGGATGGCTACACTCTACTTAACCAGTCGAGCACAGAAAACAAAAAAATATACAAGGCACAATGCCCAACACCCATCCGAGCGAGAAAAATGATCCGCCCAAATCACAGCTGTCATAAATCGGAATAAAACAGTTTCAGCAATCAAAAGGCTGAATGCCCACTCAGAATGACCTAGTTTCAAATGTAAAACGGCGGAAAGATACAATAATAAATAAACACCTAAAGCCCGGCCGGATGACTTAGTTTCAACAAGCAACAAGCCTTAGTCGAGTGTCACCAAGAATGACCTAGCTCCAATAAGCTGAACACCCCAAGCTGAATGACCCAATTTAAACAACCCAATTTAAACAATTAGTATGCCAAAGTGAGCAACCACGCTACATGACCTTTCCGGTGTATGTTTAAATTTATTAGTCAGAATAATAAGCCAAATAATCAGAAATGTGTAATATCGAATACTACGACAGGGGCGTAGCCAGACTTGAATTGACTCATAAGGCTTGAAGTTGGTGGTTATGGTTGGGGGTCCTCAAGATTCGTGAAAATTTGAGACTTATATTTATATTTAATGTTACGCACGTGTGACATCAGTATCGCTGGCTACACACCTGACTGATTAATCTAACATAACCGACTATATATAACAGTTTATACAGAATAGTACATGGTATCATCTACGGGAACATTAATAATGTAACAAGGTTAGCAAAGTATGTAGCCGGACCAGGGCTCAAACCTGGAACCATTTGCTATATATTAAGAAGGTTCAATGCTCTACCGAGTGATCTAAGTGGATTCCTACAAAGTTCTCTTCCTTATCAGTAATTAAATCCTATACTAGCTCCAGGTATCCTACAGACAGACACTATTAGCATATTTTTCAGGGAAATTCTTAACTCTCATTTGAATGAAGCTTGTAACAAATAATTTTTTCCAAACATTTTAAAATCAAAGTTAAACCCCTTTCACAATTGTCGTATGACGAGTCTTCGATGTAAATTTGACTAATATCCTGTGTCCGTCGTACAACAAACTTAAGAAATTTTGTCGCGTTTGACACCATCGGACCACAAAATGCATTTTTATAATTAAATTGACATGTATTTCAGTTTAATACTAGCATTTAGCAAGTTCATATTTGCAAATATTTGGACGTTTTGATTAATTATACCCAGCTGCTGAAACTTATTTTTTAAACCAGCTAATAGTTTGACAATGCTTTTATCGTACGACGGACGTGCTACAACTGTTCATCTTAAGGCTTTCGCGCGTCTATTGTTATGACCTGCGACCATCGCATGACCATCATACGTCTGTCTGTCGTGTGGCGGACGCACGATAGTTCCAAAAAATGCATCGTTGAGCTGTCGCACCCTTTCCAGGCGCAAATTAGTACATTTCCATGTAGACCCATAAGCCTCGTGCGACGAAAACATTCCTACGACAATTGTGAAAGGGGTTTTAGTCATGGCTCCTATATATTTTGAAATTACGCATGTTTATCCGGTAATGTCGATAAGGTGAATATGAATTGGAATAAGTAGATCATAACTTTGCCGATGCAGTCTTCAAATTTCACTTTTCATGGCAGACATTTTGGTGAAACAGTTGTCGAGTGATAAGCGCTCTCAACTTAGTACCGATCCAGAGGTCCCTGGTTTGAATCTCTGCCGGGGCACGGGAAATTCCTACCAAACTAAATCGGCACTGATGACGAAGCACGACTCACCAACCTCCACTTCTGAAAACCACGCACAAAACAATTGTGGTTTTAACAAAGTTATTGTGAAGGCATACACACATCATGTTGGTTAGACTATAGGCAAGATGCTAACAGAGCGAACACTTTACCAACTGAGCTATCCAGGCATTAGTCAAACGTATTGGACGCGTACAGTATACACTGTAGCAGCTCAGTTGAAAAATTGAAAACTGGTCAAGCTGGCCAAATACATTTCTCCCCTATCAGTAATTTAATCCTGTACACAGTACTACAATTATCTCATAAACATTGCTATCCAAAGCACAATACACATGATACAGACGGAACATTGTCAAAGAGTCATTTTACATTTTGTTTTGGTACAAAGTAATGAAACTTGGACGAATAATTTCGGTCGTAGGTACGAATAGGAACGGGTACGACAGGAATTTGTAGAAAGTTGTACTTACCAAACCTTTAATAACAACATACGTCATCGGATGTTGATTTTATTGTATAAGTATGCTCATTGCGAGTATTAAAGACGATTTTCCTTGCTTAACAAGTACTTACATCGTGTAATCGATGGTCGGCGTCTCAGACGAATGCAATCACGTAGAATGTTGAGTTACTTCCCCTGTTACCTGGCTATCGCTCCGGACCCGGGATTATTAATTTATTTTGTAAAGCGTAATTTGAAATCTGCAGATGTTCAGAAAACCAAAAAAATATAGAAGTTCAGCTACAAATTGTCAGTTTTCAACTAATTTGAGATTACAATAATGGTTGAAACCTCGTACCAATCATAACTACTCTCGTACGTCACTGCGGATCTTCGATGAGACCGGAAGACTGTCTTGAGTCCCGTCGTACTATAGCGTTCTATAGAAGCGTATGGGAACCAACCCAAAAACCGGAAATCTATACCTTTTCAGCTATTAGTGGGGCGAAACTTCGGCCGATGACGGAAAGACCCGAGTAGTTACGATTGCCGGGAAGACAATTGGTACGGCCTCTACGACATTTATAGGCTGCTGATTTAGGAAAAAAAGCCAAACTCAGACGTCTCGGAGATGAAAATCTCCTATAATAAAGCAATACTTCGTAACTTGAAGTTCGGTCCGTTGCTAAACTGAAAACAGACTTCAATGGTTGATATGGTGATCTTTAATTGAACTTGTGGTCCATTTTGATTGTTTTCCTATGATGTTTTCTGTGTTCTTAATCAGCTAGATTTACAAGTAGGCAAACTGTATCAGTGGATTTTTGTGCATGTTGAAGGGTGAGCAAATTATGAATTTTGCCGAAATATTTGCATTGGACGAAATGTTAATGAGTTTCCAGAATTTGAGAAAATTGTAATATTTCCACCTCACTAACTTAATTGACCACTTATGTGTGTAGCAAGACATTATCATGGTCACATATAGACAGAAACGCTTTACACATAGATGCTCAAATGAGGTGAAGAAGTTACTTGGTCTGATATATATCATGTATTCATTATTTTGGTCTGTGTAATATATCATGTATTCATGCTCTCCTATTTACAGGAGATATGTAGCATTATGCAAGAAGAAGCAGCCCATCATTCCTGAGGTATTGTCCGACTACATCACTGGTGCATACTGTGAAATGAGAAAGGAAGCAAGAAATAGTAAAGATATGACATTTATGTCTGCTAGAACACTCCTGGCTATCTTACGTCTCTCCACAGCTTTGGTATGTAGCTTCCTGCATGGTTCTAAAATGTTGTAATTCTATATTGCTATTGTCATAGCGACATGATGTCTGCCTACTTGTGTGTATTACATATCTAGATAGTTCTGTTTGAAGCTATGGCCCCTTGTGGGAGACGTACATATTTATGTCAAAAACCTAGTTTCCTGCTAAAATGCCAAGATTGAAAATGTGACCGATTACATGTGTTCAAAATGTTGTCGCTATGGCTGTTTGATAAATAATTATAATACTGTAATATTGTAGGCTCGACTAAGATTATCCGATAGCGTGGAAAAGGACGATGTGAACGAAGCGATTAGATTGATGGAAATGTCGAAGGATTCTCTAAATCCTGGACACGAGATGCATTCAAGGTTTCTATACAAATTATTCTTTTACCGTTTAATCGAATATCGATAATAAATCACTATTATATGATGAGATTTTATTGACCTTGATACGCTAAAAAACTACATGTCCTGGAATTCAACAAAAATTACATGTGGATTCACCTGTGTTATTTTCAAAAAATAATTTCATGGTTGTCATGAAGTCATTCATTTAAGTGCCTTTTATCTCATTACAATGCAAGAAAACAATATAGCATGTATACTATTATACCATGTCTCGTGATGTGAAAAGATCAGGATAATAATTATAACTTATTATTTTGATAAGTTATTCATTTGTACATATATCCAGTAAAACCATGTATTTATCCTCAACAAAAGAAATGTAATCCAACCATACTTTTATCTCATTTCAGAGCTCAAAATGTTACGGACAAAATATTCGCTATTGTACGAGAGATGGCGCCCTCTCGTGGTGTCAAGTCTGTCAAAGTTACCGATGTTATGGAACAATGTACATCGAAAGGATTTAAACCCGATCAGGTGGATGCTTGTATCGACGAGTACGAGGAACTCAACGTGTGGCAAGTCAACCAGGCACACACAAAAATCACATTTATATAACATGGACTTACAAAATAGTTCACACACAAAAAAAAACAACGAAAATTGTGTATACTGTCCTGTCCTATTTATTAATGAAATTATAAGTTATATGCTTGTCTAAAAAATCAGTAAGCATTTGGATGTGAAGTGAACAATTATGATAATATTTTGTAAAGAATTCAGGAGTGTATTTGTGACCGTGAAAGTTGGTTTTATATTTGTACTAGGGACATTGTATATAGACGGACTAGAATATTGGCTGTAAATATATTTCCACACGGTCTGTAATCATTACATTTTTAGCTCAACTGTGCATGACATTAATTGGCTCTTCTGGGAAGGAACCAGGCTCCGATCTCCTGAACCATCTCAAGAAGAAATCTCGGCTCAAATTGAGATTTTGCTCAAATTAGAGTCTGAATTTTAGATAAATAAAATCTGATGTTCGAGCTCTTGAAAATTTACGATATGATCAACAAGAATAATGGTTCTGTTTTACTATGCCAATCTTGAATCCAGTCTCCCATGAAAATTAACACATGACACTATTTAAAATGAAATTTAGCTTGGATTGAGATGTTTCGGGAGATCGGGGCCAAATCCCCATGATAAAAATGAATTATACAGTAGAACAATTATGTTGACAACTTTGACACTTTAGTGAATGGAAGGGCCATCATGACCCGTCCTGTTACCCAATGTGTTCAAATTGTATTTGTTCTTATGAAATTGTGTGTTCATACTGAGGCTTTTGCCTCAAGTGAGTACCAGTAACAGGAATTCACTACATAACCAGGTGAAAAGGTACCCATTTATACCATAAAATTGTGTTCATTTATACAATAAGATGTGTTCATATTTGTGATTGTGTGTATTTCGGACATAACCAGGTGAAAAGGTACCCATTTATACCATAAAAATGTGTTCATTTATACAATAAGATGTGTTCATATTTGTGATTTTGTGTATTTTGGACTGAATTTTTGAAAAGTTGTGTTATATGAATATACTTTACAATGTGATTAAAGTGTAGGCTTGATTTCAAATCATTTGATGCTTAAAATCTTAACCGCAACAAAGGCAACTCATTTTCATGTTTAACTTTTCATCCCAACTTAATTCGTAGACCAAACCTAATGGTCCCATCAAGAATTCGACCCTACTATTACCTAGAAGAATACCATGCTTGGGTGCTTCGAATAAACCATCAAAGGAGTCGTCATACAGAACTGAACAGACGGCCATCTGTCAATGGGGAATGTGACAACTAGATATATTTAACACTGTAATAGTATACTCTATCTGAAGTGGAGATTATGAAAACTAGTAATGTTAACATAGTATATGTATGCTCCATTTGAAGTTCCAATTTACTTCTAATCAAATGTTAAGTTGCTATCGAATACACAAATTGTCATTTCTTCTTGAATGTATGAATCAAGAATTTTAAGATCATCTCGTGTAAATAATAAGTTTGAATAATTGCACGATATGCTCTCTTTTATGGACCAGCTGTATCAATGGGAACAAAGAAATTTATACTGCTTGTATTCTATTGGTGTTAATTTACTGTTTGACTTCTATAAGTAGTCGTATTTGTGCATTTTCAGTGTCTTTAAAATTTTGTAAATATTTTTCGACAAATAAAAAAATAAAATATGACTAGCAAATTAAAATTGTTTGGTGGTTTGTTGTGTTTAAAACATTTCACAGTGCAAAACTTGTACTTTTAATCCCATCCTTCCTGATTAGCTCACTCAGTTAGTAGAGATTGCTATCAGCTGATCCTGGTTTGATTTCAGATTAGGCTGTATATGCCGACATTTACTTGGGTTGTATTTGTTACTATAGTTATATTTGTATGCTTCTTGCAAGTAACTTGGTACTAGTTGATACTAAATTAAAACAAGACTGCGTTCAATAAACGCTTATGCCCCCTGTGGAAGCCTTGTCCATAAGTAAGTCTAAGTCCAAAATTAGGTCAAGGTGAAGGTCAAAATGGGGTCAGGTGATACAGGCGCGTGGAGAGTGTTCATATACAACATCCATGCAAGTATGAAAGCTTTGTAGCAAGCCATATTAATGCTAGAAGAAACGGTCAATTTGAGTTAACCAGGACGAACGAACGGACAGGTGAATCACTATATGCCTCCCGATCTATCGATACGGGGGCATAAAAATACTTGTTAGTATCAACATGTGGAAAAGCTTGTCACATCTTTCACAATTTGAAGATAAATGTCTGAGTAGGCTACATTAATAAAGTTATACAACACCCAAACACTCAAACTTACTAGTACCGGTATTTTGAATGATTTGTATGTTGACTATCATGCCAAGAAGCTATAACAGCTGTATCTTAATGTAGCTTGGGATTTAATCTCCCATTTCCTGAGGTAGGTGCACTCGCCTGCATTGCTTTCATACTACTGATTCAACACCCATTAAGAGATGATTGTAAAACATGTATGCCCCTATGGTAGCCATATAGTCGGAAATGGTGAAGGTCGCAGTGACCAACATCAAAAGAGGCCATCTACTGTTTATGACCAACTTGTAAAGTTTTGAAGATGCTAGTGCAAAGTGCTTTCGAGTTGCTGAACGGAAACCATTTGAATAGTCAGAAATGGTAAAGGTCACAGTGACTGACCTCAAAATCAATAGGGGTCATCTACTGGTAGTGACCAATCTCCATATAAAGTTTGAAGATCCAAGGGCAATGGGTTCTTGAGTAATTGAACGGAAACCATTTGGTCTACCGACAGACTGACGGACATGTGCAAAGATGGGGGGCATAACTATTGAGAGGAATCTCCATATTAGTTATGCTTGCATAAAGCTAAATGTTATCTCTTTAGCCAACTGTCCTAATATTTTGTCTGGAGTATATTGATCTGCAAAACAACATTTTCTTAGTGACAAGGTGAGCTTGTGGTGTCGAAGGTATAGTCACGCAATGCACAGGAGGTAGGAAGCGCACTGCTTTATTATGGAGTTTTGCCTATTGTTACTTGAGAAAAATTCAGCTTATAGCATGTACCAGGTATAATGCAAAAGAAATGTAACCTCATACATTTTGTGACAAACACTAATTTGGGCAGCGTTACTATGACACCTTCTAGTTGGTAATAGAATTCCTAAGTACATTGACAAAAACTTTGTACAGCGGTTGATAATTTTATTCACAATGAAAAGTCGCGAAAACATGATAATTCTCACCATCCATCTTACATTACTAACAGCACGCTACACACCAGTAACAACAAACAAAATACAAGAAGGATTTTTGACGTAAAAAATAAATATCTCCCACAAAAGACCATAACTACGGCAAAACTTATCCAACCAAAAATTCGCGACTATGCACAACTAGGCTTAGTACAAAGTATTCATGTAAACTTTCATTGAAATCTAAGCAATGGTCAAGGAAAGTGAGCATGGACAACTTTGTGACATCCAGACAACTGTCCAGCACAAAATCAATTATGTATCCCCCACTATACGTGGGAGACAAAAGAATGCAACGAATATTTGCCAATCAACTGACCAGCCGTCAGTTGTCAATCATGTTCTCTATTGTTTCTTCATTGACCAATAATGGGATTAAGAATATGATTTAAATTATAATCCAATTAACGACCTTTCCGACAAATAAATGGGCGGAGCATTCTCTTCAAGTTGTGATGAAACAGTCAATGATACAGGGCAAAGCGACTATGCTTCCACTTTAGGGAACATGATGGTTGATAGACCTACTGTTGTAGGCCTGAAAGGCAGTTTTAAATAGCTAAATTTGGTGTATTGCATATATTTTGAGTACAGAAATCTATTCTGGCGTGTAACTAACAAAACAATTTGTGCAATGAACAAAAAGACAATTTCAGTAAAGTGATATTAAAATTGTTCACTCCACGGCAAAAAAAAAACAGTTGTGTAATTACATGGTGTGAACACATGAAAATGAGTAGATACATGTATAAATAAAACCTAGTCAAACAGTCTGGTTGTTATGAGTAACAGAACTACAGCTACCACATCAAACATCAGAATGGAATGTCTTGTGACAAAATATAAGTTACAAAGGTATATTATGCCCATTTTTGTTCACCTGAACAAAAACTTGTATAGCATTTATAACTGATACTTGTTTTATCAAAAAGTTTAAATGACACACAGTACAGTGCGAGATAGTGCAGAGATTTTAACTCAATCTTGGCCTTTATGATTGAATATATTTTAATATACAATGTACATGTATATATATACATATGAATAAACAGGTTAATTACATGGTAATTATGAATTCACTGTATGCTATAAATATACAGCGATGCATTTTACAAGGTAAAGCCATTTGTAGACATGTAATTCAAGTGTACAGTCTGCATAATTAAAATTATATTAAGTAAGTATTTGAAGAATTCATAAACAGTCTGTATAAAACAGAAAATTGTATACAGGACCTGGGTACTGTTTTATCAAAGCACTTACGGATATCTTAAACTTACGATCAAATTCAAAGGGTTTTATATTTTGTATACAATAATACAGTATGGTAAAATGGAGATGCACTACTAACAATGATTCAGTTAATGAACTCCTACAAACAATATCCGGCAACAATTTGCAGTTGAAAAAGAATTATAAAGAATTAAAATTTGAGCGTTACTTTAACATTTTCGTAAGTGCTTTGATAAAACAGTACCCTGGTACCCACACAATCATGGGCAATAACACAATAAATCCCACCAGTAAAACACAGGCGATACCTAATATGCCCGTTCGGCTTTTTGAGGTAAATGTGTACAACTTTGCTACTTGATAGGGATACAAGTGACAAATCTGAATAGTGTGTACTCGGAGTGGAGAATTCAACTTTATAATACTGAAACAGATGCATGTATATGTAGTGACAAACTATACTGTTATTGATATAACTTACCAATATATGAAAAGACAAAATAATATGAACACTTTCTGAAAATGATGTCATTAGGTGTAAAGCCTAGGTCCCACTGAGGAATTCCACATCGGTGATGTGGTGATGTTCTCCCGATACCACCCGATTCATCACAATTCTTTCCGATATCACAAACTGTCTCATGACTTCCCTGAAGCTTCCCCTAGACTACCAATGTCCTGAATGCTCATTAATTTCAATCGGCAGTACATCGAGGCAAAAAATGCTCAGTGGAACCTAGGCTTAAGGAGTAGAACTACAGTAATTGTAATGTTAACAAATCTAACAAAAAATAATTTGGTGCCACAGCCTCAAAACAAAAACTAGACATGGCCCCTTGGCTGAAACTCTCCATGATTTAAAATAACAGGAATAGAAAACAATGAAAAATTGCATTTTTTTAAACACAAGACTAAATAAGTTGTTTTTTCATTGCAAAACCTTGTTAACAACAGCCTTATTAAACTGTAGGATACTACATGAAAGGTCATATATTTTACTATTCTAGAAAATGAATAAAATACCTTATTTACCCCTGATATAATAAATAACAAGTAAACATATATTATAAGCATAAAATGTGGGGTTTCCTGATACAAATACACTTGGCACATTTTTTTTTCATAATCAAGCATACATTGCAGAATTTCCCAATAAAACTTAGAATAAATGTGGTACATTCAGATATAGTGATAACATTATAACTGGTATATTTTACAGGTATAAATAAAACATAATTATGTGTTTTCATATCAAGTGCAAGATTCAATTTACATTAACAATTAGATATAAATACATTGTACATTTACACCCAAATGAAATTAATGTGAAAACTTAAAAAAATAAAATTGAAAACAAAAGTAGAGTAAAACTGTTGTTGGTAAAGCAAAGATTAAAACAAGTGATGAAAAACAACATGTAAGATACTGTAAAATCACTTATTTTCGTGGGCATTTAATTTCATGGATTTTTTTTGTAAAATGCCATTTTTGTAGGGTTTATAATCTGTGGATTAGAAAACATAGGTGAAACCCTTGCTCTGTATTTGGGAGGAAGATTAATCATGGGAATCAAATTTCATGGTTGAGCTAAACAACAAAATCAATGACAATTCAACCCCCATGAAAAATAATAACTTTACAGTACCTGCTTTGTGTCATTGTTTTATTAGAGACCAACCTGGAAGGTTGAGTCCTCCTAAATGTGCATGTCACTTCTTCCTTGAACCAAGTCTTGATTTAAGAAATGATAAATATGCTGTGTTTTATCACATAAAACAAGCCTAGATGTATGGCAATTACGCATGTGACTTTTTGACATGCTAAGCACAAGTGATTTAAAGCATTCTTCAATAAGCAACCATATTTTATTAAAACTTGACATCATAACTCAAGCCAACCTTGCATTCTTATATACATGTATAATTGTATATATCTATAGAAAAGGCAGCTAGTCATTGAGAGTATTACTTACAGAACATAAACAATAATAAACAACATGTTTGGCACAAAATTAAGTAACAATAAATGAATATATGTGCTTTGCAGTACTGTGTACCCTAAGTGAGATTATCTATTTACCGGTCAGTTCTATTTTTAGACACTTAGGTGAATTTTATACTCATCTCAGTAATTAAGATGGCTCAAATTATGTTGAAACATGGTACTAGACATCCAACTATCCTAATAAATCGCCAGACGTTGAAGCTCATAGAGCTAAAAATAAAACTAACAGGTTACAGTGGTAAAAAAAAATTCAATACATAGAAAAACTTCCAACAAAATTAAAATCATATGCATAGAAGCGAACAATAAAGGTCTTTGTGGCTTAATTAAACATCTGACAACCTTAGACAATAAAGGTAACAAGGGCAAATCTATAAATCTATAGGCCCCACCAAACCTTGGGGGGGGGAGGGCTAAAAAATCAGATGAAAAAACAGTGCTAAACTTAATATTTTGAAGTACAGTACAATCTCTCCACAGCGGCCCTCTGTAAAGCAACAACCTCTCTATAACAACACCTTCAAAATTTCCCTAAGCTGATATTTACTATAAATTTAACCTCTGTAGAGCAACAACCTCTTTACAACGGTCAATATTTGCAGCTCCCAAAGGGTGTTGCTCTACAGAGGTAGCACTGTATATTCATAATATATAATTTCTTTTCTATGTTGCTGAATTTTGATAAGCCTTGGTCAGAGGATGACTGAATGCATGGATTTATTTCACTATTCATGCTTATATGGAGACACTTACAGTACCATATGACCAAAAGCAAGTGAAACAAGGTTGAGTACAAAACGACAACAGATAAACAACAATTACACAGTACAGGAAAACTTCGATGCTAAATTAAACAGATTTGGCTCAAACACCTTTGAGACATCCAACAGATTCTCCAGTCTCAGAAAAATGATGGTACATTCACAGTATTTTGCATTAGATGCCTTCAACAGGTACATGCCATGATGGCTGAAACTATTTTCACAGTCCAAAAGCAGTTTGAGGCAACAAAGTTCTACTGTATTACCCTATTATGACCACAAAGCTAAAATGATTTCTACATACAGTTATCAATCAATACACAGGTACATTTGTATCACGATTCAATTTAACACAGCATCACTCATTAACTAAAAGGAATGTCAACTATTTGTAGCAAGTTACAGAGAGTATTTGATAGACAAAATCTCCGGAGCAACCCCATTTTGAGCAACAAAGTCACCCATCAATAAAGTATGAACTTATTCAACTTAAGATTGACACAATGCATCTATATAACATTCATAATTCTAACAGGTTTAATCATATCTATCAAAAGTTGTTGCTCTGAAGAGAATGCACCATACATGCTCAATGCCAACTGTGAATCTAAAATGTACAGCAGAACAATGGAAATCCAACAAAGGGTTGTAAGGGTTAAAAGATAGATCTCAAGGTGTAAACCTTCACAGATTGAAAGCCAAACATTCCTAAAAATGTTCATTACCATGTCTTAAATACTTATGGAGAAACATCCATAACAAACATGGATTTGCCAAGCTAACGAGGTTCAAGTAAAGCTATGTGGAAGGTGGAAGTATCCTACTGGTCTGATTTCATTAGTCACATTAAAGTCTCAATAAGCTTTAAATTTTACAATTTTTTCGAATCACAGGCATAACTTTTAATATAATCATGCATATAATTTTAAAATTAACCTTACAACTTGTATATGTGCAAATTTTAAATTAGGGAATTAAATAAAGAGACTTAATGGACTTGTTAATATAAAATACAGATTTTATCAGATACACAACATGCTGGCTTACAATTACATTATTTTACCATGCACTCCTTTAAGGTCTGTATTTAGTGTAATCTGCCATATAATATTCAATATACAGTTGAACATGTTCAAGTTTTCACCTGAATTATTCAACCACCTGTTTTTATTGATTATACCTATCAGTAATGTACCAGTGTTAAACAACCACCTGATTTCAATAGTCATAGTTATTGTATCCCTTGTCTAGCTTTTAAAGCAAGTTCAACAGTGCATTGATGAGCTAATCTAATTTTGAAAATTAATGCCCAATTTGACTAGAATTTGGTTCATGACACACAGCCAGATAATCTGTTTATAGATTCAACCGTGACAAATCACTGCAAATCACCAAGGAACATGTAAGTATCATTAGTGATTCATAAGCTATTACCTTATGATATATCACATACACTTTGTGTCAAAAGTAGTAAATAAAAAGTGTCCTACAAATGATAAATTACAGACAAATTTCAACCTATACAAAATTGGTCTAAACATTCATTTTGTTTAGTTTAAACATATTTTATTGCCAAATAATAAATTAAATGACAAATGGGTTCAGCCTAGTTACTGCTCATCCCAAATAAACTTGTCACAGCACAATATAAATTATACCAGTGTTGTTTATGATGCATTAAATAGTGTATGCATGATACAAACATGTTTTTGAATATATATTAAACGTATCTTCCATTACATTATGTATATTCAACAAGTCAAGGGCCATAACTGTGGAGTGTTTCAAGAAATCTGACTGGAAATCAACACGTTATTATGGCAAAGAACAAGTTAAAGGGGGGACATAACTTTTGTGGTACGTTATAAAAACATAAACCAAACAGTTTTTGGAGAAAAAGCACTAGTAAGTATTTACAACACAAAACAATAAAACATAAATCATCAGAGTAGGGTCTACATAATAAATGAATCATTACTGATTAAACACATATTCTCGAGTTGTTTGTAAGTTGTGTATAGAAAAAAATATGTACAAAATGATAACCCCAATGTAACAAGTTCTAAAGCTCCGCTAATAAAATCATGAACTTTGAAGCACATGCATACAAACACAAAAACCATTAAGTACAATAACGAACACAAAATAATACAAACAAATTCATTTGTTCAATATTCTAAAATCTCATTTTTGTCCAAAAAAGGAAAAAGCACAAACTAAATTGTTTAAATTAATACGTAAAACATACACCAACTCAAAGAAACAAACACAAACAGTAAAGATCTCAGTTGAAGTAAACTGTAGTCATATCACATAGTCGATAACCCAGTACATGTGCAAACATTGTTACACACACATTGACAACAATTAACAGAAATCATTAATGAAAACAACACAGTTAAAACAATCTGAACCCAATTCTATAGACAAGTCTTCACTTAAATCAGATTGTTGTGAAAAAAACTAAAAAATATTTACGTTTTAGTGGTTTCAGAAATACTGGGGAAAAAACAGGGGAGGTAACAAAATGAATGAACGTTTTGCATACGCTATATCCAGTTTTTGCGATAAGTTGTTTTAAAAAGCGTATGTTATTCAAGATGCGAACAGATTTAGCTATAGGTCCTTCTGCATTTGCTAGTCTATATTCTTAAGAAATAAATGCAAAAGAACCTCCCTCTGAAATGTACAGGATGCTTTTAAAAAATTATAAATACTTTGATAAATATCGGTTTGGATGCATAATACTACATTTCACATACGTTGTAACCATTAGTCTAAGTTTTGTTTCTTAAGAGCATTTGGAACAGATGATTCATAAGATTTCAGCTCTAACTCCTTCTGCAAGTTGATAACAGTATTAAGAAGTAATTACTATACAGTAAAATTGCGATTATTTTTAAGATGTGTGAACATGCTGATACATCCTTTTTAAGCCTGTTCATGCTATTTCATCATGGTAGTCAGACGCTTCCAATTACGTCTTAGTTACTCTGATTTGTGAAATTTCGCTCAACTTAAAGCCCCAAATTAAAATGTTTTCAAACACTGTGTGAAATAAAACAAATAGAACAAGACTGCGTTCAATAAACGTTTATGCCCCGGTGGAAGCCTTGTCCATAAAAACAGGGGTCATTATTCTGTTAAAATGTTTGATAGTGTTACGTGGCTTTGACAATGTAAGGTGTTTATGATGTTAAACAGGTGTGCCAAGTTTGAAAGCAATGCCTTGATGGACTTCAAAAAGATTTGAGTTTCAACAACTTGAAAGTTTTGGTTAACATTTTCAGACGAAAGAAAGTATGAATGAACAAACGGACGGACAATCACTATATGCCTCCTGCAACAGTAGATGCCAAGGCATAAAAAACAAACATAACTGTAAGTTGTAGAGTAAACACATCTGAGACCACTTATCTATTGATACATTATTGGTTTAGACGAGATGTCAGAAAATGATACAGTTAAAAATTTAAAAAAACATTTTACCAAGCATCAGTTACCAGAACTTTATGCATGTGATATATTTTCTGTTAATTAAATATTGACTACCTGGAGATTTTTAAGGTATTTCACAAAAAATCAACAAACATTAATAATGTATCAATCAACACAGACTTGGTCACCAATGGCATCTCAACATTTAACCTTGAACAAATGAATGATGTATTGAAATCAAATTTGACATATCCATGGACCATGGTACATATATGCATTTAATGAAATGTCCATTTTCTAGTAAAATATATTTAATAAATTACAGTATATTACACATTATCGTATCCAATGACAACATTTACTTAACAAGTGTATGTGTATGTGCTATCTAGATGTACTTTTCTGATCAAATTTTATCACCATAACAGTTATGTTATCTAAAGAACCTCTATAATAAGCTTGTAAAATAATGCTTTTAGCACCAAAATGAGGCTCATCTAATCGTTCTAATATAAACTGAACAGCTTCTTCATTCGAGAAACAATCCCACAATCCATCAGTAGCTAAAATTAGAAACTTAGGTTGAATTTCGTCGATATTAAAGGTAAGGATATCTGGCTCTGCTATGACAAAACTTTTCTCTTTCAATGGATAATCCCCAAGTGCTCTTGATGTAGCCAGTATTCCAGCTACCCTCCACACCCCGTTGAATCCAACAAAACCTCCAGCATCTTTAATCCTTTGAAGCTCTTTGGTCTGAAATAATTCACAATATGATACATATTCATGGCTACACTAGCCGTATACATTCTGTAGCATACTTAAATATGTCTTAGATCTTGTGCACATGTATTCTTATCAAAATTGTGTGCATAATTATCTACTAGTTTATCAAATACTAAATCATTGTAGGTAAATTGTCAAACACATTCTACAACTTATAGATATTGATCATTCTTTTCACTTCACTCGATATGGTATCCATCGCCGACACTTGTTTCTGGTATCAATGCTAAGCAACAAAGAAAGTTTTTTTATTGCTATAATTAGGCTAGAGGGAGGAAACCTCAGCCTCCAGCCAGGACTGGAAGCTTACACTCTATCACTAAGCTATATAGTTATGTGTTTTTTGTTTAAATTTTATTCTGGCTTAATGCCGTTTCTCTATAAAGTTTTCCTGGGCCTATTGACCTTTTACTTGGTTTCCTGGAATATTACTAGTACTAACATACTCTTCCATCGGGAAGCAGCAACTTTTTCACATGTGCAGGAAAATCTACAGTGTAGTTAAATCTTTCATAGAAGAGTATGACCTGCCATAACCAGGAATCAAACCTGAATTGCAGGTTACAAATCCAGTCCATGAACAACTGGACCACAGCTCAGGTGGTTTTCATATGAACTGAAATGTTATGTATGTAATGATCAATATAAAGTCTTACTGAGTTTGGCTTATGATCTTCCGATAATGGAATGGCTTTATCGTCCTTATCACACATAACACCTCTGGAATCTCCAACATTTGCAACTGTCAGAGTGTCTCCCGAAACCATAGCAACCAATGCTGTTGATCCTGCAACAAATAAACACATTGAATTGTTACTATTTATTCAAAAGAAATTCTGAAAGCTACCATGTAGTCTTGATTTTTGGTCAAAATACAGTTGACATTACTATTAACCCCACACTTTTAAGCTGTAACCAAGTTTTGGTACTTGTGGCTCAACCCATTTGATTTATTATTTGGCAAAAACTTATGTTTAAAGATTAACCTAACACTTTTAAAATTTGATTTTCTCAAACTAGGTCAAAGATAGATGGTAGTGTTTAGCAAAAGATGAACAAATTAGAACTTGGGCTATGAAATGGTGCCTTGGAGACAGGTTTTGTAATAGTGGTCTTAGTTTGCAGCTGGTCTTTAACACAAGTTAAAATATACAGTCTAACTTGTGTTTTTTAAAACTTTATAAGGGCTGTCATTGATGGAAAACTTGAAATTATTGATATACTGGTTAACAAATATCAAATCATATCATTAGACAAGATCTTCACTACATCAAATTGATGTTTTCACTGTAAAACAATCTAGAAGAAGTCACACTAATAGTACCATAAAGATATTCATTTTGACTTTTTACAAACATATACATTTATAAACACAAACCAGAGATATCTGATGTTCCTTTCACTTCTTGTAAAATTTTGTCATCTACTTCCAATATATGTTTGGTTAAAATTTCCCCATGGAGGTTGTTATCACTTACATTAGAAGACAAAACCAAGGAAAATAGATTTTTCTGTGCATATTCTGCAACAAACTGAAACAAAATAATTTTAAAAATGATTAAATCTATCATAATATTTTCTAAATATGTTATATTTTTGTAAGACATATTGATCAGCACTTCAATTTATCAACCAAATATATTTCCAACTTAACAAATGATAATATAAAAGTAATAGGTGACTATAGATAACATTATTGTTATTCTATAGTCTCTGTTCAAAGTAATTAGCTGTAGTACTTAAGTTAAGCATCATGCAGTTGGAAATTTAGCTGGATTTTCGTGCTAAAATTAATGGATCATGGATGACGTTAATTGTTATCAAGAAAGTCTCTTCTGATCTTGTTTCATGCTAGTGTTACATAGGACTGTGCATTATCCTACTGGAATGTCTGGGGTGGACCTACGGTAGTACCGTACATAGAGGAGAATTGGCAGCAGACCAACTTCCCCTGCAATCTATACCTAAGTTTAGCAGCTGTATGGATACATGTGTAGGTAGATTATGAGTACCCAAACAGTTACAATACCATTCTTCCTGGCTCAACAAACAAGGGTTGTCAGTACTGCTAACACCAATATCCATATAAATGGCATTAAAGTAAATAAATTAAGGTAGAAAAGTGGGATCTAACACACAACCTGGTGCAGACTTATACCAAAGTTTAAACCCCTTTCACCATTGTTGTATGATTATGGTAGTACAATGGTTATAAGGTTACATCAGAAGGAACTGACAAACGTCAGGAAAAATGAATAGGAATTTTTTTAGATTAAAAGTTGGAACAGTCACAATAATCATATTCCTGTAGCGTAATGCAGCCCTGCGTTCAAAGAAAAATCATGTGACGCACGTTTCGTACCAGGTACAAAACTTTTCGTACCTGGTACGCAAACGGTACGAAACGTGCGTCACATTATTTTTCCTTGAACGCAGGGCTGGCTCAGGTGTATAATATTTTTGTCAAATGGCAAAATATTTGTATGAGGGTTTGCATTGTAAATGGTACTAGACCCGTCATATGAGGATTACGACAAGTCACAACTGTGAAAAGGGTTTTACTGGGACAGTTTGTCTATCCCCAAGCACACTAGGGTATTAGTTTGAATAATTACATTGAAGAAAAAAGCTATACTCACATCACCACCATGTCCATCAAATATTCCATACAAACCAAGTTTATTCCCATTGGTGTGGATTTTAAACCGATCCTCCATGTGTGGTCTTCTGCCTTGAATTGAGTAAGCAGCCACATTGCTACTTTTAGATTCCCATGACAACTTGTTTGGATCTGATGGCCAGTACAGAGCAGAATTACGCTGCTGATTACGAGAATTTGAATACAAATTATGGAAATTTGTTGCAGGCAGTCGAAATTTTTCTTTCGCTTTCTGCCAGAGAGGGGTTATGTTCATGAACGTGTTGTAGATGACGACCAGTATGACGAGCACTATGAATGATTCAGGGCAGAATAAATAACGGCGTGTAAGCCTCCATAGATATGACCACACAGACATTTTCTCATGTTTTGTCGAAATTTTGTGGTGACAGGACATCAACTTCCGGGATTCTGCTTAATCATAGTCACTGAGCGATTTACTACCAGATTTTCAAAAAGCGTTTTTAGTAACCTCGATTAAAAATTACGGTCATGTATAAAATTTGCCCTAACTCGTTCTACAAGCGGTCGACACAAATCAAGGTGTTTGTGCATGTCTAGCAATAGGTGGCCCTACGGGACTTTAGACATATTAAAATATAGCACAGTAAAAGTTACCATGTAGAGTGTTGCTGAAGCAACATTACTGTGTCACCGTGTTTGCAAGTAGGGCCTATATGATTTAGTAACACAACAATTTCCTTGATTTTGATCCTCGTATGTGATACTATATAGTTGTTCGTACTTTACGCAAATTTTTCTTTTATAACTGCCAATGTTTCCCTAGAACTCATGTAAGGAGACATTATCTCGTGAGTTTGAAATTCCCTTTTGATTTCAGTATAAACATCACACTGAAGAATGTATTGCTGATATATTTTATTTAAACTTTTGATTTTAGTAACTTAATTGTTCATCCATTGATGGTGTTGTGGAAACAGTGGAAACTGAACGAGAAAGAAAGTAATTCCTCCACGCTATATAAACTGAGAGGATGTTCTTATCGATCAGTTATTATTTCTATGCCTTCTTAAAAGTTTTAGGAAGTAATTATCTGGATACTTAGCACATAGTATGTTACATATGTCATATTCATTTCCCTGAACATAATATTACAATCAGTTAAACATTATTTAGATACAACTAGGCGATCAAATGAGGATTATTATGAGATATATAAATTATAATCTGCAACAAAGATAATGCAAACACAAACACAAACAGTGTACATAGTGTAAGAAAATCTCGATCGGTTAGAACCACATAATATACAGTCAGTCTTATAGTGGTATTTACTCCACCAAGCTAGATGCGGTGGTCTTCTAATGATGTTTCTGTTTTCCTAATAAATACGAGGGTTGATCGGGAAGTTCGTGTAATTTTGTTGTGAATCGTGTTGTTTTGCACATAAGGAATAATAAATAATATCATAAGTATCTTGTATGCATTATCAAACTCTCTTATAAAAATGAGAAAAATACACCAAACAGTTACATAGTTACGACGATTTCTAAACATCCACTATGCATAGACGCCGCACACTAGAAAACTAAACGACGTCACATAACGTCAAACGAAATGTAGGTCCAATGTATGGTGCACTTGTCCCACGAAGTGACGACACAAGCCTACGAATATCTGATTTTCCGCATACCTAGCTCTTTCGGACAGATCCTATACATAGTTAAAGGAGATTTCTCGAACTCGCTGACTATCAGTCTAATGGTTTTACGTCTGTCTTTTCGATTGATTCCGCGCACTTTTCACGTACACACGGAATCACTGTCAATGGCAACCTTTCTCTATTGTTGACTTCAATTGACCTTCTGTGCATTTTGAATCGTCTGTGTTGTATGTTGGTAACTGCCGGGTTATACGCTTTTAAATTGTCGAACATTTTCATCTTTTCATTGGTTTCGGTCAGTGTTTTTTCAAATTCCCATGAAACATTCTGTAAAGCGCCTCAATTCAATGTCACCTCTTTGACGTCATGACGTTGTTTCCGTTTCATTATCAGTATAGATAAACACAGTGCTAATTTGATAGCGAATGTAGTAAACGACATCATATTCTGTGGAAATGACCCCATGACGTTGACGTATGATGTGTTATATATGCGTGAATTTTAGTCACACATAAGACTTTAAAAACGACATTGTTTCAGGAGAACGAAAGATGAAAAATGTCTTAATTTTGGTGTGCTGCAATCACGTGTAGTAGCGTTGCCAAGGGTACCGTTAATTGTCGCATAAGTTGGTGGATTTTTAATCCGTTCTATATTTCAACTTTAATCATGTTGATCATCCTGATAGTGAAGTTTCATCAATATTTAACTAAAAATGAATAATTTATAAGCAAATTACACGAACTTCGCGATCACCCCTCGTATAATCATCATGATAATGTGCAATGACATTGGCCAGATGTGCGTTAAATTTCAGCACCTAAAATAATAATAATACATTTCCTTGGCAATATTTTTCATAATCCCAGTTGTTTGTTCTTGTATATATTGGGTCAGTAAGACTTCGAATACTCACGGTGATACGCTGTTATATTAGTTTAGGATGCGCTAGCGCTTGTAAGTAAAAATGCACATATTGCAACTATAATACCATTATAAACCAATTGCTAGTTTACCATCCATGTTTGTTCTTATAAAGAGAAAGAAAGGGGAGGTATTTTTGTGAGTAATTAGGCGTACATCTGTCTACAAAACAATTGCATTCATTTATGGCGGGTTTCTTTCTTTCGAAACCTCTGCATGATGTCTTTTTTATCGTTGTTTGAAACAACATTTTTATATTCAAAAGAGTATAGTTAATTTGGGTTTATTGTGGCTTTAAGCAAATCTGCCGGGTTCTTGCAACTTATCAAATTAGCATTCGAAAATATAGTTGACTAATTATTTTGTACAACATTCCAAATACATTGTATGTTCGTAGGAATTGTACATTGTTATTCGCTTTAAACAGTGGTATCTGTAAGTGATCCAATCACTCTTAAAACCAAAGACAAAATATCAAAAATAGCAAATACGTGTATCTTCTAGAGTCGCACAATCCTTGTGTTCCGCTGCCGTCTACTAACAAAACTGCCTTCGACGCAACGGATTTGCCGTTTCTTTTTCTTTTTATCGTTTGTTACGAATGTATCATATCTATGTGGTTGTACTTTTTCCCAACACTACAACAATAGTTTTTTTAGAAAATATTAGAATTATTATGTTTTTAAACCCATATAGACTGTCATTTAGTTATTGTTTTAGTTTAGGGAAAAGAAAAAACCACATCTGGCAACTATGAATTTTTTTTAAATAAAACAAAATTGCCAGAGCGACATGAAAAAATGGCGGTTGGTTATAATCGGGGTGTTATGTATTTTTCTAGTTTATGGTTGGTTCTTCTTGTATGACAATAGTCAGGATTAATAAACATGAATGAATCAGCTCCCAATATGATCCATTGCCTGTCACGATATGTCTATGACACTGACTTCGTTGAAACTATTACTTGTTTATTTAGACCAGTCATCTGTATACAACCACGAGTGTATAGTTCAATTTTGAACCCTGAGCCATGACCTATCCGACTAGTCCATTTTGGCGGGTAGTCTATTATTTATTACGTTCGGAGCGCATTTTTAATGATATAATTCTTATAGATATCTGTTTTAAATCAGATTACTGTTTAGTGCAGTCGACAACGTTCAGAATTTCTAACCCAGAAGTCGGTGGTTCGAATCCCTGATTCCCTGATTTTTTTAATTCATTGTTTTATATTATTTGAAGAGATTATAAGTTTATGTTATTCAGAGAAAATAAAGACGTTATTATAAGTTAAAGATTTTGTTTATATTTTTTAATTTATCCATTTAAATGCGTCGATTCAATCACAGGAACCTGGTATTTTAAAATATATGGCCCAAACACTATTGTTAGGCTTGAAGACCGTTTATTGCAATATCTAACGCCAGTGTTCGAGTCCAACTGTCAATACAATGTTCAATGTATGAAACGGGCTGATAGACTATTTTATATATAACTGATGTATCAGCATATGTTCTCATGTCTTAAAATCGCGAATTTACTGTATAGTTATTACTATATTATAATTTTATAATAAGCTTGCAGAGTAAAGCTATAGCTGAAATTTTATGTGCCATTTATTCCAAACGTTGAAACACCAACACTCGCGAATACTAGCTACAACGTTTGTGAAACGTAATATAATGCGCCCATCCAAGTATTAACATTTGTTTAGCAAGCATCCCGACTACTTTAGAGGAAGGTTCTTTTGCATTTATTTCGTAAGAATATAGACTAGCTAATGCAAAAGAGCATGGGCTCATCTTATAAATACTTTTGTATACACACTTTTCAAAAACAAATTATCGCGAAAACTGGATACAACGTATTAAAAACGTTGATGTATTTTGTAAACTCTTCTGGTTTTCAACATTTCCGAAATCACTAAAGTGTCAATTAAAAAAATCTAGCCGAGCAACTGCCATGAAATTTGGGACAAAACTTCTATAATAGTTACTCTACTGGTTACATGTACGAAAACAGTATGTTGTTCAACTATTTTTTTTGTATAACTTAAAGATGAAAAATCACATATTTTAAAATATCATTTAAAAATACATATAACATGCATAGTCTATAACAAACGTTATCGTGTGATTCCGTTTATACGAAATTTCGTGAGTGCCAAGTTTCATAAAAGTAAATGTCAAACTTTTTCGGTGCAATGCAAGTATCAGTTTTTAGGGAGGTTCCCCAAAATCTAAAAATATCTTGAAAACTATAGCCGAGCAAAACTGTTATGGGTTTGCACAATCACTATCAGGAGTGTGTTCTTCATAAAAATCAGGTGTTTGATACCTCTTGTACAAAAAAAATTAAGAGTTGTGAATCACCTTAACTTATGTCGGTATTGCTTATATATACCTACCCTTTTAGGGTGCATAACTTTGCTGCATAAATTAGTCACATCTAAAAACACATGGTTGATCTATACACATGCTTTGTGTATTGCCTAGCACTTCTAACTGGTCATCCTTGCCGAATACCCGTGCTTATCCGTTGTCCAATCGGAGTTGTTATTTTAACTAATCAAAACAATCTTACGGTGCAGTAACGAAAACACACGGGCATTAATTAGTGATAGGTCAAAAGTGCTCGACTATACATACCTTAGTATAATACACAGTAGAAAACAGTGCTAAATAGCACATACTATAGACAGCCAAAAGATAGCAAAACATCGGACTGGGATGAGAGCACTCAACAGAGACAGCCGAGCACAGAAAATATAAAAACACCACATACCACAATTACACGACTCCAGACGGTCAAAAACCGAAATGCTTTTCAGTGTTTCCCACCTAACATAACTAAACTAACTAACAGTCTTTCGGACGAGACGTTAAGCGAGGTCCCGTGTATGATGCTTTACATCGGCACGTAAAAGAACCAGGGATGCTTCTGGAACTGGAGCATCTTCTGTATCATGCACTATCCCCCAAACACTAAAGTGGCTAACCTCTTCTGGGGGCCTCGCCCATATGGATTATCCGGTGGCGAGGATAAATAAAAGCAAATAAACCTTACACGACACAATGCCCAACACCATGCACACACAACTGATCGAGAAAATAACATAATCCAATCCTTTATCACATCAACTCTACGGAGGAAGTTTGCAATCCCCCAAATAGCTTGTTGTCTTTGATTGTTGTTGTTGCCATGGTATCGGTGAAGGTAGATATATTGACATTTTTCATGCAACGTTTAGTTCCTGTAGCAATCCCACAATTCCCTATCTTACCTTCTTAATACAATATGTTTGTACAAATTACAACATATGAGGATTCTAGCGGCGTTGTAATTTGGTTGCAGGGCAAGGGAGCGTATATAAGCATACACTGCTGCCTGTAGACCTACATACCCTTCCTGCTCCCAACACTGCCCAACTAAATTCCAGCGCGTTTCATCGTGTATGCATTCTAATTTCCTATCACAAGCTATAAGTTCCAACTTTCGCAAAGCCTCTTGCCTTTTTATGGGCTTCTGTAATTCTTTGTAAAGTTTGTACTGCATCAAGTATAAAAACGGTTCTGGTGATATGACTGCATAATGTATCCAGTTTGTGTGTGTTATGTGTCCCGAAGGTAATGCGTTCTGTTTACAAAAGGTTGAACGAAACATCTCATACTGCAGTTCTTTAGGACAACCCTGTATTTCACATGGAAGGAAAGTGACACAAAAACCAATATGTTCCCTAAGAATCTGTGCAAAACGTTTATTGTCTAAACTTGCTTCAAAGAAATGAAGAGTTGCAGAGCGTTTGCATCGTCTTCCACACGTGCAGATTGAATCCATATTTTCATTAATCGTTTTCTTTGAAATATCGTTAAGAATTATTCCAGTTGATTCTAAGTCTCTTTCAGAAAACAAAACTGAAGCCAGTTTCAGATGAGATGATGCCACATCCGAATACTGCACCCCGAGTAACAGCCATTGGAAGGCTTCGTGAGACAAACCACGTTTTCGCCGGTAGTCATTCGACGCAAGACACGAACCTAACATAGTGCTTAACTTGCTCATTATCATTTTCACTGCGTCAATCATTCTTGTATCCGTGTTATTAATACGACGACTAAGTTTGACCAACAATCCAACTTTTTTCTTAAAGATGTCCACAAGTACATTCAAACATTCTGAAGGTATACGAAACGATTGCCATTCACTGTACTCCTTCTGCCAAGCAGCAGAGAGATGATGCATTACATCGAAAACCAAGTTGAACTTTATATACAATAGCACACCAGTGTCTGTAACTTCTCTGTCAGGCTGCAATGATTCTCCAAACGTATCTATTGTAACGTCAAACAAAGCACGACCATCACTTGCAATGATTCGATCAAGCTCGTGTGATAATTGATTACGTTCGCGTGAATCAAGTTTTCCAGCGAGTAAGTTGTTTGCAGGCATTATGAAGTGAGGGCAATTTTGATCCTGTATGAATTTTCTCAACATACTGAGGCAATGATTCAGATTTGACAACAATTCTTCTTCGGTCCATATGCTTTTTTGTGTTTGTGAGATCACGTGGAACATCGCAGTCTTACATATGTAACTAGAGATAACACCTTTAGCAATGTTGTCTAAGAATGTTGTTTTTATGTACTTCATAAGAATGTAGCAGCGTATTTGTACGGTATTAAGATCAAACATAAGCAATCGTTCCCCGTATGAAAACGATATTCTCCATTCTATGTCCGAATTATCACCAATATCGCTTCCCTTTGGAACAACGAAACATTCTGACATTAGAATCTGATCCACTAGGTCCTTTGAAGGCCATACACGATGTCTTTGACAGGACACGAACTCCTCGGCAACATCCCGTGGCCATGCTTCACAAGGGAAAGCCAATACGCAGTTGATGAAGTCTCCGTCTTGACTTTTATAAAGAATTGCGGGACCTTCCATCTCCAGTGTCTCTCCGAACCAATCAGTAAAAACGTGGTATGAGTTTTTCACAAAGGATGCGTCGTGAAAGGATTTGAGGTGTTTCTTGAAAATACCCACAGTGTCACGCAGGAAACAATATCCAGGACTCGAACTTTTAATCATTTGCAATTCACCTAAATATCGTGGGACATTGTGTACAATCCTAACGGTTCTTGAACAGTAGACATAATCTGTATCAGAATCAAGCCCGATCGTTGTTGTGCCTTCTGATTGGCTGCCGAAATATAATGCTTCATGAGGCGGTATGCTACACTGTCTTATTGCAATGTAATTACATTCAATTTGTAAATAACAATTCCTTCTTATTTGAACAATTTCTTCATTTACACCAATGGCATCCAAGGCTTTGTTGATTTTTATCGACATCTGTCGTGTATAATCTCCTTTCTGTGCCATGGTTTATGCTGACCTGTATAATAAATACATATTGTCAATAACACAGGCTATATACATGTCTCATCAAAGGACATCCCAGCACAAACTAGATCCGATATCCTAACCACAGGCCTAAGAAATCACAAATGTATATCACAAAATACAGAGTTTTGAAATTCCCCATCATCCGGTCATTATGAGATATATAGTAATGACTGGATGGTGGGGAATTTCAAAACTCTGTATTTTGTGATATAATTTCTTAGGCCTGTGTCCTAACCTTATACATGGTACCGCATAACAAGGCACCCCCGACTTAACACAATTGCTTTAAATACTAGTATACAAATGTAGTTTTGAAACTGTAGATCTACTCATTTGTTATATATACAGGGTGTTAAAAAAGTTCGTTCTCAAAATTCAAATTTATACTCATTTCTATTTGAGTTATGTACGTAGGGAACACTTTTAATTACTTACTCGAATAGCTACATTTCATGCCAGAACGATTGGAACAAAGGTAGATCGAACCCTCTGGAATTAACTTGAAAATCTTACATTCTTCTGACGTCAGACTAAAAAAACTGTTGAAAGAGAAACATTGAGAACGATTTTTAACACCCTGTACATGTACATGTATACATAAATATGCATATATTCTATATGTACCTGGCCTGTTTTATCCCATTTCGTGATTATCTATTTTCGTGGTAACCATATCCGAATATTATCGTTTTTATTTAGAAAGTACTGTACACATTGAAAAAGAACAAACTTTTCATTCGAGAAGAGTATAGGCCATTGTGTGTTCCCCTAACGGTCGATTGAACGAGTGGATCTATACTCAACAAAATTAATAAGTTTCGATCCTTTATCATTCTGATCACCTCGGTCTTTATGCATTGCAATAGTATATTTACCGGAGAAAAAAACAGAAATGACCGAACTTTCACGATTGCATCCTTCATATATTATAATTATGTCAATGTAAAAATAATTAAGAAATACAAATCTGTTCGCGTATTTTGTCGGTGAATAAAACATGGGCAGGAGTTCGGATGCGGAAAAATTAAATCACGAGTGCGTAGCACGAGTGATTTAATTTTCCGCATCCAAACGAGTGTCCGTGTTTTATTCACCGACAAAATACAAGAACAGAGTTTTTATTTCGATTCTAAATACGATAATATCCCGCATTATTTAACTGCGCGCATTCCAATTTCACCCATTTGACATTGAACATAACTCCACGCTGAAATTGGGTGGCTTATTAGCTGGTACAATTACCTCCCTCATTAATGAAAACGATTTTCGAAATTTTCTGAAGGAAATAACACATTTTAAACATTGAAACAATTTAGATAACACGAGTATAGTGTATCTATTTCATGAAATGAAAAATATAAATGAATTGATTATCAGACTGAAGTTTTTATGAATCTTAATTTCGAGAGTATATTGGAGTTTCTAAAAATAGAAGCGTCATAGCTGTAACACTGGATACTCGTGCAACTCGCGACCCGTTGAAGTTTTTACTATAAAGTTTACGTTCATACATTCATAAATATGTCACGTGGTACGGGGCGTAAATAGTAACAGCCAATTTGATACCATGTTTTATTGCGGTAATAATACATGCCCTGGTTTTCTCTATGTATATATGGATTAATCCGCGGATCGTGTAAGAATCAATAACAAACATCCTGATATCGTACAAACCAAAGATCATATTCATGGACTATTTGTACAAACACATAATTGCGGAACGCAACTTTTAGAAGGAATAACTGATTTGTTCAAATTCCGTATATTATTCTTATTCAAACCACCCTATTAGAAGGAATAACTGATTTTGTTCAAATTCCGTATATTATTCTTATTCAAACCACCCTATTGTATTTTGTCCGCTGCTCTATGGTGGTGTTGTAAACATATTGTCTAGAAAATAGATTTCCAGAGTATATTAAACTATTAATGATGCAATTTGAGCCAAACGTTGGTAGATCTACAATGTTTGTTTCAAATTACACCCATTGAAATAAAATGCAAATGTAAAAGCATATTTTGGTAAACTGTTGGCATATTAATTTCGGTCCAATCAACGGAATATGTTGGCTATTACCGTCTGTACTGATACAACCAATGTTATCAATACACTAGATATACACAAAGTAAACTTGTGGCGTCTTAGCTAAGAAATAATGGGTACTTTTTAGTTTTGTCGAGTATATATCGTACCAGGACGTCTATATTTACGTATATATATATATATGAACATCGGGCATAGCTGTTGGTATCAAAGTCGGATAGATAAACCGTGTAGTACTTATTATATATCATGTACAAATATATTGTAACGTTATGATTATACCGACAGGCGCAGTATAACAATGTCGCCATGTAGTTATCATTCATAGCGTGTATGCACAGTATTCGGGCCCCGGGATCATTACTAAAATCCGAGGCGCAAATAACTTACATGTTCTAAATACACGGTCCCCGATTGTTATAAATTCATAAAGTGCACATAAGTGAAATCCATGGTGGCGTTTTGATCATTGTAAAATAATCATAAATCAGAATTTGTTTCAGTTGATCATGTTTTTGGTATGTATTGAAGAATGAGACAGTGTGTCACATAAAATTTATCATACCTGGCACAACCGGATAAATGCCCACATTCACAAAAAATGAAAATAGTACCAATTAACCGCTGTCTGTCCTTGTGAGGACAATTAAACCACAGAGTATATGTGCTCCAACAGTGTAAATGAAACAATCAGGAGAGAATGGCAACATGACCGACTGAGGCAACACTCGATTGTGTAATAGCGAACGAGATGAAGACTAAATTCGTAATTAGGAGATTGAAGACAAGATGTTCTATATGTTGGTTTGTGGTTCCCAGGGTAAGTGTAACATAACACAGGAACTTGCATAATTTAAAAAAAAGAAAACAAAATGGAAAAACAAAATTTGAAAAAAAAAAGAAAAAAAAAATTAAATACTGAGAGCCTGTATTAAAAGATATTTTATTGGTAGGCCTAGATCTACTGGTTTTTTTCATTCTTTTTTCATTTTTTTTAAATTATGCAAGTTCTTGTGAACATAATTATAATTATGTTGGGTCTACTACGCAGTGATCTCCTTTGCCGCTAAGCCCGTATCAGCAGCAATACGGGAGGAGTTTTATGTTGGTTTGATAGATTGTGTAAGTATTCCTTGCAATTATATAATATATTATGTATGCACAACGAGTGAGTATTCTTTGATATGATCTAATGATCTGCATATTGACCCAAGATGAGTCAGTATCAAACATTAACTAGATAATATACATGTACAGAGTTTTGAATACATGTATATATTTTTATGTATGTACATGATATATAGGAAAAAAGAACTGTTCTTTTGGCTAACAAGAATTTGTCAGACCGTTGAAATGTTGAATGTGAAAGTTAAATTATAAAATGTACACTGTTTATGATATACAGGGTGTTAAAAAAGTTTATTCTCAAAATTTAAATTCATACTGAATTTTATCTGATTTTTGTATGCAGAGTCCAATTTTATTTTCTTACTCTAAAAGCTTCATTTATTACAAGATAGATTAGAACAACGGTAGAACCCTCTGTAATTTAACCTCGAAATTTTACATTCTCCTGACGCCAGAACAATTAACTATTGAAACTTAAACTTTGAGAACGAACTTTTTTAACACCCTGTAGTTCTGTGCAAGTTATAACTTTCGTCTTTATTTACTTCTTACTTTGACATTAGTACTCCAGTATTATTTGTGTTTTCACTAATTAATACGAATTAGAATATAACCTACATTATGAGCCAATAAAAACGCCGCATTTTCGCGGTTAAATGAAAATTTAATCATTAAAATTTTCTCTTAACAGACTTGACGATTTCTATCGGCCAATCAGAATGCAGAATGTTATATTCTAAGTTAGTTAGAACATATTAAGTAAATTTTAATGACTAAAAAGGCCTCGCTTCGCTTCGCTCGCTCCGCCCTTTTTAATCATTAAAATTTACTTAATATGTTCTAACTATAACTTAAGCTTTAGCTAGTGTTATGTCTTTATTTCTACTTTGCTTTATAAATGGTTGATATAATGTATATTATGTTTAGAGCATTATGTTTTATATATTGATTATGTAAGCATTGTATACGACCCAAGGCCGCCCTTGATTGGCGAAATAAAATTATTCTTCTTATTCTTCTTATTATGTACATGTAATGACATTTTCTGGCCAAGTGCCATGCAAGTTGTCACGGGGTATTGACGCATGTGATTTTTACGTTAGTATTTTCCTTTATAAATATCTCATATTACATATGAGGCAAACACAAACATAAACAAGGCAGTACAAAAGACGGCTATAATCACCCGCCGCATTAATGAACAGTGGAATTGTCCAATAAGTTATACATTTACTGTATGAGTTCATGCAATTTGGCCAAGGCGTTAAAAAAATAAGGAGCGGATGGGAAATGTAAGGTTCAAACCTTTGACCTTTTAACTGTGACCTTGCCCTTGAACTGGCATGGTTGGAATGTGGGTTCTGTATGTCATCGTTAATAGTTACACATTTGGTATCAGTTTCATGCAATTCGGCCTAGGCATTATGGAGTGGACACGAAATGTAAGATTTAAACCTCTGACCTTGAACTGTGACCCCGCATGGTTGAAATGTTGGTTCTGCATGTCCGCTTTATTAGTAATACATTTGGTATGAGTTTCGTGCAATTCGGCCCAGCCATTAAAAAGTTAAAGAGCGGACATAAAATGTAAGATTTAAACTTTTGACCTTGACCTTGAATTGTGACCTTGAACCAGTATGGTTGGAATGTGGGTTCTGCACGTCGTCATCATTAGTTACATACATGTACATGTATTTGGTATCAGTTTCATGCAATTCGGTCCAGGCATTAAAAGGTTATGGAGTGGACACGAATGCAAGATTCAAACTTTTGACCTTGAATTGCGACCTTGACCCGGCATGATTGGAATGTGGGTTCTGCAAGTAGTCTTTATTAGTTACACCTTTGGTATGAGCTTCATTCAATTCGGCCCAGGCATTAAAAAGTTATGGAACGGAAACGAAATGTATGATTCAAACCTTTGACCTTGAATTGTGACCTTGACCTTGAACCGGCATGGTTGAAATGTGGGTTCTGCACGTCGTCTTTATTAGTTACACATTTGGTATGAGTTTCATGCATTTCGGCCAGGGCATTAAAAAGTTAGAGAGCGGACACGATTTTGTTACGGACGGACAGACGGACGCACACACGGACGGAGGCCATTCCTATAATCCCCTCCCACTTCGTGGCGGGGGATTTAAAATATGCGTCAATACCCTATGCACAAAGATAATGAAAAATCAGATAGGGAAGCAGCACTCAATTGAAACTGCCGAGTACAAAACACAGAATAACACAAACCACAATCACAATGAACATTCCTGACTATGCCCTTGGAACACACAACTGAAGGTAAATGTAAAGTGTCAGTTGTCAAAAAGCCGAAAGTCCAACCAAAAAGATGGAAGCTTTTGGTGAAGTTAGTTATTAAGAAACAATACGTGGAGACGGCACTTACATTCTGAATTTAATAAAAGTATAAAACATGATCGAGTACATTTGTATTTACATATCAATAATAACTTAATAACTTCTTCACATATTTACATCCCTAAACATGTTTTCATATATGACATATATATACACAATGTACATAGAACTAGTATGCAAATCAGTTTCACATTCTCGCCGTATTCACTAACAAAACAGGAACGGACACGTGGGCAAAAAGCGATCACAAAGCTCATCTTGTCACTACGTTTTGTACTTATTCATTTTACTCAGTCTACCCACACTGAAGGAGTTACTGTCTATGAAAAACATGTACTTGATTTTAATTCCAGAATGCTGCAATATGCACTCCGTGGATTTATATGCTGGGTGTCCGAACGGTTCAACCTGCCCCCAAACTCCCGAAGCAACCCACATAGAAAAAAACACAGCTCAAGTGGAGAGTTTGACACACGTGCACATATAAAGTTAATGAAGAGATGAAATAAACTCCACGAATTATTCTTCATTTAAGATAATGATGTAGCGTCAGACTGATATGGAAATACTTTTCAACGATATGCAACCATACTATAGCTGAGAGTTAGCACAATTTGAGATATTTCAAGAATTATGTGCTTGGTGAATACACAGCAAAAGTGAAATCAGCTACAAGTTCAAATACATGTTCACTCTCAAACTTTAAAAGACATATAACGTTTCTTGAATTCACGATATACTAATTAGTGTCCTTTGGTTTCCTGCGTTGTCCTTTCATAAAACCAGCACAACATTTTGACTTGTCACCAAATTTATCACAACAGCTGAGCAAGGCTTGTATTGCATGTTCACACTTTGACTCTTGGTAATTTTTCGCTGAAAAATATACAAACGTACATGTATGTCGTTCGTTAAATGGCTTATACGTGTACTAATATAGACAACTTCATCAAAGGTATCATTTAAAAGTTGTAAATGATGTACAAATATTACAAGAATAAAAAAATGTTCTCAGTATTCTGACAACTAGTACATTCTTTTTGTATTATGGAACAAAGACGGTGTTGATAAATAATACATATTGCAAATCAAGTATGTATAATTAGGTAGGTGTGCAATTTCTTAGTATTTGTACTACATGTATTTTAGAACCATTATACAACCTTGAAGACAGTCCTGAATAGCACAAGCCTTTTTGATACATGGATCCACTTCCCGCATGATGGTATCTGAAATTAACATACAACACTGATGACAAAATACATGTATCTCATTCCGATCATCAAATACACAATGTCAAAGAGTGAGACGCATGTCTATTGTACACATCTTGAATTAATTCTATCATAAAACGTTTCGTGTGTCGTCCATTCGTGAGGCACACACCATTTTCAGTGATTTTTTCCCTTCTTTATTAGGGTCCGGAAAACGGACCTTTTCCCAATTGCAAATAGGTTTGAATGGAGAAATTCCCAATAAACAATTAAAATATTTTTTTTCAAAATAGGACATAAAATGATAAAGTTATGAACATTTTTGACAAGAGGTCAAGCATAAAAACTCAAAGAAACCAGTAAACATTCACATGTCAATCACATGTAATCTCTTTTTTTGTTTTATTTGGCCTATCTGCTTAAAGAAATTCCCAATTTCAAGTTGTCACGACGCAAAAATTCCCAATCTGAACGGACCCGGACCCTTTCCCAAAGAGGCAAAAAATCACTGATTTTACAAATGACTCGAGCAAGAAATAACCGGAATTTAAATGGAAAAGTGTAAAACATCACCCATACATTGACGGTTAAACTCACTGATAATATGAAAAATGAACGTTAATAATATAACCTTGAGCAAATTAAGCCTTAAGTCGTAAACGTTACCTTCGATAAATTGTCCTAATGTGTCAGACCTAAACTTGACTTAGAACTACGATATGGCACCCACAGAATGTAACTGAAATAAAAACATCGAATGTCGGGCAATACTTAGTCTTTTAGAATAAACATTTAAATCATACATCTGATACTGTTATAATTATCTTACAAAACATCGACATTAGTCGTCATTGAAGCAATGACGTACAGCACACCTTCAGACTTATTTCTTATTTACAAAAAAACAATCATAACCTTACTTAGAAGTTGCTATGCAAACATCTACGATCATTTGTTTGTTTCCCGTCTCCGACCCTGGCCAATAATTAAGGTCGGGTAAGAAGTTAGGTTGGTAAAACATTTTTTCTTTGATTTAAATAAAAAAACATATTTGATTGTCAATAGTTTTTGTTTTGTCGATGGACTTTACTAGTTCTACTGTTTTGATTGACATTAATTGCTAATACATTATGACTTTGTGCAAAGTGACCTTTGAATGTCATTGCCTGTCTGTGTATTACCTGTGAGAGCCTTTGATCGTTGGGTGTATCCCAGGAGATGTATTTTCCCTTACGAAATATATATATTGTGTTTAAGGTAACAGAGTAAAACATATAGTGGGTTAGTACATGTTTTTGTCAAATGCGATGTTTTCTTCAAAATGGTTTTTGAACACAAACAGCATAACATTATGAAGTAATACATTTTTACTTGAAGTTAATATATAAAGCTACAATCCCTTAAAACAAATTTAACCGCCTACGTCTATAATTTTGTGTGACGTTGCAAACGTCATTCAAACATTATTGGTTGTATAGGCTATGTACAACTTAAACAAGCATTCACAAATACAGTTTTTGATAAATTATTGAAGTAAACTTTTCAAAGCAGTATCACGTTTTCAGAATGATGATGATCTGACTTCAATTCTAACTCAATTAACTAAACTAACCCCTCGCTTTTCAATATGGATACTTTATAGCAACGACTTAAGTTATTTTAACATAATTCATATCAGAAAAAATAAAAGATAGTACATAACGATTGAATTACTTGCATCATTTTAATAAACGTGATTTGTTTCTAATTAAAGAGCCTTTTACCTAGTTATTACATAGATTTTTTTTTTGGTCTGTTTAACTGTGTCGCTGTCACATCATGTCAAATAATTGATTACTAAACCAACCACTTTTGATTTCCTCTGTCAACTTAATGCAAATCCATTACATACTACCACTACAAACTGTAATTATCCCACGATTGTGTACAAAAAATGTATTAGATCTATAAAGTATCCGAATAAATTGTCCGAATATACGTATATTTATGTTATGTTAAAACGATTTTGAAGGTGACTTATAAGTCAATATCTGGATTTTTATATCGCAATGACTCTAACATTCGTCGAAATGCCAGATACAATTAACATAATCAAGAAAAAGATGATAATTTAGTTTATTATACCACCAATGCGTATAAAATAATTACCTTAATTCTGTAAGGGGAGGCAACCGCTTTAAGACACAAAACGGTAATTGCCGGCGGCTATAATTGTAAAAATGACGGCGCCTCTACAACTCCTTTACAAATGTTTGTACTTGAATTCGACATCAAATCCAATAATGATACATTCAATTTAACAGACAAATTTATGATTGCATAGCAGGAACGACCATTCTGAACTCTGAATTTAAAGAATGCATTTTGAGTGTCCGCGGAATAAACGTATTATTCCAAATCGTCCAAAGATTGGTAATTAGCGTTTCCCCATAAACACTTTTAAATGCTATGGCGCTAAAGTTTTGTCAACACAAAATGTAAAATGTTAAATAGAAAGAGACATGCAAGAGATATTGACAAAGCTGTTGAATATTTCGTAACAGGTAGTTAAAAATTTTAATAGTAACAACCAATCCTTTAAAAGCGAATGTAAAAAACTTAAGTTTTGTAACATGTTTTCGCGATGTCACCACATAATATGTGCTGTAAATTCCGTTGCCTGTCCAAAACGAATAGTCTGGATTCGCTGCATAAGAAAGAAATATCTTTTCTGCGCAAAATGAAAGTTATTTGATGAAAAAATTCTAAGAATTGACAAAGTTAAGGTAATTTGAAGTTCCAACATTTTATTTTTGCACTGAGTCTGAGTTTTGCTGTAGGGGTGTGTGCTCATGGGACACTCGAAACAGATTTGCGACTGTTTTTCAGGATTGAGCATTATGCCTCAGTAAAACCCCTGCTGCAAGCAGTGCTCACTGAAAGCATCCTTTTCTCTAGTTCTGGATACCATAACTAAATGGTCTTTTATTTACACTGACGTGTCGGCCTTTTAGTTATGGAATTACCCTCTTCAATAATCAACTGTTTAACCTTAACGCATAAAATGCATGTTCATTGTTCAAAAATCGCCCAAAAACTATAATTTACGTATAAATGTAATATTTTTAAATCAAATGACAGATTTTTTTGAAAACAGCTCTCGCACGCACCTGCGATAAATTAATTATTCAAAATGGCCACCGAAGCTGATCAAACGCGAAATTAAATAAACTTTAAGCAATATATAATTATCAGTTGGTATCACATTGACTGTTTTTTGACAAAACATTTGAAAACATTTACAGTTATACGTAAATGATATTTTTGGACGAATTTTGAACAATGAACTTGCATTTTAGGGGTTAAGCTTAAACAGTTGATTATTGAAGAGAATAATTCCATAAATGAAGGTTCGATATGTCAGTGTAAATAAAAGACCATTTAGTTATGGTATCCAGAACAATTCGGTAATGCTGGTATAAATTTCTGTCCTGCCCAGCCACTTGTATTGGCAGAAAAGTCAGATGTTGTCAGATTCCTGGTGGATGTTGCTAATATAATCCCATCACAACTCAAACATCTAAACAGGGCTCGACACTAACACTGGTCCGCTGGTCAGAGACCAGTGAAAATCAAGAAGGACCAGTGAAAATTCTGGAGGACCAGCAGGCTTCGCGAAAGTGAGAAAAAAAGGCCGGACATCCGGACCGGCATAAAATAAATTTGGCCGGACCGAATCAATTTTGGCCGGACCGAACAATATTAATAGGAAACAGTTAAAAAACCAAATGAAGAGAGATGTATAGATGATTTACAGTCAACTCACCCCCCTACCAACTCACCCCCTGACCAACTCGCCCTGGATTTGGATAACTCGCCCTACGCAATGACCAACTCATCCCCCCCTTAAAAAAATAACATACCAACTCACCCCCCTAAAGATATTTTATTAAATTCACTTTGAATAGGTAATAGTTTACTATGAAATTATTAATATGTTCAATTATGTGATATTGGAGGCGTTTTTTTGTACAATTAACAGTATTTTCAAACAGTGGCCATTTTGAAAACGCTGTAATGACAGTGAAAAAAGCGAAAAACAAAGGAAAACAATTTGTCAAAAAACATTATGATCGAAAACATTAGGACTATAATTAGATCTATTATATCAATTGTCAATAGTCAAATACTTGCATAGAAAATCATAGTTTCCGAAAGATCAAGTTTTGAAAATAACGAAGGTAAATAACTAACAAACTCGCAAGTATTCGAGAAATCAGAGATCTGTTAATTTATTTGTGTATAAATACACTTTATTATCATGAATTAACACTTAGTTTAAAAATAAATATAATATTCTACATATAAAATTGATGGGGGGGTGAGTTGGACATTTCGAAATTGACATCGGGCGAGTTGTCCAAATCCAGGATGAGTTGGTAGGGGGGTGAGTTGGTCGGATACCGTATAGATAATGCATGTTCTTCTTAAATTATTCAGTGGTAAATTATTTAGAAATGCATTGTTAGCTTTAACACACAGTTAACAAGTGTTTTCAAATAGGCCTAATTAGATAGTTTGCCTTTTCACAATGGGCTCATTCAGCCCATTCAATGAGCATATATCAGACAGGACTTTCTGTCAAGAGAAATGTTATTTTCATTTTACCATTTAATATCAAACATCTTTAAACTAAATCACGTTTTTTCGTGTTAAAAAGTCCCCTCGGAAATCGTCAAAATAAAAATATATTCAGAAAAAAAATCGCGAACATTCCGGAATCCGTACCGTGTACTACGGGTTTTATCCGCATCCAAAAAATAATCAGTTTTCGCGACCTCCATTTCGCTGAATTATGTTACATTTTTGACGATTTCGGAGGGATATCTTATTGAATCTCGACGAGGATTTACGAAAATACATTCGTGTTACATTCTTTACAATAATCTTCAACTACGATGTGGGAATATCGCCGTCCAGACTTAAAATCTCCGTCGGACCAACGGTCCGACATTCAGTCAAATTTTGCCGGACCAAAGCATTTTTTGTCGGTCAGGACCGACGGACCGACGGTTTTCGCGATGCCTGGACCAGTAACTCACCTAATTACAAATTGGGTGCTTTTGCCCTGTCGGACCAGTGGCCAAAGTAGTTAGTGTCTAGGCCTGCTAAACACCATAAATTCAGCCTGTTCAACTTTTCCTGACCATACAAGATCTAAGGATGAATAAATCTGAAATTTCTAGAAGATAAGGCCTAAAATAAAATATTGTTTGTTTCCCCATCCCCTACCTACCCAAAAAAAACGACCCTACCCATAATATTTTATTGCCCAAATTGAAATTATATTTTTTTTATAAAATATTGGGGATGAAAATGTAAATTTTTGTTTACAGGCTTGTTTCTTTCTTAAGTACATTTCGTACATATTTTAAATTTAAGATTGTTGGTTTTCACCTTATAGTTACATGTAATACTATATTATATTATTTGTATGTCTTGACCAATAACTATTATTCTGAAACAATTAAAAAAAAAATTTAACCTACCTACCTACCCATTCTAAATTTGCTCGGGTCGGGATGGGGAAACAAACAATATTTTAAGTTTGGCCTAATGGGTTTGTTGTTTTCATAATCTGCATCTAAACATGTTGACAACTGTGCATTATCATGATTATTGAACACTTAGAACTTTGATTCCAGCTAAGTCAAGACAAAAGTTCAAAGGAAATGATGAATTGCTATCAGCCTTAGAATGTATAGAAGAGACAGCAGTCAGTACCGGATTATCTCCCTTACATATAACATCACTTGTTGATGTGGCTGCAGATGGTCTACAAGGTGAACTTATCTTCCAATATATCTTTTAAAATTGTTCGTAAATATTTTTTGAAGACGAAAATATTTTTTTATGAATTAGAAATGCAGCTGTCATTCCTTACCTACAATGGTTATAACGCTGTGGTTGTCTCTGAGTCAACTTGGTTGAATAAATCCTCTTCGTGTGTCTCACTTTACTCAATGCATTAGGCTAAAATAAAATCACATTGAGGTTCTGTACCTACCTATCCTATTTTCAGCATGTTACCAAAACAACAAAGTTAATTTGTTTTAGCCTTATAGACAAAGAAAAAAGAAATTTAACTTATTTTATTAATTGAAGAAAATTTGTTTATTATGCTCCCCAAAGACATTCAGGGAGCATATAATCGCCGAAGTGTCCGTCCGTCCCATTTCCTTGTCCTGGCTATTTCTTAAGAACCACTGCTGAGATTTAAACAAAACTTCATGAATAGCTTCACTACCAAGCGCATATTGTCGGCACGTTCTGGTGCGTTGATTTATTGCACAGTTATGCCTCTTGGAAGATTTGCACTATATACTTTATTCTTGTCGGCGATATTTCTCAAGTTATTTGTACTTGCATGATGTGACATTCTTGTCTGCGCTATTTTTCAAGAACCACTGCTCAGATTTTAACAAAATCTTCATGGTTAGCTTCACTTCCTAGTGGGGATGCGCATATTGTCGTCATGTTCCGGTTCACTTATTATTCACACAGTTATTCTTAATGAAGGAAGGTCACAGAATATACGAGATGCTCGGGTCAATACTGTCAAAAGGAAGGTCACAGAATATACGAGATGCTCGGGTCAATACTGTCAAAAGGAAGGTCACAGAATATACGAGATGCTCGGGTCAATACTGTCAAACTATATAACATAACATTTGTCCTAAAGCCCATAGAGCATCCATAGGTTCTATCAATATTTTCTTGTTTTATCTAGTTGAGACAGTATGTAAGAGGATCATTAAGGCACTGATCCCTCAGTCATCTGTACCAGAAGAAGCTGTGTTAAAATGTATCTCCTGGATATGTACACGTAAACCTTCAATCACCATACAAGTAAGAACTTCAGAATATATTTATTTACAAGTATCTTCGGACTTCCCCGGTTTGCGAAATTAGTTTCGGGACAAGTGCTGAATATTTCTATTTCTTGATATTTTTCTATGAAACTTTCCATACACCCCTCATTCTTGTCTGGTTGCCTGGCACAAGTAATTATAGATTTGGACATGTAACCTCTTCAGTAATTATAGAGTATAAAGAAAAACTTTTCAATTTGGTGGATTACATCACAACATAGCAACCGCTGCTTCTTTGGAACACTATGATGTTATTTGCTGTAGCTGTGTTTTAATGGTAATTCATGCACACTTTGGTTTCCTCTATGTGTATTAGAGGTGAAACAGAAAAAGTAATTTGATCCTGTTTTAAAAAATCTACTGAAATTTTCTGAAGTTGATAGAACGGAAGCACATACATTTTACGAGTTAGTGGTCCTTCATTGGCATCCATGGCAATTTTCCTCCCCCTTTTGAGAAGTTGCTTATGAAAGGGAAAATGAGTACTGGTTATTATGCAATCCAGGACAAGTACCTGGACAACTGGTTGATAGGTGCCATGGATCTACCGCCATATATAACTGAAAAATAAACATAACAGTGTTAGCATTGCGTCCTGCATCAGAACTGGTGAATTTCAAAGCATGTATGTTTTATAATTGCAGTGTTTGGTGTTACGCTGGATACTGGTGATCTATGATTATATTGAGACAAAGAATGAACTACATGGATTGTATGGTGTATTGTTTCACTTCCTACATTACAGGACATTGGTAACAACATTAGTATATCAACATTATTGTATACATACATAAATTAGAATGCTATAATTATAAACTACTGAAATAATAATGGTTTGCTGTACTAGATTATACAGGGTGTTAAAAAAGTTCGTTCTCAATGTTCGAGTTTCAATATGTTATTTTTCTGACTTAAGAAGATCTTAAAATGTCCAGGTTAAAATCACGAGTGTTCTACCATTGTTCTAATCTCACTGGCACTAAATGAAGCTATGAGAGTTAAAAATTAACATTGTCTTCTGCATCCATAGCTAAAATAAAACTTCATGAATTTAAATTTTGAGAACAAACTTTTTTAACACCCTGTATATCAGAAAGAATGAACATTTCTACACAATCGGTAGAAAATAAAAGCTTTTTTGATGGAAAAATTCAAAGTATTGACAAAGTTTTGGTTGTTTGAAATTTCAGATGCTCAATTTTAACAATAGAACAATGTTACTGCATGCACATCTTATCCTACTGCAGGATTTCCTTTAAACTTTCACTGATGAACAACCTCAACTTGTAAAAGTGCATGATAGAAAGAATTCACACTGCAACGATTTTTGCCAGAATTATGGCACTTTGCAGACTGGGTTATAAATATTAATCTGTCGAATGGTGACAGCTTTAGTTTATCTTGTACTATTAGTCTATTAGTGTTGTGTCAACATTTCAGATGCCGTATAATTGCCATCTATTGTTTGACACCAATATTTCAGATGCCGTATATTTGCCATCTATTGTATCTATTGACGAGGAAGGAGGATGTTAAACTGTTCAGGGTCAGATTTCTTATTCAATACCAGAAAGATATGGTGAGTGGTAGAGTTGTCTCCCTTAATCTGACTACAATAAGATATATAGAGGATAGAGTTGTCTCCCTTAATCTGACTACAATATATTTACTTATTTGATGTACACAGATGTCTAGGTACTGTGTAACGGTCATACTTACAAATCATAAGTTATGATAAAAGTTTTTTATTGAAATCATACAAACTTTAAAGCATTTCTCTTCCTCAATTTGTGGCAGTTTAAGAACTGTCTGAATTGCTTTAATTAAACAGTACCCCGATGTAACAGGTATTGATATTGACAAATATCAGTAGTTGTCTACAACTGTCATTTATATTCAAAGTATAAGATAGTGATACTACTACACTCTTGGAATAGTTTACCAGTATTTTAGGACTTTTTTCTGGTGATCTTCAGAACTATCAAATTGTAGCTATTCACTCTTGATTTTATCTTCCAAATTTGACCATAAAATCTGCTTTACCCAAATTTGGTGTGGTTGGCTTACAGCATAAGTTACACAGGTTGGTCATGTTTCGAGCTGTTCATAATTTTCCAGTTTCTGTTTTTGGATGGTGTTCTTAATAATTAGTTAATTTTATTTCTTCATCATTAACATGTTAATGAGTGTATACATGTATATATGCAGGGTGCACAAGCTTACTTGACAGGATTGTTGTCCATATATCGTCATTACTATCCCAGTCTGGTACATGTAGCTAACACACGATCTTACAAGGTATGTATTGTTTATCAGATTATCCTCCAAAACAATAACAGTTAAACAGATTTTAAATTATGCTTGATCAGTTTATGTCCTGCAGGTCAACAGTATTTCCGTGATATGGTGACTACCCAGTCGCATTATCCTTACAGTGGGCGAACCAGCAGTTAACTGGAACTAATTATACATCGATATATCAATTTGCACCTAAAGATGAATCAGTAACAGGCTAATAATAATAATAATAACGTCTTTATTTTCAGTGGATAACATAATTGGCAAACCAATTTTCATTATGGTCCACAATCATTAATTATGAAAGACTGTATACATTGGGTATATATTCAGCTTTTGAAAATAGTCAGTCCGTTTTGAGAATACACTTGTGTTATACTTTTTTGACAGTTCGACTTCCTATTATCAAATAACCAAGAAAAGAAAGTGTTTGTGCAGATAAATGAGGATTTTGGGTAGTTCCATTTACTTACCTATGTATCGATATTTCAAAACGATAGGATAAATACTATTGTTTGATGCATTGATTTCATTTCTATCGATGTCTGCTCTATTGAAAACATATGATATTGTACTCTAAATTCTTAAGACCATAGAATGTGTCTGGTTTACATTACAGTTTAACTTCCCACAGTGCATGGCTTTATGTAGAGCAACAACCTCTCTACAACCCCTTCAAAATTGCCCTCAGCTGATATTTACTATAAATGTAATTTAACCTCTGTAGAGCAACAACCTCTCCGCCACAACACCTTAAAAAATACCCTAAGCAGGTATATACTTAGTATAAGCTCAATCTCTCTCAAACAACATCTTCAAACATTCCCTAATCTGGGATTTAGTATAAATTAACCTCTGTAGAGCAACAACCTATAAACAAAGACCAATATTGTAGCACCCAAAGAGTGTTGCTCTACAGAGGTTGTACTGTATGACTTTCTCTTGCAGTCGTTCTTTCCCAACTATGATAGGAAGTGGATCAGTGTTGTGTGTCAGGTACGAGAGAAGAATGGTTTACCTCAGACTGTAGATACAAGCTGGGAGAAAGCTTTACTTGAAAGGTTGAATCCATCTGGTAAAACAGGAGATCTCATGCCTGTAAGTATACCTTATAACCCTGTACAACTGGTAGGATGCTTTAGTTTCGGTACGATATCCATGTTTCCAATCAACAATTTATTGGAATAAAAGCAAGGTTATACTTGCCCCCTAAAAATACCCTTCAACCTGTCTGGTCTGGAAACAAATGTAAGCCATAAAATAACTAAACATAGTTGTGTTTCCTGCCTAACCTTGGCATTTGTTTTCAGCATAATGTATCCATGCCGAATGCTCATTATCATTTAAAATATCTAGACAGTCTACTCATCAATGCTATCATGTTTCATCAGATCTTATTGTTTTGCTGCCCCCCCCCCCTCATTTTGTATACATCGGTTAACTATCAACTTACCTGTGCTTTATTTCTGTTTCAGTCCAAGAAGAGGCGGAAGATAGATCCTATACCAGTAATACATTCGTTGACATCTAAGACCAGTTATAAACGAGATACGTTAGCTCATACATTAGGCCTACAAACTGTACCGTTTGTTTTGATTCACTCGTTTAAATGTGTTCTTGATAATCTGGAGAATATAGAGGTACGGCACTAGATTTCATCAGGGGTGTCAATATTTCTGATTAGTAAGGAATTTTCTATCCTGAAAGAGCTATAATTTCTGACCAAAATAAAACTTATTTGATGAAAGTATCTAAAAAAATGGCAAAGTTATGGTAAATTTAATCTGCTCTGAGGGATTTTATTCAATACAAACCGAGTAAAATATGGAGACAATGTGGGCATGAAGGCCTCTTGTTTGGCAAAAATAGTCAGGCTCGTATGGTTTTCAGGATTTTTAATTTGGCTCTGTTGACACCCCTGTTACATGTTTCATTTATTTTGTGTGAACAATAAAAACAGATGATTCATATCTATGTAATTTAGGTCTGCGATTTGTCTTTGGATCTCCGAATGTCAGAAATTACCACCCTGCAGAAATAACTAGATACACAGTTTGTTGGAATTTGCGCCATTTCTTCAATGATTTCAGTTACATATAATTATACGACGGCCAAATGATTTAAGGCATAAAGGCGGTAGCAGGAAGCCCATGGGGACAAAAACATCAGTTTAAAACATACTTCCAACCCATTGTGTTAAAACTTTTTCACACAATGTTTGATTCTTTGGACAACCTTATTCCACAGATTAATAAACATTTTCACCCCCTTGCCCATAGACATTTTCCTGGAATAGCCCCAACAGAAAACATAATAAATGAAAAGTCATAGACAAAAATATATTGATTCACTCAACATCTTCACTATGACTAAAGCATATGACTTTTTTCCATGTTATGTACAAATCAGGGTATTTCTGTCACCAAATCACTTATTCTTAACATTACACACAAACTTCAAATTGCTGACAGATAAGGTTCAAAGTTAATTAACTAAAACATTAAACATATTGCAGATTCCATTTTAAATTTTATTAGCTCACCTGTCACAAAGTGACAAGGTGAGCTTTTGTGATCGCTCTTCGTCCGTCGTCCGTCCGTCCGTCCGTCCGTCCACAATTGCTTGTGAACACACTAGAGGTCACAAATTTAGCCTAATCTTTATGAAACTTGGTCACAATGATCATCTCAACAAAATCTAGGCCAAGTTCGATATTGGGTCATCTGGGGTCAAAAACTAGGTCACTAGGTCAAATCATAGAAAAACCTTGTGAACACATTGGAGGTCACAATTTTGACTTAATCTTTATGAAACTTGATCACAATGATCATCTCTATAAAATCTAGGTCAAGTTCGATATTGGGTCATCTGGGGTCAAAAACTAGGTCACTAGGTCAAATCATAGAAAAACCTTGTGAACACATTAGAGGTCACAATTTTGACTTAATCTTTATGAAACTTGATCACAATGATCATCTCTATAAAATCTAGGTCAAGTTCGATATTGGGTCATCCGGGGTCATAAACTAGGTCACAAGGTCAAATCATAGATAAACCTTGTGTAGTCACTAGAGGTCACAATTTTGGTCTAATATTTATGAAACTTGGTCACAATGATCATCTCAACAGAATCTAGGTCAAGTTCGATATTGGGTCATCAGGGGTCAAAAACTAGGTCACAAGGTCAAATCATAGAAAAACCTTGTGTAGTCACTAGAGGTCACAATTTTGACCTAGTCTTTATGAAACTTGGTCACAATGATCATCTCAACAAAATCTAGGTCAAGTTCGATAATGGGTCATCTGGGGTCAAAAACTAGGTCACAAGGTCAAATAATAGAAAAACCTTGTGTAGTCACTAGAGGTCACAGTTTTAGCATAATCTTTACGAAACTTGGTCACAATGATCTACACAACCAAATCTAGGTCAAGTTTGATATTGGGTCATCCGGGGTCAAAAACTAGGTCACAAGATCAAATCATAGAAAAACCTTGTGTAGTCACTAGAGGTCCCAGTTTTGGCCTGATCTTTACGAAACTTAGTCACAATGATCATAACAACAAAATCGAGGTCGAGTTCGATAATGGGTCATCTGGGGTCAAAAACTAGGTCATAAGGTCAAATCATAGAAATACCTTGCGTAGTCACTAGAGGTCACAATTTTTGTCTAATCTTTATGAAACTCGGTCACAATGATCATCTCAAAAAAATCTAGATCAAGTTCGATATTGGGTCATCTGGGGTCAAAAACTAGGTCACAAGGTCAAATAATAGAAAAACCTTTGAGTCACTAGAGGTCACAGTTTTGGCCTGATCTTTACGAAACTTGGTCACAATGATCATCTCAACAAAATCTAGGTCAAGTCCGATATTGGTTTATCTGGGGTCAAAAACTAGGTCATTAGGTCAAATCATATAAAAACCTTTTGTAGTCACTAGAGGTCACAATATTTGCCTAATCTGTATAAAACTTGGTCACAATGATCATCTTAACAAAATCTAGGTTAAATTCGAAAGGTGAGCGACCTAGGGCCCTTTGGGCCCTCTTGTTACAATTTGCAGTGGATAATGAATTATGAAGATTTTAAATTTGTGTGCAAGTTTAAGTAAAGTTTAATGTAAGTGCTTTGATAAAACAATACCCAGAATTATAGTTTACAGTACAACCTCTCTAGGGTAATGACCCTTGAGAAACACATAGTTTGGTTGTTGTACAGAGGTTGTGTCTCTGGAGAGGTAAAATTTATAGTAATTAATGGTAATTTCTGGAACAAAATTATTATGTTGCGTAAGAGTCAGTGGTTGTTGCTTTATGGAGATTGTGCATTGTACATGACTTTAATATTACAGCATAAATACTGTGTTAATACATGCATGGATGTGTGATAGTGTTTTTAAACTGTATATAAATATAAACTTCAGTTTCCCAGTCAGATTGGTGCTGTACTTCGATCTGATGCCTTGAAACATGTGATGTCATACACAAAGGATCATATCGCTTGTGCAAGATTTCAGTTCTGGATCTCAAAAACTTTACAGGAAGGTAAGTTTAGTTTACTTGAAAATGTGTTACTTGAATTTTGTACTGAATAATTTCATCATTGATTGAACGTAGTAGGTATATATACTGGGCGTCACTGAAAAGTTACCACTTATATATACCTCTGTATTTTGTAGACAATATGACCTATCAGTATAAAAGTTTTATAGCGTGTGCATTTGAATATTGTTAAATAGGATTGCTGTGACTACACATTAAGGTCATAGTCATGTTCGGCTTTTAACACAGTGTAACATGGATTTTAAAATTATGATAGTCAATAGGGTGGTAACTTTTCATGTATTTCCCACAGACTTTGCTGCATTAATTGTGACACTTGTAGACACTCATTGACAAATCATTTCACAGGCTTTCAATGGACACAGGTGAAATGATTGTCAAATATTAATGTGGCTATAAAATTCCTCAAAAATTCTAAAAAAATGGCCTAAAAAGGGCCAAATTCCTAAAAAAAAATATACTTTTTGCAAAAATACCCCCAATTTTTTGCAAAATATTCATTAAAAGCCTGATTTCAGTGCTTCAGTTGCTAATATTATGTTGGCAGTCATTGAATCAAAATAGTCAAATAATCGATCTGTTGTGCATTGCGAACATGAACTGTGTATCTATATATAGTGCTTTTATGCAGACAGCAAACTTTTTCAATTTTAAATTAATTATCAATCTAGTAGCAATTTGTAGCTGGTTGGTAATCAAATCAGATAGTAATCAATGCTTACCAACCCCCTACAAATTACTGCCAGAATGATTATTAATTCATAATGATCAAGTAAATATATAACAACACAAATTATTAAAAATTAATAATAAAATTTTAATTAAGTTCCATGTATAATCTACAAATCAGATTATGTGATTAACATATTTGATAAATTTAAGCTTTACCGTCAAAGAAGCAGGGACGATAAGGGGCGTTTAAGGCCCAAAAATTTTGGAAAAGATAAAAACGATGCTATGTTAGTCTATTTTACAAATAACGATAAACCAATATCTTAACAGTCTAATTTTCATGTTTACACTAATTTTTTTATTTTTGATGACGTCATAAGGGGCCTCATTTGACCCCCAGAATGGCCAAAATAGGCTATTTTAATCAATAAATGGTCATAAAATGACACAATGCAACATGAGCGCAGGCGTGTACCAAGACCAAATTTGGTACAAATTTTGCAAATCATATTTTTTATTAGTACACAAAATATAAAATTGGTACACGCCTGCGCTGATACCTAATTTTTAAAAATTAGTAAAAAAAAGAAAATGTAAAACGGAAGTGTGATTTTTTGGGATCGGTACACTACATTTTCATTAATCAAATTATTTGATAATAAATCAGCATGATGGGTGCAAATTAACATGTAGTTTGATATATTAAATTTTCTTGTGCGAGGCTTTAGTGAAAATTACAATATTTTGGGGTAAAAATGATAGAATATGAAATAAAAGTGGGAATTTTCGGAATCGGGATACTACAACTTCATGAATCATTTTATTTGAAAATTAATCGCTGTTATGGGTACATAGTAACCCCAAAACTATGTTATACAAATTCTAGATTCAGACGTGCCTGCGAATAGGGTGTATTTTGGGGTAAAATTAACAAAATATGAAATAAAAATGTCAATTTCAGGAATCGGTGCACTGCAATGTCATTAGTCATTTAATTTGATTATGAATCACTGTGTTGGGTGCAAATTAACGTCTAGTTCAATATATATAGCATCCAGTGCGATACTTGCTTGAAAAATACAATATTTTGGGTAAAAATGACAAAATATGAAATAAAAGTGTGAATTTTCAGAATCGGTACACTACTATGTCACTACTGATTTTATTTAAAAATTAATCGCTGTGATGTGTACATAGTAACACTAAGTCTAAGTTACACAAATTATAGATTTGGACGTTTCTGAAAATAGGGTGTATTTTGGGGTAGAAATAACAAAAAATGCAATAAAAGTGTAATTTTTCGGAATCCGTACACTACAATGTCAGTAATCATTTTAATTGCAAATGAATAACTGTGATATTCTGCAAAGTGAAATAAAAGGGTATATCCTGCTGCCATCGGGAATTACAATGTAACCTAGATTTACGCGTTGCAAATCCCCGACCATTGGATCACGGTCCCCGGCCACACATTTACAATAAGACATATCATAACAATTCAATTATCTAAATGTACATTATTGAGCATTCATTGTAAGAACTGTTGCTATGGCAATGGAAGCTGAATGAATTTGAAATATAATATTTCACACTAAAATAGAGAGTGGTATTACTTTCACAGTTACCGTGGTTAAATGAAACTGAATGTCAATCGTATATTTTTGCATATTAAGCATTTAAAATAAATGGTTGCTATGGCAACAAAAGCACTGAAAATAGTAACAGAATAACAACTATATTTCTCACAAGACGTTTATGTCATGCATTGACAATTGCTTCAAAAAAATTGATTTAAAGCACTGATTTTTGCATATTTGAGAAAAAGGCGAAACGGTTGCCATGGTAACAAAAACAGAATTTTTGAAATAAAAATCTTGAAATCATAAATGTTTAAGTTCATGTCATTTAATTATTGCTGTTTCTTTAAAATTGGAAGAAAAACCAGATTTTTGCATATTTTAGTGATTAGAAAAAAAACGGTTGCTATGGCAACAAACGGTGATCAAAAAAGTTAAAATGATCAAAATCGTTTAAAGGAGGTTTTATATCTTTCATCTAAAATAATTCATTAATGTCGGATATGGGGCCAAAAACACCCCTTATCGTACCTGCTCCTTTGTCAGAAAACTTATGAAAATCAAAAACAATTACTGGTAGGTTACAGACATGTACAGTCAGGCATGGAAATGACGATACCAGGTATACTTAACAGGGTGGCCACACACTGGAAAACAGGGAAATGTCATAAACAATTTCACTGCAAGGAAATATCAGGGAATTTCATAATTGGGCAAAAATCAGGGAATTATTGGGGAATTTTACATGTATTAATGAAAATGTGTTACTTATCGATTGTGTACAGTAAAATTATGCAAAGCAAGATAATTTGTACACAATTACAGATGATGCTCACTTGCTTATCTCAGACAGTCAGACCAAATTTTAGAGAACATGCATTGGACCTGGCCCAAATATGTTGAGTTATGGTCATTTGAACTTATATGCAAAATTTTAACAGACGGACAATGTTGGAAACAGAGATTTTGTGTTGGGATGTGTGCTGATGGCATCAGAAACCGACTTGCATACTATTGCTAGGATTTAGCATTATGCCACAGTAGCACCCCTGTCATTAACAACTGTATGAATATAATGCAACTTGGCAGTATGTAGCCTAATTGCACATACATTATTGTCAGGAATAGTTTAGCAATCTGGGTTTGGCAATCTTGGTTAACATCGCTCATCCACCAGACCAAAACAACACATACAACTTATTGTGTTACCATTCCAGACACATGGTATGATCCATGTATGTACATGTATTCAATGTATAAAAGTAATTCTGTGTATGGAATGATTTGTGAATGTGTCATATAGGCTGTACTTGTCTTTATTCATGAACATATAAAGCAGGGTGTAGTGTTGTGTTGTGTTGTGTTGAAGTATAATGTTACTGTATTGTAAATACCATGATATTGTTGTTGTCCCATTGTCCTACTATGAGTGAATGATTTTTCTTATCACAGCTTACTGTACGTGGCCCATACAGACCATCACTACGTGCAGCAATTTGTCCCATATACTGTTCATCTGGTGCCAGTTGTATAATATTATCTGACCCCAAACCACATACAATTACGTTACCAGTACCATCAGTGCACACTCCATGCGCTGCACGTAGTTCACTACCTGCATACCTCCATATAACATCACCAGCAGTGTTCAACGTAATCACACCATTATCCAAGTCTGCTACATGTATCATTGTCTCATCATCACCCACAGTAATATCCCTGATATCAGAGAATATATTCCTTCTGCCAGAGAACAGTGAGAATATACCTGATCGGTTGTTGATAGTGTTTACATGTTTACCAGTCAGTGTGTATATATGTACAGATTTCTCCTCACCTATGTACATCTTGTCCTTCAAGACAGCTATACATCTACACCAATGTGTCATACTCAATGAGCGTACTGATTTAAGTTTATCACCATGTGTAGACACAAACTGTATTGTACTGTAACCCACACATACTGCTGCTTCTGTGCTAGTCACTCTACATACTGACCGTGGTTTATCTTTCAGTTCTAATGATGATCTGATTGTATATGTTCTACTGTCAACTAATTTTAACTTTCTGTTTTCATAATCTGCCAGTAAGATATTATGGTCATCTAATCTACAGGATGAACATATATCACATGTCTCCATGTCATCTGGTTGTTTTATGTTGAACTCAGATTTATTCAGTACTTTATATAGGTGTGGTTTCCTCTGATTCATGGTTACTGTGTCTGTATCTTGTCTGGGAGGGTGTTTTGTGTTGTTTCTGTCCTCCCCAGATGCTAATAGACTTGCAGATTTTTGTGGTTGAGGTTGACTGCTGGTAGTAACTGCTGATGGACTGGAAGATTGTGGTTGTTGACGGCTGGTAGTAACTGCTGATGGACTGGTATATTGTGGTTGTTGACTGCTGGTAGTAGCTGCTGATGGACTGGTAGATCGTGGTTGTTTACTGCTGGTAGTAGCTGCTGATGGACCGGTAGATTGTGAGTGTTGACTGCTGGTAGTAACTGCTGATGGACTGGTAGATTGTTGATGGCTGGTAGTAGCTGCTGATAGACTGGTAGATTGTTGATGGCTGGTAGTAACTGCTGATGGACTGGTATATTGTGGTTGTTGACTGCTGGTAGTACCTGCTGATGGACTGGTAGGTTGTGGTTGCTGACTGCTGGTAGTAACTGCTGATGGACTGGTAGATTGTGACTGTTGACTGCTGGTAGTAACTGCTGATGGACTGGTAGATTGTGGTTGTTGGCGGCTGGTAGTAACTGCCGATGGACTCAACATTCCTAGTCTAACAATACTTGTTAGGAAAGACGTTATATCAGTATTTCTGTTCAACTTCATTTGAGATGTTGGATCATTGGGTAGATCTGATTGCAGCTCTAGACCTTCTTGTATTATATGTTGACTCAGCATTATAATGACAAACTTCTGAGCATCGTTACATTGATCAGACCCAATCTCAGACTTATATTGAATCAATTTATCATGAACTTCATTGATAAGCTGCCTTCGACCTTCTGTTGTCCTTTTCATGTCTAGATGGCTATCGTCAAGTTCGGCCAAGGTTACAGCTTCTATTTGATCAACGATGTGCTTGATCTCATCACTGTACATCTGTGTTTCTTGTCTGCACGTTGCTTTGAATTTATCTATATTGTCGTCTACTTGGTCACAGTGTGTCATCAGTTGTTGGGTGGTTTTGATGGCATCTGTTAGATCATCGTTGATTTTGTTAACTTGTTCAGTTGTGTCATTGGATTCTACATACTCCGGTATGTAGTGAATATCGTCACAGAATCTGAAACCAAGATTTCGGTATTAGTATGGATTTAGAATATCTGGAGCCCTTTGCCTAACTAAAGTGCTACCAAGCACTCTATAGCGCTTTTCTAGGAAACAGTTTGCTACCAAAAAGCTAAACATATGTGACAAGCTTTCGCCAATAGCAGTCTATTGCACACCACCAGAAAATTAAAAATGGTGAATTTGCTTTTGCCCCGTTTTATGAAACTACACAATAACCAGTTATATACCAGCATTTTTATCAAGATTTACTGTTGTAGTTTGTATTTAGTGTGGATATCATTTGGCTTCATGTACATAATTGTTTCATTATTTGATTAATTAAGTGATAATATTATATAGGACAGTGAATGTGAACATAATTATAGATACAACTGTTGAACTGTGGTCCTAGAGCAAAGTGATCAACATTACTGTTAACCAATTTACTTTCGCGAATAATAACTTTCCTGTTTTGCTGATCATCAGCATATTCACGACAACAAATTTTAATTTTATGTTTCCTGCAATGTCCATATTAATGTTTTAAGCACTTTCATGGCGACTTAAATTCGCAAATTCTTCCGCTTGGGAACTCTGCTAAATTGAATTTATGGAAATAATTTCTTGGGTTACAGTTATCCACAGACTTACAAACTTAATGGTATACTATGCCTATCTGAACTATTTTATTATGCCCCGAAAGGGTGGCATAATGATTAAATAATCCAACAAGTACAAGGTCAAATCATAGAAAAAACCTTGTGTAATCACTAGACAGAGCTACAGATAAGCTGCGTATTGGGGTAATTAATTTTCTAAAAAACCCAATTGATTTTGAGAGCGGGGAGTAAGAAAACGCAAACACAATCTGAAATACCCAAATAGAAAAGGGTGTAATAGTAAAAAATAGTACATAAAAGCTTTTTTACCCTTTTTTATTAAATACCCAATTAAAATTTGACTAAACCCAATCAAAATTGAAACTCGGGGGTAAAATACCCAATTGACTAAAACCTTATATGTAGCTCTTTTGACCTAATCGTTATGAAACTTGGTCACAATGATAATCCTAACAAAATCTAGGTCATATTCGATATTGGGTCATCCGGGGTAAAAAACTAGGTCATAAGGTCAAATCATAGAAAACCCTTGTGTAGTCACCAGAGGTCACAATTTTGACATAATATTTATGAAACTTGGTCACATTGATCATCCTAACAAAATCTAGGTCAAGTTCGATATTGGGTCTTCCGGGGGTAAAAACTAGGTCACTAGATAAAATTACAGGGCTTGCATGCGCTTCTACGGCAGGTGAGCTACCTAGGGCTCTTTGCGCCGTCTTGTTGTAATTACATTCATTTGGCTAAAACTTGCATAGTTATAACCATTGTAATGAAAATGCAGCTGTAATATCTCATAAATATAAATAAATGTTGAGATGGACATAGTATATCTTTAACAATCAATGCAAAGCTCTTACACTGTCTCTTGTATAAATAATGCCAAACATTTATATAAGTCGGCAATCAATAAAAGTCTAGATGTCAGAAACACAATCCTTTGAAAATATCTACATAAAGAAACAGAGACGTCCCACCTTAATGCAAGTTAAATGATGAAGTCCAAATGTTGTTACTATAATTATTACAATACCTGATATTGAGACAGTGAATACACTATAGCATCTCTTATCAATATATGTCAGTAGATTAAAGGTCCTCATGGATTTATCATTAGAGGGTTGAATTGTCCCGAGATTAAGGTGAGTACAGTATATACAGGGTGTTCAAAAAGAAAGTATACAGTTTCAGTGTCTATCTATCAAACCTCTTCAGTCTACTATCGCAACGAAAATTTGCACATGTATAGACAAAAGATGTAAGTTTTTTCTGTGACAAATTTTAAGATTAAAACCCGGATATTTTTTAGAAAAATGTCAATTTTCTAAAATTACCCTATTTTGTCCGTGACGTCATTTTGAAGTAATTAACGACGTTTTCACGCTGCATGTTCCCTTATGACATTTCCCTTCTTGCACTCGTTCCTTGAAACTATCAATCAAATTTACTCATGTCTCTTACCTTCTCTTCTAACCTTCTCTTTTGATGTTTCTCAGCAGCATAGATGCGTCCGTTGGCTTTAGATTGTACACTAGCGATTCAGATAGCACAATAGAAAGAAATAAACTCAACCCGTTGCTTGTCTTTGTCAAAACCAGCTCATTCCTAAACACTGCAGATGATTTATTGTCTTGAATGATGCATAGCTTATGCAAGATGTGTCAGGGCCACACATTGAACATAGGGGGTTGGATGAATTCCTTTAAACAGTTGGATCCAAAGTAATTTCCAGGAAATATCACTGTGGTGAGACATGGCCCGCCCCCAGCCCGGATCAAAATCATTGCGAATTCTTCTTGTGGGGCTATGTGAAATCGCTAGTGTACAGCACAAAGCCAACATACACGTCTATGCTCACGAGAAACATCAAAAGGGAAGGTAAGAAGATCAATTGAGACAAATGTGCAAATGTTATCAATAGTTTAAAAGAAGTGCAAGACGGAAAACGTAAGAAGGGTGGACATCTATCTTGAGAACGTCATAAATTACTGAATAGACGTCAAGGGCAAAATAAGGTAATTTCAGTAAATTTACATTTTTCTAAAAACTATCCAAGTTATAATCTTAAAATTGGAACCGTTCTCTACAAGGACAAAACTGGACAAAAACACGTGGTTAAGTTCGAAGAGTTTAACTACTGGCTTGACCTACCATGGCCGGACACGCAATCGACAACAGTGTCACCAAACTAATTTTGTGAAATATACACTCAATACACCGATACAATAGCATATTATAAAATGAGTGTTTATACAACTGATTGACAAGTGAACGGTTATATCTCGTGTTTCTTTCAGCTATGAAATACTATGTATGTAGAAATAATGTAATATCAGTTAAATTGTCGAGGACGATCAATACATGTTAGAATGACAGATCATAGTACAGTACACGTGTAAAGTCGATTTTTTAAAGTACTTATTGTGACAATATTGCCGTACATACACATGTATTTTGTATTTATCTTTTTTCGTTGCCGTCCTACGTTATGCTCGCCTGTTTGTTTAAATAACGAATCCTACTTTTTAATACAAATAGTCATGTATTCCAAATAGATCAAGTTAATGTATCTTGATTATTATATGTACAATTTAAAATCTTACTGATTAACCGATATGTTTTTCCTTCTATCTGTCTTCAAAATGAACCACATACATTGTTTTTTCTTGAAATTTGTATTTAGAACTGACAACATCTTATAGATTGTAAAACTGTAAAATATTTATATGGACCAGTGCAGTCAATTATTTTTTGCATGTATAAATAAGATTGTTAAGGTATTTCAACATGTAAATTGTTAAGGTCTTTCAACATGTAAAATTGTACAATATGATTATGCATATTCACAGGCAATATCAATTCTTGACTGAATTAGGTCACAACGCAGAACATACTGTGCATAGTCTCAATTTTACGCTCCTTTTTATCTAACACAAACCAATACAATACACGGCACATCTCAGTACATCGCAAACTCTAACAAAATAACGTAACGTCATATATGTATAAATTTCACAGCATTTTCCTGTCACACTCTCTTATATTCATTAAAAGCTAAACAGTTTATACACACAAACATAAAAGGTTACATCACGTATGATAATTCACATATATATATGTTATCACTACAGCGTCTTCTGTATACATCCATGGTATGCACTCTCTTCTCTTTTTTATACGATTTTTTCAACTGTCTCTTACCATTTCCCTCTCCGTCTCTTATACAGAAAACTTACATTTCTGCCCTTTCCTGATCATACATATACAAACACTGGTAGCGGAACATATAATACATATAAAAGAAACATGCTATATAAACTCACCTTCACTACACTATGCATATCCAACTATTTGTCCCATTTGTATTCGCACATGTGACAATTTTTTTACCATTGGAAGGCATGGGGACTCCACGTAAAATTGTCCATATGATAATAACTATTTGAGATATTTCTTATGTGCAAACATATTTTGTAGTTTGATATGTCTACAATATAATGCACTAAATTTCATAGTTGTATCTTTATGGGATCAACCCCCTTTTTAAAGGTTTTTAACATGACTATCACTCACATTGAACAAAGAAGGAAATGAACGGATTTGATATCAAACTTGGTCACTTTCTTGTCGGTAGTTCTTTTGTTTCTCGGGGAATATATTTTGTGCAAACTTGATAAATAGTTTAATTTCTTCCCGTCAGATTGGTGTTTTAATATAAGAAATGTGATAATTAGATCTGCCCCCTTTTTACGGTTTTTTAAAACAGGTATCATTTTTTTTTTAGTAAAAAAGTAATACACATATTTAATTTGCACATTGTTAATTGTTTTATGACGCGCCCCGCTGCGATTGTCACAGCATGTGGGGTAATAAAAGTGGTACATTCGCGTGAAGGGTTATAACCGCTATATTTCTATAACCGCTATATTTCCTGTATACATACTTTATTATGATTTTAGAGATTTGAAACTTTGACTTTATTGCCGATTTGGAAAGTAATACATGCATTAAAATAATTAAAAGTGAAATGTCATAAGCTCACGCATAATTTAAAATTATAATAATCGAACAGGTGAGACATAAAAATGAAGAATCACGTCATTCCTATGACACTTGTTAAATAAACTGGTTAATTGACACGTTGTACCACCTAATTGAATATATACGAATTGTGAAATGAAAATTAAACGTCAAAAAAGGTGAGAAAAAATCCGTATACTTTTAGAGGCATGAATTCAGATGTTGAAATGTATGTTTTACACTAAGGCAGATTAAATACATGTGCATTAATTATAGCTTTATGGTTCATTTACAGTATACATGTACTTGCTTATATATTGCTAATAATATGCGTATCTTTTAATGATAATCACTTAACTATAGCTCGGCTAGAGGAATAAAGCGCGTCTGCTCTGACCAGACAGATTACGAAGCCAGTTGGGATTCGAACATTCTATATATTAATTAATCATATATATTAGGTTTTTTTCTCCTGAAAATTTATGTTTTCCATCATTGTTATTTGTTATAAGCATTGTTTTATGCTTCATGCAAAGTAAATTTTCATATTCGTATAATAAGTATCATAAATATTTTTTTATCATACATGTATGGTCGCATCGCTGCTACCTATAACCACAATGTAAAAATAAAACAGTAAGTATCATTCAAGATGCGTTTATATAAAGTTTCTATCTGCCTTCTTTTTTCATTTGTAGATACAGCCTTTTTGCTATAATAAGACAATACATGTATTCGTAAACAAACCCCTGTAACTTTTATTGCGGGTGTCACCGGAAATTCCACGGGCATATAACACATCATAAATCAAGCCACAGTCTACAGTCTATATATTATAACAAGTCTGATAAAAGCACAAATTCATATTCAGATATAAATTGCCGATGTGATTAAATCCATTTTAAGTATTTTACTCATTATTTTAAAAAATCAGGATGATGAATTGACTAGCATAATTTAACAGTCAATATATTATCACAATATATTTCATAATCGGTGAGTATCACGAAGTAGCTCGAGATGTAATAGAAACACAAATTTGAAATACCGATATCGCACGACTTGCTTGCGGAAATTGATATTAGCAAGAACCTTGTAATATAGTCTTGCATAAAGGTCAGGTTCAGGTCAAAATATCCAAACTACATTTTGTGATAACTTGAAAATGAATATATGACTTTGTTGGTTATATGATTGGTGTTACGATTTGATTAAAACAATGAAAACTGATTTAGTATTTGTTTAACATTTCAACTCTTCATAACTTTGAAAGCACTTGTTCAACATAAATAAGTTGAACAAATGTTTCATCCCGATATCTTGAAAAAATAAAATATTTGTGACAATTAGAGGGAAAATTTGAGTTTTGTCGGGTCCGCAAGCCCGCGAATATTCTCCTATTTAATTCAAGAAAAAAACGCTCTATTTCACGAACTTAAAATTGTCATAACTTTTTTATTTTTCAAGATATTAAAAAAGCAGTTCCATAATTGTATGGTCTATGGCTCGAAGATGCAACTGAACAATCAACCGTACAACATACTTGAAAATTCAGCAGTGGTTGCTAAATTTCATTGTATTGCGGTTACTAGTATAACAAATGCATAATTGTTAGATTCCTCACACATGATCAACGAATTCTGAATGATACCATGGAAGCATTTAAATGTTCCTGATGATACCTACCTTATGAACAAAATTTCATAATGACAGAGATATGCCCATAAAAAAGATCCTGGTATGCATCATATACAAAATGTCAAAAATACCAAAGTGTAACTGAACGCAGAAAACCCCTCCAGCAAATGATATACATTAATTTATACACTCCGACAACCCGCTGAGTTAGCATAGCGCGATTACGCAATCGAGATAAGATCGATCAGATTAAAACCGGTATAACACCAGTCAAGGGAAGGTAGCTGTGGTCGACTTGAAAACACATTCAATACAAATGGGACAAATAGTTGGATATGGTTAATGAACTTAAAATATGCACATTTAATGTAAATGGTCTGATAAATATAAAAGGCAACAAATATTTTATTGGCTACAACAAAATAAATATGACATATGTTTATTGCAAGAGGTACATTGCAGACGTATCAATTTTAAAAAGTGGGACAATGAAACTTCATATTCATCTTTCTTTAGTGGAAATAGTTCCAATAGCAAAGGAGTCGGAATTTTAATACGAAATGTAGACACTTTAATTGTAGAAAAACATACTGAACTAATCGAGGGTCGTCTTCAAAGCTTGTCAATAACTATCGAAACCATTAATCTAAATATAATAAATATATATGGACCAAATAAGGACGATCAAACACTATTTCAAACAAATTACGTATCAACTAATAACGACGAAACCTTCATCATAGGTGGCGATTTTAACACTGTCATTCACCCTAACATTGACAAGAAAGATGGCAACCTCGCAACACACAAACACTCCCGCCAAGAAATAATTACGCTCATAGAAGAAAACGATCTAACAGATATATGGCGCTCAAAACATCCCGATAAATTGCAATATACATGGCATTCAAACCACAGACCGCCGATTTCTTGTAGATTGGATTATTTTTTAATATCCACAAACCTAGCAAATAAAGTAACAAGTTGTAAAATATCAGCAGGGCTAAGATCTGATCACTCTCTAGTCCAATTAATAATTGACTTAAGCGAAATAAAAAAGGGACCAGGTATATACAAATTAAATAACTCAGTAATCTTAGAAGAACCCTATCAAACCAAAATTAGACAAACAATACGTGAAACATCAGAACTGAACGAACATGCAAATCCAAATACTCTTTGGGAAATAATTAAGGGGTCAATTCGAAATACAACCATACAATACTGCAAAAATAAGAAGAAAAACCAAAACAAAACTGAAAAAGATTTAATAAAACAAATAGAAAATTTAAGAACTTTAATAACACAACAACCAAACACAGTCGCCTTAAAGGAAGAACTTAAAGGCAAAACAAGCGAACGAGAAAAACTAATAAAACAACAAACCGAAGGCTTCCTTATTAGATCAAAAGCGGAATACATTGATGGGATGGACGAAAATACCAAATATTTCTCCAATTTGGAAAAGAAACGAAATGAAAGAAAAATAATTTCACGACTAACAATTGATGATACAAACATAGAAAATCAACAAACTATATTACAAGAATGTAAATCATTCTTTCAAAAATTATATCAAAAGGAAACTTTAAATCAAGATGAATTCTTCTTTCTCAATCCTTCAAACAAACTTAATGAAGTCCAAAAACGCTCATGTGAAGGCAAACTGACAGAAAAGGAATGTGCATCCGCCTTGTACAAAATGCAAAACAATAAAAGCCCTGGATCAGACGGACTGACTACTGAATTTTATAAAATATTTTGGAATGATATTAAACGTTTCTTGGTGAATTCATTAAACTACTCATACCAAACTAAACAATTAACCCAATTACAAAAACAAAGTATCATAACACTGTTACCAAAGCAAGACAAAGATCTGATGAACTTGAATAATTGGAGACCTATTTCCTTGCTAAACATTGACTACAAAAAAGCTACAAAAGCAATTGCCAACCGCACTAAATCAGTATTAGAATCAATAATACATAATTGACAAACGGGTTTTGTTCAAAATAGGTATATTGGTGAAAATATAAGAACAATTTATGATTTATTAGACTTCTCAAACTATGCCAAAAAACCAGGCATACTATTCTTTGCAGACTTCGAAAAAGCCTTCGACAGTATAGATCATAATTTTATCTACAAAACACTGGACTATTTCAATTTTGGAGAATCGTTTAAACAATGGATATATACTTTTTATAATGATATGCAAGCATGCATCACGAATAACGGATTTATGTCGGATTTCTTCAAAATTGAAAGAGGTGTAAGACAAGGTTGTCCATTATCTCCTTATTTATTTATTATGTCAATTGAATTACTATCAATATCGGTTAGAAACAACAATAACATAATCGGAATCACAAACGCTGGTGAAGAAATAAAAAATACAATGTTTGCTGACGATGCCACTTTCGCACTAAACGGTGAAAATGAAAAGTCTTTCGCTGAACTTAGACAAATAGCCATACCATAGACAAGTTCAGTTATGTATCCGGCCTAAAACTTAACACAAAAAAATCTACTGTATTAAGAGTTGGACCATTAAAACACACAAATCGAACATTTTGCAAAATGAAACAATTTAACTGGACTTCCACACAAGCAACCACACTTGGTATAATATTTACAAATGATGACAAACGGATTCAGCTTAATCTAACAAAACAAATAGAAAAAATGAAATCTACTCTAAAGCAGTGGTCAAAACATTACCTTACCCTACTAGGAAAAATTACAGTCATAAAAACATATGCCCTACCAAAATTAATATACCCTTTAACCGTTTTAGAAAATCCACCGCAATCTACAATAAATGATATAAGTAAATCACTCTACGCCTTTCTCTGGAATAATAAACCTGGAAAAATTAGCAGAAATGTCATCACTCAAAACTATGAAGCCGGTGGTCTTAAAATGGTGGACATAAATTATTTTATCTATAGCTTAAAGGACTAAACTGTTTATATATCCGGAAAGTAAAATATCTTCGCTACACGATGATACCCGTAAGATAGCATTTGAGTGAATAAATAAAAAAATACGACAAGTTATGTGACAGGCACTCCATTTTCCGTGATTCACCTTTCTTATATAGGTAAACAACGAGAAGGTTGAATTGAATTGTGAAGTAGTAGGGTACGTGCTGGCTGCCTATGCTTGAAACTTTGCATCAGACAGAGCTACAGATAAGCTGCATATTGGGGTAATTACCCAATTAATTTTCTTAAATACCCAATAGATTGTTAGAGGAGGGAGTAAGAAAAAGCAAATAAAATTTGAAATACCCAAATAGAAAAGGATGTTTAGTGAAAAATAGTACATAGAAGCTTATTTACCCTTTGAGTTTGATTAAATACCCAATTAAAATCACAGGTAACTGTATCATTGATTAAGAGTAAAAAAAAATTTATTTGTTTTGTTAAATTTATTAATCTTATACAAGGTGTATTTCCCAAGAATTGACCAGGTATCAAAAACAAGAATTGGCTTTCGATATCTTCATAAAGTAATTATATTCATAAAAAACATGAATATAACTACTTTCATGCGAAATTCCATCGAAATTGGTCAAGTAGTTAAGAAGTTATGCCATAAATACGTATCACGGTGTCCACCTGATCACTGAGGTGGACTCAATAAAAACCAAAAAACGGAAATATTGAGGATATAATCTACATATGTCGAATTTACCGTTGTGTAGAAACAAGATAATGTGGTAGAATCAAAGAACGAAACATTGGAACAGATTTACCTTGATGACACACGTTAACTTCATTAAATGTATACAGTGTATAGACTTTCCAGAGACAACTAGCTTTCCACAGTAGGTATTTAATCCAGTATGTAATTGTTTAATCTTCACGGTGTTAACTCCAATGGCCATTACTGCCCTGGTTGACTGTCAGCATTATGTAGCTTATCAACAAATGAGAAAACTTGTGGTGAGAGAAAATTAGGAGATCTTGTTTCAATATTTTCTGTGTAGAGGTGTGTACGAGAAAATCAGTTTGAAGTATTTTCAACCAATTTAATTTTCAAGGCAAACAATTTAAAGCAAACTAATCCTTATATATTTAACAAGAGGGCCCAAAGGGCCCTAGGTCGCTCAGATGTGCGCATTGATCCAGTAGAACCATATTTTTCATGTTTTTTTTAAAAAAGTTCTTCTTATCGGTTGCCATGGCAACCAGAGTTCTGCATGGATTATAATTATTTTAGCTCTTTTTAGAAAGGATAACACAAGGAACATTGTTACCCATTTAACATGAAATACCAAAGTTCAAAGTTTATTGGCATAATCAGCAAAGAACATTGCTTTTGGCCATTTACAAATAACAAATAAATATGGCAAAAACATATTTACAAAAAAATATATACAACAAGACTGCGTTCAATAAACGCTTATGCCCCCATGGAAGCCTTACCCATAAAGAGCTAAGTCAATCAGGGACCATAATTCTGTAATAATGTTGGATAGTGTTACATGGCTTTGATAATGTAAGGGGCTTATGATGGTAAACAAGTATGCCACGTTTTAAGGCAACACCATGATGGACATGATATTAAAAGAAACGGTCAATTTGGGTTAACCAAGAACTAGACGCTTTATAAGTCTTAGTCCAAAATTAGGTCAATGTGAAGGTCAAAATGAGGTTAGGTGATACAGGTGTGTGGAGATCAATGTTCAAATACAACAACCATGCAAGTATGAAAGCTTTGTAGCAAGGCATATTAATGCTAGAAGAAACGGTCAGTTTTGGTTAACCAAGAATTTGGCCCTTCAATCAGTATAAGTCCAAAATTAGGTCAATGTGAAGGTCTAAATGGGGTCAGGTGATACAGGCGTGTGGAGAGTGTTCATATACAACATCCATGCAAGTATGGAAGCTTTGTAGCAAGCCATGATAATGCTAGAAGAAACTGTCAATTTGGGTTACCCAGGACGGACCAGTACTTTTAGAGAAGATTTTAAAATATTTTACTATAGTATATAGGGAAAGCAGGGCCCCACCCACTGGCGGCCATGTTTTTTGACGAATCACGATAAAAATGTAAATTTTGTTAGAGGGTCATCCAACTACTATTTCAGTAAAATTATTTTGAACTCTCGCCAGCAGTTGATTTTTTACGATTTTTTAAAATATTTTTCTATTGGTTGCCATATTGGTTGCCATGGCGACCAGGGTTCTGCATAGGTTATAATTCTTTTAGCTCTTTCAAGAAAGAACCACCCAAGAAACAATCTTACCAATTTATAGTGATATCCAACCAGTACTTTTAGAGGAGAAGATTTTTAAAGATTTTACTATAGATATATAGGGAAAAACGGCGCCCCACCCACTGGTGGCCATGTTTTTTGACGAATCATGATAAAAATGTCAATTTTGTAAGAGGGTCACCCAACAACTATTTCTGTAAAATTATTTTGAAATCTGGCCAGCGGTTGATTTTTTATGATTTTTTAAAAATATTTTCCTATTGGTTGCCATGGCAACCAGGGTTATTTATAGGTTACAATTCTTTTAGCTGTTTTTAGAAAGGACCACACAAGGAACATTCCTGTGAAGTTGGTTGAAATTGGTCATGTGGTTTAGGAGGAGATGTCGTTTGAATGAATTGTCGACGCACGGACGCACGCACAGACTGACGACGGACGATGGACAAAGAGTGATCACAATAGCTCACCTTGTCACAAATCGTATATGAACCCACACGCGGCTACGTGGGATTCAAACCCATGATCCCCAACGGCGACAGCGCCTAGCACTGAAGTGACCGCGACCAAACCGACTGCGCCACCGAAACAACTCCAAACAAGAGGGCCATTGGCCCTAAAGCGCTCACCTGATGACTAGCCTAGCAGTTTAGGCAGAATCAATAGTTGTTATGATATCACCTTAATATTTGATTTAGATTTTACAGTGACACACTTTGTGCCAGGTTTAATAAAGACGAGGTGAAAATGTGACCTCTAGAATATAAACAAGGTTTTTCTTTGATGTGACCAGGTGACATAGTTTTTTTTACTCCAGATGACCTAATTTCGAACTTGACCTAGATGCTACAGAGACAAACATTGTGACCAAGTTTCATAAATATTAGGTACAAATTGTCACCTAGAGTTTTGACCTGGTGACCTAGTTTTTGACCCCAGATGACCCAATTTCTAACTTGACCTAGATTTCATAGAGACATACATTGTGACCAAGTTTCATTAGGATTATATAAAAAAATGTGACCTTAAGAGTGTAAACAAGGTTTTTCTTTGATGTGACCTGGTGACCTAGTTTTTGACCCCATATGACCCAGTTACAAACTTGACCTATATTTCATAGAGGCAAACATTGTGACCAAGTTTAAAAAAGATTAAGTGAAAATTATGACCTCTAGAGTGTTAACAGTCCAATTGTTGACGGCAGACTACGGACAAAAGGGTGATCACAATAGCTCACCTTGAGCACTTCGTGCTCAGGTGAGCTAAAAAAAGTTGCTCAAATGAGGCTGATATGGTCACTGTCACTACAGTACATGAGGTATAAGGCGGGAAAATATTGAATTATCTCTGATAATTTTAACTACTTATTTGCCTCACAGACAGACACACCACTTGGCTTTTATGAATGCCTGGGACAGTTGCTATCCATTAAATATTTAACAAGAGCTGTCCACGAACAGTGCGCTCCACTATTGCGGCGCCATGCTAGGATTGTAAAATCATTATATATTCAAAACAAAATGCTTCATAACAGCAGCATGACTCTCTGCTGTGTAGAGGTCGGGGCTTCTAAGTAAAAAAAGGGGGATACTTTGGACAAATTATGCAGGACTGTTACCTACTCATGTGTAGATCCTCTAGGTCATGACGGCCAACAAATAAGCATTTCTTCCAACACGGGGCATAATTTCAACAAAATGCTAAATAGTTATCTTCTCCTGTGTAGGGGTTGGGGTCATGATGGTGAATAAGTATGCAAAGTATCAAAGCAATATGTCAATGCACTTTGAAGATATTAGAGGTTAAAAAATCTGTACCTAAACTTTAACATTTGCATTTCGAATTCCATAAGAGGGCACAATTTCAACAAAATGCTTGATAGAGTTATCTACCCCTGTGTAGGGGTTGGGGTCATGATGGAGAACAAGTATGCATAGCAATATATGAATGCACTTTGAAAATATTAGAGGTGAAAAAACCTGTACCTAAACTTTAACAGTTGCACTAAGTTGAAAAAGGGGGCATAATTCCACCAAAAAGCTTAATATAATTACCTACCCCTGTGTATGGGTTGGGATCATAATGGTGAACAAGTATGCAAAGTATCAAAGCAATAGGTCAATGCACTTTGAAGATATTAAAGGTTAAAACATTTGCATTTCGAATTCCATAAGAGGGCACAATTTCAACAAAATGCTTGATAGAGTTATCTACCCCTGTGTAGGGGTTGGGGTCATGATGGAGAACAAGTATGCATAGCAATATATGAATGCACTTTGAAAATATTAGAGGTGAAAAAACCTGTACCTAAACTTTAACAGTTGCACTAAGTTGAAAAAGGGGGCATAATTCCACCAAAAAGCTTAATATAATTACCTACCCCTGTGTATGGGTTGGGATCATAATGGTGAACAAGTATGCAAAGTATCAAAGCAATAGGTCAATGCACTTTGAAGATATTAAAGGTTAAAAAACATGTACCTAAACTTTAACATTTGCATTTCGAAGTCCAAAAGGGGGCATAATTTCAACTAAATACTTGATAGAGTTACCTACCTCTGTGTAGGGGTTGGGGTCATGATGGAGAACAAGTATGCATAGCATTATATAAATGCACTTCGAAAATATTTGAGGAAAAAGAACCTGTACCTAAACTTTAACATCTGCACTAAGATGAAAAAGGGGGCATAATTTTACCAAAATGCTTAATAGAGTTACCTACCCCAGTGTATGGGTTTGGGTCATGATGGTGAACAAGTATGCAATGTATCAAAACAATATGTCAATGCACTTTGAAGATATTAAAGGTTAAAAAACCTGTACCTAAACTTTAACATTTGCACTCAGTTGAAAAAGCAGCATTTTGTAACCCTCTGCTGTGTAGAGGTTTGGGCTTCTAAGTCAAGAAAGGGGGATAATTTGGACAAATTATGCAGGACCGTTGCCTTCTCATGAGTAGGTCTTCTAGGTCATGATGGTAAACAAATAAGCATTTCTTAGTCCAAAACGGGGCATAATTCCACCAAAATGCTTGATAGAGTTACCTACCCCTGTGTATGGGTTGGGGTCATGATGGTGAACAAGTATGTAGAGTATCAAGGCAATATGTGAATGCACTTTGAAGATATTAGAGGTTAAAAAACCTGTACCTAAACATGTCTTTAACATTGCACTATTTGCACTAAGTAGAAAAAATGCATAATTTCAACAAAATGCCTGATAGAAATACCTACTCCTGCATATGGGTTGGGGTCATGATGGTGAACAAGTATACAAAGTATGAAAGCAATATCTTAAAAGACTTAGAGAATATGAGAGGTTAAAAAATCTGTACCTAAACTTTAACAAAAGTGTTACGCCGACGCCGACGCTCGGGTGACTGCGATAGCTCCCCTTATTCTACGAATAGTGGAGCTAAAAATCATATATGAACCCACACTTGGCGTGAGTGGGATTCGAACCCACGACCCCAACAATAATGAAATAAATATTTTTTCTGATTCCTCTCATTCATTGGGATTGTATACAGCACAGTCATGTCTCTGAAAACATCTCTTGATTTTTTGAGACATTGTAACTTGATACAGACGTGGTGATGGAATGTGGCATATCAGTTCCTGTATAATTAATTTCAAGTTTATCGCTGAAAATATGGGGATAGCTGAGCTGGCCACACTTAACCAATTATAAAGTAATTGAGACAGAGATCAAAGAATACTGGAAACCAGTATTTCTGGACGGAAAGTCTATACACTGTATACGTTTAAGCCGAAAAACGAATCGGCTGCATATTTTATTGTCAAAATGACTCCATGTTTGTCAAATGACGATTTTGTGACAGCGATTTTCATTGGTTGATTTTTATACGATAACCAATGAAAATGGCCGTTAGAAAACCGTCGATAACGCTAAAACCCTAATTGACCGTCCCGACAGCGTTTTACTTCTACGACAATTGTAAGCAAAGTTTAAACTTTGAATTATATCGTTTGAAAGTAAATTTAAGCTTGTTTTCAAATGCTTTCAATGCACATACGTGTATTTGTTCACATAAAGCCTAATAAAGATAATTAATGATGTAAATGCTGTAAATTATGAAAACCAAAATGCACACCAGTGACTGTTGGGCTCAATGCCTACGTAATAAACCTTGATTATGAATATATAAATTTGACAAACAAAATTTTTATGCCCCCGTATCGATAGATCGGGAGGCAAATAGTGATTCACCTGTCCGTCCGTCCGTTCGTCTGTTCGTCCGTCCGTCCTGGTTAACCCAAATTGACCGTTTCTTCTAGCATCTTTATGGCTTGCTACAAAGCTTTCAAACTTGCATGGATGTTGTATATGAACACTCTCCACACACCTGTATCACCTGACCCCATTTTGACCTTCACCTTGACCTAATTTTGGACTTAGACTTATTTATGGACAAGGCTTCCACAGGGGGCATAAGCGTTTATTGAACGCAGTCTTGTTTTTTTTAATCTTAATTATTGATACAGTTACCTGTGATCAAAATTTGTCAAAACCCTATCAAGATTTAAACTCGGGGGTAAAATACCCAATTTACTAAAACCGTATACACACCGTACAACCCGCTGTGTGTAAGGCAGTTCTGTATGTTGAAGGCAGAGACCCACGCTTTTGCGCCACTAGAGTGGGGTAAGTAGTTGTTATTTTATATGTGGTTTGCGTTGCTTTTGAGAGTGATCACTTACATATATCGATGACGTGATGAATGAACAATAAGTATATACAATTTATGTGCCCACAAATCCCATATTAATCGAGTAAACAGGTTTTATGTATGCGATGTTTGCCAAAATTTCGAAACTTTTGCCTTTGACATTACATTCTCAACTTAATTCGTGGTTTGGAACAATTCTAAATCATTGAATACAAACTTCAATCCTTCCTCTATATATCTGTCGTTTCCGTTTTGGAAAATGTACATTTCCTGTGAAGATACAGTGGTTTAAATGGAACTAGGTACAAAAAAATGCTAACGAAATAGGCAGTTCTGTTTTTCGAATGATAACGACAAAGGCAGAGCGTTGAATATTAATGCTAACGCAAAGGCAGAGATAAGAGACTTATGCTAACGACTAAGGCAGAAATTATAATTACTTGACAGGGCCATAAAACTCCTTTGTACGATTTGTATGTTATAAATATAACCCAAATTCCTGTTAGGCTGTATTGCACTGTCAATTCAACCAAGAATAACGAGTGTTTAGTGGTTATTTTCATCAAGTTGATTAACGGCATATATTACATACCTGGTGATCGCTGTCGCTGGCAATTATCGGTTGCGAGTGGCCCTTTATGTCTGTAAATGACGAACTGGTGTGTTGGGGGGGGGGGGGGGGAATAAGCACTTCATTTGTTATCATGAAGTTAAGAAACGAATAGTTTTTAACATTCTATAGAATATGTAAGTTCGAAATGCAGCAATTCAAATTACTTGACAGGGAACTTAATTCAATGTTTTGTTTGTACAAAAATGTATGTTATTTGTATGTTACAAATTTTATTTGACTATTTTTCGTGAATAACTCGCACGAAGAGCATAAGACATAATGTCGTAAAACATTGTAATGCCCCGATACATTACTATACATGTGCAGTCGAACATATGATCTTGGTATTGATCTTCTAAGCATTCAATGTTGATTAAAATTACCTGTATTTTATAAATAAAACAGTCAGGTTATTTAAACAGTCATAGAGTATACGGTATTACATCTATTTATGGGCTGCTTAAAACAGTTCGGCAACACGTGCTCATGTAGCATCACGTATATCATGTAACATATTATTCCATGTAGCAAGGACAGGTCATTTTTTTCATTCAATTAAACTATATCATGTTATATGTCAATGGAAAGATGTTTTCAAATGCAGGCCATTGCAGTTTAAATGAGGTCTTTATCTTTAACGGTTAAAAAGTTATATCATGTTGAAGTTTCTATGGTTACCGAAAAGGTGAAGTCAAATATGGTGTTTACTGCCATGGGTGTAAAATACTTTTATTACTATTAAAACTGCCAAGTGTTGCATATCAATGGAAAGATGTTTTCATATGATGACCATTGCAGTTGAAATGAGGTATTTATCTCCAACGGTTAAAAAGTTATTTCATGTTGAAGTTTCTATGGTTACCGAAAAGGCAATGTCTGAAATGGTGTTTACTGCCATGAATGTGATATAATTTTATTACTACTAAAACTGTTAAGTGTTGCATATCAATGGAAAGATGTTTTCAAATGCTGACCATTGCAGTTGAAATGGAGAATTTATCTCCAATGGTTAAAAAATTATTCGATGTTGAAGTTTCTATGGTTACCGAAAAGGCAATGTCTGAAATGGTGTTCACTGCCATGAATGTGATATAATTTTATTGCTTATTAACCTGACAAGTGTAGCATATCAATAGAAAGATGTTTTCAAATGCTGACCATTGCAGTTGAAATGAGGTATTTATCTCCAACGGTTAAACAGTTATTCGATGTTGAAGTTTCTGTGGTTACTGAAAAGGCGAAGTCTGAAATGGTGATTGCCGTGGACGTGGTATAATTTTATTACTACTAAAACTGTCAAGTGTTGCAAATAAATGGAAAGATGTTTTCAAATGCTGACCATTGCAGTTCTAACAGCTAAATAGAGAATAATAAGTTACTGTTTACGATCAAAATGTTTATCTGGCAAGGCGGGGTTTATCGGTGGAACAGTAGGTGAATCTGATAATTTCCGCTGCCAAGCTGGATAAACTTTTACTTCATCCACATCACTAACCTACGAAAATCATGTATTAGTGTGTAAGTGAAAGGTCCTGGGTTTGAGCCCCAGTCTGGCTGCACACTTTTCTGACCATGTTTCAGTCATACGGTATAACATTGTTGTCCATCGTTGTTGCGTTTTGTATCGCAGTCGCAATGTTTTATCAAAATTCCTACAGTAGTGTGTTGTAGTAGATTGACATTTAACACGACACCAACAGGTTTCCGTAGCTTAGTACCAAACACATCCATGTAGGCCTACAGCTGTAATCTACCATATAAAAGAGACATGACTAATTGTACCAGGCTATGTAGAATGGCCTACTAGATGGTAGATAACCCACATATTAATACAACATACTAAACCAGTCAGTTGCTCAAGCCAGTGTACTATATCAGTCAATCGCTTGAGTCAGCAAAATAAAGCAGTGACTAAAAGTTTCAAAGTTTATTTCGCAAAACTTTTCAAAGGCCTGTACACAAGGAATATATAACACATACATATGACATGTGTTTGAAATTTTACATAATTATGAAACATAACTTCATCATTCTAAACCAGTCTATTCATTTAGTCGGCTAACGAAACCAGTCAGTTCATCGAGTCGACATACGAAACCTGTCAGTTCATCAAGTCAAAACGAAACCAGTCAGTTTATTGAGTCGACATATGAAACCAGTCAGTTCATCGAGTTGACATGCAAAACCAGTCAGTTTATTGAGTTGACATATGAAACCAGTCAGTTCATCGAGTCAAAACGAAACCAGTCAGTTTATTGAGTAGACATATGAAACCAGTCAGTTCATCGAGTTGACATGCAAAACCAGTCAGTTTATTGAGTCGACACACAAAACCAGTCAGTTTATCTAGTCGACATACGAAACCAGTCAGTTCATCGATTTGACATACGAAACCAGTCAGTTCATCGAATCGACATTCTAAACCATTTGGGAGCTTGAGTCTGCATACAAAACCAGTCAGTGGCTGAAATTACCACATTAAACCAGTTATTTCATCGTATTGAACCAGTCAGACAATTGAGGCGACATACCAAGCCAATCAGAAGCTTGAGTCAACATATAAAACCAGTCAGTTCATGATATTAAACCAGTCAATTCATTGAGTGGACATTCTAAACCAGACAATTGTTTGAATATAGCCTATATAGATAACTAGTCAGATGCTGGAGTCAGCATATTGAACAAGTCTGTTCATGATATATAACCAGTTAGTTGCTTTAGTCAGCATAATTAAACCAGTCAGTTCATAATACATAACCAGTCAGTTGCTTTAGTCGGCATATTAAACCAGTCGGTTCATAATGTATAACCAGTCATTTGCTTGAGTAGGCATATTGAACGGTTTAACAAGTCGGTTCATGATACAAAACCAGTCAGTTGCTTTAGTCGGCATATTAAACCAGTCGGTTCATCATGCATAACCAGTCATTTGCTTTAGCCAGCATATTGAAACAGTCGATTCACACTATACATGTATAACCAGTCAGTTGCTTGAGTAGGCATATTGAATGGTGTAACCTTTAAAACTTAAGTTTGAAAATACATGCAAGAAACACAGTTTTATCAGTGATATCCCCTTGACCATCATTTTCTATGAAATAAAGGAAATAAGTTCACATCAACACCTGAAATGATATTCCCACATCCCTTTTTCAAGAAAAAATAAATATTTTAGCAATTACAATAAAATCAGAACAAAAAAAAATTACCATAATTCTACTTTAGTGATGAATGTCTTCACATAGAGTTAAGTTTGTGTTATACAATGGAACCTTATAGTCATACCATCTTTGAAGTATGATCTCATTGAGTCGGTCTTCATATTGGGGTTATAACAAAATATTAATTATGAGATTGGCTAAAACGAGAGTTCACTGTTTGGATACAATTTATAAGATATCATTGACAAAATATGATAATCACAATATCTAGAAAATTTGAAATGAATAAATGAAAATATAGTATTTAATGTGTACATGATACTTAAGAGTAACAATATAATACATGTACTATGCAAAATGTTCTGTAATATATGCAAAAAGCATGTTAGGCTTCTATAAAATAAACAAATCCACTGTTAATAGATGGTTTCTAAAACAGTCAAAATAACAAAATGATAATTTCACTGTTATTTTCACTGATAAATCTCTATAATCCATTGAGAGCAATTAATAACCCATTTTTTTGTGTGAGAGAAATGTTTGGTCTTTATTAAGGCATGTATTTTATATTGGTGGTCTTTCTTGGCAGGTTGTCATTCTTAACACATAGTTCACTGTTTATTTGTGTAAGGGGGTACAAGAATGCTTGGACTCTGGAATCTCTGACTTTCTATCCTGGTCACAAAAATAATCTAGCACCAGTGTTCTGTGAACATCCATCTTGCTTCTTCAGGACACTATATATTTTCTATGTGGATTCAATGCACCAGCAGTTCAAATACTACCTGAAATATACATAAAACAATTCACAATTTCTGCACATTGATAAATAAAACCAAAAGTGTTGAAATTTACATGTAGCCTACAATTATTGTACAATGCACTATATTTGATTATACATGCTACTATTTTAAAACTAAATAAGTGTACCTGGATTGTATTTATTTACTAATGATTCATTCAATGCTCAGCAGACAACTAGAAATGGCAAAATATTACATGTATTTCAATTTGACTATATTTTCATGTTTTTCAATGTTTTAAGCATTATATGGAATATATGCATTAACAACTACATGTATATAGTACAACCTCTGTAGAGCAACACCCTTAGTGAGCTGCAAATATTAACCTCTATATAGTCCAGAGAATTTGACGTAACCCTCAACCTTTAATTAGTATAATTTAACAGCTGATATATTGTCTATATTTATAAGCTGGCAGTATCACGTATACGCTCTAGGTGTAACATCAACACAAATCTAAAGGACAGATATTGCATGATTTGCTCGCGGAAATTTATATATTCAACGCAAGAACCTTGTAATATATTCCTGCATAAAGGTCAGACTCATGTCAAATTCTCAGTGCTTTTTACATAAGTTGTTTCTCTGCAGAGGTTAAATTTAGAGTTAATATCAGCAAGGAGAAATGTTGTTAAAGTTGTTGAAGGTGTTGTAATAGAGGTTGTTCGAATGTTGCTCTACAGAGGGTTTCTCTGAGAGGTTGTACTGTGAACATGTTAATGAAGAAAAGGACATGAACCAGATACTAGAAATATGTATTACCATTTTATCCATAATCTTGTTTTGAGTGTAAAGATGTAAGTGGATCAATTCTTTTCCATGGTTAAACATTACATCACACACCGTCACACATCATTCTACCAGTAAAATACAGTAATAGGTCTATGTTCTCTTCTTTATTTTACTATATACTCAGTATATATAGTTAGTTCTTTCTGCTTGAAGTCCTGTAATAAAAAGAGTGTCAGAGTTATTCCTGACAGAATTAGGGCTGTGTTTTGTTGACATTTTAGCGACATGACATTGCTCACTGAGCACGACAGTGAGATATGATATTCCAATGTTGTATTGCGTTTTCGCATATATAACATATCACATTGTCATATCGCATTGTCATTTTAAAGCATGACACCACATCGCTATACAAGTGCGATGATGAAAAGTGATCTAAAGTTTGTTCTGAGGCTTGAAACCATGACACCCTCAAAACACAAGTACATTCATGATTGTACTAGTATGGTGTTCTACCAACTAAGCAAACTGGGTGACTGTCCTACCTCTCAGTCATCACTGCAAGATATGAATTGAGACATGGTTCATACACAATTCCCACACACCAATTCAAGGACTTCGGCAAGATAAAATTTATACTTTCAAGGCATTTTTCCAAACCTTTACCCAGACACTGTCACTGTCATGACTCTTTGTGTTGGATAAACTTGAAAATGATTGTCATTGTTGTTCTTCAACAAATGTTCACGGGATTCTCCTAGGATACTGTCATTTATACACTAAATTCAATGGTGTCATACACAGTAACACCCAAATGCTCAATTCATTATGTACCAGTGACGTTAGCACCGGCCAGGTTATTTTCACTTAATTGTGAAAAGGCGGAATACAAAGTGACTTTATGATATACATACCTCAGGGTAGCATTGGCTTATTGGTGTACATTCATGAAACACTGGTCCCCCATAGTTGCAATAACTTGAGCTTTTACTAGTAGTTGTTGATGTGTTGGTTTCACTGTAAATGTATATTACATAAAAATATATTATGTATAAAACTACAAAATGTTTTTATAAAATTAAATAGAATTCCTAATCATATTAAAAACACATTGTTCAAAATATAACCATTGTCTTGACTTTGTCAAAACCATGTAGGCCTACTAGTACTAGTAGATCTAATACATGTATCTGGAAAAATCTACATTGTTATTAACAAAAACATGTATGCTTTAAAGGCAACCTTGACTTCAAAATCAAATAGGGGTCAGCTACTAATGGTGACCAACATAGCTATAAAGTTTGAAGAACCTGGTCCCGACCGTTCTTGTTTTCGTCAGGTAGATCTATTGGGTCTACATATTCTTGTTAAAGGTTGGAGTGACCTTCGTCCTACTAAATCAATAAGGGTCATCTACTGTTGAATATGTTACCACAACCTCCATGCAAAATTGGAAGATCTAGGGCACAACAGTTAGTCAGGTATTTAACAGATACCATTTGGTTTATTTATATCACAATGAGTGAGTTATAACTTATGACTTTTGACCTACTGACCTCGAATTCAATAGAGGCCATCTATTGATGACCACTTCTATATAAAGTTTATAGACCATTGGCCAAATCTGTTCTTGAATTGAAATTATTCGGTCAAACCTCTACGGGACAGACCGACAGACATAAATAAATAAATATAGCTGAGCAGTTTGAGACATTAACGGTGGCCCGATGGCCAACGCCATGGAAAAATGCATTGGGCCATGAAAACCTGAAATTAAAAAAAAAAGAATTGAAATTATTCGGACAAAACCTCTACGGGACAGACCGACAGACATACAAAGAAACCCATATAGCAGTTTGCGAAATTAACGGTGGTCCGTAGGCCAATGCCATGGAAAAATGCATCGGGCCATGAAAATGTGAAATTAAAAGATAACCTGTCAGGCCATTATGGCTTTCATGCATTGTGGAAAGTTATAGTAAATTCTTCTCATTGTAAATTAACTTGGCATCATAGTTCCTTCAAATCTATTTGATAGCCCAATAGTTTGCTAAAATCAGTTAAGCACAAGTATAGGTCCTCTAATGACCAGTTTACTTGATTCTCATCGAGTCAATCCTTCTCATCGACCCGAGCCCTACTTATTTTTGCAGAATATAAACACGCGCAGTGATGGTTCCTTTCCAAAACATATGCAAGTTTGAAAGTGGACTTTTTCCTGTCATCACAGCAAAAAATGTGCATAAAAGGGCATGTAAACAATTTTTGTGCACTGATTTAAAACCAACCCTGAAAAATCCATTTTGGTGAGCAGTAATACCTAAGCTCGTAACCATGGGTTTTGTTTTTGTCCATATTTTTGTCAACATACTTGTCCACATTAATTAAATTCTGTAAATAGTATCTGTGATGAACAAACTTTATGTTACCACTGTGTTTCATAAAATAATTCAGTCTTTGGGTTAATTATAGACTGACCAATTGGAGGGATCGGGTCGATGAGAAAGTTTCTGAATGAGGGAGCCTCTTGACTGGTACTTGCTTCACAGTAAATATTTTAAGATAAAAGCTTTTTTATTCCAGAAATGGTTCATTTTACTGTAGTTCAGTAATTTCTCAGTCAGAAAATGAAATTTAGTTGCAGACCAAACAATTTGAAGTGTGCATGTTAGGTTTTTATCTCTTAGGGGATCGACTCCATGAGAAAGCAGTATATATGTAATGAAGCAGAAATTTAATTTTTATAGATCTATCCAATCATTCTCAGGTAAATTGTAATACAATTTTCTGAAAATGCTGCAATTGACAATAATCTGCAAATTACTTACATACATGATTAATGACAATGGAATTGTCAATTTATTTTAACTCCATAAATCATGATTGATAAAAATTACATCCGAACTCGAGCATAACCGAATTAGAGACAGTTATCCCCGAGTGACCAGTTTCGACGCCCTTAAGAGATCAGGGGCACATTTCCTTTAAAAAAATGTTTCTGCAAATGAATATAATTGTTAACTTATTTCTTTGAAATATTTATTCTTTTATAGGCTACTTTTTGTCAGGTTCTAATATTGTTGTTGTTGTTGTTGACGGCTATAGAGCCCGAATATCCGTCGCTAGTACGGTCTACGCAGGTAACGGTTTCTCATAATGGCACACAGGTAGTGTTTCAATACATTTTAAAGTGAAGTTCGGTATTTGAAAATATAAATATTAATAACAAATAAATAATGAAAATAAAAAATAAGTAAATATTAAACTTTGTTTCTAGAATCTTTTAGTTTTAACAATAAAAGCACCCAAATGATTATTTATGGTTGACTTGTATTCAATCCATGGTGCTTCCTTGTCACAGGAGAAGAAGAAGGCTGGGGAGATCTGTGTGTGTCTCACTCCTATTTCATTGCATAGCTGTAGGTACATCTCTTCTCTATGAGTACTATAGCGAGGACAACTCATCATATAATGGTCTACTGTTTCGGGTTCACTGCAATCACACGCTGGACTGTCTTCTATACCAACCCTGTATAGGTGTTCTTTCAGCTTGCAGTGTCCAGATTGCAGTTGCAGCAATATCCTTTGGACAGTAGAACCATTGAAGTCCACTTCTTTGACGTCAACCATCTTCTTGTATGTGTATAGTGCCCTACCCTTTTCTGAAATGTCCCACCTTCTTTGCCATTTCACCTTCATAGCGTTCAGTGCTGCTGTCTTGACATCTGCCTGGGAAATTGGGAGTGTTGACTCTGTGCCATCCATTTCATATGCCATTTGGGCCGCTTCTTTCGCCAGCTTATCCGCTATCTCATTACCTAGTATATTGGCATGACCTGGTGTCCATTCTGTAGTCAAATTAACTCCTTTTGCTTGTGCTGTATGCCAAAGTTGTTTGATGTCTGAAACGAGTTGGGTATGTAATGTGCAGTTCCATCCAAGTGTAAGTACTCCTATGGCTGATTGGCTGTCAGAAAGAATTTTCAATTTAAGTATTGGTCTCTTTTGCATTTTTTTGGATGATGAATTCTATTGTGATTTTTATGGCTACCAACTCACCAACCAGGATTGACGCCAGTTTTGAGACAGGTTGTTTCAGGTCCACTTTTTCTTGGTTAGGGAGAAAGACACAAGCTCCAGCTCCACAAGCACCAGGGTTGCCTTTGCACGATCCATCAGTGAAAGCTATGATGGTGTTTGGATCTTCTCTTTGCAGTATTTCCTCGATATGTGTCACTGCAGGTTGTTCCAGTATGTTGGCTTTCTTCTGCATGGCTGCAAGCATTCAACATAAGACTCTTCTGGCTCAATACATTTTGTGTCAATTTCTGTGATTGCTTCCATGTCAGCCACCTGTTGTATCATTCTATGGAATGGCGTGTCTGAATGTTGGGAGAACTCCGGGTCATTTCTGCAGTTGTTTAAGCTCGCTTTGATCAAACATTGATCATCTTTTGCCATAATTTTGGTGCACTCCCTAATGCTGATTTCCTCCCTTCTCAATTCCAATGGTAGAACATTTGCTTGAACTTCAAGGGCTTCGCAACTATTTGTGTGCAGTCCGCCAAGACAGAGTCCCAGTCCTCTTCTTTGTACAGAGTCTAACATATTTACATTTTTACTATGTTGCCAAACAGGTGCTGCGTATTCGAGGTGAGGTAAAACTATGTTTTTGTATAGCTTGACCATATTGGAAGGAAGAATTTTTTCAGTCTTTGCCAAGGTGACTAAGGAACCCAACGCTCTAAATGCTTTTGATTCAACATATTTGATATGCTCCTTGAATGTCAGTTTCTCATCTAGTATGACGCCCAAAACTTTGGCTTGTGTTGCTCTCTGTAGTGAGTTTCCTTTAATGTTTAGTGAAATGTTTGGAACATTATCCTTTTTTCTGTTAAATATGCAGTATTCTGTCTTGGCGGTGTTAATCTTCATTCTCCACTTGTAAGTCCAACTGTTAACCGAATCTAGATCTTTTTGCAATGACCTATCTATGGCATGAAGAGTATCTCCTGTCTTCCAAATTGTGCCATCATCTGCAAATTCAACTTTCTCATTCTGTACATTGCTGAAAATGTCGTGCAAGAAAAGGTTAAACAGTAGGGGTGACAGCACTGATCCCTGTGGAAGCCCCATATGTGTCTGGATACTTACTCCCTTGAATTCCTTTATGCAACCAACTGCCTCTCTTTCTGTCATAAAGTTGTTTAACCATAGCCAAATTCCACCAGTTATACCTATGTCATGTAACTTTACAAGAAGGCCCTCTCTCCAAACAGAATCAAATGCTTTTTCCATGTCTATATATATAGCAGCAGTACATTCTTCATGGTGAAAACCTGTTGTTATGTCTTGGACCAGTCTAAGTAAGGCTTGTGTAGTCCCTCTTCTTTCTCTGAAACCTTCCTGTTCTTGGTCTAGTAAGTTGTTGTGTTCGGAAAACGAGTAGAGGCGCTTGTTTATTATGCGTTCCATGCATTTACCTAAGATGCTTGTCAAGCTGATTGGTCGGTAGGAGCTTGCCTTATGGTATGAATCTTTTCCTGGTTTCTGAAGGAATTTAATATTTGCACTTTTCCACAATTTAGGTAATCGTCCACTTTGGAAGGATTTTTGAAAGACTGTTGTAACCGCACCTAACAGTTCATCATTATAGTTTTTCAGAAGGTCTGCATATACCTCATCAGGACCAGGAGCTTTTCCGATTTCTAGTTTTTGTAGGGCTGCCTCTACTTCCGCCTTTGATATGGGATCGTTCAAAAAAGAGTTGTCCCTGGTGTTTTCAGTTGTAGTTATCAGAGTGGTGTGCCTTCTGTCCATTTCAATTTTGAAATTATCATCAAATATTTCATTTTTGATGTGTTCTCCACCAAAAAATGTGTCACAGAGGATACCGCATTTATTTTTTCTTTCAAAGTGTGGATTGCCATCTTTGTCCAACAGGGGTAGCACCTCACATCCATTATTGACTTTGTATGATGTTATTTTATGGTAATTTAACCATTTTTCCTTTGGATTTTTGGTTCTATTTATGATTTCACATGTTTCATTAACCCAGCTACTCTTTGCTTCCTCACAGACACTTTCATAGATCTCTTCCTTTTGCTTCACAATTTCTAACAATTCTGGTGTTCTTCTTCTTTGAAAGTGTTTTTTGACAACATTTAAATCATGTTTGACAGATTTAGTGTTTTCATTCCACCATGGTGGGTGTTTTATTCTGTTGTTATTTGAAATGCACAGTTCAGGAACACACTCATCCACACACAACTTCAGCGTTTTCAAGAAAGAATCATATACAAAGTCAATATCTTCATTATGAATTCTCCCATTCCAAGAACTGAATTTGTCTTTTGTCACTCTATCCCACTCATTCCAGTCTACTTCCTTGAAATTCTTTCTTTTAACTTCTTTTTGGTCTTGTTTCAGAATGTCATCACGAAAATCAATAAGAATTGGTATATGATCTGAGCGAACATTTTCATGAGTAAGTGTCTGGCAACAAGATATATCTTTCACAATGGGTGACGTGACAAGCACTAGGTCTATTACACTGTCTGAATTTCTTCTTGTGGGGAGTCCATCATTCAATACACAGTATCTATTGTTTCGTAAGCTTTCTTCTAAAATATCACCAGCATAATTTTCAACTGTATTTCCCCAAAGTTTACTTTTGGCATTGAAGTCTCCAGTAACAAGTACATTTCTATGTAAATCACTAATTTTATGAATTTGTTTAACAAAACATTTCATTGCTTCATGATCTACAGGAGGCACATATCCAGTAACAAGAATGACATTTTCACCCTTAAACAGTTTGATTTCTGCAACAATTACTTCAATATTATCTAGCTCATATTCTATTTTTCTTTCAATAATGTAGTTTTCGGATTGTTTAGCAATTATCGCTACACCTCCATGGTTATCAGATTTTCTTCTCCTTGATAGAGTCCTCCAATTTTTGAATGTTAGTCTTTCATTTTCATTTTCCCATGTTTCAGATAAACATAAAATATCAATTTCATAATTATTAACTAAATTTATCAGATCTCTTTTTGCTGTTGAGAAAGCTTGGCAGTTTAATGAGGTTAAAATCATTTTTACAATAAGATGTTCAGTTTTAATGCTTGTACTTTTTCTTGGTAAATTTTACACTTTGTGGAAGAGGCTCTATGTGAGTCCTCACAATTTGCACACTTCGGCTGGTTTTCACACACTTTTGCTGAATGTTTTTTCTCTCCACAGTTTTCACATTTGCCTTCAAATGAACACAATTTCGAAATATGACCGTAGCGCATACAATTGAAACACCTAACCACTTGCTTTACTCTTTGTTTTTCTATGTAAACTTTCTTCCTGTTGTAAGTTAGACCAATGTCTAATTCCACTCCGTCAACAAGATCTTTGCACGATTTAAAAATCACTTTCACAATGGGCATTGGTTTACCAGTATGTCTATGGAAGCAGCGTTTAACGTTTACTACTTTGCAACCCCTCTGTGCAATAATTTCTTCCACTGCTTTTTCTGATAGTCTTGGGTCAATATTCCTCAAGAAGCCAGTGCTGCCTGATTTATATGATGCTGGCGGATGAAGTTTTTCTGTTTTCCCAAATACACCAGTAGGCCACGTATTCAGAGTTTTTTCCTTTATTTCCTTGTTTCCAAACTGTAGGACAATACCACCTTTAGGTAAGCTGTATGCGAATTCAACTCCTTGAATGTTATGTTCTTTCAACCTTTTCAGAATATTGGTTGATGATCTCAAGTTTTCAGCTTTATCAACACTGTCTACAATGAGTATGTTATCTTCTTGAAGAAGATTATCTGTTTTGGTGTTCAATGATTTAATAGGCACCTTTTGAAGACTATTGTTACCAGTTTCTGACAGATGGGCCTTACTTAATACTTGGTTGTTTACCACTGATTTCCCCTTTTCTGTAGCTAAAACTGTATGACACTTCTGTTGTGTAGATACAATGGTTGTGTCTATTTTCTTGGGACCTGCAACAATTTGTACTTCTCTATCTAATTGAATACACTTTGCTGTACTTTCAGCGAATTGTATCTTTTCTTTTATCCAGGGCGACTTATTCAACACGCAAATAACACAAGGATACTTAATGTCCTTAAACACAATTTTCTTGGCACTTTCCGGATCAATTGCCGCACATTCAAGATGCCAATACTTTAAGCACAACTCACATCGAATGAATGTGGTTTCTGGATAGATAGGGATAGGTGGATCTTCTTTATTACAACCAGCACATTGAATTTCGGGAGTTTTCGATTCCTTTACACAAGCAGGGGTTTTGGATTGAATTGATGGCACAGTATGGGGCTGTAAATTACTCGTTGACTTCGGATGTGCATCTAAGTTGTTTGGGATAGGTTTTGTGTTTTCATTGATTCCGTTTAAAATATCCGTATACTTCAGACGCGTCTGTTTGGATATTCTTTTGCTACGTCTCATCTTATTCTGTCATAACCGGCCTGTCATAACTACTGTATTTTCATATGTACTATGGATCTATGTCGCTTTAAATAAACAGAACAAGCTTTAGACTTAAATATTTGAAAAACATATGCAACTTCCCAGTAGACTATGTATGTATGCCTTGAACCAAGGTATTTCCTATCAACATACCAATATTTATATGGTTTCCAGTTGTACCCGACTTCTATCCGCAGACTAGTGCAGTTTCACCGACCTTGACCGATACAGTTGTTGATATATTGAAGTTCGTAAGGTATATTCCATACAACCGGAAGTAGAATTAAAGTTGTTTATCGGGCTTGGTAACCGTTTTTAGGAAGAATTTAAGTCAATTTTTACATAAAATACATCAATTAATGAGTTAATTCTTATCTACTATCCTACTATCCTATCAATGATCTACATGGGGGCGGCCATTATTGTTGACAGGTACCTAAAACGACGCCTTTCATTGGCTGCTGGGTTTAGAGATTACAATCACTGTTTAGTAACATGTACAATGCGTATTAAACGTGTGCGGGCTTAAAAGCACCAGCTTTGCTGCATAATTAAAGAAATCAACAAGTCAATAAAGGATTAGGCTGATTTATTTTGGCATTTGTTTATAGATATATTATTCTGTATATGCCTTTGCTGGACGAAAATCCCATGCAGTGGGTGAAATGAAATCATCTGCCTGTCTGACCTTATGCAATTGCCGATGTCATAGCGGTACGGGAATTGAATATTTTAATAACATGAAATAAATAAGCAACGATATGTTTTTTAATTCATTGATGATACATTCAACTACAAGTCATCACTAATAGCCAATTAAATTTCAATTACAAATAACTTGTGTTATTTAACGTATTACGTAACATAACGCATACACCCTACTAGAAAGTGGAAACCAGACAAATTGATCGATCTGGTCACATGCCAGTCACATGACTTGCCAAAAATGGCGGTGCGGCGAAGTCGGCTGTAGAAAGTTTCCCTTTTATTAAGTTTTTCTACCAAAGTAAGATACTTTTAGACGGAGTTTAATTGGAACTAAGCAAAAAACACATTTTTCGGACACGCATCCACAAACGATCAGAAAATGGATGCTGAATATTTTTAACACTCTATTTTGACATGATCGACATTTGCTATTCGTCTCGAAACTAATCCGCGGGAAAAATGACGTCATGGGATTGCCGAAAATCGAAAGCGAGGTCAAAACAAACATGGCGTCGAATTAGGTCAGCGTCAAAATAGGTCACCCGACCTTTCCGGTGCAGATGCTCTACTCCACCCAGTTTATTGAAACTGTTCGCAGCAACTCGCGGTATCTCACAGTGCAACAAAAATGGCATGAATCTGTTCAGAAGGCCTTGTATTATCCACAGAATACGTTGCAATTTATTGCAAAGGCGTATTTTTCATAATATCGATTGAGTCGTCTAAGTGCAAAAATGAAAAAAATAAAATGTTACCAGATTTTGACAACTAACCTTTCAGACATCTTGTTTACTCAAATTATGCTGACGTCATACCAAAAACCTCTTCCCTTCGGAGTATAAACCCAATATTTACACTACGGGTTTTTCGTCCTCTTTTTCATTTCGAGATTTTTTTACGCAAAAGTCAATATCGTATCTTTTTCAATTAACCGAACATAGCGGTATAAATATAAATTCGAGAGATACCCGATTCATTTCAAAGGATCATTCTCTTTTCTGTTTATTGCATGTAAAAATATATAAAAAAACATATCAAAAAGTTTAGTTATTTAATTTTAAAAATACGATGTTTACAACGTTGACACATAGGCGGAGCCTCGAATTGAATTACGTTGACGTCGTTATTCCATGCTAAGTTGTTTGGTCTTCTAAATGTATTCTAAATGGTATAACTACATGATTATCATTGCAAGCTGTGCTATATATTATATCTTACCTTTTTTACTAATTCACATTTATACATATATACTAATTCAGAATTTGTAAGGTGTGTACTGGGATGCCCTTGACCCAGGCACACCTATTGACGAGGATAATAAACAATCACTCCACCTAAAAAAAGTATGTTTTACAACGACGAAGTTTAAGCAAACCATTATTCATAATAGGCAAATATTTCTTAATACAATTGTACAATCACTTTAAAGTGATTAAAACGACGATATGTAGTGTGATATATTTTCTTTTGTTATAGTTACAACCAGCAAAGATCGGATTTCTGATTGTTTTGCTGCTGTTTAGAAGCACGAACAAAAGAGGTTTAATCTAAATAGACAATTCAGCTTACATGATATATTAAGATTGGAAGAAGAGCCAATTTAAGTTTCGTCTGAAGACACAACATATGTTGAACTTCTTGTTATTGCAATATCTTAATTATAGTACATGTTTTTAGTATATATGTCTAATTTGCACGTCAATAGTGGTAAATACAAAAAGAAACGAAAATGATCATACGTATCCGAGGTGGATTTAAATGTAAAAAAAAAAAAAGTTGTTTGGTCTTAATGACATCATCTAACGACTTCCGGACCGCAGATAATTATGCAACCAGGCCTAGCATAATACCAATAAGACGAGACGCAAGTACGCGTAAATTCTTTATGTACATGTATAATTAGATTTACGATGTACAAATGTAGTAACATTTCATATAAAATCAAAGCGCTGAAAGGCATCAGTTGTTCGAATGAATACCTTCTGATCACCTCGGCCTGTATGCATTGAATTATTTACCGGGGACAAACGGAAATGTCCGAGCTTTCACGATTGGAATAATTGCATACAGGAAGTACAAGTCAAATAGTTTTCTGCGGCCAGATAATTTCTAGTATTGTTCAGCAGTTTGGATGCTGATCAAATTTATTCCGGTTTATGTTTAAATGTATTAGTCCAAATAATCCAGATACGTGTAACATCGGATACTACCGTCTGATTAATCTAACCTAACCAACTACGTGTATGTGTAACAATTTATATAGAGTGATGCTCGGAGTAATGGATATTCCGCGTACCGCTCGTTGAGAGTAGCTAGATTGATTACGCATGGAATTATGACCTCGATATAATTAGAAATACTGGGTCTGTACCACAGTATATGATTACGTAACAGTTTATGCCGACGAAAAAGGTACAGAAGGCAGTTATCAGAAGTGGTAACTGCTTTGTAAATACAAAGAAATACTGGAAATAGGTTTAAATTATTTATTGGGATATCCAACTGTCCTACAGATTTAGAAATATGAAAAAGCTTTGTAGTATTTATATGCTGCAATTGATGGAACTATTTTGCATGACGGTAATATACATCCGTGTCGGTAGTTATGCAATACCTGTTAACCGGTTTACTATTGCAAAGGTGGCGCTACCTAGCGGCGGTGTAAGAAGAAAAGTAGTTTCATCAACTAAAGTATAGTCGATTGTAGAAACGTGTGTATGTAACTATAGTTGGTCGATTCTCGAACAACCAAAAAGTATCTATATTACATAAAGCAGTTAGAGTGACACGTAAAAATACAGTGTCGATGACTTACAGTTTATGTAAACTGCTGACAAACAAGTGCTGTATTTATAACTTGCTGTCATAGATCTACATTTATTAAATATGTAAACGTGCATGGACATGCACTAAGTTTAAGAGAATTAAAGCTCCAGCACGAATAAGATGTAAAGTACAACCTCCTCGACAGAGCAACAACCTTTGATTTCCGGCCATTGTATGACTTCAATGATTAGGAGAATATAAAATTCAACTCTTCTTCTGCTATCGAATAATTTGCAGTGCCCACTCTGGGGCATTGTCGCAACTTGTATGACTTATTCCGCCTCCCAAAAACTGCAAATTTCACCGTCATTTTGTTAACATTGTACTTATATTATCGGTAGCATACTACGAAAAACACTCGTTTCTAAACTCTAAGACAGTGCCCGGAGAGCGTAGGCCCCCAAAAGCCATGCACGCGTCATTAACAGGCATAAAAGGCCACTCAAACCCGACAATTGCCAGCGTCAGCGATCACCAGGTATGTAATATATTCCGTTAATCAACTGGATGAAAATAACCACTAAACACTCGTCGTGCTCGTGATTCTTGGTGAAACGGACTTTGGAATACAGCCTAACATGAACATTGGTTATATTTATAACATACAAATCGTACAAAAGGGTTTTATGGCCCTGTCAAGCCATTTGAATTTCTGCCTTAGTCGTTAGCATAAGTCTCTTATCGCTGTCTCTGTGTTAGCATTAATATTTAACGCACTGCCTTTGTCGTTATCATTCGAAAAACAGAACTGCCTATTTCGTTAGCATTATTTTTTGTATAGCCCCTTTACAGCGAAAAAAATCGTCTAAATTTTGAATGGTTAAAAATCTATTCATCAGATGTTGATAAAAATTTACGTAGAATCATAATTACATTCTACCTACTCCCATTTTAAATTTCATAATTTTTAGTTACCTATTTCAACAAGTTTATTCTTTATTGTATATTGATATTACTTGCATTTGAACACTTTAACGCAGGGAGGAAATCTGGTATTCCATTGATGTTTAACTGTCCTTTTATTAACTGTTATAATCCGTGATCAGCAAGATTAACATTGCTGTGATGAAAGCAAAATTTATGAGGCCCTTATAAGTCGATTTATTTAGGTATGTCGCTTGTGTGTATACATATTATGTATAATACCTGTAATATCACGGAAAAGCAGTGAAAACCAAACTATATACTTATACATGGACATACACGTATATAATAATGTTAAATTAAGAACTTAATTAAAGCATTGTAATGTTTATGTGCGCAATGACAAGTAGTCTTATGACTGAACCAGTCCTAAAAAACTGAGTAATATACATCTACCCAAACCTTTAGGATTAGTCTGAAATCGACATTCATGAACACGTTTGAAGAATGCATAATATTAAGCAGTCAAAATCGTTTAAAGACGCTGTAAAATCCGTGTTTTTATAGTTCGAGAAGGAGGCTGCTAGACGCAAGCCATTTTACGTTTAGACCCGAAAATATGATACACATAGACAGTACAGATGAACAGACGGGCCTCGTATTTGCTATATTAAATAGGTTACAAATACGTAAATCTACCGTTAGACGTGTCACATGACCATGGAATTGGCTGTTGTGTGTATCGAGTCTTCTAACATGAAGTTTCATTGTAAACTACAAATATTTTACATAGAACTTATGAACAAAACTTTTTTCACACATGTCCGATGTTGCTTAGATTTATTTGTATATTAGGTAGATACACCCGTGCAGAAACTGAACAGGAATTCCTGAGATTATCCCAGGAATTCCTGGGAAGTCTCAGGAATTTGTCCTGGAAAATTCCCAGGAATTCCTGAGAAAATCCTGAGACTTTTCACACCGTTAAATGGGACTGGACAATCCCAGGATTTTCTTGTGAACAGGAACAAAAACAAGAATTTGTCCTGGAAATTCCAGTTCCCAGGAATTTGTCCTGGAAATTCCCAGGAATTTGTCCTGGAAATTCCTGTTTCCAAGACAAATTGCAAGATTTTGTCCTGGTCCCAGGAATTCCCAGGATTGTTTTGAGAACAGGAATTAGTCCTGTTAATTCCTGTTCCCAGGAATTTCCAGGACAATTCAGAGGAATGTAAATCTGACCCTCTTTTTTATGTAAAAAAACAAATGACCCTTGAATGTGAACATAAATGTTTATTAAAATTTGGTAACAACAAAAGCAGCGTACAAATGTATATTTCAATTTTGGATTATTGAGCCTCAACAACTGCTTGCTTTCTTGAACAATTTTAATCGATCCCTCATCTTTATCCGTCAATGGGGCATTGAATTCATCTACCAATATTCCTGAAATAAAGCATTTGTAATATCTGAGTTTTACTGTATACAGCAAAATGCATTTCTGTATAAACGGAAGAGTACATTTAAGTCTTGGAAAATATTTCAAATCTTTGTTTATAACAATCTATTGAAATAAGTACAAGTCAGCCATGGACCAGTGCACTCTGTTGAGTGCTAGACTTAATTGTTATTAATTAATACTCTTAATAAAAGCTTTACTTCTTGATGACAATTAATCTCAGGAAAACATTAATCTTAATTCATCTGTTTTATGGTTATTTCCACATATCAGTAGCAAAAATGACCTCTCTAATCTATAGGAACAATAGATGATACCTAAAAAATAACTCTGTATATTCTACCTTTTAAGGAACACAAAAATCTCAGCACTTTCTACAGTAAACTTTGCTTGGTTATTCCTTGCAGCCAAATTGAATTCCTATTAGCTGGCGTGACTCATACCACACTTGTGTTCAGCCATCAGAGTTTTAACCTGAAATTTTTACTGGAGAATAAGCTTTCACATTAAAAAGATGGCACATAATAATAATAGTATATTCTTCCTTTTTATCAATATTATAAGATACAAAAACTTCTGAATTTTACATTATTTAACCAACCTTCAATTAATATGTGTAATAGATGATATACATGTATAATAATAATTAAATATACTAATTCAAATTGAGGTAGAACCTAAATAATTTTAACATAGAATTGTTTCATTCTGAAGGTGCAATGCAATGAGGCAAATGACATATTTTTTGCATCAAAATCAACGCTGTGATAAAAAATCCAGCATACTGTTTATGCTAATAAAGCACTTGATAATAACTGCACCGTATAAAGCTACATGTGGTTTTGATTTTCTAAATCTAAGCCATGGTTTTTAACCAACTTTTATGGCCTGAATTAAAAGAATATGTTAATGTATGCATCATGTTAGGCAACATATACAATTATAGTAATTTGTATAAATATCTTAAATCATTATTAAATATAAGCACATCTTACCTGACGTTGGGCTGCACCATCCCTTACACCGTTAAATTTCTTTCCTCCTGGCATTTCACATATTTGAATAAACCAATATTTTCCAAATTGTTTGTCAGTCTATTATTAACTGACATCATGCACCTTTCTGAGACAACTAGTTTTCCAGTGATCTAGGAGTTAGGTCTATATGCCCACAGAATAAAACACTAACCACAATTAACTTAGTCTGTAAACGAACACTCGATATTTATGTTGGTATCTGACCCTTTCATTCTATATTTCTTTAGAAATGGACTGTCTGAAGCCAATAGCTTATCAAATTCAGTTTCGGCTGTGGGGCACACTTGGGGGTGAAATGGTCAGTTGGTAATTGTACACATACCAGCAAATGTATTATTCTGCCTATTGATGCCCCTGAACACATGTTTCAATACTGCAGAAATGAGGCTTATCAGTCAGATCTAATTTACGACCTTTCTCTCCTCTTTATAGTACTTGACCAGCATTTCCTTTATTATGTCCTGTGAACAGGAATTAACAGGATTTCTTATTTTTGACTTCACAAAAGGCTTTCAAGCAAAGTCCCTTTCTTGTCTTGGAAACAGGACTTTTCTATTGCAAAAGTCCTATTAATTCCTGTCCTCAGGACATTTATAAAAATAAAAGTCCTGGTAATTCCTGTCTTTTCTTGTTCTGAGATAGAAGTCCTGACAATTCCTGTTCTGTCCTGTTCAGCTTGTGATTAAAGTCCTGGAATGTCCTGGAAACAGGACTTTTGTTAAGAAGTAGAAAAAAAATCCTGGGAATTCATGAGAATTCCTGGGATTTCCTGACAACAGGAATTTTTTTCTGCACGGGCATTTCATTTACTCGTGCAAAATCTTATACTTGTAGGTGCAGTAAATACTGAGAAATCTACATTTTAGACGATTTTTTTCGCCGCAAACGGACTATACCTTGTTCAGTTTAAACCTCTGTATCTTCACAGAAAATGTACATTTTCCAACACGGAAACAACTGATATATTGAGGACGGATTGAAGTTTGTATTCAATGATTTAGAATTGTTCCAAACCACGAATTAAGTTGAGAATGTAATGTCAAAGGCGAAAGTTTCGAAATTTTTGCAAACATCGCATACATAAAACCTGTTTTCTCGATTAATATGGGATTTGTGGGCACATAAATTGTATATACTTATTGTTCATTCATCGCGTCATCGATATATGTTAGTGATCACTCTCAAAAGCAACACAAAGCACATATAAAATAACAAATACTTACCCCACTCTCGTGGCGCAAAACGCGTGTGTCTCTGCCTTCAACATACAGAACTGCCTTACACACAGCGGGTTGTACGGTGTGGTACATGTAGTTCTGATCCGGGTTTTATTTTATCATGTCATCTGATCGATTTAAAGAAATGAGTTTGAAGTTTAACGAGGTGATTTTGTATGTGGATAGTTGTTCAGACATGTAGGATCTATCGTGCGCGTTTGGTAATATTGTCTTTTAGCTGATGTGAACTTTTATTTCAACCGTTAAATGGAGTTTGATATTTAATGTAAAAGTATTCATTACGACTGTCATATGCAATTTGTTGAATTCGGCAAATATCCACACGATTCAAATTGTGTATAGACTTGATAAACACTGACAATATTTGTAGTTTCAACCAAATACATGTATAAAACATGTTTTCATTATAAGCACAGTAACACTTAGTCATAACAACAATTCATCATAAAATTCCGATATAGAGAAGCTCGGGTCACTGTCCGGTGAGAACAATGTTATCAGGCGAGGTGATATCGTCCGGGTGGTGAGCCTTTGAAATAATCAAACTAGGTCACAAGGTCAAATCAAGGAAAAACCTTGTGTAATCACTAGAGGCAGGGCATAGATAAAACAAATAGCTCCTGCTAGAGGTCACAATTTCGACCTAATAATTATGAAACTCAGTCACAATGATCATCTTAACAAAATCTATGTCAAGGGCAATATTTGATCATCCGGGGTCAAAAACTAGGTCATAGGTCAAATAATAGAAAAACCTTGTGTAGTCACTAGAGGTCACAATTTTGACCCAATCTTTATGAAACTTAATTTAAGTTCAGTTTCATATTGGGTCATCCGTTGTCAAAAACTAGGTCACAAAGTCAAATCATAGACATAACTTGGCTTAAACTTCAATATGGGTTTATTTGATGTAAATGACAGGGTCGCTTTTTAAGACAATATAAAAAGCTGGTACATGCAATAGAGCGTGCATTTACTTGGTTACCATTAAGGGACCTGCATGAACTACTACGACAGGTGAGCAACCTAGGGCCCTTTGACCCTCTTGTTTATGTTAGTATATCTTTAACAATGCAAACCTCTTACACTGTCTCTTGCATAAATAATGCCAAACTTTTATATAAGTCGGCAATCAATAAAAGTCTAGATGTCAGAAACACAATCCTTTGTAAATATCTACATAAAGAAACAGAGACGTCCCACCTTAATGCAAGTTAAATGATGAAGTCCAAATGTTGTTACCATAATTATTACAATACCTGATATTGAGACAGTGAATACACTATAGCATCTCTTATCAATATATGTCAGTAGATTAAAGGTCCTCGTGGATTAGAGGGTTGAATTGTCCCGAGATTAAGGTGATTACAGTATATACAAATAGACAGGTATGTCCCCATGATAAATCTAGCATTCCTCTAGTACCGAGATTGTTCAAATTATATCCCAGTGTAGCAGTTTCAGTTTCCCCCTCTATTTTCCCCCGGGGAAACAATTGACTGGGGCGAAAAATTGGACTATTACACACCGTGTCAAAACTCACTTAACATTTGAGCTCCATAAAATAACACAGGGAAATATTTTAAAATCGTCTCTGAAACTGCCAAGGTGATCCTGGAAAAGTGCACATCAGTTTGTTCAGAATGCGACCTGCCATGCCATGCAGTGTGCGTTGAGCACATGGTTACCTGAGATCATGGTACTGAATTAAAATAAGTCACTTTTCAAAACATTTTCATAAAATACACAGAAATAAGCTTACTTGTGATCAAAGTTGAAGCAGACAGAGCAACCGACTGTGTTATCATTACCACAGTACATATCAATGACTTTCAGCGGGTGTTGTTTACATACTTCTGTCAGAGCCACTTGCACCATCCCTCCAGATTTACTTGACCACTGTGTTGCTTTTGCCGGCTCAACCAAAGCATGACTCGATAGTACCGGAAAACTATTATGAGTATTAACACAACCGACACAAAAAAATTGCTTACAAATAGTGCAATATTTGGTAGCTTGTCTGTTTAAATCGTCCTGACTACACTTTGTACAACAATAATCATAGACTTCATCACAAGCGTTCTCTATATAATAACTGTTTTCACCGTCCTGTCCGTCTGCCATCTTGGATCGTCTACTCTGATTGTAAATATCCAGGGTTGTGTATCGGTGTATTTACAGTGACATGATTGACTACCGGTACATGTAAAATATGTAAAAGATTACACCTTGCAAAATCATAAACTTTGTCATATCACCTGTTACTAGGCGTAAAATAAAATATTGTTTGTTTCCCCAACCCCTACCTACCCGATTAAAAGGACCCTACCCAAAATATTTTATTGCCCAAATTGATTTTTTTTTATTAATTTCTTTATTTTTTGTTCACTGGCTTCCTTCTTACCATTAAATTTAAGATTTTCACCTTAAGAGTTAATTCTAAATTTCATTATTTCTATGTCTTAACCAATAACAATCATACTGAATCAATTCAAAAAAATGTTTACCCTACCTACCCATTGTTAATCTGCTAGGGTTGGGAAAGAGAAACCAAGAGTATTTTAAGTTTGGCCCGGTTGAATAACTTGTTCCTGCAACTATAAAGGTTTGTTTATTGTAAGCATGGATATCAAATTACAAATGTATACTTGTAATTTCAGTAAAAGTGGAAAAAATAGGAAGACGAGCATTTCTTTGTTGGGTACTATTATATGATTCCATATCAGAGAAACTTCATCCTAAAAGATTTTTAGGTCACCTGAGCACAAAGTGCTCAAGGTGAGCTATTGTGATCACATTTTTGTCTGTCGTCCGCTGTCCACCGTCAAACAACAATTGGACTGTTAACACTCTAGAGGTCACAGTTTTCACTTAATCTTTATTAAACTTGGTCACAATCTAGGTCAAGTTTGTAACTGGGTCATCTGGAGTAAAAAACTAGGCCACTAGGTCAAATCAAAGAAAAACTTTGTTAACACTCTAGTGGTCACAATTTTGACATAATCTTAATGAAACTTGGTCACAATGTATGTCTCTATAAAATCTACGTCAAGTTCGTAATTGGGTCATCTGGGGTCAAAAACTAGGTCACGAGGTCACATCAAAGAAAAACCTTTTTAACACTAGAGGTCACATTTTTTACCTAATCTATATGAAACTTGGTCACAATGTTTGTTGCTATGAAATCTAGGTCAAGTTCGTAATTTGGTCATCTGCGGTCAAAAACTAGGTCACAATGCTATATCAAAGAAAAACCTTGTTAACACTCTAGAGGTCATATTTTTTATGTAATCAGAATGAAACTTGGTCACGATATGTGTTTTTATGAAATGTAGGTCAAGTTCGCTACTAGGTCATCTGGGGTCAAAAACTAGGTCACAAGTTCACATTGAAGTAAAACTTCGAGCTAGATATTGCCAATTAGCGTATACTGTCTAACCTGTCTTTACCAGCCAGTCAAGAATTTATCAAATATAGCTGCTCAAAGAAAGTGGATGTTAAATACAAGTGTATTAATTATAAAAATCCTCAATACAAGAATCAATTTAGTAATAATTCTGCTCAAGACAGGAGGTTGCTTGATTCAGGTGACTACTCAGAGGTTAACTGTATGTGTCAAGATAGATAACGTGATTTGGTCTAGATTTGATGATACAATGTACTATCTGAAATATGCATGTATACCATATATATATGTATATACATATACTAGAGAGAGATAACTCACGGTAAATACATGTATACTGGTAATTACTTTGCAGAGTTTTGCCCCTTAATACAAGTGGTAAATTACATTGTTGTGTTTTTCCCTTGGATGATGATCTTAATCAGAAAATCCAATTTGTTGGTACAAAATTTATGATTGAAGAGTGTTTAGCCACGTTTTGCATGGCATTGGCAGCATTAGAAAGAATGAACTTTACTGCAGAATATAAAAGTTGTTTGATGAAAAAATACCAAGTATCGTTTGAGTTATGGTCATTTTGAAGTTTGAAACAGAGTTTTGGTGTAGGGGTATGTGCTAATGGCACTCGAAAGCTACTTATACCTCAAATTTTCAGAATTGGGCATTATCCCTCATTAGAACCCCTGGTTTTGTCATTTTGTTTAGTGTTATCATACTTGTATTACTATTAGTGGGGCATGTTTGTGTAACTTCAATCACTTGAAGGGACCTTCAAGGCATTGCATGTGAAAGTTGCTCGCTTTGATGTGTCCCTTTATAAATGACTGTTGTGAAGAAACAAGTGTTGGGTTTCAAATAATCATGTAGTACAGATTGATAAAATAATAAAGGCATGTGTTTGTATATCATATTTATTTTATTCCAGAGTTGGTGGATACAATGAAACAGAACAACAAGCAACGTGTCACTTCTCTTCTACAGATGATAAAATTGTTCTCTGATTTTCTTCAGGTTCGTCTCAATTCATGAATTTTCCTTTGATTATAACTCCTTAGTCCTTACACATAACGAATAAGTAAAACAAGTCACATACTTCGACCATGCCGAGGTCCAGTGGTTGGTGCACTAAATTGGTAACCAGGCAATCGTTGAGTTCAATTCCCGGTTGTGGCTGGTTACACCTTTCCATGAAAGTTTGACAACAATGTCAACTTTCCTCCACATGTGAAGAGGAAACTGGTTCCTTATAGAAGGGTTAGTTACTACTGGTCAGGATACAGTCCAGGAAAACTGGTGAGGATAAATCAGCCTTCGTTTATAACTAATAACATGTTGAGAAACAGTGTTTTACCCGAGTAAATAAACACACAAGCATACTTTAATCTGTGTTATAATTCAAGTAAAAATCATATTTAATAATGATACATGTTTCACAAAAGAAGTCCGAATCCCATGGTATAGTTGTAGTGTAGCATCACTAAATCACATCATCATTTTTTTCCAGCACTCTGTGAAACCTGTATGCGGCCAGACTACTGTTTTAAGCCTCTTCTTTCCGAGGTTTCACAGGGTGCTGGACAAAATGGCACAACTGCTGAAAAGGATCTTGTATTTCGCGGATAGCAGATAATTTTCCCCTTAGTATATTTCATAGAAAGCGGTATAGAAATAAAATACTTATGGCTATTTTTGTTGTTGAAGTGAAGCAAATTTCGCCTTGGACCTGTAGCCCAAAGTCACATGGTATTGCTACACTGGGTCATTTTGATTGTAAACTGTAAAACTAAACATTTTCACAAGGTTTAAGTTTTGCAAATTTGTTGTCCTGAAGTAGTTTGCAAGCTAAAATGATCACAATTTCAACACTCCTGAAGGAACAATATTCTGCATTTTGCTTCAGTTCACGATAAGAAATGCTTGCTAAATGTTGGATAAGCGAATATTGTGAAAATTTAACCCATGCAAAAAATTCTCATTTAACTTGATATTACATTACAGGAAGGTATACCGGCGGTTGATATGGAGATCTCAGACTATTTACAGACATGGAATGGTGTACATTACTCTCCACTTGTATATAAACTTGTGTCCAGATGTCGCATGTATGCATTTCCTAGTAAGTATTTGGTACACTTAGTTTATTGTAGAGAGAAAAACATTTAAATATAGAAGAGATCATGTTAGTATACAAAGGTATTCGTACCACCAGCTACATATTGGGGAAAGGCAGGACTCGACACTAGCACTGGTCCGCTTGTCCAAGACCAGTGAAAATCCAGAAGGACCAGTGAAAGTTCTTGAGGATCAGTTACTGTGCTATTTACAAATTTTGTCGGACCAGTGGCCAAAATAGTTAGTGTCTAGGCCTGAATGGCAGGTTTTTATTGTTCATCCGTCCAATAGGTTGTTGGTGGGCATTTTGCATATGAATACGGTGATCTCTCCTTTAATGCTGTCAGTTTTACATGCATTTTCTGTTAAGCTTCAGTTTCAATGGAAGCTATAATAAGATTTTGGTTTAATTTGGAAAATACATATTGTCAAACAACTTAGATGTTATTTAAGAAGGAACTGAATTTCTTTATTTCAGACATCAAATTGAGAGATATGACCTTATATATTGTGTCTATGCTAACCCACTGTACTTTTCTTCAAACTCCCCTGGCCTTGAACATGCTACCACCACGGGGGCCTACAGCCTGCATTATTTTAAAAGCATTGAAAGTAAATCAAAGTAATTTGTCACTTTCCTGTAATTTAGCAGAAAGTTTCAGGACAGAAATGCATCAGAGCCGAATATGTATATGTATATAGAAAAATAGTACAGTCCCAGTTAAGAACATAGCCAAGTACTAAAGCAATTTACGTAGGTGGCTTTGCAAGTTTTTCTAGGTTCAATATCTTCCCTTCCAAGGGTACTATTCTATAAAAGCACTTAGGGAAATCCTTGCGTTCAAATTAAAATATTAATTATTCTTTAAATCATACACATTGCAGATAGATATGGTTTGTTGATTTAATAATTGATATTGAATAACCCTTTAAAACAGTTCGTAATGTTTCAAGAGGTAATAAGAATTTAAATTTTAACGTAAGTTCAAGATATCTGTAAGTGCTTTGATGAAACAGTACGCAAGTGCTGTTCTCTTTGATGTATTAAGTCAATATATGTTGTTATTTTGTTTTCAGTGTTCTATGATGGTGTTTTAGAACCGCTCAGAAAGTTATTCTTTTCTTCGTCCGTTTACACCAAGGTGAGTACTATTTGTGTTCAATGTATTTGTTTATTTCACTATTAACTCAATCTGGCTTGAGGGGGAGGGGCTTCATTTTTGGAACTTTTTCTTTGATCACCTATATTATTAAACTGCTCTCTAATATAAACACTATTTCCTTACCAAACTTTGACCCAAAGACCGTCTGTAAAAAAACGTCCTGGCTTGCTTGGTATATAGAAAACTGTCAATCAGTAGATCAGGCCTGTATTTCAGGGTTTCTCAAGTTTTCCTAACATAGATGTCATTTGCTTGCATTAGAGCAAGTTAGTAGCTCTAGTGATTGATAAAGAATTTCAGGAAAATTGATTTTGTCATTGCCCACGGCGTATGTCTAACAAATAGGTGTCGAATGGTGAAGACGACAAAGAAAACATGCATACTTATGAAGACAAACTTTGAGGTGTGATCAGAAATACAAATTGTTGTTGTGGATAGCATGTGTGATTATGTCACCCACCTATAGAGGGAGACAATGATTTCGTACTGGACGTCTGTCCGGAGGTCTGTGTTGTTCTCCTTAATCACTGGTCGGATTTCAATGAGACTTCAATTGAATACCGTATTACCTCGAATAAATCCCCCCATAAACGCTCCTGGTGCTGTTTATTGGAGAAAATACGGTACTTGATACCGCACATAGTTGTGCATGTTGTCAGGAAATTTAGGTCAAATGAATATTACCAGAGTTCCGGCCCTTTTTGGGAGACATGCGTTTTTGCGTCAAAAACCCTTCAGTGACTCGCCCCATACATGATAATATACCATGTATCACCTTTTCCTCTCCTCAGTGCAAGATTGTGATGTGTTTAACAGACTTATTACGCAACCATGCAGCCAATGAATGGCCTAGAAGTTTGGAGAAGTCAGACGCTGATTCGTGGTGAGTCGGTCACATGTTTAACTATCTGCATTCAATAGGAACATATTCATAAATTCCTACATTCACATCTGGTTTTCTGTCTCAGTGTTATTAATTGAATTTTATCAAAAAACTTAATGACAGTATTCTTTGAGTGATCTCAAATTCTTGGTTTAAACTCTTTATTTATGAACGTTTTGGCCTGAGCCTTTCTCAAAATAAACAAACCTTTTCTCTACATTGTCAGCCATTTTAAAATTAAAATAAATTAAATTAAGTATTAATTTCAAAATGGATGACAAATTGCCAAGATAATGTAGAGAAAAACTTTTTTTGTTTGTTTATTTTTGAGAAAGGCTCAGGCCGAAACATTTAAAAATGAAGAGTATAAACCTTGAGAGTGGTTATTATTAACAATTCACTATGGAATAAAATCAGAGTTATAATGAGGTCAAATTGTTCAAAGAAAAGTATTCAGTACTCATTGGGTATTTTATGCATTTCACAAGCTGAGACCATGGTACTGTTTTAGTAAAGTACTTGTATCTTCAAGTTATGTGTCAATTTGAATTCTTTATAATTCTTTAACCTCTACAAATTGTTGTAAAGAGATCTTTTATATCAACAATTTAATATTTCTGTAAGTGCTTTGATAAAACAGTATCCTAGACTCCACTAATGGTCATAAGGCAGTATACTGGTTGTATACAATATATATTTATTGTCAGAAAGCATCTAGAGATTGTCCTGTCCGTTTGTCCTTTCCATTGAAAATGGTAATTAAAACTTTCAAAAACTCATATATTTTCAAAGTTGACCAAGGCAATGCTTTCAAACTTGGCATACTTGCTTATTATCAACACCATGTAACACTATCCAACATTTCAACATAATTGTGTCCCCTGATTGACTTAGCTAGTATTTATGGACATTTATTGAAGGCAATCATGTTGATATTACAGTGAGTATTTATTCAGTCAAGACAAGGAGAATATAGATGGTGTGGACTCCATGCAGAATATTGTGAAGTTTGTCAGTAAACTTTGTCTAGCTGCCTGTATATCAGAGAACCGCAATATGCTGTTTGAAATGTGTGTCTTGGATTTCCTTGATGTGGTGAGTTGTTAGATCTAGCCTTTAGTTGACTTATTCGGATATTATGTAGTATTTTTAGCTTGTCTGTTTGTAGTTATACCCCCGCACAACGAGTTGTAAGGGGGTATACTGGATTCAGCTTGTCTGTCTGTCGGTCTGTCCGTAGACGCATTATTGTGGATGCTACTCCTCCTACAGTTTTGGCAGAATTTCACTGATGAACAACCTTAACATATATATGTGCATGAAGAAAGAAATTTGCGCTGCGATAAATTTTGGCAGAATACTGGCCCTTTGCTGGCAGGGGTATATTAGTCTGCCTAATGGCGACAGCTAGTTTTTTTCATGGTCAGTGGATTGTCCGGGAATTCTTGATAATGGTCAGTGTTAAAGGAATGTTAGAAATGTCGGGCAAAGTCAGCGAAAAGTGATAATTTCTGTGCTGATGTTTAAAGTCATTTTAAATGTTCATTAACTATGGCTGTCTTCAAGTTCAATTTATTTCTTCAGATCTGGGAAATTTTATTATCAAGTAGCTGATTAAAGAAAGCTATGCTCTTATAATATAAATATGCACTGTTTGGCTTGCTACGCTCACACAATAACGTTATCAATGCAGACATACCAGGTAGCGGATGGACAGATAAAAGAAAACTGTACCAAAATGTCCTCATTAACAGAGGATGCTTCTATCAGTTTCCATACATTCATAAGCTACATACCAGTTTTTTGTTACAAGTTTATAGCTGGCTGTGGCAAGCATGGCCCCAATTTTATGCTGAAATAGTCCTCTTTTTTTGCTTAATAACCAAAGTGCTTAAAAGTGTATGAAATATAAGAAGGGTGGACTGGATGACTGTCAGGAAGGAGAAGACCAAAACAAAAGGTGTTGGTGGTCGGTGAAAACTGGTTTAGTCAGTGAATTGTTTTAGTCAATAGTTGCTGGCAACCATGTGGTGAGCTAATATGCTTATCCTTGCCTCAACATCACACAGTGTTTGGTTTTGCGTCACAGTCTCAAGTAGTCGTACAGACTTGCATGTATCTTCCGTCATGTGTTTAGGAATTCTGCTTCTTGCTTTGCCATCCTGGTGTATTATGATAGTGTTTTGTAATTGATATACAGTACAGTATGCTGATACCAGAAACTTGTATTTCAGGTGTCAAATTTACATAAACATTACAATCTACCATTTGTATTGTTGGTTGATCCTCGACTCATGGAGAGATTGTTGATCAGTGGACACGCCCTCACAGTAACCAGAGTCTGTACTGTACTCTGTAGGTATGCATACATCTATTACACCGCATTTATACATAATAAAAAATGTGTTCATAATCACAGATTCGAGGCTGTAGGCTGCTCTGGGTTTGTATTCGGGTTTTTATTCCCGGTCGCAACAGTTTATTCATACCCTTCAATGAAAGTTTGACAACAATGTTGAATTTCCTTGTGATCGGGTCTGGGAGTGCCGAACGATATTTACGGCACGGCTTAACGGCACTCCTGGACCGCAGGTTACGAGATAAGGTAAAATAAGGCACTTAATATTATTTTTCTCAGGATAATTTTGCACTCGCCTAAGCGCAAGCTGGATAAAAAAATCTACTTGCCCTCAGGCAAAAAGCCCAAGTCGGGCAAGTCGAACAAAGGAATTCCACACCCCTGATAAGAGTGTTGTGATTACTAGAAATGATGAGGATGATGAATTCTATAAGACATGTTGATATTGTAGATATAAAGAGAACTTTGATTTACTACGAGCTGGACAGAAAGCCGGAGATGTGGCAGTGATCAACAGTAGAGTGGAGCTGAGTGTGATCAGATTATGTAATCAACTCGTCATTGATTTCTGTAACACATTATGGAGGTTTAAACCGTTCACATCCAATGGTAAGTCTTATATTGTGCAGGGTTTAGGGACCTGTCAAAATTAACATAACACAGGGTAGCTGCTCACTATAGATTGGTAGTTTTTACCTTTCTGAAGAGGACCAAACGTCACTATACAATGTATATTAAATAAAACATTCGATAGGGGAGAGATCCTGGTATCTTATCGGTTTCTTTCTGCATTGTAGGACCAGATTATTAATTTAGTGAAATAAAAGTTGTAAACAATCTATACTCCAGTCAAGTTGATATAACAGATACACGTTCTCTGTTTTGCTGGCAGCGTACAAATGTAGATAAACATGTTCAATATTATGAATTATATCTATAATTTTTGCTGGCATCGTACAGATGTAGATAAACATGCTCAACATTTACAGATAAACGTTCACTGTTTTGCTGGCAGCGTACAGATGTTGATAAGGAAAATATGGAGACAGAGTTGACTGTAGATGAAAGTTTATCATTGTTTCAACATCCAGCATTCTTACCTTATACTGTCAAGTTTATTGAAGAGGTATGTAGTACTATGTATATGGGAGAAAGTGTCATATGTATATATTCGTCTTCTGAGTATTGAACTGGGGTCTTGCTAAACCGTAAATACCTCAAAGAACTTTAGCACATTGTGATTATTAAATGGATTATTAGGTTGCGGTGCAAACGTGTACACAACATGTATAAGTACACATTGCAATCAAACTGGCTTGCGAATCACATGACAATTGTAACATGATTTCTTCATGAATCAATAATGTGTTCTGATATAAACTCAATGAGACCACGGGTGATGAAATATTGGTTTCCCGTACATACACATACCTGTGCGACATAGTACACATTATAGTTTCGTCTGTCACACGTCTGTTACTTGGAAAACTAAACATACCTGGATGATGAAATACCTAAAAATAGTATTCACGTAGACATACATGTTACACGTTGTCTATAGCAACCTCTATTGTAATTCAATGATTGTATTTGGTACAATTACAAAGCATAAAACTAAAGATGGACATAGAAAGTTGACAATGTATGACAAAGAGGTCAAGGGGAGCATGTGTTAATAATATGTCCACTCTGTGTGGCTAGTGTTTGGTATTCTTGCTTGCTTGGGTGTACTGATTGTTTCAGACTATGTTGGCAATACATATATACCCAAGGCATTGTACTCAATGGCTAGGCAATTCAATCAGGGTAATTTAAGAAAGCTTAAAAATGTAAATAAACATCAGAAATTTTGGTATGAAATCATTTCTAATGTTTCCACAGTCCTAACTTGCATATATCTATATGTATACGTTTCTCAATTACATGGAGACCTAGGTACTGTTTTATCAAAGCACTTGCGGAAAACTGAAACTTGCGTCCAAATTTAAATTCTTAATTATTCTTTAAAACCTACATATTGGTTACTGATATTGTTTGTACGAGTTTATTGACTGAATATTATTTAGTATTAAACAACCCTTTATCACAATTGGTATCTGTTAAAGAGCTATAAAGAATTTAAATTTGAACGTAAATTTACGATTGTCGTAAGTGCTTTGGTAAAACAGTACCCTAGTGTATATACTGGTAGCTCTTGCTTCTGTTAGCATTATGTGACCTGTACATGGCATTCATACAAAGAATTCTATATTTCAGAATCAGCTTGATCTTGACATCAAATTTGGAGAATTAAGGGTAAGTTTTCACTCTTTACGGTTTGTGTTGTTGATGTTTCCATGGTAACAGATTTGGGTGCATAGATGTGTACAGTTTTTGTACAATCTTCAGGTATTACTCTGGTTATATGTTACATGGGCTGGTGTCATTATCTAAATGATGTTGTGCCAACGAAAGTATTTTAGTAATATTGAACTTTTTATCATCATGTAAAATTATTAACCTAATATTGCTATTACTGGAGCCTTTTCTGTTCACATCCCTCAGTTCCTTTTAAAGTATGGTTAGCTAAACGGGGCCAAATTCTTGCTATAAGTGATTTATTCAAATTTTGTGCCACATCCACTGACAGCATATAGATTTGATTCTTTATTCTCAAATTATGGTTTGAAATAATTTCTTCATAAGTCGTTTCTAATGATATGTTCTTATTTTTCAGTCAATGAAAAAAGATTTCCTGAATCATCTTGATCGTCATCAGTTCACGGGATTGGCACAGTTCATTGCAACCTTTGTACGAAACAAGACAGCCGCTGCCTCGAAAACACAAATGATGGGATTTTCTCAACTAATGACCACGCCCAATAAATCACATTGAGTGATAACAATAAAATGGACAAAATGTGCAATGTTATCTATGAATATAACCTTAATAACTCATGCAATACATTGCAGGGATACTACAATTCTGGAATAATCTAGATTTGATGTACTAGAAAGAATGCACTATAGTGCGGAAAATAGTTACCTGATGAAGTATTGACTAAGTTATGTTTATTTTTGTATTGAAATGAATCGCACTAGGGTAGTGTAGGGTTATATTATGGAAATGACGGTCCCAAACCGTGGCTCAGATATAGTCTTATTTAGTTTTATTTTCAATAGTACATTACATGTTACACAAGCTAAGAAGAGACCAGCTAAACAAACAACATTTTAAATTATGGTATGACCTAAGTTATAAGTTACGTCTGTGATTAGTTTTTAATTTGTTACATAATTATGTCGATGCCTGTACAAAAGTATGATACTTTATTTGTACATATTTCTTTTGCTTTCTTTAATTGTCATGTATATGTGAAATTCAATGTATATATTGTATGTGACAAGATTTTCACTCGACAAACTCACGTTTTCAACATTATGATTTTACATTTTCTATTTATTTATAATTCAACTCATTAGGTTGAAAATTGAATTTATTAAGACTTCTAGAAGTGGTATAGTAATGTATGAAATCACACCAGTCAAGCGTTGAGGGACACGTAATATGAGTATAAATTAAAACAATATGTTTGTCTGTGGGTTGTCTAAGGTTGCTTACTATATTCTACCCTGAACGCCTGGCTTATGTATCCAGGCTTACTACACTGTTCTGGTTCTAAAATGTCTGTCTTAAATTTTAGCCATGTTTTAAAAGATGTTACTACAGAAAAAGTGTAATGTTAGATTGTTTATGTAGGTTGGAGGTGAAATCTAGAATGTATGCATCTTGTGAAGGGATTATCATATGAATTTAAGTCACCACAACTTTAGCAACTGTTTGTCTTACTCTATTATGATGAGACGTATTCATAGAGATTGATATATTGCTTTGATACTTTGCATACTTGTTCACAATCATGACCCCAACCGGAACAAAGGGGTAGTTAACTCTATTAAGCATTTTAGTGAAATTGTTATCCCTTTTTTCTACTTAGTGCAAATGTTAAAGTTTAGGTACAGGTTTTTTCAACTCTATAAAGCATTTTGTTGAAATTATGCCCCCTTTTGGACTTGGAAATGCAAAAGTTAAATTTTTCATTATAGATTTGTTTCCTTAGTACATGTACTCTAAATTATGGCTAGAAATGATAATCTTGTTATTTCTATGTCTGTGTATTATAAGTCTGATTTAATGGATTTTGGTTTTAATATACTGTACATACAATGTATATAATTATCTTTACTGTATTATTATCACATAATTAAATATGCTTTGTCTGATATTCCTTGTGTTTGTTTTGAATCGTCTTTCCTGATTAGATGCTTCACATATTCTTGGTGTTGAATTGTCTCCCCTGATTACATGGTTCACATATTCCTTGTGTTTAATTGTCTCCCCTGATTAGATGCTTCACAAATTCCTTGTGTTGAATTGTTTCCCCTGATTACATGGTTCACATATTCCTTGTGTTGAATTGTCTCCCCAGATTAGATGCTTCACAAATTCCTTGTGTTGAATTCTCTACCCTGATTAGATGCTTCACATAATTATTCAAGTATAAGATTCAAGAAACAATCTGTATCTCACTTTGTAAGCTCAATCAGTACCGAACAAACCAGGATTTGAAACCCAGAGTCCATATAATGACAGTCAAGCTCTTTCTACTGAGATAAGGTCTGAATAAATTATTTGCTAGATTATCAGCTCTCTACTTTTCATGTGTGCCCAAACATTGTTACTTGCTTAAACACAACCAATAGTCCATTGAGACTTGAGCAATGGCGTTTTTTTCGAAACATGCCTTTAATTGGAGGACAACTTCAAGGAAATAACCTGAGTGTTTCAAAATTATTTCGAAGAACTACTGTTCAAATTAAAACTAAGTATCAAATATTTTTTAAAATCCCCTCAGATTTTCACGAAAAAGTTAGCAGTTAATTATTTTGTCTAATTTCCTCACTGTCAAAAGTTGAATGCAATAGTCATTTACAAAATGTGTCTCCCACATATAGTGGAGGGAGTTGACATACTGCTTTTGTACTGGATTGATGTCACTTAGTTTTTCCATGCTTGTTCTCCTTAACCATTTTATTGAAATGTCACAAGGATACTTGGTACCAATCCTTGTACAAATTGTCAGGAAATTAAGGTTGGATGAATATTTCCAGAGTTATGGCTCTTTGTGGGAGACACATTTTTGTGTCAAGTTAAAAAAGAATGTTGGAAAAATTCAATATCAAGAAGGTTGGAAATATATAAGCTTTATTGGTACCAATCAAGATTAATTGTATATAATATAGCATCAACAAATGTATATATAAAACATATAAATCAATAATTTGTGTAATTGTACATTTTTAATATTCTGATCAGCCAACAATCAAATGGAAACCTCACACAGTACGGTCCGTACATTACGGTCCGTACATGGAAACCTCACACAGTACCGTCCGTACATGGAAACCTCACCCAGTACTGTCCGTACATGGAAACCTTGCATGTTGCTGTCAATCAACTTGATACAGTATGTGGAATATTTTGGCATATTATACTGAATCCAAACATAATTTAAATTATATACATGTATAATAAATGTGGCAAAAAATAAACAAAAGTCGTCACATGATATCATTGGGAACAGTTTATAGTCAGACATTGGTCCATGTATATCAGGTATGGCATCCTTGGTACAGTTTGTAAAAACTCACCACTGTTGGCATATATATATATATAACTTCTTAGACAACTTCTTGCCATATCCTAACTAACAAAATCGTAACTATTGTACACATAATGCGACAGTGAACATATCAACTAACTTGTATAAATAATTTGGACCTATCTTCAGCTGTATATTAGTTCTCTTTGTCTTTTATAATGTATATAATATAAAAATTTAAAAAAAAATAGAAATGTATAAGTCACTAATACAAAGAAAATAAATTGCTTCATGAAAAAAGACAATTAACAAAAATTCTACTTCAGTATTTTCTACATACATAAGTAACTACAGTTTATATTTCAAATTTCAGTATCTTGGCTATAAAACTGATTTTGTATAGCAGTCTAAAATGAAGACTTGCCATTGGGCTATTTTAAGCACATGCTCACAACCAACCAATCAGATACTTGCAATTTTAGACTGGTATTCAATCTTATACAATCAAATTTAACCTAATAACTAGATTTACTACACATTTAATCTATCTAACATGTTACCCAAGTTTGCTAAAGCTCTAATATCCTGTCATATATTGCAACAATTAATCAGGATAACATACAATAATCTATGTAAACAATAACATGATAGATGGATAGTAACTGACTGTACATAGAGCATACATTTATTAAAGCATTGTGTAGATACGTTCTAACATTGTCCGCATTCAAAAATCACAAATATTGGAACTCGACAGAACATTCAGTCATCTACTCGATATTAGAAACTCGACAGAACATTCAGTCATCTACTCGATATTAGAAACTTGACAGAACATTCAGTCATCTACTCGATATTAGAAACTTAATAGAACATTCAGTCAACTATTCAGTAATAGAAACTTAATGGAACATTCAGTCATCTATTCAGTAATAGAAACTTGACAGCATTCAGTCATCTATTCAGTAATAGAAACTTGACAGCATTCAGTCATCTATTCAGTAATAGAAACTTGACAGCATTCAGTCATCTATTCAGTAATAGAAACTACAAGAATTGAATGTTTTTTCATGGTATATTAGATTTGATCTCGCCACTGTCCGTACACCATACGAGGCGTGGTGTGTGACATGTGAGAGCCATTGTGAGTGCTGTGACCACTACGACCATGACTGAGGGCCGGGCCAACTTGACTGTGTGACGTGCCGATCGAGTATGACACGTCATTCAACACTTGTTCCAATTCTTCCTGTGTGTCGAGAATATGTAAATGGAATGGAGAGCCAGGCACGTCGACACCCGACCATTTTACACTGATGATATATAAGCCACATTCGGTTGGGTCAAACTTGCACAAGATTGTACGATCACGTTGACTGTCACGGTACATCTCTACCTGGAACGCTCCTAGAAAACAAAAAACAACCTCACTTTATCATCAACTTCAAACACACACCAATGTTTAATTTCTTTGCAATAGATTTGCATTACTGACCTACCAGTTTATTAGATTTGGGTCATGCGAAGTAAAAACCTTGGTAAAATAAAATAAGTCCTTGTGAACTTTATATTCGACATTACTGCTTCAATCTTTGTGGAACTTTCTCAAATTGGATCATGTGGGACAAAAAAGGAGGTTAAATCAAAGAAAAAGCTTGTGAACACCCCAAAGGCTATCTTTTTGCTCAAATCTTCATGAATTCATGCCAAAAAAATGGTCTGCATAAAATTCAAGACAAGTTAGAAAGTGTCATAGTATTACAGTGAAACATAGCAAAATTGCAGCTTACACTAAGTCTTGTAAGTAATAGAAGTCACAAAATGTGTCCTTGGAAGCCAGAGGTCATTAGCCAATTAAGGCAGAGATACAACCAATTGGCCACGCACTACGGCTCTCTTAGTCGAACGCAAAAAAAAAAAAAAAAGTTGAGTCTTGGTATACCTTTTGGTCCTCTTATTCTGACAGTTAGCTGACCAGCTCCAGCCCCTCTGGTTTCTACGATGAATCGACTGATAAATGTTGCTAAGATGCCGTGTTCTACACCAGGACCGTGAACTCTGACCCTGCTGGCATCAGGTTGTGCTGTTACCTTGTATACAAACGGACTTCCTGAAATAATATACAATCACCTTATAGTAATGTACATCAAGGTATATTTACATGATCTTTATTTTATGAATTTTCGTAAGGTTTATTTTGGTAATTTTAAATTAGTGGGCAAATGTTTCAGGATAGGTATTCTTGTGATGAAAATATATTTATACAGATTTATGAATTGCGAGCAACCAATTTGTGAATAATAATGAAAATGAACATCACAAAGAAAATTCAATTTATATTCTAACATGACCTATGATTTTGCCTATACAGTATAAACAAAGAACAAGGAGAGCATTGTACAGCATTCAGTATACTGATGGCAGTGATGTCATTGTACAGCGTTCAGTATACTGATGGCAGTGATTGTCATTGTACAGCGTTCAGTATACTGATGGCAGTGATGTCATTGTACAGCGTTCAGTATACTGATGGCAGTGATGTCATTGTACAGCGTTCAGTATACTGATGGCAGTGATGTCATTGTATAGCGTTCAGTATACTGATGGCAGTGATGTCATTGTATAGCGTTCAGTATACTGGTGGCAGTGATGTCATTGTATAGCGTTCAGTATACTGATGGCAGTGATGTCATTGTACAGCGTTCAGTATACTGATGGCAGTGATGTCATTGTACAGCGTTCAGTATACTGATGGCAGTGATGTCATTGTATAGCGTTCAGTATACTGGTGGCAGTGATGTCATTGTATAGCGTTCAGTATACTGATGGCAGTGATGTCATTGTACAGCGTTCAGTATACTGATGGCAGTGATGTCATTGTACAGCGTTCAGTATACTGATGGCAGTGATGTCATTGTACAGCGTTCAGTATACTGATGGCAGTGATGTCATTGTACAGCGTTCAGTATACTGATGGCAGTGATGTCATTGTACAGCGTTCAGTATACTGATGGCAGTGATGTCATTGTACAGCGTTCAGTATACTGATGGCAGTGATGTCATTGTACAGCGTTCAGTATACTGATGGCAGTGATGTCATTGTACAGCGTTCAGTATACTGATGGCAGTGATGTCATTGTACAGCGTTCAGTATACTGATGGCAGTGATGTCATTGTATAGCGTTCAGTATACTGATGGCAGTGATGTCATTGTACAGCGTTCAGTATACTGATGGCAGTGATGTCATTGTATAGCGTTCAGTATACTGATGGCAGTGATGTCATTGTATAGCGTTCAGTATACTAATGGCAGTGATGTCATTGTATAGCGTTCAGTATACTGATGGCAGTGATGTGATTGTACAGCGTTCAGTATACTGATGGCAGTGATGTGATTGTACAGCGTTCAGTATACTGATGGCAGTGATGTCATTGTATAGCGTTCAGTATACTGATGGCAGTGATGTCATTGTATAGCGTTCAGTATACTGATGGCTAGGGGTGACTATTGAGTCAAATTATGACTATTGCAATACTATTGGTATTGTTGAAAGTACTATTGCGATACTATTGTATTGCTGGAAACTATTGCAATAGTTATTGCCAAGATTTGAAAACCAGATATTAACTTGTAAATGCAAATTTGCACTGTGTAAGATATCACATTTTGTACAACATAAAAATTTACTATTTGTGGAAATGATTTAAAATGAATTCGACAGAAATAGATTGATAAAATTAAGGCTATTTTGGTCCATTGTGCCAATTTGTGGCTGTTTTGATACGTGTGGTTATTTACAATTAGTTTTTTAACGAAAACGGAAGTTGTTTTAAATTAATAATAAACTTTATTCATAAAACGGGAACTATCGTAACTATCGATTGTTGAGCTAACTATCGGCGATAGTTATTGGATCGAGACTTTTACTATCGATCCATACTATCGGGACACTCGGAATCGCAATGCATCGATATTTCGATGCATCGGCCCACCCCTACTGATGGCAGTGATGTCATTGTATAGCGTTCAGTATACTGATGGCAGTGATGTCATTGTACAGCGTTCAGTATACTGATGGCAGTGATGTCATTGTACAGCTTTCAGTATACTGATGGCAGTGATGTCATTGTACAGCGTTCAGTATACTGATGGCAGTGATGTCATTGTATAGCGTTCAGTATACTGATGGCAGTGATGTCTCGTCATGCAGGTATTTATGATATAGAGGTTAACAAGTGAAGGTTACAACATACACTCACAATGCATCACTAGCTTCAGTATACAATTGTGTGGTAGAACTAAAAATGAGATGTTTGTAAAACAGGTATGTCCCCATGGCAGCCCAAGGGGTCATCTACCGTTGATGACCAACCTCCGTGTAAAGTATGAGGATCCCAGGGTCAAATGTTCTCAAGTTATTGAACGGAACCATTTGGTCTACCAACCAACCGGCCGACAGACCCCAAAGCAATATACCCCCTCATCAAAGATGGGGGGCATCAATATTCAAACCAATGGTATATGTTATAAATACAGTTCTAGTTTTTTATCAAAACTATCTGCTTACAATAGTTGTAGTACAGTTCTGTGAGGACAAAAAAGAAATTATTCAACAACAGTTTGACAATATAATATTATGAGATGAGATTTAGGTCCGAGCGAGATGTTACGGGAGATCAGGCCCCAATCTCCAGAAGCATCTCAACTTGAGCTAAATCTCATCTCAAATGTGTCTTTGATGTAATTTCCATTAGAGGTTGGGCTCAAAATTGGCATCACAACAAAAAAAAAACATCATTCTGAGTTTATTAAAGTAAAATTTCAAGAGCTCTAAAATCACATCTATAAAAAATACTGACTCTGATTTGAGCAAAACCTCCATTAGAGTTCAGATTTCTACTTGAGATGCTTTGGGAGATTGGGGCCTGGGCATTGTATGACATACCTTGTACATGTTCACCACCATATTTGATCTGTAGAACATGTCTGCCAGACTCCTGTGCTTTCACAGCCAGTCTGAATGTACCATCATGATTATCCTCTAGCTCACAGTAGGCTACCTGATGTGGTCCCATACAATATGCTGTCAGTTCACCTGAACATGTAAACAATAATATTTTTTTAATTTATAATTTTTTTAGTAATTAATTAATTTACATACAATAAAACAGCGGTTTTATTTATCAAACTTTCCCTTTTAAGAGCAACATTGTTTATATCAACATGGTTTAAATATTAAAGTTGATATCGGTATAATGATTACTGACATCTGCATTCAATGTACAGATGGTTGTTCTTAACATACAGTCACATAATTCATTTCAGGTATTCATTCTTATTATTGTATATGTAAATGAGTTGAAATTTGATTCTATATACCAAGGGCTCAGTGCGAAACAGTTGTAACTACATATAATAACTATACGTAGTTACAAATGTTTTGCACCGAGCGCTTAAATTACAGACAGTTTCCTAATGTAATGTACATGCCAATACTTTTTTTAGAAAAATGTAAGCAGTCAAATACATGATAAACAAGAAATATCACTGAATGTGATTAATACCCCCAGCAACTGCTTGACACAGTCACTTAAATGTGCTCTGACAAACAACTAGACTTAGTAATGATCATTCATGCAAACGTTCATTGAAATCAAACCAATGGTAACAAATGGAAAAATTCATAAGTGTAAAAAAACAAAGGGCCATAACTCCCTTAAAATTGATCCTATTAATGATAGTCGAGGATATGCACAACTAGACTTAGTACTGACCATTCATGCAAAGATTCGTTGAAATCCGACCATTAATAACAGAGAAATAGCGCAGACAAAATTTATAAGTGTAAAAAAAATAAAGGGCCATAACTCCCTTAAAATTTATCCGACCAATGTGTGCCGAGGATATGCACAACTAGACTTGGTACTGATCATTCATGCAAAGTTTCATTGAAATGCAACCAATGGTAACAGAGAAATAGCGCGGACAAAATTTATAAGTGTAAAAAAACAAAGGGCCATAACTCCCTTAAAATTTATCCGAGCAATGTGTGACAAGGATATGCACAACTGGACTTGGTACTGATCATTTATGCAAAGTGTCATTGAAATTCGACCATTTATAACAGAGAAATAGCGCAGACAAAATTTATAAGTGTAAAAAAAATTAAGGGCCATAACTCCCTTAAAATTTATCCGACCAATGTGTGCCGAGAAAATGCACAACTAGACTTGGTACTGAACAATCATGCAAAGTTTTGATGAAATCCGACCAATGGTTACAGAGAAATAGCGCGGACAAAATTATACGGACCAACCAACCAACCAACAGACCAACCAACAGGCCAACCAACCAACCAACCATCCTCAAGCATGACTCCAATATAGCCCCCATATACTATGTATCTGGGGGTATAATTATGCTAGTCTTTTTAAACCTATATAAAACTGACAGGATACAGGCTTTTAAAGGTATTATTAGTTTGCTTTTCATTTTTATATGAACACTTTTCATGTTCATTTACCATAAACGCTAAAAGTAAATATATGTAAGCATAGTTGAAACACATCCAACATGTAATAGCTGATCAGTTATTACACACCTTAAATGTCTAAACTATGTCAGAAATGTTTTCATACGTTCCCTCTAAGTGCACTTTTAACCTTATTTGTCAACTACATTGCTTTATTAAAAATAATTTCATGAAAAAACAAGACTGCGTTCAATAAACGCTTATGCCCCCTGTGGAAGCCTTGTCCATAAATAAGTCTAAGTCCAAAATTAGGTCAAGGTGAAGGTCAAAATGGGGTTAGGTGATACTGGTGTGTGGAGAGTGTTCATACACAACATCCATGCAAGTATGAAAGCTTTGTAGCAAGCCATATTAATGCTAGAAGAAACGGTCAATTTGGGTTAACCAGGACGGACGGACGAACGGACGAACGGACGGATAGGTGAATCACTATATGCCTCCCCATCTATCGATAGGGGGGCATAAAAAATTTAAGTTTTTTTTATTACCAGTTAGATATTTAACTGACCAATTATCAAACATTCCAATGATCAATAAATCTGAAACAGATTTGACTTGCACAAATTTGTTGTGAACTGACCTGGACCCGCCTTTCTAGTATCAATTCCAACCATCATCTCACGACCAAGAATAGCGCCACCTACACCCGACACAGCCACTCTGTTAGGATAGAATGCACCGATAACGTTAACTTTGTACGGTGATCCACGTAACTGACGACCATTCCATGTGATATGTAGCAGGTACGCACCAGGTAGTATAGGAATGTACGTACAACGGAATTTCCCGTTTCCGATTGGACTGACCTTGACATTGACCTCGGCACGTACACCACTCAGTACAACATCCGGATTACCTGAGAATGAAAAACAGCATTATAATTGAAATAAAAGCTCCGCGAGTCGCATGTGTCGCCTGACGAAATGCACATTTGTCATGGAAAACTATCCAGTATTGAGCTACATATCAGACTCACAAGAGTTCTCTAGTCATCTGAACTAAAAACGACAAAGCGATGTTCTGGACAAAAAAATGTCCTGATAAAATCAATCTGAAGGGAATATTCAAACACTACACAAGCTAGAGATATGATTCTTGCGCACTGCACTTCATGTCACAGCAAAGAAACATGCATTCCTATTTTTGAGTCATTAATAGTTATGGTGACAAAGTTATGCCACGGACAAGAAATGCTTATAAAATCAATCAAAGGGAAAAAATTGAAAAATGGCACAAGGAAGAGTTACAGTTCTTGTGTACTGCACTCCGGCTTATTGCAAGAAACATGCCTATCAATTCTTGAGTCATTTGAACTTAAGGTGACAAAGTTATGCTCCGGACAAGAAATGCTCTAATAAAATCAATCAAAGGGAAATAATTAAAAAACTATGACAGGTAGAGTTATGGTTCTTGCGCACTGCACTCTGGCTTATTGAAAGAAACATGCATACCAATTCTTGAGTCATTTGAACTTAAGGTGACAAAGTTATGCTCCGGACAAGAAATGCTCTAATAAAATCAATCAAAGGGAAATAATTCAAAAACTATGACAGGTAGAGTTATGGTTCTTGTGCACTGCACTCTGGCTTATTGAAAGAAACATGCATACCAATTCTTGAGTCATTTGAACTTAAGGTGACAAAGTTATGCTCGGGACAAGAAATGCTCTAATAAAATCAATCAAAGGGAAATAATTCAAAAACTATGACAGGTAGAGTTATGGTTCTTGCGCACTGCACTCCGGCTTATTGCAAGAAACATGCATACCAATTCTTGAGTCATTTGAACTTAAGGTGACAAAGTTATGCTCCGGACAAGCAATTTGTGACGCCTCAGCCGCAGCCGCCGCCGCCAAAGTAACACCTATATGTCGCCTTTTCAGGCGACACAATAAAATTCTCAACACTTGAAAATTTCAACAAACTTACGCATGAAATGATTATATGAAACGTAATTTTATTTTTAATAAACCTTATTAAATACTACATAAAAATCAACACAAAATAACTCATCACTTGTATAATTTATAGTTCTATGCATTTTTTTGTGAAATAAATTTCTGAAACTTCCAATAAAAAGCATACGTCAAGCACACAATTTTAATTGAACCTCGGTGAAGCAACAACCTCTAAACAAGGGTCAAAACCTTAACAGGTGTTGCTCTGTTAATATTGCACTGAATGAATACCAGTTAGTCTTTAAGTAGATAATTCAGTTTGATAAAAAACACACAGCAAGTTCTTGGAAAGTCAAAGAAGGCTGCAAATCATCTATCAACGTAAGGTTTGACTGTTACAGTGTACAGAAATGTTTGTACCTCTTCCAGCCTGTGATCCATCAATCACAAACTCCGCCTCCTCTCTTACGACGGCTTCCTTTAGCCCCCGACCTGTCAGGATCAACTTGCTAGCATCAGGTGTGTGTTGAACAGCGAAACCAAGGAATGGAGAATTAACCAATGGAATATCCGACCAGAACAAATGTATGTAGTGTGAACCTGCAATAATGTTAAATAGTTATACTACATGTATTTTGTATCATTAAGTCCAAGTTGCGATATACTGTAAAACTATGAATTTTCGTGGGAATTAAATTTCACAAATTTTGGTAAAATGCAATTTTGTGAAATCATAAATTTGTGGATTATAAAATGCTGAAGAGCAAACTCCAGTCCCTAATTTGCAACCTCAATCTTTCATGGGGATTATATTTTGTAGTCGAGTTGAATGACAAAATCTAGTCAAATCTTCCTGAAATAATTTATGGACTTTTCTTGGACCATCTTAGGGTTTGTTTTTACACCAGTCCTGCTTGAATTAGGAAGATGAACATTATCTTTTTTCAAGAGATAACATAATAATTTTACAGCTAGCATTCAGTTGCCACTGAGTGGTTCATAGATTTTATAGTGAGTGTAGCAAGTGAAAAATACCAAGATGACTGTGTTAATAATTAGACCAATTGGTCTAAACGATGGTGTTGTGAAGGTGGTCTGAAATGATGGGTTTTATAACGAGAGGGCAATCATTTTGAGGTGATCTTTAAGTGTAGTTGATAGTTAATAGACAGCAAAAATGTGTAGTAAACTGCCTGTCTGGACATGGACACAAGTTTTGTATTAAACCCTCACATTTACAGGTTTCATGAAGGTATAGTACAGAGAATGTGACATGATCCTGACCTTTATGCATGAGTATATTACAAGGTTCTTGCGTTGATTATATAAATTTCCGCGAGCAAATCATGCAATATCGGTCCTTTAGATTTGTGTTGGTATTAAACCTCGGCTGAACCAGGATTATATATATAGAAATATATCAGCTGTTAAATAATGCTAATAGAAGGTCGAAAGTCGTGTCAAATTCTTCGTACTATAACTGTACTGTACGTACCCTCTTCATGTGGAACAAATTCTACGACAGATCTTCCGATTGTATGATTGTCTATCTCTACGTCTATATGTCTGCTAGACGGTCCTTTCACTTCAGCACGTAATGTTCCTGTAAACATATCAACATATCTCCATATATATCAAACAAGTTGTTAAAGCAGTATAACATTTTTAAGGAATTCATGAGACAATCTTTTTAGCATATGAATATATCTATGACAACATTGGGGAGGAGGTTATTTTCTATTTTATACATGTTTTACATAAAAAGCAATTTATAACTCCAAATAATTGTTGTCTTCTAAGACATTTGGGTGTGACTAAAGACCTGTTTATTTTTTTTCTAGTATATACATATTGTTTAAATAATGACCTGCATAGATCAAAACAAACTCAAGTATATAGAGGATATTGAATCAACCCAAATTTAATATTCTATTTATCACATGGCCGACAAAAATAGGACAAATATGATAGAACATCATGCACAGTTGTTATAATTTTGTGACACAAAATTCAGTTCCGATTGTTTGAAACGAGTGTAACTTGATCTAAGGTTGAAAACGGTCAATGATGCTTCAACATCAATATTTATAATTGATAATCAGTGGAGTCATTCCATCCAATAATCAATGGTTAACCAAGAATTCGTGAATGTATCAAATACAGCATTATAGAACAATATGGCACAAACTATCGACCAACCCTAGTTATCCACAATGATTCAATATCAATTCAACAGAGCAGCTGAAAAATCTCTATGATTGGTGTAATAATCTAACCACTGCACATTTAGAAAATCTGGTATTACTAGTTAAAACATTTTCAGTAAATTCTTATTCATTAACTCCTATGTGAGTTGTGGCTTTCTAGAGACTGTCTTGTATTTTAAATTAAGCTCTACAAGTTCAGGTACGACAAAAACATCATAATTATAGTGTGGGAGACATAATGTCATATATTTCATTAGTTTTATATTATAATGTTTTCTCAATTTAGAATAAATTGTGTGGCAAAAACATATTTCACTGGTAACAATTTTTGACTATAGAAGCAGTTGGTGCGATTGAAATAATATTGCCAACAGCATACAAACTTTGAAACAACAAAGTTTCATATTGAACCAATCCTGTATGAAGTCTGTCATTGATGAATGATGACCATGTTCAAATATTTGTTTAAAGTTGTAGCATACAAATAGAATACAAATCGACCACCAACATCATAATAAATCAAAAATCAACCGCAGTATTGAAATAATATTTCCAAACCTCAAACCTGTTTTACAATATTTTATATTTAGATTTTTGGTAAGTTATAATGTAAATGTGCATGATTTCATTGAATCTGTATTATTATACAGTATATATATCAACCTTACAATACATTTCCAATTCAGAAAGGAAAGTATGTTATTTTTTTAATATTAGTGCAATATCAGGGACTTTAAGGTCAATTTAGAGGCCAGACTTAACTTAGGAACTATAAAATTTCCCCCCACTGGCCAAACTATTTGTGTTTCCATTTATTTCTCCAAAGACTAACCGAAAATATCTGCCTAAAAGTATTGTAACATGACTGTATTATTTGCAGAAGTTAACCTGGATGGTTAATAAATCAATATACATTTTGTACTTTGCTTTATTTTCACACTACACATTCATTCATTGTAATTGTTGACCAAAATTGTGGAAATCAAGTAAAGGTCAAAGAATAGTTTAAACTTGTGTTTGCCTTTACACCCACCATGTTGTCCCCATTGAACGGTTCACAGTATAGAAAGGTAGAAACACTCTGGGTAATACAGTGTCCTATGTCACCATGATTGTGTTTACCCAGCAAATATATCCCTGTATGAAATACCAGACTGAGTGCATTGTACTCGGTCCCCATTGTACTTTAACATACACCCTCTACTGTTTGTGTCAGCTTAACATAAATGTAGAACGATTAAGTTTAAGCTTTAAATCTTGTTATGCATTTCATAAAATGACAACAAAACACGTCACAGTAATTAATATCACTGCAGTAAATAGGCGTTGACATAATTGGATTTAAGTAAAACTGTACAACAGCTGAAATACAACATTAAACTTTGATGGTTCAACCATATAAAATATTTTCAAGTTCATATCAAGATATTATTTTAAAATCATTATTCAATTCTCATATTACAGCAGTGACCTTGAAATACACCAAGGTAAAATCTGCAAATATAGCCATAGTGATTCATACATATCATACACGCTCTATTCAAATATTAACAAATAATGTGATGAATAGTTGTACATGTATAATGACACTTGAGAGTTTATGCTGATGCATCAACTTTATTATAGTTTTGTGTTGAATTATTATAATGCACCACAGGATGCACCAGTCAATATTATGCCCACCCGGTGGAGCGGACGGGATACAGGGGGAACAAGAAATATCACTGAATGTGATGAATACCCCCAGAAACTGCTTGACACAGTCACTTAAATGTGCTCTGACAAACAACTAGACTTAGTAATGATCATTCATGCAAACGTTCATTGAAATCAAACCAATGGTAACAAAGGAAAAATTCATAAGTGTAAAAAAACAAAGGGCCATAACTCCCTTAAAATTAATCCTATTAATGATAGTCGATGATATGCACAACTAGACTTAGTACTGACCATTCATGCAAAGTTTCGTTGAAATCCGACCATAAATAACAGAGAAATAGCGCAGACAAAATTATAAGTGTAAAAAAATTAAAGGGCCATAACTCCCTTAAAATTTATCCAACCAATGTGTGCCGAGGATATGCACAACTAGACTTGGTACTGATCATTTATGCAAAGTTTCATTGAAATCCAACTATTGATAACAGAGAAATAGCGCGGACAAAATTTATAAGTGTAAAAAAACAAAGGGCCATAACTCCCTTAAAATTTATCTGACCAATATGTGGTGAGGATATGCACAACGAGACTTGGTACTGGTCATTCATGAAAAGTTTCATTGAAATCCAACCATTGGTAACAGAGAAATAGCGCGGACAACATTTTTAAGTGTAAAAAAACAAAGGGCCATAACTCCCTTAATATTTATCCGACCGGCTTATGCTGACGATATGCACAACTGATCGTCTTATACTTTTTTTATTACATGGATATTCTTAAAGAAAGCCAAACTATATCTCTTGATATGGTAAAGATTATTTAATTATTGCACTGTGAAGGAGTAAATCAAGTTTCATGCTCAAATTGAGGGGGCCAGATTCTCTACCATGAAGTAAAACAAAAAAATCAGTGTAAAGATACGTATACATACAAGTAACAACACACATCTAGCAACATTCCATTAACCTTACAACCAATGTTCAATGGTTTCCAACAAGCACTTCCTTGCTCCTCATACAAAAAGTCATTTTCTCAACTTGCCTTATAGATGGTAAACAACACTTTTAATGAGATCAATAAGGAGGGAGATACCGGTTTGTCTTGTCAGGGTTTCATATCTCACATATAAATTACATTATACATGTATAAGATTCAGTGCACTACTGACTGACCTAACCTGTCAAGTCATCTACATTCAAACCTATAACCTGGTACCCCTGGATTGGTAGTCATGTCATCTAGCTATCAGACTATAAAGTTATAAATCATATATCAAACCTCACCTGTTGGGTGGGATTCAAACCCACAACAACAACAGTGACATAAAGTTATATATATTACCTGGTCCAGCCTCGGAGATATCGAATGGTAAATGTTTACTTTCCCCGACAACAAGGTTCACCCTCTCGTTACTGTCACAGAAATGTTGCCATCCACCAATAATTCTAACTTTTCTGGCATCAACAACCTTAGGATGATATGGACTTCCTGTAGTAAAAATAGTTCACATCAATATACATACACCTTATCTAATAAGACTAACAAACTTGACCTTAAACAAACTGTTTCACTAATTAAGGATTTGTAATTGCGTAATTGATAATTTGCGAGAGTATTCCACAAATCAGTTGACAATTTTTTTTTGCGTTCAACTGAGACAGTCATAGTGCTTGGCCTTCGGTTTTATCCCTGTCTTATTGGCCAATGACCTCTGCCTTCGAGGAAAGTCGACCAATAAACAGACTTAATTTTTGTTGCAAAAACATGGAAAATATCACATAATTACGTTAAACGTGCATATTCAAATGATTCAGTTGTAACCGTCCAACAAGCAATTAGGCATGCAAATCTCTGCACTGGTACATTGTCAGTTTGATACTGGCAATCTAGATTTTAATTTCCATAATATTATGTGTTTTCACATCTTGAGCAGTCAGAAACGACGCAAAGGTAAATGAAAGTATGATGTGAAAATATCAAAATTTTGTTTTAAAGTATACATGCAATGTTTACAAGGAACAAATTGTTACCGGGAATGTCTCGATCATTCCACGTCACACCAATATCAAACAATCCAGTCTCAACAGGAATATAGGTCACTGTGTAGGAACCATCTGCTTGGGGATCAACACTACATTTAGCAATAGAGTTAGGACCTGAAACACAAACATATAGAGATCAACACTACATTTAGCAATAGAGTTAGGACCTGAAACACAAACATATAGAGATCAACACTACATTTAGCAATAGAGTTAGGACCTGAAACACAAACATATAGAGATCAACACTACATTTAGCAATAGAGTTAGGACCTGAAACACAAACATATATTTCATTCACTCACAGTAACAGTTACTCCCTATCTAAGTAAACTATAGATATTCTTAGTTAGTTAACTGATTATCAATAGATCACCAACATCATTGCTTGCACAATAGCCTTGTAGCACATGGTCATGGTTTCCACAATAGCCTTGTAGCTCATGGTCACTGCTTGCACAATATCCTTGTAGCACATGGTCATGGTTTCCACAATAGCCTTGTAGCTCATGGTCACTGCTTGCACAATAGCCTTGTAGCACATGGTCATGGTTTCCACAATAGCCTTGTAGCTCATGGTCATTGCTTGCACAATAGCCTTGTAGCACATGGTTATGGTTTCCACAATAGCCTTGTAGCTCATGGTCACTGCTTGCACAATAGCCTTGTAGCACATGGTTATGGTTTCCACAATAGCCTTGTAGCTCATGGTCACTGCTTTCACAATAACATTGTAGCACATGGTTATGGTTTCCACAATAGCCTTGTAGCTCATGGTCACTGCTTGCACAATAGCCTTGTAGCACATGGTCATGGTTTCCACAATATCCTTGTAGCTCATGGTCACTGCTTGCACAATAGCCTTGTAGCACATGGTCATGGTTTCCACAATAGCCTTGTAGCTCATGGTCATTGCTTGCACAATAGTCTTGTAGCTCATGGTCATTGCTTCCACAATAGCCTTGAAGCTCATGGTCATTGCTTGCACAATAGCCTCAAAGCTCATGGTCACTGCTTGCACAATAGCCTCAAAGCTCATGGTCATTGCTTGCACAATAGCCTCAAAGCTCATGGTCACTGCTTGCACAATAGCCTCGTAGCTCATGGTCACTGCTTGCACAATAGTCTTGTAGCTCATGGTCATTGCTTGCACAATAGCCTTGTAGCTCGTGGTCGTTGCTTGCACAATAGCCTCAAAGCTCATGGTTACTGCTTGCACAATAGCCTCAAAGCTCATGGTCACTGCTTGCACAATAGCCGTGTAGCTCATGGTCACTGCTTGCACAATAGCCATGTAGCTCATGGTCACTGCTTGCACAATAGCCATGTAGCTCATGATCATTGCATGCACAATAGCCTCAAAGCTTATGTTCATTGCTTGCACAATAGCATTGTAGCGCATGGTCACTGCTTGCACAATAGCCTTGTAGCTCATGGTCATTGCTTGCACAATAGCCTTGTAGCTCTTGGTCATTGCTTGCACAATAGCCTCAAAGCTCATGGTCACTGCTTGCACAATATCCTTGTAGCTCATGGTCACTGCTTGCACAATAGCCATGTAGCTCATGATCATTGCATGCACAATAGCCTCAAAGCTCATGGTCACTGCATGCACAATATCCTTGTAGCTCATGGTCACTGCTTGCACAATAGCCATGTAGCTCATGGTCATTGCTTGCACAATAGCCTCAAACTGATGGTCACTGCTTGCACAATAGCCTCGTAGCTTTTGGTCACTGCTTGCACAATAGCCTTAAAGCTGATGGTCACTGCTTGCACAATAGCATTGTAGGTGATGGTCACTGCTTGCACAATAGCATTGTAGGTGATGGTCACTGCTTGCACAATAGCCTTGTAGCTGATGGTCACTGCTTGCACAATAGCCTTGTAGTTCATGGTCACTGCTTGCACAATAGTCTTTGTAGCTCATGGTCACTACTTGCACAATAGTCTTTGTAGCTCATGGTTACTGCTTGCACAATAGTCTTTGTAGCTCATGGTCACTACTTGCACAATAGTCTTTGTAGCTCATGGTTACTGCTTGCACAATAGCCATGTATGCTGCATAGTAGCTCAAGTTATTTGATCACATGTAATACAAAATCTTTTAAATCTCAACTTTATCATACAAGATCTACGTCTGTATATACAAGCATATAACATAACCAACTATGTTCAAATTGTAAAATGATGTATCTGTATCGCATAACCTCATCTTTTGTACATTCTATCCTTTCATCCTTTCAATGCATGTGCAATGTGTGTCAAACAAAACATTGCACAAATATTCACTCAGTTTGCTACTTGAAAAATCGTAATTATTTGACGGGGACCAATTTTTGTTGATTTTTAGGATGAATGTTTTGCTATGCTGTTTTGGTATGTACAAATTTATGACCCCATGAAATTGCGTGCCTTTTTACTAATCAAACACCCACATTTATTAAAAAAAATATAAATCATTTCATCAGATCATTGTGGTAAAACGAATGATAATCATAATAAACACTTAATGTTTGCAAAATGGTTGAATACATGATGGCGTGCTTACCACTGACTGAGACACGGAGATCTCCCTTCCTGCGTCCAACATCTACATTGAAATGTGCTGGTTTATCCTCCTCTCCGAAGAAGAGTCCCTGCCCGCTAGCTGTAGGTAATCCACCATCAGCGATATCCTGTGTGAATGGGCATCCTGAAAGTACATATACATAACATGGATGTATGCGATAGATGGGTACAATGCGATGGATGAATGTGATACAATGTGACATGATGGATGCATTGTAATGGATGGATGCGATTGATGAATGAATGGAATATGTTGCCATGAATGGTTGCGATGTGTTGGATGGATGTAATGAGATGGATGGATGGATGTGATACAATGTGTTACGAAGGATGCAATGAATGGATGTAGTGAATGTGTACATGTGTATATGGATGCAATGTGAAGGATGCAATGTGAAGGATGCAATGGTCGTTCATGATTATGATGTGAAGGATGCAATGTGAAGGATGTGCAATGGTTGCTTCATAATTATGATGTGAAGGATGCAATGTGAAGGATGCAATGTGAAGGATGCAATGTAAAGGATGCAATGTGAAGGATGCAATGGTCGTTCATGATTATGATGTGAAGGATGCAATTTGAAGGATGCAATGGTCGTTCATAATTATGATGTGAAGGATGCAATGTGAAGGATGCAATGGTTGCTTCATGGATATGATGTGAAGGATGCAATGTGAAGGATGCAATGGTTGCTTCATGGATATGATGTGAAGGATGCAATGGTTGCTTCATGGATATGATGTGAAGGATGCAATGTGAAGGATGCAATGGTTGCTTCATGGATAAGATGTGAAGGATGCAATGTGAAGGATGCAATGGTTGCTTCATGGATATGATGCATAGATTGATTTGATGCAATGGAAGGATTCGATGAAAGGACATGGTAAGTTTCCTATTTTTTTAAATAAAAGAGTAAAAATTCACATAGCTTTAAATCACTTAGGTTTATAATCAAACCAATGTATTTACCTTCTTCAATGTCAGTAGACTTTTCAGCCACAATGTTAATACAAGTGAGATATTTCCTAGGTCTCCCACAGGAATCTCGAGTTGATTCTCGTCTTTCTACACTACACACAACACCTTCCGTAATTCCTGAGGGGTTTTTGAATGCAACAACATATAGCTCATTGCATTCATTGCTAATATCTTTATTGCTTTCAGTATTTTTTGACGAGTCTGTAACCACTATATCAGATGTATCACTACGGATACCTGATACTTCACTAGCACCATCTGAGTGTGCGTTTATTGTCTGATCTAGTTCGTTCATGGCACTTATAACATTAGCATCACTATTATCAAACTGTTTGAGGTCGTCTGTAAGTGTTGCATCACTATTTACAGAGACAGTTTTCTGACTGAACTCACTGGGTACTTCATGACTAGGACTTTCATTGTCTGCAACTTCTATAGTTTCTAAATCAACTACTTTTAATTTCTGTCTTTGAAAGATTTTATTTCTATTCAACGTTCTTTGTAGTTGATTTTCTAAATTAGCCATTAAAAGTTTATTGCCCAGTATTTTATTCCCCTTGGCACTGACTCGTCGCGGTAACTTTGTCTTATTGTTCTTTTCATCTTCATTGCTTTTGTTTTCATTACCAGTAGTTTGTGTATCACCAGCTGCTTTGTTTGTTTTCTTTTTCAGCACTGATCCTAACTCCTTCAACAGTTGGTCATGAAGTTTTGAGCCAGGATCACTTTTAATGGAAGTTTTGAAAAATATTGGGTGAGGTAAGAATGCGTCAGGACTTCTGGGAGACTTGGGGCTAACTGTCTGCTCAGCGTTAGTAGTGTCTTTCTGTTTTATTTCTGATTTATCAATTTTTTCATTGACATCAACAGTTTCATTTTTATCAAACTTTTTGGCATCAAGTTCTTCATTTAATTTTGACGTTTGTACAGGACCAAACCTTTTAAGGAGGTATTTCTGTAATTCATCAATCATATTTGCTGGAGCAGGTACAATTTTATCACAGACCACATCATCGTCGTCATCTGGCGGTTCTTCCCCGAGATCTACACGCTTCTCCTGATCTTCAACCTTAGGACCTTCCAACATTGCATTTCTCTTCTTCAACAACTCCTCCTTCAATCCTAGAGAAAACATTGTCTTCCTGTCTAGGTCTGAGCCCTGTCGCTCAGTGTCAATATTAGAACCTTGCACCTTAGTTCCTGTACTTACAATTGGCAATGGTGGTACAGTATTTACATGGTATTGTGTTAGTGTTGTCACAGATTTGGCCTGTAAAACATCCCCGTCTATCACTCCAGGTGTTCTAGATTTATTGCTAGCAGAGTTTTTCACACTGACTTTAGACACTGAGAAATCTTTGTTTAATGCATTGCTAGTTTTCAATGCTAAACTTTTAACCTTGTTTTCTTCACTTTTAGTATCTCCATTATTTGATCTACCAAAAACAGCTGAAGATTTACTGTTTATATTGCTGTTAGTTGAAGGTTTAACATTTAAACTGCTGTTGGTTGAAGATTTGACATTTATACTGCTGTTAGTTTTACTAGTTTCACTCCATGTAGTAGATTTAGCCGTTTGTTTAGCATCAGATTTGACAACAGCATCTCGACCATGTGCTGGTTTATTTTCCTTGATTAAATCTCTATCATTAAACCTGGTAGTAGTAGCTTTACTCACATCAGTGCTATCTACTTTAACCTCTTCCTTGACTTCCTTAACATTGATATCTTTCCTGACCACACCACCAATATTTCCAATGTTGTTGTAATCACTACCATTATTCCTATCTGAATGTTCACTTTTCAAACTTTCACATTTCTTAACACTAATATTAACTCCACCCGGCTTTAAACATTTCCGTGTTGTAGAATCAATGCTAACTACAGTATGCGAGGATTTTTCAATAGTAGGGTAGTTCTCGATTGTCCCGGATAAACGTAAATTTGTTACAGGTCCGAGACAGTCTCTACTGTTAGCAACTTGTCCTATCGATTTATTACTACTGGTCTTTTTAGCAGTAGGTTTAATTTTCAGCTTTACCTCGGTCACGCTTGACATGGTTCTAAAGTGTACAGCTATTTACACCAGAGTTTTACGTTTAAGAATTAAATCCATTCCGACAACTTGATCAAACATTCCATACAGCCAATTAAATACTGTATTGTATGCATAGAATATCGGTCTACAGGATTCCAAATAGTTATTTAGTATGTTATGCTAATACAGATCCAATCCATTGATGGTCCTATAGAAAATACTTTCACAAGTAGAACTCTTCTATATATATATATAGTCATTCAATGAAGGTAGGTCCCTGCAGTTGTTTAAAAATAATAACTTTTAATAGAAAGAATCTTAAGTTGTCCGACCAGCCATATCATACAAGATGCCTACAGGAATATACATCAATCTCAGCACTAATAGTTTACAAGTCAAATTTAAACAAACACAGGCCTCCTTTTATGTTCCCTTATAAACTCTAAGCACCACTTTTATCACAGTGACCATAAAAGAAAACAAAAGTGTGGTATTATCAGTGGGGATTTAATTATACTGTACCATAAATCAGGAGGAAACATAGATAGGACAAACTACTATAATACATGTAGTAGGTCAATGTACGGTATCCATGCTGACCCCTACTGACTGATAGACTGGTTCTAACATGGAATTTGTATCGGTCACAGTCTGTGATAAGGTAACTCTACCGTAAGACTTTTGACAAAATTGGCTGAAACCGAGATAAAATGGATAAGGAAAATTATATATAAAATAAGATATTGAAAGTATGACAAGAGAATTTAATACAAACATGATGTGGTCAACGATCAAAGTCCCATACTGATACGAAAACAAAAACTGTTAGTATGTATATATTCAGTAAAATTTGGAATAATCTCCTAAAATGCAAACAAATATTTATCATTAATTACATTCTAAGTGATTATCCTTTCTATAGATAAATAAAGTATGCGATGAAGTTGCTATGACCCTGATATGAATGTGTATATGTGTATATCCCTATAAGCATTATGTTTGGCACGATGGCCAGATAAGTATGGTCATATGATATATATTCTATTTGTTTGTTGTGGGTTGTACAAGAGTTGCATAATTGACCAGTGACCAACAGGTCCTGGTTTACAAACCAGTATGTAACATCTATCTTTGCTCCTAAACTGCAAATGACAATTTCAGAGTTCAGAGTTCAGAGATGAGATAGAATGCCATCATTGGATGCATTAGGCCTTTTCGACTGAGCTGTTTCATGGAGCCGTTTATGGTCTGGTTCCTGTCCCCAATATTACAGTAGTCATGATGTAGTAGTACTGAAATATTGGAGACGGGAACCGGACTATAACATGCTCAACGAAACAGCCCAGTCAAAAAGGCCAATTATCTACAGAACATACAAGGTACACCAGGGGTGGTATTCAATATTGATCTTATTTAAATAGAGAATAAGGATAGCCAATCATATCACCTGTTACTGACCAAGAGTTTAATATGGTGTGATCTGATTGGTTGTCCTTATCCTTAAGTCAAGTAAGATCAATATTGAATATCAGCCCAGTTCTTCTCTGGGTTTCAAACTGAACATGCCTAGATAAGTAGTCAAGCATTATCTTAAACGTATTGACGAGTTGTGAATACAGTGCAGTCATAACTGAGCTAACGAAGCCAATACTGATCAATCAGAGGCTGGTCTAGTATAGGTCTGACACAAGATCTACCATAAAACAACTATAGTATCTATCTATGTATATACAGCCTGTACGTTCTAATCTTCTAGTGATAGACAGGGACTTATCAATGTCATATAAAATGTACATAAATTAACTTCAGTGTTAAGTATACATGGCTGTAAATTTAAATTGAAATTAGAAGACATATATTTACATACATTACAATCTGTGAGGGCAATCAATAATATATACCGTAATATATAACATTTATAATTATGCAAAACCACATTTATGCTGATGCATCATGGGGCTTACACCGCAAGGTGTTAATGAAACATTAAATTTTGTGATTAGTCTCAGTTTATGTTTAAGTTTGTTTGTTTTATGATCATTTTTGTTTTTTGTGTATATGTAATCTGAAGACGAGAAATACTGTCTACAGTTAATTATTTAATTATGTAGTTGTTTTTTTAATGGAATATAAGATTAGTTTAGAAACATATTTATTGCATCAAACAGAAGATATTTTCATATACATAAAATGTAATTACTACCATATACATAGTACAAGGTCCTTAAAATATAAAGAATATTTCAAAGTCGGTGTCAATCGTGCTTTAATTTCTCAGTCTTTCAGAATTGTGTGTGTAGCACATCTCGTGTAAATTTGTAGTACTTCCCACTAATGTATAAAGAAAGGTGAAGTTAAATATAGACTAAATCAAGCTATAAATGGATCAAGTTATATCCAGGGGCTATAGTTCTTTCAGATAAATAAATAATTAGAAGATGAATTAATATCATGTGTTCACAATGCATGGAGAATACCAGCAATCTGAAACGTTTCTATCACCCATCATTTAATACATATAAAGATAGATTACAGTACAGATCAATATATGAAGTAGCAATTATTTTATTGATTGCTTTTTATTAAATAATCAATTAGTTGCAGTAATATCATGCAGGTCACTGAAAAAAGTAGTCATTAATATAATTGATTTCTTTTCATGAGTAAACCAACCCCATCGCCTTCCCCTTTTCCCAACCCTGACTTGACTGAGGTTTCAAACTATTATCTTAAATATTGTGAATTAGACACAAGCTAAATCTCATCTCAAATATTGTCATTTGTCTTTGAGGTAATTTTCATGGAGGACTGGATTCAAAATTGGTATCACATAACAGAAACATTATTCTGAGTTTATTACAGTAAAATTGAAAAAGCTCAAAGTTCAGATTTATCTAAATTTCAGACTCTGATTTGATCAAAATCTCTATTTGAGCGGAGATTTCTTCTTGAGATGCTTCGGGAGATCAGGGTCAGGGGCCATAATTTCATTGAAATGCATCAGTTGATGCCAGGTGGGGGGTAAAAATAAAAAAGTTATCTAAACTAGTGACAGCAATCAGTGTTAACATTATCCTTACTTAGTGAAAATACAACAATAAAGCCAAAACAAATTAATTACGTGGTTCTAGTAGTTGGTAACATGGTGAAAAAAATTAAGGTAGGTAGGTAGGAAAAACGTGTTGTTTTTTTAAATCATTTTATTTTTCCTTTTATAACAATATTACAGCACAAACCCACTAACCTTTGGTGAAGATCGGAAAATCAATGATTCTGCATTTTTTTTTTATGCAATAAAATGTTTAGGGTCGGGCCAAAAAATTAGGGTCGGTCAGGTTACTAGAACCACTTTATTTATTTGTTTTGGCCTAAGGTGTGAGCAAGATTACAGTCACATATTTCACTAACAGTTCTATGTTTCTATGTTCACTGTATGGTAGTTTACATTAACTTTATATTTCAACACCATACAATAAAACAGGATCACACCGGGGATTATCTGACAACAGAGACAACAGACAAATACCAGCTTGATACAAAACACCAGTAATAAAGGGAAGCTATACAAAGTTAGTATATAAATATAAGATTATATAATCAGCCAACATATAGCTTTGACATTTATTGATACACAATGTTGTTGTTGTTGTTTGAGATGGACTGAGAAAGTCGTAAGTGAAACACAATAAATGTTTATATTATTTGCTTTCAATGGATTATGGAGATTTTTCAGTGAAAATAACAGTGAAAATAACAGTGAAATTACCACTATGTTATTTTCACTGTTTTAGAAGCTGATTCCAGTATCATGCAGAAAAAGAAACGTCAACGGCGCCGGGTTTTAAAATATGCGTTATGTCATCATGACGCCATATTTCTTACGTTGTGACGTTCTAATTTCGACATTATTTTTCCAATTAAGCCAATTACGGCACATATTTAAGAGGAATTGAGGCATATAATAAACAGAATATTTGTTGATTTTTGGTGTAAGATCAATTTTATTCAGTCGTAATCACAGAAAATTAAATATTGATTTTCTGTGATCACTCGGAGAAATAAAATTCGATCTTTCACCAAAATCAACAAACATTCTCCATATATTTTAGTAATACATTAAAATTGAGGTCCCTGATATTACCCGGATCCTTATGCTTCCTGAATGATTCAGAAATTGCCATAATACAAGAAATTGAAACTTTGTTGATATAAACCGAGAGATGGAGAGGGGGATATAGCTCTCTACAAATAAAGTCACAAATTGCTTATTAAGTTTGTTTTATATGGCAAACACCTGAGGGAGGGGGAGAGTAGCTCTCCACAAATAAAGTCACAAATTGCTTATCAAGTTTGTTTTATATGGCAAACACCTGAGGGAGGGGGAGAGTAGCTCTCCACAAATAAAGTCACAAGTTGTTTATTAAGTGTGTTTTATATGGTAAACACCTGAGGGAGGGGGGAGAGTAGCTCTCCACAAATAAAGTCACAAGTTGTTTATTAAGTGTGTTTTATATGGTAAACACCTGAGGGAAGGGGGAGAGGAGCTCTCCACAAATAAAGTCACAAGTTGTTTATTAAGTGTGTTTTATATGGTAAACACCTGAGGGAGGGGGAGAGTAGCTCTCCACAAATAAAGTCACAAGTTGTTTATTAAGTGTGTTTTATATGGTAAACACCTGAGGGAGGGGGAGAGTAGCTCTCCACAAATAAAGTCACAAGTTGTTTATTAAGTGTGTTTTATATGGTAAACACCTGAGGGAGGGGGGGAGAGTAGCTCTCCACAAATAAAGTCACAAGTTGTTTATTAAGTGTGTTTTATATGGTAAACACCTGAGGGAAGGGGGAGAGTAGCTCTCCACAAATGAAGTCACAAGTTGTTTATTAAGTGTGTTTTATATGGTAAACACCTGAGGGAGGGGGGAGAGTAGCTCTCCACAAATAAAGTCACAAGTTGTTTATTAAGTGTGTTTTATATGGTAAACACCTGAGGGAGGGGGGAGAGTAGCTCTCCACAAATAAAGTCACAAGTTGTTTATTAAGTGTGTTTTATATGGTAAACACCTGAGGGAGGGGGGAGAGTAGCTCTCCACAAATAAAGTCACAAGTTGTTTTTTAAGTGTGTTTTATATGGTAAACACCCAAGGGAGGGGAGGGGAAAGAGCAGCTCTCCACAAATAAAGTCACAAATAAGTTAGTTTTTATGGTAAACACCTGAGGGAGGGGGGAGTAGCTTTCCACAAATAAAGGCACAAAAAGTGACCACTTCATACTGTAATGTTATCAATACAAGTCAACAATAATGTACTGATCCACTGATCCAATTACCAGATTTATAAATAATTGATTCAATCAGTTTTAATAACTTTGGGTAAAAATTTAATTCTACGCTAAAATTGAAAATCCTTACCATGCTTTTACAAATACAAATAGGGAACAGATATGGTTTGTAGGATTTAATGAACTAAATCATTGTTTATATCACAGATTCCTTTATATTACCACAAGCTTAAGTATTTAAAGAATTATAAAAAAATTAAATTTCAATGTAAGTTTAAAAATTCCGTAAGTGCTTTGATAAAACAGGACCTGAGGAAGGTATTTGGTCCTTTAGTTTTTAACAAGAGGATCAAAGACCCCACAGTGAAGTCAGTGATGAATGCTAGAATCTAATTATGAAGGGGACTTCTATCCTCCCTCAATGCTTCAAATCAACTTCATACAAACTTTATACCAACTCAAAACTTTGTATCTTCAAATAAGATTGAAATGAATCAGTGAAAATCTTTTATAAAGATGTTTTTGCATGAATATATGTGTACACATATAACACATCACCAACTTAAACCAATTAATCATAACTATGCAACAGTTAATATGATTTCTGCACAGATACCATACCATGTTAGAGCTTTACACTGCAATTAAAGCCCCCGCAAATTACTACAATGATTCAAATATTTTACAGCCGGGCACAAAGACGCGCAGGTAAATAAAATTATCACCTGAGCACAAATCTTGCAATGATGTTATAGGATATAGTGTGATGTCATTGTTAGAGCAGGAAAATAAACTTTTTTAGTTTGGAGCTGTTTTAAATTTAACAATACTGTAAAATCACTCATATTCGTGGTAATTAAATTTCCAGGATGTTGGTGAAATGCAATTTTATGGGTTACTAGAAGAGGAAATCTTAGCTCAATATTCAAAAGGTCAATAATCATGGGGATTATAATTATATGATTAAATTTTGTGGTTGGATTCAACCTAGACATCAACAAACATTTTACACCAAAAAAAATAATGATTTGACAGTTTTTAAGTCAATGTATCGCAATCAGTATACCAAACCAGTATTTGTGTAATTATTACAAGTAATAGTTCTAACTCTGAATAAGAGTAAGGGTGTGCATCTTAGACTGAACAGAAGTATCTGGCAAAACTAATATACATAATTTGTGAGATTGGAATCATTGAATTCACAATTTTCATTGCATACTGCGATACAAGACTTGATCGTAATAGTATTACATGTACCATTTAATTATGGTTCCAGAACAAGACTTTATTCCGTCACATGTATCATAAAGTGACATACAGTCAACTCTTGTTATGTCGAACTCGCTTATATCGAATTTTCCATTATGTCGAAGTTTTTTTGAAGTCCCGATTTTTCTCCTTCTTTGTGTATATGAAGTCTCGAGACCTATCTCGAAGTTACGGCTCGAATTTTTCGTTATGTCGAATTAATTTTTGGTCCAGGGGTCGTATTCAATATCATACATGCCATATCTCCCGGATCGTGCGTGAGTCTACCGCATTTGAGCCTCAACTCACGCACTCCCGCATTTTGATAAAATCTCCCGGATTTGACAAAAATCCGCGTAAGAATCTCAGAATTATTAAAGTTTCACTTTCCTCGTAATTTCCGGTAATAAACTTACAATTAATCAACAAGTCATTACATAACAAACCTTTATAACACCCAGGAGAGTGGTCACTCCAATAAACAATCGATAATTGTCCCGATAAGAGTATGCTAAGGTGTCATAAACTGATAAACATCTTCCCAAGCAGCCGAAAATATGTTTGTTTACTGGTTAGGTTTAAAGCCCACACATGACCGTACATTACAGAAATAAACTCGTAGCAGTTACTTCCCTTTGCAGTTACAGTATCAAAGGAAAAGGCCTCAAAAAGTTTTAGTTTGTAATTTGCATGATATTCAGTCCACATCAATTTCAGATACATTTTTTAAGCTTTATAAATTAACTGAATTGATTTTATTTCTGTATTATCAATGCATTTTTGAGTTTGAATTAATATGTTAGCACCATTTTGAACATATGAGTTCTTTTCTATGTTTTTTATCAGGTAATCTTCTGCTTGACATGTCTTCTTTTCAGATGTATGATCAATGAACTGATATAGCATAAATGTAACAATAACTAATACATGTCCAGTCAGCATTTGGTTTGGTTACTTGCAAATCTTTTAACTATGAGTCATAAGACTTGAACATACTGGACATTTGTTGTTTGCATCATGAATATCATCCCAAACACTAGATTAAATTACTTCACGAAGCATGTAAACTGTGCAAACTGCATATAAACTTCATTAATTTTAGTCGATAGTTCGAGCAAAAAAAATCTCCTGCATTTTATTGAAATCTCCTGCATTTCCATCACCAATCTCCTGCAAATGGTTCAGCAAAGTATGGCATGTATGCAATATTGATCTTATTTAATTAGAGAATAAGGATAGCCAATCATGTCCCCTGTTACTGACCAAGAGTTTAATATTGTGTGATCTGATTGGTTGTCCTTATTCGTAAGTCAAGTAAGATTAATATTGAATACCACCCCTAATTAACTAATTCGCACTTTAAATCTATTGTTCATCTCGAAGTCGGGTCGAAGTCTGATCGTATTTAACTAGCGTCGAATGTTTTTCACACTGAAATTCTTCGATTTACCTGTAATTTTCGCACCTTCCATTATTAAACAAATATTTGTTTGCAACAATTTTCGCAAACGTGTCATAAAGATTCGAGTTACGTCCAAACATCAATAAACATGTCGTTTCGAACAATTGTTTGTAAAAATAATAATTAAAGATTATCAAAAACATGTCAAAATGAGTGAGTGCTTTGAACAACAACGTACACAAACGAAAATGAATAATATGCATATTCTCAAGGAGGAATACATGTACATAAATATTAAAACAAGCAATTCTCACGAATATGTCGTTCTTAAGGCCGTTACAATATGGCGGCGTAAAATGACAGAAACAATGAAACTTGCAACTTGGATGCCGAAAATTCTATCTCGAATTTTCGTTATGTCGAAGTAATTTCCACGGTCCCGTGAAATTCGAGATAACGAGAGTTGACTGTATCTACCATTCAGTATATGTTGTACAAACTCTCCCAGATCAACACACAAGTTTCTACGTCACATGTCCTCAATTTCTATTGGTCAACATTTAAACAAAACATAGTTTTATAGGCTGACTTTGTGTACTAGTATTTTTCAGTCCAGCACTAATTCAATCCTCACTACTCTCAGGCACTACTTCAAAAGCACTAATCTCAAGCACTAATTCAAAAGCACTAATTCAATTCATACTAATTTGGCTTAAAGCACTAATTCAATAAGCACTTATTTCCCTCAAGAACTTATACTCAGTCACCACTAATCCTTTCCAGCACTTATTCAGGTAAGCACTAATTCACTCAAGCATCAATCCAATCTACTCCAGCACTATTTCAATCCAGCACTTTTTCAGCACAGCACTAGAATGTTGGAGCACTATTAACACCAGAGCACTAACACAACACACGTAGTAGTACTAACATTTAACACTAGTTATGCCAACATCTTCATTAAAAGACATCTATCTTATAAGGCCATATCTAATCAATTATTTATTAGCGGCCTAACCATACCTGACAATATGAGGGCAAGTTAAATTTTTTAGGCAGATTAGTAGTTCTTTGATTATTTATCATAGTTATACTAACAACTATAACTCTAGCGCGATAAATTGCAATACAAAAACAAACATAAATTCCGCTATATTTGTCGTTTCCGAATATTTAGGAGCATGAAAACTTTATATGTTGTGCCAAATGTTAGAATGCTTTCATTGGTAAGCGTTACGGTCCTTGATTTTAATCCATAACAAAAATATAGGCAATATTGTGTTTGTTTTTGTACTGCAATTTATCGCGTTGGAGTTATAATTAAGATATGCTGTTAATCTATTTCCATCTCAGACCTCCTGTAAAATATATTAAGAATTAAGGAGCCATTTTCATGCATAGATACGGCTGTGCCAACCCAACATTTTTGCAATTCTGGCCTAAACTGGCGTTTAATTAGTTGCAAAGGAATTTTATCTCACAGTCCAAAAAAACACATTATTACATTAACTGTGTCATATACAACAATTTATATAACAAATGATCTTATTTATCAGGGAGTCTTTAAAACATTTAATCTGAGAATTACAAATACAAAAACATATCAAAGATAAGAACGGTCAGCAGGGTCAACTAGATGCTGACAACTCATCTATATCAGCTTTATTCATGTCATCATGATATCATTGTTAGTGGCGGCGGTGTTGTTGTGGTGGTGACAATGATTATGCTGATTATAACAATGATGTTGTTGTTGATGCTGATGATGATTTTGTCAATTATGTTGACAATGAAGAAGAAAGTGTTGTTGACAATTATGATAACATTTTTGGCAATGGCTTTGATGGTGGTGAGGGTGGTAGTGGTTGTGACAACTATGACGATGATGATGATGATTATGATGATGATGATTATAATGATGATTATGATTATGATGATGATTATGATGGCAATGATAATGATGTTGATGATGATAATAAGAAAGACAATGATGTCAATAAAGATGACAATATCATGATTACATTGTTGAATGATATTATCAGAGAAATAGGAATTACTGGCAATTATATGGAAAATAAAGTTAACATAATAGCTTGTCTTAATCACACTAAAAATACTTTATTCATGTTATTCACTATCATGTTATGTTAGGAAAGATATGGAAAGAATTAATGTATACGATTGAAGGGGAGATATTACTGATTCCTACCTGGAAGATCAAATCCACCATATTTAATATAGATCAGGTATTTGCCTGGCTCCTCTGGTTCAAAGATGACATCTTTCCATAAATAGCCGAGTTCACGTGAATCGTATACTACATCAATGCCTGATGGTCCGACAATTCTTATTTCCTGATCTAGAGTACCGGCATTACTAAAGTCAACTGTAAAAAAAAAATATATATATAAATAATGATATGATAATTATGATGATTGATTGTGTATGAGGTCACGTCTGTTGTTTTTATTGATATAATTGTATTTCCTGATGAAGGCATCGTATAATGCCGAAACATTAAAAAATACTAGTTTAATTAATTTCAACGCGTGTTGTTGTTGATATTTATCTTTATGAAGTCAACAGTGGAATATATATATATGTAAACTGCTGTTAGAACAACATCATACCCATTGGTCAAACATATAAACATATATAAATCTAAGCGCTTAACAACATAGGCAGCAGGCTGCAAATTCATTTACGTACAGTTTCATAAAAGAGCCATAGGGATGTGTTACTCCCTGCATATAGGAGTGGATAAAAGTGGGATCATGGAGTCAAGTTTTTAAGTAATGATTAGGAATTGCATTTATATGTATGTGAATGAATTTTGTTATGTTCCTTGTAGTTTCATATCATCTATGTAAGCATAATATTATATAGTTATAGTCGCAATATCCTGACATTTAGAGGATAGTATTAAAAGAATTTCATAGTAAGCCTTGCCAGGCTTGGGACCATGGTATAAACTGGAACAAATATAATATTTAACATAAACACGAACAGATTGTATATTGCTTCATTCATCTTATTTTCTCTTTCATCAGAAGATGGATAATCTATGGCCCAATGTATACAGACATTGTGGGCGCACATCCCGGACAGTGGAACACACTTACGAACAAACCGGAACACTGTTCGGAACATGTTCTTTCTGTGCCCACCTCAGAGGTGGTGCAGCCAGAACAGTACGTGATTACAGCAAGAACAATGGTCGCTTGTGTTATAAAATAGAATATAATACATTTATTTTCTAATTATGGGCCAGTTTATTATAAAAACAGTCACATTCAAATATATCAACATGCATATTTCTTTCTCCAATATTACGGCTGCAACTACAATTTTGGTCGTCTTAAACATTTTACTATCTGTTCCGTTTTTGTTCGTAAGGTGTTTGGAGTAGAACATTCGGCACACTGTGCAGGACAGTTCCATTTTGTTCTAAGTTGTTCGGAGTAGAACATCCCGCACAGTTTGCGGAACAGACGTTACGAACATACCCTGTATTACATCGTAATATGTACTATGCGATACAGTCAGGTCTCGATATAACGACACCTAATATACTGACAATTTCATATACTGACATCATTTTATGGGGACATTTGTTTTAAAATGCTCTTTGTATCAATTCAGTATACTGATAATTATATTTGCTACAACAATATTTTGCTTGGGAACAAACCGCATCGTTCATCGAGACCTGATTGTATAGGGAACGGGTATGCATTCATAATGACGATGACTTACCACTAAATCCGGCCTCGTCTCCGACAGATCCATGCCTAAAGTTATCAATCCTGATTGTTGATAAATCAAATACATCTACATAGAATGGACTGCCATCTACCTGTCTCCCAGCAAACTGTACATCCACTGTGTGACGCCCTGTAAATATGTGATATACATCATTATTGCATAGTTCAAAAATAAATGATTCCCTATTAATCAAAAGTAAAAAAACCAATTTTTAGCTGCCTAATAAGCGATAAATACTGACTTTATATTGATCAATATTTATATAACTTATATAATTATTGATAACAAGAATACTCCATTAAGTTGAACTTATAAAATAATAACAGTCAGTTTTTCATCAAAATCTCAAAAATGGTTAAGTGAATTTCCAATGGTAATAATTTAGTGAGATTGAGTAAAGTTTCTGCTAAGATATTGAAGAATCGCTTACTCTAAACAAACTTTCTGTAAAACATATTTTATGTAGCATTAAACATTAAACAGCGTACCAGCAACTCTTGGCATCCATTCGACCTTATAGTCACCACTCCCCTGTGCATATATATCAGCATTGATACGTTCACCTGAAGGGGCTGTAAACATAATACAGTTATAACATACAATTTTCATACAAATATCTATAATATAAATATCTCTTTGGGCATGTCTATATACAGGACCAATGTTTCTAAGGGAGACTACTCCAATAAATTATTCCTGATATTATGATATTACCTCCCTTTGCTTCTCAAATACAGATAGTCAGACATAAAATAAAATTGTGACTACTTACAAATTAGCAAGAATATGCATGAGTTCTATTGGGTATAAAAAATGTTGAAATTTGATTAATGTACAACATATCTAGAGATTTATACAATGCCAATATTTATTTATGCTTTAATGCCAACGGCCCATGCTATGAACTATGATAAGTAAATCATATATACATTTTATGTAGAAATAAGCAACAAAACAATAGCTTTCATTTTATTACAACCATATATATTTAACAAATGTTAGTGTATACATCAGCATGGAGTAAAAACGTGTTTTACGCATACATTGGCACACATGTACATCAGCCCATTACAGACCGAAATAATGCTAGGCCATGAGAGAAAATGTCATTTTCTGTGATCAGGGGCAAAATTAAAACCTCTTTTACCTTATTCACACAAGTATTGCTAAAAAAGGAAGATTCAACGAAAATAATCTGAAGCAAAAGTCGTAAAAATACGACCCAATTTGCCCATCATTGACTTGGAAAGTGTCTAAACTAAGTAATGGACATATCCAAATTTTGATACTGGGCTAATAAAATTAAACACAATGTATAAGTTCAAACTCACCAATCATGTAATAATTATATACAATTTTCATATATATAGTGACTTTTAGTATTCAACATGCGCTTTGTCTACATTCAAACATAACCTTCACAGAAAAACAACATATAAAACATGTATAAACTTACTGTCAGAATGTCATATTGCTTCTCATATATGGCAATAGCTACCAACATTTCATACAATAATTTCATGCCCAAATTTTATATAGAAATCAACATTCATGATAGATACATGTGTTATATATATAATCCAAGTTGCCTCAGCCATGCCGCATTCCCTGGTCCCCACATCAGTATAAATTGATATGTGTATTAGATTATCCACGTGTGCCCGGTCATGTCATGCTCACCGGTCCTCATCAGTACACAATGATACATGTATTAGATATTCAAGTTTGACCCCTGTCATGCTGTCATCACGTTCGATTTGAAGTTATACATGTATATAGGCATTCACTGCCACATGGCACCAGACGTTCACTGCCACATGCCACCAGACGTTCACTGCCACATGCCACCAGACGTTCACTGCCACATGCCACCAGACGTTCACTGCCACATGCCACCAGACGTTCACTGCCACATGCCACCAGACGTTCACTGCCACATGCCACCAGACGTTCACTGCCACATTCCACCAGACATTCACTGCCACATGCCACATGCCACCAGACATTCACTGCCACATGCCACCACAATCATCATCAATGTCATACACTATGTTGGTATATTAAAGACCTGTGATGTACATGACGAGTTGATCTAGAGGCAGAAAGTAACCCAAAGATTGCATGAAACACCACTGTAACTGTTCTACTATCAGATACTTGGTGTTCTGTAGAGCTAAAGCTTTACTGTCTGGGTGGTCCACACGTAGATCTAGCTGGAATGGTGAACCTGTAAGAGTAATATATAGATCACTGTCATACATCTTCAAGGGTTTAGAATAAATTATTAACATTGACAAAGTAATATTATTTTTAATACATTCAAAATTTGATTAATGACCAAGTTAATAATAAAACCCTAGTTCAGTTTTAAAATCGTTTAATCGTAATGCAGTATCTGATACTGTTATCTAAAGTTCTGATTGGTTGTTTCTGACAACATTTTTAAAATTGACCAATCATAGTGCAGCATTTGATACTAGTATCCAATGTTCTGATTGGTTGTTTCTGACAATGTTTTTAAAATTGACCAATCATAGTGCACCATTTGATACTGTTATCAAATGTTCTGTTCAGGTTGTTTCTGACTACAGTTTTAAAATTAACCAATCAGAATTAAGCATCTGATACTGGTATCCGATCACAAGGGGACTTACACACCTGGTATAGGTTCTCCATTAAATGAGACATATATAATATAGAGGTCGTGTTTCTCAGGTTCGTATGATACGTTGATACGTCCGTCTCTCTCCTCATTCACCGCTGATTGTACCGTCTCACCAGAACACAAAATGATCACCTTCAATTCACCTTCACCGGCGTCCTTCACATCAACTACAACAATCATATAAATATCAGATAGTTAATTAGTTACTTTAGGATTTTTTATATTGACTAATTGCAAGGCAGCATTTTTTATAACTGCCCAATGAAAAGGCAGCATTTTTTATAATTGACCAATGAAAAGGCAGCATTTTTTATAACTGACCAATGACAAGCTTGCATTTTGACATCATCAAATATTGTCCTATCATCAGATGAAATAAAGGCCATGGCAGATGGCAAAGAAAACAAAAGTAAACAGGACAAGTCGAACTTTCCTCTTTATAAAAACTATTAAAAATAATTTTAATTAAATTCTTCATTAAAGACTTACAAACAGAATATTGAAAATAGTGATAAATACATTTAAGGGGTTTTGCGGTATAAATAAAGATTTATCGGAACATTCACTTACATTTCATTCGGTGCCTCTCTCCAACTTCAGCCGCATTACCGTAGTCAATAAAGGTAACCTTGGTGGAATCAAACGCCTTAAACTTCATGGGACTTCCCCAGACTGGTATAACATCACCATACTTCACACTGACATCATATGTGCCTGGCTTGATAGGAGTCCAGTCTAGACTGTACAAACGATCACCAATCTCACGAAACTTGTGCGGAACTTTGTTGTACACAGGACCTGAAACATCCATTAGAACATGTAGCCATAAAATTGGAAAAAAGCAAGAAAACTCCCAATGTTTTCTTTCAGTTTTAAACATTTAAGTCAAAGGGTTTTGACATAAACATATATGACTCTGAGAAGGGAACTTAACCCAAAGAGCAATTAATCATACTAAGTATTCATGTAAAGTTTCATTGAAATCCAACCAAAGGTTAAGGAGAACAAGTGCGGACATCCAGAAACACGGGCAGACAATCACACCTATCCAGACAATTAAGTCATAGCAACTATATGTGTGGCAGAGATAGTTATGCCTTCATCAGAAATAATATCATAGTACATGTATAGGATGCATAAAATCAAATCTGTGTGTAAAGACCACCATGGGAACAGCCCAAAGTGTTCTTTATTGACAGGTGGTCTCTCTTGACATGTAAAATATCAACTGAAATTTATTAGAACCCAGCTCTTTCCATCTATATGTATAACTATGTATTGGTACTCCGGACTTTCCATCTATATGTATAACTATGTATTGGTACTCGGGACTTTCCATCTATATGTATAACTATGTATTGGTACTCGGGACTTTCCATCTATATGTATAACTATGTATTGGTACCCGGGATTAACCATCTATATGTATAACTATGTATTGGTACCCGGGACTTACCATCTATATGTATAACTATGTATTGGTACCCGGGACTTACCATCTATATGTATAACTATGTATTGGTACCCGGGACTTACCATCTATATGTATAACTATGTATTGGTAATGGCACTTACCATCTTTATGTATAACTATGTATTGGTACCCGGGACTTACCATCTATATGTATAACTATGTATTGGTAATGGCACTTACCATCTTTATGTATAACTATGTATTGGTACCCGGGACTTACCATGTATATGTATAACTATGTATTGGTATACGGGACTTACCATCTTTATGTATAACTATGTATTGGTACCCGGGACTTACAATCTATATATTAAACTATGTATTGGTACCCGGGACTTACCATCTTTATGTATAACTATGTATTGGTATACGGGACTTACCATCTTTATGTATAACTATGTATTGGTACCCGGGACTTACAATCTATATGTATATCTATGTATTGGTACCCAGGACTTACCATCTATATGTATAACTATGTATTGGTACCCGGGACTTACCATCTATATGTATAACAAGATCATCTATAGCTGAGGGAGCTGATGTAACTTGTAGGTTGATAGAATGGTTACAGGGAACCAAATATGTCACTGGTTTCTGTATACGTATTTTATCCACATCAGCAAAGTTAATATTGATTGGACTACCTACAAGAAAAAATTAACATATATCAATTAAGACAATAACATTCGCTTGCTCCGCCCTTTTTAATCATTAAAATTTATTTAATATGTTCTAACTATAACAAAACTTTTGGTCCAGAGATTAACTGTTCTTTTTCAATGTAAAAATTCTGACAAAACCAGACCTCTTGAATTCCGAAAATACTAATTAAGTTTGCGGCACTTATTATGGCACAGCTAGCCAGAATTTAGGACATATACACTGTTTGTGTATTATTATTTCAAGAAATGAATGAGCCTGAAGTTAAATATTTAGTTGTAAATAAGTCTCAAAATACTTGGTTAGCTCAGTTTTAAAATTAACCAATGAGAAGGCTGCATAGTGAGACTGGTCTACATACATGTTTATCATGCAACTTACTTGGTATATGTTCTCCATTGAACAAAACAGACAATGTATGCATCCTCTCCCCGTCCCCCATAAATGTCACCTCAAACGTGCCTTGCCCGAGTGCTTCAAGTTCCGTCGGAATTTTCTCACCTTCTGTCTCCACAGTTACCTCCATTTTCCCATCACCTGCGTCATCTCCTAAAACTGTAAGTTATATTCATTTATTTGAACTGCAAATAATGAATTTTGGAGGAAATTATTGTAGGTTTTGTGAACAAACTTAACTATGAAATGATCGTTTACATTTTTTAGCAAAAATAGATCAACATAACTTTCACTGCCAGGAGCGTACCTAGTAGAGGCATTTTGATGTGAAGGCCTAAACATACTACGGGGTCCAGGAGAATGCTCCCTTGGAAAACGTTTGAACTGTAGATAGCCTGTGGTGTGTTTTGGTGAATATTTGGTCACTTCGAAAGTAACAAAACTTACTTCAAGCTATACTTGATAAAATGATGCGTAGACCTTAGGTAAATGGCCTAGGGACAGTTACGCTATTGGCTGCACAATACGTTAGATAAATACATTTATACAGTATCTGTAACAAGGGATTTACCTCGAAATTTGAACGGAATGTTTAAGATTCCTAACGGCATCTTAGAGAGTCGTACAAGTTTCGGATCATACGTCTTCACCTGATAGGGGCTGTCCCCTATCGGTGCCCCTAAATATGTCACATGTATCGTGTGAACACCTGAAATATACAACATGATGTTTAATCGATGATCATCGGATTCCACTCACTAATTGTTGCATAGCTTGTGCCAAGTGTTCTTTATGGAATGCATTTTAACATCAGTTATCTCGAAGCATTTGGAATGCCTTTGTCTTTTTTTTTGTTTACACATGATGTGCAAAAAGTCCATCCCATTGAGCGCTTGGATATGTTTACATGGTATCATTGCATACTTGAATTCTTTGATAAATACATACACAGGACAGCCACTTGAGAAATACACTAAATTAAAATGCATTAAAGTTCTCAATAAGGAATATCATTATTTATAATATACTGTGAAGACTTTCAGATAGGTACACTATAACAAAATTGTTGTTCAAGTCTGTATTAAATATACAATACAGGAGTATATTTCTGAGAAAATAATAAAACCATATGACATTTAAAATATACAATAGATGTCAATATTCTAGTGAAACCTGTATAACAATCATCAGGATACTGTTATATCAAAGCACTTATGGAAATCTTAAACTAACATTCAAATTAAAATTCTTTATAATTCTCAGAGAAATAAAACTTGGGTCATATCATTTGTTGGAGTTAATCAACTGAAACATTAATATGGCACAACCCTTTATCATTTGTTGGAGTTAATCAACTGAAACATTAATATGGCACAACCCTTTATCATTTGTTGGAGTTAATCAACTGAAACATTAATATGGCACAACCCTTTATCATTTGTTGGAGTTAATCAACTGAAACATAAATATGGCACAACCCTTTATCATTTGTTGGAGTCAATCAACTGAAACATTAATATGGCACAACCCTTTATCATTTGTTGGAGTTAATCAACTGAAACATTAATATGGCACAACCCTTTATCATTTGTTGGAGTCAATCAACTGAAATATTAATATGGCACAACCCTTTATCATTTGCTGGAGTCAATCAACTGAAACATTAATATGGAACAACCCTTTATCATTTGTTGGAGTCAATCAACTGAAACATTAATATGGAACAACCCTTTATCATTTGTTGGAGTCAATCAACTGAAACATTAATATGGAACAACCCTTTATCATTTGTTGGAGTCAATCAACTGAAACATTAATATGGCACAACCCTTTATCATTTGTTGGAGTCAATCAACTGAAACATTAATATGGAACAACCCTTTATCATTTGTTGGAGTTAATCAACTGAAACATTAATATGGCACAACCCTTTATCATTTGTTGGAGTTAATCAACTGAAACATTAATATGGCACAACCCTTTATCATTTGTTGGAGTTAATCAACTGAAACATTAATATGGCACAACCCTTTATCATTTGTTGGAGTTAATCAACTGAAACATTAATATGGCACAACCCTTTATCATTTGTTGGAGTTAATCAACTGAAACATTAATATGGCACAACCCTTTATCATTTGTTGGAGTCAATCAACTGAAACATTAATATGGCACAACCCTTTATCATTTGTTGGAGTTAATCAACTGAAACATTAATATGGCACAACCCTTTATCATTTGTTGGAGTCAATCAACTGAAACATTAATATGGCACAACCCTTTATCGTTTGTTGGAGTCAATCAACTGAAACATTAATATGGAACAACCCTTTATCATTTGTTGGAGTCAATCAACTGAAACATTAATATGGAACAACCCTTTATCATTTGTTGGAGTCAATCAACTGAAACATTAATATGGCACAACCCTTTATCATTTGTTGGAGTCAATCAACTGAAACATTAATATGGCACAACCCTTTATCATTTGTTGGAGTCAATCAACTGAAACATTAATATGGAACAACCCTTTATCATTTGTTGGAGTCAATCAACTGAAACATTAATATGGAACAACCCTTTATCATTTGTTGGAGTTAATCAACTGAAACATTAATATGGCACAACCCTTTATCATTTGTTGGAGTTAATCAACTGAAACATTAATATGGAACAACCCTTTATCATTTGTTGGAGTTAATCAACTGAAACATTAATATGGCACAACCCTTTATCATTTGTTGGAGTTAATCAACTGAAACATTAATATGGCACAACCCTTTATCATTTGTTGGAGTTAATCAACTGAAACATTAATATGGCACAACCCTTTATCATTTGTTGGAGTTAATCAACTGAAACATTAATATGGCACAACCCTTTATCATTTGTAGCTGTTCAAGAATTACAGGAGAGTTTAAATTTGAATGAGCTTTACAATATTCGTAAGTGCTTTGATAAAACTGTAACCAGGTGAGAGCTTACCAACATCCTTGGGTATAAACTCAATCCTCTGAATGCCATGTCCTTCCTTCTTATATCTCACAGCGACATCACCACCAGAGGGAGCTGTAGGTGTAACAATGTCTTACATTATAAGGATCTAAACATCTCATGCATACATTGGTAAATGACATAAGAAATTTGTTTCCAATGTTATATATTTCACATTGATGATGAAGCACATCTCAATAAACAGCTTCCTGGATTACTCACCATTACTATTGTTAGAGTTTGGTCCTTTAAACTGACTATTGAAACAGCTGTATTCTGAGCCAGATTCCTAAAACGTTATCCTATTACTTATAAGTCACAGTACATCTTTTGACATACATTTACAGCACATACTTACTTTTGTATACAATATTATTCCAAAATATTAACATGCACCTACCAGGTTATCCTTAAACGAAATTGAAATAAATATCTTACGTAACATACCTGTACATTCCTCCATGCATTAAATGATCCAAATCTCGTAAAATATCCCGCGTCATGCGACAAACTCGTCCATGCTGCCCACCATGCAGTTATATACAGAAATAGGGCAAAATATACCAAAACATGCACGTAAAGGGCAACAATTCGTTGTCATAGAGATTAATCACATTGTTCTATCTATACTTAATATATACTAGCACATAAATCAGTATATTACATATGCCTCTTTGATTTCCACATGCATTCACAATGGATCATGCCATACCTATATCCCACCATATCGATACGTCAAGTCTGATGTACTGATGGACAAACCATACTGGCAGAGGGGCTAGTGGGACCGACCAGACTGGCAGAGGGGCTAGTGGGACTGACCAGACTGGCAGAGGGGCTAGCGGGACCAACCAGACTGGCAGAGGGGCTAGCGGGACCAACCAGACAGAGCTATCATAGGCAAGGTGCATAAAACACTCATGATTTAACCCAGACACCCCCTACCCCATCATAACCAAGATCCTTCACCATAAGTTTAGTCATGACAACAAACAATCATATTCATGAACCAATACAATTTGATACATTTTGTAATTATATATTAACTATTAATTAAACAAACGGGATGAATATTGCAACATGCTGATTAGTACAGAACTTTGTTCCTATAAATACCAGTCCAACATCATGACACAAAACATCGAAACTCGTTGCACACCCTTTACGTTGATTACAACAAAGACAAGGGCAAGAACTCTGCTAAAACAGAGTTTCAACAAACACTAAGCCTGGGTGAACCACTTTCCATATCAGTTCTAGATCTACCATACTCTTCTGTAAGCAGTTGGCAACATGAACCACATGTGCAGGATATGGCTGTACCAATTTCACAATAAAACATAACCTGCCTAACTGTCACAGAAAAACCTGCCTAACTTGATAATTAAAACCCAGAAAAGTCTGTGTGAAGTCTTTATTTGGATTGCACGCTGCAAGCAACATTGCCCCCCCCCCACAAATCAATCGTCTAAATTGAATCTATAAATAGCCAAATGTTCCCCATCCAACAACTACATTAATTTTGTGGAGTAGTGATGAACGGAGGGATGAAGCATTCGATCCTCCTTCAGGAACACAAACATCACCAAAAAAATGCCAAGCATAGCCTTTATTTGCCTTCTGCAGAAATATGGCAGGCATTATGAGTGCATCCACCTGTATTTGAAACCCGGGTAGCCAGATTAGACGGCAAACACGCTAACCATTGAGCTATGGAGACACACTGTGCATCAGCATAAGATGAAGATTACAAATATTATTTGCATAGAGCAACTATGAGGGTATTTGTATAAAATATAATACATCCATACCCACATAACAGTATGGCAGTTTTATAATATTTATTTCCAAAATTTCAAATTCAAATATTACATGTAACAGCAATCTACATACACTCTTTGAACGTTGAATCTGGAAGCAAAACAATGTAAGCAATGGTGTACATGTATAGTGAACCTGCTGAGTGATCGAGTTTAATCTCAACTTACATAATACATCAACGGAAGCATTGAGATCCTGACTGAGATTTTCAGAGTTTACTATGAAGGAGGTGGTCCTGTCGACATGTACATGTAGATCCAAGTTACGTACTGATGCGTTGTTCAAATCAACAGCGTTACACGTGAATGGAGAATCTGTGGAGAGAAAACAAACACACATTGTCAACAATAGGAGGCTGGATTAAATCTGTTACATTATTCATTTGGTTGTACATCATTTCTTAACAGCTTTCCCGGATAGTTTTCTTACCAGTACTAACTTACCCTTCAACAAGGAACTGGCAATTTCTCCACATCCATAGGAAAATTGACACTGTCGTCAAATTTTATGGAAGGATATGACCTGCTTTAAATAAGTTAAGTTACCAATTTTCGAGGGTTGCTTTCAGCAGTTCTGTCGTTCAGCCACCAATTGACATTTTTACTTCCCCTCGTCATTGGGCAACTTAAGGAAACCTGCATTCCAGTCTCCCAGGGGAGACTATTTCTCTTCTAGTGGGTGATCAGCCAACATCGAGGTACGGCGCCCAGGAATATCAAACATGTACAAACACCGCCCTCACAGGTACCAATTTACACCTTGGTGGAGTGGAGCATTGTGGTTCATTCTTGCTCAGAGAATTTAAGCAGTGGCACAGACAGGGATTGAATTCGGGACCACTGCTCCCCAATTCAGCGCATTAACCACTGGAACACAGTCAATCTGTACCAAGGTATGATCAGATGATCAGTGGTTGAACATTAGCCTTGTTAAAATAGTATTAAGGAAAGTAATATTAATCAGTATGTTGTGTAGCCCAGCATTGTCAGGGTAAATGATCTTTTATGTGCTATTTTTCAATATAACATCATTTTCTATTTGGATATTTCAGATTTTCTTTGCTTTTTCTTACTCCCTTCTCTCAAAATTTATTGAGTATTTAAGAAAATTAATTGAGCAATTACCCCCAATAAGCAGCTTATCTGTAGCTCTGTGAACAAGAAATTGAATTTCTTCAAAGTTGAATTCTATATTTTACGATACAACATACTATTGAGTATACCTGGATGACTTTCCTTGTTGAAGATAATATCAACAGTTTGAGTTCCAGCTTCTTCAGGTACAAAGCTCATACGATACACACCAGTCTCGTCAGATTCCACGGTATTTGGTAGATTTCCACTGTTAACCATGATCTCCAACTGTCCTTCACCAGCCTTCCTTACATCAACTTTATAACAACATACAAAACATATATTATATCATATACATGCAACAATAGATTTGCTTTGGAATTCTATGCAATTTGTTTTTTCCCCAACTTATCATGCAGTACAAAAAACTGTACTGTTTTTTGTGTCGTTGTACAATAAATAATCATATATGGACAATTGAAACGGGTATTGCTTAATTAAATCACAATAGCAATAGCAGGAGTACGCATATTGTCAACATCAGGGACACACTGTCACAGAGATCAAACACAATAGACAAGCTGGGAATTGACCTGACGACTTATGTTAACATATCGAAATTGTGAATTCAGTTGATCAATAAGAGGATCTTATTTTGATTGAAAAAACATCAAAAAATCTTGTGCATGTTTGCATATCCCAATAGATTCACCGCCCGATAACAATGTCCAGCAAACAATAACACATGGTTATAAGGTCAATTTGAGAGAAGAATGATTTATTAAAAGATAGCCTTGATATTTTGTCATGAAGGTTGATACAATGGATTTGACAGACCTTAACATTTAGGCTGATAACCTTGTCCATTCGCAATAACTGTTTTATTTGAAATATCACTTGGCTTTTCATACAGGCTATAATATTGCAGGAATTTTAGTAAAATTTACAAAAGACGTTGATGCCTCAAACAGTTTTGTCACCCTAGAAATCTCAGAACAGGTTCTTCAGACCTGGCAAAATAATGATGTACAGTAGATTGCCTCAGAACAGGTGAATGGTTTGAACTATTTTGTTGTCCCTAAGAAATAAGCTTTATAAACTAGAAAAAAAATAACTTCCAATTTTCAGATTTATGATAAAACTATAAGATAATGTTTCACTTACTTCCAAATTCAATTGGTTGTCCAACTACACCATCAGGTAACTCAGTAACTGTTATAGCATTTGTGTCATATGCTTTAGCTATAAATGGACTTCCACTGACCACTGTATCAGCATACATCACTTCGATAGTATGATCACCTGTAAAATAAACATGTAGATAATAATACAGAATTACATTATACAGTAACAGTTATACATCTTGTTTGACCCAGAAGCCTAGGTCCCATTGAGGAATTCAACATCGGCGATGTTCTCCCGATTTCATCCGATACCACCCGATTCATCACAATTACTTCCGATATCACAAACTGTCTCAATGCTTTCCCGAAGCTTCCCCTAGACCACGAGGAACCTGTTCCCGATGACCTAAATACTTATTAATTTCAATCAGGAGTACATCGCCAAAGCAAAAAATGCTCAGTGGGACCTAGGCTTAAGGAAAGCAGACATAGCAGACACATAATGACAAATGAAGTACAGAACAGGCAGAGTTGGTGAGAGATTGCTAGTGGCCTTTGCTTCAAGCATACATCTTGTCAATCAAGCTGCCAATCAAATACTACGCTCCTGCAAAAGCATTTGGCTGGTAGAAATAATTAACATTTTATGTCTTTAATCAGATTCACAACCATTTCAAACAATTTATTAGTCATTTAATGGAAACCAATATTGTGGAGTGAAATCATCAGCCAGTACTTCCGCTATGATAACTTAGAACAAGAAGTTTTAGCCTAGATGAATCTAGCTTTTACCAAATACTGTAAATATCATTAAATTTTCACAGGTATTAAATTTCGCAGATTTGAGTAGAATGGTTATTTTGTAGTATCTTATATTTATATTTTTTTATATTTGTGGATTCAAAATACTGAAAGAAAAATCTTTTGTCACGTGTTGTTGACATCAATTATTCAAGGGGATTTAATTTCGCAATCAATTTCATTCGCAAATTTAATTAATCCTCTACTCCACGAATATCAATAATTTTAAGGCATAACATTTATTTATGACATACATGTAAGTACAGTCTAGTTAGGCACCTCACAAGTAATACCTATGTTAATTGATAGTTTATGAACAACTAGTACTTACACATGTCTCCCACAAAAGATAATATAATTATATGGGTAACAAATAATAGCGACTTCATCTATAGAGATTAGGCAAGCCCAGCCTTCCCTTTGAGCCACCATAATGATTCTTGTAAATACAGTGTACAAATCATTTGTCATAGAGGCTCACAGGGAACATTGGACTTACCCAACTGTGTTGCCTCTTTAAATAAAGTCATTATTATTATTATTATAATGATAAGGCCAAGTTGTTGCTAGCTATGGACATATTGTACTGTGTAATAATGTAAGTATAGATTCTTACCAACTTCCGTAGGGATATATTCCACAGTGAAACCATTGGTACCCGGTTCAATCCTGGCAGGAATGGATGCTCCGTTTGCACCTGTAATCAATAAATAAACAACTATAAGACTAGGTACAGTTTATTTATAAGTAAAATCAGGTAAGTTATTCTACAAGCTAGAGTTTATCAGTGTGAGAATACATACATGGTATATAGGGTTACAGCTCTAAAACTATAGGTGTGGAGGGGTTACATATAACTTAGGTGTTGGTCTCAGGTTGTATTACTGAGTCTGAATACCAGTCTAAAAACTCTAGCGTTTGATTGGTTGGTTCAAAACAGAGTTTGAATCTGACCAATGAGAAGGCTGCATTCTGAGACTGGTACCCACACTGTGATTATCTGAGACTCTTCACTGAAGCTGTGGAATATACACAGATACATGTAACAATAAATCTACAAGTCTATTCCTCTCTGAACTTTATCTTAACATAAATATACATGTTTGACTATATTAACAATGCATTTATATTATACACAAAACACAATTTATAACCACTTGCTTAACTGTAACAAAATTATACCTCAAAGAAATATCCGTTATCATGAGCAAGCAGACACCAAGGAATTAAAATATTTTAATGGTTTCAATAAAGATGATGAATTTACCAACGTAATCATTTCAGTGGCTTTTACATGTCAACGATAAACCAATTAGTCAAACAAATGCATATTTAAGATTTCAAGGCCGTAATTAAAACTTATTTGTTTGGCAAACCCTACCCACCTGTCCAAGTACAAAATCATTTGAGAGTCATCCAAATAAGAGGATTTTTAAGCACCATATATAATTTATTACATGTGCCTATCTAAACTGTGATGGGTATGATTATGCCAAACTAACATTTTTTACGTACGGCCAAAAAGAGGAAATCTAACAAAGGAACAAAGTAATAACAGAACTAGAAGGGAAACAAAATCACTTTATTGAACTACAAGTGTGTACAATATATATGTATATATATAGAGAAATTGCTTGCCGGGTATACTATGGTGTTACAATGCACAACATTATACACAATACCTGTAAAACACACAACAATCATGCAGTGAGTAACTCGGTCACAAGTGAACGTATCGTAACGCAGACACATGTCCTAAAACACAAGTATAACAACTAAAATATCCTTTATAATATAAAGTTTCTTGTTGTTTGTTTGTTTACGTTAAACTGAGATAGTCGTTAGTACATGGTCATTCAGGTTTCCCGACTATATTGGCCAATGATCTCAGGACAATTGCGTGATACAAGAAATCGGGTACGATACCCTTGTTCTTTCCGAAAAGATTCCTTAGTTCATGAACGTGTCGGGTGTATACCACCAATACATGCTAGACAACCTGTTGGTTAAATAACCAGTACATCTCTTGTTTGGTGGGAAACACTGAAAACAGTTTCAGAAATTACTAAGTGCCCTGGCCTAGAATTAAACCAGGGACCTCTCAATCAGTGGTCAAGAGCATTATCAACAGACACATGCCTGAAAGTAGTCTTTAAATGGGTACTTTTTACTTTATATGAACATAAATGGAGATAGCGATTATTTAACAATACTTGTGTTGTCCTTGACGATGCAAATGTAGACCAGTCTACAAACTAGAGCATATGATTGGTTGTTTCTGACTACTGTCTAAAACTGACCAATGAGTGGGCTGCATTTCCAGACTGGTCTCCTAACTCAGTATTATAACAGCAGGCTGAAGTAAAGATGTAGAGAAACCAATACCACAGTTTGATGGCAGTCTTGCATTGTGTGTTACCATAGCAACAGCAACTACGTTCCCTGATGTCTGCAATACTAGTAAAGTCTGGTTATATGGGTGAAGTGGTTATAATTGACTACAATATCAAAACTATAAAACTAGAGCTATCATACCCTTGCAATACCACATTGTCACAGACAAAGGTTGGATAAAATCCAAGATGGCAGTCGGTCATTACGCCATGTGAATTGTTTCAGTGAAGTTTGATGAAAATTATTCCCTATAGTTGCAGAAACAGTTTGCTCCACAAGTCGGCCATCTTGTATATGTCACATACTACCACCCATTATGTTGATGAAGTATCAATAGGCTTCTCAAGACATGCATAATTAGTACGCTGCAATAATGACAAGTAACAATCAAAGACCAACCAACAGACTATAGGATGACTCCTGGATACCCGAAACTCCATCATACCTGGTTTGTGGGGGTATGTCTACAGCAGCACAATACAGCAGCACAATTATCATCTATACATTGTTCACAAAGTTCAGTATATCAAGATGCCATATGTGGGGATTATAGGTTGTAAAACTGAGCTTGTTTACTGCTCGAACTTAGATATCAATCAAAGGACTGGACCCTAAAATCATTTAACAGCAAGATGCCAACATTATGTACATCTCCCATTGATAGTGAAGATGTTCATAAAGTTTCATTAAATTCTGATTAGTAGTTGCTGTGAAATAATGCAAACATAAACATGGGTAGGACAAATGCATGGACAGACAAAGCAGTAACTATATGCTCCTCCTTTAAAACATGTAAATCTCAAGCACCTGATTGGTTGACTCTGACTCTTAAAATTAACCAATGGCAATCAAGGATTAAGAATTTTAAATAAATTCAACTGTATTGCAATTGAATACTTTATACATGTACAAATATCATGACCTGATATATTATTCCATTCAGTGAGCCCTACTAATGATGAACACTTGAAAGTAAATGAAGAAATGAAGGCAAAAAACCTATTGACAATGTTACAGCAAGGGTAAGTCTACATGAATTAGTAACAAAAACAATCTATCTACATTACATAATAACAACATTGAGAGATAAAAAACATTCTGTACAAAGTTCCAATAAGCTACCAAAAGTGAGTGTCACAAGCTATCCTCACTGCTGGTTATACTGTGTTACCTAATCTCTCTATCTACCTTAACACAGTTTTCCCTTTTATATCTACCTACCTTAACACTGTGTTACCTAATGTCTCTATCTACCTTAACACAGTTTTCCCTTTTATATCTACCTACCTTAACACTGTGTTACCTAATGTCTCTATCTACCTTAACACAGTTTTCCCTTTTATATCTACCTACCTTAACACTGTGTTACCTAATGTCTCTACCTTAACACTGTGTTACCTAACATCTCTACCTACCTTAACACTGTGTTACCTAACATCTCTACCTACCTTAACACTGCATTACCTAATGTCTCTACCTTAATATTGTTTCATCTAAGATCTCTACCTCAACAAGTGTTACCTAATATCTTCACTTTAAGTTTCTTTGCATCCATTCCCATCAAGTTGATAGCAAACCAGGCTGTTCTGTTGACGTGTACGTAGTCGAGACCACTTCCTGTAGCTGACATCTTGCTGGGATCCAGTACCAGAACTTTCCATGGAGAACCTGTAGAAGATATAACTGCCAATCACTTTGATACATAAAGGACCAAGATTCATAAGAGTAGGCTAAAATGGTGACCTCTGTTGTATTCACTAGGTTTTCCTTTGATTTGGCCTAGTGATCTACTTTTTGACCCCAAATGACCCAATATCGGACTTGACCTAGATTTTATACAGATGATTATCATGATCACATTTTATAAAGATTAGACCAAAACTGTAATCTCTAGTATGTTCACAAGCAATTGCGAATGAATGGACAGGCAATGGACAAAAAGTGATCACAAAGCTCATCATGTAACGTAAGGCGAGCTAAAAAAATAACGTTTACCCTTACTATGGGAAACATTTTGTTTTATTGTGTAACGCTGTTTCTCAACACATTCTCAGTAATACAAAACGACTTCTCCTAACATGGTTGAAAATTAACAACGATCTCATGGAAGGGCATGACCTACTGCGACAGGGAATCAAACCCTGACTCACTGGACCACGGCCAGGGCTCACTATGGGAAACACAATAGTCATGTACAATAATAACAAACAACCAACCTGGTACTTGTTCTGAATTGAATTTCATTTCAATTCTATGATCGTCCAGGTTTGCAGGTAGAAATGAAGCTGTGAATTTATAGTTGCCATGGTTCTGTACGCTACACGCAATCTCTCCATCGTTGATCATAATCTCTATATTACCACTACCTGCCTGGGATGCATCAACTGTAACAATTGTTTTAATAATCACATCATTATATACTATTGGTTATACATCAACTATGGTCAACTGTAAAAGTGGATATTTCCACAGGTCAAAATGTCTAGCAAATTCTGAATTTCAGACATTTAGCGTGCGGAAATATTAGCGATTTTTTAAATGTTTTTGTAGATTTCTATCTTGGTAAAAATACACTTGATGCATTATTACCGAATTTAGTGAATTCGCGAAATTCGCTAAGGAATTCTCCGATATTGTATTATATCATTATTTATCAAGACCAATATTTGTCTGTTTATTGTTTTCTCAGAATTTGGTTTATTCAGATTACACTATAATAACATTCTTACTGACTTCATTATCCCTTTTCTTTTCTTTTCGAAAAACCATAAATACAATGTACCAGCAAGCAATAACAATTCAGGCATACATGTATCAGACAATGGATTACAGTTCCATGCCCCAGTGGCCTTAGGTTTTTACAATAATGTTTGAATTATCCCACTTGTCAGTCATATGAAGACTACCCAGTCACATTATCATGATAAGGTCAAACCAGCAGTTTCCTGAAACTACCCTCATACACTGTAGCACCAAGCAAGGGAACCATTAATATGAACTAAGGCAAAGCCTATTTTGAGCGGACTATGTCAGTTGTCCTACATTATTTGTAACATGCTCATCTAGTACTGGATTTTTTTTAAGGTGCATAACTTTACAATAAATTGTTCGGTTACGAACCTGGAGCCCATTACATAACCAAGCCGTTTCGAAAAGGTACTACCGAGCGTCTATGCAACGACATGCTACGAGCGAGCAGTGCTCGCTGATAGCATACCGTTTCTTAACACTTTGCTAGGCGAGTGCTACCGAAGCGGTCCGTTGCACAAGAAAGCAGTTCGATAGTGGTTTGATACGAATATTGGGTACGAAGTAAAGGAAGATAGGAACCTACCGTTTTAAAGTTCATTGTATAACTACATTGATTATGGGTATAAAATACGACTTTCCTTGTTTAAAACAAGTACTTTCGTGGTTTAAATAGTTAATGTAACTGACATTGGCAGCCTGCCGCGTTCTGTGATTTTCGCCGCTGTAGTTCCAAGATGGCGGTCAGATGATTAGTAGTCTAAGAGATTGTCTGAGGTGTCCCGATTGACTTAAGACCAGGGGAGGTAATACCTCTGTTACTAAGCAACAGAGTTCTTACCTCCCATACTGCCTTGATAATTATTATCTTTTTTATGTTTTCTAGATAGGGGCCTACTCTAGTTTTCGGAACATCATTAAAAAATAAAAGAAAATTTATGAGCTGCCGTATATCGCATTTTAAACAACTTTATTCTATTGGCAGCCATTTTTCAGTATCATTCTCTCAGTGCGTGATTTTAACACAAATTTCCTAATCCATTAGTGAATTTAAACTCTGACCAAATCACATGACATGTGTTATCGTAAAGCGGAACGACATCCGCCACCAAGGTCGGTCTTCAATCTCAAAGATCATCATGTATACTTACTTGAGAAGACGACAGGTTCACCGAGCACACATGTTGCCGGCATACTGCTGATGACAACACGACTAGAGTCATACACACGTACAGTATACGGACATCCCTTCACTAGTTGTCCTCCGTAATATACGTTCACTTTATGGTCACCTGAAGTACAAACATCACAGTGGATAGGATATTATTACACTTTATCATCGTTTAATGTTTGCTTTCAATGGACTATGGAGTTTTTTCAGTGGAAATAACAGTGAAAATAACAGTCGAATTACCACTTTGTTATTTTTACTGTTTTAGAAGCTGGTTCCAGTATCATGCAGAAAAAGAAACGTAAAGTCAACGGCACCGGGCTTTAAAATATGTGTTAAGTCATCATGATGTCATAATTCTCATGTCGTGACGTTCCAATTTCGATGTGATTTTTTCCAATTACGGCAAATTTTAAGAGAAATTGAAATTCATGTTGGATTTGCATATCTACCAAAGTACAACTCTTAACATTTGATCATCCTGTCATGAGAGAATCTGAAGCCAATTTTTACATATACAGGGTAAGCTTAAAATTTCAGTCTAATTTGTTTGAATGCATGGGTGGGCTTATATAAACTTACCTATAGCAGTAGGTGAAAAGTGTACACTGTAGGAACCACTTGTCGATGCCTTCACTTGAGCTGGTACCTTATCTCCCCTAGGGGCTGAAATGTCAAGGTCACTTGATTGTAGTGTATGTGTCACAGAAGTTGGGGGTCATGGATTATATGGGGTCAGGGACATTTTGGAGACCAATTTCTGGACAGGAGGCATTGTGTTACTACAGTGAGTTCATTATGAACATGCATACCATGCAATTATAACAAGTACATTTTATACAGACAATCATGCTGTACTTGTTGTCATATATTTATTCAATTACATGCATTCTGAGGTTGCTTAGTGATAACATCTTACTGACATGTTACATTAGAAAAATAGTGTAAACTGTACAGTACAAGCTCTGTAGAGCAACACTCTTTGGTTATTGTTAAGAGGTTGTTGCTCTACAGAGGTTAAATTTATAGTAAATAGTGAAGGTGTTGTTACACAGAGGTTGTTGCTCTACAGAGGGCTGCTCTCAGGAGATTGTCATGGAACAGTTCATCAGAATTCAAAGTTCTAAAACCAAACTTAAAGAGCGGTATATCCATTTTGAGTGCAGAAAAGCCAATCCGATGTTTCAGTTATGAAAAACTTTGATTTGGAATTCTGCAAAGACTTGATGTAAATACAATGATCTATATTGTTGTCACCCTTAACAACAAAATTTAGTTAAATGAATTTATCACAACATACAAACAATTAAATCTTTAGACTGCAGTTTGTAATTTGTAGCAGAAAATGAGGTTGTAAAATTATGTATTTTATTTGCAACTTTAAGGACACCTTACAAGGGGACAACATCAATATAACCATGGCTACCATGCCTAGCAATAGCCAATAAAATCTCATAACTATGGTTACCATGCCTAGCAACAGCCAATCAGATCTCATAACCATGGTTACCATGCCTAGCAACAGCCAATCAGATCTCGCAATCACTAACAACCTCATACATCACATGCATTGTATATATATATATATACCAATATATAAACATATAAATGTTAATTTCTTCTTAGATTTTATGAATTAAGACTGTTTGTATAATGTTATAATACATAAATTAATATTTTATCTGTCACATGACCATGCATAAATGTCACCAAAATGCTGAAACTATAACCCCCCCACCCACTTATCTGACTAGCATAGAACTTTCCCCACCCACCTACCTGTATAGCATAGAACTTTCCCCACCCACCTACCTGTATAGCATAGAGCTTTCCAGAAAAACGTCAACCATTTCTTGAGTTTACTTCTGCATGCATGCAGACCAATATATTTTCTAATTTTCTTTAACACTGCATTGTCACCTTTCTTTCATTGATGGTAGATACAGCCAGGACCAAAGTTAGTGCAGAAAGCATCCATCCTGTATCAGCTGGCCTAATATCATTGACGTGACTTGATTGGTTACTTCTGATTTGTTAGTTTGGTTATCGGTCTTATATCAATCATACAAATAAAATTTACTCTCTGACAATAATATGCAGACTCCCCTCCCATTGAATGTGATTTCCAGAACATACAGCTAGGACATTTTGGAGACATTTTTATGATCAGTAACAAAACGTCATAATTGAATTACATAGTAATTAAACAAGCACTGGTCATTAGGAATAGACAGAAAATTATCAAGATCAACAGAAAATTAATAGAAAATAATCAAAATAAGTAAGAAAAGTGTCAATAGTTTTGGAAGGGTCAACTTCGTTCTAAAAGGTAGAATAAATTCTCAGCGTTTCTTTTTAACATAATATAAACACTGCAATGTATAAAATAAAACATAAATCTACTACGGGTAAAAGGTGTTAACATATTCCCCAAATATTGAAAAACTATTAAAACGTTCAATTCCCCAGGACAACTCCCAAAAATGGTCACTTTGAGGGATGGTACTATTCAACTACGGTGCATATTAACAGTAAACCGCATGTTCCCATATAGTTAGTAAATATCCTTCTATCTATGTTATCAGACAGTTATTCATAAAAACATCTAGCTATCCACCAACTAATTAGGTATTTTGTAGAACTTTCTTTCTAGAGAATCTCATACTTGAAATATTCTATCAAAAGAGACTAGGCTTAAATAATACCGTCTTTAATAGTAATCCTGTCTATAAAGGTAAAACAGTCTAGCAAAGTCGACACAGTCTATCAGAGGTGACACAGTCAAATTTACACAGTCAAATTATCAAAGGTGACACAGTCAAATTATCAGTCAAATTATCAGTCAAATTATCAAAGGTGACACAGTCAAATTATCAAAGGGGACACAGACTATCAAAGGTGACACAGTCAAATGATAAAAAATGACACCGTCTATCAAAGATTGACAAAGTCAATTTATTGAAGGTGACACAGTCTTTCAATGGTGACACAGTCAGCTTGTAAAAGGTTGACACAGTCAGATTGTCAAGGGTGACACAGTCAGACTTTTAAAGGTGACACAGTCAGATTTTCAAAGGTGACACAGTCTACCAAAGTCGACAAAAATTTTCAAAGGTGACATAGTCTAAGTCAAATGTTAAAGTCAAAGTTGATATAGTTAGTTTTTCAAAGGGCTACAGTCTTTTAAAAGAGCCACGGTCTATAAAAGGGACTTAGTCTATCAAAGGTGACACAGTCATGTGACACAGTCAAATTATCAAAAGTGACACAGTCAGATAATCAAAGGTGACACAGTCAGATAATCAAAGTTGACACAGTCAGATTATCAAAGGTGACACAGTCTATTCAAGGTGACACAGTCTATCCAAGGTGACACTTTTAATTAAATGTGAAACAAGGTGATACAGTCTATCAAAGGTGACACTGTCAATTAAATGTGAAACAAGGTGATACAGTCTATCAAAGGCGACACAGTCTATCACAGATGCGACAGAGTGTGATATAGTCTATTGAAGGTGACATTTGTATTTCTTTGAGAATGTTTTGGTTATTAGCCACTGAAAACATGCACACAACATTCTTGCCTAATTTATTAACAATGTCTAACTATATGTACAAAAACTACTAACTGGTAGGCAGCAGGGTTTTTTTCATGCAATTATTTATGCTACGATGCAGGACGAAGTTGACCCTCCCATCTACCGTAGTCAGACTCACCTGTATGTTTGGTTATGTGTGCAGTAAATAAAACAAGATTACGTTCGAAATTCACAGCGTGAATAGTGAGTTTGCGACACAGAATAATGAGTCGACAGTCTGCGTTTCAACAGTAGCAAGATTATCTCGGAAAAACTTCCATCGCCGAGGTGACATTAGCTGTGTTGCCAGGATACTGAAGAGCAGAGGAGGTTTTTCTGCACTATAATAACCAACACTTTCTTGTTCATTCAGGTCAGATGGACCTAAATTATCAATTATTTAGGTCAAATAGACCTAAATTATCGATCTTGGAGGTCAAACAGACCTAAATTATACATCATGAAGGTCAGACTGACCTAAATTATACACAATGAAGGTCAGATAGACCTAAATGAATGATAACAGTTTTAAAGGATGACACATATTGACTGAATGCTGATGAAATCATAGTTTAAAACTTATCAATTAAAAACTTATACTGTAAGTATATTTGATGATATATCTAAATGAAAGGATTTGTTGATTGTGGTACTAATGGTCTGAGAAAATCTTTGTTTGGAGACCAGTCTGGAAATACAAGCCTCTGATTGGTTGTCTCTGACCATAGTCTGAAAAGTGACCAATCAGAAAGCAGTATTCTTAGACAGGTCTCAATAAGCTTTATAAAAAATCCAACAATCACAGTCATGCAGTTCATTGTAGCATTGACTAAGCATTTGAACACAACAAATTGTAAAACTGTTACTGAAAGTTTTCATGATTCTGAGAAAGAAAAGTTTTTAACAATTGTCTTAATTTCTGGTAATTAGGTTAGTGTGAATGCAGTCTTTTTCAAAATCGACAAATAAAATGGCTGCATTCTGATATAGATAACCTAGAGCCCTGCTCTTCAGTAGGAAATACTAGTAATTTAAACTTGAAATGAACAAAAGTGAAGGTTAAGCAAGAAGTCTGATGCAGTGGAGGTTTCATTAAAAAATGATGAGAATGAAAAGTTAACACGATATTTAGAGGATAATGGCCGGGTGTGTAGGGCGGCGTCTAGATAATCGACCCACAGGAAGCATAATCACACAAGGGGCTTTAGCCCGAGGGTGATTATGCAAACCAAGAGCCAGTTATCTAGACCCCCGCCCTCACACCGCATATTGTCGTTTATAATACATGTTTTACCTCCAACTTAAGGCATAAATTTCCCGAACTACATAGAATATGTTTTGTTTCTATATATGGGTCTGTTTCTGCTTTAGCAACTTGTCATTGGTTCTTAAAATTGAAATCAAATTATGGCGACGTCAATTGTGTGCCATTATACATCACGTTATTTTGTTCTGTGGGCCGTTATCAGTAATCGGCCCTAACGCGAGGACTAGTTATATTACACTGGCCCGGAAAAATCTATAATTAGAGCAAAACAGCTTAAATCTGTTATTATTTATAGTAACATAAGTATCATGTACATGTAGATATAATGACTCAAACAAAACACATACGAGCAAGTCAATATTTACTTATTATTTAGTCATCAAGGTGAAAATATAATGGTGCAAACATGTGGTTTATAACGCATACCAATTACATCTACGGGACATAGAGACAGGCATGAGTGCATGGTCATTAGAATTTTCCCTGCCATAACGGCCAATGATCTCCAACTTTTAGGGAATTAGCATTTATAAGATTATGACTAATTCAATGAGACAATTACATGCACAAGACTGAATGATGACAGCAGTAAGTTTATGAGACCACAAAGAAGATAATATAAGTACATGATGACCACATTTGGTTCATCTGGTACCTGTTACTAAATGGCAATTAACCAATTGAGGTTATATATTCTGTGGAAGTCATTACAAACATTATACAAGCCATTAAAAGTCCTATTAAAGTCATTAAAGGTCTTATATAAGCCATTAAAAGTCCTATATAAAAGCGATTAAAGGTCTTATGTAAGCCATTAAAAGTCCTATGAAAGCCATTAAAGGACTTATATAAGCCATTAAAAGCCCCCAAAACACCATTAACTACCATACAGAAGCCATTAATAGCCTTGTGGAAGTCATTAAGAGCCTTTGTAATGAAGTCATTAACAGCAAAACAGACATTCCTAAGATAGACACAAACAATCCAGTAGAAGTTATCAATAGCCCATATGAAAATCATTAACAGCATTGTGGAAGTCATTAACATTACAATTTACATTAATGCCATTGAAATATGGGGAAAATGTTTATATCATATACATGTAGATAACATTTAAATGAAATTAATACAAACGTATTAATAAATGATTTATTATTAATATAATCATAGTAACAACACTATATACAATGTAAAAGGTAAACATGAGCAATGAACGCATGGTTATAATAATTATATTACACATATGTATAGTTGAAGCATTATAATCAGCATGCAGCATATATATTGATCATGCAAACATGGTGAATATCTGGTATATATATCCAGGGTTTAAATAGGGGTCAATAGGGCTCAGAAGGCCCAGACCTTCAATGGGGGTCAACCAAATCATAACAAACATACATTTGTATAAGTACAAGATGATGAATAAGTTATAAAAATATCCTTTCTTTCTCCTTGTATATAGTTAATATATCCAGTAAGACACTTACCATGGAAACACATGTTATATAACTGACCTATATACATCTATATATAGTTACCATGGAAACACATGTTATATAACTGACCTATATACATCTATATATAGTTACCATGGAAACACATGTTATATAACTGACCTATATACATCTATATATAGTGACCATGGAACAACATGTTATATAACTGACCTATATACATCCATATATAGTTACCATGGAAACACATGTTATATAACTGACCTATATACATCCATATATAGTTCAACCATTTATATATTGCACATGCAGCATGTAGGGAGAGGACTAGTTGGCAGCAGATATACATGTAGTATGTTCTACAAACAATGGTAGTTACTTTGTCATTACATACATAAAGCTGTGGGGACAACACCTTGAACCTTGCAGAATATTATAAGAAAAGGTTTGATACATATGTGTATACAACAGGAGCGATCTTTACACCAAAGATAGCTATACATTAATAGTAAAATTTGCAAACTATTTTGTAAACTGACGTCCAGGATCATCCACCCACAATGGACTGTATTCACTTTTACAGTCATAAACCTTATTATAAGGCAAGAAAACAAGTCATGATAAAACTTTATTTGAAGACCAGTCTCAGCACACAGCCTTACGATTGGTCAATTTTCAAAACAAATCTAAAGTTAACCAATCAGAGGCTAGCATTTTAGACTGGTCTCCAAACTCTGGTTTATTACCACATAACTTCGTGTACATTGTAATTCTGTGTTGTATCAAGAGTCATGAAAAACATACTAAGGTACATCTATAACCTCCAAAAGTAGCTATGAAATATTAAATGTGTAAATCCTACCAATTAATGCCTGAATCCATTTGAAATGGACTACAAGAATGTTGATGTACCTGATGGAAGATGCCCATGTATATGAGCATAGAGCTGTATAAGCATGTGACAAATCATCCTTTGTTGGATACCCGGTACCCATGGTTGCTGATTACGCAACTCTCCATTTATCATAGATGTAGTAAAACGGAACGGTCAAAACATATCTATCTAATGACGCGAATCACCAAACCAGACAATGCTTTTGGTTGTGAAGCTTCCTGTTTTAGTTGCAATGCATTCTGGTTGGTTATTGCTGTGGAAAGGTTGATGAAGCAGTGGCTATATAAGCCTCCTTTGAGTTTCGAATGAAGAGTGCATTCAGATACAAACAAAACAAAATACACCAGAGAGATATTTTGAGAAAGATGGAAGCAAGATGAAATTTATCCTCCAAAACAAATAGGTGTGATCTAGAAGACAACTGTGACAGTCTAATGATGTCGGAGAGATATTGGGTGCCGTAAGAATAACTTACTTGTAATATCAACATCCACCTTGCCACCTTTCCCAGCATGCACTTCAAATGTCGCCGTTCTGTTGACAGGGATCAGATTGAGTCCTTCTCCACTCACGGTTACATTACTCGAGTCCAGAATGTCCAGGTTATATGGAGAGCCTGTAATATGGGGAATGATACTTAAATACGGTGTTATGCCAGAGTACTGTCCCTTGATTTAGTTCATATTTGTATAGTGTACTTGTTTCTTAACGACAACATATTTACATATTTTAAGTTAATGAGCTTGAAATGTTGTTTGTAATCAAGACAGGCAGAGAGACCAAAAAAGATAGATATGGGGGCATGAAAAGATGTTTATTAAAAATTTATGCAAATCCTATCAAATTTTGTTTCTGAATCAACCCTTGTACATCAGGGGTGTCAACAGAGTCAAATGAGAAATCCTGAAAATCATACTCTTGCCAAACAAGAGGCCTTCAACCACATTGTTTTCATATCTAACTCAGTTTGTATTGAATAAAATCCCTTATAGAAGATTAAATTGACCATAACTCTGCCATTTCTTGAGACATTTTCATCAAATAACTTTTATTTTGGTCAGAAACTATCAGGAAAGATAAATCCGTAATTCCAGATAATTCGAAATATTGACACCCCTGAGTACATGCAAGAGTTCCATACAACATAAGCAGCATAAGAACAGCAAATATGATACCTCTGATTTCTATATCATTGAAGAAGACATGTACATCGTACGAGCCGGGTGACGGAGCGTTGAAGTCAATCTTGTAGAAGTTATTATAATCTTCATAAAGATGACAATATTGTGTCATGTCAGCACCATGCTTCTCCATCTCTACTCTCACATTACCTCGACCAGCAAGGGTAGCATCAGCTGTAGGCAGTAATATATACATCAATGTACTTTTGCGAATACAAATGTACTAACTTTCGCGTTTTGACGATTGTTAGCATATTCTTGACTACAAATTTTTGCCTTTTTAAGTTTCCTACAATGTCCATATCAATGCTTTTAGCACTTTCGCAGCAACTAAAATACGCCCAATTCTACCAATCACGAACTCCGCGAAACTAAATCGCGTTAAATAGTTTCTTGGTTTGCAGTGTTATCTTCATACATTTATAATGGTATAATGCACCCAGGATTTTGTGGTGAAACATGAATAGGATTAGTCAACTGTTGAAAAATTGGTTACCAAATTACGAAAGAAACGGTCAATTTTATACTAAAAATCACTGATAAATCATGCACACTTGATTAATCCACCTTACTGGCTTTTACCAAAGTTTTCCCGCCTTTCCCATTATCATATGGGACTCGGGGTGCACTAGTATTAGAATATTGAACATAGAGAAATATCCAGGTCTAGTATGACCTGGCTTATCACTGGAATAACGTTCTATCATAGCCCCTTGTATAGATATGTTTATGTTACAGGAATTGCATAACATTTTGTTCACAAAATATTGTTGAGACTACATGTACATTATAGAGAGGAAATATTACAAAAGTCTCTCCACCAGGGCCTGTTTTCACAGTATAGGACAGATCAATCAGTCCAGTATACAGCTTCAGTCAACTAGATTCTGAAAGTGTCCACTTTTGTTAAATATTGTATGGAAAACATGTTCCTGCCATAACTAGTGTAGCAATACCACGTGACTTTTGGCTACAGTTACAAGAAAAAATTTGTAAACATTGAAAAATGAAATAGCCATAACTATTTTATTTCTTCGTCCATTTCTTTGAAATATACGCCACGCTAAGGGGGGAATTATTTGCATTCCTTGAAATATAAAATGTTTTTCAGGGGCTGTGCCGTTTTGTTCATTACCCTGTGAAACCGTTGAATGTGTAGGTTTCACAGGGTAATGGGAAAATCAGTAAAGCTGCTGAAAAAGATCTTATATTTCGTGGAAAGGAAATAGTTCCCCCCTTAGCGTGGTGTATATTTCATAGAAATCGATGAAGAAATAAAATACTTAAGGCTATATTTGTGTTCCAATGTTTACAAATTTCTTCTTGGAACTGTAGTCAAAAACCACGTGGTATTGCTACACTGATAACAGTCTTGTTTTTATTGCATAGTGATTCGAAGAAATCGGACTGACCCTCTCCCTAGCAGTCATGTTTTTAAACATTGCATAGTTATATGAAGAAATCAGACCAGCCGGCTCTCCCTAGCGAACATGTTTTTAAACATTGCATAGTTATATGAAGAAATCAGACCAGCCGGCTCTCCCTAGTGGTCATGTTTTTAAATATTGCATAGTTATATGAAGAAATCAGACCAGCCGGCTCTCCCTAGCGGTCATGTTTTTAAACATTGCATAGTTATAAGAAGAAATCAGACCAGCCGGCTCTCCCTAGCGGTCATGTTTTTAAACATTGCATAGTTATATGAAGAAATCAGACCAGCCGGCTCTCCCTAGCGAACATGTTTTTAAACATTGCATAGTTATATGAAGTAATCAGACCAGCCGGCTCTCCCTAGTGGTCATGTTTTTAAACATTGCATAGTTATATGAAGTAATCAGACCAGCTGACTGTCCCTAGCGGTCATGTTTTTAAACATTGCATAGTTATATGAAGTAATCAGACCAGCTGGCTCTCCCTAGCGGTCATGTTTTAAAACATTGCATAGTTATATGAAGAAATCAGACCAGCCGGCTCTCCCTAGCGGTCATGTTTTTAAACATTGCATAGTTATATGAAGTAATCAGACCAGCTGGCTCTCCCTAGCGGTCATGTTTTAAAACATTGCATAGTTATATGAAGAAATCAGACCAGCCGGCCCTTCCTAGCGGTCATGTTTTTAAACATTGCATAGTTATATGAAGAAATCAGACCAGCCGGCTCTCCCTAGCGGTCATGTTTTTAAACATTGCAAAGTTATAAGAAGAAATCAGACCAGCCGGCTCTCCCTAGCGGTCATGTTTTTAAACATTGCAAAGTTATATGAAGAAATCAGACCAGCCGGCCCTCCCTAGCGGTCATGTTTTTAAACAGGTATAATACATTTAACAGATTGTTTGACTCACTATTGAATGTGATTCCACTGCTGACAGTTCCACCCTCCAAACCATACACCTTCACTAGTGATGGGTCGAACACGTTGATCATGTATGGACTATCAGAGATGTGTTCATTGTCATACAATACTGATACCTCATACTCACCTACAATATCAAACATAATATATATATTCAATACTCTAAAACACCCAGCATCAAGACCATAAGATTCCGAAACCAACATACTGTAAAAATTTGCATCCAACATAGATTCGAGTTTTTACATATTTCAACATATGGAAAAATTCCTACGGGCAAACAACATGACTACAGAATCACTGCTTTTCAATAGAAGCAAAAACATCAAACCAAAATTCATATTTGCATTGGAAGGTAGGTAAAATAGTTGTAACTTATAATATATAAAATTTTAAGATAATAAACAGATTCAAAATCTCGGCAAAAGACAGGAACTATTGAATTATAGATAAAGGGATGAAACTGGATCTATTCGAAAAATGTAGTTCATAATATTGTTTGCCCATGAGACTGACAATCTTGTAAAAATCTTTTTAATTATTCAAAACATGTTATTGTCCGGTTCTATTTACCTAACCACATTAATCTTCATGTGTTTTTATTACTGTAAGAATGTTTCAACCTGATAGGACAACGGATAAGCACGGAATATTCATGAGACCAGGTAAAAAATTCTGCACCATAAAACCCCATATTCCACATACATGTAAAATATTCAACATAATTATTGTAAAAAAACACAACAGCACATATTATTCAAAATACTATGAAATCATTTATCACACTTTGTGACATCTATCTAGACAGACATACAGAATGATGTCAATATGTCTACATGTGGAAGACATAATTCCACAGCAATCAATAGAGATTAACTAAGTACTGACCATTCTACATAAACTGTGTCCTGTACTGGTGATACAGGTGTAACTTCTTTGGGTCACAAATTTGTAGATTTGATATATTCAGAGGTTTGCCCACAATGAATCAAATAATTTTACAGTAATATCCTCCAATTACACTCAACAACTTTTCTAATTGGTCACTTTTCAAACCCAAATACCTTAACTGTGATCATAGTATTTGATGATTTTTTGCACACATAGTTTTTATGTATGAATCAACATTGATCGTAGACTGACCATGTACACTTTGGCACGTGATTTTATTTTTTAATAAATTAGTGTTAGGACAATGTCATAGAAAGTTTGAGTGCAAATATCATCAAACATTATGATCACAGTTATACGTATTTGGGGTTAGACAAGTGACCAATAAGAAAAGTGGTTCAGTGTATTTACTACCGGTTGTAATGATTAACCAAAGTCTCAATCATGTTCAGTTGACAGTTCGGTAATTTTTTTGTAAAATGAATCAAGTATTTCTGCAGCAACATGCAAGTCAATGGATGTTTCATATTAATCCATACACAGGGGAAATTTCCACATATGTTTAACATATGAAAACCATATGTTTTTTAAATATGTTTTCCATGCATGTTTTTCAAGCGTTCTTCCATGTATGCTTTTCATGTGTTTTTCCATGCATGTTTTTCATGCATTCTTCCAAGAATGTTTTTTATGTGTTTTTTCTGTGCATGTTTTTTATGCATTTTTTCGCATATGTTTTTCATGCGTTTTCCATACATGTTTTTCATGTGTAATTAAAAACGCATATAGTATGAAATGAAACATATGTTAAACATTGCGTGGAAGTTTTTCCCCCCGTCTTCCATATGTCTAAATCTTATTCTAATAAGGGACTGCTTATATTGTTTATACAATCAGGCATTTCCATACTGGTTATTTGCATTGAAATCTTAATTTAAATGTGTCACAATGTTAGCATGAAGATGAGGGATAGTAGCATCACCATGGAGTAAAGGGATATTCCTTGTAATGTTTATATACCCAAACCAAATCATCAAAACTGACGGTGTGAGAATTCAAACAGAGCTGCGAGACATCTTTATCATTACAACTTGATTATACATGTTTATTATTTGCTTTCAATGGATTACGGAGATTTTTCAGTGAAAATAACAGTGAAATTACCACTTTGTTATTTTCACTGTTTTAGAACCTGGTTCCAGTATCGTTCAGAAAAAGAAACGTAACGTCAACAGCGACGGGCTTTAAAATGTACGTTACGTCATCATGACGTCACAATTGTCACGTCGTGATGTTCCAATTTCGACGTGATTTTTGCAATTAAGCCAATTATGGTACCCTTTTAACAGAAATTGAAGCATATAATAAACAGAAAATTTGTTGATTTTTGGTGAAAGATCAATTTTATTTCACTCGTGATCACATAAAATTATATTTTCACGAGTAGCCACTCGTGAAAATATTGATTTTCTGTGATCACTCGATGAAATAAAATACCATCTTACACCAAAATCAACAAAAATTAATATCCTCTATATCTACTATACCTTGATGTCGGACTGAAAGCATGGTATTGTACAATATTCATTTTATAATCATTTCATAAAAAACAAAACTGATTGTATTATCCAAAGCTGAAGAACCTAACTATTAAAAATGATAAAATTCTCAATTTGTAACTCATTAAACTCAAGTTTTATGAATCCTTAGAATAATTCCACCAATAAAGAAAACCTATCTGAGTCTGACATTAATGCTCTAAATTTGAAGACCAGTCCAAACACCTAAGCCTCTGATTAGTCAGTTTAGAGCTCAGGTTTAAAACTGACCAATGAGAAGGCTGCATTCTAAGACTGGTTGTCAAACTTAGTTATATGCCTGCAGTATATGCATGTGTTTAGTATCAAATGTTAACAAACCACAAACACAAGTTTTTACAATTATCAAGCAATTTGTACAAAGCCTAACATATAGAAAACTAAATTAATTATTTTATTTTAAAGTATATGTAGTAAAAAAGACACTGCACAATATAATCGTGTAATTATGTTGAATAAAAAGAAATCAACAATCTATTTGCTATCAATAAAAGTGCACAGTAGATTATCAAGAGTCCTCTAACTTTCAATATCCCTATGTTGCAAACAACTTATCAATACAGTAAGGAAAAGAACTCATGTCAATCACCTGTCATAGAGGGGTGTATAGATATACGAGGGGTGTCCCAGAATTTTGATGTGGGACTGCAGGGAATATGTTCCGAGTATTTTCAGGCAAATTGTCACCAAGCTTGTCTAGCAATATCAGACATTAATCAAAATGACTGGATATTATTGTGAATTACCCTTGCAGACCATTGTGAATTATCTCCTGAATTACCTCCCTTGCAGATCATTGTGAATTATTTCCTGAATTACCTCCCTTGCAGATCATTGTTAATTATCTCCTAAATTACCTCCCTTGCAATAAACATGTTGTATTGTATAGTAGAAAGGGAAATACTTGTAATTAACACATAAAAATTCAACTTTCAATAACTGAAAGACTTGGACACCTCTCATATCCATATATAACTAGTCTAGCTATAGATAAATGGGAGAAACAAATTCTGATTACACAAATATGATAAAATCCAAATTCAAGATGTATAAGGATTCTTATATAAGTACAGGTCTATAGCAACATACACACAGTCTGAAGTGAGAAAACTCAACCTGAAGATCATGGCATTTCAAGATCAAGACATCTGATTGGTTGTTCCTGAAACATTGGTCTCAGATTGACCAATGAACAACCTCAGACAAGAGTAATATTCTGAGTACACGATGATATACATGTACATGTATATATAACACTTAATTGGTCATTGATTACAAGATATTGTATATTTAAACTTATATAATTATTTTATATTGATTGAGGGACAAATTGACATCTTAAATTAATCAGTCTCTGTGACTTCTTACCAGCTTCTCTGGTTTATGTTAGACCAGTCTAACAATTTAAAGCCCTGATTGGTTGATTCTGAGCACAGATTGAACATTGACCAATGTCAAGGCTGTATTCTTAGGCTGGTACAAAACAATGCCAGCTAAACATCAGTCAGGTTCTACAAGATTGCAAGTAGCTTAAGGACTCATCGTATCAATGTTAAAACATACACAACTACATTATGTTCTATAAAAACATGCAATTAAGATATATCACTAATATATTGTATATTAGGTATGCTACAATCATAAGTTGATCAATCATCAGAACAGTCTCACCTAATGCAACAATGTAAAGGACACAACATAAAACACCATTAAATTTTGTCACCTTCATTCTAAAAATCTTTTTTCTGCATAAGTTCAAAAACTTCAATATTTGATAACTAAATGAAACTGGCAATCAATGCATTTGGTGTATCTATTGCAACCTTTGTGTCTCTCCCCCCAAAAACTCTTATATACATTCAGTTTGTTTGTTTTCGGGTATAACGCCATTTCTGATCAACAATTTTTTCAAGTTATATTCACTGGCTGAATGTCCTAAACTGTATCCTAACCAGTGCTAACTTACTCTTCCACAAGGAACCTGAAACTTCTCCACATGTGGAGGAAAATTGACATTGTTGTCAAATTTTCATGGAATGGGACAGCTGACCAGCTACGACTAGTAATATATTTAGTACCATTCATGTGCTTATGAATCTTACTTGGTTAAATATGTCACAAACCAATGACACATTGAACTATACATTTAATGAAATTCAAAATTATTAAGATAATACAGATTTGTAGAATGAAGACAACTTAGTAATTAATGTTGTAATCACATCAATGAATTCAATGCTTTTCAGTTAAAAATAAAAATTATTTAAGCATGCATAATCCAGATAGTAAAACAAACTTCATTGCACATGGTATATGTCACACGATGATCTATTTATAGAACAATTTAGAAATTTGAAGAGCTATTTATGGCTACAGTATCACCAAGGTGATGAAGTACATTTTTGTATATTCATGTACCCATAGAGAAATGTCTACAACTATTATAACCACAGAAACGTCTTAACCAGTAAAAGAAATTATGCATATACCTATCAATTGTTTGCAACAAAACTTTGTCTTTTTTCTCAAATCATGTGCATACCCAATAACTTACCACCCATCCCTGAGGCAAATCATGTGCATACCCAATAACCAACCATCCCTCCCCTGAGGCAAATCATGTGCATATCCAATAACCAACCAATCCCCCCCTGAGGCAAATCATGTGCATACCCAATAACCAACCATCCCTCCCCTGAGGCAAATCATGTGCATATCCAATAACCAACCAATCCCCCCCTGAGGCAAATCATGTGCATACCCAATAACCAACAACCCCTCCCCTAAGGCAAATCATGTGCATACCCAATAACCAACCACCCCTCCCCTGAGGCAAATCATGTGCATACCCAATAACCAACCACCCCTCCCTGAGGCAAACCATGTGCATACACAATAACCAACCACCCCTCTCTGAGGCAAATCATGTGCATACCCAATAACCAACCACCCCTCCCCTGAGGCAAATCATGTGCATACCCAATAACCAACCATCCCTCCCTGAGGCAAATCATGTGCATACCCAATAACCAACCACCTCTCCCTGAGGCAAATCATGTGCTTACCTAATAACCAACCACCCCTCCCTGAGGCTAATCATGTGCATACCCAATCACAAACCAACCATCCACTGAGGCAAATCATGTGCATACCTAGTAACCAACCAACCCTTCCTGAGGCAAAGCATGTCTCAAGTCTAGTGAATATTCACTGCCCACCCTTCCCCTGCAGACCTAACATTGAAAGCTGCTAAAGTATGTTTAACATTAAAAAAAGTTGTCCAGGTATTGTGATCAATCTGAACTAGTCTTTAAAAATGGGCTTCTGGAAAATTTATGTTCAATACACACACTTATCCTAGAACACTAGTAGACTAAATATGTTATAATGTACAACTGTACTAAGGTATTGTAATAATTCAACAATGAAATCAAATATATAGTTCAGCTTTTGCCTGCTAATTTGGTGCTTCAGTACACAAACATATACAAACTACCTCTAAATCTGTATAAAATTTACTTCCCTTCAATATAAGTATACACAAACTGCATATGGAGTTATCTCCCTTACATACAGTAGATAGTGCTATTTGATATACATGTACCGATAAACTTTTATCTAAAGAACACACAGTGAATTTATCAAAATGATTGTGATGTCACATTTATAATGTTAATGTTGCTTGTGATGTCACATTTATAATGTTAAATGTTGCTTGTGATGTCACATTTATAATGTTAATGTTGCTTGTGATGTCACATTTATAATGTTAATATTGCTTGTGATGTCACATTTATAATGTTAATGTTGCTTGTGATGTCACATTTATAATGTTAAAATTGCTTCTCTTCAATTAGACCATCAGTAATAAGCATGAAGTAAACAGTCCCAACATGTTTCTAAGTAAGATCCGATTATATTATATGATAATTAAAATATCAAGCCAGCCTGTGGTAATAGAAGATTCGTAACTAGAAGATTTCGGTACAAGAAGATTCGGTAACCGTACTACATGTATATGAACAAAATTTGTACAAGGATTATATTTGAGTTCAAACAGAATCCCAGCACAGAGAACTGTAGTGTTTGTTTTAATCCAACAAAATATTTCAAAAATAAATAAAGAATAAATATTTTGCAGTAAAACCATGTCCCACAGTGCTCTATAATGCCGAGTGTGTATATACGTACCCACTTCTGTCGGGTTAAAGTTGGAGATATAGTTACCACCATGCCGTGGCACGGCGCTCAGATTCAACGAGCGACCACTTGGTGCGCGCACACTTATCTGCACATCACCGTCCCCAGCGGTAGCGCTGTTAACCTACATAATGTACAATGTTTGCATTAAGCCGAAACATTGCATTTTTCTGGTTTCTATAGGGTAGATTATTACATAAGAAACCTTTACCAATTTTCATATTAGTCCTATATTTCTGAGGACAAACGCAAAGTTACTCTTGAAACACAAGAAAAACGTCTAGATCTAGTCATGTCACCTTAAAATGAAAAGGGCAACTCTTTCTCTATGTCTAATTGCAGATATGCCCTTTACATTTTAAGGTGACAGAATCATGCATGTACTAGATAAGTAATGATTAACAAATTTGTGCAATGTTGAATAACCGTATTTATTAAGTGGTGGGTGTTAATGTTTTTGTTATCTTAAAAGGTTATAGTCGACTTAAAAATCATGGTAAAAATAATTGTTTACTTTGTTAAGATGCCATCAAGTCTATTGTCTTTAATAAATACAAATGCATTTTAAGTCAACTTACCATGAGCTCGGTGAGTGCTCCCACAGAACAATTTTCAGCTGCATTAAATGTGACTTTGGAGCGGTCAGCCATTACTTTGAATGAAGCAGGACATCCATTGATTACATGACCTTCACAGAATACATTCAACTGAAAATATAAAACACACATATAAACACAAGATCAAAACAGTGCAACCTCTCCAGCACATTTCCCTATTGTGGAACATGTAACGTATTTACAATAACCTCTCCAGAGTGGCCCTCCCTCTCATATCACTATCAGGAACCTCTCATTAATGACCTTGTCAGACTGGCCATCCTTCGAACCATGAATGACCTCTCTAACCTTGAGTAACAATAAAAATCTCTTCAACAAAAACTTGCTATTATAAGGCAATACCAAGTTACTATCAATATCACCTCTGTTCAGGAACAACTTCTCAACAACAGTCATATTGTGTATAAGCAAGAAAAGTCTGCTTTAGAAAGGTTGATCTGTATAAGCTTAAACAATATCAAGAATGCAATATTAAAGTTGATTTTGAAGCTTCTCTGCCAGGTAGTCCTACAAAGATGACTGAGGTTTGGTATTTTAACATTTCAATAGTCATTGCCAATTTGAATGGACATTGCCAATTAACCAGATTAACTTGATGTCCACTATGTCTAAATATCTGGACTACACTGCAAAATATTATCTTCATTTTTGCAAAACTGTACCATAAAGTTCAGTTTTTATAACTTTAAAACTTGCTTTGAATACTGAATACATGATGATGTAATACAAGCCTGATATCTGATATATCACACAGGATTAGGTACAACACTACCGTAACCCACTACCATCATGAAACATGAGTTACCGTAGTATAGCACTCAACCCTCACACCACCAGGAATAGGTAAATTGTCTGTATTGTCAACAAGTGATGTATTTCTTAATGTGAAATTTGAACTGTTGATAGTTTCATTGTACATCCCCTATATTTCACCAAAAACTTATTTTTTTCCTTCAACTTTTCTGTAACCAAATTTACATAATTAAATAAAACCTGATGACATATTATATTATGTTGTCTAGATTTAAACCTCAGATATTAAAGAATACCATTAATACTGAAGTAAGCAGGTGTTCAGGGGTCTAGCTTAATGCTTATTATACAAATGAGTGAAAATATGAAGGCACATCTTAAGACTAATTAAGGGAAATATGCAATCTTCTAAAACTCAGCATACATTAGGTTTGGTGTTACAAAACGGCACATACAGCAGATTATTAATTACTTCAATGCCTCAAACACCCTAAATAATTAAAATTACCCAAAAGGTTTTTCAGTCCTGGAAAAATGAGGATGTACTAGTTTACAGTAGATACCTCAAGCAGGTTGAGGCGTTGAAGTATTAGAGTTACTTACCCTGTGTAAACCTGTTTCTGTGGGTGTAAAGTAACCATGTCCAGTTCTGCCCACCCAGTTAAAGTGAACATTATGTGTGGAATCTGGACCTACAATTTCTGCACGAATGTCACCTGCAGAGACATCATCATCTTCCAAACTGATCGAAAAACTTGCCTGAAAAGATAAACATACACAGAATTAGTGAATATAAATAGAAGAATGATCAAATCTATCACCTGGGCCTTAATGTATCACAATAGATGGGGAAGACGGAAATTAACAATGTTTCATAATTCAGACTAGTAGACACTTTTTGTTGTTTTTTTTTGCATTGACTGAAAGCAGTATTGCGTGGTCAATCGGTTTTATCCCTGCCTAATTGGCCAATGACCTCCTGAGAGTCATATATAGAGGATATTTGTTTGTTTTGATTGAATATGGTTTATATCTCATCGTGTAGTGATAAAATTCAATATTTTCAAGAGCGCGTAGCGCGAGTGAAAATATTAAAATTTTATCACTACAAGATGAGATATTAACCATATTCAATCAAAACAAACAAATATTCTATTTATTTAATGCTTATATGGTGTCAAAACTGGTACTATTTATGCCAAATTACCACTGTGGTTAGGCTACGTATGAATATGTTATTCCATTCAGATTTTCACTTCAAAATCCGCCATCTTGGATTATGGTGAATAGGTGAAAACGGCTTTTTTGAGAATTTTGCATTAAATCATACACCAACTTGTAGGAAATGGTGGTCTAACTAAGAATAAAAACCCCCACATGACATGTTTCCGTTCAGTAATAAAAAAGTTACAGACATTTTAGTGTTGAGATTTTGGTAAATTAAAGTAGTCCCTGTGAGGGGGCGGAGCTTATATCAGTCACATTGTAGGTGATAACCAGTGACTGATATAGGTTTTATTTCACTGATAGAACTCCATATCTCACCAGTTAGCATTAAATAATGTGTGATAGTTTGTGTGATACAAGGAATAGGGTAGCACTGCCCTGTTTCAGGGAAACACTGAAGGGTTTTTCTGAAATTGGTTGTAAAGAGCACTAACCACTCGGCCGTTCCACCCTAGACTACACTATGTGTTTTTTGTTCAAATTAATCAAATCAATAATTTTTACATTCACCTCACTTTATGTAGAAGTCACAGTTAGACTTGGATATTATATTTCAAACCATACTCAACCATGCATGAATATATCTGGATTGATGACTATATAACAAGCTAGGGCGTCATGGTCAAATAACCAGAGACAAATTTCTCTAATATTGTTTTCTTTTTCTTTTTCAACCTGTCACACGGATATTTTATTTTATATTTACGAGTGCTAACAGTAACATATGTAACACAATACCTAGGTATGTACAAAATAATAAGTTACTTTTCAAAAGGATGTGTTGGAAATCTTACTAGATAGCTTAAGTTTTAAGGGTGGAGTCAAATATAGTATACCAAATAAACATTTTTCATCCTAAGGACCAAAACATTATCGAAGCACAAGCGAACATAGGGTCATCAACACTTGTACAAAAAAGCTTAACCTAATAACAACATTTTTTATTTCTAGACATAATAACGGGTGAGGCAATAAATGTTTGTTATAAAATTTAACAATCTTCATCAAACATAACACAGACTGGTCATAAACTGAATTATGACAATGAATAAAAACGTTGCTATAGCAGTAAAAAGTTGGGGCAGCAGTCTACTAGGATGGAGACATGCAATTGGTCAATTTTATGGCATTGCAGAGATGAAAAAAATAAGAATCCAACTGGATTTTTTTTTTAAACTGTGGAGAATTCCATAATTCTGATGTTATTAGGGTTTTCAAACAAATCCCATAACTCCGCTGAATCTTAGGTAAAATGGTTAATAACGGTAAATTAATACTTAGTCTGATAAATTTTTCACAGAGATATTATAATAAGGACATTTTGGCTCATGTTTGAAACTCACAAATCAAAAGATTTAATTAAATTTTTTAGCAGCTTTTGCACACAAAATTTTTTTTATACAATGTACTTTTTTAATTAATTTTTAATTATCACTGTCAGAACATATCCTCAGAGCAAGTCTCAACAGTTATTTATAAAAGCATTATAATTTATATTATAGTAATATCACATATTTTCACAATGTTAAAATTTTGCAAATTTGTTATTTTGAAATAGTTCCCGGGGGTAAAAAGTTCACTTTAAACTTCAGACAGAATTTATTTCTGCGTTTAACTGCTGTTGTTTAAATTCAAGAGCATAAATGTTTGCAAACTAATCTAATTCCTGACAAGAGATGTTTGTAAAACACATATGCCCCCATGGCAGCCCAATAGTCAGAAATGGTAAAGGTCACTGTGACCTTGACCTTTGACCTACTGACCCCAAAATCAATAGGGGTCATCTACTATTGAGGACCAACCTCCATGCAAAGTTTGAAGATCCTAGGTCAAAGCGTTCTTGAGTTATTGAACGGAAACAATTTTGTACGACAGACAGACAGACCGACAGACAGACCGACAGACATGTGCAAAGCAATATACCCCCTCAGCAAAGATGGGGGACATAAATATAGCAACAATTTAACAGTATATAGTGCAGGCATACCGTTCCTTGGTAGAATGCATTCGTTGGAGGAAATGAGAACGCCATATTTCTGGCGGACGTCGCTCGATGTAGAGTACTCGTCCTAACACTCGACGTTCTAACACTCGATACATTAGATTGTCGACTCTCACTTCTTCGAGAGTAATTGGAACTTCTGAATTCCACCGGAGGAATTACGACGATCTCGTCATTTGGGAATGTTATATAGTTTGTCAAGTTCCCCTGATTATTCTCATATTTCTGAATCAACGACGCCATAGCCGGCGACTGTTTCGCACTCATTATTCCAATATAAATGAATCTTAATTCCAAAAATCACAAAAGCAGTCAGCAGGAATCTACGTACAGCATACAGAACACAGAAGTTATCCCAGCTGGTGATGATAGGAGACTGATCTGAATCTCCACACTATACTAGGTGGACAACAATAAGATCATATTTCACAGACTATTTAATAAAATAGTTTTTATTGTTACAACCCAATCTCTCAAAAACATTCCTTTCTGGTTCAGCAGTCATAGTGTCATATTTTATATATTCATAAATATAGGTTACCATAACACACTCAACACAAACATTATTGTAGTAAGAAAAGTGAAAAATTGACTGAAAACTATATCTGGGTGTCAATAACAATATTGTGACAATCTCATAAAATTAAGCATGCATGTGGTCAGATACCATTATTATATATCATTTAAGCTCTTCCAACTATTTCGTACAAACTACACTTTCACTCAAACAACCACCTGTTATAAGCAGTCAAACCCGTACTCAAACAACCACCTGTTATAAGCAGTCAAACCCGTACTCAAACAACCACCTGTTATAAGCAGTCAAACCCGTACTCAAACAACCGCCTGTTATAAGCAGTCAAACCCGTACTCAAACAACCACCTGTTATAAGCAGTCAAACCTGTACTCAAACAACCACCTGTTATAAGCAGTCAAACCCGTACTCAAACAACCACCTGTTATAAGCAGTCAAACCTGTACTCAAACAACCACCTGTTATAAGCAGTCAAACCAGTATTCAAACAACCACCTGTTATAAGCAGTCAAACCTGTACTCAAACAACCACCTGTTATAAGCAGTCAAACCTGTACTCAAACAACCACTTGTTATAAGCAGTCAAACCTGTACTCAAACAACCACCTGTTATAAGCAGTCAAACCTGTACTCAAACAACCACCTGTTATAAGCAGTCAAACCTGTACTCAAACAACCACCTGTTATAAGCAGTCAAACCCGTACTCAAACAACCACCTGTTATAAGCAGTCAAACCTGTACTCAAACAACCACCTGTTATAAGCAGTCAAACCTGTACTCAAACAACCACCTGTTATAAGCAGTCAAACCTGTACTCAAACAACCACCTGTTATAAGCAGTCAAACCCGTACTCAAACAACCACATGTTATAAGCAGTCAAACCTGTACTCAAACAACCACCTGTTATAAGCAGTCAAACCAGTATTCAAACAACCACCTGTTATAAGCAGTCAAACCTGTACTCAAACAACCACCTGTTATAAGCAGTCAAACCTGTACTCAAACAACCACCTGTTATAAGCAGTCAAACCTGTACTCAAACAACCACCTGTTATAAGCAGTCAAACCTGTACTCAAACAACCACCTGTTATAAGCAGTCAAACCTGTACTCAAACAACCACCTGTTATAAGCAGTCAAACCTGTACTCAAACAACCACCTGTTATAAGCAGTCAAACCCGTACTCAAACAACCACCTGTTATAAGCAGTCAAACCCGTACTCAAACAACCACCAGCAATATTTTATGTATATTTTATGGGTGGTATGGTCACAGGCCGAGTGATTAGTGCTCAACTACCAGTGAGGAGATACCTGGTTCAAATCTTGGCTGGAGCACTGGAAATTTCAGAAACGCTTTTCAATGCTTCCCACCCAACTAGAGATAAGTCTTGTGTGTACCTGTGCTATACACCGTCATGTTAAAGAACCAAGGAATCTATTCAGAAGGAACTAGGGCAGCACGCCCCATTCCTTGTATCACACAAACTTAATATCTCTTCCCTCGAGGCCAGAGGTTATAGGCAAATTAGGCAGGGATAACACGGAATGGCAACGCACTACCACTGTCTCAGTTGAATGCAAAAAATTTTGTCAGGCTACTTAACATTCAGGCTGTGGAATGAAAATCCTACAATAACACGGTACGAATTTGGGAACTTACTAAGACATGATTCCAACATCTCATATGCCCAACAATTCTCAGATGCATGCAATAAAGCCAGAGGAAGTACCGTAAATATTTTCTAATAAGCAGACAGCTGTCTCCGTTAAATTGTTCTCAACCATAGAGGACAATTTCATGGGGGGGGAAAGGACCAGGGGGGGATTGACTAGTCAGTTTTTCCCTGGGGAAAAATAACTAGTCAATTTTTCCCTGGGAAAAAAGCTGACTAGTCAATCTTTTCCACGAGGGAAAAAGTAGAGGGGGTACTAGTAGAATCTCTAGTAAGATAAACTTCTGAAATTCGTACAATGCTACATTTATGAATGCATTAACCCTACTATTAATACTTTTAAATATTTGTTAAATTCAAGGAAAGTCTGAATACATAGTCATAGTACAGTGTTTATACTTTTATTAAATCTTAGAGCAGGAAATAGCACCATCATTTTTCAACAGGTGGAAAAACTTCACCTGGAGGAGGAAAACCCCTACAGTCATAAAAGGCTCGCTTAATAATTTTTAGGGTTCAATACCATTTACAGTTATTCTTAAACTTTAAGCACTTTTTGACACCTGAAATTATAGTGGGTTTTTTCTTGTTCAGCTAGTGTTGGAAATTGTGACATAATTTATGCTTGTGGTCAGGGTTTTTTTCTACTACGAAATATACATTGACTTTGTGTGTTCCCTTTTGTGACTTTCATGTTCAACTGTTTCTGTTGAGTGCTGCCTTCCCTGTCAATTTACAATTTTTCATTATCCGTTCGTGCTTTCTGGATTTGTTTAAGAAATGTTGATCTCCAAAGACTACTCATGGGGATGGATTCATTTGAAATTACATTACAAACATCACACGTAACAAATTAAAGCATTTCTAAGATATTTTTCCTATGCTAAAACACATTATTGGTTTTACCAATTTATAGTTGTACACTAAGGGAAGTAACTGCCAAAAATATATAACCTGTGATTCAATCAGTGATTACCTCCCTTAGCTTAAATGTTTATCTGCACATAAAACAGTAGAATGTGAAAACTACTTAGATGGATGGAATAATTGGGCAACAGACAGAACAGCTGTAAAAGACAAACCACATTTTTAAATGCCTTATGCACCAATGAAGGTGGAGGGCACATTTATACCAGCCTTATGCATCAATGGATGTGGAGGGCACATCTATAAATGCCTTATGCACCAATGGATGTGGAGGGCACATCTATAAATGCCTTATGCACCAATGGATGGGAAGAGGACATATCTATAAATGCCTTATGCACCAATGGATGTGAAAAGGACACATTTATAAATGCCTTATGCACCATTGGATGTGAAGAGGACACATCTATAAATGCCTTATGCACCAATGGATGTGAAGAGGGCACATCTATAAATGCCTTATGCACCAATGGATGGGAAGAGGACATATCTATAAATGCCTTATGCACCAATGGATGTGAAAAGGACACATTTATAAATGCCTTATGCACCATTGGATGTGAAGAGGACACATCTATAAATGCCTTATGCACCAATGGATGTGAAGAGGGCACATCTATAAATGCCTTATGCACCAATGGATGGGAAGAGGACATATCTATAAATGCCTTATGCACCAATGGATGTGAAAAGGACACATTTATAAATGCCTTATGCACCATTGGATGTGAAGAGGACACATCTATAAATGCCTTATGCACCAATGGATGTGAAGAGGACACATCTATAAATGCCTTATGCACCAATGGATGTGAAGAGGACACATCTATAAATGCCTTTTGCACCAATGGATGTGAAAAGGACACATCTATAAATGCCTTATTGAAGAGGACACATCTATAAATGCCTTATGCACCAATGGATGTGAAGAGGGCACATTTATAAATGCCTTATGCACCATTGGATGTGAAGAGGACACATCTATAAATGCCTTATGCACCAATGGATGTGAAGAGGACACATCTATAAATGCCTTATGCACCAATGGATGGGAAGAGGACATATCTATAAATGCCTTATGCACCAATGGATGTGAAAAGGACACATTTATAAATGCCTTATGCACCATTGGATGTGAAGAGGACACATCTATAAATGCCTTATGCACCAATGGATGTGAAGAGGACACATCTATAAATGCCTTATGCACCAATGGATGTGAAGAGGACACATCTATAAATGCCTTTTGCACCAATGGATGTGAAAAGGACACATCTATAAATGCCTTATTGAAGAGGACACATCTATAAATGCCTTTTGCACCAATGGATGTGAAAAGGACACATCTATAAATGCCTTATTGAAGAGGACACATCTATAAATGCCTTATGCACCAATGGATGTGAAGAGGGCACATTTATAAATGCCGTATGCAACAATGGATGTGGAGTGCACATCTATAAATGCCTTATGCACCAATGGATGTCAAGAGGACACATCTATAAATGCCTTATGCATCAATGGATGTGAAGAGGACACATCTATAAATGCCTTATGCATCAATGGATGTCAAGAGGACACATCTATAAATGCCTTATGCAACAATGGATGTGAAGAGGACACATCTATAAATGCCTTATGCATCAATGGATGTGAAGAGGTCACATCTATAAATGCCTTATGCACCAATGGATGTGAAGAGGACACATCTATAAATGCCTTATGCAACAATGGATGTGAAGAGGACACATCTATAAATGCCTTATGCATCAATGGATGTGAAGAGGGCACATCTTTAAATGCCTTATGCATCAATGGATGTGAAGAGGGCACATCTATAAATGCCTTCTTCACCAATGGATGTGAAGAGGTCACATCTATAAATGACTTACGCACCAATGGATGTAAAGAGGTCACATCTATAAATGTCTTATGCACCAATGGATGTGAAGAGGGCACATCTATAAATGCCTTATGCACCAATGGATGTGAAGAGGTTTAGCTCCCCTGACTCTCCCTTCTTTCTAAGCAAATATTTAATCTAAAAACAAGGGCAGACATATAACAAGAATGTATGTAAACCAGTCTCACCTCCTGACCTACAGGACAGTGTTCAGGTAACTGTGTAAAGATGACTTTCTCTGAGGCTGTTCGTACAGGTTTAAACTTGAGGAAGTAAGCAGCGTAAGCCATGATGCCGATATGATCAACCTCTGGATCACACATTTGCTTGGCTGATAATATTGGTTCCACGTCTAACTGTCTAGCTCCATCAAGACCTGCAACCAGTAAAATATCAAACATTTCGTAACTTGATAATTTCTGAGCATGTTGTGCATACATAAAGTGTTTTAAGACATACATCAGTAATTGATCTAAGTCATTATCTGAAGCAAAAATATTTCACTGGCTTAGAATAAGAAGGTCGTAAGTACTACTTAATATGACCTTGTAAGACTCATGCATATTTTAAATCTGCATCTCAATGCACTTCTTATGAGCCTATTTTCATGAAAATCGGAGGTGGTCATGCTGACCAAACTGAAGTTTAAAAAGCCTGTTTTACCAAAAGTAAAGAGTAGTTTTCAGACAGTTTTTTGTTTTCTCAAAATATTGATTTTGTACTTACGACCTTCTAATTCTAAGACAAGGATTTGATCTAAGGTATTTAATCTCATGATTGAACTGTATTCTAAGGGAGTTAACCCAATTATAAAGGAGACGTATTTGAGCTAACTCAAAGGGAGTGAATCAGAAAATAAACATTGGAAAGCCTAATATCACCTATCTGTTTAGAGTCTGGTTTTTCGGTGAGAAAATACTGAATTGTTAAGCAATACTTGGTGTATAGTCAATGTTGCAGGAGCAGGGCAGGGTATAGACAGTGTGATGAGTTGAGTAATGTAATGTTTGTTCTGTACCTCGTTGCATGTTGTCTACGGGATCGTCCGACATCACCGGCCATCCTGATACGTTACCTCCTACAGAGTTAACTAGACGACACAATAGCTGACCATCACTCCAATCAGACTGTAAGAGAATTCAAACAATCATTATACGAGGTACTGTAAAATATTCATGGGTATTAAGTTTCGTGGATTTAGATAAAAATGCATTTTCGTAGGGTGTAAGTTTGTGGATGACAAACATGGAAGAGTAAACCCTTGTTCCATATTTGGAAGGTTGATTAATCGTGGGTATTATATTTCGTGGCCGAGTTCAACAACGAAAATTTAACTCCCTCGAAAAATAATGACTTTACAGTAATGCATGCACTTGATTCTTATCCACTCAATCCCCCTTGTCAACCTGTGACATGATTATTTTGGCCTATTCGAAACAAACAAAAGTTTGCCGACAGATTATTTTTCAGCCGACTTACAATGGATAGTTGACCTACCCAGTTTCTTGGAATTAACCATCAATACTAAACATGCTCTTCCACAATGCAACTAACAACTCCACATGTGGAGGACATGACTTTAGTCAATATCACAGAAGAATGTATAAGGATGTCCGAGTCTTGGTCATAAAACGTTTGTAAATTATTTACCAGAAGATCATCTGAATGTTGTCATGTTTATTACTTACTGTAAAATTTGTCACTGTTCCATTTTTAAGCAGCCTGCGCACCAAGTTCAATGTCGCGTGAAATCCGGGTGAATCCATTTTCATAAAGTAGGACAGATACGTCATGCCTGATAACTCATCCAGATCAGAGCTTGACAAATCCTCGGGACGTACCACGAGCGGAATATCAAAATGCTGTTTGGCGAGCATCATCGCATTACGGCAATTTTCAAGCCTGAAATTTTAACAATATATCTGATTGAATTCAAAATCGTTATCAATAATAAGGTTAAAATAAAATAAACATTCCGAGCTTCAACTCAAATTCAGACTCTGATTGGTCCTGAGTAAAATCTCAATTTCAATTGAGATTTGTGCTTAAGATGTTTCAGGAGATGAGGTGTGGTGTTCAATATTGATCTTATTTAATTGGAGCCTAAGATAGCCAATCATATTGCCTGTTTCTGACCAAGAGATTAATATGATGTGATCTGATTGGTTGTCCTTATCCTTAAGTCAAGTAAAATCAATATTGAATACCGACGGATTTTCAAAGAAATTTTATTAAAACAATAATATAAAATGTATATTCATCATCCTATCTGAACCACATTCATTTATTAGGCTTGATTTCATTCCAGTTTTTTATCCTAAGATTAAGTTATTATTTTCTAATAATATGTGCACATCCAGCAAGAATTTCACTTAACGAGATTAAAGTGCAATCAAGCATAAAATAAATGATTACAATTTATTATTGATAATGAAAAAGACAGCAGGGTGCCATCTAAAAGGTTGTGCAAGTGTGTTTATTTATTGGTGGTGTATGGGAACAATACAATCCTAGCACAACCATGTGACAGATGAAAATCAGACTTCGATTTTTCAATTTACAGGAGTTATTTGGACTAGTCTTTCATAGATCAAAACAATAAACAACATATAATTTTTAGAATGTTTACAATATGTACTTTATAATGAAAGACCGACTCAAGAATGTAGCCAAGGTTGCCAGCAATTTCCTAACCTAACCCCCTGTCCCCTCTCCTAGCTTGGTCAACCCTGGTATTTAACCATGTTCCTTTAAGTAATAACCCCAGTTTCTTTGGCTTCACTTTTTTTGAAGTTAAATAAATTAAATGCATAACCATTTACAATTAAATGGATCGGCTAATCATAAACTTAATTACACCAAGATTTGGTTTACATCAATGAAAATCAACCAGTACCGGTATATAATCTGTATAAAATATATATGAAATAAAATATTCTAAATATAGATATCACATGACTTCAAGACAACAAAAAGCATACCGCCATTTCTTACTAAATTAGTACAATTGTTTTAACATTATGTTCCAGTTTTTTTTCCTTCTGTAGGAATATTCTTTAAATTCATGCAGTTTTCCCCTAAAATCCAAATTAAATAAAGTTTTTCCTTCCCCTTTTGAGTTATTTCCCCCCATATTCAAAGAAAAGGCCCCTTCCCCTACTTAAGAAAAAAGCCCTGTGTTTTATATATACCCTGATGAAGACTATGGTAATAGTCAAAACATCGGTTAATAAAATATCATAACCTGACCCGTCTTTTCAGTGTGTTCCACTAATCTTACCCTCAGACCCATCTATATATGATGACATACGTGATCTTCAAATCAGCTCTTAACTTGCATAAAGTAATATCCATAAATTCAAATAAGTGTATTTACTATTGGTATAGAATTTTTGAATGAGATGAATAAAATGACTTAAAGTGATCACTTAAAATATGAATATGAAATGATCAGAATATAAAATAGTTCTCCTGTCTAAATGATGATGTGAGAAGGCTAATCGTCTGAGACATAAACCGGACGTGATGGAACTACATCGGTAGGTTCAACATATACACTATGAATGTCTGCACTGTTTCTCACCATTTAGATTAGATGCATCAAAATTTGGCGATATGAACAGTTTTTACAAATACAGGAAGTATAGTTTATAGGTACTAAGTTTATGGTAATGCAAACAATGGTTTCTCAGTTTGTATTGGGCGCAAAGTAATAAAATGTTGCATTAATATATTAAATGCATGTATTAACTCTATACAAAATGTATTGATGAATGGTAAATGTTTTGTTAACAAGTTCTTTATCAGATTTCATAGTCAAGTATCAATTTAGAGCACATCCAATAAATGCAATAGCTTATAATGAGTTGTTGTGACAATTTAACAGTACATTGTGCATGCGCCAAAAATATGAGGCCCGACCATTTGAATAGTCAGAAATGGTAAAGGTCACAGTGACCTTGACTTTTGACCTATTGACCTCAAAATCAATAGGGGTCATCTACGGTGAATGACCAACCTCCATGTAAAGTTTGAAGATCCTAGGGCAAAGTGTTCTTGAGTTATTAAATGGAAACGTTTGGTCAACTGACAGACCGACAGACAGACCCACCGACATGTGCAAAGCAATATACCCCCTCATCAAAGATGGGGGCATAAAAATTAACGTTTTTTTTTGTATCGCAAACGACCTGAAGATTTTATTGTTTAATTATGCTGGCTTCCTTATTCTACACGTCACATGATTTTATGGCATCACACGAAACATGAACAGGGAATGTGATAAATTAATTAAGACATGACAGCTTACCTATCTGACCTACTTAAATGTCTCCAATCCGGACACAACCCTGGTCGACAGAAATCTATCAAAGCACTGAAATATATAAAATCAACATTATGTAAATTATGTCACACATACAAACTGCATACAGCATACAAGACATGTGTTTATTCATAATAAGAATGACGAGTATTCTCTGAATAACAAAGAATGATTAATGAACCAGGAAGCAGCCAAACTAGAGCTGCTATGGAAAGGACTCACTCCAAATTCAAAGCCACACAGAAACGCTGGCAGCGCCTTACCACTTACGCATGAGTCAGACATAGAACGAACCATCCACTTTTCTCAAAATGGGTATTTCAAGCAAGCCTATATACTCATCCCCTGTGAATGACAATACTGTGGGCTTTGAATTTCATACATAGTTAACCATAAAGGGAGGTAATTATGAATGATAACTACACTGAAGTGAAGTACAAATTACAATGCGAATTGGAGTGTGTTTGTATGAATTAAGGTATTAGTTATGTAACACTTCATCTTTTCAAAATCTTAAAACAGAATGTGTGGCCTCAACCTTCCAATGGTACAAACAATAAGCCTGAAAGTGTGACATTGACCTTGAAATAGGTCAAACAACAGTTAACAACTGACCTGAATGTATGACCATGACCTTGGATGAAATTTAACAAACAACTGACCTGAATGTATGACCTTGACCTTGGATGGAATTTAACAAAGGATGTGAATGTGTGAATATGTGGCTTTAAAATGCCTAAAAATGTGACCTTGACCTTGGGTACCAACAACAAGCCTTAATCATTCAAATGTATGACCTTGGACAGGTTCTAACAATAGCCATGAACACATGACCTTGACATAGGAGTGGTTTCAACAACAAACCTGAACACATGACCTTGACATTGGAGTGGTTTCAATAACAAACATGAACACATGATCTTGACATTGGAGTGCTTTCAATAACAAACCTGAACACATGACCTTGACATTGGAGTGGTTTCAATAACAAACCTGAACACATGACCTTGACATTGGAGTGGTTTCAATAACAAACCTGAACACCTTCACCTTAGACTACCATGGTATCTATTTTTCAATGAGCACAATCAATGATGACTTACTGTAGAGCGATACCATCGTTCCAGTCGGAAGTGAAGTTTGAGATGCCACATTCGGGTATGACCGCCTGTAACCAACATATCATCAACTTCTTGGTAGGGAATTTACTTTTACCAATCTGATAACGTAGAATAAGATGCCAGATCAAACCCAGGATCAACTTCAAGTTTCCATTTACGATATCCTCTGGTCCTGCAAATATACAATCATAAAATAGGTTATACATGTATAAGTTAAATGTTCACTAAGGTTGCACTGATGACTTGCTTATTATACCTCACATCAATTTCGTTCAACTATTTCTTTGGTGTTTCAATCAGTTGATAATTTCAGTGACAGACTGACTTGACTGACTTGCATATTCTAAATACAGCAGCCAGTCCATATACACCACTAGGACTGACTAGTGCCATAGGACCCTCAGTGATATAATTTTTTTCTTTAATATTTACCTTTTTGGCATTTAAATCTATGAATTAAAAGGTCGTACGGGTAGCAAAAATGACAAAATCGATTAACCAATTAATAATAAATAATCAACTGTACGATATACATATATTGATTGATTTGTGTAAGGGTTGATATGATTTGCCTCCTAAACATAAAGAATTGATGATCATCATGGATATCAGAGAGTGTTCCTGTCCAACACTATAACCAAGGGCCTACTACTAGAACAGAGTTTGATAGCAATTCACTGTAAAGCAGCACTCATGCATACAAATAGCGGAACATTGATTGGCTCAAAACTCAAATGAACTCTAAAGTTTATTCTTTATGTTTCACATATATGTATTGCGCTATTATTCAACAATTAACAGAACAAGAGCTGTCCACGAACAGCGCGCTCCACTATTCGCAGCGCCATGCTAGGATAGTACAATCATTATATATTCAAAACAAAATGCTTCATAACAGCAGCATTACCCTCAGTTGTGTAGAGGTTGGGGCTTCTAAGTCGAAAAAGGGGGATAATTTGGACAAATTATGCAGGACTGTTACCTACTCATGTGTAGGTCCTCTAGGTCATGATGGCAAATAAATAAGCCTTTCTTAGTCCAAAACGGGGCATCAACAAAATGCTAAATAGTTATCTTCTCCAGTGTAGGGGTTGGGGTATTGCTGGTTAACAAGTTTGCGAAGTATCAAAGCAATATATCAATGCACTTTGAAGATATAAGAGGTTAAAAAACCTGTACCTAAACTTTAACATTTGCATTTTCAAGTCCAAAAGGGGGCATAATTTCAACAAAATGCTTGATAGAGTTACCTACCCCTGTGTAGGGGTTGGGGTCATGATGGAGAACAAGTATGCATAGCAATATATGAATGCACTTTGAAAATATTAGAGGTGAAAAAACCTGTACCTAAACTTTAACATTTGCACTAAGTTGAAAAAGGTGGCATAATTTTAACAAAATGCTTAATAGAGTTACCTACCCCTGTGTTTGGGTTGAGGTCATGATGGTGAACAAGTATGCAAAGTATCAAAGCAATATGTCAATGCACTTTGAAGATATTAGAGGTTAAAAAACCTGTACCTAAACTTTAACAATTGCATTTCCAAGTCCAAAAGGGGGCATAATTTCAACAAAATGCTCGATAGAGTTACCCACCCCTGTGTAGCGGTTAGCAATATGTGAATGCACTGAAAATATTTGAGGTAAAAAAACCTGTACCTAAACTTTAACATTTGCACTAAGTTGAAAAAAGGGGGCGTAACTTCACCAAAATGCATTATAGAGTTACCTTCCCCTGTGTATGTGTTAGGGTCATGATGGTGAACAAGTATGCAAAGTATCAAAGCAATATGTCAATGCACTTTGAAGCTATTTGAGGTTAAAAAACCTGTACCTAAACTTTAACATTTGCATTTCCAAGTCCAAAAGGGGGCATAATTTCAACAAAATGCTCGATAGAGTTACCCAACCCTGTGTAGCGGTTGGTGTCATGATGGAGAACAAGTATGCAAAGCAATATGTGAATGCAGTTTGAAAATATGAGGTAAAAAAGCTGTACCTAAACTTTAACATTTGCACTAAGTTGAAAAAGGGGGCATAACTTCACCAAAATGCTTAATAGAGTTACCTACCCCTGTGTATGGGTTAGGGTCATGATGGTGAACAAGTGTGCAAAGTATCAAAGCAATATGTCAATGCACTTTGAAGATAGCAGAGGTTAAAAAACCTGTACTTAAACTTTAATATTTGCATTTCCAAGTCCAAAAGGGGGCATAATTTCAACAAAATGCTCGATAGAGTTACCCACCCCAGTGTTGGGGTTGGGGTCATGATGGAGAACAAGTATGCAAAGCAATATGTGAATGCACTTTGAAAATATTTGAGGTAAAAAAACCTGTACCTAAACTTTAACATTTGCACTAAGTTGAAAAAAGGGGACATAACTTCACCAAAATGCTTAATAGAGTTACCTACCCCTGTGTATGGATTGGGGTCATGATGGTGAACAAGTATGCAAAGTATCAAAGCAATATGTCAATGCACTTTGATGATATTAGAGGTTAAAAAACCTGTACCTAAACTTTAACAATTGCACTATTTGCACTAAGTAGAAAAAAAAGGGCATAATTTCAACAAAATGTCTGATACAGTTACCTACTCCTGCATATGGGTTGGGGTCATGATGGTGAACATGTATGCAAAGTATGAAAGCAATATCTTAAAAGACTTAGTGAATATAAGAGGTTAAACAACCTGTACCTAAACTTTAAAAAAAGTGTTACGCCGACGCTGACGCCAACGCTGACGCCGACGCTCGGGTGACTGCAATAGCTCCCCTTATTCTACGAATAGTGGAGCTAAAAATAACATTTAAATTATGGTCATTGTTTCCATTAATTGCTTATTGGTAAAATTCAGTCTAAGATTTGATTGACAGAATTAATTCTGACAAATACTATACAACATACACCATTATGATTGTTGGTCCATATGTTTACACAAGTATGCAAGCTGGTCAATACCAATTATTTAACAATTAGCAATCTTTATTTTTTATTACTTTATTTTTAGAAGAGTCAGGTGTAACAAAATATATTATTTTTATAATGTTAGTCATTTTGTAAACACCAGGCCCCGATCTCCCGAATCATCTCAATCAATCTGAGTTAAATCTCATCCCAATATTACCATTTGTCTTTGAGTTAATTTTCAAGCGAGACTGGACTCAAAATTTACATCACAAAACAAAAACATTATTTAGTTTAATACATTTAAATTTCAATAGCTAGAACTTCAGATTTACCTCAAATTCAGAATATGATTTCAGCAAAATCTCAATTTGAGATGAGATTCCTACTTGAGATGCTTCGGAAGATCGACACCTGTTTCTAGACATTAACCCCGAATGATTGTGACTGTATATATATTTAAAGATTGAACCGAAAATATCAACATTGGGCTTAACAAATGATCTATCTAAAACAACAGATAAGATGTTTATAAATATTTTACAACCGGAGAAACAATTACTCATTGTCTAGTTTATACATCCATTTAACAAACAAAAATGAATTTTATCAGATCAATTAAAACTTTGAAACAATGAAAACATTTATACCATGTATGTTGTATGTTACTAGCGTGGACAAGGGGGTTGAGAACTCATTGGTACTCATTAAATAATATTGATATGGCTCATAATGAGCCACTAGCTTGTTGAATAATGGATTACAGTTGAAGGACAGAAGTCAGTCTCATTGGCTAGCCCTTAAAAATAGAGGTCACATGACAGTCTCTAATAAATAAACCTGATACTTAATCAACACTAGTATTACGAAATCAAACTTATTGTCCACTATTCGTCCCTTTGGTGCAACAAGGCGTATTACAAATTAGGGTAAATTTAAAATATTTGAAGGTTGTCCTATATACATTTACATGTATACATTTTACAACTCATCGCATGAAGAAATAAATTGTTTTACAGTGCCCAGTGTTACATCCACATGACATCATCACTCAGTAGCCAGCCTACAGTGACAAGTGGTAAAACATCTGTCCACATAAAGATAGGGGTGTGTTACTGTGTGTTGTCAGGTGAAGATAAATAATGTAGATGTCTGTACACACATAATGCTTCAGGCAATCTATTGTCAACATCCATAATGTTTACAAGTTTTAAATACATAGAAAACATATAAACTGAATAAAGCAAAAGTTACCAACTGTGTGAGCTTGTAAATATAAGGGAAAATGTGTGTCAGATGTGGGTATCAAACCCCAGACCCCTTAACCGTAGTACACTGCTCTATCAAGAGAGCTGTTACATTATAATGTAAGGGCCCAGGGATGCTGTACCTTCCTACTCCACTCCAGTCACGGATTTTACAGGTGTCTCAGGAGATAAAAAGGTCTTGGTTAGTACAGCGGTTTTCTGTAAGCACATGGGGTCTTGGGAGGTTAAGGGGTCTAGGGAGGTACAGGGGTCTCTGAAAATACAGGGGTCTCTGGAAATACAGGGGACTCTGGAGGTACAGGGGTCTATGGAGATAAAGGGGTCTCTGACATACAGGGGTCGCAAGTGATACAGGGGTCTCAGGAGTTATAGGGGGTCTAGGGGAGGGGTCTTAGAAAATGCAGATGTACAGTGACCTTAATTATGTTATTTTGACATAAATATTTCTATGTTCCATCAATTGTTCGTAATTGTAAGAATACATGTTACTAAAGGCAACAAAAAATCATACAAAATGTTGATGATACTAAAAATGTTCACATCACTGGTAAAGATCGTAATAATTATCATAAAAAATCTATTGTTTTTTATGAAATCTAAATTAATCAAATGAATCAAATATTATTTTCACATATAACCTTTGATAGTATAGACAGACAGATATCACTGGGTCACAATACTAAGCATTGTTTGAACATCTTGTGAACATTGCGTGACATATTTATAGATAATAAGTTTTTCTAATTGACATCAATTTCTCTTAATTCAATATAAATTCAACATAATATCATTTTTCTAGTCTTAACACATCAAGTAAAACTTGAACAGTTATGAAAGTTACAGCATGAATATCATTAAACACTTTACTCAATGGAGTTATCCCCAGTGTTCCTTGAAAAAGGTACATGTAGTATCATCAGATATCAAACATAAAGACTTTCAAATTTTTAATTAATGACCCTTGAATGACCCCTGAAATTTTCAAAAAGCCACATGTTGACCCTCAGGTTCCTGACTTGATGAAGGCTAAACTTTTCTTTGAATTGTATATATTTTGGAAATAAAAATGATAAAATTCAGTACAAAGTTTTCAAAATGATGGTTGAAATTCAGTGCCTTGTAAAACACTTGTCTAACATATTAAAGACAGACTCTGTCAGCATTAGTTCATATCTTCGACTTTGAACTAGTACATCATCTTTTAAACTCAAATGAAGGTGGGAAGATACAGACATTTGAAAAACATATTTGATAAAATTTGTAGGATGTTCCTGAGACAGATATTGTAATAATTTGGTATTTTAATTGCTATATAGTAAGTAAGTAAGTAAGTAAGTAACGTCTTTATTTAACGAGGCTGACACATTCGGTTTCCCTATCTTCCATGTGGGCCTATATATCTCACAATCCTTTTTGCATTCGACTGAGACAGTCATAGAGTGTGGCCTTCTGTTTTATCCCTACCTAATTGGCCAATGAGCTCCAGCTTCGAGGGATGAAACAAATTTAAATAAAGCTTAAGCTTGTGTGATACAAGAAATTTGGATGTGCAGTTCTATCTCTTTCTAAATAGACTCCTTGGTTCTTTATCGTATCAGGGTACTGTTTTATCAAAGCACTTACATAATTTGTAACAAATTCAAAGTCTTTATAATTTGTTTACAATTATAGAGTGTGGTAAATGGAGCTACAATACTAACAATGATTCAGTAAATGAACTCCTAAAACACCATATCCGTCACCAATTTGCAGTTGTAAAAGAAGTATAAAGAATTTAAATTTAAGCGTAAGTTTAAGACTTTTGTAAGTGCTTTGATAAAACAGTATAGCACTGATTCACTCAAGACTACCTCTGGGTTTCCAACCAGTTCATCTCTAGATGGGTAGGAAACACTGAAAAGCGTTTCTATAACTGCCAGTGCCCTGGCCGAGATTTGTACCAGAGACCTCCAGATTGTTAGTCCAAAGCCCTAACCACTCGAGCACCGTCCTGAACTTCCATCCAAACAATCCCAAATTATGTTGAATATAATATTCTACCACAGCACAATCCTGTAAATAATGGTAGAATAATATTCAACATAATTTGAATTCCAATTTTTATGTATATTTGAACTTTAATAAATAGGAAGAAATTATTCATGTGGTTTTAAGCTTAAACTTAATTCAAGTAAGCTGATATGTGTACATATTTACCCAGTGTGTAAGAGTTTGATTGAAAGCCGCTCCCAAACAATTCTATTCCCACTGTACATACAATTTGTTCACATATTTCTGCTTCAACAGTCACAAATCATTATAGAATGTTAGTTGAAGGTCTTCAGATATAAAATACTCTTGTTACCTGAACCTTTGCTGTATGGGGAACTATTCAAATACCCTATACTTATAATATACTAACGTCATAAAACAGAGTAGAATGAACTCTTCAACTGACCGTAAAAAAGCCTTAAAACGTAAAAAAGTCACAAGATTATTAAGTCAAATCATTCCTTAACCAAGAAATTAATTACAATATCGCAACCATGCTGCAGACAATATCGCAACCATGCTGCAGACAATATCGCAACCGCGCTGCAGACAATATCACAACCGCGCTGCAGACAATATCGCAACCGTGCTTCAGACAATATCGCAACCGTGCTGCAGACAATATCGCAACCGTGCTGCAGACAATATCGCAACCGTGCTGCAGACAATATTGCAACCATGCTGCAGACAATATTGCAACCATGCTGCAGACAATATCCATACATGCCATGTTTGCAGACCCCTTTGTGTAAGATTGGTGATGGAAAGAGATTTAAATAAAATGCTTCAGATTTTCCTTGCTGAAACTTTAAACTTAAATTATTAAAGTTTATATGCAGTTTCCACTTACTTTACTGTTGTGACAACACCATGCACGCTTCATGTAGCAATTTAAACTAATTTTAACTTTGAGATCAATTTTATAATGTAAACAACAAATGTCAGGTTCCAGAATGTCCACGAAATGCGTGAGATTTGATCAATTGGCCTCAAACCATGCATGAGTGGAGTCTAAAATGTGTGAGACTCACACATGATGCAGGAGATATGTCATGTTTGAATATCGCAACCATGCTGCAGACAAAATCACAACCATGCTTCAGACAAAATCACAACCATGCTTCAGACAAAATCACAACCATGCTGCAGACAAAATCACAACCATGCTTCAGACAAAATCACAACCATGCTTCAGACAAAATCACAACCATGCTTTAGAAAAAATCACAACCATGCTTCAGACAAAATCACTACCATGCTGCAGACAAAATCACAACCATGCTTCAGACAAAATCACAACCATGCTGCAGACAAAATCACAACCATGCTTCAGACAAAATCACAACCATGCTTCAGACAAAATCACAACCATGCTTCAGACAAAATCACAACCATGCTTCAGACAAAAACACAGACATCTGGATAAATTGTAGATATTGCGACGTTGCTGATGTTCGTACTGCAGTGGAAAAATTGCAAGATCAGCAAATTGCAAGAAAACTTAGAAAATGTCATCAGGTCGAGAATTTAGTTTGAAACAATGCATTCATCTTGCATCATTAAGATTTCGTAGGACAGTCTCCAGCAGTTGTAAGAAACACCAGCAATTTGAATTTTTTCCCAAAAGGCGCTACAAGAAGTGATTGCAGACAAGTACACGACAGGTGCAAGGCTGATAAGTCATAGGCTTAGAAATCCCATACAAATCATAAACAGTCTTATATCAAGTTGTTAACAGCAGAAGAGTTTAAAGGAAGTAAAATTGAACACACAACATCTTGATAGGGAATATAATTTAAACATATCTACATCTTTAAAAAAACCAAAAACAAATGACATCATGGGCATAAATTAAATTTCTTTGATAAATTTCTATAATGTGACCAGAGCTACAGATAAACTGCGTATTGGGGTAATTACCCAATTAATTTTCATAAAAACCCAATAAAATTTAAGAGGAGGGAGTAAGAAAAAGCAAAGACAATCTGAAATACTTAAATAGAAAATGATTTTTTAGTGAAAAATAGTATATAGAGATCATTTACCCTATGAGTTTTATTAAATACCCAATTAAAATTTGTCAAAACCCAATCAAAATTGAAAGTAGCGGGTAAAATACCCAATGGACCAAAACCTTATCTGTAGCTCTGTGTGACGTTAATTTGTATTGTTTTAAATAAACACATTGTGGTTAATGTGATGTCATCGCTGACATAATAAACCTGTTTTGCATTCAAAAATAAATCAAAGAATCTGATTGGTAGTTACTGTTAGAACTGACCAATGTCAAGGCCGTATTCTGAGACCAAGGTCTCCTAACTCTAGATGTTTTATTTTCAGTATTATAAATGTAGTTGACAATACATTATGACATGAATTGTTGTTTAAAAATATGATTGTATTCAAAATTATATGTTAAAAGGGACTTTTAAGTGAGAGAAAAGCATGTTTCTAATTATGATAAATGAGAGAAAATAATATGTACTTGAGATTTATCTGGCCTATCGATCTTAATGTAAAATATTAGAATGGGCTTTTTGGTATGAAAGGGGTCAGCAGTGCATGAACAACCCACATATACACTACTATTTAAATGAATGTGTACCAATATGTTTATTCCTGACCACTTTGTGTAGGATAGCCTCACTATCTAAGCCATATCACTGTTACTTAAGTCCACTCAATTTGTTTGAATGACTAACTTACACTAAGGGACTATATTAATTATACATGGTCTTGAAGGTCAACTTAATGCCAACATTTTGATACCACAATATCTAAAATCGGATATGTAATAACGGAATTATCACATGGATAAGACATTAGTTCTGAAAATAGAGGTCACAGGTTTATCGGCAAATTGGATCAACACTCAGAATGATCAGCCTGTAAAAAAGTTGAATGATATTTTTGTAAAATAGCGACATAGATCATGTTCCATGGTAAATTATGTAAATTAGACAGCATATCAAATGATTTCAACATCACTGTAACAAAATAATGGAGCTTCTTTATATTTAACTGAAGTCAGCATCATTTTGATCTTAATTTGTCCTACGCTAAAAATTACCAATTGGTCAAAAGTGTGACTTTCACTTTCTGGAGCAATGTCTTTATCACGCAATATTTAATTAAATACTTGTCTGATCTTCATTAAATTAGCACCAAAATGACGGCATTAAGTTCGCCTTTAATATGATGCATATAAATATAAGAAATAATTTTGTTTTCCCGGCAAAATCAACATAACTCCACTGTAGCATTTCTAAATTTGTTAAGTATGTTTTAATGGGTAAGGTATAGGTTTCTGCAAAACAAACAATTTTTAAGGATGACCTGAGAAGTAATCTGATATTGTTAACATTACCTAGGACATGCTTTTATAAATTACAAACTGGTATAACATTACCTAACAGGACATGTTTTTATAATTTTATCTTTTGTACAGTTATAAAAAATATCTTTTGTGGGTTTAAATTACAATTATAATGTTTTCTTTGCTAATGGTGTAATGGTTTCATACCGTTAGAGTCACGGCCATTGAAATGTATACAGTATGACAATATCTGATGTTTTTATATACAAACAGTATAGGCTGCCACCTTCATGTTAAGTCCATGTTTGGTTCTGAAGAAAACTGGCCTTAATAGTCAGGTGGTCTGATTGTATAGGGTGTCACTGTGAAATATGCAAAACATACAGACTCACTGTGTATTGTAAACAAATCAACTTCCAGATATCGCAATAAGGAGTACACGTTGAATTGAATATTCTTGCAATAAATCATACAGTAATCGGAAATGACAGATGTTTTTAATCACAATAAGTCATACAAGTTAAATTGTACAGAATCCAAATAATTCATACAGTGATTTGGTTTCTATGCGGTGAGACTGACATATCAAACTATGGTGTCATACTGGGGAAGGCTTAAATTGGTGGAGCTTGATGGAGTGCGGTACCATGCACTTGTACACTGATACAAAACAGATTTAAAACTGAGAGCTTGTAAATAATCATATATAAGATTCTGTAAATGATGTGGATCGAAATCTGAAGTACTAAGATTGAATAGTCACAAGCAATTAAGTATACCTGAAGGCTTAGTAATAAACAGGTTGTGTGAAATGATCAAATCTAAGATACAATGAAGAAATGAATGAAGAAATTTATCAGATATAAGCTAATGCTTTTTTTAAAAACATCCAAGGGTAAATAAATATAAAATATAAAAAATAATTATTCTTTAGGCTTATTTTTTATTCTTCGTTTTACTATTATCATTCCCCAGTGTATTCTTCAGCTTAAACCATAATTATGCTAGTCTGAGAACTTGACTAACCACTGACCAATCAATGTATGAGGATGCGTTTACAAACTGTTTAAAAAAAATGGCGTTTCAATATATAAAATTGAAAAAACAACAGATTTTTCTATTTCATGCGCTAAAACTTGGCATAGAAGGAAGCCAAAATTCATCGCGCTCCTCATGATAACATAACCGATGAACAAAGTGTGTCTTATTTTTTAAATAGTCAATCACAGGCCCAAGACGCATGAAGATGTATATATTAGTACAATAATGAGTCATTTACTGTTAAATAAGATCAATCAATCTGAAAGTTACGTTGCTAAGAGTAACGGTTCAGTCAATTTTAATTGTAATTGGGCTGTTGTTTCTTTAGATTTGATACGATAATGATGTATGACAACACTTAACAGTTTGAAACTAATTGCACATATTTAATGCTATCTTAGTTATTAAAGAGGACGTATTGCATATATTTAATGCTATCTTAGCTACTAAAGAGGACGTATTGCATATATGTAATGCTATCTTAGCTACTAAAGAGGACACATTGCATATATTTAATGCCATCTTAGTTAAAGAGGATGTATTGCACATATTTGATGAAAGAGGATGTCTCAGCAGTCTTTACAAACTACTTACTTATGAAGAATACAGATATAATTATAATATCAGCTTGAGTAATTATGTGACTGGATTATATTCAAATATATGTTAAACAAAACCCCATGAACCTTCTCAAGATGACTTATTGACAATGTATTCATATAGCATATACATGTATGTGCTACAGAAAATGACCATATAGAGTCTAATTTGTTGGGACTTATCTATTAATGCTATATGATATCATTTCTGTTTGCAAACTGCTTGAACTTTGAGCGTATTTATGAGTTATATAACAATAATACTGTTCCATGTGCCGTTCCATTAACAATATGTAAATATTGCTACAATATGTCTTCTTAAACTTAACTGCTTAACTTCAATGTCATAAGTTGAATTTAACAACCTACACAAAGATTACAATGTTTAATATTATTATTGTACCTTTGAACAATAATTGTTTTTAAATTGACCTTCATATATACAGTTTACTATTACATGTTAAGTAGCAAATGGCTATAATTAACACAATTAATGTTTATTGTTTATGTCTGGGTGTTGAATACCAATTGGTGATATATGATACTTGTGAAGGATATTTGGCACAGTTACCTTAAAAGACATTTTCTCTGATTGGCAGATTGACAGATTTATATAAAAAAACCTGGACTTAATAATTTTAGATCAACATCAAAAAATGTATGTTTCACATAAATTAATCTGATAACATGACACCAAAATTATGCATAAGTTGTGTTAGCAATTAATTATTTCAAAGAATACATTCTAGTGTATATCCGTGATTATTTTAATATGATTCTCAAATTAAAAACCTGTAAAACACTTGGAGTAGGGGTCCCTTGTCATGGTTAGGGATCCAGAAATGAATGATAAGCAAACTAGTTTATAATTCTGGCCTTATAACTGTAAATTAATCATTAATTAATAATATATAAAATTGTGCCAAAATGTGGTAATATATCATATAATGTGGTCATAACTTTACAATTATTGTGTCAATATCGTCAGATATGGTCAATAAACATATCATAACAATAAATTTTACCTATATTGACGAGTTTGATGTTGTCATCAGCAATTGCTGTCAATGCGTTAGCGACGTTAGCTAGCTGCTGATGGTGATTCTTAGGGTCCTTCATGGCCTTTATACGCTTCCCTTGTAAAGCTTGAATCAATGCACATAGGCGAGCTCCGTTGTCAAAATCTTCTTCCAAATTATTAACTTCTTGTCCGGCGGGTCGGAGTTGTTCATTAACCCAATTCCTGAACGTGTTTTCCTGAATTAGCACCCACTTGTCAACGCCCGCCTGGGCCGCATGACCCTCCCGGGTCCGTGCAATATTGTGTGATTCCATCGCGTGTAATCACAGTAAACCTGTCCGCATGTAGAATATGTTGCCGTTACACAGAGGTCCCAGCAGCTCACAAACAAAACAATACACCGAGTCAAACCGTCACTGTATTTAATAATACTCCCAGAATCAATAGGCACAAATCAATATACCTGAATAATTGAATTATGTCCGAACAATTCCCAATTCGTAAAAAGTCCGAAATTTCACGTCTAAAGTAACCAGAACTGGTCACATTCAATAGGGTGTGACGGTCCGAAAAACTCGAGTCTTCAACTCCAACATACGTACAGTTGACACCGTTTACAAATTGAAAACCGGTTTTACCGTAGTACTAAAACTCCGAATCTAAATATAGTAACACATATACCATTGAATTCACAGGTAAGTCAGCGAAGCGGAGAAATTTAACCGTGCGTTTTTGCTGTCCAGTAAATTATTGACAACCTCCGTGACCACCCGTCAGCTAATTACAGCTTTAAAACTTCCATAACTATTTTAAACTCTGTTTGATATATTCATCTAGTTAGTGGTACAAATTATAGGATACGGGATATGAACTGTCATGAATGTCTTTTGAATTACATTAATTTAAATAATTTAGTAGCCTACCAGCTAGCAAGTTTGCTCTTTAATATAAGGGAAGCAACTGTAGCTTCTTTATTTTTTACTTCAATCAGAGTTATCTATCTTTTTTGACGCTTTTGACTGTATGTGAAAGTGTGTGTCTTGTACCTCGGCCTGCTCATGCCCTGTACGCGGCAGCTTTAGAGAACCTTCAAAACAGACAATATTAAAAGATAATAATGGAAAATCGGACAGGGAAGGCAGCACTCCACTGAAACGGCCGAACACAGACAGAAAACAGAAATAGCACAGAACACAATTACACGACACAATGCCCAACTAAACACACAATTAACCGAACCACAGACACTTAGGGTCTGGACCCCGCCCCCAGCTACGCACCTATATGAGCCAGTCTCCAGGAAAACCGGGCTTAGTGACAAAAATATGAAAATCATAATAATATAGCATTAAAAAGACCAGACTCTTTTGAACGGTTTTTGAAAATTTGAGCAAAATCTAACATCAAATTACAAAGTTCAAAGACCTAAATATTTAGGTCTTTGCAAAGTCACAGTCTTTTAAAACTAACCACTCCCCCCTTCTTTGTTAGTGACGTCGCAAACGTCATTGAAACGTCATTTGACGTTACGTTAACAAGAAGTTCATCAATCCGGTATTTGATGAGTTATTGACGTAAACTTTTCAAAATTGTATCACATTTTAGAATTATATTCCTTTTTTAATAAAACATATCTAAATCGTGAATTGTAGCTTTTAGAGAAACGTAGCTACTGTTTTTAATCACAAACCCCTCGTTTTCTCAATATGGATACTCTTCAGAAATTGGTCACCATAGCAACGACAGAAGATTCATGAGAAAAAATAAATCTAAGACATAATTCTATATTATCCAAGAACTTAAACTTAAATCAAAGAGCATTACAGTTTTGTCAATTTAGAGGGTTTTCTTAACCTTATTACATAAATACTAATACAATGTCACTAAGCCCGGTTTTCCTGGAGAACGGCTCATATTTATTTTTATTATCAACATTGTATACCCAGACCCATAAATTAATCACACAAACATTATTTAACGTATCCTGGACAAATAAAAAATATTTGTAAATGCCTCTCTAGCTAAATAACACATTATTTAAGCAGTAGAGGACTTACGTAGATTTTTGTATTAATAACAACAACAACAACAACAACAACAACAAATAAACTTTATTGCGATACCAATTTTATTAATACCAAATACATCCAACAAAGGTTTGTGTGATTACTGAATGGGTCTGGATATATAATAAATATAAACAAATATTTCCAGGCGCGTAGCGGGAGGAGGGCGTGGTCCAGACCCCAAGTGTCCGTGAACCGAACGAGAAAATGAAACTAAAAAGCTACAAGTCTTCTTTCCGTCTCCATTGTTAGACCTTGGCTCTTCATGTCATTCTGAATGGTTCGCTTCTGGTCGGCATCTGTGTGTACAATCATTTATTATGTACGATCAGGATCTGTTCTATAAATACGTATCTAAACTCCCTGGTACGATGAAGACGGTCACCATGGGTACCCAACTATATAGAACGGGCATGTGATATGTATTCTTTGTATGCACCATAAATAGTTTATTTTCAAATATCATAGACCATCGGCGAAAAGATATACCAATAAACAATAATTACTTATTATAATACCACTGAAAAATGCCGGACATATAAAAAGAAGTATGAAAAGGAAAGTAAGTAAGTATAATTAGTTTGTTTTGACCAACAAGCTGAGTTGTTCCCCTTTGTCTATAAGCATGTTTTTATGGCATGCGGCGATAAATTATTCGTATTAACTTGAATATATTTTTTCGTGACCATAGAGACATATTTCCACACATTTTCTTCTTAAAGATGTATTGTTTTTTTGTTGTACATTTAGCTAGAGGCTATATATAACGGAGATTGGCAACTAGACTGAGAATTGGCAATTTACTAAACTGACTGAACTGAAACTTGTAACAACTTGTAAAACTCAGTAACTACAGGCCATGCAGACAGACTTAAATTATACATTTTTGGAAAAGCATCAATATTCATCTACAGCTGCAGTAAAATATTGACACAATTTTATTATCCAGAGAGATTTTTCAAATTGATAATGTCTTACCCTTTAAATTTGCTTTAAAATCGAAAACAAAATAATAAAAAATAGCCGCCGCCAATAATGGCTTGCTTCAACCTTCATTTTTCGTAATTTAAATAAATTAAATAAAAATAAATAAGAACAGACATTAAAGGGGCTGTCTCACGTATTGGTGTATTGCAAAATAAAATAAAATTGTCAAATATTCATGTAATTTTGGTATAGTTTCCTGTATATGCCATAAACAACACATTAATTTCCCAGGTCTGCAGTCTGCACTCTGCACTAGCTTACGGATGTCAAATTATTAACCGAACACATTTTTGAGAAACGACCATTTAAGCGATTGTGGGGTGCAGGAAATTCAAGGGTGCAAACTGCAGACCTAAGTCTGGAAATTACTACATTTGCAGATCGGAGTGCAGACTGCAGACCTGGGTCTGCAAAATATTTCATTTGCAGACCTGAGTGCAGACTGCAGACTGCAGACTGCAGACATGGGTCTACAAAATATTTCATTTGCAGATCGGAGTGCAGACTGCAGACCAAGGTCTGCAAAATATTTCATTTGCAGACCTGAGTGCAGACTGCAGACCTAGGTCTGCAAAATAGTTCATTTGCAGACCTGAGTGCAGACTGCAGACATAGGTCTGCAAAATACAACATTTGCAGACCTGTGTGCATACTGCAGACCTAGGTCTGCAAAATAGTTCATTTGCAGACCTGAGTGCAGACTGCAGACCTAGGTCTGCAAAATATTTCATTTGCAGACCTGTGTGCAAACTGCAGACCTGGGTCTGGAAATTACTACATTTGAAGATCGGAGTGCAGACTGCAGACCTGGGTCTGCAAAATATTTCATTTGCAGACCTGAGTGCAGACTGCAGAAATGGGTCTACAAAATATTTCATTTGCAGATCGGAGTGCAGACTGCAGACCACGGTCTGCAAAATATTTCATTTGCAGACCTGAGTGCAGACTGCAGACCTAGGTCTGCAAAATAGTTCATTTGCAGGCCTGAGTGCAGACTGCAGACATAGGTCTGCAAAATACTACATTTGCAGACCTGTGTGCAGACTGCAGACCTAGGTCTGCAAAATAGTTCATTTGCAGACTAAGTGCAGACTGCAGACCTAGGTCTGCAAAATATTTCATTTGCAGACCTGTGTGCAGACTGCAGACCTGGGTCTGGAAATTACTACATTTGCAGATCGGAGTGCAGACTGCAGACCTGGGTCTGCAAAACATTTCATTTGCAGACCTGAGTGCAGACTGCAGACCTAGGTCTGCAAAATAGTTCATTTGCAGACCTGAGTGCAGACTGTAGACCTAGGTCTGCAAAATACTACATTTGCAGACCTGAGTGCAGACTGCAGACCTAGGTCTGCAAAATACTACATTTGCAGACCTGTGTGCAGACTGCAGACATAGGTCTGCAAAATAGTTCATTTGCAGACTAAGTGCAGACTGCAGACCTAGGTCTGCAAAATATTTCATTTGCCGACCTGTGTGCAGACTGCAGACCTGGGTCTGCAAAATACTACATTTGCAGATCGGAGTGCAGACTGCAGACCTGGGTCTGCAAAATATTTCATTTGCAGACCTGAGTGCAGACTGCAGACTGCAGACATGGGTCTACAAAATATTTCATTTGCAGATCGGAGTGCAGACTGCAGACCAAGGTCTGCAAAATATTTCATTTGCAGACCTGAGTGCAGACTGCAGACCTAGGTCTGCAAAATAGTTCATTTGCAGACCTGAGTGCAGACTGCAGACATAGGTCTGCAAAATACAACATTTGCAGACCTGTGTGCATACTGCAGACCTAGGTCTGCAAAATAGTTCATTTGCAGACCTGAGTGCAGACTGCAGACCTAGGTCTGCAAAATATTTCATTTGCAGACCTGTGTGCAAACTGCAGACCTGGGTCTGGAAATTACTACATTTGCAGATCGGAGTGCAGACTGCAGACCTGGGTCTGCAAAATATTTCATTTGCAGACCTGAGTGCAGACTGCAGAAATGGGTCTACAAAATATTTCATTTGCAGATCGGAGTGCAGACTGCAGACCACGGTCTGCAAAATATTTCATTTGCAGACCTGAGTGCAGACTGCAGACCTAGGTCTGCAAAATAGTTCATTTGCAGGCCTGAGTGCAGACTGCAGACATAGGTCTGCAAAATACTACATTTGCAGACCTGTGTGCAGACTGCAGACCTAGGTCTGCAAAATAGTTCATTTGCAGACTAAGTGCAGACTGCAGACCTAGGTCTGCAAAATATTTCATTTGCAGACCTGTGTGCATTTGCAGATCGGAGTGCAGACTGCAGACCTGGGTCTGCAAAATATTTCATTTGCAGACCTGAGTGCAGACTGCAGACCTAGGTCTGCAAAATAGTTCATTTGCAGACCAGAGTGCAGACTGTAGACCTAGGTCTGCAAAATACTACATTTGCAGACCTGAGTGCAGACTGCAGACCTAGGTCTGCAAAATACTACATTTGCAGACCTGTGTGCAGACTGCAGACATAGGTCTGCAAAATAGTTCATTTGCAGACTAAGTGCAGACTGCAGACCTAGGTCTGCAAAATATTTCATTTGCCGACCTGTGTGCAGACTGCAGACCTGGGTCTGCAAAATACTACATTTGCAGACCTGTGTGCAGACTGCAGACCTAGGTCTGCAAAATAGTTCATTTGCAGACTAAGTGCAGACTGCAGACCTAGGTCTGCAAAATACTACATTTGCAGATCTGAGTGCAGACTGCAGGCCTGGGTCTGCAAAATATTTCATTTGCAGACCTGAGTGCCGACTGCAGACCTGGGTCTGCAAACTATTTCATTTGCAGACCTGTGTGCAGACTGCAGACCTGGGTCTGCAAAATACTACATTTGCAGACCTGTGTGCAGACTGCAGACGTGGGTCTGCAAAATATTTCATTTGCAGACCTGAGTGCCGACTGCAGACCTTGGTCTGCAAAATATTTTATTTGCATACCTGAGTGCAGACTGCAGATGTACGTGCCAAGTTCACGCTACTAGATGAAGGGGATATCGCATTCATATTTCCCGCTTCTTTTGAAACACATACAAAAAGACGTAAAGAAATAGCATTTTTTCACCTGGGTGGCACAAGTTATTCTTCATTGTTTAAAGACTCCATTTTATTGTTACATCTATAAGGATATCTGGAATCCGCCATTATAGCATGCAAAATAATTTACACCGATATGTTACGTAAATATTGTATCGTTTCACATACTAACAATACAGCATTGATTGATAATACAATGTGCATCTACACATGAAGGGTGGGGGTTAGAACACCATAATGGTGAACATTTGTCCTCAACGTCTTCAGTAACCACTGTATCGATTTATGAAACCATGGTTTTACACCATAACAGTTTACGGAAAAAAACGCAAAGGTGTGTGTTTAGACAATTTGTATGTTTGTGGCCTGAGCTAATTCGGACAGTTGAAAATGTCAACAGTACTGTCAACTATCAGTATAATGCCATTCGGTCGGGATCTATAATTTTAATTACCGGTAGTCGACTGAAGGGAAACAGAATCAGGATTTCGCAGCGTTTTTTTTCGAATAATACAAACAACGACAAACAATTGGGAAATTTTAATTTGACAAAAAATAATTTTGCACAGTTAACCGATTCAATGTGTTGTAAGTTGTAACATTCAATTCTGCCATAACATGTAACCAGAGAAGGTGGAATATTTGCTACCTCCGACAGTGACATGATCTTTGTCAATGACCTTCACCCAAACCCTCGACCCCTTCTTCAAGTTGACGAATATCGTATTGGCTCCCTGATCACGGTGACCACTGTTACCTGGTTCAGCGTATGCGAACACGTTAACTTGGGTTACCCCGTCGACAACGATGGAGGCGTGTAGTTGTGGATTTGTGAACGTTGATTGGTCAGCAAATAGAGAACACGTGATCAGGTACAGTCCGGATACTGGAGTTGTGTATACACCTGTATGGTTGTTGTACCCGCCACCAAGGTCTGTAATCATTGTGGGAAACACGATCGGGTGATCACGAGGCAGTGTAACCCTGGTCGGATCTCTACGATATGAAAACGTCCACGGACCGTCGTACTGTCTGCGTGTCAAGGCGCCATGTTGGGTACTAGTATCTGAAAATACATTTTGTTACAGGTTATCATAATTTTCCAAACAGTACGTCACATGTTCTCTCCTTTACGTTTAGTATGTTTTGTTTTATCTATTTTCTCAAGCATGTATAACGGATAAGAGAGGCTTTTTATGGACATGGTCGTGGCCAATGTCTCTGAAGAAGACAAGACCAGGTTCACGCATCTTGTTGAAATGTACATACCCCACAATGCGGACGTCCATCTTTTAATCTCGTACATATAAATAAATCATGAATCATTCAAGAAAATAAAACAAGAAGCACACGATTACCGGATTGTTCCAGTTTATTCAATCGTCTCTCTAGTTGCTTTACTGTCCTCACTAAATATTCATTCTGTGTCGTCAAGGCAACAAGTTGTTCTTGAAATTCCACATCACTGCTAGAAACTAATGGGAATACGAGAAATATTGCTTTCACAAGCAATCTGAACAAGTCCATACTGTACAAATTCGAGGTTTTCGAATCACCGTGCGCTACCATACACAGAATAGTACCTATGTTTATTACTGGACGGCCGAATGTAGTTAAAACCCGGATTTTTGTCATGAAATGATACGGAAATTATAGTCAGTACAGGTGTTATACCATAGACTTGTGATGAAATCCATAGTTCTACTGTTTCTTCAAAAAATTGAACAGCCGGCAGATCGAATGATTTTAGGAAGTGTAGTGTAACAGGTCATCATATAAGCGTGAATTACGAACACCTGTGATGGATACAACTACGATATCTACAATAAGTATGATTTCGTTTTAGAACGCATGTTAATTAATGTATTCTGGAAACCTGCTAAAACCACGCATGTTAATTAAATTAATTAACATGCGTGGTTTTAGCAGGTTTCCAGAATACATTCTGGGGTGGTAATCAATGTTGATCTTATTTAATTGGAGAATAAGGATAGCCAATCACATCGCCTGTTATTGTCCAAGAGTTTAATATGGCTATATCTGATTGGTTGTCCTTATCCTTAAGTCAAGTAAGATCAATATTTAATACCACCCCTGATCATTGTTTAAACAATTGTATTAACTGCCGTACGGACGTGAAACAATGCGGAACAGTTTCCGTTGAATGACAAACACGGTGGATTTGAAGCTATACGATTGTGTCGGCTTATCTTATCTCTCAGAACAAAGTCCTAATAACTACACTGTATACTCATTATTTATTAATAACCCTGTCTGACATGACATTACGTGTACCATTTAGAATTCTTGGTGATACAGTTGTTCTATCTATTGGTTGCCTTCCATTGTTTCTTGATGGAGACATTTTTTCATTCAAAAACATACTTATTTTGGTAATTTCTCAAAGTTTCACCTGCCTCTAGCGTCCAGTTGCAGAGTAACTTGTGTTTATAGTCATTATTCCAATTTATTTACCTTGTTATATTTTGTCCGTAAAATGTGTTATAGATATTCTGTCACGTGACTGTTTAGACCCACTTGTACTAGTATTTCAAAAAAATCCTCTTGATACTGAAACTCTAACCCAGAATAAATGTGCACCGAATGCATGTCATTGTTTGACTTATCACGTGGAGTTAGGTAAACACTTGCTGTGGGATTGAGACTATATTCTATGTTTTGTACAAAGTTTTGTTTAAATTATGACATGTTTTGAATACGCAGGTCTATGATTCACTTCCCCATGTAAATTATGTGAATTTTTAAACTTGATATATTCGTAGATCTAACAACTCTTAACTTGGCACAGAGTCGTTCTCAAGTGGCCCTCCGTGACTCTTCAATACAAAATAGGACCTACACTGTCAATCTAAACAGTATCGATTGTAAACTTGTCTTAAAGTATTTTATTGTTTTAATTGCTTTGCTTATATATCCTCTTAAGCTCCGAAGGGACATAAGGCTACTTAATTATTTTAAAGCTCATAATTCCTAATGTTTTAAATGATATTAACAGCTGTTGCCATGGTTACTGCGAAAGCAGGATGTTCTTACTTCATACTTGGTGATTGTAAATAACAAGATAATATATGTATGTATACTCTAAATGGTGTTTGAACTATTGACATGCGTGTCCAGACTGCGACACGATACGGTACCCTTTATCCATATCAACCAATTGCTAGTGTGGTGGGATTGAGTCACATTGCGGACTATACATGTCGTTATTTGTTGCGATAGCCGAGAGGTCTACTGCATGCGTTCGTACATTGCAAGGCAATGACGTTATGCACTTTAAGTTCGAACCCGGGGGTTACCCCCAATATATGTGCAAAGTATTTAACCACAATGCCACCACCCATAGCTAAATTTATTTCTTGGACCATGAAATAATAGAGTGATTATTACGCTTATAATTATTAGATATCACTTCACAACATGCAACGTCTAGTATATTCACACAAAGATAAATATGAATATAAAGCCGGAACTATAAAGGTGTTCAAAGCAACAGCAACCCGGAGATGGTTTAGGGTAGGGCGATTAATTTATGAACATGTATTAATAAAAAGATGATTTGCTCCAATGAAGTTGATCACATAAAAGTCAGTTTATACATTAATTTTGCATTTCTAGTTTCTACAGTTGTACCATGGATGATGCATCTAGTCTGATCCAACACGCACGCGGTCCCTATATTACTCACTCAGTGTCCTTATAATTTTATAGGCAGAGCCGCGGACGTTGTCCAGTGATTACTGCGCCGGATCTGTAACTTGGCGGTCCAGGTTTTGACTCCCAGTTGTAGCATGTCATACCATTCCATGAAAATTTGACAACAATGTTGGGTGTTCCCTACATTTAGGAGAAGTTTCCGGTTCCTTGTAAAAGGGTTAGGATACAGAGCCCATGAAAATGGTTTGGTGAATCATCCACCGTATATAACAAATTATTGTTGAGAAAGAGCATCCAATCTAAATAAATTCTGGCATTTGATAGGTTGTTTCTGATGTCAGATTTAAAGTTGACCAATCACAAGGCAGTATGCAAACCATGATTAGTTCAGCCTGAATTGTGTCGGAAGAACCCAAACCATTAATTGCTGTTGTTGTTGTTTTTATATTTAAAGTCAAAACAACAAAAGACAAGGGAACTAACTTGAGTCATCCAGGTGCATAGTGCGTGGTTACATTATTAGTATTGTATTTACGTTGAACTTTATTATTTACACATGAAAATAGATGTTTTCAGAAAAAAGATATTTTCATTTAATATACTGATTCAGGTGGTATGAAAAGACGAACACAAAGAAACAGCTTAAATTGTGGAAAAATTTAATGTACTTTCTAATACAAAACATCAAAACCCTATATAAAGTTTCATGTATCGTATTTTAAACGGGAACACTTTATCTACATATCGTTTTATAGCGCTTAGATGGGGAATATATTTTATTTGGGTAAAACCGAACATGACAAGTAATCATCATGTTTCTTAGTAGTACCCGTTTATATTAATATAATAGCAAAAGAGCAATGCTGGTCCTATATCGCTCATGTCGTTACACTGTCTTTTTGTGACATATACGTGGGTTGATCGGGAAGTTTGTATAATATTGTTGTGGATCGTGTGTTATTGCTCATAGGGAAAAATAAATAATACCATTTTTATTCCGTTCTATAATTCAACTGCAATTAAGTCGATCGTCATGATAGTGAAATGTCACCAATATTCAACAAAAAATAAAACATATTTATCACATAACTTGCGGTCCAGGAGTGCCGTAAAGCCGTTACGTAAATATCGTTCGGCACTCCCAGACTGTGTAATAAATATTTAAATTAGCTTGACGTGACGTTAGCCAATCCATGCATTGATCCGTCAATGACGTCAGGATAATATCAACGCCGCCATGACGTCGCGCTCATTGTACCGCTGAATTTTGGCTGAAACATATGCAGCGTACATCATCCTTTTGAACAATAAGGAGCGTTTGCTGAGGTTATGTGATAAATAGAATCCTACATTCGTGCTCATTACATAGGAGTTTTATTAAACTCGTCGACAAAAACAATATGACACTCGACAAAGCCTCGTGTCATATCATTTTGTCCACTCGTTTAATAAAACTCGTATGTAATGAGCACGAATGCAATATCCTCTATTTAAGCAAATTATACGAACTTCGCGATCACCCCTCGTACAACGTAAATGGGACATTCTATGGCCTAGTATATGATCACAAGTGAACCAGTTTCAACCCTGATCGGAGTTCTCAAACACTTTTTGACCAAATATATATTATAAACTTGCCAGGATGTTTGCTTGTGTATGGAATGGTAACCAAGGTTTCCCACATGCGCATTGATGTCTAATTTGACGTAATATTTGATATAAGTTTCATTATTTAAAGCTCTTGATTCCAAAAGTGTAACTACTAGTAAAGGAGCCTATAGTTTGACCCTAGATGACCTATACATAGAAACATACATTGTCACAAAGTTTTGGCATTATTGGTCAAAACAATAAAGATAAACGATGAACATTTTTGCCTACGTTAATGGTCGCCTTTTCGAGGGAGAAATTAAACAAAATAACACGATAACGACAATGGTAACAGTTTTTAAATATATGACGTGTAGACTAAAGGGATTATAAACAATATAAAAAAAAAGTTTTTTAGCGAAATGTCGCATTTTTTATATCCCAAGTGTATAAAGGTCAAGACATTGACATAGATTCTTTCTACATACATGTATAATACAGATGATGGAGCAATAACGGAGTAAAACTGTTAATATCAAACTTGGTTAAGAACTTTTGCCCATATCTAAGTCTGGCCCAGATGAAAAACTCACGACCCATTTGATAGATAGATCTACTGTCACAGGCCAAGTAGCGTGTCTGTATGCTACGCAACTTAGTAGTTGAAACTATCAGAGCAAGATAATATATAGTTATTTCAACAATGTTTAAATACTTTTGAAATATGTACACGTATATATAATCCGTATAGATGGGAGCTATTCAAATCGGTCAAACTGATGAAATCCCTCCTTGAACGAGGGGTTAACCTTATAGAAGTACATTAGGTTGGATATGTTTCAAACAGTTCATTTACATTAGTTTATACTCATTTATTTTAGGTCGAGTGTGAAGCAAGTTCTTACAGTTTATATTGATCACTCTCGTCCTGATGTTATCCATCACCACAAGGCTATGAGGAAAAGAATCCAACTTTTCCTACTATGCTTAGCGTCTAGCCAGGTTCAACTCACCTCATCTATCCTCTTTACACCCATTGATGTATAAGGCATTGATCTCCCGAAGCATCTCAAGTAGAAATCTCAACTCAAATTGAGATTTTGCTAACATCAGAGTCGGAATTCGAGCTAAACCTGAAGTTCCAGCTCTTTAAAGTTTATATTAATAAACTCAGAATAACATTTTTGTTTAGTGATGCTAATGTTGAGTTCAGTCTCATATGGAATTAACATAAAGCTACCTGCCAATATTTGAGATGAGATATTGCTCAAATTGAGATGTTTCAGGAGATTGGGGCCAGGTCCCGATCTCCCGAAGCATCTCAAGTAGAAAATCTCATCTCCAATTGTGATTTTGCTCAAATCTCATAAACTTAGAATGAAGTTTTCTGTTTTGTGATGCGAATTTTAAGTCCAGCCTTCTAAGGATATTATCAAAAAGACACATGGCAATATTTGAGATGAGATTTAGATCAGATTGATATGTTTCGGGTGATCGGGGCTTGGCTGTTTCCCAACTGGTCCATCCGAGCTCTTTCCGTTCCTGTTCGGTTGTCCGTCTCCATGTGGTTTTCAGTCGTCGAATTTTCCGTTTTCCATCTGGCTGCCATGTAAGTGCTGTGCTCTGCTACTGATGGTCCAAATACTAGTACAATTTTGTTTCGTCTTTTGTATGTCGCGAGATTTTTAAAAGTTTCCAGGCTAAAGCCCTCATATTATCGACCTGCTGTGAATAACAGTGTTTTAAAAGAGACGCAGACTGGTGTAATTTCCCAGAGGGTCTGAACTAAAAGAAACAAAGTGCCTTCAGCGCTTTGAATATCTATAGGTCAACATTATCAAGTATGAATCAACATTAACTTTTATGTACGGAAGCCTGTCAGGGACATCTCGATCATGCCATCATCTACCTACTAGTATGACATGTCCTCGGAAGAGGACTTTTATTATGGAGTGTTTCCTATATAATTTATGTCATTTTTAGTAAATCTAAAATTGTAATTACTAGTAAGTTAGTCGTTAGTTAGCATTAAAACAATTAAAATCCGCATAGATACCTTAATTGTTTGATATTTTGCTGGAGTATTTGCAGAGATAAATTACTAGTATATTGTATAGTGGTACGAAGATGTGAGTCAGTTTAATACATATTTATAACTCAAGGTCACCGTTTTTTCCAGGTGCAATTTACACCTATACAATAAATAAAACATAAATTACATACTCATTAGATTACATTGTACGAGACATGTTGTACATGCACACACATAGTGTTGTTGTGAGTCAGACTGTATTTACCACAGTCATGTTGTGTCTATGTACTGTATAGTTATAATTGGATGACTACTACATCCAGACACAATGTTATATACTTTCTATTTGATGTGTAATCAGCGGTAAGCACGTGTTTGTATTGTTTGGTTCATGATGATGAACGTAATGTGACGGTATGCACATAAATCCTGTTCTAACCCCCGCCACACCGACCACCCATGTACCACTCCGTACAAACCAACCAGGACCTGAGACCACGAAGCACCATACTACGTAATTCGATACAAAACTCAAACTCAATTACCTAAATCAACTTCAGTCGAGTTCAGACACTTTATACAGACGTAACCTTTTATTTTTCGATTTTTACTACTAACAACAAACTATAGTTCATAGCTTTAAAGTTCGAGTTAATACTGTCAGTATTTTTGTAATCTTCCGGAACACAAGTCAGGTTGATCCTAACACTGTAAGTCTTCTAATATACTCATCATAATTAATGATGCAATGGTTGTTGCTTATACTCCTCGCTTAAGTCTACAAAAATACTATTGGAAGTACGTTACATTTTTTTTCAAATCTTCAGAAATTTACGGAAATGAATTGAAGTTGAGCTTGAGCAGAAACCGAAAGAAGGGGTGTACGTACAGATACTAATTTGATTTAACATGCTACATAAAAGCTATATAAAGTTGGGTAAAAATAAACAGTATATCAGTTTCTGTATATCATAAAATCATTTAATATCGTTCGGACATAATTTTGGTTTTGAAAGTCGCGACGGTCGCCTAGACTTTCAATGCTAGTAAAAGACAAGAAATAGGGCATTTTATCGGACATTTAGGCTAGAAACTTACTGTGCTGTCGTTATACATAAGTCAGAGAAAACACTATACATAACACTAAACATCTGACTAATGATTGACAAGTTGTTGCTCATCAATTGAAAGGTTGCACCGTTTGTTCAGTAACAATGCAACCACTTCTAAATGATATACTAGTAAACAAGTAAAAATCATGCATGTACATGAAAATAAACAGTTCGTCTGAACAACTATGACTTATTTAACTTTGAATCATTATTCCTGAAACAACGCTTTACGGTTATTGAAAAAAAACGCTTAATTAGTTAACGTGACATATTTATAAAAAGTCGTGACATTGATGCGTAAGTGTCAGACAAAATATTTCCGCAAATAATTGTTCAAGTTGAACTTCAATCTAATGCATTATTTTTGTGACGTCATCACCAATTGGGGTCATATTTATGTAGGCTAATTACACCGGATGTAGCTGTTGACCGAGTTACTCCGACTGTATTTCACGCGGACATTTTTATCTGACTCAGAATACATTTATCGTCATACAATTATAGTAAATCATCATACAAAAATGAATAACAAACATTACGGCGATCATGTTCTCCCAACATAAGCAAAATCTTCACAATCATTGAGGTCGCTGACCGATAGGTCGGATATTCACATTTATTGTTTGTACTTTTAGTTCAATAAAGTGTCAAAATCTCACGTAACTTAATCCGCTTATTTTTTATTTTTCTAGATTTTCTCTATGGTGTAATTACCGACGGCTACCCGCGGCGTTTAATTGTTCATCTTTGAGGACAGAATTATATTTCGAAGTATATAAGGGTGAAGTTGGATTGATGATAACAAAATGAAATAAACATTTGGTTTGAGAATTTAGTTAGAGATTGTTTGTTTCGGCTGTTTGAAAGATACTGTAAGTAAAACATATTTCTATGATAATGTTGTTTTATAATTTGTTTCATGATAACGTCTGAAGAATTAACAAATATTCTAATTATTTAACGTGAGATAAGATTGCGGTATTAACTAATTTGAGTGATTTTGCCGTCAGCACAACACGAAGAAAAGGCGTTGTTTTATAAAGTCTTTATTTTTAATCCTCACCTCATATTCGTACATTATTTGTGAAGTAGCTTGAAGGTATAAGGTGTGTTCATGGCGTACGTATAAGTAATTCACTAGTCAATTGACTACAGTTACTGATGTGTGTGCGTGTGCTACGGTACGTGCGTCGTACTCGCCTGACCTTCGTCTGCTGCACTCGTTGTACGGGAAAGTTGTAGGATTATTTTCGCTTGCTTGAGTTTTCCAGCAGATTTGTGGTCGCAGAAAACAGTTCGTTTCTCTTTGTACAGCGTATTACAACCGTTGATTCACTTTTCTAGCATGTTGTAAGATCTGCCAAATTGATGCAGTAGAGAATTTTATGCCAATTTGCGAGTGTAATTCTATTAAGTGCAATTATACAGATGTTATAGATTGTAATATTTAAGTTCATTTTTATGGTTTCTAGCTGTTATCTGTACTGCTTGGATCAAATATATACTAACACTTTGTATGTTGGGTGCATTGTTTTATAACATATTACCGCGGTTTTGTGTAAAAAGCTTTACTTTGAACCGAATTATCAAAACTATGATAATCACTTGACTCTATAATTTTTGATTTAATTACAGCGCAGATATCATTCACACACATCTAGTACATATGATTATTTTGATGGCTCTAACGAGCGTTTGGAAACCAATTTATGATTGATATAGAATCGAACGCTGGGAATTTTATTTGCACCGAGTGACCCTCTGCAGAAAGTCACGTGACATACCGCAACCAAAATACATTACTTAACGCTGTAAAATGATGATAGATGTTAATTCTGGTACGGATAAGGACATATTGATTATAAATTAACAGTTTTTATTAAAATTGTGAAATTAATTGGATTATATCTATATTCACAGAATTTTACCAAAGTGTTGGCTACAATATTAGTTTCGGACAAGAACACCGTGAACAATGAAGTACAGTCGTGCATCAATAGAATGTGCGAGCCCAACCAAGAGCCCGGAAGTTGTGATATTTCCACCCAAATACCCAACATCCGGTAAGTGACTGTTGATCTTGCTGTTGTTGTTCTCAAACGATTGTTGTTGTCAAAAATCTTTTTTTTCAAATCATAACAACGATTATGTAAAATACTGATGTTGTTGTTGTCATTGTTTAAGTGACGCCATTGACGTCGAGTGTTTCCGAGCCAGACGGAATGTAACCGGAAGTACCATGTACGATATTACCGGAAGTAAAGATATACTTTTTCTCTATGACAGTATATGTAAATGATATTTTGTGGCAGACGGACAATCACAACGTCTTACGGTCTATATCGATACACTTGTATATCGGTATAACAAGATAGATCGGAAATAGATAACCATTCCCAAAGTTTGGATAGCAACCTAGTAGGCCAATGATCAATCTGAAATTATATTAATCTCCAGCATTAAACGATTTGCCACCGGAAATACACGGTACGTCGGTCAGAGTACAGCACAATTATTATTCATAATTTCTAAATATTCACATTTTCCGCGTAGCCTATAATGTTGCAATATTTGGACGAATTTCATAATAAATCTTAATAAATTGTACAATGTCTTAACATGTCGCAATATAGGGTCATTTTCTATCTAAATAACAGGAGGTAACTTCTATACCAGGAAATATTTTAAGTCTAAAAATACCATAGAAATCCCTCTTATCCGGACTATTTTCGGTCCCGATGAGTCCAGATTAGGAGGGATATTGCATAATACAATCACTTTCCAAAATATTTACCACCGGAGTTTCAATTTAATGAATGACAAGGTCACCGGTCCATTCACAAGATTTCAATAACGGTATAGTTTACATCAGGCATGTATTATTGTGTACTTTATGTTATATAACCATACACATATGATAACACAATATACGTATATTTCTATGTTATAACGTTTCCCAATAAACATTTTATCAATATACGTTGAGAAGGCTACCATCAAATAGGAGATTATCCGTCTTGGGTCCCGGTATCTAAATCATAATTATATTCAATGATACCTGATACGACCCCAAGGTTGCTTTAAGCGTGATTCGTCGGACTTTTTTGTAAGTTTGGACCAGTTTCGGATACATGTATTTAGATACCAGTACACAATACTAACTGAAAGTTCATCATGCGGTATAAATGATAACAATATGTTACATGACTTTCGGTTACTAGACTATTTTAACAGCCTATCCTATACATCGTAACTGTTCGGTGGCGTCCGGTAAAATTCGATCTACTACGATATAATTATCATCACCTCGGTCTTTATGCAGTACAGTTGATTAAATTAAATAAATTGTGTCTATTTACCGGATACAAACGGAAACGACCGAGCTTTCACGATTGACAACGATATAATAATCACCGAGGTGATTCTATTTACCTGTCGTGTTTAATTTGATACGCGGTGTCTTATAAATAAGATCTGGTTTACATTGTATCGTGATGTGAGTCATTGCCCGATATATGTGTATTTCCCCTACGTCACAAGCCGACAGGTGATTACCCATTCAACTACGGGCTCTAATTTTACCCAATGATAAAATATGTCACTGAGCCATTAATGTGAGAAAAAGTGAGGTTTGAGTTTGTCTGTTCGATCAGAATTGTGCCTGGTAGCAATGAGACAAGACGGACCCTAATGTAACATTCAAACATGGACTCTCCTGGATCTATACAACACGGTAGGGATCCCTTGTATAATATAATAATAAGGACTGCATTAGGGGACCGGCACTATATTGCATTATTATAGTAATACACAAAATGTACAAATATAGAATTAGATATATAACAAATATATATTATTATGTACGTTGTTTATAATATCGTTACATGTTCTCATACTATAGTAGTATGTATAATTTTGCATAGTGCGCTTGAAGGATTTATGTAATGATAAAATAATAATAATATCTTTATTTAGAGAAGGTAACATGTACAGACATATGCAATAGACAAATGTGATAATAGAACACTTGCAATAGATATTATGATTGCAATGCATTGTCTATGTGATGATGTAATAATAATTGTATTTGCACATGGATACTATTTGCAATGATAAAATAGTACAAAGGTCTTGACACATAATTATATTATATATTATAACATGTAGTTCATGTATGTGTAATTGTTATTATGTATATATTAATTACAATGTATACATTTTCGTTATGCATGTACGTTTATTTCTTTTTAATGCCGTTTGAAATAGAAACTTATCAAGCAACCTATTTAATATAAAAGGTTTGCATTGTTTCTGTAGCCATTACTATATTATGCAACCGTCACAGTCCGTTAAAATTGTTAAGCCTATATTGGAAAGTACTTATTATAAAGAAATAGTTGTTCTCCACAGTAGTCTAGCGCTGTATGAAACAAATACCAATCGCAATTACATTTATTTAATTAATGTACATGATAACGTACACGTATGCTTTTACTTTTGTGTATACAAATTATGGTATAATATTTATACCATAATCTATATACACAGAAGTCAAAGGCTCGTTTAATAACCTGTGTTTTCATAACTCGTTTAAGAAATGTTGATCTCCGAGACCCTATATATATTTCACAAATTCTCTTCCGTGATTGTTGTGTTTGTTGTTTTAAAACACAAGTTCTCTCAGAACGAGCTTCTACATTCAAAATGATATATACTTGTTCAATGTCATTCTTATTATAATAATAATTGCAATGACTTAATAGTAAAATGTACCGTGATTCAGTTTGCGCATAATTTAGTCTACTGATAAATTAAACAGCGTTCATCCCTGAATGATATTTTTTCAATGTCACTTCCGTCGGTATTTCAAGTTCAGATTAGTCAAATTAAATGATATAGCCGACAAATGGCGAAAGTTCAAACGTCCGAGTAATTGATCAATAATTAGCTAACATATGATCAATTATATAAATGTCCGTTTACACACGTCTGATTCATTTATTTAGTTGAGTAATCGGAAGCGTTTTCAAAATAAGATTTGATGTATCATGAAGATCGTAGATGTGTGCATGTACCCTTTTTCGAAAATTCTTGGATCAGACTGCAGCGAGTCTCAGACACGACGGGATCCAGCATACAATAGAAACGATACAGCAGTGACTTAAGTCTGTGTCACATCGGCCGCACGATTATTGGTCGCTCGATTGATTAATCCCAAAAATAAAATTAAAATAACATTCAAACCGCAGACAAAATAAATCGCAGAAATCCAGACAGATCGTCCTGTGCGGTGAACATAATACTCGTAGTAGAAACATGCAAACTAATATAGTTTTTTCACAAGCAAAATGCAGAAAAAGTAGCCATGTCGAGTATTAGGTTTGAGACGTTCATCTTGCGGCGCTAATATTTCGTACAAACATATTAAGATATGATGTGCATTGAAAACGTTCAGTAAATAAAATTCTAACTGAGCAGTATTAATCGATAACGTATTTTCTTCCAAACCAATGCTAAACATCATATTTTTGGAACCAATTCCCAATGGCCATGAACACAAGTTATTTCGTAAGTGAATAACGATTAATCTAGATGCACCAAGCTAATTTGGATTCATTAGTGCTATAAAATAGTATGCTATATCACTTTTTATTACCATGTGACCGGTCGCTTTTAGGTCCTGTGCCTAACAATCAAAAGCATTCTTTAGACCGTTTATGGGGCATTTTCACACGTGAATTCAAAATGGAATTAACTTTTTATTTTGTTGTAGACATTTTGTAGTATGCATGTTTTATTACCATAAAGCGTTCACTTTAGGCACTGGTCCTGTGGCATGCCAACCAAAAAAGTCATTGCGAGTGCTTTAGACCGTATATTGAGCATTTTCACAAGTTAATTCAAAAAGTAATTTATTTTTTATCTTTTTGTAAACAGCGTACTTTGTGTATATGTAGGACATTGTCAGCATCACATTAATCGTCTCTTGGTGACAAATACGTGATTCTCGTATTAGGTAACTGTCACAGTGGACAATGGTGTCCCAACTCTTCAAAATCGGAAGTCGTAAATTAATGGTCGTTTTGATCGTTGGATAACTCTTCATTGATCGATTTTATTGTTAGATGTGTTTGAACGACCTCTACGTTGCGGTTTTGCAAGCTGTGCTCTTATTTCCGGAGTTCATTTCGACTGTCTTTGTTAGAGGCCCGTGACTCATATATAGGTAACCAAACTTCGACATAAAAACTTGCTGACCTGTGAGTCTGTGGTTAGACTGACTCATATGTAGAAATGCTAAAGGCGGTATTTAATCTTGATAGAATAATTGCTTACGGTTGTATATTATCTATCCGTGTTAAAATCTGCTAGATTTAGTCCGATGCCATTGTTCCTAGTTTGTTTAATAGTGACTATGACCCCGATCTTTGGAGGCATGCGGTTTGGTATGTGCTAAATGTCTGTTCTAATATTGTATCAAATCAATGCGGCTTTTTATCATTTTAGACTGGGCTAAATTAATCCATACCACAAAATGATAACAACGATACGATTGATATATGCAACCAATAATGAGTATACGCAGTTCCAAAATGATTTCCGACTAGCCACTTAGTGAGGCTGGGGATATGTAAAAGCATTTACAATAGTCGCGAAATCGTTTGTGTATGGAATCACTGTGCATTATTTAATGATCCTATATACTTAACTCGAATTTCGTCTATTATGAACAATACTAATTAAAGTTTGTCTCGAATTCAAAATTAAAGTTCAGCAACCCTCAATAAACAACAAAGCTTTGTATTTACAATTATTGGGGACCGGGACACGTGGTTATGCAAATGTACTTGATTTTCTTCGATTATTGCAAATACTGTGATAAACATGTAAAGTATATAACTCAAATTTCGTTTTAAGAAAACCCCAAACTACGAGCGATCATATATTTGTACCTAATTAACCAGTATATATATACAATGTACATGTATAGGGTATACTTCAGTAATACTCAACTATTGTCGGTCGGGGTCGTTGTGATTTTTTTTCTGAAACATAATTTAAACGTTCTTAACCCATTTATGGTTATAAATGCAATTTTGTTTGACCGACTTTGACTGAATTTAAACACGGAAGAAGATTACCTCGATTACCTGTTATCTAATGTTGACGGGGATTTTTAATAAATTTTGTGTCTCTTAAAATATGATCACCACGTGATCACGTTTATTCATATCCAGGACCTATCATAATACGAGTACAATTGTATTATCTAATATTACTATTATTAGAAACAAATAATACGTCGTTCTTGGAAATCAGCCATGACTTGCCGACAATCTGTAGATACGGTATTTTTTATCTTAAATTCTTGAATATATTTAAAAAATAAAGTAGGAAGTTCGCGTACAAGATATCGTGTGTCAGAAGCTTACGTAATCTTGAAAATATTTAAACACAGAATAGAACTTATATTTTTTTCTTATTGGGGGATAAACAAATAAGAGGGGTGATTTGCGTGCTAACTGTGTACTGCAAGGGGAATTTTCATAACGGAATCGTATTCTCTACTATATTAAATTAAATTTAACCTTAAAGAACGGGTGAACTTAAAACCACATACTTCAGTCTTTTGTGTTTTAACATTATTGATATTGATACTGGGGCATTTTTTATACAAAGGGATTTTTTACCAAGTAGGGAAAATATACAATTGTACATTTGAAGGGGGTAACTACCAATAAATTTAAAGGGAATAATTTTGGTAAACGTTGTCAGATCGAAATTCAAATCTCTTGGTTAAATTTGTAACTGAAAGTTGAAAGAAATGTAGACATCCAATGGGTAATAGTAATAATTTCTGTAATTAAGACAAATTTTTCAAAACAAAATTTGGATTAGAACTGAAGCCACGTAAATAGTGCAGTCTGAGTTTTTTGTCGGTTTGAGAACTAAGCGTCTGTTGAAAACCAGAAAATACAACTATTGAATTAACGCCAGGTTTTCAACGTTGTTCGCGTATACTTAAAAGTTGTTTGCGGTTAATGAGCATACGATATGAATCAAAATAAAGCATGTGCTTTTATGATAAATGTAGAACAATAAATAAAATAATTTGATGAATAAACATAAAATTAGTGGTTATTTTACAAAAAAAACATTGAATCAACGTTGACTGTCAGGTCCTGTTGTTTGGTTGAATAACTTGATGATCACATGGTTTCTCAATGTTATGAAACTCCTGGAGTTATATAAACTAAAGTTGGTTGAAATACTGCAAGTGTAAGTCACGAATAGAACTACGTGACTACACAAAATTCCACTCCTACGATGTGTAAAATACGTTTTAATTTTTTTTGAAGAGATTTTAAGCCGACATTTTGATAGAATAACAAACGTTCGTAAGCCTTGAATCGAAATAAATGCGGATTTTACTTCGAAATAATATGCGAAATGATCTCGATATTTCTGAATAAAATCAGCATTTATTTTGATATCTTTGTACAATTCGAATAAAAGTATTGGCTATATTTTGTCTTAACTCGAAATAGCAAAGAGCATATAATAATCATTACAAAAATGTATATCTAATTCCAAAATGGTCGCGACGCATGCGTAGTCGTGAATTTTCACGGAAGAGCGGTCGATATTATTGAGAAAACTACGAAAGAGAAAAGCAGAACATTATTGTTTTAACTTTATATTTTCAGATCAGTTCCACACACAGACAGAGAGGAAACATAATTATGTAACAGTAAGACAGAACAGTCAAATGGACTTACCAATCAATTCTACACTGACGAGTGTATCTTCCAATCCGTATGCACGATGCGACGCCCCACACCGTGATCTGGGGAGTGGAGCAACAACCCCAGATCTCAGCAGCTCCAATGTGCATGGTTTTAGCATATACAGAAACAACGATACATATCCCAGACACAATTTTCATCGAGATTTACCGCCACACAAGTTACGTCACGATGACGTCATATATCAAAATGCTACCCATAGTATTGACAGACAATATGTTTCAAAGTGTTCTTTGGTTATTCTAGTCGCCATGTTTGCTGTTGCTATGATAATGTCAGTTTATTGTTTGTGTTTGTTACTCAATTTACAATCAAAATACTCAGACTTGAAAGACCAATTAGAAAGCACGCACATATCACTCGCTCAAACACAGGAGGACACTCAGACGTGCTTGCCGTGTGCCGGGCTCCAGCAGGGACCACTACCGGAACAAAACAAGGAGCTAGACAAACTCTTACAGAAAGACGAGAATGGAATACGTATCTGCTGTGCTAAAACTTCTGCTCAAATGTTTGTGATGATGAACCTTGTAAGTATATAAGAATTCATTTTTAAGAATAATTAACGTTTATCATAATATATGATTTAATCAACCTACGAATATCTTTGTGCAAAATATTGGATGTAACCAACCAATGATAACAATATTGGTATAAATGCGACTTACTCTAACTCGTAGGCTATAACTATTGAGAGCTCTCATCAATGCACATGTATTTGAAAACATGGGTTTGTGAAACAAACCATACTTTAGGGCCTAAAATCTTCAATATTTCGAAATACTCCTATCAAATTTCCATTACTAGTAATTGTCAGATATAATGTCTAATTTTTTAAAAGATCATATCGTATCAAAAGTTGTTTCATGGCGCTGGATGTTGTATATTTATCCAACACATTTACATTGCTGTACAATGTACAATGATTGTCACGAAATTGATGCTGTGCATACTAAATCGTATGTTTCTTATTTACTTTCAGTTCGTGAAAAGAAAACACCAAGAGGTCTGCTCAAATGGTAGGTACCTACATAATTACTTAGTTTACGATAATTTACCCGGGAAATATTGGCAGGCAGTTATCAGACTGTGATTATATAATCAGGAAGTTTGGCTTGATGCCAAGAGGTTATCAATACAATGACAAAACCACATTATTAGTGCATGTTTATCACGTTCTTTTTTTTTAAAGAATCTAATATTAGACAGGTTGAAGCGAGTAACTGGGGTACAAAAATAAAATGATCTACCAAACTGGGAAATAGTGCGGGGAAAGAACACCGCGTCCTCGAAATATGTTCAGTTGGATTCAGCAAGGTCTAGCACCCTTGTATGTAAAATCGAAGATAATATAACAATTTGATTGAATTAATAATTAATTAAATATTTCATATTTGATATTTCAGAAGAGATTAAAGAAGAGAAGGCAGTATCAAACTGTAACAACAATATGCCAACTGGTGTGTTACCTCCATCCAGAGACGGAAACATATCCGCTTTCCTTGTTCTTACAACAAAACAAGCAACTCCTAAAGGTTAGTGAAAACTATTCTCTTAAAATTCTTATTTCTATTAGATTTCGAACTATCTGACGAACTTTGATTTTGTCAATACTTACAATTTAAGCTATTCAAATGATTCCTTGATGGATACAAATTTAGTAGGGGAAGTAACTCAAAACGTATCACTACAATGCTAAATTCCTTCCATTGCCGTTTTAGTTCCGGATATTGGTCCGGATTTTCGTCCGTCTATATTTTAGGTCCTTTGAAATCGTGTGTTTTTTAAAAAAAATATTGGATTTGCAGAAACTTAAAACCTTCGCATCTGACAGCACATGGTTAATATTTTGGTTGACATTAAAAGACAAATAATCACAATTAAGCTACCTTAGTCGCCAAACCAGTCTCTCAATCAAACACACTTTTGGTGTAGTTTGAAGACAAAGCGTTTAATTTGCCAATCACGGGTGTCGACTTGAAACTGGTGTTAACTCTCTACGCCTTTGCAAAATAAATGACTTTTATTTGTCTTTATATACACGTATTTAATAGTATATTCGTTTTATATTGCAGATGACGAAAGTCAGCTTCAGCCAATAAGGAGTTGGAATCACACAATCTCCGGAACTCATTTAACTAACCTATACATGACAGAAGATAACACTCGGCTTGTGGTGCCAGAAAGTGGTCGTTATTACATATACAGCCAAGTGAGCTTCTTCATCTATTACGACATTGACAGCACTAACGCACAAGACGTGACACAATTACTGTACCAGTCTGTATTACGGTATAACGCTATCTATCCCCTAGATGGAAGTGAGGAATTGTTGCGAGGGGTGACCACACAGTGCTGGGAACAACAGAAATCGTACGGGAAATACACTACGTACGCCGGGGCATCTGTGATGCTGAACAAGGGCGACCAAATCTACGTGAAAGCTTCGTCAGTTAAACACGTCCATTTCCATGATAGGATGACGTATTTCGGTTTGTTTAAGATCGGCTGATGATGATATCGTAATACATTATTTTGTTTTACTTACTAGAATTTGGTATGATCTCAATACAGATGACGGGTGACTTAGGTCCACATTCCGTCACATTTCGGTCCGTTGCTTGTGGATACCAGTCTAATATCTCAAGCGTATGATTGGTTGATCCTGCATCCGGTTTTAAAATGGACCAATGGAAAGGTTTTATTTTAAGACTGGTCTTAAATCTCAGTTAGACCAAGTTGAAGAGACAATTGCAATAACATTTAATTTGAAGTACATGTATTGTGATCTATATGTATAAAATACTATGAACTCTCAACTGATAGTACATAATATAATCAACAATGACGTATCAACACTAGAACATGCGTTCTACTAATAAACTATGTCATTGCAGATATAAAAGTGTGAGTGAGATGTATCACAATTGTACATACAATGTTATATGTACAGTGAATACATATATAGTTATCATTATTATATACATGTATGCGCGTATGTTATTTGAACAGTGAACACAGTTTGTATGTGAAAAAAGTGCACATCAGTGGTAACTATTTATGAAGGGGGTCATTTTATAAATGCATATTCACGGAATGTGATAATATATTATTATTACTGTGAGAACAAAACATATCTCATACCTAAGTACATGACTTTTTGTATTAGTCATACATTGGTGTACATACGTGTTGTGAATATGTTCATGTATTCATTATTTATAGGATGGAGGTTGTATGTGTACTGGTTGTGAGGATGATAATCCAATATGATAATGTTGTACCAGTTGTCTAGCACTTTTGATCAGGGTCTGAGTGTTCACAACTAAGTATCAGTATATTAAACCTAAACACCTGATTGCTCGTAGTCACATTCTAAAATTGACTAATGGCAGGTGTACCAGCCTTTAAAATATAAGCTCCTGATTTGTTGCTTGTAGTCACGTGCTGAAATTGACTAATGGCAGGTCTAAAAGCCTTTAAAATCCATGAACCTGATTGGTTGATTGTAGCCCTATTCTTAAATTAACCCATGCCATGGATTCATGTTCAAAAACTTGCTCCTAAGTTCTAGACTTGATAAACATTGGTCCCTGAAATTGCAATCTGTGATATGTTAATGCAATGCATGTAATTACATGTACATTGTATGTAAATTTTGTACATAGTTGTATAATTATCATTTCGCAACGAAACTATATTTTTATGAATTATTGTGATAAAAGTATGCAAACAAAGTTGTTTTATTTGTATGAACATATCTATGCAATTTATGTATTATTTAATAAACTTAAAATTGAAATGTGTCGTTTCGTTAAATATATACACAAAATGGTGTGTTGCAAGAAGTCAATGAATCAAGGACTCCGTTGACCAACAAAAGGAAATTTTGTCGGTAAATGCAAACGTAAGAGTTGGTATTCAATATTGACCTTATTTAATTGGAGAATAAGGTAGTCAATCATATCGCCTGTTACTGACCATGAGTTTAATATGGTGTAATCTGATTGGTTTTCCTTATCCTTAAGTCAAGTCAGATCAATATTGAATATCACCCCTGGTCTACGAATGGCTAAATTTGGCTCTGTGATTTTTTTCTCAAAAATAAAAAATGCATGTTTCTGTTAATCTGTTCTACAGTTCTAATAACTGTACAATGCCTTTCACGAATATCCCAATATTCCTTGGAATCTGCAGACAAATCTACTGAGCATATGTCAAACTTAAAACGAAAAAATGGCATTTTAGCCATTTTCATGACGATTACGTAGGACTAGTGTTTTTAAAGTAAAAATAATCACGTGTAGCATTACTGTCATCATACTTAGCATTACTGTCATCATACATTTTGGGAAGATTTTATGTCACGAAGTTTCAAAAAAATGGCTATAAATGCCGTTTTTTGCTTAATATGACATATTTGTAGTGCATTTATCTGCAGATCTCGAGGAATGTGGAAGTGCATGCTTAGTGATTTGAACATCAGTAGGCCCTATATAGATATTAGAAATATTGAACAAATTTACAGGAAAGTGATTTTTTTTCTTTGACAAAAACACATGGCCCACAATGCATTTGCTAGAAAACCATCAGTAAACAACCTCAGACACATCTAAGGCAGAGTGATGTATGTACTGATATAATGTCAATACAAATCATACAAAAGTAACAAAGCAAAACTGAACACTGTTTGTGTCTGCATACACCATCTTGCCGTTCATCACCAGTCTTTGTCATAATTATATACACCGACAACCCCTCAATATGGCATATACATGTATATGCCACATGCATTCCGCAAACAATTGCAAATTTCGTTCACTTTCGTGATATCCTGTATAAAATATGTAGACTTATAGTACAGTGACACAGACACTCGTATCATACATGTGTACATTTATGTATACATTTTATTCATGTTTCAACTATTTACATGCACGTATTGCACAATAACATTTACCAATTACAAAATAATGTACCGGTAAATAAGCAAGAGCTGTCCACGAACAACACGTTCCACTATTCTCATTGCCATGCTTGCATGGCTAGTACAATTAAGACAATATATACATGTATTTGAAACCAAACGCAAAACCAAATGCTTAATAGCTACAGCATTACCTCTCTGTGTAGGGGTCATGACGGGACCTATACTTGGATTTTCAGTCGAAAGCTGGACATAATTTCAGATAAGAATGCTTGATAGAGTAAACAAGCCTGCAAAGTATCAAAGCTATGTGTCAATGGACATTGAAAATATTATTTCTTAGTCGAAAAGGGCAGACAAACGTGTCGAAATATCTGATAGAGTGTACTCCTGTTTAGGGATTGGGGTCATGATGGTGAAAAAGCGTGCAAAGTATCAAAGCAATATCTTAACGAACTTCATCATTTATACACAATGAGTTTACCGAAGAGTTTCACACAAACGCTTTGGTTTCGTTCCTCATTACTACATGTTATGTTCATTCTTCTACAATTGCCACAAGTACGTCCTTTATACTAGTATTATGTGGAAAAGTTGTCATTTGTCCGCCGTATTAGCCTGCTTAACGGTTGGATAAAACGACACAAACCCACCATGCAGTTGATTGGTATATCAAGTGCCGGTGTTACAGCATGTATCACAGATATATCACAGATATTTGTTAATGTCACCGGATGTCCAGATCTGTACACGAATCACGAATCTTATATAGGGCGTCCATCTGAATCTCGACCATCAAAGAAAAATGTCGAGATGAAAGCTGAAAATAAAACAAATCAAAACGTACATAAATTGAATGAAGATACGCATACGTGTTTGACATTGAGATATGTATAGGACGATACGTACTTGAAACATTATTGGAATGGATTCATCATTTCCCTCCATTGTTTCGTCGAATTAGGGACAATTACAAAAACACGAATATTTTTGAGAAAAAAACTTTTTTGAACAAACACAGACCATATTTTAATTGCATTTTTATTTCGAACGATAACATTTCATTACATTTTGGGATGTTTGGCCTTTTCCAACATTATTTATTTAAATATTTACGTTGCACAATGGACCATAGGCACATATGGTTTCAAATTATCCGAGCCAAAAGTATCTCAGTGTATCCTAGGTTGGTCCATGTTTAGCCGCAACGGATAAGACGTTTCGAAAGCTGGTACCCAGTTTTTCTACTGTTGTCACAGCAAACATGGATACCAGTTCCTAAACATGGCCGCCGCCCAACATTCTCTCAGATAATTTTGACTCAGATAATTTGAAACCATGTGCCTATGCAATGGACATTTTGATAAGACAATGTAACTTACCCCCAACACCCATACAACCTGCCAGGAAGAACAGACCATGCCATCCTAATACACCCTCTAGATTCAGACCAATAAATCCACCAGCTATAGTCGCTGCAGCCTGATATAACAATAACTTTGTACATTAACACATATTACTAGTATTTATATACCATTGAATGCTTAAAATATGTTTGTTTCTCAAAACCCTGAATAAACCTGACACTAGAATGTTATTTTTGTGTTCAACATTACAAAGCGTAGGTTATTCATTTTGCTGAATTTGTTTTAAATAGTCGGATACATATCTAGAAAACTCAAACAATGAATAGCTAGGAACAGACGAGTATATTTTGGTCGTGTTTCAACAGTTTCCGGAAGTAATATCGAAAATCGCCTTTTCATTATTTATTTAAATTCGATTTTGCAGCAGTAGCACTTACAACAAAACCATGACGCATTCTTGAAAGGGTGTAAAACTACTGATAGACTTGGTTTTTGTGCTGACGATAGTCTAGTTTGGTTCGATTATCTGCGCATGTCTGGTTTCTTCAGTCGCCAAAACCAACATTCGCGTTTGAATAGTTTCAAGATGGTGCAGACTGTACCAGAACCACTTTTCTAATTGGTCACTTTTCTAACCCTTAACACGTTTAACTGTGATCATAATGTTTGATGATATTTTGTACACAAAAATGTTATGACATTGTCCTAACACTTAGATCTAATTCATTAACAATCAAAATCATGTGCCAAAGTGTGCATGGTCAGAGACATGCGATCAATGGTGACTGTTGAGTCATACATAAAACCTACTGTGCAAAATATCATCAAATAATATGATCACAGTTAAGGTATTTCGGCTTTGAAAAGTGACCAATTAGAAAAGTGCAGACTATACAAGAAGAAAAGCGAACTAGCTATAGTTGAAACATAGTTAAATCACTGAAGGGTTTCCGGGTATCAAGATGAAATATTGTTATCCAAACCAAGCCTATAATAAACAAGTTTGAAGTAACTTACCACGGCGACAAAATTAAAGCCCATTACGATTGCCATGTTTTCTACACCGAACAATTTCCCTAATGCTGCAGGTGTCAGTGCAAATATACCTGTATCATACATATGTACGAGAATATTGATACATGTATACACTATCATAAAATGGTCAGTCATAAAATTCCATATAAAACATCAATTTATCTGTGTGAACATGGTCCTACTGAACGTGATGTGGGGTTAAATGCTGATGGTATAACCATTATAATGTTTTTTAATTGTACGGTAATCATTTAATAAACGTGAGCGTGTTGGTAGATGTCAATGCAAGGAGCGGCTATATAACAAGTACATTGTATGTCTTTTTAATCTTGCTACAAGGTCGACATTATTTGTATTGTTATTAAGTATGTAGTGTCTCATGGGCCAATGACCTTTTATTTTGGTGGTTTGAAAATACAACTAAACTATCTATAACCTCTAGGTCGATCACAGGAAAATGTAGCATAATTAAAACGCCTCCTTACACAGTTTAGCACATGAAGGAGCACTTTGAGTAGCAAAAAGAATAGAAGCATAAGTAGCACAAAGAAACTGTTGACACAGATAGTAGCATAAGAAGTACAAAGGAACTCTTGACAAAGAAAGTAGCACACGTAGCACATAGAATGAGTTACCACAGAAAGTAGCATAAGTAGCACATAGAATGAGTTACCACAGAAAGTAGCATAAGTAGTACATATAATGAGTTACCACAGAAAGTAGCATAAGTAGCACATATAATGAGTTACCACAACAAGTAGCATAAGTAGTACATATAATGAGTTACCACAACAAGTAGCATAAGTAGCACATAGAATGAGTTACCACAGAAAGTAGCATAAGTAGCACATAGAATGAGTTACCACAGCAAGTAGCATAAGTAGCACATAGAATGAGTTACCACAGAAAGTAGCATAAGTAGCACATAGAATGAGTTACCACAGAAAGTAGCATAAGTAGCACATAGAATGAGTTACCACAGAAAGTAGCATAATTAGTACATATAATGAGTTACCACAGAAAGTAGCATAAGTAGTACATAGAATGAGTTACCACAGAAAGTAGCATAAGTAGTACATAGAATGAGTTACCACAGAAAGTAGCATAAGTAGTACATAGAATGAGTTACCACAGAAAGTAGCATAAGTAGCACATAGAATGAGTTACCACAACAAGTAGCATAAGTAGCACATAGAATGAGTTACCACAGAAAGTAGCATAAGTAGTACATAGAATGAGTTACCACAGAAAGGAGCATAAGTAGCGCATAGAATGAGTTACCACAGAAAGGAGCATAAGTAGCACATAGAATGAGTTACCACAGAAAGTAGCATAATTAGTACATAGAATGTGTTACCACAGAAAGGAGCATAAGTAGCACATAGAATGAGTTACCACAGAAAGTAGCATAATCAGTACATAGAATGAGTTACCACAGAAAGGAGCATAATTAGTACATAGAATGAGATACCACAGAAAGTAGCATAATTAGGACATAGAATGAGTTACCACAGAAAGTAGCATAATTAGTACATAGAATGAGTTACCACAGAAAGTAGCATAAGTAGTACATAGAATGAGTTACCACAGAAAGTAGCATAAGTAGTACATAGAATGAGTTACCACAGAAAGTACCATAAGTAGCACAAAGAGTAAGTAGCATAAGTGGCACAAAGAAAAACTTACCTTAGAAAGTAGCATAAGTGCATAAAGAAAAACTTACTGCAGAAAGTAAAACTTACCACAGAAAGTGGCATAAGTGGCACAAAGAAAAACTTACTACAGAAAGTAGCATACGTGGCACAAATAATGACTTACCACAGAAAGTAGCATAAGTAGCGCGTAGAATGAGTTACCACATAGCACAAAGAGGAAGTGGGCTGGTACAAAGAAAAACTTACCACATAAGGTAGCGTAAATGGCACAAAGAACAACTGACCATATAAAGTAGCATAAGTAGCACAAGAAAAACTAACCACAGAAAGTAGCATAAGTGGCACAGAGAACAACTTACCACAGAAAGTAGCATAAGTGGCACAAAGAACAACTTACCGCAGAAAGTAGCATAAGTGGCACAAATCCAGATCATAAATGCTACTTTGCCCAATGATTCTGAGTTGACGATGGTAAATGACAAACAAACAAAGCATGTAGCGAGCACTTTTGCTGCAATCTAAGAAATACAAAGCATGAGTCAGACATATTGATTCAGGAAGCAATAGGGCAGTTTCTGACACATTGTGTGCTAATTTAAGAAATATTCTTTATGGCCTGGTACGTTTTCTTTCTGATGCAGTCGTACGTGATGTAAACCACAAGAAAACATAGCAACAAGTAAAAAAACATGTGTACTTATGTGACCATGTTTTCTAAGGCTTGTAACTGAGTCGAAATATACATGTACTTTGAACAACTTTGAACTCAACAAAATATACTTTATTACACGATGGGTTTTATTCTTTGAAATAATGCATATGATCACATAAACATAATAGTTTGGGGTTTTGGGTAAACAATTCTAATGGATTTCAAATTAGAAAATTAAATTGAATAATTATTCATCTACATGTATATGCTATAAAATAAGCTCGCAATAAATATAAATGAGCCCACAGTTCACAAGTTGTTAATCATGTAAAGCATATTCTATAGGAAGTGTTATAATGATTGAAGGTAAAATACCCGGAATCCATATCTGTCCATCAGAAGTCCCCACAATGGTCGACAAAGTGCGTTAAATATGGAAGATATAGAGCCTACTAACGCAAAGAAATTATCGTCTGATATAAACGTCTGCCCATAGGCCTGAAATATACACGACAGCAATGATAGGCACATAAATGCCTGTCCCTAGACATATAAACATCTATTTATAGACTTGATATTATACATGGCAACATGGATAGTCATATTATATATAAAACTATATATATCCCTGATTGAAGGGTTCCAATCATACCCCTGATAGGTGGGTTCCAAGCACACACCTGATTGGTGAGTTCTAAACAAACCACTGATTGGTAGGTTCGTAGCATACCCCTGATTGGTGGGTTCTAAACAAACCTCTGATTGGTTGGTTCGTAGCATATCCCTGATTGGTGGGTTCTAAACAAACCTCTGATTGATGGGTTCGTAGCATACCCCTGATTGGTGGGTTCTAAACAAACCTCTGATTGGTTGGTTCATAGCATATCCCCGATTGGTGGGTTCTAAACAAACCTCTGATTGATGGGTTCGTAGCATACCCCTGATTGGTGGGTTCTAAACAAACCTCTGATTGATGGGTTCGTAGCATACCCCTGATTGGTGGGTTCTAAACAAACCTTTGATTGATGGGTTCGTAGCATACCCCCGATTGGTGGGTTGTAAACAAACCTCTGATTGATGGGTTCGTAGCATACCTCTGATTGGTGGGTTCTAAACAAACCTCTGATTTGTGCGTTCTAAGCAAATCGCTGACCAGTTGGTTCTAAGCAAGCCCCTCGTTGGTAGGTCCTAACCAAAGTCCTAAATGGTTGGCTTTAACCATACGTTTTCAAACTGACCAATAACAAGACAACGATGTCACCCTATGGGGCTTTCAATACATGGATATATAATGCAAAAAGGACAATCAATAAAACAGTATTTTGTTATCAGGATCATCCTCGTATTTCTATATGTCCAGTCTGAATTTATTCTATCTACGTTTGTATTGACGCCGAGAGACTATGTGACACTGTATATATGCTCCTTTGCCCTTTTGAATGATCAAGTCATAGAAATGCAAAGGATAGTTGAATACTTACTTTATACAGATTGATAGCAAACTGTGTACCACCAAACAAGAGGAATAGGAATATGACCACGATATACATGTTCTTGTTTTTTAAAGCTTTGAGTAGAATAGTTTTTGGAGACTCCCTGTTCTGGACTGACCTGGAGAAATAAACACATGGAAACATACATGATTTATATAAAAAAAGAGACGCCCCCATTTCTCAAGATGTATTGTTACTCAATGAAGGATGGTAATACATGTACATGGACAAGATTTCTACATTATATGACATACCACAGGGAATTGCATTTATAATTTGAAAAAAAATGAAAAAAATTTCACTAGGCCTACTGTACTATTAAAATATAGTATAATTATTTTAGTAGTAAAGTAGGCCTAGTGAAATTTTTTTTTATTTTTTTCATTTTTTTTTCAAATTATAAATGCAAGTTCCTGTGGACACACGAACCTTTGATCTTGATTGTCACAATTCACGAAGTCTATTCGGAAACAGATATAGAATCTAGTGTCGCACCAAGATACTAGAACCTTGTATCACACAACTGTTTCTTCCCGCGAAGTCGGTGGTCATTGGCCATTCTGACCACGCACTTATGACTGTATAAGTCAATCGCAAACAAATAAACAAAACAAATAAACATACGTACTGGTCAATGAAATTAAATTATGCAAAGTAAGTTAATTCAAAACAGTAAAATTGTATGTACATGTATCAATAACTTACTTTCCATCATCAGGTATTTTGTTGAGACTTTGGTTGACACCCGGGGGATCGGCCAATGCTAGTATACCGATACTTTGACATACAACATATATACCCGACAACAGTAGAAACAACTGAGGAACACGATCTAACACACCCTTATCTGTAAAATATCTGGAAAAAAAACAATAAACACACATCGTTGGCTTAGAATAAAAAGGTCGTAAGTACTACTTACGAACGTATAGGACTCATGCATATTTAATTTTCTGCATCTCAAGCCGCTTCTTATGAGCTTATTTTCATGAAAATCAGAACTGGTCATGTTGACCAAACTGAAGTTTAAAAAGCTGTTTTTTTCATAATAAAGAGTAGTTTTCAGACAGTTTTTTCTTGTTTTCTCCAAATATTGATTTTGTACTTACGACCTTCTAATTCTAAGCCAACGATATGTTTAAATATGCTGACTGATAAATAATAACACCATGCTTCTTTTTAAAGAAATAACAAATCACAGAACCTGAGGTGTTCACAACTGGAAATGTTTATTTGACACTTTCACTCCCGATATTATGCACTGAAAAACTGAAATGCGGCGTTTAGTTGATATAACCAGTTTTCCTGGAATTATTTATCAACCAGTATTAATGTGCTCTTCCACAAGCAACTGATATCTTCTCCATATGTGGAGGACATGGCCATGGTAACCATGGTCACGGAAAAAACAACATATTTTTGTCGTAGTCTGAACTTGTGACCTGTTGACCATAGGGGCGATGAAGTGTGTTAAGCGACCAGATAGCTCATTTGGCATCTAGCAGTCGCCCGGTTGACAAGAGTGTGCCCTATTTCTTGCGCTAATCAGACGTCTATGATATATTTCAGGTTGTAATTTTTACAAATTTACTGTACTCATGACTATGTCGTGGCGACGATCACAGACTTTGTAAATGTTATAACATATTTTATAGATTTTATATGTCTTCAATTTGTTTTGTCATGTGACCATCGTGACTTTTTTAGAATATAGGAATAATCGGAAAACTAGTACAAAGGCACCTTACAGCTGTCCATCTGGGCTCTCGAAATCAGGTGATAGATTTTGTGGGTTGAGAAACTTTGTTACTACTTGATTGAATATGAAAGCACCTCCACCGAAACCACACACAATCAAACCAACAGCAAAAGTAGGTCGTGATGGCAACCACTGAAATAAAAAGATGTTATATTGTATGTTTAAGCGACGGTCCTGTTATGGTCATCAGTAAAGCGATGCACTAGTGTCAAGAAAAAAAAGTGCTTAATAAAATTGGTTTCTTCGACTGGGTATTTCACATTGAGCAAGTATTGTGTACAATGGTTTCCCGTCTTGCAAATAATACGAGGGCTGATCAACAAATACGCGGAAAAGTGCTGTGTTTTCTTTGTTTGTCATTGTAAGTCGTTAAAACTTTCTAAACATAAAGGTAAATTTATTTCAAATTGATTCAACGCTGACTGTCAATATTAACCAAAGTCAGAACGAACGCGGTTTCTTATGGCAACGTCACTCGACGTCATGCGGTCCAAATTTTATATTTATATACGATTTTCCAGTTGAACAACGTCTTTTTTTAACGAAATAAGATCGTGAAGCAACTATACAATTCGTTTAGTTCGTGAAGCAATGGAAGACGAACTCAATCTGATAGGTTGAATTTTAGCTAGTGGGCGAGTACATAATTGAAACAACAGTCAACGTTTCTCAGTCGCTGTACGCCAAAGATGGTAGCAGCAATGGAAATTAATATTAGGGTAGAACTTGTTTCACAATTGACCTACACTCCATTTGGTATAAATTAACATTGAATATTTCACAGAAAACAATGAAGTGTAATGATTGAGGTCACTAGTATAGTACCTTACAACATGTCTGTGCCGGAGGACCGTACGCTATACTGGATCCAAAGTTTGTCAATGCTCCATACGACAGGGCAACAAATACCAGAGATTTCTGAATGGTGAAATATGTCGTCGCTACGCCACAACTGTAACACAAACATACAGACTAATATTATACATTTTAAACACCATTCATACAGAATATAGGAGACAAAAAAGGATCCTTCAAGTATATTTTCAAACGCGTGTACATTGTGAACCTGATTGCTTTTATTGATAAAAAATCAAAATGGTCAAATGATTGAATGATTTTGTGGTCGTTAAATTTTGAAATTGTTATTGTATATTAGTGTTTGTCAATATGACTGGTACTTGTGGTCTGTGATGTTTCTTTTCTGTGCGTCACTCGTGTGCATTTCGTGCTCTGCTGTTTCGATAGAGTGCTGCCTTTTCCCGTTTGTTATCATATTATTGGTGTAAGGGAGGTAATCTGTCGAGCAAGTTTAATATGTAATAACAGAAGTGTGCAACTACAGAGCAGAGTATATTCTGTGTTCCAATACACTACGACTAAATTCTAATTGGCCACCTATTTTATCATATTTTTTGAAAAACGATAAGAACAAAAAAGCCTATGCTAATTACACAGATCCACTGGAAAGCATCTTTCACTCAGTATTTGGCACACATATCAAATGATAAAACATAAATTGAAACATAAAGAATGTTACCAGAACAATGCACAACCAGTGAGAACAGCTATCTTCACTCCAAAATGTCGATCTATCACCCCTCCTAGAGTCATACCAAACGGTGCGACAATAGCCCCAGCATTTGTTATCCATAGATTGTCCACATTACTCAGTGTATGTTCTGATGTTCTGTTCCTCAGATATGATATCATGTAGGGGGAGATGTTTCCTGAAATATCAACATCAGACAATAGTTTACTTCAAACATCGTTCATCAACATCAGACAATAGTTTACTTCAAACATCGTTCATTGTAAGTTTGAGCCAAAGTTACAACACTGAGCTACTTCTCGCCACCATCAGAAATAATCCAGTAAGCATAGGTTCCACTGACTCGCGGCATGTTTGGCTCGGCGACGTGCTCCCGATTGAAATTAATTAATGAGCTATCAGGACATCGGGAACAGGTTCCTCGTGGTCTAGGGGAAGCTTCGGGGAAGTCTTGAGACAGTTTGTGAAATCGGAAGTTGTGATGAATCGTGTGGTATCGGAAGAAATCGGGTAAACATAGCTGATGTGGACTTCCTCAGTGGGACCTAGGCTTAATGCCACAGATCTTTTTATTTGTATGGGAAGTTTTTGCTGTCGGGGGGTGGGGGACTAGAAATGTAACAAGATGATCAAAAGCGACTTAGGTCTCTCATCTGCAGTTGTGTGAGCGACCTACAGGGCCCTGGCATAATTGTTGTGTTTTCCCATTCCCTTCTACCGAAAACATCTAACATTACCCATAAACCTAAAAATTAAAAAAGACTGAGTCCTAACCTATCAATAAATTGGAATATAAAAGAGAATGAATACTAATTTGAAATATGATTCAGGTGGAAGCAAAGTATGCTACATCAATCGTGAAAGCTCGGCTATTTCCGTTTGTCTCCGGTCTAGAATGATGCTATATAATATAAGTATAATACTACATAATATAAGTCACCTGATTCATTTTCATTCCGCTTTCGTTTCTGAAAACCCCTTAGTTAAGCACCTTTGCATTGTGTTTTTTACCAAAAATTCACGAACATTTAATGTATTCCCATTACTATATCAAATGATTGTACAGTGTAGTTAACAAATGAGACAGTAGGTTATACTTAATGAGGATAGGAAATGTGTACACTTACCGAATATATAATAACTTCCTAGACATAAATGTACAAGTATTCCTCCACATATAACCACTTTAGAACGGATTTTATGGTACGGACTTGTCCGTCTGTTCGGATTGTCCGGTTTGTCTTGTGGTAGAAGTAACGCTGTGCTCTCATCGGTCATGTTTATACTTCCAGGGTATGTGTCAGGTTCCACAGTCATTTAGACACCGAAAATATAACCACCAAACATACAGTAAATAATATATCACAGCAAAACTATAAGTTCATACAATGTGGTAACATTGAAAGATTGTCACATGATACCGTAAACACAGAAGTCACGTCAGTATCAGTTACCAGTACGGTTAACCATGCAGATAACAAAATAAACTAAGCTGTTATCTGATAAAAAGTTACACATTAAATCATGGTATGTATCTTATTATATTTAATCTATTGATGACACTGTTACATATTAAGGTATAATTATTGATCTAAATGTAATTACACTTTGAACAATCGTCCACGTTCTTAATTATTCACTTTTTTATTCACAAAATATGATGCCATTCACAGAGTTGTCACAGAGATTGATCTGCAGAAACAATATTAAAATCCAGGAAAATGTCAAGGTGTTTTCTTCAAATATGTCCTTAAAATTCCTGTCCCCTTTGTTAACTTATCAACATACGATCTGACGTCAACAACTGTTCTTTAATATACCCTGACTATAACATGATAACTGTCCTAAAGATGCATTGATCATAAGCGTCTAACTAACTGAACGGATCCTGAATGCTTCATCTTTTGTATAGAACAATGTCCTAAACCTGTTTCCAAATATTGATTGGTGGTATAATGTAAGACACATGAATAATTGTCATCGTCAGAAATAGAACCAGTGGAATCCCAGCAGAACGTGGAAGCAGCTGGTAGCAACTATCGACTGCACACAGCTCGTTGTTCAATATTTGCAGAAGACAAGAGTCTCGCATCTAGTTTCATTTTTATTATAATCAGCAGTCAAGTATATATTCATATTACATTGGGTTGCTATTGTTATTTGCCATCTTGTCTTGGATTACACCGTATTAAAGATATGCAAATGCAACAAATTTCTTAGATGTAAAGGCTCTTTCACTATTGTTTTGTTCAAATGTTATCTAAAAACTAATGTGTATGTTCATGCCCTATATAAGTTATATATGCACGTCTGTTGTTTGTATTACACGTGAGTTGCTTGTATTACACGTGCGTTGCTTGTGTGAATCCTGGTACATCTTACTTTTGAACATGCTGGTCAAAGCACGTGCGTAAATTCAGTTATCATACAAACAGAAAAGAAATGTGACTGGGAGACATGGGGTCCAAACCTAACCAAACCAATGACAAATATACACCTTATTAACAGTAAATCTTCACGACAGTCGGTCAAAGTGTAGGTCTTCATGAACAATAGCTGCAGTTTGAAACTGGGTTATGTAGGTAAAAAATGGATCACCAGGTAAAATATTAAAGTCATCATTTGACTTCTAATCTTCCGGAAAAGAAGCCAGAATCTAGGTATCCAAGTCACATGGATTTCAAACCTACGTCACATGACCAAAACATAGAAAATAATTGTGAATGCCATGATTGCCACATTGGTTACCCAATCTTCATTAAACATCAATGTATTAAATTTTGTTGTAAAATGTTTGTCCTTATGAATGTAAGTCAAATATGAAACTGGGGCATGTGGGGTCAGAACATTACCAAGATGGCTGTATGACGATCAATTTAGTTTCTTTCCGTGGTTAGACCAATAGATTGTAGGTTTGTATGTAAACCAATTTCCACGGAGTTAAGACTTTGATAGCATGATTGGTTAATTAAACCTTCACAATTAGTTAAACACGAGTAATAACAAGATTTTTGTTTGAATTGGCCTCCTGACCCAATGGTTTCCAGGTAAGCCTTAATTAGATGTTTGAAAGGCCGCATTGTAACCAGGTTTCATGAAGATTAGCAGGTTAATAAGGTTGTGATTAGGTCTAGTGATACTGCTTGTGACCAACTACTTGTATTGAGGAAGGTTTCACAAAACTAATCACTCGAATAGACGATCAACAGACCTAGGATGGCTCATCTTCCACTCTTGATGCTTGTCTTAACTTATCAAGTGACTGTACCAATGTTCAATGTATCTTTATGTACTGTATACATATTTTATTACACATATGCACAGCAACTCAAGTGGAGTGACTTAGGGTCTTCATGCTTTTTCAGTTTCGAGATACAATGCCACAAGTTGTTCCTTTTTGTTTGTTTGGAGCTTCAGTTATGTCTTATAAACCGATTTCGATAACACGGATTTCTTGGTTCAGCGCATTCATAGCCTTTAGGGGAGCATGTGTTGTTATCGGATTAGAGCAAAAACGCATCAACCTACTGGATAAAATCAGTATAGCAACATGTTATATTCAATAGCCTCTGTGGCTAAGTGGTTATGTGCGTTGACAAATCATGTTTGTCGTTTGAAATCGTTGGTTTTGAGTTCAAGCCCAGCATAAGTCGTCATTTTTTACTTTGCACAATTTATCATATTATTTTATTTTTTATTCGATACAATATTATATAGATCAATATTCAATTTATAAACTTGTTCGTCTGGTACGATGTTTAAACGGTTTGCATGTATGTATTTTACATTCTTTGTGAGAGTTTCGATTTCCTGAGTAAACTTTCTTCTTACCATGAATTTAAGTTCATACCTTTTATCAGCCTGATACCATAAAACAAAACAAAACAACAACTGTAAGCAATGAATTATTTATATGCGTTTTTTTTATAAAAAAGAGACCGTGTGGGGGTTGAACCTAAAACGTTATTCCTCTGGTATTTGAAACTGTCTGCTCTGCCAACTGCGTTATGGTTGCAATTGAAAAATGTCTGCTTTGTATAGCCTAATAATGAGTTTGTATGCATGTTATCAAAGCTGGATCACCTGTATCATTAGTCCATGAGCCACCAATAGAAGACCCTCCCCCCTAGGGAATTTTGGTCACTATATTTTTCTGAAAGCATATGGTCCCTGGAGTATTTTCCTGAAGTCTGCACTTTGGCCATTGGGGCGTTAAGATTTTTTGGGGTAAAACGTCAAAAAATATAAACGAAAAGTACAAATTTTTGGAATCGGTTAACTACAATCTTATTTATAATGTTATTTTAAAATAAATCTCTGTAACAGGTAGATATTAACCTGTCCTATCTAGACTAAAAAAATCAGAGTGCTGCTATTGTGCAAAATGGCTTTTTTGGGGTAAAACGCTAAAAATTATAAGAGAAAAGTGCGAATTTTTGGAATCTGTGGACTGCATTGGCATTTATTTATATTTTTTATAAAAAATACTCTAATTGAAAGATCTTATAGTGCAGTTTCATACTGCAAAAAATTAAAGCGATGTTATTACGCAAAGTGTGATATTTTTGGGGTAAAACATCAAAAAAAATAAACCGAAAAGTGTGAATATTAGGAATCTGTAGATTACAATAAAACCATTCCTATGATATTTTTTTGTAACTAAATAATATTAATGTGATAAATTTGTAGTAACATGCAGTTTAAGATTTCAAATATATATTGCCAGATGAGATACTTTGGGGGAAAATTACAAAAATAATAAATGGAAAGTGTGATTTTTGGGAATTGGTGTCCTAGTTGTAACTTACGACCATCGGGTACGGACATTCCTAGTCCTAATGGGTATTCAAAATTACATTCTAACCATATATAGGCAGTTCTGGTACTGTTGGGTAAATTATCATTAATCCACTAGGTACATCCATACCTTGTCCTAATTGGTACATACGAATAACCATTACATGCAATGTTGGTTCTATTTAGCACTAAACAACCCTATACAGACATCAGTTGTCCTATCGGGTATTAACTACCACCATGCACAGACAGTCTTAGTCTAATTTGATAGCATAGCCAATACCATTCCTAGTTCTATTTGATATTCAAAACCACCATACTTATACAGATATTGCTGGTCAGGCTGGGTACACATAACCACTGGTAGGTACATTCATTCCTCGTCTCAATGGGTAGTCACACTTACCATGTTCTAATTGGGTACTCGTAACTGCTTATTGAAGTACATACATGCCCAGTCATAGTGGTGACTTACATATCCATATACAGACATTCCTGGTCCTATTTGGTACTCTAAACCACCATGTACAGGCATTATAGGTGCAATTGGGAACTCATTTCCACCATGTACATATATTGCTGGTCGTAAAGAATACTCATAACCATTAGGTTCAGACATTCTCGTTGGATACGGCCGATCATCAATTGACAACTCAGGCACGCCATGTGGCTACATGCTTGGCCTTATTGACCACTCATAACATATGTACTACTCGAAACCTTCATGTACAAAATCAGTTGTCCGATTGGGAACTACCAACTACTAGGTGCGACCATTTGTTGTCATATTGGGTAATCACTACCCCGTGTACAGACTGTGATGTTCTTATTTGATACTCATACATACATTCCTAGTCATAGTGGGTACCCTCACTACCATGTACATGCATGCCTGGTCCTATTGAATACACAAAACCACAATGTACAGACATTTGTGACTGGGTTGGGCACTAACAACCACTAGGTGCAGTCATATGTTGTTCTATTTGGTCACTGCTACCACCATCTACAGGCAGTCCTGGCCCTATCAGGGATACATAACCACTAGATGCATACATTCATAGTCCTAGTCGGTACTCAAAACCACTATGTTCATGCATAAGTGGTATAATCAAGTCCTCATAGTCACTATACTCAGCCATTATTGGTCCCTGTGGGTACCGACTACCATGCATATACATACATTCCTGGTCGTATAGGGTGCCAATAACCATGATTAACAGACATTCCTGTTTAGGATAGATACTGAACATCATCATGTTAAGACATCTCTCAATCACTAGTTACATACATTATTGGTCTTATTGAGTACAGACAACTATTGGGATCACCCATTCCTTGTCCTATTGACACCATGTAGAGACATTCCTGGTCTTTAAAATTCAGCAGTGAGCATGGCTTACCCTCAGCTGTGACCATTTTTTTCATCAAATTGGGTAATCACTGACCCCATGTACGTGAAGCATGGTCTAATTAGATACTCATATCGACTAGGTACATACATTTCAAGTCCTAGTGGGTACCCACAACAATCATGTCCCATGCATTCCTTGTCCTATTGGATACTCCAAACCACAATGTACAGACGATTGCAGACGGATTATGTACTAACAACCACAAGGAGTGGTCATTTTTTGTCTGATTGGGTCATGATTACCACGATGTACAGACAGTCCTGACTTTATTAGGTACTCATAACCACTGGATACATACATTCCTAGACTAAGTGGGTACCCATAACCACCATGTACATGCATAAGAAGTGTGATAAAGTACTACAATACACAACCATTATAGGTCCTATTGGGTACCCACTACCATCATTTACTAGTACATGTACATACATTCATGGTATCATTTGGTATGCATAGCCACTATTCCGGATCCTGCTATGTACATACATTACTGGTCTTGTTGGGTACAGACAACCATTAGGAGCACCCATTCCTCGTCCTATTGACGACTTAGTGCCTAAGTAGAACATTCCTGGTCTTGTTAGGCAATCATAAACACTGGGTAAATGAGTCCTAGTCCATGTATGTATTCACGACCACCTTGCACATAAACTCCTAGTCGTATTAGGTACTCATAACCATTAGGTACATCCATCCTAGTCCTAATGGGTACCCACAAACACCGTGTTCATGCATACTTGGTTGTATTTGGTACTCATAACCACTAGGTGCATCAATTAGAGGGTACCCAATACCACTAGGTACAGGTATTTATGGTGCTTTAGGGTACTGACACACACCATGAGCAGACAGTACTACTGGATACACACATCCATGGTCTTATAGGATGTGCACTATCATGTGGTATCTCATTTATTGCACTATGTGTACTGGCAACTACAAGGTCGAGAGATTCCTGGTCCTCTTGGATACTCACAACCACCCAGAACAGCCATTCCTGACACAACCATGATGCACAGCCATTGTGTCACAAGGAATAGCTGTACAATAACATTTGAAAAAAATGAATGTATATTTACCCCACCCACTCTTGTAAAATACATGTAAGTATAATTTAACACAATCCATACAAATGTTACTGATGCCAACTATAACATACATTGCAAACAAAGTGAAAAATGGAAATAGATTTCAAAATCATATTGTGAGTACTTGTAAATAAGTAGAACGGCTGTTTACAATACTTTAGTCATTTTGGCGGCCATTTTGATGGCCATTTTCCATAATAGACCCACCTTTTGTGCATTTAAATGTTAAAATACATTTTGGGAATATGCCTTTATTGGTATTCACAATTGCAATTAAAATACAGTAAGGCACAATGTGTTATAGCATTATCAGTTAAGTGAATACATCGTTACAATTTGTACACCATTTAAAAGCAGGGGAGATAATCTTATTTTTGCTTTTCCTGCTGATAGCCCAAATGTCTGAAGTGCAGACTTTGGGAAAAGTATTGGTAGGTCAAAGCCTTTCATAATTACCAAAAAAAAAGATCAATGACACTGTATTCTGCCATTAAAGTGTACCGATTCTCAAAATTTGCACTTTTTTATGTATTTTTTAATGTTTTACCCCAAAAATATCCCATTTGCATAATAACACGGGACTAAAATTTTGCAGACTTAAACTATGAATTAATATCAACCCATGAAAGTGTTAAATTACAAAACAACTTACTAAATGTGATAGTAATAAACCAATTCCAGAAATTAACACTTTCGTTCATATTTTTAACGTTTTACCCCAAAAAATCTTAACGCTCCAATGTCTGAAGTGCAGACTTTGGGAAAAGTATTGGTAGGTCAAAGCCTTACATAATTACCAAAAAAAAAGATCAATGACATTGTATTCTGCTATTAAAGTGTACCGATTCTCAAAATTTGCACTTTTTTATGTATTTTTTAATGTTTTACCCCAAAAATATCCCATTTTGCATAATTACACGGGACTAGAATTTTGCAGACTTAAACTATGAGTTAATATCAACCCATGAAAGTGTTTAATTACAAAATAACTTACTAAATGTGATAGTAATTAACCAATTCCAGAAATTCACACTTTTGTTCATATTTTTAACGTTTTACCCCAAAAAATCTTAACGCCCCAACGGCCAAAGTGCAGACTTTGGAAAAATACTTTACTGGTCATACGCTTTCAGAAAAATATAGTGTCCGAAATTCCCTAGGGGGGGGGGGAGGGTTTACCCCACTGGCCCATGGACTATATGTTTATGTTATAGCCTTCGTCTATAAACAAACGGTCAGATTATCGAAATCGGTCTATAACAGTATTTCAGAAATGTATACAGTTCCTGGTTTGTGTATATTGTACAGTTCCGGATTGACTATGTGATCATCTGCTAACAAATAGACTAAGAAAGACAACTCTATCTGGAAAATTTACTTCATTATCAAGGGAGGTAATTCAAGAACAACAAGACATAATGTTTGACAGTTTTATTAGAAAGTTACACTACATGTCATGTATTACACCTATAGGAAATATCCCATCAATAGGAAGTGTCCCATTGATAGGAAGTATCCTGCTGATAGAAAATATCCCGTTGATGGGAAGTATGCCATCAATAAACACACAAACATCAGGCATTCTATACACACAAAATAGTAAAGTAATAATCTGAATGAAGTTAAAGTATATGAAATATCGTCTTACACACATTTATATCTCACACTCTTCTGTAAGACAGAGCTACATATGTTTACACATTATATATATACAAGCGAAACAATTGAGGAGTTAACACATGAAAAACCTTAACATGATTCTATAGACTGAAGAGGCGGAGCTGAAATACCGAGGAGGCGGAGCTGACATACCGAGGAGGCGTAGCAGACATACCAAGGAGGTGGAGCAGATTTCATTGTTTCTTGGAACTATCCCTAGATCTCAAGGTAAAGTATGATCGCAATAGAATACCACAGTCGGGTGCTAAATACTCAGGGAGGGAGGGGGATGCTTACAACATAATTCATGTATAAAGTAATACAAAATGGTCATAAGCAGTATGTATATAAATATACAAAATCACCTCATTCAGCCAGAAACAAGTAGTGAAACATATCTCTTATTGTATAAAAACATATATAAAATCTAGCATTCATTATCCTAGGTAAGATCAAGTCAAGTCAAAATTTTATCTATTGTCCGATTCCTTAGTAAACAGAGCTTTTAACTGACAAAATACCAGGAAGAGGGTTGCACATTTGGGGGGGGGAGGATCAGTTATTATGGGGGGGTCAATTATTGTATGCACAAAGTTTTTGGTTGAATGATTATGACTACATGTGAGAATAAAAGGACATCTCTCCCTGATGTTACATTGTGTGTACAGAGTGATCATATAATCTCCAACATAACACACTAATGATAAACTGATATCAACATACTCAGTACATGAACAAATGTTAGTTGTTAGGGAAACTAAACATAGGATGAAGAAGTCTACAATGCATATAATATAAATGTTATAACTGTATCTGATAAATATATAACTATTTCTAGTCTCTCAACAAGAAAGAAATTGTATCATATAAATAATAATGACTCTTTGTTCAAATTATTTAGCAATTTGAACAAAGAGTGGTTATTATATATATTATATCTGATGAAGTCATTCCAATGTTAACTGATGATAAAACGTTGTAACATTGTACTTAATGCTATAAAACTGATGTTTGAAAACCAGTCTCCAAATTGTACCATCTGATTGGTTGTACTTCAGACACATTTTGAAAATTGACCAATGGCAAGGCTGCATTCTTATACTTACAACATACACTGTAGCAAACAAGTGGATTTAACAATTACACAATCCAATATCTATGAATCTAACTTTGTTTATAAGAGTTCAAAACAACCCTTATAGATACCGGTACATATGTAATAAACCTGCATTAAATATGACCCAAGTTTACATGACTGGATATAATATATTTAATATAGAAACTTATAAGTCTTACCATTTGTCAATTTTCTTCATATTACACACAAAAATTAAACCAATCAAACTAGTTCATATTATGTGATTAACTTAAAACTAGGAGCATGTCTAATTTTTATTGTAGAAGTATAACGCAGCCAGTCTGGATTTCACGATCATAGATGAGGTTATGTTGTATTTCCACTTATCAAATATACACAAACCTTAAGTAACAAATCATTATACATGTACAATCAATTCAAAATTCATTGAAAAATACCACAATATTTATTGGTCAAACAACTTTCAAAACATCAGCATCACTGTTTAAAACAGTTTAAAACATTTCAAGTAGCAGGGTAACATTCTAACATGACCTAAGATTTAACATTTGGAATACCGACGGCAGTGATGTCACATCATGCATGTGTTCTATTTATGACGTCATACAGGTAAACAAGTGAAGTAAAACAACCTGCTCCCATAATGTAACACTGGCTTAAACAAGACTGCGTTCAATAAACGCTTATGCCCCCTGTGGAAGCCTTGTCCATAAATAAGTCTAAGTCCAAAATTAGGTCAAGGTGAAGGTCAAAATGGGGTCAGGTGATACAGGTGTGTGGAAAGTGTTCATATACAACATCCATGCAAGTTTGGAAGCTTTGTAGCAAGCCATAATGATGCTAGAAGAAACGGTCAATTTGGGTTAACCAGGACGGACGGACGAACGGACGGACGGACGGACGGACAGGTGAATCACTATATGCCTCCCGATCTATCGATACGGGGGCATAAAATAATTGCTCATTTAAGTCATAATAGAAATTAACAAATGGCAAGGGTTCATTCATAGACTGGTCGGTATTCTTAATCCATTCACTTTATTAAGGGATACAGAATAATTAAGAAATGAATTATTCAAAAAGCTGTGGTATACAAATTCATGAGAATCCAAAACATGGTGAAACAGCAAGTATATATTATTGTTTTTCATATTTCATTTCTTAATTATTCTGTATCTCTTAATAAAGGAAATTGATTAAGAATACCGACCAGTCTAGAAATGAAGGCTTACCATTTGTTTATTTTCTATTATAGGTGCATGTATATATGAATAATACATCTTGAATCAACATAAGTCAAACTATGTATATCTCAAACATATGACATGACAACAATCATTGAAGGCATCTACAGTAATACTGTATCAACGTCTAGCAGTCAGACATCTACAGTAATACTGTATCAACGTCTAGCAGTCAGACATCTACAGTAATACTGTATCAACGTCTAGCAGTCAGACATGTTGATTATCTTACACTCAACGTCTTAATATAAAATGTCAATATCTCTAGCCATACAAATATGAAGCATACACTCAACAATATGTTAAATTTATTTGAAGTAGCGGACCAAATCAATCATATAGCGTAAAGGCAAAATTTCAGATTTTTATAACTCAATATAAGAATAAGATAGCACAAAAATCCACATCACAGATTTAAAAGCAAAAAAATACGCTAAGACAAAATGATAAATAAATAAAATATAAGATTATTGTCCTTGAGTTAGGGAGAAAATAACACTGACACAAATTGCATGTAAACCAAAGCAATAAATAAAGATGAAAGTTAAAACCCGTAACTACACCTAACACTATCAGACTGGTTCCGTAACTAGACCTAACCTTGACAAACTGGTTCCGTAACTACACCTAACCTTGACAGACTGGTTCCGTAACTAGACCTAACACTGTCAGACTGTTTCCGTAACTAGACCTAACACTGTCAGACTGGTTCCGTAACTAGACCTAACACTGTCAGACTGTTTCCGTAACTAGACCTTACACTTGTTAGACTGGTTCCGTAACTAGACCTAACACTGTCAGACTGGTTCCGTAACTACACCTAACACTTGTTAGACTGGTTCCGTAACTAGACCTAACACTGTCAGACTGTTTCCGTAACTAGACCTAACACTAGTCAAGACTGGTTCCGTAACTACATCTAACACTGTTAAGACTTGTTCCGTAATTACATTAAACACTGTCAGACTGGTTTTGATGGTCCAAATTAAAGGTAGAGTCTAACATGTGTAAAAGACCACCTGCAAACAAAGACCATTATTATAAAACCTGTCTGCTAAGATCACCAATTTTATCTCGAATCAGTCCATTTTCAATTAAATAACAAGTTAAGAGTGACCACCTGTCAACTAAGACCAGTTTTTGCTGTTACCATGGATGAGTTTCAAAGACAGGTTTGACTGTATTCGGACTTAAACCAGTCTGTTCATGTCATATGAAACACTATATTCAAAACCAACCAAGCCAATATCAGAACTTAGACTCAGCTACTAACCAAGCACATTGGATTGTTAATCAACTAAAACTACTCGAGTCACAAAATGTCGCAAATAATGTCTCAAGTCTTTCGTTCATTTTTTTAGTTGTCCACTTGTTGTTGTTAATACATAGATCAAGGCAAACAAACCAGCAGTCATACATAATACATTTATGTACAAACTAACCACATTATTCATGATTTTGAGTGGGGACACTTTTGTACAGAGCTAGCAATTTTTATTGTTTTTGTTTTGTGCCTTTCGCACTGTGCTATTTCTGTTAAAATTCTGCCTTCCATCCGATTTGTTATTACCTTTTTCTTTTTAGCAGGTTTGCCACAGAGATTAAACATTTTTTCAGTAAAGTACCACAGTTAGTACAAAGGTTTCTGGGATTCATGAACAACTAGACATGCGAATATTTGACTGACTAATCTAAAATACTAATAGCCTAATAGTTCAGATTGCTAAGTTTGCATCAAATAAAAGTTACTGTATCAAAGATATGCAATGAAATCATACATCTAATGCTACCAAGGAATCTATAGATGCTATTGTCATTATCAACATCAGGGGACGGCAGGCAAACTGGAGTGTGATCAACATTTATGACACATAAAACATTTACTGAAAATCACAAAATTTTGTACAATAAGGCCAAAAACAATTTTTTTATAGTCAATAATTTTTGTTTTCATACTCTAGTACCCGACTTATAAATACCATTATTTTTTTCAGAGGGTCAAAAAATATTTGGGGTAGGGGACTTTTTGCTTTGGTAGGTAGGGGACGGGAAACAAACAGTATTTTATTTTTGGCCTAATGCAGCATAGTATGGTTTCGCATAGAACCATCCATCAATCAAGCAAATTAAAATTGCTGACTATTCTTGTACTCGTATAATACAAAGTTAATCTTGTAACTAAACCGAAGAAATACATAAACACTAAGTGTCGATTAAATGTACAAAACATACACCAATGTACAAAATTATTACTTTTTTATGTACAACTAAAAACCAGTTTAAGTGCATGCATGCAATGATCATAATGTACGTATTTACACTGAAGTACAACTACTTATTAAATTCACATGTTTGGTTATAAGGGTAGATTGTCCAATGTTTTGTCAATATATGCTGAAGAATCATAAATTATTTAGAAAATTTCATGTCAAAGCCTACATACCAAGCTATGTAATAAGTCAACAACACTGGAGATAAATAGATCAGTGTGAAGACATTGACACCAAGTATCCCAGTCTATACTACGTGTGTACCAAACATTCTGACAAAGGTGAAAACAAATCTAGCTTTAGACTTAGTCTCAGCTTCTGACATAAAATTGATCATCCCTGATCCAAGGAAAGAAATAATCCACATCACGTCAGAGCCGAGACTGCTTCACCTTGTTGAAGCTTTTTGTCGAAGGCTTTCAAGCGAATTAATTGGACCACATGCTTATCATTTACTGTTTAAATGTATTTACAGGGAATTTATTGACAACTGATCATGTTAATAATTGGGATAAAGCATGGATTTAGTTGACCAATACATGAGCAGTACAAACAATTAAATTATTAAATGTTTGCAAAAGCCAAATAACTTGCTCGAAAACTTAAGCCAAAATTAAAGATCTTTGACATTTTGTGGATCTCAGAAAAGTAATGATACTACAATGAAGATTAATGTTTTGTTTTGATCCAGGTGTCTGGCTATACTTTTAACTGAAAGGGCTGGACACGAGGTGTCTGGCTATACCCTAAATCGTGTTGAAAGAGCCGGGCACCTGGCAACACCTTCCATCATATTAGCTGGAAGACACACTTACATGACCCTAGATATATATGTCACGTAAAACAAGAATTAAATATCTGATTTTGCTATTCTGCTATACTACGAGGAAAATCCCTTACTTAACTTACATCATATATGAGGGTGGGTGGGGTAGCTGACAAAAATAAATTATGGTGAAATATGTACAAATGTTTCACAAATTTTCACATATACATGTATATACTATAACTGCTTTATATGAAAGTCTTAACAAATAAAACATCTACACAGACCAAAAATATAAACAAAAACTTTGTACAAATATTTTCAACAAATAGATACAAAAAACAATTACTTTTTCACTCCCCAGACAAAAAATGTGGAAATTCAACAAAAATCCAGATTTCCTAACAAGACCCATAACTCCGCTGAAACTGTGTCCATGCATAAACCTAGGTGCATTGGAAACCTCGGCTGATATTCACGAAACATCTTAGTAGACAACTTATTATTTTGCTTCAGTCTTATCAGTGTATCAGCTATAAAACAAGAAAACCAGTATTCTTCATTTTACTGTTGATCAAATCCATCAATTTTAATGTCAACAAATACATAATGATATAACCACAGGCCTAAACAAACAATGTGTTCAATTATTCATGCCTCTTTTTCCCATTGCATTACACTCAATTTACAATCACTAAATTTTAGAACATCAAAAATACTTCATACATAATGTAGCACATATATATACTAATTACTCATTAAACACAGTAAAAATCATTGTTTTATTGAAGTATCGGCGTATTAGTATTTTAACGATATTTGTTGTGAACCTTACCTTACAATTTGAACTAATCATGTAGTTTTTGAGTAATTATCATAATTTGAAAAAAAGGCTAATATGCCAATATGTCAATCAGAGAAAATAGTTTTTGCCACTTTTCTACAAAACTACATCTCATTTTGAATTGTTTTTTGAGAAAAAAACGCATATCAAGATATTTGCATATCAAGAATTCATTGTGTTCATATTGAAGTAAGATTCGGTCAATTTAGCCTAGTATGCAGGAGAGTACATATGGCTATGACTGAACAGAGACATACTATATCTGATACGAAGTCAAAATCTTCATTGATTTATAGAATTTAGTGGAATGAACGAAATGATGGGTTAATTCATTATGACAAATGACTCATGTATATATACTGATATAAATCTAAATGTTTGTATATAAAACCTGATACTGATTAAGTTCATACAATCACAGGGGGCTTCTTAGTTATACATGGTGACAAATAAATGTCGTAATACATATGTGTATATATGTAAATATAATTGCCTGTATATAAACAGGTCACATTTCCTGTCTGATATTGATAATCTCAGCATGGTACAAGCTACATGTAAATAATATACATATAGAGATAGAGGTTTCGTCGTTTCTGGGATGGTAAAATGTTCCCTCAGGCATAATGGTCCAGCGTTATCTCGCTTCATACATCAGTGGGCATTAAGCTCGGACTGTCCAGTAAGTTGGCTGGTATCTGTGTATGATGAGCTCAACACGTGAGAATGTTCGGACATCAGTGGATGTTGCAATGATCCTAACATCTGCGTGTTAAGCTACCCTCCAGTGTTCCCACACCTGAGCATGTGAAAGTGTTCACGACATCTGTGTGCCGAGCTTCCTTCCAGTGTTCCAACACCTGAGCATGTGAAAGTGTTCACGACATCTGTGTGCCGAGCTTCCTTCCAGTGTTCCAACATCTGAGCATGTGGAAATGTTCCCGACGTCAGCATGTGGAAATGTTCCCGACGTCAGCATGTGGAAATGTTCCCAACATCAGCATGTGAAAATGTTCCCGACGTCAGCATGTCGAGTTCTGACATTTGTGCATGTCAAGCTTTGATATTCCTTCTGATATGAAGACTATGTGAGAGCTACAGACTGAAACAATCAACAAGCAATATATTAACACAGCTCCAACACTGATATCTCTTCCTACCTACTTATATATAGGAGAGATCACCGTATTCATATGCAAAATGCCCCCCTCCCCCCAGCAATCTATTGGATGAATGAACAATGAAAACCTGTCATTCACCAATAGCTAGCTGGTGGTATGAATGCCTTTGTATACAAACATGATCTCTCCTATATCCACTTGATAACTATTACTCATGAATATCTATCAAATGAAACATATATGGTTTTCTTTTCATATTACTGCTTCATTGCTCATGTATTCACGAGGCTCACAGGGAAAACTGGGTATACACAGCTGTGTTGCCTCTAAATTAAAGTCTTTATTATTATGTTTTCCAGGGGTAGTATTCAATATTGATCTTACTTGACTTAGAATAAGGACAACCAATCAGATCACACCATATCAAAATATTGGTCAGTAACAGGCGATATGATTGGCTATCCTTATTCTCCATTAAATAAGATCAGTACTGAATACCACCCCTGGTGAGGAGCTTATTATATAACTCATGATATACGTCAGGGGTGTCAACAGAGCCAAATTAAAATTCAGGAAAATCATATGCGACAAACCATTTTTGTTAAACAAGAGGCCTTCAATGACATTGTTTCCATAATTAACTCAGTTCATTTTAAGGACAAGACACCAAATCAGATTTCATTTACCATAACTTTGCCATTTCTTGAGATAATTTCAGCAAATAACTTTTATTTTGGTCAGAAGCCATTGCTCTTTCAGGAATGATAAATCCGGAATTCCGGATAAATCGGGAAAATTGACACCCCTGATACGTGAAGTTGTCAGCTGCTTGTAACAGGTTAGTACTGTTTGGCAACACTGAAGCACTAGTTAGATTAAATGAGCGGCCTATGTAAACGTTAAACTATAGGAAAAGAGGAAGTAACAGTGTATACTTACTGGTGTCCTGAGAGTAAAGTTATCATATATATTGATGAGATCTTCAAGTCTATACTGATTGAGAACAACAAATCCTTCCAGTGTTGGATGTATCTTCTTAGCACAATCCTGACAATGTACAACAAACTTGTTCTCTTGTTCCTTCACAAACAGAATGTTGAATACTTCAACCTGAAATATATGGAGGACATCCAACATGTGATTTATAATACATATATAGGATCTGTCATTAGTTGTCATTGGAGAACAACTTTTCTTAACAAGTCTAGATAACACAAGTTATTAGGCGGGCCTTTAGCGCAATTAAGAGTGACTGAGTCTAACCAGACTGGTGACGTCACGCATTAGTTGTCACACATATTGGAGAGCATTGTTATGTGATTTGTTCTCACATGGAAGATCACAGTATTTATGTGATAAATTATTATACCACACATGAGTTATTTACTATATAGCCTTATGTGACGTCAGAGGGTGAACATCTGAACTGTTACATGGTAATTACTCATTTTGGCCAGTATGACAGTATCATTTACTACACTAGTTCAGGCTTTAGGCGCTTATTAAAATTTAGGTTGACATTACCTTGCCAACAGTAAAAGTTCCTTTGTGGCAGGTGAGCAAACAAAATTCTGAGATAATTTGTGTAGAAAGACCTGACTTACCTCACAAACATTACAATAATGTGCTGCCTCTCCGTCTGCACGACCATGCCACTTGATATCCAGATTTATATATTCAACATAATCCGTAGTAAATTGTATCTGTCGTAAAGAATGCATCAACGTTGACCTGTAAATACAATACAAAACAATTACAATACATGAATATGTTCGCAAATGAGATCTATTTTCTTCAAAGTTAAAGAAACAAATACTAGAGAGTTAACAAACTGTAGAAGAAAACCGACCTACACCAGCCATGGCATGATGCCACATGAGCTCACCTTCAGCATAGTCCATAATGTATTTGTGTAATGTTTGTCTTCATAACCATCTTACAGACACACACCTCAGATTCTCAAATTAAGTTTGGACTTTCAGTAATCCCATTATCAGTTTGTTTAATCAGGTCTAATGCTGTTCCTCAACAATTTATTCAGTTATATACTGCGGCCAATTCACCTAACCAGTTTTCCTGGACTGTTTCCTATCCGGTACTTCCTTACCCTACCAAAGGAACCAGCAACAAATTTTCATGGAAAGATATGATCTGCTGCTAGGGAGAAGTGAACCAAGATCAAAGGATTACAAATCCAGCACATTAACCACTGGACCACAGTCCATTACCCTTAAAAAGCCAGTCCCAGAGACTTTTCACAGTCATTCCATTCAAATCCTGAATTCTTCACATAAATACTCCGTAACTAAAGATCGAAAGTATCTCAGCAAAAATCAAACTTCCAAGAACTTATGTATATTGCAGCTACTTGTTTATAATCAAAATACTTACTTGATTAGGTCGAACAGTTTCTGGTCGGAAACTTTGAGATTTTTGGCAAGGTTCCAAACAAGATGCAACATGGGTACGATGGATTTATAGTTTTGTAGTTTATTCCATTCATATCGTTCCAGACCTAGCTGTATTTGTCTGGCTGTCATTGGTCCGACATTCCACGCTATGTTGTTACACCATCCCTGTAATACATACAATGTACATGTATATACTGTCACATGACCTACATAAACTGATAGTATAGTCCAGAGAAATTGACACGACTCTCGACCTTCTATTAGCATAATTTCTATATTTATATGTCTGTAGTTATAATCCCGGTTGTATGTTTTTATAAGCCAAAAGTATCACGAAGACACTCAAGATGTAATACCAACACAAATCTAAAGGACCGATATTGCACGCCCAAGAACCTTGTAATGTATTGATGTAAGAACCTTGTAATGTATTGATGTAAGAACCTTGTAATGTATTGATGTAAGAACCTTGTAATGTATTGATGCATAAAGGTCAGGATCATGTCAAATTATCTGAGCTATACAAATATTATCCACAAGCAGTAACAATAAAAGCTCCGCGAGTCGCAAGTGTCGCCTGACGAAATGCAAATTTGTCATGGAAAACTATCCAGTATAGGGCTACATATCAGACTCACAAGAGTTCTCTAGTCATCTGAACTAAAAACGACAAAGCGATGCTCTGGACAAAAAAATGTCCTGATAAAATCAATCTGAAGGGAATCATTCAAACACTACACAAGCTAGAGTTATGATTCTTGCGCACTGCACTTCATGTCACAGCAAAGAAACATGCATTCCTATTTTTGAGTCATTAATAGTTATGGTGACAAAGTTATGCCACGGACAAGAAATGCTTATAAAATCAATCAAAGGGAAAAAATTGAAAAATGGCACAAGGTAGATTTACGGTTCTTGTGTACTGCACTTGGACTTTTGGTAAGAAACATGCATACCAAGTTTCAAGTCATTCAACCTCATAGTGACAAAGTTATCCTCCGGACAAGAAATGCTCAAATTAAATCAATCTAAGGGAAATAATTAAAAAACGATGCAAGGCACAGTTATGGTTCTTGCGCACTGCATTTCTGCTTATTGCAAGAAACATACATACAAAATCTTGAGTCATTTGAACTTAAGGTGACCAAGTTATGCTCCGGACAAGAAATGCTCTAATAAAATCAATCAAAGGGAAATAATTCAAAAACTATGACAGGTAGAGTTATGGTTCTTGCGCACTGCACTCCAGCTTATTGCAAGAAACATGCCTATCAATTCTTGAGTCATTTGAACGTAAGGTGACAAAGTTATGCTCCGGACAAGAAATGCTCTAATAAAATCAATCAAAGGGCAATAATTCAAAAACTATGACAGGTAGAGTTATGGTTCTTGCGCACTGCACTCCGGCTTATTGCAAGAAACATGCATACCAAATCTAGAGTCATTTGAATGTAAGGTGACAAAGTTATGCTCCGGACAAGAAATGTTCTAATAAAATCAATCAAAGGGAAATAATTCAAAAACTATGACAGGTAGAGTTATGGTTCTTGCGCACTGCACTTCGGCTTATTGCAAGAAACATGCATACCAAATCTAGAGTCATTTGAATGTAAGGTGACAAAGTTATGCTTCGGACAAGAAATGCTCTAATAAAATCAATCAAAGGGAAATAATTCAAAAACTATGACAGGTAGAGTTATGGTTCTTGCGCACTGCACTCCGGCTTATTGCAAGAAACATGCATACCAATTCTTGAGTCATTTGAACGTAAGGTGACAAAGTTATGCTCCGGACAAGCAATTTGTGACGCCGCCGCCGCCGCCACCGCCGCCGCCAAAGTAACACCTATATGTCGCCTTTTCAGGCGACACAAAAACATGTCTCTCAAAAAGGGCCAAAAATCATCAGACCTAAAATTCCTGACATGGTGCACATCTAGACTTGGTACCAACTATTCCATGTGAAACTCATTGAAATCTGATCAATGGTTAAGGAGAACAAGGCTTTAGCAGACTTTGTGACATCCAGTATGTGTTACTCAGGATATAGAGAAACAAGGTAACCTTGATTTTTTACTTAAAGGATCTCAACATTTGAAGTTTAACTATCCAAGGAGGAATATTAATTTAAAAGTGATCTTGTTTTAGAGGCGACATATTGTGACAGAACAGTCACAGACAGACTGATAAAAACAAGTCACTTAGAATTGCAAGCAATACAGAAGTCCCCTGCCGGTTTTAAGCCATTTTCAATGTTTCTGTTGCCATGGCAACCACAGTTTTTGTCAGAATAATAAATATTTAGAAGCGCATAATCCCCTTATTGCTCCCTATCCACAAATCAAATTTCATAGACCTAGCATAGAAACTGTTTGAGTTACTGGTATGTCAGGAGCCAGATTTTTGACAGACGGACTGACTGAAGGACAGAGGCCCCTCCGGTTGGAAATCGGTAGGGGACTAACAATATGTCTGGATCAATAATATGGGGCATAAAAAGAACATAGACTTACTATGGCTTGTACCCAATGTACACAGCCAGGTCCGACCCAGACTAGATCACCTGGCTTCTGTATAAATCTATACACAGGTACATCTTCTTCATATAAATCTTCCAGCACTGGCCACCATGATCCAGTCAAATAATCAACATTGTTTCTGTAACACCAATATGTATTGTTTCATTTACTTACATCTCATATATATATCAAATCATATTTAACAGCCTTATGTATTGTTATTCACCGAAAAACAAGGTTCCAGTGTCAAGGGCCATAACTCTACTAATACTGGATGAATTTGAATCAAAATACCTTGGTGTGTGCCTACACAATGCTGACTTTATTCCTACGAAGTATGATGATTATAGCTCAAACACTTCTAAGTTACTGGCGTTACAAGCCTAATTTCAACATTTCAAGGGCCACAACTCTGCTAATACAGGATAAATGTGAGTAAAGTACCTAGATATGCAATTACACATGTTGAATCATATTCCTATGACGCTTGACGCCTGTAGAAGTTATGATGGTGGTGGCATAAATATCCAACAATAAATAAGCCAATCTCTAATTACAAACATTTAAGATTTTGATATATAGTTCAAGACCAGCTCACATATATTCTAACTTGGACCTTGGATCTCGATATGTGCTTACAGCCAGCTGCTTACAGTGAACATATATATATAAATGGTGTACCTTTCACACATGTTATGTATTACTCCCCAGTATTGTTCAGGAACACCGAACCATTCAGTATCACCAGGTCCTATGTTGATGTTAATTGAACAATAATTGTTATTTTCCTGATGACCTAAAATATACAACAATTATATTCACATTATATTACATGTAAAGTGCAACGGTTTATGTTGATCATATACAGCATACAGTAGACACAACTGTCAATTGACCCTTCTGCCGATTTTGATTGACAAGTGGCGTCAGCCAATCGCATTAGAGCATTGTGGCAACGGTTTATCGCCGCAATCTTGCAGGACAAGCTGGACATTAGACAAGCTAAAATCAATGGAAATTGTGCAATATTCAATTAAGCATTATTTCATTATTAATGAATACAGTTTCAATATATTGGTATGGTTAGAAACTAGAGAACTTCAACTTTTAATAGGAAGCAATGTCATGAAAGTAAATAAATTCATTTAACCCCTAGGGCATCTGAAGTAGGAGCAACATATGTACATTTTTCTCAAATATAAATCTATATAGTCTGAGTTTGAAGTAATATCATTGATATTTTCATTACCATAATTCGAAATAATTACATGTTAAGATACTAAAAAGCTTCTTTTATTTGATACGACTGTTTTAAAATATTTCCTTCAAACCCCTAGACTCGTGAAATTAGTTTATTGTTTGTTATAGAATAAGGTCACATAACTCCAAAATAACGAGAACTAGAGAATTTTCCCTACAAAGCTGGTTGTGATGTTTTTTTAATAAGGTTGATCATATGTTGTTTTGGTCTAGTATTAGTTATAAGCAATTTTAGTTAATATCCTTGTGTTGTTAATTGCAATATAGATTAAAAATGTATGTATGGTTTGTAAATCATGATATATATAAAAGTTTATTTCAATGCATTTATTGACCCGAGGCCTGTCAGATATATACACATTACTACAAAACATTATACAATTTCTATACTTTTGTTTTGGGGGTATGATTAAATCCTACATCATAATTAAGGGGAAACTAAGTTGTTTGTGGGGTATGATAAATTCCAACATTTATGATTGAGGGGAAACTATGTTGTTTGTGGGGATATGCTAAATTCCAACAATTTTTATGATTGAGGGGAAACTATGTTGTTTGTGGGGTATGATAAATTCCAACATTTATGATTGAGGGGAAACTATGTTGTTTGTGGGGATATGCTAAATTCCAACAATTTTTATGATTGAGGGGAAACTAAGCTGTTTGTGGGGACATGATCAATTCCAACATTTATGATTGAGGGGAAACTAAGCTGTTTGTGGGGACATGATCAATTCCAACATTTATGATTGAGGGGAAACTAAGCTGTTTGTGGGGACATGATCAATTCCAACATTTATGATTGAGGGGAAACTAAGTTGTTTGTGGGGATATGATAAATTCCAATATTTAGATTGAGGGAAAACTAAGTTGTTTGTGGGGGATATGATAAATTCTAACATTCATGATTGAGGGGAAACTTTGTTTGTGGGGTTATAATAAATTCCAACATTTCAGGTGCCGAGAGACTATACGTACCAGGAGTGCGAGATCCGGGGACTTTCATGTATAGTTGTACAGTATTCATTCCTAGTATAGTATGTCCTACATGACTGAGTAGATTGCTGCCGGATACCAGACGACAGAATGCAGGTAACTTTGCTAACTCCTTCAACTGTGGTTCCCACTTCTTGTGGTCAGAGAGATCAACATTTGTACCAAACTTTATCATCTTTCCTTTCTTTCGACTGAAATAATCAACTTTCATGTATGTAGAGGGTATAACAGGATACAAGGTTACGGGTATACAATGCATACTCCTAATATTGTTTAATTTCCCACTGGTCAACAGTATTTAAGTTTTATGGAGACTAAAACCAGTCACGTTATCCTGACATCGGGCAAACTAGCAGTTACCTGGAACTAACTGTGATGAGCGTCAAGCCAGGGAGATACTGGCTGGCGAGCATTAGCCGACAAATTTTGCCGGTTTTCTTACTTTCTCTTGAATACGAGATGGTTTTGAAGAAACTAATTTACCTTTTTATAATAATAATTCTAGACTCAAGTCTGAAAGATTTGTCACTTTTTGGCAATTTTAACGTAACGAAGTGTACAGTAATTTGGGCCACAAAGGGGTCACTATTTTAGGCCATTAATTGGGAGTCTAGCAATAGCAGATGTTTCGCATCTTATTACTAATAATACTTTATTTTCCCATACTGAGCATCTCAACTTAAAAGAGGAATTAACTCCTATTGGCTGTCTGTAGACTCTTTGAGTTGTCTATCATAGTTTGGAGTACACGCAGACGATGATTGTAGCCTGATAGTCATACTCAAAGGTGCAACTGGGGTATTCTATTGTAATAACCGGAAAAGCTACCATCTGTTTAACACCTTTATTTCACAATCATTCATTATAAGGTGAGTATGTAGAGAAATATAGAAGCAGAGATAATGGATAAACTACTTACTTTTTGGATGAGATTGAAGAATTTGAATCACTGTCTGATTCCTTAAACACACCTTTAGCCTTCTCTTGCTCCTCCTGTAAAATATATATATACAGTTATACCCTGCACCTAGTACTGTCAACAAATGTCTTTACTTATTGCGGGCTTGAAATATCCATTTTTTGGGGGTATGGATGGTTCGTTCAACGTCTTAAACTTGCGTGGGTGGCAAGGTGCTGCCGTCATTTCTGTATGGTTTTGGATCGTCTCTTCGCTACAGTATTAACAAGAGGGCTATTACTCCTTATAAAAATTTTCTAGATGTATGCCCCCTGCCGAATACTATTGAAAATGATAGTAATTGTGCCAACTCACACAAACAGACTAACAGTTCAATTCAAACATGTCATCCTCTGGTGCCGAAGTCAAAATGTCTAATGATACATGAACTGTGTCAATAAGAATATTACACTTTTGTGAAATCATTATTAAGGTTTTAGCAACATAGCAATAAATGTTATTTTCCACCAACCAAAAGAAAATTATCTTAAATCTGACAAAAAGTTATTAATCACATAAATTGTAAGATCCACCTACCCGGAGAGATTCCTGGAAACTAGCCGCCTGATACTGAGCGTATTTAGCTATGGTTGTATGGTTCCTTGTGCTGGCACATTGCCAAATCTTGTTACCAAACGGATCACGATTCTCGTCTGGTGCTTGCATTTTCTGTGTTCTAACTTCCACAGGATGGTCAGCGTTGGCTTCTACCAAGCTTTTTGTTGAAAATAATCCTAAATCTACAATACAACAATATGTCAACACTCAGTTACCAGTATATAGGGTGAACAAATTAACCTGGTCCTTGAACATTTTACTATCATAACTTAACACAGGGGTTCCATTTGACTCAGGAGTATAGATTTTGACCCTTGAAATTTCCAAAAAGACAATTTTGACCCTTAAGATTTTGGTTTGAAGGGTCATTTTCTCTTTAAAATCATGGCCATTTTGCCTTATAATATGGTTAAATTTGGTCCTAAGTATCAAAAGACCCTTCAGATTCAGAAGTTAGTGGAAGCCCTGTTAACACTTGATTTATTGTCAACCCAGGCCTCAACAAATATTTTTTAAAGCACTAGTCCTGCAATATAGACAAAGAAGAAAACCCCAAAATCTTACTAGTGTTGCTATATAAATAAAGAAAAAATTGTGCAGAACGAGTGGATTAGTGGATTTATTGAGGCCTGCAACCATTTACCTTCAGCTTTCCTTTTGAGTGGAGAGCATCATGATTATGTACTAGGTGTAGGATAAACACTAGGTCTAATAAACACTTATCTAAATCACACAAATGGATATATTCCAGGCAAGAAGTGGAAAATGAACATATTAGGTGAATCAGCATGTGCGTTTTAAACATATGCATCTTATTTGAACGTTGTTAGTTAATATTATGCCTCATAGACCTACTATTGTTGGCTGCAAGCCAAACACCTGTATCAACTACAACTTTGACAATAAACAATTTTTACTAGATAAAATAACTGTTCTGGCTGTATCAAGTTCAAACATGCCTGCTTAGCAAAATCTCAATGACAACCCAGTAGATCGTACATACCCTGTATGTGAGAGTAGATAATATAAGGATTAGTACATACCTAGTTTAAGTGCTCCAGCCATACCACGTATTACAACAACTGGTTGAGATTGACAGTATTGTTGTAACTCTGGTGAAAACGCATCTTTCTTACATTCAAGCTGCAATATACAAACATACCATTCATTCTATAATACAACAATGCTTAATATATTCAGGCTTATCGCCGTTTCTCAACAACAGCGTGGACAAAATTTATTAGTGTAAAACAATAAAGGGCCATAACTCCCTAAAAATTGATCCAACTGACGATATGCACAACTAGACTTGGTACTGATCATTCATGCAAAGTTTAATTGAAATCCAACCATTGGTAACAGAGAAATAGCCCGGACAAATTTGCATGGCCCACCCAACCAATAGACCAGCCTTAAGCATGACTCCAATATAGCCCACCATATACTATGTATCTGGGGGTATAATAAGTGGTCCTTGATAATACTGGTGTTTAATAATAATAATAATAAAGACTTTATTTAAAGAGGCAACACAGTTGGGTATACCCAGTCTTCCCTGTGAGCCTCATTAACACATTTACATAATATGTACAGTAATAAAGTGTTTAACAGAGATGGTCCTTGCAGACAGGTTTGGTTATAGTGGTGTTTAACAGAGATGGTCCTTGCAGACAGGTTTGGTTATAGTGGTGGGTAACAGAGATGGTCCTTGCAGACAGGTTTGGTTATAGTGGTGTTTAACAGAGATGGTCCTTGCAGACAGGTTTGGTTATAGTGGTGGGTAACAGAGATGGTCCTTGCAGACAGGTTTGGTTATAGTGGTGTTTAACAGAGATGGTCCTTGCAGACAGGTTTGGTTATAGTGGTGTTTAACAGAGATGGTCCTTGCAGACAGGTTTGGTTATAGTGGTGTTTAACAGAGGTTTGACAGATACTTACATAAACACTTGGTGTTGGAGGATTGAGATGATCTTTAGGTAGAGCTGGTCGTGGTGGACTTGGTGGTCGAGGTGGAGGTCGGTCACCTAACACGCTCGTAGTTATACCTGATTTATCTGAAACAGTAAAGTTTGAAATTCTGAAAAACCTGAAACCCTCAAAAATCGAAAATTTATATAAGGAAATTCAAGAAAAACAGGCTTTTTGGTACTCTCAAAAACCTGAAGTTCAGGCATATGCCTAAAAACTTTCACCCATGAATATATGACAACACCATTTTATCCAGTAATTCTTGACCAAATATTTCATAGTCCACAATACACAAACTATTTTTGGATGTGGAAATATAGTGCTAAATAGAGGATATTTGTTGATTTTGGTGTATGATCGAATGATTACTGAAATCAATATTTTCACAAATGGAATAGCAAAATGATAATTTCACTGTTATTGTCACTTATAGATCACTATAATCCATAATTGAATAAACTTTTTTACAATTAGATTCCATTACCATTGACGTCTGGTTACATTTTTTTTACTTCCTCCCATTTTTCCCCAAATCCCTTGAGGCAATTAAAAATTCCCTGACTCTGGCATTACATTTTTTACCTGACTTTCCTTTAACTGTATGTTAAGCCATACTGAAATTATGTATTAACTGTCTCCCTACCAACCAAACAGGTTCCAAACAATGAATACCACATGGGTTACTTGTTTAGATTGTGGGAAACATAGCTTACAACAATATTAAGCAAAATAATCCATATTTTTAATCGCATAAATCAAATATAGCCCAACTTCATAAAGAACAGTTGAACAAAGATACTGAAGACGATGACATTTTCATTGTGGCCTTATTCATTAAACAACGAGTTCAAGAAATATGAGTAACAGTTATAAGGAGTTTTCTTATATTTCTAGTATATTTGCATCTTTGGCAACAATCAACATCAACAAGAGGTGAAGATAATAAAAAGTTTCCATGTTTGACTGTGAATTACTGTAAAGTCATATATTTTCGCGATGTCAAATTTTCGCAAATTGGATATTGGGAGTTTGTTCCCAGAGTTAAATATTCTCGATTTCTGAACTTAAGAGAGAAAAATGTTCTGCGTTTACTGCCCTAATTTATCTTCACGAGCATTAATTTTTGCGAAAATATCACTTTACAATACTTACCGACATTTTTACATGTTCGAAGAACTTGTTCCCCAGCCATATGAATGTTGAGTTTGGGTAGTGAACCATATTTGGATGCATCTGTATCACATTTTATCACTTCACCGTCTAATTTCAGCATTTTTTCTATGATTGGTGTACTTATATTAAAATCCTGAGATGTTGTGGAATGTATATCACTCAGACCACTCTCGACAGTTCTGGGGTCAACAGACGCTTTATTTTGACTAGATTTTATATCACTTTGTGAAAGTCGAGCTCCTAGCTGACTCTGACCACCAGTCTGAGAAGAAAATTGCTTTAACAAATCCTCCGCGATCGAAGAAGCGAGATCAGGACGCGACAACACGTCTGTAATGTCTTTTTCATTCACTGTATGTGCCGAGTCTAATGATTTTGGTAAACTAGCGTCACCTTGGGAACCCTGAGATAACGCTGATGAGAATGGAATGTTACCATGGATATGACCTTGAGGTCGTATGGGGTCAAACCCTGATGGTAATGGTGGCCCTTTTAAAGGTGATCCTGAATAGCTCCCACTTGTGCTTGGATGAAATGATGTGAATCGATCAATGTTAGATGGTATATGTCCCTGAGAGGTGGGGTTGTTACCCCTTATTTCGGCACTGGTTCCCAGCGGAGAGAAATTTTGCTGGGATTGAGATCCTGTTTGAGGTCGGGGACCAAACATCCCTGACGATTGGGTCGTGTTCCCTGACATCTGGCCTTGGCCCTAAAACAAATAAACATTATCATACACAAACACAGTAAAATAGGAATATCTTTTACATATAATATAGTAAAACCATTAGTTATTTATCACTTACACAATCACTTAATCTATTCTTATTATATCTGACAAAATATTGAGACAAGAAGGAAATTTTACAAAACCAAAAGTCAAATAAAACATTTTTTTTAATCAAAGCTTTATCTTAGCAAAATTTAGTCAGATACAGGAGTTGTAAGTGTTCAACTGAGACAGTTGTAAGTGCATAGTCAATTCATTTTTTTCTCCGCCAGATTGGCCATCAACGTTTTAAGAAATGGTTTATTTCCAAAACATTAGGCATCGTGCCAATGAATTTACATACAATTTAAACAGACAAGTGTAATAAAAGAGATACAAACACACATCACACATGAAATGGTCACCTTAGAATGTTAGTAAAACAGTAAAAGGTATAAAGGTATAATACATACTTAGCGTCAATGAAAAGTTACCACCCTTTTGACTCTTATTTTTTAAAATTCATGTTACACTTTGTTAAAAGCCTAACAGGACTATGCTTTGACCTTACTGTGTAGTCATAACTACCCTATTTAACAATATTCAAATGCACACACTATAAAACTGTTGTACTGATAGGTCATATTGTATACAACATACAGAGGTATAGCACAGAGAATTTGACATGATCTTGACCTGTATGCATGAATATATTACAAGGTAATTGCATTGAATATATAAATTTCCGCGAGCAAATCGTGCAATATCGGTTCTTTAGATTTGTTTTGGTATTACACCTCGAGCGTCTTCGTGATACTCTCCGCTTATGAAAACAAACAGCCGCGGATAGCAGGGGTTATAAAAATAGAAATATATCAGCTGTTAAATTATGTTAAGTGAAAGGTCGAGAGTTGTGTCAAATTCTCTGGAGTATAATATAAGTGGTAACTTTTCAGTGACGCCCAGTATACTTACTTGGTGATTGAGCATTTGCATTTTGGCATGTTGTTGTTGTAGGTAGACCTGATGCTGTAAATCATGTAAGAGTTGTTGCCGTGCAGGGTCAAGGTTGTTACGATTCTGTTGTAATTGATGAAGTATCTGCATTTGTTGTGGTGATAAAAGTTGTGGTGGTCCTGGTTGGGATGTCGGTGATGTATCCAATAACTCTGAGGATGGCTGTAAGTATAACATAGATCATAATAACTATTCACACAAACACATGAAGGGAGATAATTACAATCAGAATATTTGCTGTTATCCACAAATGAACAACAAGTAATCCAGGAGACTGAACAACGAGTCATCCAGAACTGAAGACTATCACCAATGCATATCTTTATGTCCCATAAATTAAAAGGGTGATAAACATAATTGGATTATTTGTTGTTATCCACAAATGAAAAACAAGTAATCCCGGAGACTATCATAAATGCATATCTTTATGTACCATTTATTCAAAGTGTTATAAACACACTTGGAATGTTTTTCCAGTATCTTACAAGTAACAACTAGTCAATATCAAATCAACGAGACTATGAACTATATATATCTTCATGTATAGTCCATTATTCAGGTCTGTCACTTGTATACAAACATTGCAATATCATAACATTATCAGGGGTGTCAACAGGACCAAATTTAAAATCAGGAAAATCATATGCGGCCGACCATTTTTGCCAAACAAGAGGCCTTCAACCACTTTGTTTTCATATTTAACTTATTGAATAAAATTCTTCAGAGCACATTAAATTGACCATAACTTTGCCATTTGTTGAGGTTTTTTCATCAAATAACTTTGATTTTGACACCCCTGCATTATGCACATATCTTTGTAGTTTTAAAACATTTAAATTGGAAAAAAGGGCAGTGTTACGTAAACAAGTGACCGACCTGATCATGCGATTTAAACCAATCATTCAATATACTCAATATTGTGTACACAATTTCTATAGGTCAATGATTTGGAAAACCAGTTGGTCGACAACCTCCAGGGGTGTCAACAGGGCCAAATTAAAAATCAGGAAAATCTTATGCGGCCGATCATTTTTGCCAAACAGGAGACTTTTAATGACATTGTTTCAACAATAAACTCAGTTTGTATGAAAGAAAATCTTTCAGAGCAGATTAAATTAACCATAACTTTGCCATTTCTTTAGATATTTTCATCAAATAACTTATTTTGGTCAGACAAAATCCGGAATTCCGGATAAATCAGGAAAATTGACACCCCTGAACCTTACAGTATGTTTAAAATCATTGTTAAGTCAATACAAACATCATACCACAATTAGTATTATCCTGTCAAGTTTGGTGTAAGAGGTTGATACGAAGTTACCAGTTTCAGCAGACCAAATCATTTTATATACATTGTCAGATATTTGAAAGTAAGTAATAAACATGAACAATTTACAATTTACAAGTCAAGAAACTGAAATTCACAAACCCTTTTTCTTTGTTGAATTTTCTTTTTTTTATCATCAATAATGGGCCCCTGATTTCCAAAGTTTTGTTGTACTGGTGAGGGGCTGGCCCCACCAGAGGAAGGCATCATGGGAGATTTCTGTACATTATGTGGGGTACTGGACCCCTGTCTAGAGGTCAGCTCTGCTGGGATAGGTAATGCCCAGGCTTCTTCAATACTGGGTAGGGTCTTTGGTCTGCAATAAAACCAACTAAATAAGAATCATAAGAAAAAATATCTACGAAGACAATAATATAAATTTTCATACTTTTTATAAATAACATGATTTCTGAACTGTGACAAAAGGATTTAAACTTAGCACTGTTTGATAAAAACTCATTGAACTCTGAATAAGGTTGAGAAAATGTCAGCTGCCTGTGGTCCAGCATGTAAGAACAGGTGAGTAATCTAGCAGTAATGGTTTCGTCAACTGACTGCTATATAAGTGAAATACTTTCCAGAAACATGCAGTGTGAAGCTGAAATAACTTGAGTGATCATGGAAGATGATTAATACTGATAATCCAAGGGCAATTAATACTGATAATCCAAGGGCAATAACTCTACGATGCATGCATCAATGCACAAAAATATAGCGTCACAGACATCCACGCTTGATAGTGATTTGTATACTAAGTTATAAACCTATGGACAAATTTGGCTTCACAAGAATACCCAACCGACTGACCAACCAACAGAATGATCATAAGTTGACTCCTATATACCTGCCTCCAGACATTGCATGCAGGGATATAATGTATATAAGACCTCACAAGTTTAATTCACTTACTTATTCTGTAGATGCTGCATGGGTATCTTAGATAAATGCTGCTGTAGAAACTTAATCTTTCCACTCAAACTTGCACTAACAATCCCTCCTGTAAAAATACATATAGTAGCTATATAATAAAAGTGTAATATAATACCTATAATAGTCAAACTAACTTATACTGAGAACAGTAGGTTAAATACAACAATATCTGACAATATCTATTGGTCAGAGGTTTGAAAAACATGTTTTGCTAACACCAACATTTATTTACATCCTTTCTGAGCTATATATATATATATTATATATTTACAGACATGTGAACTATGATAATATGTATTTAACAGAATTTCAATATCATTACAAGATGCGCCGCAATTAGAGTTGCTATAGTCAGCAGACTCCTCCCTAGTTTATCACATCCTGATATAGCATCTCCCATTGACACTTCAACACCTAGTAACAGGTCCTAGTAACAGGTTGTCGGTGACATGTGTTATACACATCTTGCGATTACTATCTAACGTTGTGTGGAATATGGTTTTCGTTTTCATGGAATGACATAAAAGGACAATTTAAAACATCGAAAAAGGGAAACAAATTGTGGCATACTTTGAAGGCCAATGTATCATAGGGATTTATGACCGCCGAGAGCACAGCCACATTCCTACACTTCTTCAAAGTTCAACGTAATATGTATGTTATAGCACAGAGAATTTGACATGATCAAGACCTTTATGCATGAATATATTACAAGATTCTTGCATTGAATGTATAAATTTCCGCGAGCAAATCTTGCAATATCGTTCCTTTAGATTTGTGTCAGCATTTCACCTCGAGCTTCTTCATGATACTTCCCGTTATGAAAACAGACAATCAAGGTTATAAATATAGACAATAAATCAGCTGCGAAATTATGCTAAAAGAAGTTGGAGAGTTGTGCCAAATTCTCTGGACTTTACCAGATTATAACTGTTACTAAACGTATGATGGATCAAAACATACCTTTCGCAGTTTTTGTAGCATTGATATAACATGTGAGAGCGTCCTTTGGTTGATTGCAGGTTTCATATAGAAGGCCCAGATCTGTCCAGGCTGCTGAATGTGATTTATCTAACTGTACGGCACATATATATGCTTGTAGTGCATCCATAGGTTGATTCTGCTGCTGGTACAGAACCCTACAAATATACAACATTTACAGTAAAACCTCACCTAGAGACCATCTCAATAATACAACCACCTCATAATAAAGACTACCAGTACTGTTCTTGGGTTAATTTTCATTGCCTAGCACATTATTCAACCTCACTAGAAAGACCAACTCAGTAATAAGACCTGTTTTAAGGGTCCTAAGGGTGGTCTTTATATTGAGGTTGTATTTCATTACTAAGTGAAACATTGAACTTCAACAAAAGACTAGACACATATCGGCAAATGTCAAGCCAAGCATGAAGAAAATAAATGACTTGTGAACAATTTTACGGAGTGCAAGATGGGACATTGACCTTTGGAATATTGGCACAATTTGTTGTGTGTACATGGAACTGTCATAGTGGCATCTGTATCAAGCTCCTGTAAGCCGACTCAACATTTAAATTATTGCTATTCAAATGGGATTACCTCAGAACGATCAACATTGAGATACGGGTTTGTATAATAAGGACAATGGCTTGCATCCTGGCGAATAATTAATCATTATAGAGAACTATCTATTGGCAGAAAATGAATGAAAGGTCACTATCTGATTTTAATATTGCCTGAAGTCTCCTAGGTAAAGGAAGCACCTACACCAAGAACCAGAAACCACAGGACAATTTGAACTCCGAAAAGTATGGAGATTTCCCTAGCTGCACTAAGCTAACATACTGTAAGAAACTCGACCACTAGGTCAATAATTGATCAATATTATGTGAAGATTTTCTCTGCTGCTCATCTTTGTGCTGATAAATGAATGGATTTCACAAACTGGATCCGGGCAGAAAATGTTCTAGAAGATTACAAAAATACTAGATGCTTGCAAGAATCACTGGGCCTGTCTCCAAATCCTTGGGCTTGTCTCCGATGATTGGGAGAGGGTCCCAATATAAACTGGCAGACATGTATAGTGGGAAACAACATCTTACTGATCAAATTTCATTGTTTTTTTAATGGAAAATAAATGCTTAGACTGTTTAAATTTTGTACATTATTAAAGTACTACATTTTGTGAATATGGCTTCCGGTCTATTTTAAAAATCTATATCAACAAATCAAATTCAATGGTTACACTGTATACATTAATATTTGGGAATAATTGAGTTTAAACTAAGTTGCATCTCAAGTTTAAAATTAAGTTGCTTCACTCATTGTATCCAATTTTAGTTTTTCTAGACATAAACATATCAGTATCCATGTGATGTTTATTCAGATATAAGGCAGTTCCTCAACAATTTTTACGATATTTATGGCGTCCGATTCAACTAACCAGTATTTCTGGACTGTATTCTAACAAGTACTAACACTTCCACCAAGAACCAAAGTTCTCCACATGTGGAGGAAAATTGACACTTTCAAATTTTCTGGACTGTATTCTTACAATTACTAACACTTCAACCAAGAACAAGCAACTTCTACACTATGGAGGTAAATCGACATTGCTGTCAAATTTTCATGGAATGGTACGACTTGTTGTGACTGGGAATTAAACCCATATCACACCAGGTTACAACTCCAGTGCACTAACCATTAAACCCATATCACACCAGTTAACAACTCCAGTGCACTTACCATTAAACCCATATCACACCAGGTTACAACTCCAGTGCGCTAACCACTGGACCAAGTGCTGCCATAGTACTCATGTGCAGATAACAATACAAGCAATATTTGAGAGAGAATAGACTAAGCCTGATCATTACCTTCTTGTATCTGGCCTGCTATAACCATCATACTTCATTCCATAATACAGAATCTCGCCACACAATTCATCAAACATTTTGAGCACTTAACAAACTAACACTTCTCACAATTATCAATAGACAAAGTAAGAAACAATGTTCCGAAATAGAATTGCAACCAAACCCACATATATTTACATCACAGCTCACACCACAAACACATGTGACAATACAACCTCCAGTCTCACGTTAAACGCAATCGCTAAGTTAAACCTCTCGTCTCACGTTAAACGCAACTAATTCTGGTTATACAGATATAATTTATTCTCCTTATATAACTCCTAGCTGCTCTAGATAACAGACACGTGTCATCATGTCAAAACACCCTCAGACAATCTAAGGATATAATTCACTTAAAGCAATATCAACTCTCAGCAGATTACTGGCAGCAAACAATAAGTACAAACACTACACAACAATACACCAACACTTGAACGCAGAGTTTGCCGTCAGCAGACATTCACCGAAACGTCTGAGAATATTCCTGCCATCATTTATTTCCTCTCAAAAATCAATATGGGGTAACCTAGCCTCTCTCCTTCTCTTTAATGATCTGTATTTATAGCTCCTAAAATGGGAGCTAGGTCAATACAGATACACTCTTCCATGCATAGGTTGCAAGAAACGATGGCATGCGGGGTACCATACATCAGCCAGGCATGTATCCATGTTGAGGCACATCAACACTATATTTTCATTATCTAGATTCAAGCATTTATTTTGTAGCAAATAGGTTATTTTCAATATTTTGCAAGGGGAATCTGCAGGTATTTGGCACTAAAAATAGCTCAAAAATCACTGAATTAATATTCTCACACGCTATAAAATCACATTTGCAGAAAGTTCTATGGGAGCATGGTGATGTGGACCAGTCTGACTAGTATGTGTGCTTCAATGAATGTTTGTATCGTACTAACGTCTTAAGGTCACAGATGCAATCGGATTGCCATCTGATTATTAGACTGTGGTCTAATCCGGTCAGAGGCCAGGGCCAGCCGGTCATCGGCTGGCAGAGTAATTTAATTCTCTTTTAACATATGCATGATGCCTAGACATCGGGTATGTATCCATGTGATTTGTGACCTAAGTATTAGCTGGTGTAGCTAGTACATCATACACAATAATATTAAGTCAGCTGCGTAGGAGAAACTTAGATATAATGTGACCATATCTACGTCAGTATATAACTAGAACTGTCGCCATTCGGCAGACTAATATACCCCGCTGCATCGCAAAAATATTGTATAGTGCATAAAAGTACAAAGGGCCATAATTCTGTCAAAAATCGTCGCAGCGCAAATTCTATCCTTTATGCACATCTACATGTTGAGGTTGTTCATCTGTTAAAGTTTGAAGGGAACGCTGCAAAAACTGTAGGAGGAGTTGCATCCACAAGAATGCGTCTACGGACAGACAGACGGACAGACAAGCTAAATCTAGTATACCCCCTTACAACTCGTTGTGCAGGGGGTATAATTATTGTACCTAGGACACTATGTTATCATATCTAGGTCAAGTTTGAATGTATCTAGGTCAATATGTGATTGTATCTAGATCATTATGTGATTATTGTATCTAGGCCAATATGAGATTATTGTATCTAAGTCAATATATGATTATTGTATCTAGGTCAATATGTGATTATTGTATCTAGGCCAATATATGATTGTACCTAGGCCAATATGTGATAAATTGTATCTAGGTCAGTATGTGATTATTGTATTTAGGCCAATACGTGATTATTGTATCTAGGCCAATATGTGATTATTGTATCTAGGACAGTATGTGATTATTGTATCTAGGTCAATATATGATTGTATCTAGGCCAGTATGTGATTATTGTATCTAAGTCGATATATGTTTATTGTATCTAGGTCAATATATGATTGTATCTAGGCCAATATGTGATTATTGTATCTAGGTCAATATATGATTATTGTATCTAGACCAATATGTGATTATTGTATCTAGGACAGTATGTGATTATTGTATTTAGGTCAATATATGATTGTATCTAGGCCAATATGTGATTATTGTATCTAGGCCAATATGTGATTATTGTATCTAGGACAGTATGTGATTATTGTATCTAGGTCAATATATGATTGTATCTAGGCCAATATGTGATTATTGTATCTAGGCCAATATGTGATTATTGTATCTAGGCCAATATGTGATTATTGTATCTAGGCCAATATGTGATTATTGTATCTAGGACAGTATGTGATTATTGTATCTAGGCCAATATGTGATTATTGTATCTAGGACAATATGTGATTATTGTATCTAGGTCAATATATGATTGTATCTAGGCCAATATGTGATTATTGTATCTAGGCCAATATGTGATTATTGTATCTAGGACAGTATGTGATTATTGTATCTAGGACACTATGTAAATTTTGTATCTAGGATTCTATCTGGATATCTGGGACAGATGCTACATAGAAACACAGAGAGTACGTGACATTTCATACATAGAGACAGAGAAAGTACATTCCAAATTTGGCACAAAAAAAACGATTCCACATTCTGCTTCGAGAACAAGTTTTCCAATAAGTAGTTCAGGAGTTTAAAATCAGGAGATTAAATCATGGCAAGTGAGCAGTTTGAACAGCAATACAGATATATCTGGTAGAAAATCAATATAGGAGTTAGTGAACCCGAGTGTCACACTATATTAGTGATTATCAACCTTTGTATCAGATCATTGTCCAATAACCGGGATATATCTATATAGTATCATTGTTATTCAACAAATGTTAAACTGGATTAAACAACCAAACATATACACTTTAAAACGCCTCACCTGATTCAAAGCCCAATATCGCTTAAAGTATTTATGTTATTGCAAAATCATTTTACATGTGTATCAATTGATCTGTCCTATGTGCAACTCAGTTTAGTTTGTAATAAAATGGTGTCTCGTTAATTTTCTGGGACTCCTACAAGCGATTTCACCCTAGAAATAACATCAATACTTTAAGCGATATTGGGCTTTGCATCAGGTGAGGGATTTTAAAAGTCCTTGAGTGTATAGATAGATGTAGTATGTATACTTACCCTATAGAGCACCAGGTATCAGCACTAGCCTCTGACTTATCAATGGAATTCCGATATGAAACAAAGGCATCATGAACTTTACCTAGACTGGAAAAACATCTGAAATAGCAAGTAACAACATAAACTTTATGTCATAGAAAATGTGACACATAACTCCCAGGATACACAACTCCCAGGGCACATAACTCCTAGGGCACATAACCCTTTAGGCAAATAACTCCCAGGGCACATAACCCCTTGGGCAATAACTCCCAGGATACCTAACCCCCAGGACACGTAACTCCCAAGGCACATAACTCCAAAGGCACATAACTCCCTACTTCATTCTATCAATGCAGGGGATGTAACTCTGCTCAAATTAATAATTTCAAAGGTGTTAAAATATTATTCATGTGAACATGTTAGTACTGACCTGCCTAGAAGGTACCAAGTTTGTCCGTTTGATTTATCGTTCTTTAATGATTCCTGTAGATGTTTGATTGCAAGTTCTTCCCTTGTGGATTTCTCTCCTAAACTTGTCACAGTATGAAATAACCAACCTGTAAACATAAACAATACAATAAATACAACTCAAACATGTATACACATATATATATATATAACAAGAGGCTAGCTGTAAGCTGGCAAAAATACCCGAAGGAAAAAGTTAAACAAGCTTATCGAAAGTGTAATCTTGACCTTTGAGATATTTTTTGTGCACAACACATCATCGGATAGCTGTAAACAATTGTGCCAAGTTCTTTTGAAATCCCACAAAGTTAACCTTGACTTTTGAGAAATCGATGAGAAATTTAAGCATGACACTGTGTGATGGTGAAGAACAATTGTGCCATTTTAAATTCCTACAATCTGATGACAAAATTATGGTCCAGATAAACTATACCTGTCAGACGGTAAACCTTAATATTAGTTCCCGCCAGTGACCGGTATTTACTATTTACAGTAACATATAAATCATAGATCTACATTGACATGTGGCCTCATTAGCTCAATGGTTAGCAAGCTTGCCGTCTAATCTGGCGATCCGGGTGGAGGCACACATATATAATTATGCCTGCCATATTTCAGCAGCAAGCTGACTGGCAAATAAAGGCTATGCTCGGCATGCTCGACAATGATTGTATGGACAAATGTAACAAACTTCTAAACCTGTTTAGCATATGGAAAGCATATAAAAGCACCACCCAACCAGTCAGGGGTTCTACTGAGGCATAATGCCCAATCCTGAAAATTTAACACTATCCCCTAATCATGCAATTAGCACACATCCCTACACCCTAAACTCTGTTTCAAACATTTTCGATCATTACAATTCAGCATATGAAACTTAAAATGACCATAACTGGTAGTTTTTCATCAAATATGTTTTATTTTCTGCAGAACCGTTTGCTCTTTCCAGTGCAGCAAATCCAATTTTCCAAATTATTCCGGAAAAGTAGGAACCCCTGAACTATTTCAACTGCTGTCAAAGTCTCGATGGAGTGTATTATCCAATGCATTATACACAGACTTTAAGCTTACCTAGTTGTTTGTTTGCTGTTGCCTTGTATGATTCCTCACTGCTGTCTTCTGAATTGATGAACTGTTCATACGCTTCTTTAGCTTGTTTGTATTTACCCTGAGATATACCAAACAAAACACAATTTGACTCAGCAGCATGTTTGAACGTTTGCGCTAAAGTACCATAAATGTATTATTATACAATGTGCTGTTGTTCTGATGCTTTGTATTTAACCACTACGGCCTTACTGGTTAAGTCCTATGTGTCAGAACCACAAATCATTGTATAATAGCTGGTATACTACAATTTTCCAAATTTTATTTCTTAAATATAATACACCTGATGTTTCGACGAATATGCACTAACTACATTACACCTGACGTTTCGACGAATATGCACTGACTACATTCAACAAGTGTTATTTACCAGTAAATTTTGTTTGTCAATAGCAGACCATATTGTAATGTTTGTTTCTATGTTACATACAATTAAATATCCATTAAAACTTGCTGAAACTAAAACATTGTTATCATATCAGAGCTGTGAGACAGTGTGCTCTAGCCACAGCCACTGGGTTAATGCTGAATTTGTAACCCAGTGATCTGGGTTCAATTCCCAGTAGCGGCAAGTCATAGGACAGACTTGCTGTTAGTGGTATTATTTGTTTGAACAGGAAATAGATTCTCTTCAAGTATGAGATAGTGACTGGGTAAAATTTCATAAAGTTGAAAAACCTTCTTTAAATTTTGATCAACAAGAGACTCGGGTATAAAAACACTACTGCCTGCTGATAAAAAGTACAGTAAAACTATATAGTCACTATCTGTTGCAACCAGAACACTATTACATCAATTCTATACATGCAGAAGGTTAGATGCTTAGGTGAGCTATAGTGCGGAAAATTTGACAAGATTTTAGACCTTCTATTAGCATATCTTAACAGCTGATATATTGTCTATATCTATAACCCTGGCTGTATGTTTTCATAAACGGAATATATCATAAAGACGCTCAAGGTGTAAGACAAACACAAATCTAAAGGACCGATATTGCATGATTTGCTCGCGGAAATTTATATATTCAACGCAATCACCTTGTAATATATTCATGCATAAAGGTCAGAATCAGGTCAAACTCTCTGTGCTATAACACAATGAGAGGTACAAATGTACTTACCTGGACTTCATACAGGTGTGCAATATGTAATTTAACTGAAATATAGAAATAGAATAAACTATAAAATTCCATACAAAGACAATAAAACTGTTCATATATTAGAAACCATAGTTACAGACACATACAGGCAGATTTCACTTATTTAAAGTTGATTTTCGTTATCAGGCTGAATCCTGGTAATGAAAAGGCAAGTTTGGTGTATTCTAGTTATTTGGAGGGTGATTCAAGTTATAGAAGGTCTACTCTGGTTGTTTCGGCTGATTTAAACATGTTACCCTCCCGACTTGACTGAGATCTATTTATTCTAATTGACTGGTTTTTAAACACAATTTTAGAACAAGACATGTTTGTGCAGCATGCATGCCCCATGGCAGCCAAATAGACATTGATATTTAGTCCGGTGACCTTGACCTTTGACCTATTGTGGCTGACAGGTTTCTCCGGTGTCTGATATAACCATTGTAATCTATCAGTGTAATAACTATATCATGTTAATTAAATCAGTAATATCAAAGAAAGTCAACTTACTTTGAGCTTTTGTCAGTGAGCATTGACTGGAGTCTGATAATGCATGTCTAAAATGCTGAAATACAGGAGAAACAGAACATACATCAGAGTGAAACAATGTAAAAATTCCTCAAAACGTCCATAATTTCAAACAAGGTCCATTACTCTGCTAATACCGAGTTCTAGCAATAATATACAACCAGATACCCAACTGTCTCATTCTGATAAACATGTCTGTATCTATCACAACCTGTTACTGCAATACCAGACATAAACTACAGCTGTCACCATTCGGCAGGCTAATATACCCCGCCTGTAATGGGCCATTACTCTGGCAAAAATCATCCTAGTAGAAATTCGACCTTTATGCACATCTACATGTTGACATGGAACATCTGTGAAAGTTTGAAGGAAAATCTCGCCAAAACTGTAGGAGTTACATCCACAAGAATCATGTGAATATGAATATGGGATGGACTGATTTAAGGACAGCAAACTGACGTTAATCTACAGTCCATCTTATTTCCACATTCAACAATCTAATAAACAGGAGTTTCTGTTTGTTAATCTGATTAACAATTAATTAAACCAGAACTACAAGGCACAAATACAAAGATTATGTAACTTTCAGTTTAGATAATTAGTTGTTAACAAAATGAAGTCAACAGTATCTAGACAAACTAGGAAACTTTGGTATTTTATTCTAGTTTGTTATATCTACATGACGACCCTGAATCACTCAGCTAAATAAATGTCATCTTGTTTGCTTGTAAATTAATATCTGGAGACAAATTAAGTAGCTGATTTCGGTAAAATGTCGCCAAAACACTTCCTATTATTGATACCAAATTTTGACCTCGGACTAGATGCTGAGATTTGAGCAGCTAATTCCCCTTGTAGACAAGACTTAAATCAATGAACACTTGAGAAAAATAGTGAAATATAGTCAGTGATATGTCAGAGATAAGAACCACAATCTGACAGACAGGCAAGCTGTAGCGGAAATATAGCTGACATTTGTTCTCTTTTAGGGGACCAGAGACCCCGTACCAGTACTTATTGATGGGACCAGAGAACCAGTACCAGTACTCATTAAGGGGACCAGAGACCCCGTACCAGTACTCATTGATGGGACCAGAGACCCCTTACCAGTACTCATTGAGGGGACCTGAGACCCCGTACCAGAACTCATTGAGGGGACCAGAGAACCCGTACCAGAACTCATTGAGGGGACCAGAGACCCCGTACCAGAACTCATTTAGGGAACTGGTACTTATTGAGAGGAAGAGTACTTATTTGGAGAGTCGGTACTTTTTAGCAGGCCATACTTTTTAAGGGGACTGGTGCTTGATGGGGACACCAGTACTCATTGAGACTAGAAATTCGTGCCCTCAGGCAAATTATGTCGAGCCTCGGCGCATGTTGAAAAATGGCTACAACTTAAATTAGCCATCAATTTGACCTTTGACCTCCAACTGTGACCTTGAACTTTGAGATAGGAACCTTGGGGTTGGACATGACACTCCACCTCATGGGGGTTAACATTCATGCCAAATATAAGAAAGATTGGTCATTGTATGACAAAGTTATGATCCGGACAAACTTCAATTTGACCTTTGACCTCCAACACTGACCTTGACCTTTGAGATTGGAACCTGAGGGTTGGGCATGACACTCTACCTCACAGAGGTTAACATTCATATCAAATATAAGAAAGATTGGTCAATGTATGACAAATTTAGGCTCCGGACAAGCTTCAATTTGACCTTTGACCTCAAACCGTGACCTTGACCTTTGAGATAGGTACCTGGGTGTTAGGCTTGACACTCCTCCTCGTGGAGATGAACATTCATGCCAAATATAAGCATTGGTCAAAGCATAACAAAGTTATGGTCCGGTCAAACGAACGGACGCACATACACCAAAAGTGGCGACTAGTCTCGCTCACCGCAAGCGGGCTCGACAAAAACTGGTACTTGTTGAGGAAACTAGTAATACTGATTGTTTTAATGGCTGCTGTATATAAATTCATAACTCATGTTCATAATGTAAATCCAGAAATAATCCATCAATCTCCAGCAATCAATCAAAATGTTACCTTTAAACTTTTATCAAAATCTTTTCCTATTTTATAGATGAATCCCAATCTTATATGTATTTCATTGGCTCTACTGAAGCTTGGTGATGTATATAAAACTTGTTGAAATGCTCGAGTAGCTCTGAAAATACACAAAGTCAAACATATAAATACTGCATCAGCTTTACAAAATACAAACAACATACAAACATGGCATGTAAGTAGATAACCATGTCAAACTGGTCATTGAAAGTCATCTAGGGGGTGTTTGTAGCGCTGTTTGACACATTCCAGACTATGGAACACACTTACGAACAAACCGGAACACTGTTCAAAACATGTTCTCTCTGTGCCCGCCAAAGAGGTGGTGCAGCCAGAACAGTCATGTGATTACAACAACAATGGCCACCAGAAACTTCACAAAACGTGCTTGCGGCATAAAATAGGATATAATACCTTTTATTTTCCAATAATATGGGCCATTGCTGGCATAAAATTACATTTAAATATAAAAACATGCATATTTCTTCCTCCAATATTACAGCTACAACTTAACAAAGTTGGTCATCTTTAAATTTTTACTTCCTATTCTGTTTTGTTCATAAGTTGTTCAGAGTGGAACATTCGGCTCACTGTCCAGGACAGTTCAATTTTGTTCATTAGTTGTTCAGAGTGGTACATTCGGCATACTGTCCAGGACAGTTCCGTTTTGTTCATTAATTGTTCAGAGTGGAACATTCGGCACACAGTCCAGGACAGTTCCATTTTGTTCATTAGTTGTTCAGAGTGGAACATTCGGCACACTGTCCAGGACAGTTCTGTTTTGTTCATTAGTTGTTCAGAGTGGAACATTCGGCATACTGTCCAGGACAGTTCTGTTTTGTTCATTAGTTGTTCAGAGTGGAACATTCGGCACACTGTCCAGGACAGTTCTGTTTTGTTCATTAGTTGTTTAAAGTGGAACATTCGGCATACTGTCCACTGGACAGACCTTACAAACATACCCCAAGACTTCAGTGAGATGAACAAACTGACAAATCTAGAGCTATGATGCAACAGTGAGTGGGTGTGTATATTGGATAGTACAATAACAAGGATAGGTCTAACATACTGACACATCTCTGTAACAAACAGAGTGTAACCACAATGTCACATACAGGGTAGAGTCTGAGTACCCACAATGTATTAAACCTACACACATCAGTGGATACAACAAAATCAATGAACAAGTTTGAAAATTCAGTGATAAATGATGTTTCACAACAATTTTTTAGTTACATTCAGTAACTAATTCACCTAACCAGTTTCTGAATGAACGCAACAACAACAAAATTATGGAAATTACGGTCAACAACGATTTCAAATTAAAATGAAACATTGGAGCTACCTTTAAAAATTAAATCAGTACAAAAATCAACATTCTTATTCTCCTCAGTATTTAAAGGCTACAGATTGATTGAGAAGTTTAATGTATACAGTACACAATGGAGTGTTGAAAGTATATAAATAAGATATGTGGTATCTGATTACAGTACAGATTACCAGAGTGTATGTTATAGGGCAGGAATAGAGCAGGATACCAGCTGTAACAAGTCAGGTCATGTTGTAAGAATGTAGACATTCAAGCTTGTATGGTATTTACATAAACGATCAACTCAACTATGTGACTGGTGACCTGAATCTCTCTCCTATATCTTTATAATACACTCAAAGTATTAATGAAGTATATACTGTATGAATGATATAACATTTTGACAGACTCACAATAGTAGAGTAGTGTATTTATATGACAGGGGCGACATACAGGAGTCATATATTGACCTACATACAGTACGCTACATACAGTACGTCGTAGCCAAACAGGCAGTGTAGTAATGTCACCTATTATATGTATACTGCAACAGAAGGCCATACATAAAACATACTAATTGATTCAACACCTATCAGTAGATTTATAAACCAACAGTTAGTCATGCTCACTCTAACTCTTGAACAAAGAAAAGAAACCCATACCAGAAGTTTAAGGCTGTAGGTGATTGATTAGGTGTTCAAAATTAGAATCTACTCAGTTAAATGTAATACTCACTGATGAATTGGAGAATTTAAGACATCCACTAGGTCAGTGGGCCTAAGTCAATCACTTGGTTAGCAGGTCTTAGACATCCACCTGCTTAGCAGGTCTAAGACATCCACCTGCTTAGCAGGTCTAAGAGATCCACCTGGTTAGCAGGTCTAAGACATCCACCTGGTTAGCAGGTCTAAGACAACCACCTGGTTAGCAGGTCTAAGACAACCACCTGGTTAGCAGGTAAAGACATCCACCTGGACGGCAGGTAAAGACACTGACATCCACCTGGTTAGCAGGTAAAGTCGACCACCTGGTTAGCAGGTCTAAGACATCCACCTGGTAAGCCGGTAAAGACATCCACCTGGTTGGCAGGTCTAAGACATCCACAAGGTTAGCAGGTCTAAGACAACCACCTGGTTAGCAGGTAAAGACATCCACCAGGTTAGCGGGTCTAAGACAACCACCTGGTTAGCGGGCCTAAGACATCCACCTGGTTAGCAGGTCTAAGACATCCACCTGGTTAGCAGGTAAAGACATCCACCTGGTTGGCAGGTCTAAGACATCCACCTGGTTAGCAGGTCGAAGACATCCACCTGGTTAGCAGGTAATGACATCCACCTGGTGGGCAGGTCTAAGAAATCCACCTGGTTAGCAGTTAAAGACATCCACCTGGTGGGCAGGTCTAAGACATCCACCTGGTTAGCAGGTCTAAGATATTCAACTGGTTAGCAGGTCTAAGACATCCACCTGGTTAGCAGGTCTAAGACATCCACCTGGTTAGCCGGTCTAAGACATCCACCTGGTTAGCGGGTCTAAGACATCCACCTGGTTAGCGCGTCTAAGACACCCACCTGGTTAGCAGGTCTAAGACATCCACCTGGTTGGCAGGTAAAGACGTCCACAAGGTTAGCAGGTTTAAGACATCCACCTGGTTAGCAGGTCTAAGACATCCACCTGGTTGGCAGGTAAAGACATCCACCTGGTTAGCGGGTCTAAGACATCCACCTGGTTAGCGGGTCTAAGACGTCCACCAGGTTGGCAGGTAAAGACATCCACCTGGTTGGGGGTCTAAGACATCCACCTGGTTAGCAGGTCTAAGACATCCATCTGGTTAGCAGGTCTAAGAAATCCACCTGGTTAGCGGGTCTAAGACATCCACCTGGTTAGCAGGTCTAAGACATCCACCTGGTTAGCAGGTCTAAGACAATCACCTGGTTAGCAGGTCTAAGACATCCACCAGGTTGGCAGGTAAAGACATCCACCTGGTTGGGGGTCTAAGACATCCACCTGGTTAGCAGGTCTAAGACATCCACCTGGTTAGCAGGTCCAAGACAATCACCTGGTTAGCAGGTCTAAGACATCCACCTGATTAGCAGGTCTAAGACAATCACCTGGTTAGCAGGTCTAAGACAATCACCTGGTTAGCAGGTCTAAGACATCCACCTGGTTAGCAGGTCTAAGACAATCACCTGGTTAGCAGGTCTAAGACATCTACTTGGTTAGCAGGTCTAAGACATCCACCTGGTTAGCGGGTCTAAGACAATCACCTGGTTAGCAGGTCTAAGACAATCACCTGGTTAGCAGGTCTAAGACATCCACCTGGTTAGCAGGTCTTAAGACAATCACCTGGTTAGCAGGTCTAAGACAATCACCTGGTTAGCGGGTCTAAGACATCCACCTGGTTAGCAGGTCTAAGACAATCACCTGGTTAGCAGGTCTAAGACATCCACCTGGTTAGCAGGCCTAAGAACATCCATTTGAATAATGTTTTTCACAACATTACATAGGTTTATTTTAAAGATTGGTTTTAAGTTTTTGAACAAAATCCAATTTTTTACAAGCATAAATCAAACACAGCTGTTAACAGTATAACAAAAGAAGTGGAATCAAAGCAGACACCGGGGTCATATACAGTACACATCAATGGATCATCATAATAAACTGTCTGTATGCTTCAATCAACCGGATTCTATGCTTCAATCAACTCCATTCAGATTCTATCTTCACAGTGTCAGCGAATGCAGACAAACAAATTCTGCTATAGATAATTATTCCGCTCTATTTATAATACACAAATAAATTCTGTTATAGATAATTATTCCGCTCCATATATTATTGACATACATCCAGAACTCAGCGTGTACTAGGTGATCTGGATAAAACCCACCTTAGTACAAGATCATAACCACCTGACATATTTGTATGAGATTTTTATAGCCAAAATATCTATCTATATACTATATGAAGCTGTCACATTTGACCATTATATCAGATATATATAAATACATGTGTACATATTACATTATCATATGTTCAGAATGTTTTTTTCCCCAAAATTAATCATTTAATTGACTAAAAGTATGCAATTTAAATGCAGAAAAAGATAATTTTTGTACAGAACTTGACTGTAAACTGCATACAAATTGTTGAACAATGAGAAGTTATTTAAACTCACAAATCAATAGTTAGAACGAGTGTCGAGTATATCCAACCTATATAATGATTAATCACAACTAATAAATTCTCAGTGCCGTGAAAATCAATGCAAAAATTCAGAAACCAAAAGGTCTGGGTGACACTTCCATGAAACACTGAAAACATCACAGCCTACCTGGTATGTTATATCTGATCTTTGTGTGAGAAATAAACCAGAGGTCAATAAACTTACAGCAATAAGTCCCTGTATATAGTAACACACACTGACACAGATCACCTGCAAATCCAAATTCCAACCCTGATTTGTACTCCAAAATCAATGCAATCACTACACAATGTATGCAGAATATATACCTGTTTGAATATTTGAATTGTGGTCAGTACCTCACACTGGTCAATGGTAGTTGGTCAAGCAAGTCAGAGGTATCCAGTGGGGGAATTTATCTCACGGTATCTTCACTGAATACCATAGATAGTTTTACAGCAGTCACCACATGTACAATGCATACGCTGCAGTGAACGTCTATGACACTAAGTTCAGCTAGGATACTAAGTCATGGACTACACGCAGATAGTTACAGATAATTACCATTATCTAATCAAGTACTGTATATATAATGTACATGTATAACATTACATTGTGTTATTGTCTAACCTACCTATATACACAAATATTTCAATAGTCAGATAGGAAAGATAACTATTATAACAGTAATGTCCACAGGGATATGTAACACCATATTGTAATATGATAACCACAGGGGTTTAAGTGACAATCAGCTATTGTTTGTGGTGTTTGGCCCTTAGAAAGGGAGTATAAGATTATCTCCGGGAATTTGACATGCAGACTGATTTTGGAGTCTTTGGCAATTGCTATAGCCTAAGTTTTTGCACATCCATGTTAGAAATTAGACAACAAAAAGATAAATTGTTTAATTAACCTTATAAAGCTGCATAACTCGATCCTCTCCCTAACCCGGTGAAATGATGAAGGTGCATAGTATACCATGCAGGATATAAGCTCATGTAACAGACAGAGCTCACTATACCATGCAGGATATAAGCTCATGTAACAGACAGAGCTCACTATACCATGCAGGATATAAGCTCATGTAACAGACAGAGCTCACTATACCAAGCAGGATATAAGCTCATGTAACAGACAGAGCTCACTATACCATGCAGGATATAAGCTCATGTAACAGACAGAGCTCACTATACCATGCAGGATATAAGCTCATGTAACAGACAGAGCTCACTATACCATGCAGGATATAAGCTCATGTAACAGACAGAGCTCACTATACCATGCAGGATATAAGCTCATGTAACAGACAGAGCTCACTATACCATGCAGGATATAAGCTCATGTAACAGACAGAGCTCACTTTAACTGATTTACAGTTTACAAAACACTGTGTCAGAGCTTACTAAACATTGGGTCAGACATTATACATATATTTTATATCCTACTATAAACCATTTTCAATGATCTTAAAAAATATAGTTATGAATGTTGGTAGTAGCTTATTTACATACCATACATTTGGTCAGTGACCTAGTAATAAACTAGAATTATCACTGTCGTGAACAGGGCCCCGTGGTAGCATGTCATAAGAGGGGGGAGGGGAGGAGTGTAGAAGTATAGTGGGGTTGCATAATTATCAGCGCTATAAGTTTCTGTACTCAGACACAATAACAAAGTCATATCTCAAACTTTCATGTGTTGATGCCTGAAATAAAGTAATTCATTTCCTTCTAAAATTCAATTAAAGTTGTTTGACAAGCGCAGGTTTAATTTCCTACATAGAAACCAAGATGAACTTTGACTTTTATAAAGTTTGGAAATATCTTTGACAGACTAAAATTGCACACTGAATTCATGAAATCATGACATTGGTTTCATTGCCCAGTTCCTGATCGGCCAATATTGTTTGCAAGATGGAAATACACAAAACAGAACTACATTAATCTGTTTGTTTTGTGTGCAAGTGTTATGGGAATCAGTCAAAAACTATTAAAGTTTTAAAGAGTTGTCGCCCTTTGCTAAAAATGTGTATATTGTTTTTGCTCCACATACATGTACTTATTGTCGTAGTCAATAGAAGTAAGTATAGCAAGTTTCATTTGAATATCTTGAACCATTAACTTTGACCAATGTTATAGTTTTTAAAGCTGAAAAGGGGCATAAGTCAAAATTTATCAAAGCTAGAGTTGTTCCCTTTGCTAAAGATAAGCGTATTATCACTGGCAATAATTATAGCAAGTTTCATTTGAATATCTACTATCGTTGTGAAGTTACGAAGAAAAAAGATGAAAAATGAGTAAATTTGAATTTAACAAAGGGTCATAATTCTTCCAATATTGTAGCTAGAGTAATGTAACTTGTCATAAAATAGTGTTTTGTTGTTGTGAGCTTATGTTTAAAATCTCAAGTTGATATCTTCAATGGTTTTCAAGTTATCAAGAAAAAAAGCTGAAAATTGATGAAAATTTGAATTTTACAAAGGGCCATTTAAAACTATACTAAATCATTCATTTAGATCAAAGCATGGTCACAATGGTTTCCAGCATCATTGACTGACCACAAGGAACCAATCAATTCAACCATGGTAGGTACCAATAATATTGATTAACAAACGGTCACCAATAGTTAGATAACCAAGCTGAATTCAAGTATACAATGGACGTGTTTGACTGGAGACGATTCTTTGATATTTAACCATATACCACAGTTTTCACTCCCTCTGAATAACAGAATCCTCTCATTATATAGAACACAAATTGATGATAATGGTTTCATAATTAGATTTTAAATACTATTTTAAACATCATGACATTTAGATGAGACATTAATAAATTTAACATGATACAATGTAAAATGTCAGATTTATATAGATCCATTTCATTTAGTGAAACTGTCTACGCACAACGTTCATGGTCCGTAGTCAATATACAGCTTAAATATCAACTAACGTCCTTAAATTTCAATTAAATCATATCATCTAACATCCTTAAATTTCAATTAAATTTAACATTTTGTTGGATACTTTATCATTAAGTTTCAAGAATTATCGGAGACAGTGTGTATTTAAATACAGTACAAGAATGTTACTATTCTAGGACAGCAGCCGGTTTATCTATAAATAGTATAATGAGTTTTCGGATCAAATCCAAATGATTGTAACCTGAATTGTTCTATTATATATACTACACCCCATATTGCCATAGTCTATGTTATAATGCTAACCTAGTGTTATGTATATATTGAACTTTGCAGTACTCAGCTCTTCACCAACTTCCAGGTCTGCAAACAAAATCGACTTCCTTGATTCTTCCTAGATTCTTTAAATAGCAACACATGTACATAATATTCCCATGCATTTAGATTCCATGCAAAAACCTCTAACCTGGTTATTGTAGAACAGAGCAGACGACGCACACACAGGAACCCACTGCACTTCCTTCAAGGGGCCTCACTTATAGTATCACACTACACCTTTCTTACACAGTAATCCAATACAATGCTACCCAACAAGGGACTGATTTTGTCCCTTATTTGCCCCAAATTCCTTGCCCAATCTTTCACAGCAAACACTGTGTGTCAATATTCTGTACCAGAGCCAGTGAGGAGAGTAAAATCAATACATGAGTTTATAGTCAGTTTCCAGAATGGATGACCTGTAACAGATGGTGGACTTTATCCATTGATTGGTTTGTTTATGCAAAGACTCTAGTTTGTTAATACTGATCCTTGGAGCAAAGATGCTAGTAGTTTAAGTTCTGTCTTCTTGCAGGTAACCCAACAGTATTATCAACACAGTAACCCAGGGCTTGCAACCCACTTGGTAGTATCCCGGGGCTTGCAACCCACTTGGGGTTCAATGTAACCCACTTGGTAGTATCCCGGGGCTTGCAAGCCACTTGGTAGTATCCCGGGGCTTGCAAGCCACTTGGTAGTATCCCGGGGCTTGCAAGCCACTTGGGGTTCAATGTAACCCACTTTTTGTCTTTAACGTTTTTATTTCCATAAGACATATACATAGTATTACATATATACATGAAATATTACATTCACATACAACTATATAGATTGGTTACATAGTATAACGTAATATTCTGTATATGTCGTTATGTAATGTAACCCACTTGGTAACACAGGACTTGCAACTCATTTGGGGCTCAATGTAACCCACTTGGTTACACAGGGCTTGCAACTCATTTGGGGCTCAATGTAACCCACTTGGTTACACAGGGCTTGCAACTCACTAGGGCTCAATGTAACCCACTTGGTATTAACCCAGTATTGCAACCCACTTAGGGCTCAATGTAACCCACTTGGTATTATCCAGGGGCTCTATGTAACCCACATGGTAAACACCGGGCTTGCGATCGACTTAGTATGATCCCGGGGCTCAATGTCGTAACCCACATGGTATTATCCTGGGGCCTGTAACCCACATGGTATTATCCTGGGGCTTGTAGCCATATGGTATTATCCTGGGGCCTGTAACCCACATGGTATTATCCTGGGGCCTGTAACCCACATGGTATTATCCTGGGACCTGTAACCCACATGGTGATATCCTGGGGCTTGTAACCCACATGGTGATATCCTGGGACCTGTAACCCACATGGTGATATCCTGGGACCTGTAACCCACATGGTGATATCCTGGGACCTGTAACCCACATGGTGATATCCTGGGACCTGTAACCCACATGGTGATATCCTGGGACCTGTAACCCAACATGGTGATATCCTGGGGCTTGTAACCCACATGGTGATATCCTGGGACCTGTAACCCACATGGTGATATCCTGGGACCTGTAACCCACATGGTGATATCCTGGGGCTTGTAACCCACATGGTATTATCCTGGGACCTGTAACCCACATGGTGATATCCTGGGGCCTGTAAGCCACATGGTATTATCCTGGGGCTTGTAACCCACATGGTATTATCCTGGGGCTTGTTACCCACATGGTATTATCCTGGGGGCTTGTAACCCACATGGTAAGCCCAGGGCCTGTAACCCACATGGTAAGCCCAGGGCCTGTAACCCATTTGGTATTATCCCGGGTCTTGTAACCCACATGGTTAGCCCAGGGCCAGTAACCCACATGGTAAGCACAGGGTCTGTAACTCAGTTGGTATTATCCCGGGGCTTGTAACCCACATGGTAAGCCCCGGGCCAGTAACTCACATGGTAAGCCCAGGGTCTGTAACCCAGTTGGTAAGCCCAGGGTCTGTAACCCAGTTGGTATAATCCCGGGACTTGTAACCCATTTGGTTCTGCTCATACATTGTCTTAATCTATAGACATTTACTAGACCCAGGCATTAAATAGTTATAGAGTGGACACTTCATGGCAGCGGATTAGTAAAAGCTGCACAGTAAAGTTTGTCTGGTAATACGATGCTGCATTGACCTGCTTTCCAAGTTGTGGATGTCATCTGAAAACATCCCCAGCTATAATGATCCAACATTTATTGATTTAGTTAAAGAACAAGAAACTCATTTTTTCATACTGAATGTTCAATTCTACAAAGATCTGGAAATTATAATAAAAACTCATTCTGCATTGGTGGATTTTCTCAAAAGGATCGAAAACTTCCATTCAGACAGTATTAAAGTTATTCCAACAACTCCAGTGAGTTTATTGTATGTGTCAGTTGTTATAAAATTATAAGAGTTTGAGTAGGACAAGTCAAGGACAATAACGAAGTTATTGGGCTGGTGCTGGAACATGCTATGTTGTCAGTGACCATGTCTTGTAAAAATTCAGATTACAACTGATATACCGCTGGTCAAAACATTGGGTAAAGCCAGCTTCCAGTTACTCTACATACAACTTTAGGGACATCCCTACATGCAGGTGAATAGGTAACAGTAACCATACCTACAACTTTAGAGACATCCCTCCATGCAGGTGAATAGGTAACAGTAACCATACCTACAACTTTAGGAAATCCCTCCATACAGGTGAATAGGTAACAGTAACCATACCTACAACTTTAGGGACGTCTCTCCATGCAGGTGAATAGGTAACAGTAACCCTACCTACAACTTTAGGGACATCCCTCCATGCAGGTAAATAGGTAACAGTAACCCTACCTACAACTTTAGGGACATCCCTCCATGCAGGTGAATAGGTAGCAGTAACCATACCTACAACTTTAGGGACATCCCTCCATGCAGGTAAATAGGTAACAGTAACCATACCTACAACTTTAGGGACATCCCTCCATGCAGGTGAATAGGTAACAGTAACAGTACCTACAACTTTAGGGACGTCCCTCCATGCAGGTGAATAGGTAACAGTAACCTTAAATACACACGCAAATTGTCACCTTGGAACATCACAAAATTTCAACAAGAGGGCCCAAAGGGCCCTAGGTCGCTCACCTGTTATAGCAGTACATCCTAGACCTGTGATTTGACCTAGTTACCTAGTTCTTGGCCCCATATGACGCAATATCGCACTTGACCTAGATTTTGTTGAGATGATCACTCTGACCAGGTTTTTCTATGATTTGACCTTGTGACCTTGTTTTTGACCCAAGATCGAACTTGACCTAGATTTTGTGGAGATGATCATTGTGACCAAGTTTCATACAGATTAAGTCAAAATTGTGACCTCTAGTGTCTACACAAGGTTTTTTTATGATTTGACCTTGTGACCTAGTTTTTGACCCCCGATGACCCAATATCAACCTTGACCTAGATTTTGTTGTGATGATCATTGTGACCAAATTTCATAAAGATTAAGTCAAAATTGTGACCTTCAATGACTACACAAGGTTTTTCTATGATTTGACCTTGTGACCTAGTTTTAGACCCAAGATGACCCAATATCGAACTTGACCTAGATTTTGTGGAGATGATCATTGTGACCAAGTTTCATACAGATTAAGTCAAAATTGTGACCTCTAGTGTCTACACAAGGTTTTTTTATGATTTGACCTTGTGACCTAGTTTTTGACCCCGGATGACCCAATATCAAACTTGACCTAGATTTTGTTGTGATGCTCATTGTGACAAAGTTTCATAAATATTAGGTCAAAATTGTGACCTCTAGTGACTACACAAGGTTTTTCTATGATTTGACCTTGTGACCTAGTTTTTGACCCCGGATGACCCAATATCGAACTTGACCTAGATTTTGTTGAGATGATCATTGTGACCAAGTTTCATAAAGATTAAGTCAAAATTGTGACCTCTAGTGTCTACACAAGCAAATTGTTGACGGACGGACGACGGACGACTGACGACGGACGACGGACGAAGAGTGATCACAAAAGCTCACTCTGTCACTTTGTGACAGGTGAGCTAAAATCGATTGAAGCCTTCACTGATAAATTTAAATGATGACACTAATTAGTCTGTGGTTTAACCTTACACACCTGTTTATGTTAATACAGGTCAACCAAACCATCATACTCCAGACTTCTAACTGGCTGGATCATAAACAACACTAATGATGACCCTAAATCACATTAAAATCATTTGGTCACTACATGCAATGCTGTTATAGTCCAGAGAATTTGACACGACTCTCGACCTTCAATTTGCATAATTTAACAGCTGATAAATTGTCTATATTTATAACCCCGGTCGTATGTGTTCATAAGCAGGTAGTATCACGAAGACGCTCACTGTGTAATACAAATTCACAAATCTAAAGAACCGATATTGCATGATTTGCTTGCGGAAATTTATATATTCAACGCAAGAACCTTGTAATATATTCATGCATAAAGGTCAGGATCATGTCAAATTCTCTGTGCTATACCTGTGTCAGTCCAACATTCACATTTTTTATATCAAGACAATAGTATTTATATAGCAAGGCGCAACTGGCTAACAAGGCTCCATTTTGTAACTTCTATTTCATCATGAACATGTAATTATGAAACAAGAGGGCCAAAAGGGCCCTAGGTCGCTCACCTGTCGAACTTGACCTAGATTTTGTAGAGATGATCATTGTGACCAAGTTTCATACAGATAAGGCCAATATTGTGACCTCTACTGACTACACAAGGTTTTTATATGATTTGACTTAATGACCTAGTTTTTGACCCCAGATAAACCAATTTCAAACTTGACCTAGATTTTGTTGAGATGACCATTGTGACCAAGTTTCATAAAGATTAAGTCAAAATTTTGACCTCTAGTGACTACACAAGGTTTTTCTATGATTTGACCTAGTGACCTAGTTTTTGACCCCAGATGACCCAATATCAAACTTGACCTAGATTTTATTGAGATGATCATTGTGACTAAGTTTCATAAAGATTAAGTCAAAATTGTGACCTCTAGTGACTACACAAGGTTTTTCTATGATTTGACCTAGTGACCTAGTTTTTGACCCCGGATGACCCAATATCGAACTTGACCTAGATTTTGTTGAGATGATCATTGTGACCAAGTTTCATCAAGATTAGGGTAAAATTGTGACCTCTAGTGTCTACACAAGCCAATTGTTGACGGACGGACGACGGACGGACGGACGACGGACGGACGACGGACGAAGAGTGATCACAAAAGCTCACTCTGTCACTTTGTGACAGGTGAGCTAAAAAGAAAATTAAAAGTACCAATTTAATAAAGTTTACTTTCAGACACATGCACTCCTTCAGCCACTGTATAATATAGTCCTATCATTACACGGCAAGTTGGCTGTATTAACATTAATAAATGTAATAAATCTGGAAATGATAAGACCATGGCCTACTGAATCTTCTAGGCTAAGTGCTGCAAGAATCCTATGTACACAGAGCAAGTCAGAAATCAGTAACATCATTGACCATATGTTGACCTTTACTGACCTCAGGCCAGGTCAGTGAACCAGCTTTATACAGGTGACCTACAACTGCTCCTACATTTCACTGCAAACCACAAATATGTGGACAGGAATAACCAGTGATCTGACCAACAGATATCTGACCACCTGATGATAGTAAAATCATACATTTAAACGACTGCAAGATTATAGTTTGACCAACAACAATAGATCTACCCCCAGGCCTTGACACTAACTATTTTGGACACTGGTCCGACAGGGCAAAAGCGCCAAATTTGTAAATAGGACAGTTACTGGTCCTCCAGAATTTTCACTGGTCCTTCTGGATTTTTACTGGTCTCGGACCAGCGGACCAGTGTTAGTGTCGAGCCCTGACCCCTGATGGGTTCAACACAGGGAATCCATTCTAACCCAACACAACCTAAACAATATATCATGAAAATCATGCTGACTCTGCAATGGAACATTTGAATGAACTTGATTGGGTTCGAAATAAACATTTTGTTTGTACCATAAAACAGTCATTCACTGTAGTTTCATTGATTTCTGAAAGGCAACTGTTATAGAATGGTTGCCAGTTCATATAGAGAGTGACTATAATAAGAGTGAAGCAAATGTTCAGCTCACCCACCACATGAGTCAATGAACTATGGGTAATAATCTGGTCAAGATCCAATAACCTCTATAGAGGCGGGTGCACTCTCTCCCTGTCTCTATAGCAACACACAGTACCATAACTAATCTATCATATTTTGGTCAATGAATAGAGATATCAAGGAGACATGGAATTCCACATCAATGTTGTTGTATATTATATCGGTATGTATTACATGGCTAGTGTGTGTGTAACCATCATATAACCAGTAAGAAAAACAGTAAAGAACCAGTCTAACTCTACTATAGTGTAAGACAGACAGTATAGACCCAGTCTAACTCTACTATAGTGTAAGACAGACAGTATAGACCCAGTCTAACTCTACTATAGTGTAAGACAGACAGTATAGACCCAGTCTAACTCTACTACAGTGTAAGGCAGACACTAGAACCAGTCTGACCTACAGTGTAAGATAGACTCTTAAGAACCAGTCTGACTCTACTACATGGTAACTTAATATCCAGTCCACTCTTCTACAGTGTAAGACAGACAGTATAACCAGTCTGACTCTATTACAGTGTAAGACAGACAGTAAATAACCAGTCGGACTCTACTACAGTATAGAACCAGTCTGACTCTACTACAGCGTAAGAGAGACACTAGAACCAATCTGACTATTACAGTGTAAGACAGACAGTAAAACCAGTCTGACTCTACTACAGTATAGAACCAGTCTGACTCTACTACAGTGTAAGAGAGACACAAGAACCAGTCTGACTCTACTACAGTGTAAGACAGACACTAGAACCAGTCTGACTCTGTATGTGATTACATCAGTACATCAGTTTGTTGATAAAACATGGCTAGATGCCATAAATAGGTCATCAAACAATCCGCCAACCATTGTCTGTATGTATCACAGTATAAGTTTGTAGTGTATAGTAAGTAGACAATGAACAAAAGTTACAACAAAAGCTTACATACCAACTTCTCTTTCACTTAGTACTTTATGAACAAAAGTTACAACAAAAGCTTACATACCAACTTCTCTTTCACTTAGTACTTTACATTATACATCTATACTTTATCAATATCTAAATCTAGAACATCATAACTCATATTGGATCACTCTCAGCTTCCTGGGTAAATGACCTTTTATGTTTTATGTACCAACACTATATACATTAGCAGTTATAATTAAGGAGAATTCCCCTCCCATGGGGACTTTATCTTCAGCATTCGTGTTTGATCATGAATAAACATAAAATGACGATAACACAAAGAGTTTTCAATACCAAATTTGATAGACGTGCAGTTATTGAATGAATTGAATTTCTAAGGTATATATATTTTCTATATATACTGTATTATATCATTTGTATTTATGTACATATATGTAAACTGTTGGGCTTTATGTTTGAAATAAATATCTATCTATATTAATTTAATCTAAAAGAACATTACGCAACTGTTTAACCGTTATGTACAGTCACACCAAATTTTATTAAGATTGTAAATATATCCATTTCAGTGAGCAAGGTCTCTAGGTATAAATATGCAAACCAGACACAGGGTCCATGTAGGTCAATGTTCAGCTTTGCCTCCAAGGTATATATGATTTGAACCCTGACCCCGATCTCTCGAAGCATCTCAATCTGAGCTAAATCTCATCTCAAATATTGTCATGTGACTTTAAGTTAAAGTCCATGTGAAGCTGAACTCAAAATGGTATCACAAAACAGAAACTATGCTTATTCCTGGAACAGTAATTTTTCAAGAGCTTGAACTGAGATTTTTCTCAAATTCAGACTCTGATTTGAGCAAAATCTCAATTTGTGCTCTATTTTAGATGCTTCGGTAGATTGGGGCCTGAATCTTTGGGTTCAGATGAGACATTCAACCAAGCCTCCACAGCCCTGTTAATGTAATGACGATTACAGTATTAAACATACCTCACAAGTAGAGAATATCAATACGTGACGACAAAGTCCGAAGCATGAAGAAAGTCTGACACAACGAACACAATTATCTCACAAAGTATGATGAATGAATGAATGAACACAATTATCAAGTTACTATGTTCCAGTCCAGTAATCACATTACAGCCATGCATTCAAGTGGAAATTAATCCATTACTCAATTTACAAAAAAAATCTTGATAAAAGAAATGTCATTTAATAAAACATGAATTTAATTGACTGACCCAAGTTAATTAGTCCAATACAGATCAGGAGCCGCTTCCTCAAAGCTCTGTTAAACTTAGTGAGGAGAAAATGCTATAAAACTTGATGAACTTCTCTCTGTAGATTCATTAACAAGTTGCAATTGCATTATAATTCATATTTTTGTACCTAATGACCTTATCAACAATGATGTACCACTTTGTGGAATCAAACCTATAAAAGTATATAACACTACAAGGGAGTGGATTGGATGAGTGGATTCAGAGTGGAGTCAATGAAGCACGGATATATCAACAGCTGCAATCAGTCAAGTACTGAGTACATTAAACCTCATAGAATCATACAACCAAAAAAATTCACATTATCGGTTAGGTCGAAAAAAAAAGATGATGTCATTGAAAGAATATAGGGTGGGTAGGTTGTTTTTTCTCTCTGACAATACAAACATTATTTTACAGATAATTCCATGGACCTACGAGAAATATGAAGTCTGCATGGGTTCAGTAAAAAGTTAAAGGTTGAAATTAAAACAACAAGGTAGGTTGTATCACTAGAAAAGGGAAGCATATATTAGAAGTCCCTCTCCGATTATAGATCATTCATAATCATATTCACACTGGCTCGTCTAGAAGTACATTAAAATGTCAACAAAAACAGTCCCCGAACCACAATAGTGTATATTAATACACCTATCCTACTTGTTATAAGTTATATAAAATATTATACATTATACAGTCAATTCAAATTACTCCCCACCCAATTGAGAGTTTATAAAGAAGCTTTCCATCATCGGCTCACAAACTGAGGCTCGCAATAGAGGCTCACTAGCAAAGGCTTGCAAGTGGCTTGCAAACAGAGGTGTGCAATCAGAGGCTCGCAATCTGAGGCTTGCAAGCAGCTCGCAAACTGAGGCTTGCAAACTGAGGCTTGCAAACTGAGGCTCACAAACAGAGGCTTGCAAGCAGCTCGCAAACTGAGGCTTGCAAACTGAGGCTCACAAACAGAGGCTTGCAAACTGAGGCTCACAAACAGAGGCTCACATAGAGAGGCTTGCAAACTGAGGCTTGCAAACTGAGGCTTGCAAACTGAGGCTCACAAACAGAGGCTTGCAAACTGAGGCTCACAAACAGAGGCTTGCAAGCAGTTCGCAAACAGAGGCTTGCAAGCAGTTCGCAAACAGAGGCTTTCAAACTGAGGCTCACAAACAGAGGCTTGCAAGCAGTTCGCAAACAGAGGCTTGCAAGCAGTTCGCAAACAGAGGCTTGCAAACTGAGGCTCACAAACAGAGGCTCGCATCACAAACAGAGGCTTGACAGTTCTACAAAGGGTTAAGTCCAGGGGTCAACCTTTGCCGTCAATTTGGAAAAGTCACATCAAGGACCGTGTCGTGTCTGCTTATGTGAAAACATCCTCATAGAAAGTGTTGAGCAATTTTCCTGCAGTAATTACATTTTGTTAGAAAACTTTCTCCTGTGAAATAACAAATTATGTTGTAGTTTTTCTCTTGTCACTGGAAGTTGAATATTTATACACATGGGTTAACTTTTATGTCTTGAAGACAAAGCTGGGAAAATAGAATCTTTCATATGTTTCAGTCTCAAGGGGGATATATGTTTTTACCGACTTACTTTACGTGTTTTCTTGTTTCTAGAACTGGTGATACTCTGTATAGTATATGTGCACTTTTGTCTACCGGTACATACTGTATGTCGAGTAGTATTTGCAACGGCAAGTCAGAGATTATTGGTCAATTTAGCATGGTAAAAACGTATGCCCACGCACTTACTACTGTCTCAGTCAAATGCAAAATTAATGCAACAAGTAGCCTCTATCGCACACACAAGGTATTTCTATGATCTGACATAATGACGATTAACAAACTTGACCTAGATTATACAGAGATGACCATTTTAACCAAGATTTATAAATGGTCCAAATAATGACATCTACACAGTGTGTTCATAAGATGTTTCTATAATATGGTCTGGTGACCTAGTTTGTTACCTCAGACGACCCAATATCAAACTTAGAGGTTGTACTGTATCACACAAACATGACAGGTATATACACATAGTGTAGACAGAGGTTGTACTGTATCATACAAACATGACAGGTATATATACATAGTGCAGACAGAGGTTGTACTGTATCATACATACATGACAGGTATATATACATAGTGCAGATAGAGGTTTACTGTATCATACAAACATGACAGGTATATATACATAGTGTAGACAGAGGTTGTACTGTATCATACACACATGACAGGTATATATACATAGTGTAGACAGAGGTTGTACTGTATCATACACACATGACAGGTATATATACATAGTGCAGATAGAGGTTGTACTGTATCATACACACATGACAGGTATATATACATAGTGCAGACAGAGGTTGTACTGTATCATACACACATGACTGGTATATATACATAGTGCAGACAGAGGTTGTACTGTATCATACACCCATGACAGGTATATATACATAGTGTAGACAGAGGTTGTACTGTATCATACACACATGACAGGTATATATACATAGTGCAGACAGAGGTTGTACTGTATCATACACCCATGACAGGTATATATACATAGTGTAGACAGAGGTTGTACTGTATCATACACACATGACAGGTATATATACATAGTGTAGACAGAGGTTGTACTGTATCATACACACATGACAGGTATATATACATAGTGCAGACAGAGGTTGTACTGTATCATACACACATGACAGGTATATATACATAGTGTAGACAGAGGTTGTACTGTATCATACAAACATGACAGGTATATATACATAGTGTAGACAGAGGTTGTACTGTATCATACACACATGACAGGTATATATACATAGTGCAGACAGAGGTTGTACTGTATCATACACACATGACAGGTATATATACATAGTGCAGACAGAGGTTGTACTGTATCATACACACATGACAGGTATATATACATAGTGTAGACAGAGGTTGTACTGTATCATACACACATGACAGGTATATATACATAGTGCAGACAGAGGTTGTACTGTATCATACACACATGACAGGTATATATACATAGTGTAGACAGAGGTTGTACTGTATCATACACCCATGACAGGTATATATACATAGTGTAGACAGAGGTTGTACTGTATCATACACACATGACAGGTATATATACATAGTGCAGACAGAGGTTGTACTGTATCATACACACATGACAGGTATATATACATAGTGTAGACAGAGGTTGTACTGTATCATACACACATGACAGGTATATATACATAGTGTAGACAGAGGTTGTACTGTATCATACACCCATGACAGGTATATATACATAGTGTAGACAGAGGTTGTACTGTATCATACAAACATGACAGGTATATATACATAGTGTAGACAGAGGTTGTACTGTATCATACACACATGACAGGTATATATACATAGTGTAGACAGAGGTTGTACTGTATCATACACCCATGACAGGTATATATACATAGTGTAGACAGAGGTTGTACTGTATCATACACACATGACAGGTATATATACATAGTGCAGACAGAGGTTGTACTGTATCATACACACATGACAGGTATATATACATAGTGTAGACAGAGGTTGTACTGTATCATACAAACATGACAGGTATATATACATAGTGTAGACAGAGGTTGTACTGTATCATACACACATGACAGGTATATATACATAGTGCAGATAGAGGTTGTACTGTATCATACACACATGACAGGTATATATACATAGTGTAGACAGAGGTTGTACTGTATCATACAAACATGACAGGTATATATACATAGTGTAGACAGAGGTTGTACTGTATCATACACACATGACAGGTATATATACATAGTGCAGACAGAGGTTGTACTGTATCATACAAACATGACAGGTATATATACATAGTGTAGACAGAGGTTGTACTGTATCATACACCCATGACAGGTATATATACATAGTGCAGACAGAGGTTGTACTGTATCATACAAACATGACAGGTATATATACATAGTGTAGACAGAGGTTGTACTGTATCATACACCCATGACAGGTATATATACATAGTGTAGACAGAGGTTGTACTGTATCATACACACATGACAGGTATATATACATAGTGCAGACAGAGGTTGTACTGTATCATACACACATGACAGGTATATATACATAGTGTAGACAGAGGTTGTACTGTATCATACACACATGACAGGTATATATACATAGTGTAGACAGAGGTTGTACTGTATCATACACACATGACAGGTATATATACATAGTGCAGACAGACGTTGTACTGTATCATACACACATGACAGGTATATATACATAGTGCAGACAGAGGTTGTACTGTATCATACACACATGACAGGTATATATACATAGTGTAGACAGAGGTTGTACTGTATCATACACACATGACAGGTATATATACATAGTGTAGACAGAGGTTGTACTGTATCATACACACATGACAGGTATATATACATAGTGTAGACAGAGGTTGTACTGTATCATACACACATGACAGGTATATATACATAGTGTAGACAGAGGTTGTACTGTATCATACACACATGACAGGTATATATACATAGTGTAGACAGAGGTTGTACTGTATCATACAAACATGACAGGTATATATACATAGTGTAGACAGAGGTTGTACTGTATCATACAAACATGACAGGTATATATACATAGTGCAGACAGAGGTTGTACTGTATCATACACACATGACAGGTATATATACATAGTGCAGACAGAGGTTGTACTGTATCATACACACATGACAGGTATATATACAAAGTGTAGACAGAGGTTGTACTGTATCATACAAACATGACAGGTATATATACATAGTGTAGACAGAGGTTGTACTGTATCATACACACATGACAGGTATATATACATAGTGTAGACAGAGGTTGTACTGTATCATACACACATGACAGGTATATATACATAGTGTAGACAGAGGTTGTACTGTATCATACACCCATGACAGGTATATATACATAGTGTAGACAGAGGTTGTACTGTATCATACACACATGACAGGTATATATACATAGTGTAGACAGAGGTTGTACTGTATCATACAAACATGACAGGTATATACACATAGTTTATCAACCACTTACCAGTCAGTTCATGTAGACAGATTCCAAAGAGTTAATAAATATTCCAATCAATGAATTACACACATTCACACAGATCCACACTGTACTCAATTTCTCATACAACTCAAAAGATCAGTAATGAGTATTATACACTTGAAACCAATATTCAACTTGATGTTTTCATACCAATCATAGAGATAAACTATAAGCTACCTATCTCACATGGAATAGTGTAACATGTATGTAGTATATATTGATAGTGTGTGATTTGCTAGGTAAGCAAGATTATTCCAACAGCTGGATAATTAAATGATCAGTACACATTGTAAACTGCACATTGTAAACTTCATGTCGGAATCTTAAACATGTGTAGTACGGTAGTTAACTATGCACGGTGTATACAACATGTAGTGACCTGAGTTTGGTTATACGTCCTCGCTGTCAATAATCCCTCATACAATCCACACACATATATAACCTTGCACAGAACAAAGACAATGTAAGTTGTCAAACAGATCCAATCTACAATCTCCACAAATATACCAATCATACACTAATTAACATGCATAAACACTTGAAAGACAAGACCCGATCAAGTAGGTTAAAATATATAAACTCCAAAACAAAGAATATTTCTACCACACTATATCTGACTGTTGAACACACAAAGTCATATAACCTGAAGAGTCAGTACTATACAACTATATGATATTACTACATAAAGGTTATAGCAGCTTATACCATGTGTATCGGCCCAGGTCAAAGGTTATCAATAGCTATGGCTGGTATAACTTCTTGAGTTCACTCTTTGTTCAAACACAGAAAACAAAGAATGGACTACATGACGAACAGCACACAGATGTTATGGACTGAAACATTGTGGTAAAATCAATGCAATTTGTAACATAGGACCAATATAATCGGCAATTATCAACTAAAATCAGCCCTTGATGTGGGAATATATTAATAAATCAGGTTTTGTTGAAAAAGAGGCTACCAAGGGGAAATAGGGCAAAAATAACTAATATAATTATGTATGTATGTCAGTAATTGAGGCCCACAATGGGTGAACACACCGCTTCAGACATGTCAATGACCCTGTCCACTACCATACCATGATGCTGCAGTGATCCACCAAACAAAAATCAGACAGGGGTTGTTATGTAGATAATATCAGACAGGGGGTGGGGATGTAGATAATATCAGACAGGGGGTGGGGATGTAGATAATATCAGACAGGGGTGGGGGATGTAGATAATATCAGACAGAGTGGAGGGGTGTAGATAATATCAGACAGGGGTAGCGATGTAGATAATATCAGACAGGGGTGGGGATGTAGATAATATCAGACAGGGGGTGGGGATGTAGATAATATCAGACAGGGGGTGTGGATGTAGATAATATCAGACAGGGGTGGGGGTGTAGGTAATAACAGACAGGGGTGGGGGTGTAGATAATATCAGACAGGGGGTGGGGATGTAGATAATATCAGACAGGGGGTGGGGTGTAGATAATATCAGACAGGGGGTGGGGGTGTAGATAATATCAGACAGGGGGTGGGGGTGTAGATAATATCAGACAGGGGGTGGGGGTGTAGATAATATCAGACAGGGGGTGGGGATGTAGATAATATCAGACAGGGGGTGGGGGAGTAGATAATATCAGACAGGGGGTGGGGGTGTAGATAATACCAGACAGAGGGCTAGGGGCGTAGATAATACCAGACAGAGGGGTGGGGGTGTAGATAATATCAGACAGGGGGTGGGGGTGTAGATAATACCAGACAGAGGGCTAGGGGCGTAGATAATACCAGACAGAGGGGTGGGGGTGTAGATAATATCAGACAGGGGGTGGGGGTGTAGATAATATCAGACAGGGGGTGGGGATGTAGATAATACCAGACAGAGGGGTGGGGGTGTAGATAATACCAGACAGAGGGCTAGGGGCGTAGATAATACCAGACAGAGGGGTGGGGGTGTAGATAATATCAGACAGGGGGTGGGGGTGTAGATAATATCAGACAGGGGGTGGGGATGTAGATAATACCAGACAGAGGGGTGGGGGTGTAGATAATACCAGACAGAGGGGTGGGGTTGTAGATAATATCAGACAGGGGGTGGGGGTGTAGATAATATCAGACAGGGGGTGGGGGTGTAGATAATACCAGACAGAGGGCTAGGGGCATAGATAATACCAGACAGAGGGGTGGGGGAGTAGATAATATCAGACAGGGGGTGGGGGTGTAGATAATATCAGACAGGGGGTGGGGTGTAGATAATACCAGACAGAGGGCTAGGGGCGTAGATAATACCAGACAGAGGGGAGGGGCGTAGATAATACCAGACAGAGGGGTGGGGTGTAGATAATACCAGACAGAGAGGAGGGGTGTAGATAATATCAGACAGAGGGGTGGGGGTGTAGATAATATCAGACAGGGGGTGGGGGTGTAGATAATATCAGACAGAGGGGAGGGGTGTAGATAATATCAGACAGGGGTGGGGATGTAGATAATATCAGACAGGGGGTGGGGGTGTAGATAATATCAGACAGGGGGTGGGGGGTAGATAATATCAGACAGGGGTTGGGGGTGTAGATAATATCAGACAGGGGGTGGGGATGTAGATAATATCAGACAGAGGGGTGGGGTGTAGATAATATCAGACAGGGGGTGGGGATGTAGATAATATCAGACAGGAGGTGGGGTGTAGATAATATCAGACAGGGGTGGGGGTGTAGGTAATAACAGACAGAGGGTGGGGGATGAAGATAATATCAGACAGGGGGTGGGGGTGTAGATAATATCAGACAGGGGTGGGGGTGTACATAATATCAGACAGGGGGTGGGGGTGTAGATAATATCAGACAGGGGTGGGGGTGTAGATAATATCAGACAGGGGGTGAGGATGTAGATAATATCAGACAGGGGGTTGGCAATTATGACTGTCTCGTCAAATGTAAAATAAATCTTAATTGAGGTACTGATGAGCTTTACCAATCAACACACTTCTACACCTAACACCATTTGTCAACAATCTTTCCATAATATACGGTGGCCAATTCACCTAACTAGTTTCTTCGGGACAGTATCCTTACAAGTTCAAACTTACTCTTCCACAAGGAACCAGCAACTTTTCCACAAGCGGAGGAAAATTTACCTTGTCAAATTTTCAAAAAGGTATGACCTTTTACTACCAGGAATCAAACCCGGATTGCTGGGTTGCAAATCCAGCATACTTATCGCTGGACTAAGGCTGTGGCTTAGGAATTTATAATTCAAAGATATATAATTAATAATTAATGAATTGTTTTATCAACTGACCTGTGATTATCATTAATTCAAATATACGAGTAGTTCTAGTGAGGGAAAACTGACCTGACACAAATTATTCTTCAGCAAGAGTTTAGAGTTCCTCCTACATTGTAACCCAGGTAGTGTACCAACAGTAATTTATAAAGGAAGGTCACTGACTATTTTAATGTCTCAGATCCATGTTGTCACACGACATATAAGGAAATGCACTGCCCCCACAATTTCAGCCACACAAACAACTTAACAAATACAACAATTTCAGACAATTTTCCTTTGCGAGTTCTATTGTGTTGTTTTTGTAATATTTGAGATCAAATTTACCTGAATATTGTCAACTCTAATAGAGCTACACACAGACATATTATATAACAGCCTACAGATATCATGATTTTTTTTTCAGTTATATATGGTGGCTGATTCATGATATCAGTTTTCCTGGACTGTATTCTAACCAGTAACCAGTACTGAACTAACTGCTTCACAAGGAACCAGCAACTTCTCCACATGTGGAAGAAAATCAATATTGAATTCCAATTTTCATGAAATTTATTTTTTCTACACTTGGAATCGAACCTAGATTGCTGTGTTACAAATCTAATGTACTTACCATAGCTTTATCATTTAAGTTGAAAGGTATTTTTATTCATTTAAGTTGAAAATTGCTGCTTCATTTGCACAAGATTGAACAAGATATGTTTATGAATGCCCACTTCCCTTGAATTCAAGTTTAAAGTTTTGCAACTGAGGTCTTGGGGACATTGGACCTCAAACTGGGTAGGTCTGGTAGAAATTGCTTTGTTTGAAGATTATAGGAAGTCTTAATGCAATCCTAGGCGAGGTCAATGTTTTCACATAGCTCGAGACAATAATATGGGGTATTAAAATATTGAATCTTTTACATATGGTAGTGAAAATTCGTTAACAAGAACAGAATATACGTTGCAATACAGGTACCTGGATCTGACATTATTTGAACTTATAAGAACACTAAAGCATACTTTGATTTCCACATGCTACAGACACCAGATAGACTGTGCAGGAGGGGGGGGGGGGTAAATCAATAGCTGATTGTAACTATTTTCAAATGTTTTTCGACAGGATCTGTTTATGTAACTTACAAGAATTTACAATGTGGAATGTGTAACATCTTTATGGTATCCTTCACCAATTGAGCTGACACTAGACAGCATGGTAGGCTATTCACCGCCCATTTGTCCCATTTTGTCGGCCAGATCAGAGTTTAAACCAGACCATAACTCGTTTTGAAACTAGACTTCAGGGTACGGATTTATCAAAGCACTTCCGTAAATCTTAAAGTTACGCTCAAATTTAATTTTTTATGATTCTCTCACTACTGCTTATTGGTGACGAATATGGTTTGTAGGGGTTCAGTAACTGAATCATTATTAGTATTACAGCTCCATTTACCACACTTTACAATTGGAAACAAATTATGAGGAATTTAAATTTGATCGTAAGTTTAAGATTTCCGTAAGTGCTTTGATAAAACAGTACCCAGGAGTTATGCTTATAAGTTGACTATATGGCAAGGAAAGCTAAAGGAAACTCTAAATATATACAACTGTTGCTGAGATATGGCAGTTATACTAGTAACTTGAAAAAAATTCTATGTTAACAAGGCAGTCTAAACAACGGCTAAAACTCCAGCCGTGAACTGTGACCTAGACCGTATGCAGCATGGTAAGAACTTGGGTTCTGCATGTCCTTTTTGTGAGTCACAAAATTTGCTACAAGTTTCATGCATGAAATGCGTGACATTGAACTTTTACCTTGACCTGGCACATTTGGAACAAAAGTTCTGCACATCGTCTTCATTGTGGACACGATTTGTTAAAGACATACTCACAGACACACAGATAAAAGGACGGAGACCAAGAGTTTTCTAACTGGGTTGATGTGAAATGAATGTTATATACTTGCTAACTATTTATTTCACAACAGCGCTACTTGTGTCATGAGGCAGCTTTAAACAGTTGCCCATACATATAGTCAGTGCAAAGGGATTCGACACGATAAAAATATCTATCACATCTATACTTTTAATATCAAAGACAGGGATCTGACTTGATGACTGGCCCTCATATACCCAACTCAACATTATGTCCAATATTTTAAACAAGCCAAATGCAATCATTTAATTTGTACTGCACACGTCAAGGCAATATAATGTCATTCATAAATCAAAAAGCCGTAAAGCACAAAAGTTGTTCGAATGAATGCAGGGGAAGTATAAATTATAGATGATGTAGCTGTATTTTTCTTATGATTCTATTTGTACATTTATTACAAGCGTATACTCTTTAATAATACATGCTTGAATGTCTTCAGGTAAACACCTATTCGTGTGTACTAGTACTGGAAGATATACATAGCTTTCTGGCATGATATAAATATAAATCGATCTACAAGTTTTAATGCTTAAAATCATCTAAATATGCCACAATTAATTGTACACTTACATACAAAGTACACAGATATAATGGTTTATCAGTCAATGTTTTGCTCCAAGCAGAAATAATGATATGCATGGTCAATGAATAGTAAATAGAAATTGGTCTATTTATTGACCGGGAGGTAGACACATGCTGTTCATTCAGAAGTATGGTATGGTCTCAATTATATTGCAGATGTTTTTACTTTCTTTGGTCAATAAAATATTGCAATGCGACAAAGACTGATGTGATCCACATGAAATAAAAACTATTTTGCATGACCAGTTTAGATCCGCGTAGGTAGTTACACAACATTACTGGCTGACCGGTTTACTATTGCAAAGGTGGCACCGCCTAGCGGCGTAGGAAAAAAAGAAGTTTCATCAACTAAACTATGAGCCATTGTAGAAACGTGTGTATAAATATAGTTATTCGATAAATCGAACAACTAAACACACAACTTTTTCAATGTCGCCTGTGTCGAGCGTTGAATGTTTGCAAAATGCGTAAAAAACGGTTAGGAGACATATGTGCTGTTATTTTATCAACAGATAATACAGCTACTGAAAAGCAAGATATTTTTTATCACTAGCCAAGAATATTGTGTAACTGAATGAAAGCGGGACAGAGGATACGATCCACGTGTTGCTAGGATACAAGAATATTAACATTCCACATAATGGGAAGAGACAAACATATAAACTATCACTTACAGTTGGTATGCATTGAAATGGAAATACACAAATCCTAGACCATACAGGAACGGGGCATTCTGAAACAATAAAGACAACAACATTAAGTTCAAACAAATTTATTTTACTTTCCTGAAAATGCAAATCATGAACAACTCATGACAAAAAACATTTTTTTAATGTGTGTTTTGCAAACATTATACAGGTTAGGAAAAATAATTATTCATAGACAAGTTCTGTGAACACATAAAGACTCAAGTCTCAAATTTTATCATTCTCATATACGGAGACAATTTCATAAAGGAAATACGAAAAAATTAAACAAAATACTGTTAACATGCATATGGGTTGGAGTCATGATGGTGCACAAGTATGCAAAGTATTAAAGCATGGCCAAAGGACTTATAAGAGTTTAAAATACTTGTACCTAAACTTTTACATAAATATTATGCAGATGCTCGGGTGACTGCAATAGCTCCCCTTATTCTTCAATAGTGGAGCTAAAAATGAGCATATATGCTTTTTCTGTTTTTAGTATCGATAATGGTGACCTTGACCCCCACAAGCCCTACTTCCCATTGCAAGTGCCATCTACACACAAGCTACATACATAGCAAGTTTCATTGTGATATCTCAGGTCAAACTTTAGTTATCCATCAGAAACAAATTGTTTTCTCTATACATGTACAAAATAAACAAAGGGCCCTAAATCTTTCAAAAATAGCCAAAATTAAAAATGATAGAATCCGACTCCAAAGGAAAGTGCAAACATGATTGCGCGATCTCTGTGATAATACGACCCTTTGATTATGTCTGAATTTCACTCGCACAGTGAAGTACACAATGCTTTTGTTAGATCAACCTTGACAGAGTTTCTTCCCTTAGCACTAGTGACCTGGTATTGAAATAGACCTGGTCACATGGTGACCCCGTATTGTATTTACCAGGGGTTCAATTAAGGCTTAATGCCCAATCCTGAAAATATAAGTCTGTTTCGGATGCCGTTAGTACACTTCTGTACACCAAAACTGTTTTAAACGTAAGTGAAAATGACCATTATTCAGTCTTTCTACTGCAGCAAATCCGGATTTCTGGAATATTCCGGAATTGTAGAACCCCTGTTTACTGACTCCATATAGGAGGATATCAAGACACCACATCATTGTGATGGACCAATCAAATACGTTGATTTAGCTACGAATTTGTCAGAGGTGGGGTAAATGTGATAATAGAGACAGGCGCAGAAAAAGACTTGCTAATTATTATTACGTAGCTATCAAAATATGCATATATATATGCGCAACTGTGACTTGCTAATTTATTGTGACGTCTCTATTAACATATGTATATGTATATATATGCGCAACTATGACTTGCTAATTTATTGTGACGTCTCTATTAAAATATGACATGTATATTTATATATACGCGCAACTAAGACTTGCTAATTTATTATGACGTCTCTATTAGAATATGTATATATTAGAGATGGCAACGAGTACTAAAATCGTGCTCGGTCATTCGTCCAATCGAGTACTCGGAAAACTTTAAATGTGAATGATATTTGGGACACAGAAATGTTGTACTGCAAACGTGCGAGTTCAACTTCAAATAGAACATCCTGTATGCATGTCCGCTCTGTTCAGTTGGTGGTCAAATCTAGATTGGTAGAAGGGCCGGTAGAAGTATGTTGAAATAATAAAAACTAACAAAAAGAACAACAATACAGTGTAAATGCAGAATAACTTTCAATAACGCTAGAAAACCGAATAATAACAAATAAGCAACTAAGGGGGAATACTCTTATCAACCGGTGACATAGTAATATTTACACAGCGTGACACAGTCGAGTTATCGTTCATTCATATACGCGCAAAAACGATTATAATTTAAAGAAATATTTTATTAATTTCTTAATCGATTGTCACACCCAATGAACAATAACTACCAATTAAAGATCCATGACAATTAATAGGATTGATGTCAACAAAAGAACCCCAAGCTACTGACGTGTCATAAACAAATTAACAGACGATGATTGACAGGTCTGTGTTGTGATTACGCTTGCAATTAGCGATCTAGTAGCGGCGATTAAGGATTGATGACACATTGTTTATTGTAATTTTAGTAGACCAGATAACACTTGGACACGTTCTGTACAAGACAGGATTATCCTTTTTTTTCCGAGTACTCTGAGTACTGATTTTGATATTCGATAATCGGACCTTTGAACGAGTACTCGAGTACTCGGGTACTCGTTGCCATCCCTAGTATAATTATATATATATGCGCAACTAAGACTTACTACAATGTAATTTATTGTGACGTCTCTATTAAAATATGTATATATATACCCCCAACTATGTCCTATAGGCGCCATCCTTTGTTGTGGATGTCATGTCAATACTATAAACCAATTTACTTTAGCCAATACTAACTTACGCATTTTGCTGATCGTCGGCATATTAGCGACTACAAACTTTCGCGTTTATAAGTTTCCTGCAATGTCCATATAAATGTTTTAAGCAGTAAATCACACAAAATAATTTCTAGGTTTACAGTACTATGGTGTTGATGACGATTTTTCTACGTTTCTAATGTGAAAATTTATGATCTTTGGGAAAGTATAATTGCCAATTAGCTCAAATAGTTGATGAGGGGTGTGACAAAAAACAAGAATTATCACACTGTGACAAATAATACCCGGACAGTACAGTCTGGTCACTGAAGTTACTTGAAAAAGACCACGAACTAGATCAAAAATATTTAATCGAGTAACCTTCACCTTCGTACAGAATGGGGTCATCACTGTGATCAAATATGTTGAGTTTACATAAGAAGCAGGTTGTAAGGACTATCGTTTAAAGGATCATTCCTGCATAGTTTGGTCGGAGTCCATTCAGTGATTTCGAAGATCTTGTTTATACAGTTTAAAAGAGTTTACACACTTAAAACCTTAATTTTGACCGTATGACTATTATAATTGGAACCATATATTATTTATGTTTGAATATTATAATTGGAACTATATATTATTTATGTTTGAATATTATAATTGGAACCATATATTATTTATGTTTGAATATTACAATTGGAACCATATAACATTTCTGTTTGTATATTATAATTGGAACTATATATTATTTATGTTTGAATATTACAATTGGAATCATATAACATTTCTGTTTGAATATTATAATTGGAACTATATATTATTTATGTTTGAATATTATAATTGGAACTGTATATTATTTATGTTTGAATATTATAATTGGAACCATATATTATTTATGTTTGAATATTACAATTGGAACCATATATTATTTCTGTTTGAATATTATAATTGGAACCATATATTATTTCTGTTTATATATTATAATTGGAACCATATATTATTTATGTTTGAATATTATAATTGGAACCATATATTATTTATGTTTGAATATTACAATTGGAACCATATAACATTTCTGTTTGAATATTATAATTGGAACTATATATTATTTATGTTTGAATATTATAATTGGAACCATATATTATTTATGTTTGAATATTATAATTGGAACCATGTATTATTTATGTTTGAATATTACAATTGGAACCATATAACATTTCTGTTTGTATATTATAATTGGAACTATATATTATATATGTTTGAATATTACAATTGGAATCATATAACATTTCTGTTTGAATATTATAATTGGAACTATATATTATTTATGTTTGAATATTATAATTGGAACTGTATATTATTTATGTTTGAATATTATAATTGGAACCATATATTATTTATGTTTGAATATTACAATTGGAACCATATATTATTTCTGTTTGAATATTATAATTGGAACCATATATTATTTCTGTTTATATATTATAATTGGAACCATATATTATTTATGTTTGAATATTACAATTGGAATCATATAACATTTCTGTTTGAATATTATAATTGGAACTATATATTATTTATGTTTGAATATTATAATTGGAACTGTATATTATTTATGTTTGAATATTATAATTGGAACCATATATTATTTATGTTTGAATATTACAATTGGAACCATATATTATTTCTGTTTGAATATTATAATTGGAACCATATATTATTTCTGTTTATATATTATAATTGGAACCATATATTATTTATGTTTGAATATTATAATTGGAACCATATATTATTTATGTTTGAATATTACAATTGGAACCATATAACATTTCTGTTTGAATATTATAATTGGAACTATATATTATTTATGTTTGAATATTATAATTGGAACCATATATTATTTATGTTTGAATATTATAATTGGAACCATATATTATTTATGTTTGAATATTATAATTGGAACCATATATTATTTATGTTTGAATATTATAATTGGAACTTACCTTCCAATAATCCACTTCTAATTGGTAATACTTTTGGTATGCAGATAAAGCTGTAACAAACAAACACTTATATTATACATACAAATTAGAGTGATTCTTTTAAACTTTAAGTATAACTTAACTATTCCCTACTCCAGACGGTCAAAAACAGAAATGCTTTTCAGTGTTTCCCACCTAACATAACTAAAATTACTAACAGTCTTTGGACGTTAAGCGAGGTTCAGTGTATGATGCTTTACATCGGCATGTAAAAGAACCAGGGATGCTTCTGGAACTGGGGCATCTTCTGTATCATGCACTATCCCCCAAAAACTAAAGTGACTTGCCTCTTCTGGGGGCCTCGCCCATATGGATTTCCGTTGGCGAGGATAAATAAAAGCACATAAACTTAAACCTAGTTCTACATTCTTTTCTTTCACTGTCTATAAATATATGCAGAAAGTCTTAAGAACATTATGGAAATCTATGTAGTCCACAAAGTGAACATTTCATAACAGGGGTTCCACTAGCTTCTGAATCTAAAGGGTCATGTTGACACTTTTGACTAAATTTTAGCATTTTATAGGCAAAATACCCATGATTTTAAGACAAAATTACCATTCAAACAAAAATCTTGAGGGTCAAAATGTGGCTATTTGGAAATTCCAAGGGTCAAAACCACCCAAACCCCTTTTCTTGAGTCAAATTGAACCCATGCATAATATTAGAAACAGAGACATACAAAAATAATCATAGGTCACCAAACATCTTTTTGAATTATCTATCTTTGAACAAGTGTTTTTCTTCAAATTTATGTATTCAAGGTCAGATAACTCCTTAACAAACAAGCATGGTGACCTTTCATCATTTTTGCATTTTTCTGTTTCTACACTGTCCACATACAAAGTTTGAACAAATTCTATTATTTGGAAAAATGTCCCCATACAGGTATCACAAATAAATTGTCGCAAATGTCTTTGACAATTGCCTGCTACATGGTTGGCATGGTTACCTTTCTCGTATTGTTCTAGTAGTAAGAGTAGGTGTCCTAGTCTACAGAAGATAAATGGTTCCACTTTAGGATTGCTTGTATTTTCTTCCTTCACTTTCTTCACAGCAACTTTGATAACAGATTCATAGAATTGCACGCCCTATAAATATAATATACACATATTCAAATAAATAATTGCCGAGAACTATGTCACGGTTGAATTGTAATCATTAAATGTGTTTGAAAAACATTTTTACCTATTTTGTTTGAGAATGACATGTTTGCAATATACACAAAGAAGGATAAGATTCAAAAACCTGAAATCAGGCATGGGCCTGAAAAATTCCAAGCCTGTATCAATAAATCAGATCTTTCAAATTATTTCACTTTGAGAAAGTTCAGTGGTTTGACATATTAACACTCAATCGGTACCTACTAGTTCAAACATGTATCATATCAATGGTTAGTCCGGTACTTGCAGTTGAGACATTTATCATATCAATGGACGTTACATGACTGTACTCACCTTCTCTAACAGGTTTTTGGTGGTAGCTTCTTCAGGTTTGTCAAGTTTAAGAAAACCAAATTTACAACTGAAAGTACACAAATATATCAATATTATATATTATCAATTACGCAGGTATAGCAGTCATCATAAAATTTGCCGGTCTGACCGACAAATCCGGAAGAAATTGATATGGGTCCACCGTTTTTCAATCCGGAACTGGTCTGACTGACCGGCCTTTCTTCACAACTGACAAAGTTAAATTGGCGTTGTTAAACAACTTTGACGAAATGCAGACAAGTAAAAAGATTAATTGTACTGCGGTCGAGTATCAAGAAACGGGAAAACACATACTTTCCATGAAAAATAGATGAAATATATCATAGCTGGTTAGTTAAATTTGACAAAAATGCATGTTAAAACACATTTATTCTGAGATCCATAAATATTTTTTTAATCCTTTTTGGTCCGACAGTTTTTCTTTTGGTCCGCAGTTTATAAGACCTTATCGGACCGAATGTCCGACCATTTTTGTTATTAAACTTACGAGATGTCAATCTGACATATAATAAACTAGAATAGATCAAAATTGACTATCCATAACTGGAATCACACTGTATTTTTTAATATTAAACAGTATTTTTGTAAGACCACCAGTAACTAATTAATTAATTAATTAATTTTTTGGGATGCATTTGTAGATATATGACAAGGATAAGGAAAATGATTTTGTCTAAATAAAAAGAAACATTGAGTCAGACTCAGACTTAAACTTAACCATCAAATCTCATTTTATAAGTTAAACAAGACTGCGTTCAATAAACGCTTATGCCCCCTGTGGAAGCCTTGTCCATAAATAAGTCTAAGTCCAAAATTAGGTCAAGGTGAAGGTCAAAATGGGGTTAGGTGGTACTGGTGTGTGGAGAGTGTTCATACACAACACCCATGCAAGTATGAAAGCTTTGTAGCAAGCCATATTAATGCTAGAAGAAACGGTCAATTTGGGTTAACCAGGATGGACGGACGGACGGACGGACGGACGAACGGACGGACGGACAGGTGAATCACTATATGCCTCCCGATCTATCGATACGGGGGCATAAAAAAGGGTCATAATTCTACAAAAAGTAGACTGTGGTATTGATGGTGAACACGTATTACCAGTTCCAAAGCAACAACTTTGTGTTTAGAAGGAAAGTTGACCTATGAAACATGAAACTTACCAAGATATTTTATTTTCTAAGACCCAAAGGGGCTATAACTCTTGCACAAAGTTATGCATCTGGCTTAAAGTTAAAGCCTGGTATTGTCATTTAGTATAGATGTAAGTTTTGAAAATGTAATATTATACGCCAATCCTCAAATTAATCAAAGCATAATAATATCTTTTTAAAAGCATGATGATGAAGATTTTTTTGGGGTAATATCACTGATAATAATCGGGACTAATGTAACCATTTGCTCTAAACGTTATTTGCTGACATATATCCGTTTTAACCCCCCTGAGGTCAATCAGAACAACTTGCACAATTTGACCAGAAATTTTGCAAAACAGGTTTTATCCTGTAATGTCGCTAATACACGCTACATGGTGAATTGTACTTTAGTGTTAAAGAGAAAGAAACCAATCAATTTAAAACATTGGACCTTGATCTTGCTAGGCAGAACTTAAAATTATTCTTTGTTTCCCCATCCCGACCCAAGCAGATTTAGATGGGTAGGTAGGTAGGAAAGTTAAAAAAATTTTGTTTCAGAATGATAGTTATTGGTCAATACATACAAATAATGAAATTCAGTAATAACTATACCGGTAAGGTAAAATAAAAAACCAACAATCTTAGTCTTAAATTTATAATGCGTATGAAATTCACTAATACCGGTAAGAAAAAAGCCCATCAGTAAACAAAAAATAACTTTTTCATCCCTGATATTTTATAAAAAAAATTATTTCAATTTGGGTAATAAAATATTTTGAGCAGGGTCGTTTTTTTTCGGGTAGGTAGTGGAAGTGGAAACAAACAATATTTTATTTTAGGCATCGGCAAAGAATACATGAGAATTGAACTGACACTTAGCTAAATTTTCTATAGGAGCCCCCATTTTTAAAAGACATAAGACGATCAGTGTACTTCAGTAGCGATAAATGCCGAACGAACCGTTCCGATTGTTTTGCCGCTATAGCCGCCGCCATCTTATATATTTAATGTGTGTAAACCTGCTAGATATTTGGATAAATTTAAAGCAACCTATGATCAAATGTAGCGAAGGTGGGTTGTTATTTCGCCAATTATGTGCTTGGAATGTTGTTGTATAAATAATTTAGATGATTCATCCGTAAATTGTGAAATAAACCAATTTTTCTGTGACCTTTCAGGGTCAATGATTTTTCAATCGGCAGGTTTCGGATTCCTTCCAAGATTTAATTAGAGATACCTAAGGAAACTTATTTACGACTGTTAATCTTATAAATTATTATTTTTTGTAATCTTTGGGGTGTTCTCTATCTGTTGTAAATGATGAAATCACTTCGTTTATGGGTTTTAACTCAAAAACACAATTTCTTTTCCATACACTACTACGGTAAACTATAATGACGGAAAGAGACGGAGTTAACAGAGCGCGGTTAAACCTTTGATAAAACGGACACGGCCGATAATTACCGAAGCGCACGCAATGCATTATGGGTATTAAAGTCATATTTCGGCTATTTTTAGACATGCCTATCCATTCTAGTGTATATCTGTGGCATCGGGCAAGTGGGTTGATATCGAAGACGGATATCTTTGTAAAAAATCAAGGTCATGCTACTTTGAACACATGTAAAGCCTGTCATCAATTCATGATCAATATTTTGTTAAAAATATTGACATAGTATTAATCAATTAAATACCAATTAGCAATAGGCAGTGGCTATTCTTACAGGCGCGTAAGAATAGCCTCGGATGCTATTCTCACGGCTCCGTAAGAATAGTGAAACAGCCACGGAGTGGCTATTCTAAGACAGTTTCATACGCAGTTATTTGATGAATTTATAATTACCTTTTATATTCTAAATGTATTTATTGACATTTTTTTCAAAATGAATGAACACACGTATCAAAAAATTGAAGTTCGAGGAGTCCTTTTGTTATTGGAATTCCTTTGTATAACTTGTATAAAGTCAACCGGCGAACAGGACAGAAATGACTGATGTCTTTGAAATATAATGTGGTAATTAATCTTCTTCATAATATTGTCATTATCATTGTACTGTAACTTTGAGTAAAGATATTACAGGTAATTTTCGACCTGTACCTTAACAAAATAATGTTAATTAACTTTAGGTGTTAAATTCCTAGTCTATTCCACGGAGCTGAATAGCAAACAGTAAATTTGTCGTATAACGCGTGGAAGAGTAAATCTTAAAGTTCCTAGATTTTGAGCAACTGTGTAGTTGGTGCATATAATCTAAACGGAAAATATACGCTTTATCACTATAATAACCACTACGACTTCCTCCTTAATTTCGTGATTGGAGAAAAATCCTCGTCTTCGGAAGACTTTGAAAGTGTTACAGTTGTATTCATGGAAGCAAAGATCGTCATATACATTCAAAGTAAATCACTGTTTTTATTATACATCGTAGGCCGGAGCGATAATTTAACACCAACTGTTAATTAACATTCAATTGTTAAGGTACAGTCTGATCGAACATTTCTTAAAGGAGATCGGTACATTTAAATAAAACAGCCGTAAGAATAGTCATTCGCGGGCGGTATCGCTAGTCTTACGGGAGAGCCGTAAGAATAGTCACTTCCTTAGCAATAACATCAAAAGTATCTCTGTCTCATAAACTATAAAACATCCAACAAAATAATGGGAGTTAAACAGTTAAATAGATCCATGACGTGTTAATAAGCTTCATTCATTTCAGATTAAGCGTTTGTAGAAGCTTATACGTTCAGAGTTAATATATTCGCTGTCAGAAAATTCGTATACGTGCATTTTGAAGTGTAATCTAAATGTAGGGCAAACGCGAAAACTGGTTACATTTCTTTTATATCAAAATATTACCTGTCAAATTTAAGTAACTGCTGGTGTTCGTCCGGTGACAATTCCACATTTTCACTTTGTGATGCCATTTCTACCTTATCCGATAAACGAATAACTTCACTGTTCCGAGAATAAGAGGAAAATTGAAATAGTTTCCCCAATAATTAATTTCTCAGACAAGGATGTAAAACAACGCTAATGGACATCAACGTAACGACTACCAGTTGAATCGCTGTCGTCTAGTCGCCCACACGGAATGTTTCTGTGATGTCTTTTACTCTCTTACTTTATATGCTACTAACGTGTCCATGTATGTATCTGTCACACCTCTGTGGCTTGTATATTTCTATAAATCTATACATGGTAAGATGTGATCTCACACTTTCACACGACACTCCCGTTTGGACGGCTTGATATTCCGTTATATTATGGTATTTGAGTCGTTAAAACAAATTAGCTGACAAATTAGTAAAATAGTAAAAGGAAAGGTTAGTGATAATTGTTATTCTGTAATGTCATTATGCTGTCATTTGACAGTAAATTGTTACTTTGATATATTTAAAGTAAACCTGATCTTTACTTGAACGTTATCATGTTTATCATAAATATAAGCGGGTATTTAGTTAGTAATTTACTTTCTGTTTCAGATATTTCATCATAAACATATAAATAAACTGATAAATAGCCAAGGTTAAATTACTGTACTTAAATCTTTATATATTTGTCCCCGGTGTACTGATTCCATTGGTTTATTTCAAAGCATTGATTCGGTACCCCATGCGAAACATGATTATAGCCGGACAAAAACCATGCAGGATTACCCTGTTGCCTAACTTTAAGGCGCTACAGAGTGCTTTTTGGTAGCGCTTTACTGGCTAATTGCAACGAAACACTACCTGTGGGCAGTGCTCCTGATAGCATACCGTTAATCTCAGCATTTTGCTAAGTGAATGCTACCGAGTGCTTTCTTATGCACAGCCTTCTTTGCTTTGCTGCACAATGTTCAGTCTGCTAACCCGAGTGCTTGCCAGCTTCGTTCACTACAAAACAAGCCGTTTCCTAGCATGGCACTATCAAGTGCTCGAAAGTGATTTGGTTTAATTGGCATTGGGCTCCTGGTTCCACAGTCTTATTATCAAAATTAGGGGCCTCAAAATGAGACAGTGTCATACTAGGCAAATTGTGGTGTACTGAACACGTGATACCCGGCGAAATACAAAAAGTGTCATGTGTATGCATGGTAACAGAGGGAATCCCGGATGGTGTTTGTTTTTTTTACTTATATCGTCACAGAGACAAGTACATTCATCAAACACCTTTTAAGGTGATTTTGAAACAAGCACTTACAACTGACTTATATTAATTACTCTCAACACTTCATTTCTGATGGTATCCATTGCAGTGAGGGTATGAGTCAGAAGCCAGCTTTCCCTTTTTTATGCCGAGCATTTAGCAAGGGAAGTGTAGGGACCCTTTTTATTTTATTCTTGATATGATACAGCCTGCCATGGAGTTGAGATGGGTCCTGTCACCTCCTTCAATTGAAGTGGAAGCTTTACCATTAGGCTATCGAGGTTGTGCATACCTGGGACCCAAGCTGTTTTCAATGACACGTATTTGATACTTAGTATTGTTTTACAGGTAAATCAGAGACATGGCAGATAATGAGGAAGAGATCGAAGTGTTAGATCTAAGTGAACTGAGGAGAAATCAGTCTAGATACATAAACCAGATATTTGGTGATGTAACCAAACAATCAGCAGCTAAACAAGTGGTGATAGGTGGAGCTGCTGGATGGTAGGTCAACTGTACACTCATTCGCAGTGGTTAGTGCGCTGGATTTGTAACCCAGCATTCCGGGTTCCTTTCCAATCATGGCAGGTCATAGTTCATCATACCCTTCCATGAACCTGACAACAATGTTGATTTTCCTCCACATGTGGAGAAGTTGCTGTTTCCTTGTGGAAGGGTAGGTTAGTACTGGTTTGGATACAGCTCAGAAAAACTGGTTAGGTGAATCAGCTGCCATATATACATGTATCTTTACTGAAAAATTGTTGAGAAACTGTGTTAAACCCGAATAAACAATCACTTTGTTCTCATATCAGCTGTACTCAGTAGTTCAATTTTTTGTCAGATGTCTAGTTTGTACAAATGTACTGGACTTTACCATTTTGTAGTCAATAGACTGTAGAATTATCAATAATTAAGACTGCAATTGTTCATAGTTGCTTAAACACAGTTGTATTGGAATTGCATTAGCATTAGTCTACGGGGCTATAAAGTTTCCCCAGATTACACAAGGTAGAAAAGTAGTGCACGCATGCACACATATCGTGTCATGTGTCTGGATACCTAGGTTTGTATTCACAAAGCATCTTACTAGAAAACTTTTAACATGTTAAATTTTCTTCAATTCATAAAATTTCAGCTAAACAAGTTGAGACAATCAAGATTATCATTTCTTTACATAGTTTTCAAGCCTTATGTTGAGAGCTACCATAATCACAAAGAAAATATGGGTTTTTCCTCAATTTGCTAAAAATATGAAAATCGCAAATTTTCTTAATATCTAAGTTTCTACCAGATTCTTTGTGAATACCTGCCCTATCTATTAAAGTTACATTATCTGTCTAATATTGCAGTTTGTCGGGATACCTGTCTGTTAAAGTTGGTAAATCAGCAGCTATCAGTATTGGAGCAACAATGCTTCTCGTCAGGGTATATATATTTTTATGTTGGCCCTATCCTCACAGGAAAAGTCTAAAAGTGGAAACAGATTCCAAACACAAAATTATTCCCAGAGTACCAGAGTATCTGATATTGTGTCCCAAACTTTGTTGCCTCTTCAATCACATAAACATTTATGAGTACTTCAAATAAATGAAAAAGGCATAGGTGGAGATTTGCGTAATATTTTGCGAATAGACATATTATGTAGATATGCTTGAATAAGCATAATTGAATTGTTGTTACAACTCTATCAATTTGAAGCCTTCCTCTAAAAGTTTAGGACAACTTGCTTACAAGTATAAGAATGTTTGGACAGTCCTCAGTTAAAACATGCTCTTCATTTGGGATAAGTGTGTGTTTGGATGAAGATTTCTAACAATGACTTTCACCTTTTTTTGCTTGCCTATATAACATAACTACCCACATTATATGTCTGGTAACATACTTATGTCTATTCCAGGTTTTCTGGTTATTTGTTTATAAAAGTTGGAAAATTAGCTGCTTGCAGTTTAGGGACCACATTACTATTAATACAGGTACACCTTACCTACCGTGTTGTTGTCATGGTACTGTACTAAATGTCTCTTGTGTTTCTTCATTTTGTTTGATACACTTGTTTGCCAGGGTCAAGTGATTACTGCATTGGATTTGTAACCCTTGATGCAGGTTGATTCCCAGTCCCAGCAGGTGATACCCTTCTATGAAAATTTAACAAATCTGATGTTTTTCCTCCACATTTGAAGTTTCGGGTTCATTGTGGAAAGGTAAGGTGAGTACTGGGTATGAAGTCCAGGAAAACTGGTTAGGTGAATCAGCTGCCATATGAAATGTAACATTGTTTAGAAACGACTTTAAACCCATATAAACAAACAAAAATATTTAATCAGGAATTTGTATTTTCAATAGACGTATACAATCATGTTCCTGACTAGATATTAACAGTGTATGTAGTGCTACTATAATAGATCATATACCATAACTACTACAGTTAATTTAAATAAAATATGGGATGTTTATATTTTTGTTGAGTTTAGTTAAATAACATTATTCTATGAGGAGTATGACGTGTAGTCTACAGTGTAGATGAGTGGAGGTCTCTTTCCTGTATATGAATCTGTTTTTTGGGAAAGGTACCGGTAATATTTAGTCCCTGTCTTTTCCCAGTCAGTTTTATCTCCTGTAAAAAAACCTGAACTATTTTCTGTGCTAATATGATGTGTTCACACAATGTTATATCAGGCAACATTTTCATCACTTTTTACTGATATTTAAACTCATTTATTTGTTATTCCTCCTAACTTTCACACACAAACTGTTAGTACAAGATTTACCTACCACCTTTGTTGTGATATTAATTATTAACCAAGTTTTCCAAGAGAAAATTCTGTTAGATTGTTGAATTCAGCGGGCCGAAGGACATCAACTTTGTTTATGTCACACAAATCTACTTTGACATAACGAAAATTCGAGATAAGTTTGAAAGCCATTTTGTTCCGTTCAAAGTCACGGTACAGAATTCCACGGTTTTATTGTGTCAGACATTTTCTCATAGTTTTTATGAACATTCAGCGAACATAAGTTCTCTCCACGTTTGGCCTTCTAACGTGACTTTGGTTTCTAGCTTTAGCATGTGGTTAAGGCAACATACAGAACAAAATATTAGAAAATTCAAGATACGTAAGTTTGAGAACCACTTTTGCTGTCTAATTCATGGTAAGGGTTAAAACGGGGTTCATCTTGTCCAGGATTTTATTACAATACTAATGTTAATCGCACCTCGTAGCTGCATGAGATATGTTTGTGCAAATTGATGCTCACCCTTAATTGATTAACAATGTAAGGTGTGAAATTACAGGTAAATCGAATATTGCATACAGGCAAGGTGTGAAAACATTCTGCGCCAGTCGGGTACAATTCAACTTCGAGCTGAACAATAGATTTTATGTGCAAATTAGTTTATCAGGACCTAGAAAAAATTCGAGTCATGTATAACGAAAAACTTCGAGACAAGCTTAGAGATAGGTGGCCAAATTTCATATACCGTAGACAAAGAAGGGAAAAATGTCGACAAAACGTAAAATTCGATATAAGCGAGTTTGAGATATAATGACAGTTGACTGTACTTCATTAGAGTTGTGAAACTTTGAATGCAGAAGTGCTAAACAGTTGGTGCATCTATGCACCTCAGCTGACAGGTTTTGATCTTAATTCCAAGAGTCAAAGAACTGTAGATTTCTAAGCCTTGTTTGAAAACCTGTTATTTATGGAAGTTTTAGCTTGACTATTCCTAGGATGAGGTTGTACTCACACAATTGTCTGCATTGTTGCCATACTTTGATTAAAATTTTAGATGGAAGCGCTCATAACGCAATATATCTAGTTTGTTTGCTTGGGATTGAAAGTTACATCACTTTCTTGTCATCATAAATTAATGCTAATGGTAAAATGACTTAACTGTAAAATGATTCTTTGGAGCTACGCCCCTTTTAAAGATAGATATTGCTTGGTTAAAGTTTTATATACAAGGTATCCTTATCATTGCCATGCTTCAACTACAGCTATTATGTGTTAGTTTATTAACTTTCCTTTATACCATGTAGTCAACTAAGTAGCATATCTACATGTATATCTTTTGTTTCAAATTATTTTGTGTTATACAGGGGTTCTATAAGTTCAGATTAATCCGGAAATCCGGATTTGCTGCACAAGAAAGAATTAACTTTTCTGCAGAAAATAAATGTCATTATCGTTGATAAGCAATCGGCCATGAGCACACCATGTGATAAGCGACATTTTGAATGTCACCCTTCTAATGGCTGACAGGAAGGAGATATTCTTAATGTTACCATCCATGGAAGTCTACACAATTACACATTTTCAGTATAATAAAATTAACAAGAGCCATGTTCACATGGCTATCCCCCGCCGTATATGTTTGCTACTAGTTAACAGTTGTTTAATACAAACAGGGCTTAATATAATTTATTATTCTTGATCTATGTATATATACATGTAATACACAGTATAAATTAAAAGTAAATAACTATGTATTATGCTATGTATAATTATAATAAATATGAAAAAGTGTTGTATACCGGCCGTTATACTATGGTTTGGAGTTCTGACATGTATGAATTAAATACAAGCGTCAGAACGACACACCATTGCATAACAACCGGTATACTACGGCTTTTGAATATTTTATTTTGATTCTAACATGATTTAAGCGAGAAACTATATATTAAGCCACTGTTTTGTGAGAGTATGTTGTTAACCTTATTGTTTACCTGCATGACCTCATAAAAACGACGCGACGTCACTTTCATTGTATATCAGCCAATATACAACGATATGCTTGTTCTGTGTCTATATAGCGGAAATCGTCCGTTATGTTAGAATGTTAATGCTAGTATTTTGTACTATACAGATTGCTCAGCATCAAGGCTATATACAGATCAACTGGAATCGTGTCAATAAGGAAATGGATCAGGCTAAACGTACATTAAAGAAAGAAGTTGGAAGACAATATCCTCAACTTACTAAAAATGTAAATATGGGTTTGATATAAAAACTGCATGGTGATTTGCAATACAAAAACCTACCTAGTTACATTTTGGATACAACTTGGGCTGTTGTCCAGTGTGATTTGTAACACTGTAATCCCACAAAAATTTCACAACATCGTTTATTTTTCTCCAAATGTGGAGAAGTTGCTGGTTTCTTGTGGAAGAATAAAGTATAGTACTGGATAGGATAAAGTCCAGGAATAACTTGTTAGGTGAGTTGGTCGCTGTATGTAACTGAAAAATAGTTGAGAACTGGCGTTCAACCTGTGAATAAACAAACAAATTTGTCTATATTTTGGAAATGGATAAATTATGGAAGCGTTCAATTTACTATAATAATCAAGTTTTGTATGCCCCTCAATATTCAGAATTAGTTGAGCAATGTGTTTTGTATTGCAGTTGATTGCACTGGAGTTCTACTGTTCTACTTGTATGATCTGTAGCCTTGTACATTTATGTATTTCAATAAGCTCTTTAATCTCTGTACTCACTTTCATACAAAACCAAGCCCATAGGGCGCATCTTACTTCTTCAAGCCTTTGAATTTCGACTTAAAACTTTGATTTTCTCGAAGTTTGATTTTTATCAAATTGTACGTTTTTTGTGTTCCACTGAGAAGGTCATAAGTGCGTTGTCATTCAGTTTTTCCTGCCAGATTCAGCCCAATGACCTCTGTCTTTCAAGGACAGTGTTACATGATACAAGAATGCGATACTCTAGCTAATTCCATATCAATTCTTTGAAGTGCAGGGTGTACACAAAGACCTAAATATACAAAGATTGGAAAAATCTACCAAATCTCGCAATATCTCACGGCAATCTTCTGGAATCTCGCGAAATCTCGTTTGTATTTAATTCCTTATATCTCCTGTTTTTGTGTACATATGAAAAAACTAATAAGTTTATGCAATAGATTTATTATTCTGCTTTAAAATGGAACATAATTTATTGAAATCAGTCAAGAAATGAATCTTTAGACCTCAAAGAGCCAGACCTACTCTCATTTTAATGGAAATTCCAATTTTATCAGAAAATACACAATTTGCCTCATTCAAACAAAAAAATTCTGAATTCTATACGAGATAGAAAAAATGAGTTACATCATGCAGTAGAAAAAACCTAGTTCTTCAGAATGAGATATTGGGCATTAAAAAAGGATTACAAACAAAAGCGTTCATACAAAATATCAGCATCTGCTGCATGCCATTTTGCATTTACTCCCCGTTTTCAATTAAGTGTCCAATCTGTGTATATTTAGGTCTTTGGTGTACAGCACTGATACACACACGACTACCTCTGGCTTTCCGACAGGTTCATCTCTAATTGGTTGGGAAACACTGACTAGCATGTCAGAAATTATAATTTTTAAACAGTGATCTGTAGTCCAGAGCATTACCATCGACCACTGTGCCAACTCGTACCCGCTCAAATGGTAAAAAATGAGATACATGATACTAATATAATGTTATTGTAGAACTAATATGACGTTAAAGATTAATCAACAAAATTGAAAGGGGTATTTAGAAGTCATCTTATGGTGGGTTGGCTTTGCAGAAAATGTCTGACATGAACTCTGCAAGTTACTCTGCAAGTTTTTCAGGGGTTCCAACGAAACTTTGTACACATAATCAGTATCTAGTGTAGATGTTTAAGTGTGTCACCTAGGACCTGGATGACATGTACTATTGCTTGTACACAGTGTACCTCTTTATACTTTCAGCTGCAACGATTTGTACAAGAGAATATGTTTCTTGCCGGAAGTTTTGCTGGAGGATTTTTTCTAGGTTTAGCATTTTAATACAAATTAGCTTTTATACAAATAATGTATATAAACTATATTTCTGTCTTTTGCCGCTTCCGTGAACTGGTGCAAATGTGATACAGTAAGAGTTATGTGTCTGGGTAGTAGTACATACATTATGATAATACAGTAAAAGAATTGAAATTGTACATAATTATATATGATGAAAGTGAATCTCACTCATTTATCGGAAGAAGTTTAAATATTTGTGTTACAATCAAGTTATGTAAAGAAAATCTGTAACATAATATGTTACATTATGCTGGGTGATTTAGTTTAAGTACAGGGGTGGTATTCACAAAGCATCTTACGGGAAAACATACATATTTTGAATTAAGTTAAAAAATTGAGCTGCTCATATTTCCCAAGAAACAAAGAATAATGCAGGGCTCAAATTTAACTTTTTTGGCCACTTGCAAGTTTTAGCAAGTAGCTTTTTTTCTTACTAGCTAAATTGGAAAATATACTTGCAAATTTAGATGTTCCATTAAAAACGTTTCAATATCCCTTAAACTCCAATGTAACATAGTTAAAACTATTATTTGTAGACATGTAATAAATCTTTATTGCTCCTGAACTATTATTTGGATTTCAATGAAACTTCAGGTGAAAACTTGGTACTCAGCCAAGACTAGTTGGGCATATTGACCAGAATTTTAGATTGGACGCCCAGAAAACTCATTTTACTTTGTTGGAATATTAATGTGTCGGAGACCACAGAAAGTATTCATACTTGCAAAAAATAGCAAGTGATGATTTTATCCACTTGCATTTTGGGAAATCTACTTGTGTTTAGCAAGTGCTAAATTTGAGCCCTGCATAATGTCACCCGTGTTTTCTTTGTGATTATTGTAGCCCTCTGCATAAGGCTTTTAAACAATTTAAAACATTGATAATCTAGATTTTCATGTTTACGTGAAATTTTAAGATTTGAAGAAAATTCTGATTGATGATTTGTGAATACCATCCCAGTACTATGAAAATAAGATGAGCAGTGTAGTATCATCATGACCATCTTATTTAGCAGTATGACTAAGATGATTCCATTGTTTCATGACAATTGATGTCATTGTTTGTAACCTGTAAATATTAGGTGGATATTTTACTGACGTTTTCACACTTTTCGTGTTAAAGTTGTTATAACTGTCATCTGATGGGAAAGTTTTCATGGTTTGTAATGTCATTACGGATTCACAAGTTTTGTGTTGTATCATGTTGCGTGTGACAGCAATCTATAAATATACTCAACGGCCAAAGGAAATTAACACTTCTATTTGCTATTGTTCATTGAAATATGGCAGCATGCAGCACTGTTTGTCGTGTGACTTCTATCACAGTATTCAATTTGTTATTTTAGTTTGAATGTAACAATTGTTTTGTAAACACTTAATATAATACAACTGTACCATTAAAATGAAATCAACTTTTGGTATTTTTTTTCAGTCAAATCTCTTCTGCCAGTTAGTATATTTAAGGATAATTACAGAGTTTAAAACTCCAAATATTTTATGTGTAGAATAATGTATCAATTCAAATAGTATATTGTGCTAAAATTTCGAATGTTAGAAAAAAGGCATATAGATCAGTTTGTCATGATAAATGACAGAAAATTTTGTGATTATTTGACTGTGTTTTAACCCATTGAATGGGGAGAGTACTGTTTATTTATGTCTTTATGTCTTTTCCTATAGTGTGGCAATATTGAACTGGTACTCATGGATATTCTGTTCAGTTATTTTATCCTATCAGGTTATTATTTAAAGAAGTCGAAACATTATTAGGGTAGATAAATGAAAACACGCAAAAAATAAAGAGTCCAGTTGAATAATGTTACATAATACTGAGTGAATTTACCTTCACATTAAAGAGTTGTGTAAAGTTTGTCAGTGTTTCTTGTTTAATGACATTAAGAGCACTGGCACTTGACCAAAGAAACAATTTTATAAAAAGCTGTGGCCTATAATCTATATTTAGACCTAAATATAGATTAAAGACCACGGCTATTCATTTTTTTCTGGTCAAGTGCCAGTGAGTAAGAGCTGGTCAGTCCAGTGAAATGTGCCCTTAAGGCCTAAACAAATATTGCTTGTTTCCAGTATAATGTCTCTAAACTATTGGACAGGTAGATTGGAAACAAATGAACATAGAGATTTACTACCGGTACACTTTGAACAGTATGAGGGTCATCAATATATTCGTAGACAATCATTCTCATTAGATTATAATTGCATTTAAATAATCATTGTTTTACAATAGTAATGCACTACCATCCCCTGACAAATGAACATTCCTTTTTAATTGGTTCAACTACCATCCTCATACATCAGTGGTTAGTCAAGTTCCCAGACAGGTGAAGAATACTCTGGTGAACGAGAATGTTCAACTACATGTAGTTATAAATTGTAGTTAGTAAGTTCATTTACAGTCCTATATTTCTGCCAGCTTATTGCAATATATCGTCGTGATATTTCATGAAATTATGAAGTCATTTGGACGTTAGGAGTTCAAATTAAAAATTATTTGATCAAGGCGAGTCACCTTCATAATATCTATGACTTGTGCGACTATTCAATTGTGCATAGGTCTTGGGAAAAAACACAGCAGACATCCATGCACAGCGTCGCGTCTGATCCATCCATGCACAGCGTCGCGTCTGATCCATCCATGCACAGCGTCATATCTGATCCATCCATGCACAGCGTCATATCTGATCCATCCATGCACAGCGTCGCGTCTGATCCATCCATGCACAGCGTCATATCTGATCCATCCATGCACAGCGTCATATCTGATCCATCCATGCACAGCGTTGCGTCTGATCCATCCATGCCCATCGTCTGATCTACATAACAAACATCACACTCAATAAATACAGTCAAGAGATTATAACCCGATTCTTTAACTTTTATCATAAATGCCATGGTCCAGTGAGCTGGATAGTTAACCCAGCAAACCAGGTTTTATTCCCAGTTGCAGCAGCTCCTATTACTTTCCATTAAAAGTTGACAATATGTTTCCAGATGTGGAGAAGTTGTGGTAAGAATACAGTACAGGAATATAACTAAAAGACTGTTGAGAAATCTGAAGCACTGATAAAGCAACATGGGTCCTACTGCGGCACAATGCCCAATCCTGAAAATGAGTTGCATATGTGCTTCGGGTGCCATGGGCACATATCCCTACACCAAAACTGTTCAAACAGTGTTCTATTGTTAAAATTCAGATTATGTAATTTAAAAAGACAATAACTTTGTTAAATCTTGGATTTTTTTACATCAAATTAGTTTTATTTTCAACAGAAAAGTTGCTTCTATCTAATACCGCAAATCCGGATTATTCCAGAATTGTATGACCTCTGAAGCAATGTTTCATGCGGCATTTTGATACAGTCATATAGTCTGTGTATAGGTTAGGATCACATAAACATCTCCGGACAACTGGACCAAATCACTGACAGAAGATAGACATTCTCAGAATAATTTTATTAGATGATCTCAAATACAGGATAAAGGAAGATATTAAACAAATACAAGAAAAACGACAATAACAGGGTCGTTCAAAAATGTGGAAGGTAAATAATGCACAGATCAACTGCTCTAAAATATATGGCATACATTTACACCTTGTTAAAATGATGACTTAATAACTAATAATAGTAAAATTGAAACTTAAAACAACTGATTACAGACATTTTATGCTGTATGATATAAAACCTAAAATTCAAACAAATAAACTAAATATATTTCAATGAGTAGAAACCTGAAGTTCGAGCATGTGCCTGAAAACTTTCGGCCATTCATTTTGAAAAGAATTAACCGATCAGTGATAAGAACTAATCAATTCGTATTCAGACTGGTCATCAAACTCATAAAGCCCTAGACTGGATCTACTAACACTGACCATATAGTATGAATATCTACTTGTTTAACAACCACAAATTTGTAATGAAAAACAAATCCAGACATGAAATGTACAAGTTAATCATCGGTGGGTTTCAAAGATAAAAAATTCACAAAAAATTTAAAAAGCAAAATTTGAAATTGAAAATCTGTGCTATATGTGATGAATATTATTATACTCCAAAATACACAACAGTGAATCGTGATAACTACAGGGAATTATGTACAGGGGAGAAGTATACTTGTATTAAATGGAACAACTGACTGGTACAACTGTCATACAGTAGTAATATATCGTCATACAGTCCCACTAAAACAGGGGTCCAACTCGGGCATAATGCACAAACCTGAAAATATTATGAGTATGTATCACATGCCATTAGCTAAACACGCATTCCCACACCAAAACTCATTCATAGTTGTATTATTAACCTTCAATTTATAAAATGACCATAACTTAGTCAATACTTTGATTTGTTTTCATTAAATAACTTCTATTTCTTTCAGAGAAGTTCATTCTTTCTCGCGCAGCATATCCAATAGAGACTACTAAGAAATTAATTATACGACCCTGCTTCAGTGACAACTTGAGTTGATTATAATCAACTATACAAATCCGAGGACGCAGTGCACTGAGCCCTCAAAATACTTTCACTTGGTTTTCTACCAACTCATCAACACTATCCTTGTAAACAGAACATCAAACTTTGGTCATTTACATAGACATGTAATACATGAAAGGCAAAATATAAACATGACAAGTATTCGAAAATAACATGTAACATTCAATAATAAATGGAAACTTCCGTCCATAAAATTACCATAAGGGGTTGTTAAAGCAAAGTAACAACAGTCATCATGCAGCAAAGCAGAAATACAATGTACATGTTACCAAAATGACTAAGAGATCAAAACTGGTCTGCATTACTATGAATCAAGCATACATTGGATGTATAAACTGAAGCTATATTGGTACATAAAATGGTGGTCTAGGGGATTTGCATGTATGTTCAGATAATTTACTTGAATAAGTATTTTCTTATAAATGTTTATAATAGCTAAAAAATTAATTTTCTGATTAAATATTTCAAACTTCAGCACATGTTTTAGGGGTTAAGCGATGCAACGGGGCCCGGTTATGGTAAATATACACTGGTAAAGTGCAGCACTAGAATACCTCATCGTTATACCAATACACTAGACAGGATCTATCTACAGTTGTTCATACAGGCCAATATACTTAGGATAACAAACATTGTGGCATAAATACCGACACAAGCAAAGTTAAAGGAATTGTCTTACTAAATGTTAGCTAGCAATATTTCACCCAATACTGTTAAATGATACATCCCTACATCGATAAGAAATATATCAAATATATTTTTAATATCAACAATAGTGTAGTCTGTTTATATACATGTATACTTGAGAATGTTGATAAACCAACTTCGAGGCAGTCAGCCGATGAAAATATGCTTTATAAACGACCAGGGACGTAGCCAGACTTGAATTGATGTTACGCACACAAGCCTTGAAGTTGGTGGTTATGGTTGAGGGTCCCTTATGATTTTGAAAATTAGGGACTTTAATGCCATTTTGGCCATATTCTTATTTTTACTTTTCAAATTAATCTTACACACGTGCGTACATCCGTATTGCTGGCTATGCCCAGAAGACTGACCATTACATACTGAGCGTACAGTATTCTGAATTTATTTTTAATCAACAACAGATTTTCCTAATTATAGTTAACTCTCAATTCAATCAACATACATCACGTTACAACACAAGTTACATCATAAATATCCAATATTGAAATATAACGGAGTTTAGAGTATGTTTAGGTCCCACATACAAGACAGTCTAAGTCTATATACAGGTCGTTCAACCATCACAGTGCATTGTTTAATTTTCTTTATACACAACATCTTTGATCAAGTGTTGCAAGTCACTGTATGCATATGTTTTCACGTATCTGAACTGGAACTCTGAAAATATAGGGAAACAGGGTTCAGTATACATACACATGTTTGGATTTAAAGGTACCTTAATACATCGATCTTACTGAAGTACAATACATGTACAATACATGTGTATTGCTCAATACATGCATGGATACACCAATGTCCTGAAAATAACTTAACATGCCACAACCCTTCACAATCATGATGATAAAGAAAAAAACAAGACTACGTTCAATTAACACTAAGAGACAGTCATGAGACACAAGGAATCCATGGGTGACACCCTACCTTTTTCCTACTAAACTCCTTTGTTCTTTAACGTACCCAATGTAAAGCATCGATACACGCAGGACTACCTTCATCTCGAGTAGTGGGAAGCATTGAAAAGCATTTAAGAAATGACAAAATGGCCTATTTGTATCCGGAAAAACCGCTTGATCAGTATACAAGAGCGACCAGTATGCCACCTCAGAATGAATCAAGGATTTCAATCAACTATAAACCTATCTTACTGATCAATGGTACAGCGTCCTTCTTCTCCAGTCTGTATGTGTCATATCCTGAACATTCAGCCATGATGGATGGACCAGCGAATGTAAGATCATCTAAAGCCGGTGTGACAACACGATACTCTTTCCTAACAACATCCACATTGGGCATGTAGTATCCTGACTGTAATATATAACAACATTGAGCATGTAGTATCCTGACTGTAATATGTAACAACATTGAGCATGTAGTATCCTGACTGTAATATATAACAACATTGAGCATGTAGTATCCTGACTGTAATATATAACAACATTGGGCATGTAGTATCCTGACTGTAATATATAACAACATTGAGCATGTAGTATCCTGACTGTAATATATAACAACATTGGGCATGTAGTATCCTGACTGTAATATATAACAACATTGGGCATGTAGTATCCTGACTGTAATATATAACAACATTGGGCATGTAGTATCCTGACTGTAATATATAACAACATTGAGCATGTAGTATCCTGACTGTAATATAATAACAATAGGCATGTAGTATCCTGACTGTAATATGTAACAACATTGAGCATGTAGTATCCTGACTGTAATATATAACAACATTGGACATGTAGTATCCTGACTGCAATATATAACAACATTGGGCATGTAGTATCCTGACTGCAATATATAACAACATTAGGCATGTAGTATCCTGACTGTAATATATAACAACATTGGGCATGTAGTATCCTGACTGTAATATATAACAACATTGAGCATGTAGTATCCTGACTGTAATATATAACAACATTAGGCATGTAGTATCCTGACTGTAATATGTAACAACATTGAGCATGTAGTATCCTGACTGTAATATATAACAACATTGGGCATGTAGTATCCTGACTGTTATATATAACATCATTGAGCATGTAGTATCCTGACTGTAATATATAACAACATTGAGCATGTAGTATCCTGACTGCAATATATAACAACATTGGGCATGTAGTATCCTGACTGTAATATATAACAACATTGAGCATGTAGTATCCTGACTGTAATATATAACAACATTGGGCATGTAGTATCCTGACTGTAATATATAACAACATTGGGCATGTAGTATCCTGACTGTAATATATAACAACATTGAGCATGTAGTATCCTGACTGTAATATATAACAACATTGGGCATGTAGTATCCTGACTGTAATATGTAACAACATTAAGCATGTAGTATCCTGACTGTAATATATAACAACATTGAGCATGTAGTATCCTGACTGTAATATATAACAACATTGAGCATGTAGTATCCTGACTGCAATATATAACAACATTGGGCATGTAGTATCCTGACTGTTATATGTAACAACATACACAGTAACATAGAGGATCTTACATGAGTGTCTTTCTATATTGAATTTATTAAACGAGTTGCATAAAATGATAAAATGCGAGGCTCTGCCGAGCATTTTATCACTTTTATTCAACGAGTTTAATAAATTTAATATGGAATGACACGAATGTAAGATTCTTTTTATCACATAAACTAAATACACAGTAAAAGTTTGTCAAGAATGCACACACTTCCCCTTTAGCAAATAAACTCCATAGGAGTAAAGCGGTTCATTGAAAGAGCTAAGAAAATAGTGCAACAATGTATACTCCAATATGTTAATTTTTCTGCCTTTGAAAATAATATTTTTAGGGTATCTAAAATCCTGCAGATGTAAAACTACGCTTAACAAAGTAAATAATTAAATCTAGGACCGCAGCAACACAACGTATTCTGTTCTGTTCCGTGTTCCGTTCCGGGTTTTAGTAACAACCAAGGACAGGGGAAGTAACTAGGTTTTCCGCGTGAATTTATTCGCGGTTCGTCTGGATAGCCAAAATAACTGATTGTACACGATGCAAGTACTTGGTAAGCAAGGAAAATCGTCTTTAATACTCAAAATTAACGGTTTTATAAAATGAAATTAACATCCGATGCTGTGTTTGTGTAGATGCCAGATATTTGGTATGTACATTTCGTCCCGATCTTATTCGTACCCATGTTTAACGGACCTACCGTCATGTTTACTTACAGTCATATCTCTTAAGTTCTTGAACATCTGTTATTGTGTGATTATAACATGCCCTAGAGTGCTCATAATCGGATATAGAATTTATTCTATTCTAAAAAAATTTTGACAACGTGTATGAATACATAAATAAAGTGACTCGCCCTTGTATATACCTCATTTGCATGTTTATTACACGTGTGTATTATGACTTTTATGTAATGGGTTTATTAAACTCCCAGAGCCTATTTTATGTGATAAAACAACATTATGCACTGTTCAGTGGTTCCATTAACACTCAAACCTGTATTAAATATCACCTGCAAACAGAGACCACTATTACAAAACCTGTCGGCAAAGACCACCAATTTTGTCTCCTATCAGACTGTATTCATTGAAATTTAACCTGCTAAGAGAGACCAATTCTTTCTGTTTCTATGGGTGGTCTTTACATACAAGTTTGACTGTATTCTAATAATATACTTCTATCTGCTACTATTCGGTACATAAGTTAGTAAAATAAGCAACCCTGTTAGCTAAAGTACTGAACAATCACTTTTACACCACATCATTGTTTTGACTGTTTATATTAACATGTATATGCCTCTGGCCCATACATTTATATGTGCATACAATTAATGTTATATAACAACAGTAGAGTGGAGTCAAGTAATGAATGAATAACTTTTCAAAGACATATAATTAGATAGGTTAATGTATATTCATTGGTTATACATGCACCATCGATATTTCTATGTATGTAAAATTTACAATATGAATACTATTTATAAATAAATTACAAGTAATTACGTACAAAGCTGTGATCAAATATTTCAATATAAGTGTGTGCTGTACTGGACAAGTTATATGTTATCGGCTTTATACATCACTTTCTGAGAAGTTTCTCAATTTACAAGTACCGGAAGAAGGCAGATCATACATGTATATATATACTTACAAATATAATTACAATAGCGTAGCTGATATATGACTCGGACAGGATGTAGATACACAATTTTGTGAGCATAATTATTGATACACCCCTTCTCAAGGAAATAATGTGAGCAAAGCAAGCTAAAATACTCTCTTTACCTGGGCAACATAACATACAAACAAGTTCTCTATGCCCGGTACTTGATAATAATCATATTCACCAACAAAGTTATTGTGCAAATGATTGAAGTGATTTAGAAAAATATACATTGCTAACATATCAAACAAACTCATCCCTTGATTTGAATTTTTTGATAATATTCACTTACAAAGTAATAGGGCAAAAAAAAGTAATCCAGCAAAATCTGCGGAACAGAATTTGTTCTTTACTTGATAATATTCCCTGATGAAGTAATTGTGTGAGTGAAGCAAGCTAGTAAAACCAGCAGCATTTATTTGAGCAGCATATTAAACAAAAGTTGTTCTTTACTTGATAATAATCCCTAATGAAGTAATACTATTATTATAGTGTGAGTGAAGCGCCCCACTAGCTCCACCCTTGTTAAGTGTCGCCTATTTCTAATTAAGATCATGATTATCATCTGCGCTATAAATAAAGTCAATTAACTATTAGAATGAAGTGTGTGTTTCATTCCACTTCAAGATATTAACTGACTATTATGATGTTAGCAAGTATATGTGCATAATCAGATATGTGAGCATTTGTTATAGCTTAATAATGCAATACACAAATTAAATTATGATCACTTATATATAAGTTAAAAAGAGAAAATCATTTCTTTAAGGTTTTTAGTACCGGTAATCGATTGTTTTTTCATTAAAATGAGACAGTCTTAGTGTGTGGCCACTTGGTTTTATCCCTGCCTAATTAGACAATGACCTCTGGCTTCGAGAAGTTCTTAGTACTAGATGATAAATATGGAATTTCAAACTGGACTGATAGTCTCTCACCTGTAAACATGTATGTAGCATAAAAACTAGGAAAAGTCCAAGGGAGGAATTCAATATTGATCTAATGTAATTGGAGAATAAGGATAGCCAATCATATCTCCCGTTACTGACCAAGAGTTTAATAAGGTGTGATCTGATTGGCTGTCCTCATCCTTAAGTCAAGTAAGATCAATATTGAATACCACCCCTGGGAATAAGTCTGATACTTACAGCATAACGACTAACAAGTTCTGAGAAAGTCTTTGGTGGACTCATTGCATGTCTGTCGAGATCCATGATAAAACATTCACCATCTTCTATATCAACGATGGATGTGTAATTCTGTAACAGAGGGTCAACATAAGACAAATATCAAACTTTAATGAGGTTGTTAAATGTTTTTTGTGTACAAAATCAACAGACTTAAAGTGAACTAGAAGGAAGTTTTTGACACAAACCATATATTACTCCCACAAAGGGTCATAACACCGACAAAAATCCCTGACAATTTGCAAAACTACAATGCACAAGAACAATATCACCCACCTGAGTGACACAAGGACACTATCACCCATCCGAGTGACACAAGAACATTATCCCCCACCTGAGTGACACAAGAACATTATCCCCCACCTGAGTGACACAAGGACACTATCACCCACCTGAGTGACACAAGGACATTATCACCCACCTGAGTGACACACGGACACTATCACCCACCCGAGTGACACAAGAACATTATCACCCACCTGAGTGACACAAGAACATTATCACCCAACTGAGTGACACAAGGACACTATCACCCACCTGAGTGACACAAGGACACTGTTACCCACCTGAGTGACACAAGGACATTATCACCCACCTGAGTGACACAAGGACAATATCACCCACCTGAGGGACACAAGAACAATATCACCCACCTGAGTAACACAAGGACACTATCACCCACCTGAGTGACACAAGGACATTATCACCCACCTGAGTGACACAAGGACACTATCACCCACCTGAGTGACACAAGGACATTATCACCCACCTAATTGACACAAGAACAATATCATCTGATTGACATATTAAAGAACAATATCACCCACCTGAGTGACACAAGGACACTATCACCCATCTGAGTGACACAAGGACACTATCACCCACCTGAGTGACACAAGGACAATATCACCCACCTGAGTGACACATGAACAATATCACCCACCTGAGTAACACAAGGACAATATCACCCACCTGAGTGACACAAGAACAATATCACCCACCTGAGTAACACAAGGACACTATCACCCACCTGAGTGACACAAGGACAAATCCAGTTCTGAAACTATATATTGAACAACATTTTGGTAAAGGACTTCCAGTACATTTAGGTTACATGAAAATTGCCCTGTTTCAACTAGACTTTTTCAAGTTATATTTCATAGCGCTATTGTTTTCCAGTTTCAACTCACCCTGCGGAAGTCATGGAGAATGACTGAGCGTCTACATTCATCAAACTTGGGAACATCAATTCTCTCGACATCATCTTCAACAAGAATATCAACATCTTCCTCCATTGTGTAATACATTCCATTTCCTCCTACTATACAATAAACAAGCTAGCTAACCAGTCATATACATGTACAATCAACAACAAGAGTATGTTCAATAAAAGCTTATGCACCCATGGAAGCTTTGTCCATAAAAAAACTAAGTCAATCAGGGGCCATAATTCTGTTAAAATGTTGGATAGTGTCACCTGGCTTTGACCATGTAAGGGGCTTATGATGGTAAACAATTATGCCAAGTTTGAAAGTAATGCCTTGATGGACTTGATTTAAGATGAAATGGTGAATATGGGTTAACCAAGAATTTGGCCCTTCAATTAGTCTTGGTCCAAAATTAGGTCAAGGCGAAGGTCGAAATGAGGTCAGATGATATAGAAGTGTGGAGAGTGTTCAAATACAACATCCATGCAAATATGAAAGCTTTGTAGCAAGTCATATTGATGTTATTTGTGTTAACAAGGGACAGACTGACAAACAGGTCAATCACTATATATCTATGCCTCCCGATCTATTGATACAAGGGCATAAAAACATAAGACACAACTACAATCAACATTACAAACAACTCAACTATTTATATGCAATAAAAAAAGTTTTTGTTTTGTAATTTATCAGAATCCATGTATAATGCCTATATAGAGATGTTATACAGGTATAATATAGTTTTAAAGGTTTAACTCATGACCTGATACTCAGTACTAATACAGAGCTAGCTTCACCTCAATTGTTGTATTAAGTACTGTGAGAATCAGACTTGAGAGTCAAAAGGAGTTTTTCGCAATGCATGATGTGCTCAAAACAATACATTCAACGTTCAATTTACCAAAAAATACTTCTGTGTAACAAGTATAAATATTAGGAATATACTCGTACATGTACATTTGGGATTTATTTGGGATGATAACTTTTCAATAGTTTAGAACAGCAGCCATTGTTATATGAACTGAAGACAAAGTAAGACATGTTTATATACTGTAAAATCATTTAATTTCGATGGGATGAAATTTCGAGGTTTTGGTTAAAAAGACCATTTCGTGGGGACGTAAATTCGTGGATTTCATATTTCAGTAAAAAAAAATCGGGTCAAAACCTTAAAAAGTCGTGTCAAAACCTTCACTAATGATCAGATTTCCACTATTAAAACATCAATCAATGCTTATAAATAATATTGTTAATATACGTAAGTCTGTTAATGAACTGACAAGCAAACATGAATTGATGCTTAAACCCTCCCAATACGCTGTCATATTCTTTAAACAACATAGCTTATCATTGTTTATCATTTAGATCGCAATTCATAGTGATAATCCTACTAATAATGTTAAACTGTTTATTGCAAAGGATGATACACAATATACGATATAACGATTACCTAACACCCTATTTTAAAATCCACAAGTGTTATCATTTCTATTGTTTACATGGCGCATGCAATTTATAAATGTGTGTTAAACACTTTGCGGGTCAAGCTGAAATTGAGTGCAGTATTTGACACGTCTAAAAAAAGTTTACCTGTATGCAGATGTAGTGGAAGCTGATTTACACTCAGTTATTGGGACATACGCAGTTTAAACCACATATAGTTTATGAAGTCACAATGAATTCAGAAAAATGCAATTCTTATTGGAAACTAAATATGTTTTGATCAGGTAATTATTTGACAGTGTGATAAAATTTATTATTTATGCTGTAGTAAATTACCAAAATCCTAGAATCATAAAGAGACTTATTTAAACCTGTAATTTTTTAAACAAAAATGGCGGTCGCCGTAAATTTGAACATTTTCAATTTACATATTAATTGGTTAAATATTTCGTTGGGATTTGATTTCGTGGTTTAGTTCATCCACGAAATCCACGAAATTTAATCCCCCACGAAAATTAATGATTTTACAGTAGTACATACCTCCAGTATGATAGTCAGCCCGTGGTTGATCATCCTGGTACTGTACTGATATCCTGGCTACCTTGTGCTGCAATACATATATTATATCAATGGAACATATTATAAATACATATACATGTAGTTCATATTCAAATTTGAGATTCAGTAACAATTTTATTGCTGTTTTTACTTAATTTTAAAGCCACAGCTCTACTGTGAAAATGCAAACTTATTTTATGTTTTTATTATTACAGCTTTCACAATCAATAAACTTGAAGTCTAGTTTTTTCAATCGTCCAAATATTTTATATTGCAAATGTATAAATGTAACAGAAGTATAACTTTAACGCGATAAATTTCAGTACAAATGCCTAGTCTATTTTTGTTATGGATTAAAATAAAGGACCGTAACATTTGCCTATAAAAGCATTTAAACATTTGGCACAACATATGAAGTTTGCATGCTCCTAAATAATCAGAAAATGTTGTGTTTGTTTTGTATTGCAATTTATTGTGCTAGATTTATGGTCAAGTTACAAACTTACTCAAAAAGGCATTAGCAATATTTGTTAGGTAATAGTATGTGAAATGGGAATTCAAATTGTAATAGTATGCTCGTAAAGATAATCTGGTATTAGCCATAAAAAAAATCTGAAAACCTATCAGCATGGGTGAAAATTAAAAATTCTGAAAAATCTGAAACCCAAAAAACTGACTACAATGTATTTTAATATATAAAGGGAAAATAAAGAAAAAAAACAGACTTCTTTGGTACTCTTAAAAACCCGAAGTTCAGGCATATGCCTGAAAACTTCCACATAGATGTATTAATGACCTGGATTTACAATGAAATCTGGGACATCCTACAGGAGTCCTACTAAGATATAGTGCCCAATCCTGAAAATAAGATGCAAGTCTGTTCCGGGTGCCATTGACACACACCTCTACACTAAAACTCAGTTTCAACGATTGAACTTAGTTAAAATTCCGCATCTGAATTTTCAAATGACCATAACTGAATCACTACTTGGTATGTTTTCATTAAATAACTTATATTTATGCAGAAACGTTCAATCTTTCTAGTGCACCATTATTGTAAGACTCCCACAGTAAACATGTACCGACAGTCAGATAATCCATATATAACTTACCCTGTGTTGCATATACTTATAGATATAGAAAACCCCAATGATTGCAGCACTCAGAACAAGCAATGCCATAATAAATAGAAACACATTGACAAGTCTCTTGGATCTGGTACTTGGAACATATGAGATGTGGAGAGTACGTCCAGCTGGTTCTGTACTCACTGGAGCCTGAAATCACAACAAATTGAACAATATCAATAATTATAGTTAATTGTTGACCACAGAGGTCAAAGTAACTGATGTACGGTAGTTTGAATTGTTCAGAGGGTATATCCGAAACTAATGTCACTGATCAATGCTATTAAAATCGCGCACAGTGTAAGCAAAACAACGTAATATAACACTAAGTTACATAAATCTACTTGCAATATGATAGCCAAATTTCATAACAGTGCATTCAACAATTATTGAGATATTTGCATATATATACATGATGAATACTAATGTATATCATCACAATTCTAACGTCAACAACATCATAATTACGTTACTTCCTTCAAAGATCTAAACACATGTATTTGTAGATCTTTGCTTCGTGAACCTAAATTCCACCTGAAATTTTCATTTCAAGTGTTCTTCATAGACCCCTCAATTCATGCCACCATTTCCTTGTCCTTTAAAAATGTGCAACCTACCAAATACTTACTATAGATCTGCATGTTCAACTATTCCTAAGTATTAATTTTAACAGTCCCACAACTAAAATCTACATTTTTCCGACCAATTTCAATTAGGTCATGACCTCAAACTCTTGTCAAGTTTGTCGACTCCAGCCAAGTTCAGCGTTTACCATGAGGGAAGAGTACTATGGTAGCCCGAAGAAAATTTCTAGTAACCAGTTCAAAGACAGCCAAGGCTGTGATGCCGCTTTGGATGGAGTGAACCGGGTCGGTAACAGCAAAAGTTTGACGCCGCACATGCGTTTGATAAAACTGACGACTTAATATATGATATTGCAGTGATTTTTTTCCTTCTTTGTTTGCTACCGGTAAACGGTACCTTCCCAATTTGAAAAAGGCCATAATTTTCCCAAATATGAAGGGAGAAATTCCAAATGAACATTTAAATATTTTTTTTCAAAATCAGACATAAAATGACAAAGTTATGAGCATTTTTGACAAGAGGTCAAGCATAAAGTTTCCAGAAACCAGTAAACAGTCACATGTAATGTCTTTTTCTACTTTATTTGGCCTTACTACTTCATGAAAATTCCCATTTTTAAGTTGTCATGACGCGAAAATTCCCAATCTGAACGGACCCGACCCTTTCCCATTGATTATTGTGATATTTTTATCTGGGAATTAATTGCACGGAATATGAATTACAAGGTATATATTCTTTGAAAACTCGACATTCGCAGGTACTGGCAGGCATCCTACATCCGGACACTTTTGGCATATTTTTCACGATAACTCGAGAAATGTGTAAATCAAGTCATTGAAATTTCACCTGAACGAAGCTAAGTTTGTCTCTGAACTGAAGAGCTAATTTGTTTACTTCTAAAAATAGCTCAAGTGCAGTTTTGACGGCCATTGTAGGGGTCACTACATCACCTCAGTTTTAAGCCCAACTCCGGACACTGTGTTGTTGCGTTTTTATTACGAAAAATGCGTTAAATATCGAATTAAACTGTGTATTGAATCAAGGGGGAGCACAAGTAAACGACTTGTACAAAATTTGTACGCTTTATCTCCCGTGAATATTGGAAAAATATTGATCGAAACTTAGCAGCAAAATTTTAAACGTTCACTTTTCAAAGCGGGCATTTTGATACAAAATGACGTTGTACGATGTTTTTGAAACTCTGCACATACTTTACTAAAGCTATATTTTCCTGGTTTATCTGTTAGAAAACATTGCATCAGCTTACCTCATATTTAGCATAAGGACCGTAGTTTACATTTCGGTGCTGCTGCGCAGAAGTATTGCGCATGTGCAGTTATACGATTTTCGACTTCCCCCGCATTGTAAACAAGCTTTGCGAGTGCAGACGAAAATAAATGCAACATTTCTTGTAAAATATTTAACTTTAATCGTTGCTACTTCGTTGTGTTGACAAAAATCAAGCGACTAATTGATTGACAACCGATGATCAAAATTAATGGATTTGGTGGTCGCCAGCCAGTATAGTCATCATTTCTAATTTTTTAAATTAATATATTTAACTAAAATAACGCTTACCCAACGTATGACAAATATAACAAATTATTATCAAACTATAATAATCATCGGACAACTATCAAATAAAATAAATAATTCAATCGAGAGATCAATAAAAGCAAACGTTTACATAAATGTTTACATAACGATTTGTAATTACACAATTATCTGTCTTTACTCAAGATTAGCGTGACGCGTCAATCAAAAGTTCCTGATGCAGTGATGGTGACTCGTGAATGCTAATTTGTTTTCAAGGCACATACGGGGTAATTAACTCAGTCTCTTGTCTGTCAATTGCTAGAAACAATGATGCTTTATTGAATATATGGCGTACCCGACAAATTTATGGAAACGGCGCGTTCCGAAAACTCATAGACTAGTCATATTACGCGTCTAATTAAAAAGTTTGTTTCGCATTGCCGAAAACCCTGCACTTGTCATCCATGAGGTACGACTTCAATTCTTAGTTGCTCCTGGAATTGTTTTCCTTAGTTTACTTAAATAAGGTTTTTAGTTGCTTCCCACTTGCAGGGTATTTGGTCTTTCAGAAATTTAATAGTTTATCAGGCCTATAAATCACAAGATAAATCAGAAAAATATAATGGTTTCATAGCATTTAGGTTTAAATTTCATCATCTGCATAATTTGTGTGCACGACCATTTTTGTCCGCTTTGCTCTACGGCAGACACTGCCCTTCCACGGCAGAAAAATTATTTAGGTCACTGACAAGTTTTACAAAGAAGTTCTTACCAGAGGAACCACAGTTTCATCGGCTTTCTTTTTGTCGAGTATCTTTCCATCTTTGGTCACTTTGATGATAGTCATCTTGACTGTTTTCTATAACCGCCTTTAAACGAGGAAATAGAAGACAAAATTATGTAAACTGCTTTTGTTTTGTTTTTCTTTTCCTAGCTCGAGAGTCCACTTCCTATTGAAGGTGACGTCATTCGCTTGGTTTAAAATCAATTGTACGGACACTCCGGAACCTACTACAGACACAGTGGTCTCCCTTTCCAATTATGAGTTTTAATAATAATACTTTTATGTTATAGTTAGAACATATTAAGTAAATTTTAATGATTAAAAAGGTCGGAGCGAGCGAAGCGAAGCGAGGCCTTTTTAGTCATTAAAATTTACTTAATATGTTCTAACTAACTTAGAATATAACATTCTGCATTCTGATTGGCCGATAGAAATTAGCGCTAACGCATGACGTCAAGTCTGTGAAGAGAAAATTTTAATGATTAAATTTTCATTTAACCGCGAAAATGCGGCGTTTTCATTGGCTCATAATGTAGGTTATATTCTAATCAATATTAATGAAGTGGGCAGGTTGAATTAGTAACTAGAAAGGCCCACTAACAAAAGAAGGCCCAGTTATTAAATAAAGTTTGTCACAATTTTATGATGAATTCTTACAGAATAAAATGAAAAATACTGTGGCACAGTATAGTTACGGGTAGTTCAGTTTGCACTTAACAGCACAAATATTTACATTATTTGTGTGTAATTGTTGTCTGCTAACTCTGATTTTTGAAAGTGAGCCATTCAGGTACACCTCAAGTATTGGGCTGTTCTGGTACATTTATACTGGGCCGTTCTGGTAAGTGGGCTATCTGACACGATACCGGCAGGTTGTCTCTGGATCCCCCTGATTTTTTGTCCAAAAATGTGGTTATTTTATTTATTCGTGGCATGGTGGTCGTGTGGTTAACACTCTAGGTGGACTATCAATTCAGAGGCCATCATTTCGAATCTCGGCGATGGCAATGGAAATTTTAAAAATGCTTTTTTCAGAACTGGTCGGTAACCCAGAAGCAGTCTCGAATGTATCAGTGCTGTATGCCAGGTAAGTTAAAGAAATAAGGAGTCTATTTAGAAAGACCTGGATTCCTTGTACAAGCATCACAAAAACGGTCTCTCTCTATATATTTGTCTGCTTCACTCAGAAAAAAATTGTGACAATGCCCCAGAGGGGTAGAAAGAAAGGAAAACTAGACAAGTATGTTAGGGCTAAGATAAATATATGGTCCGAACTTCTGAGCAAACTGGCAAGACCCCAAGAAAAATAGCCTGTCAAACTACCACCTATGCGTGCTGGAACTCATTTATCTTGTACATGTACTTGATAATACTTTTACTCATCTGTGATCCAAAGTTCTGAGTATAACAAGGACTAACAACTTCATAAATAAGTCACAGGTTTACCAGCCTTATCAGTATGGACTGCCTTTGTGATGGCAAATAACTATGTTGAGTTTCAAGTGGATACCTATGATAGTCTTTGAGAAAATTACCCTGACAAAAAACTTAACAAATGCCCATGCACACAATCCCGTCGCATCAATAGCTCGACTTTTTTTCTTCATAAAAATTGAGCTAAAAATGATGGATTTGTTTAAACATATTTCATTGCTTATAATAAAGCAAATTATGGCATATGAGGTGTGCCACAAGTTCTAAAACCTCTGTATGACTAGCCCGTGAGACAACCATTACTGCTGAATCTGTGCATGCAGGTACAGTTGACAAATACTGGTTCCCTCGAGTTGTTACTGGGTATTCCACAAAGCAAATACAAACACAAAACAATAAAACTGAAAGATCTTTTTTTTAGTTCATTTTCTACAATCATTTCATATCCACCATATTGTTTCTTGTTCATTTCAGTTTATTTGATATACTTCGGTTGTGTGTGGTCTTCATCCATGTTCAAGGGAGTTAACCCTGATTTCGTATGTTACCTCAGTATTAATACCTGAGGCCCCGATCTCCTGAAGCATCTCAAGCAACAATCTCATCTCAAGTTGAGAATTTGCTCAAATCATAGTCTGAATCTAGAATAAATCTGTAGTTTCAGCTGTTGAAATTTCACTGGTAAATAAACTCAGAATAATGTTTCTGTTTTGTGATGCAAATTTTGAGTCCAGCCTTACATGGAAATTAACATAAACACACAATCATGAAAATATTTGAGATGAGATTGAGCTCAGATCAAGATGCTTCGGCAGATCAGGCCCTGGTATTGATACAATGAAGATACATGTTAGAAACATGTGATTTAATACCCAATGTTGGTTGCTAAATAGAATATACATGTAGTTTAATCATCTTATTTAATCAAGACAAAGCCAAACCTGTCTTAAAGATTTACCATACGTGGAAACAGCAAATGGTCTTTGGTGGCAAGTGGTCTCCCTTAACAGGTTTAAAAAAATTAAATTGGTGATCTTTGGAAACAAGTTTTGTGATCTTTCACATGTTTGACATGTATGTTGATGAATAGCCGGTTCCTTTTGTGTCTACCGAGCAGAGAAGAGCATTTTCAGAAACGGAACAAAATAGGTCAACAATCGAACAAACCCTGTCTTCTCCAGACGTCACCATTTTGTTTTGCAATATCTGATTTGCTCCCCATCCTCTTTCGCATATCAAGCAGAAGAGACGGTAGAGCTTCTAATAACAGTAGAGTCCCAATAAAACGAGTCAGAAGACTTCTCCTGATAACTGAAGCTCTTTCCTTTGCCCACGAACCGGCCCTAATAGATGTTTGAGATACAAAATATGGGAGATGTTTTATATCAGTCACATTTTAGTGACTTTGAAACAAAGAGCCATTGAAATTGGAATAAGTGTCAGTATGAATAGGAGAATAAAGTTTCACTCAACAACATTCACAAATTATCAACATTTAATATTCTTCATTAATCAAAATCATTGAATTAATGTGAACACTTGAATATAAATATATATATTTTGAAATACAAGAAAATAAACAATTCTGTGAAAACAAAAGTTTCAAATCAGTGCCATAATTCTGATGAACTTAAATTTAAGCCAAAACAACACCCAAGATGCACAACTTTATAAATTAATAAAAATTCTTGTAGAGCTTCATGGGTATAGTCAAAATATTTAGGGAGATTTATGAAATAAGTGACATACATTTTGATGAATATCCTATCATTTGATCCCCTTCAGAATGTGGCTATCTAAAAGCTATTGTACAATCAGATATTTTCCACGTCAAACTTTTGCCAATTTGTTATTTTGAAGTAGTTTTTGAGGTTGGATGTTTGTGATTTTTAAACTTCAGGAAGAACTCCTTTCTACATTTTAACTACCGTTGTTAAAGTATACTAGCATTACTTTTCATTCATCCAATTTGCGAATATAGCAAAAATTAATCCCTTGCAAAAAACAGAGTGAAAAATTAATCTGACACACAAAACCCTGATTTTACGGTACAGTCAACTCTCGTTATCTCGAATTTTTTGGGACCATGAAAATTGCTTTGACATTACAAAAATTCAAGATAAGTTTGGAAGCCAATTTGTTCGGTTTGAAGTTATGGTACGGGATTACACGGGTGTTATCGAGTGGGGGATTTCCTCGTATTTTTAAGAAAATTCCACGGACATAACTTCTCTCCACATTTGGCTTTCTGGTGTGACTTTGGTTTCTATATTTAATGTTTGGCAACATACAGAACAAATATTTGAAAATTCAAAATAAGTTGGAAAACCACTTTTGCTGTCGAAGTCACAGTACGGGTCAAAGAGGGATTTATCGCATCCAGGATTTCCTCGTATTTGCAATTATTTTAATTACTAGCGTTTGGTCGCATCTCGAAGCTGCATGAGATATGTTTGTGCTTATTGATGCACACACTTAATTGATCAACAATGGAATGTGTGAAAATTGCAGGTAAATTGAAAATTTCATAATAAAAAACTTCAAGACGAACTTCGAGATAGGTGGCCAGATTTCATATAGACAAAGAAAAAATCGGGACTTAACTTCGACGTAACGGAAAATTCGATATAAGCGAGTTCGAGATAACGGGACTTGTCTGTAATTATATTTTTGAATGGAAACCCTGCCAGTCTAACACAACAATGACAAAACATGGCTAGATATCTTTCATGGATAAAACTATTACAAACATAACACTAGTAGATCATCAAACATAACAACAATACCTGAAATGTCTATTGCACATAATTATTATACAAACATTTATAAATAATCTATCAAACATTAACAAAATGTGATGCTATGACCTTTGCTATTTTCAAAACACAATTTCTGATCATGTAAAAGATGCAATCTCTAGAAAAAGCATGCATATATCACAACCATAATTTTATAAACAAGAGAGCCAAGATGGCTCTTATAAATAGTTCACCAGAGTAACATAACTATTTATGCAGAGTTTTAATTCCGGTGATATACAATGTACATTAAACAAGTCATTAAGAATTGCAGGCAATACAGAAGTCCCCTACCGGTTTTAAGCAATTTTCAATGTTTCTGTTGCCATAGCAACCACAATTTTGGTCGGAATCAAAACTGACTGACTGAGTTAGTAAATAAATAACACATAACTTTGTGGGTAACAGTAAAAATGTCAGCCTGAGGAAAGTACTGTTCAAGGTTAACAGTACTTTCCGAGGGCTGACATTTTGACAGTTACCCACAAAGCTACCGGTATGTGTTATTTATTTTATTACCCAGAATTTTTTTCAAGAAAATACTGACTATTGACTATCACCCTGTGACAGTAAGAAAGTGTTCAGTCACATGGTACTATGGACGTTACAGTAAAATGTTCCCTGTTTGCCTATGGGAAATTAACAGTACGAAAAAGTGAGGGGTAATAAAATATCATAACCTTAATTCATATTTATGTACAGTATTGACTCCAGTGATATACAATGTACATTGATAGGGCATCTCTACATTGCTCCAAGCTAAATATCACAACTCAATCATTCTTGTTGAGATCGTACAGAATAAGCATACATGTGAATGTCCGAATCTTTACGTGACTCCCGCATTTGTTTGTATTCCTATTTGGTAGCCTTAATCTCCTGCTTTTGTTTGTATTCCCATTTGGTAGCCATCATCTCCTGCTTTTGTTTGTATTCCCATTTGGTAGCCATCATCTCCTGCTTTTGTTTGTATTCCCGTTTGGTAGCCATCATCTCCTGCTTTTGAAGACACCTAGTAGCCATCAAAAATGTTCTTGCTGTGTAATTTTGTTTATTTTCGAATGAATAAAAAATAAACAGCATATATGAGGGTCGTTCATTTAATACCCGGACGATCGATATTGCTGGAAAACTTATTGACTGATATTGATGGAAATTTACAGAAATGTATTCACACTATTCCTTAATTCACATACGAAATTTCAACTTGTTACGATGAAGGATTTACATAATATCAGTGTTTTAATAAGTTCATGTAACGCGAGTCGGCCCAGGTCGACGTCAAAATAGTATGACGTTACGCCATTTTCGCTGCTAAAACGTGTCACTTTTTCTCTATTTGATCATCGTTTTGGATCCATAACGTCACGCGAGCACACAAATGTACCATTTTAAGATGTTTGGAAATTATGTTAAATGTCGTATCCACGATAATTTGCATGATTCAGTCATTACTATTGTAGTTGTTCTTCATGTAGTGTTTAACGTCCAACAAGCGTTTAACCGACAACACTTTCCTGTTTCTGACGTTAGCTTGACCCGGCCTCAGATCATCGCGAGATGATTCTTGTCACCATGGAACCGTTTATAAGCAGAAATCAACCTATACGAATATTCACAAAAGGCTTCCATAAATAGATTCTCTAGTTTTACAGGTGTACGACTAATATTTTTACGAAATTATATCATAATCCGTTTTTTCCCAAACAAACTTGATTTCATTGCGATATTAAAGAAAACATGCCCTTTATCACCAAACATCGCTTCACGCACAGTCACAGTACAGAAATGACATTATACGTTGTATAACATAACGTAGATGTAGACATAACGTTATATGATGTTTTCCGTTGACAATAGTCAACTATTCCACGCTCCCTGCCCATATAAACACTCAACATTTCGCTAAAAACTTGGGCTGGGTCGGGTAGCCCTTAGTTGGGTTACTATAGTAACCACAGTTTGTGTTCGGTTGGATGAAATCATACCAGGTTTTGTTAAATAATCAAGTTGGTGAGTAAGTCTTATTAAACGAAAAATTATTACAATGGCATGTTTCAATCAAGCGCTATGGTGATCGTCCGGGTATTAAATGAACGACCCTCGTAGAGTAACTGTTCAACCTCTCGAGAGCAACACCTGTTGGAAAACACAAAATTTGGTTGATATACAGAGATTGTTGCTATGGAGAGGTAATAATAATAAAGGTTACTTCTGGAACAAAATTACAATGTTGCTAGCTGAATAGAGGTTGTTGAACAAGGGAGGTCTGCCTTAGATAGGTTTCACTATACTGTAAAATCATTATTTTTCGAGGGGAGGTGAATTTTCTTTGATTTCGTTGTTAATCCCCAGGATTAATCAACATCTCAAAGTCAGACATGGGTTCACCTTTCATGTTCTGTAATCCACCATTATACGATCCCACAAAAACGCACTTTTATCAAAATCCATGAAATTTAATACCCACAAAATTAAGGGATTTTACAGTATATGACAATCAGGCTGAATGTATGGTAGAGGTAAAATGCTGAGATCTTGTTGAAGATTTTCGCCACATGTATCTGGTTACTTCCTCTGTGTCCTCAATGATGTGTAGAGATCATTAATTCTATCAAAGTTGATTGTGGAGCCACCACCTTGACTTATCATGGATGGTAAAGACTCTGTGAATGAGTTAGCACTGCCACCATATACCGGCACGTTATCTGCACGATGTTCACCTCTAGGACTGAAACAGAAATATCCACACACACTGCACTTGTCATAGTGTCTATATAATCACAAATACAAAAATACAAATGATATTTGTTGGTCAATGTTTTGTAAAGCATGTATTCATTGGCTGCCCTCTTGTTTACATGTTATCTATTGGTCAATGTTTTGTAAAACCTGTATTCATTGGCAGCCCTCTTGTAAACTTGATATTTGTTGGTCAATGTTTTGTAAAGCATGTATTCATTGGCTGCCCTCTTGTTTACATGTTATCTATTGGTCAATGTTTTGTAAAACATGTATTCATTGGCTGACCTCTTGTAAACATGATATCTATTGGTCAATGTTTTGTAAAGCATGTTTTAATTGGCTGACCTCTTGTAGACATGATATCTATTGGTCAATGTTTTGTAAAGCATGTTTTAATTGGCTGACCTCTTGTAGACATGTTATCTATTGGTCAATGTTTTGTAAAACCTGTATTCATTGGCAGCCCTCTTGTAAACATGATATTTGTTGGTCAATGTTTTGTAAAGCATGTATTCATTGGCTGCCCTCTTGTTTACATGTTATCTATTGGTCAATGTTTTGTAAAACATGTATTCATTGGCTGACCTCTTGTAAACATGATATCTATTGGTCAATGTTTTGTAAAGCATGTTTTAATTGGCTGACCTCTTGTAGACATGATATCTATTGGTCAATGTTTTGTAAAGCATGTTTTAATTGGCTGACCTCTTGTAGACATGATATCTATTGGTCAATGTTTTGTAAAGCATGTTTTAATTGGCTGACCTCTTGTAAACATGATATCTATTGGTCAATGTTTTGTAAAGCATGTTTTAATTGGCTGACCTCTTGTAGACATGATATCTATTGGTCAATGTTTTGTAAAGCATGTTTTAATTGGCTGACCTCTTGTAGACATGATATCTATTGGTCAATGTTTTGTAAAGCATGTTTTAATTGGCTGACCTCTTGTAGACATGATATCTATTGGTCAATGTTTTGTAAAGCATGTTTTAATTGGCTGACCTCTTGTAGACATGATATCTATTGGTCAATGTTTTGTAAAGCATGTTTTAATTGGCTGACCTCTTGTAGACATGATATCTATTGGTTAATGTTTTGTAAAGCATGTTTTAATTGGCTGACCTCTTGTAGACATGATATCTATTGGTCAATGTTTGTAAAGCATGTTTTAATTGGCTGACCTCTTGTTAACATGATATCTATTGGTCAATGTTTTGTAAAGCACGTTTTAATTGGCTGCCCTCTTGTAAACATGATATCTGTTGGTCAATGTTTTGTAAAGTATGTTTTCCATGGTTGATATCTAGTATAGGTGTATTTTTTGGTTATGCATGTTTATATTCTTTAACCATAGAGTTTATACAGTTAATCCCCCCGTTTAGCTACCCGAGTTGAAAATTTACCTATAGTCAATATTTTGTAAAACATGTATTCATGGGCAGACCTGTTGTTAACATGACATGAATTGGTCAATGTTTTGTAAAACATGTATTCATTGGCTGACCTCTTGTAAACATGGTATCTATTGGTCAATGTTTTGTAAAGCATGCATTCATTGGCTTCCCTTTTGTGAACATGATATATATTGGTCAATGTTTTGTAAAGCATGTTTTCATTGGGTGCCCTCCACATTCAGTTGTAAGAACTGTTCAAATGCACATATGAACAGACTAAAGCAAAAAATATCAGGCATGGATACAGCGCTTTGTAATTGGTGTGCATAGAATATTTTAAGCCCAGCACTTAAGGGGGACAATTGTCAAATTGTTTTTTCAGAGGACTTGACTAGTTGAGACGACAAGTTGAGTTTGCATACAATTGTCTTATTAGTCTGCTTATTCTTTCATGCTGTTAGATATACTCTATGTCCCCAGTTGTAGCTGGTTTAGAGCCAAGTTGGGCTTTTCCTCAGCTTTATTCATGGTACTATTTTTATAATTATTTCTACCTTTTGGGCATGATGTTTTTTTTAGATCGATAAATATACTAAAGTCGTTGCACTATATCAAGATATATTTGGAAAGAGTAACATTTGTTGAGACGTTATACCTGGCAGGTTGTCCACCACGAGCTGCTTTCACCCGTCGTATTATAGATTTATTTTGTGTAACTTCTTCAGGTAATTCTCCATTCAATGTAAGCAAACTGAGATCCACACCCTTTACAGCCTGAAAGTAAACAAACTTGGGTTAAAGACTACCTGCAAACAAAGACCATTATACATGTATCAAAACCTATCTGCATTGACCACCAATTTTACCTTCCATCAGAGAACTTTCAGTAATATTTGAACTCTATAATATTTGAGACCATATATTGACATAGACCACAAACTGCCATGGGTGGTCTTATATTCAGGTTTGATAATATTTTAGGAAAACATCGCTGGCTTAGAATTAGAAGGTCATAAGTACTACTTACAACCTTATAAGACTCATGCATATTTGAAATCAGCATCTCAAGGCGCTTCTTTTGAGTCACTTTTCATGAAAATCGGAAGTGGTCATGATGACCAAACATAAGTTTAAAAAGCTTGTTTTTCAATAAGTAAAGAGTAGCTTTTAGACAGTTTGTTTCTTGTTTTCTCAAAATATTGATTTTGTTGTTCTAATTCTAAGCCAGCGACATGATCTAGCTGAATATGTTCAACTAGGTATGCATAGAATTGTTATGAACCATCATCATACTGTAACATACCAACATTCTATATTTTATTGGTAGTTATCTGCCTTGTTGGCCTAGTGGTAGAGTGTCCACTTCGAGAGCAAGAGGTGTCGGGTTCAATCCGAGGCTGTGACTTATCAATATTGTTGGAAATGGAACAGGTAAAGTTCCCACGCTTGACCCTCAGCATAATAACATCCAAGTAACTGTTGATTATCCCGTTACCAGGATAATGTGACAGGGTATCGTTACCGTATGACTAAAATACTGTTGACCACTGGGACTTCACAATATTTAAGATGTCGAGCCTTCCTGAATGCTATTCTGAGTTTTCTAGGAAATAGCACATATCAGTCATCTACTGATGTCATTTAGGTATGAAAATACACTTATACAGCTGTTCAGGTTTTATTGGTCTGCTGTTGTGTCAATGGTCCATATATATCTGCTTTTGTGCCAGCAGACCACATGAGTTTTGGAACTAGCACATTGTTTTGTTTAGTGAAAACATTTTCAACAAAATCTACAAACCAGAAGTTTATCCAGAATTTTCTTTCTCTTCAGTTTACAAGCAAGATGTACTGGAGTAAATCCAGCATCATTCTGCATGTTGATCACAGCTCCGTCTGCTTCCACCAAACTGGTTGCTATGGTAACAAAGTCTCCACCTTCTATAGTTCTATGTAGCGGTGTGTTACCATCAAACAAGTTCACAGCACACACATGACTTACAATACTATCTACAATAAAATACAGATAAAACGGGGTTATCTTATATGATTGTAAGAGTTACAGCCAATGAGACCCAGTAGTACTGTAAATTGTAAGAGTTACAGCCAATGAGATCCAGTAGTACTGTAAATTGTAAGAGTTACAGACAATGAGATCCAGTAGTACTGTAAATTGTAAGAGTTACAGACAATGAGATCCAGTAGTACTGTAAATTGTAAGAGTAACAGACAATGAGATCCAGTAGTACTGTAAATTGTAAGAGTTACAGACAATGAGATCCAGTAGTACTGTAAATTGTAAGAGTTACAGACAATGAGACCCAGTAGTACTGTAAATTGTAAGAGTAACAGACAATGAGATCCAGTAGTACTGTAAATTGTAAGAGTTACAGACAATGAGATCCAGTAGTACTGTAAATTGTAAGAGTAACAGACAATGAGATCCAGTAGTACTGTAAATTGTAAGAGTTACAGACAATGAGATCCAGTAGTACTGTAAATTGTAAGAGTTACAGACAATGAGATCCAGTAGTACTGTAAATTGTAAGAGTTACAGACAATGAGATCCAGTAGTACTGTAAATTGTAAGAGTTACAGACAATAAGATCCAGTAGTACTGTAAATTGTAAGAGTTACAGACAATGAGATCCAGTAGTACTGTAAATTGTAAGAGTTACAGACAATAAGATCCAGTAGTACTGTAAATTGTAAGAGTTACAGACAATGAGATCCAGTAGTACTGTAAATTGTAAGAGTAACAGACAATGAGACCCAGTAGTACTGTAAATTGTAAGAGTTACAGACAATGAGATCCAGTAGTACTGTAAATTGTAAGAGTTACAGACAATGAGATCCAGTAGTACTGTAAATTGTAAGAGTTACAGACAATGAGATCCAGTAGTACTGTAAATTGTAAGAGTTACAGACAATGAGATCCAGTAGTACTGTAAACCAATTTACTTTAACAAATACTAACTTTCACGTTTTCCTGATCGTCGGCATATTCGCAACTACAAACTTACGTGATTGTAAGTTTCCTGCAATATCCATATTAATATTTTAGCACTTTCGTGAAATTCAACCACTCGCAAACTCCGCGAAACTAAATCGCATGAAATAATTTCTAGGTTTACAGTATAGCTCAAGATGAAGAGAAGGCATCTTTGGGAAAGAGAACCCGTTCGTATGTCAGTTTGCTGCAAGCCCTCCTATGATGATGTGACAGGTGAGTAACAATTGTCAAAGTGCAGACTGCAGCTTTAAATTCTTAGTGATTTATATAAGCAAGCTCTCTTACAACTATACAAAATATCTGTCACAAATTGGAGAGAATTAGGAATGAGTTGCTAACAACTTACCATGATAAATATACAAGCCTTTAGGTCTCTCTACATCAGTCAGATAGGAGGTCATCTTGTTTGTTCCACTCTCAACATACTGGGCACCAGGGAGAGCATTTAGACAATCACTGAAAGAATCAATATGGCGCTCATGAGGACATTCATTCTATGTCGAGTAATTGAGACAATATTATGTCTAAAAACTAAGACATGTTTTCAGCAGTGTTTCTGAAAATTACCAAATTGTATTTGTCCGTTCTTGAATCAGCATAGCTATGGACCTGGCTAGCATATCAAAATGTAGTAAAATTCAAATTAATGTTACTTTATTTGAAGTCAAACGCTTAATTTGAGGGCTCAGGAAATAAGATTGAACTAACCTTGGATTTAGGGATCTCGAAATAAGATTGAACTAACCTTGGATTTAGGGATCTGGAAATGAGATTGAACTTACCTTGGATTTAGGGATCTGGAAATGAGATTGAACTTACCTTGGATTTAAGGATCTGGAAATGAGATTGAACTTACCTTGGATTTAAGGATCTGGAAATGAGATTAAACTTACCTTGGATTTAGGGATCTTGAAATAAGATTAAATTACCTAGGATTTAGGGATCTTGTTATATCACAGCTGGCTAATATTGGCATACTGTCATAATCTCCTGATCTCTCCATTGATCTCATCAACTCATCTGTAACCACATTAACCACATGAATATAATCATATTACGGTAACCACAGAAGCCACTTTAAGGTAACCAGAGAAACAACATTAATGTAACCAGACAAACAACATTAATATAACCACATAACCACAGTAACCACAGTAACCACATTAATATAACTAAATTAAGGAAACTATAATTGAACTTGGCCAAGATATAATGCCCATAAACATAGTAACCAAGTTTGGAAATGGCCAGATGAACTGGAGTACAACCTAGGCTAATTTAATATATTTTGGTAATTCAAGGGCCATAATCCAAGGAGGCTGGGCCGACGATGCCCATAATTGAACTTGACCAAGATATAATGCACATACACATTCTTACCAAGTTTGAAGATGATTAGATGAAAACTGTTTTAGAATTAGAGTACAGACAAATTACTTGACACCACCTGCAATTTTGTAACAAATAGAATTCAGCATAGTATTACCATGATGTTTAGACTGTGTATGATATGATCTCCAGGGTGGTAAATCTGTGACACCAGAATCAGCATCAGAATGATCCGAACTGAAATACAAGTAACGCATCATCACTTTGTATGATTAATTCTGCGAATGCCATAATGATTCTTGTGGAGTGGAAGCGGCCATCTTTATTGCAACTAAAAGTAGTACACTGTACAAGCAAAGCACACTCTATGTACATGTACACCAATTATTTAAGTTATGTTCTAGGAGAATCCACAGAAACCGTGGAAGTTAACTTTTTCTTAGTTTATGTTGACAGACTACTCGTAACACACAATCGACCCTGTAACTACAGTACATGTGGTATGAACATACATTTGATAAAAGCAGGGGTGTAGCTTCCTATAGATAGGTTGTGCAGGTAGCAGCCTACACTTCTTCACAGAAAGTAGAAAAATAAATTGCCAAACTTGCAGAAAAAATCAATGGGGATATGGGGTATAAGAATGTCAAACTCAACTGGACTGTTTTTGTTTATTAGTCTGAAAACAGCCCAGAGAACATACATGACAGTACATGTTTTTTGTAAATAAGATCTGGGAGAGCATGCCCTTGTACCCCCTACAATATGGATGAATACTTTCATATACATGCACAGTAGACATACATAATCCGTCATGAGTTGTCTTTGGAAATCAACATTAAAATTTTCTTAAACGAGTAAAAAAATCCAGGTTATTAAGCGAGCCTTTGGATAATACTTACTCTTCCTGAGATATCTGGTTGGCATATACAGCAGATTGTAGCAGGAATTTCACTGTATCTAACAAACCTTTCATACATGCTAACATCAATGGTGTATCCCCGAGTCTATCTCGTAAATTGTGATCAAAACGAGGCTGAAACATACAACAAACATATAAATATGTGTATAGATGCACAGAATTGACCTTAGGTATTAGCATATTCTGTGACCTTCCTTAGTTAATCAAGGCTAGTATTTTCAATAAAATAAACATTCCGATGCATTTTAACAACAGCGGATGGTAACCCACAAAGTTCTTGCCCAAGTTTAATCTGTCTCAAGTCTATACTGTCGAACAATTAACTTCTTTATGTTTTGATGGCAAGGAATGAAATACAGACAAACCTGCCTGTAAAGACCACTCATTGGAACAGCAGATAATGATCCTTGTTGGCAGGTGGTCTCTCTTTATAGGTTAAATGTCATTAGTCTAAATTAGTAGATGGTTTATAATGGTGGTCTTTGTTCGCAGTTGTTTTTCCCACAGATCTAAGTGTAGTTAAATAAACAAAGTCTTGGTATAGTCTGTTTAGGACTACAAGAGAACAGCATGTATCGGTGCTATACACTGGGCATGTTAAAGAGCCAAGGAGTCTATTCGTAAAGAGCTAGGGCAGTGCACCCGGAATCCTTGTATCACACAAACTTTCTGTCTCTTCTCTCAAAGCCGGAGGTCATTGGCCAATTAGGCATGGATAAATCGGAACAACCATGCACAACAACTGTCTCAGTCGAAAGGAAAAAAAAATACACGAGAACTAACTGAAAGGTGGACAGCCAATGGAAAATTGCTTAAACAAATATTGACCAATAGACTGTCTGAAAACTTACCACCCAAACTTCTGATAATGTCTGTAAAGCTTTCTTGGTTTTGTCTGTGACGAGTTTTGTTATAACGATGGTGTGTTCATTTCTGTGAGCCTCTATCAAACTTCTAGCTCCCTCATACTCGGCCGTTGTGAATAATGTACCCTGTGGGTTGAGTAACGCTGTGGTGGAACCGTTGTCCAGTAACCTCTTCACAATCTTGTTATAGCCTATCACAATCAATGAAACACACAGTAAGTGCATATTAACCACTAAAAGGCCTTAACTCACCTGACAAAATGTTCCGGTCCATATGCACAACTAGGCTTGGAACCAACTATCCAAGTAATGTTTCATTGATATTCAACCCATTATTAAGGAGAACAATAGTGGACAAACTTATTTTAGACCATTAAAGGGTAAAACTCAGAGAAAAAATCTACCGAAAAAATATTCCAGACAATACACAATAGGTTGGCACCAACTATTCAAGTAGAGTTTCATTGAAATTTGTGTGAGGAGACAGACACATATTTTAAAATATATTAAGTAATACTGTACCTTTCTCACACGCTATCTGTACTACGTAGCTTTCTCACACTATCTGTACTATGTAGCTTTCTCACACGCTATCTGTACTACGTAGCTTTCTCACACTATCTGTACTATGTACCTTTCTCACACGCTATCTGTACTATGTAGCTTTCTCACACTATCTGTACTATGTACCTTTCTCACACGCTATCTGTACTACGTACCTTTCTCACACGCTATCTGTACTACAAGGAAGTTCCGCTAATAAGACCAGTCAAAAAGGTGGTCTTAATAGCGAATCGGTCTTATTAGCAGACCTTTTTTGTTCTAAATTTAATACTTTGGGACCTTTAACTGACAAAAATCTGCATGATTTCAAAATAATCAAAGCGGTCTTATTAGTGGAACTTTACTGTACGTACCTTTCTCACACTATCTGTACTATGTACCTTACTCACACGCTATCTGTACTATGTACCTTTCTCACACTCTATCTGTACTATGTACCTTTCTCACACTCTATCTGTACTACGTACCTTTCTCACACGCTATCCGTACTACGTACCTTTCTCACACGCTATCTGTACTACGTACCTTTCTCACACGCTATCTGTACTATGTACCTTTCTCACACTCTATCTGTACTATGTACCTTTCTCACACGCTATCTGTACTATGTACCTTTCTCACACGCTATCTGTACTACGTACCTTTCTCACACGCTATCTGTACTACGAACCTTTCTCACACGCTATCTGTACTACGTACCTTTCTCACACGCTATCTGTACTACGTACCTTTCTCACACGCTATCTGTACTACGTACCTTTCTCACACGCTATCTGTACTATGTACCTTTCTCACACTCTATCTGTACTATGTACCTTTCTCACACGCTATCTGTACTATGTACCTTTCTCACACGCTATCTGTACTACGTACCTTTCTCACACGCTATCTGTACTACGAACCTTTCTCACACTCTATCCGTACTACGTACCTTTCTCACACGCTATCTGTACTATGTACCTTTCTCACACGCTATCTGTACTATGTACCTTACTCACACGCTATCTGTACTACGTACCTTTCTCACACGCTATCTGTACTACGTACCTTTCTCACACGCTATCTGTACTATGTACCTTTCTCACACTCTATCTGTACTACGTACCTTTCTCACACGCTATCTGTACTACGTACCTTTCTCACACGCTATCCGTACTATGTACCTTTCTCACACGCTATCTGTACTACGTACCTTTCTCACATGCTATCTGCAATACGTACCTTTCTCACACACTATCCGTACGACGTACCTTTCTCATATGCTATCTGTACTACGTACCTTTCTTACATGCTATCTGTACTACGTACCTTTCTCACACGCTATCTGTACTACGTACCTTTCTCACACGCTATCTGCACAGCTGTTTTCTTCTCATTGTTCATAGAGTTTACATCTAGTTTGTTTCTATGTTTCCGTGATGTTGTTTTACAGAATTGTAGCAAGTAGTCCACTGTTTGTTGTTGACCATTAAGAGCGGCTACATGTAATACTGTATTACCAGACCTGGGATCACGTTTTGTTAAATCTGCTCCTTTCTACAATACAAAACAATGTCTCTGTAATATGTACAGATCTACAACAATAAGGTATTGTATAAATCATGTCATTAAACAATAACAGAAGTGTCAAGCAGTTAGAGGAACCCCCAAATTGCCTTATTTAGCAATTTGCACTATGGATAACTTGATATCATACAATGTCACTTCATCAACAGTGTATAGTATGGACAGAGTCCAGCAGTGTAATGCAGTAAATATATTAATCTCTCCAAACATACTATGATCAACCCATTGAGAAAATGTAGCTTGTTCTCCAGTGATGACATGATGTAATAGACACAGACAAGAAACCAAAACTAGAAGCTTTGCTCCAAATATATGGCACTAAGATTTGACCTAGACACATGACCTTGCAAAGCCTAGAGCCAAACTAACTTTGCTCCAAATATATCACACAAACATTTCACCTAGACACATGACCTTGCAAAGCATAGAGCCATACATATGGCCCTGCAAAGCGTTTGACCTTTGAGTGAAACATATGACATTGCAAAACTATTTTAACATATGATCTTGCAAAACATATGAGCTAAACATAGTATTATGGCCCTGCAAAGCTTTGACCGAAAGATATGACCTTGCAAAGCTTTGACCTACATATATGACCTTATATAACTATGAGCTAAACATGTAAACTTACAAAGCAATGAGCTAACCATTTTAACTTGCAAAGCAATGAGCTAACCTTATGACCTTATTACGATTTTAACTCAATATTAGACTTTGCAAGAAGGATTTCTATTGAATGCAGGAATCATACACCAGTCACACATAAAAGCTTCATACAGTTAATTGTTGATAGAAATAAAATGATTGAACACACGCTTCTAGTATAGAGTTACCTCTGTCAACAATTTAACCACTTCAACATGTCCGTATTCTACAGCTATGAAGATGGCTGGTAAACTATTCAGATCACTCTGAAAATAAAACAATTAAACTTATACCACTGTGGAATGCTTCTTACACAACAAAATAGTGTTATTGTAACACAATATATTATACCATAAACTGTCAACAGCATGCTTTTAACTGTCAATATCATACAAACACTGTCTTTACCACACAATACATTGCCAATATCATACACTGCACAGTCAATTACATACAAGACAGAGTCAATATCATGCTATAATCTGTTAATATCATACAATAAACTGCCAATATAATACAGAAGACAAAAGTACACATACTGCCAACATGGTGAACAGGCTACAGCATAATGTATCACAAGCTTCCAGTACAGACATAGAAGGTAAGTCTATTCAAGTGTCAGCTCTAAACCTTTACCTTTCAGCTGGACACTCGTCATTGGCAGTTTTCTTTCAAAATATTTCACATTGCATTATGTTACCTTTCTATTGACATCATCGCCATCTTCCAATAAACAGAACAGTTTGCCAGCATCCCCTTCCATAGAACATATCCTTAACTGAGGGGAAACTATCTTCTCTTGTCTCCTACAAGTAACCATGGTAACTATTATAATCTTTCTACAATACCAGGAATACATCTGTATGAAAACATACACAGAGCTTTCACTGTCAGATATGAATGTACAATGTATAGACTCTATACTAGTGTGGAACCTACTACTTATCACTGGCTCTAAACTTCTCATATAATTTTCATGATTGAAATACATGTATTCATGTTGTTAACTTATTGTTTATATTCAGCTGAGACAGTCGTAAGTAAGTAAGTGGTCATTTGGTTTTTCCCTGTCGGATTGGCCAATTACCTGTTGTGATTTATGAGCCAGTTGCCCGGTTAGCTCAGTTGGTAGAGCGCCTGACTTGCAAGCAGGGGGTCGTAGGTTCGAGTCCTGCACTGGGTAGATACTTTTTCTCCTCAAATTACAATAATGGCGACGAGGTAAACTTGGACAGTTGCGGGCTATGTCTGTGGAACAAGGTGAAAGAGCATGCGGCTGCAAGGGCTATACTCTGTTGGAATCTGAACAGTTGATGACCTGCTCAAGATTAGATTCCACTGACAGTTCAAGCCTTCAAGGTTAAAGTGAGGAGGAGTGTTGTGATTTATGAGCCAGTTGCCCGGTTAGCTCAGTTGGTAGAGCGCCTGACTTGCAAGCAGGGGGTCGTAGGTTCGAGTCCTGCACTGGGTAGATACTTTTTCTCCTCAAATTACAATATATATTATGTAGGTTATTTGAGTTATATAGAGGATCTTGCATGAGTGCTCATTACATACGAGTTTTATTAAACGAGTGGACAAAATGATATGACACGAGGCTTTGCCGAGTGTCATATTGTTTTTGTCGACGAGTTTAATAAAGCTCGTATGTAATGAGCACGAATGTAAGATTCTATTTATCACAAAACGCTCATTATTGTTCAAAAGGATGACGTACGATGCATAAGTTTCAGCCAAAATTCAGCGGTACAATTAGCGCGACGTCATGGCGACATTGATATTATCCTGACGTCATTGACGGATCAATGCATGGATTGGCTAACGTCACGTCAAGCTCATTTACATATTTATTGCACAGTCTGGGAGTGCCGAACTATATTTACGGCACGGCTTTACGGCACTCCTGGACCGCAGATTATGTGATAAAATAAGATACATACACATTGAAGGCATCAGTCAGTTTATCGTGTATGGAAGATTTTCTGCACAAATTTAAAGCCTTGTGTAGACCCTGTAAGTAAACACAAATAGCAATGCACAATAATAATTATTATGGTTCAAGTCACTTGCATTAAATAGGCCTCTGACTCATGCAAAATCAAACTTAATTATACAAGTTGCACTAGAAATCTCCAAAGTCGAGAAAAACCTAAACTCTGCCACAACACCTGATCAAATAGACCTCATCAACGACATAATCACACGAATCACACTATCTATAAAAAACGAACTAAACCAGAAAAAACACCTGAACACCGACCAACAAAAACCAACCACATCAACGCAATAGAATCGAAATAAAGAAACTGAAAAAATATGCCCAACAGACGATTCAAACCATTCGAAACATACAAACAAGACCAACTACTCAAGAACTACAAAAAGTATGTCACCAACCTTTCTAACTACCAACCAAATAAAGCAGAAAAAATGATACTATGCAGAGGACTCACATTCTGCCCTACACCTCCGAAATTAGACAACATAGAACTCCACAGAGACACGCTACTTTTCGACCGCCGCGTAAGACTCAAACACTTTTTTTCAAATTATACCGACACACAAGAAAAACCGGACCCCTTCAGAAATTCCTCCGGATGGACTCCTCCTTCAGGCAAATCGGCACACCTAGATGCTTTCCTGACAACAGTTAAAGAGAACACGTTGAAAACCATAAAATCGCCCGAGAAACCTAACTTAAATCAAAATGAATACAACGCAATCACCACTTTAAGGCAGAACAAGGATATAATCATAAAACCTGCAGACAAGGGCGGATCTATCGTCATTTTAAACAAAGAAGACTACATATCAGAAGCTATGAGACAACTTAACGACACAACGACATACAGACCAACAAAAATCGACATGACCAACAAAACTTGCAAAGAAATAAACAACTTCTTAAACTACCTAAGAAAACATGCCCTTCTCAACCAAAAACACATCGAATACCTAACAGCAAAGAACTGTAGAACACCAATATTTTACCTTCTACCGAAAATACACAAAACCAACAACCCGGGACGCCCAATAGTTTCAGCATGCAACGGACCCACGGAAAAACTCTCAGAATATGTGGACTACTTCATACAACCACTATCCCGAAAAATACCTTCATACATCAAAGACACAAACCACTTCCTACAGAAAATTCGAGAAATAAAAAAGATACCAAAAGACGCACTACTAGTGACAATCGACGTCACAGCTTTGTATACAAACATTCCACACATAGAAGGAATACTAGCAGTAAAACATGCTCTTGGAAAACACAACAAGCAAGAACCGAAACCTTGGATACTATTGAGATTTCTACACTTCATACTTAAAAAGACATGTTTCAAATTTAACAACAAAACATATTAACAAATTTCAGGCACAACAATGGGCACAAAATGCGCCCCCAGCTTAGCCATACTATTCATGCATGAATTCGAAGAAAATTTCTTGAAGTCATACCCAATCTCACCATTAGTATGGTGGCGATATATAGACGATATTTTCATCATTTGGCTACACTCCCGACAGGAATTGGATTCCTTCATCACAGCCTTAAACAGTCAACACAAAACAATACAATTCACGACAGACATCAGCAGTAACGAAATACACTTTTTAGATGTAACCATCAAGAAAGACGAAGACGGAAACCTAGAAACAACCCTTTACACCAAACCGACAGACGCACACATGTACCTTCACTATGATTCTTATCATCCAAAACACCAAAAGAACAGCATACCATACAGCCAAGCCCTACGAATCAGAAGAATATGCAGCAAAGATGAATCATTCAAAGAATGTAGCAAAAAACTCACAGAAAACCTACAAGCAAGAGGATATCCGAAAACTTTGATAAAAGAAGCTATTAACAAAGCACAAAACACAAACACCCCACATAGGCAACAACAACAACGAAAAGAAATCATACCATTCATCGTCACCAACAACCCCAGCTTACAAAATATACCAAGAATCATCACGAAATACGAATATCTACTAAAATCAGATAGAAACCTCAGCAATCTTATGCAATTCAAAATCACAACTGTCTTTCGCAAACCAGCGAATCTAAGAAACAGTCTAGTAAGATCAGCAGACCCAGACAACAACAACCAAAAACCAGGATCATACACATGCGGCAAAAACTGCGTACCCTGCAAACTCATACAAGAGGGCCCAAAGGGCCCTAGGTGGCTCACCTGTCGTACTTGTGCATGCACACCCCTATGGTGATCCTACACATTTTCTGAATAAAATTTAAGGAAATTCAGCCTCTATTGCAAGTTTTTGTATGATTTGACCATGTGACCTAGCGTTTGACCCCAGATGACTTAATTAATATCAATCTTAACCTAGATTGTGTTGAGATGATTATTAGGACCAAATTTCATAAAGATTAAGTGGAAATTGTAACCTCTGGTGACTACACAGGGTTTTTCTTTGATCAGACCCATAATTTAAACAAAATATTCCCTCCATATAACTGTACAAATACATGCTATAAAGACAGAACAATACCTGAACACTTAAAAAAATAATTATGGTTCCAGTGGGGTTTGAACCCATGACCCTCAGGAAAATGTCAATTGACATTGTGACCTTGTTTTCGAACTTGGCCTAGATTTTGTTGACAGGATCATTGTGACAAAGTTTCATAAAGATTAGGTTGAAATTGTAACCTCTGGTGACTGACTACACACGGTTTTTCTATGATTTGACCTATATTTTAAACAAAATATTTTGGAATATTTTTCCTCCATATAACTGTACAAATACATGCTATAAAGACAAAACAATACCTAAACACTTAAAAAAAAAAAAAAAATTATGGTTCCAGTGGGGGTTGAACCCACGACCATCAGGAAAATGTACAAATAAATGCTTTACAGACAAAACAATACCTAAACACTCAAAAAAAAAAACAAAAAAAATTATGGTTCCAGTGGGGGTTGAACCCACGACCATCAGGAAAATGTACAAATAAATGCTTTACAGACAAAACAATACCTAAACACTCAAAAAAAATAAAAATAAAAAAATAAAAATTATGGTTCCAGTGGGGTTTGAACCCACGACCCTCAGGATAATGTCTACGCTCCCTACAGCGCTTTGATTTCCACTTAACCCTTACAATTCACACCCTGCTTTAAATACTAGAATATTTTGATATTTGACCTTTACAAAACTGCTGTGAACCCTGATACACATTTTCATTGGTTGATGAAAGTTTACTTGTATGTATAGAGCATAGAGAGTTACAGCAGAGTTTAGTGACCATGAAGACTACATGTTGAAAGGTTTAAAACAAGGTTTTTCTATAATTTGACCTAGTGAGCTAGTTTTTGACCTCAGATGACCCAATATCGAACTTGACCTAGATTTTGTTGAGATGATCATTGTGACCAAGTTTCATAAAGATTAGGCTCAAATTGCGACCTCTAGTGTGTTCACAAGCTTTTTCAATGATTTGGCCTCGTGACCTAGTTTTTAACCCCAGATGACCCAATATCGAACTTGACCTAGATTTTATAGAGATGATCATTGTGATCAAGTTTCATAAAGATTAGGCTCAAATTGTGACCTCTGTGTTCACAAGGTTTTCCTTTGATTTGGCCTAGTGACCTAGTTTTTGACCCCAGATGACCCAATATCGAACTTGACCTAGATTGTATGAAGATGATCATTGTGATCAAGTTTCATATTGATCAGGCTAAATTTGTGACCTATACGACGGACGAAGAGCGATCACAAAAGCTCACCTTGTCACTTTGTGACAGGTGAGCTAAAAACCAAAAGACACAATCAAAATTCACACAACCGGAAACACCTTCAAAATCAAAGGCACACACGATTGCACAACAAGCAGCATAATATACGCAATCACATGCAAAAAATGCGGCATCCAATACATCGGACAATCAGGAAACACAATCAGGGAACGACTATACGGACATTGCAACGACATCAGAACACGAAATGACGTCAAACCAGTTTCAAAACATTTTTCCGCGAACGGACACACAATAGACGACGTCGACGTCACGGTACTAATGACAACGCCAAAAAACAACAATATACGACTCAGAATGGAAGAAGCTATAATAGAACGATTCAAAACAAAATCTCCTTTTGGACTTAACCTAATTTTATAACACCAGAAGAATATCAACGACATGAAATACTCACCAGCGCCACCCGACTCATACCAGGAAATTTCTAAAAAACTACGACAATGCGAAAACTGCAAGAAATTCATAAAAGGATCGATAACAAACTTCAACAGACATTTCCAGACTCACCAGAAAACTATTACATTCTACAACAGTTTTCTGCCACAACTGTGAGAAGAAAACTACTACAATATACGATCTACGCCGACACAACAAAATAGTGCACGGAACTACCATGGACCAATATTCAACAACAATCGAAACAAGAAACAATAAATCGAACGAAGCTAAACCAATAATTACCAGGAAACCTCCCTTTGAAAACTGGATCAACGCAAAACCAAAAATACTACCGAAATTCAGAATTGTCGAGAGCCAAAAGAAGTGGCTAAACAACAAACTGCAAAAAACTGATAATACCGACGATATAATTGAAGAAATGAAAACACCAGAACCAATATCTCCGCTACCGACAACCCCTATAACACTATCACCAACAGACTCCTCTGACAGCAATACAACTATCTGCCTCGATGAAAAAGAAAACCTTACCCACACCAGGGACTCAGAAGTATTTATATACTCCATATATGGAATTTTGAACAATTAACAGTAAGACTATTTCAAACCCGATATTTATTGCTTAAAATTGTATGTATACATTGATTTCGATTTATAACATCAACAAAAACACTTTTTCGATCTGTTCTAAAAATAGAACAAATCACGTGACTAAAAAAGAACCGCAGAATCATACTTAGGTGACAATTTTGTTACATAGATTTACCCTGATGAAGACTATTGATTAGTCGAAACGTTGGTCAATAATCAATAAAAGATATCCAACAGACCCGTTTTTGTTCGTGTGTTCCACTTTTCTTACTTTTATTTGTCAGTTATACAAGTTTTGTAAGCATTATGATGAATAAAACTTATACATTTATATAACAAAATATGGATCACTCACATAATTAATATACATTCATATTCATTATATAAATAAACTTTAATCAGTATCAAAAAGTCAAATCAACCAATATGTATATGTTGCTTAAAACCTGCATTAAAATGATTGACAACCAAGTTGAGTAAACCTTACTGTGAAATCACTAACAACAAGTTGAGTAAAACTTGCTGTGAAATGACTAACTACAAGTTGAGTAAACCTTGCTGTGAAATGACTAACAACAAGTTGAGTAAACCTTGCTGTGAAATGACTAACAACAAGTTGAGTAAACCTTGCTGTGAAATGACTAACTACAAGTTGTGTAAAACTTGCTGTGAAATGACTAACAACAAGTTGAGTAAACCTTGCTGTGAAATGACTAACTACAAGTTGAGTAAAACTTGCTGTGAAATGACTAACTACAAGTTGTGTAAAACTTACTGTGAAATGACTAACTACAAGTTGTGTAAAACTTACTGTGAAATGACTAACTACAAGTTGTGTAAAACTTACTGTGAAATGACTAACTACAAGTTGAGTAAAACTTACTGTGAAATGATTAACAACAAGTTGTGTAAACTTAACTGTGAAATGATAAACCACAATTTGTGTAAACCTTACTGTGAAATGATTAACAACAAGTTGGGTAAAACTTACTGTGGAATGATTAACAACAAGTTGTGTAAACCTAACTGTGAAATGATTAACAACAAGTTGACGTGTAAACCTTACTGTGAAATGATTAACAACAAGTTGACGTGTAAACCTTACTGTGAAATGATTAACCACAATTTGTGTAAAACTTACTGTGAAATGATTAACAACAATTTGTGTAAAACTTACTGTGAAATGATTAACCACAATTTGTGTAAACCTAACTGTGAAATGATTAACAACAAGTTGACGTGTAAACCTTACTGTGAAATGATTAACAACAAGTTGACGTGTAAACCTTACTGTGAAATGATTAACAACAAGTTGTGTAAACCTAACTGTGAAATGATTAACAACAAGTTGTGTAAACCTAACTGTGAAATGATTAACAACAAGTTGACGTGTAAACCTTACTGTGAAATGATTAACAACAAGTTGACGTGTAAACCTTACTGTGAAATGATTAACCACAATTTGTGTAAAACTTACTGTGAAATGATTAACAACAATTTGTGTAAAACTTACTGTGAAATGATTAACCACAATTTGTGTAAAACTTACTGTGAAATGATTAACCACAATTTGTGTAAAACTTACTGTGAAATGATTAACCACAATTTGTGTAAAACTTACTGTGAAATGATTAACCACAATTTGTGTAAAACTTACTGTGAAATGATTAACCACAATTTGTGTAAAAAACTTACGGTGAAATGATTAACCACAATTTGTGTAAAACTTACTGTGAAATGATTAACCACAATTTGTGTAAAACTTACTGTGAAATGATTAACCACAATTTGTGTAAAACTTACTGTGAAATGATTAACCACAATTTGTGTAAAATTTACTGTGAAATGATTAACCACAATTTGTGTAAAAAACTTACTGTGAAATGATAAACCACAATTTGTGTAAAACTTACTGTGAAAGCGTCAGGAAATTGTTCTCTAAATGCATCCACAACACCTTCATGATTGTTTAACACAGCATGATGTATAGCAAGATAGTCCTTCATGTCCGGTATAGATGTACCTGCACCGTACCTGTAAATAAACACAGCATGATGTATAGCAAGATAGTCCTTCATGTCCCGTATAGATGTACCTGCACAGTACCTGTAAATAAACACAGCATGATGTATAGCAAGATAGTCCTTCATGTCCAGTATAGATGTACCTGCACCGTACCTGTAAATAAACACAGCATGATGTATAGCAAGATAGTCCTTCATGTCCGGTATAGATGTACCTGCACCGTACCTGTAAATAATCACAGCATGATGTATAGCAAGATAGTCCTTCATGTCCGGTATAGATGTACCCGCACCGTACCTGTAAACAAACACAGCATGATGTATAGCAAGATAGTCCTTAATGTCCAGTATAGATGTATACCGTATTACCTTGTATTATCGCCCCCAGGGGCGATGCATTTTATGAAAAAATAATTCCAGACACAGTCAGACCTCGTATAAACGCCCCCCCCCCACGATCTGCACTACACGACCTATAATACGTCACCTAAACTGTAAACATTGAATGTGTATAAGTCGCGCGCTTCGAATGACGTCATCTGTGTTAAATTTAATACTGCAGCGCTTAGGCCACTTGAAAAAAATCAACCGGTTTTCTCAGCATGGAGTCGTCAGTTCCACGTCGCGCACATCGATCTTATACACCGTCGTTTAAACTTAAAGTGATCCAGTTTGCCGAGGAAAAAGGGAAACACCAAGCAAGTAAGGTGTTTCGTATTGATAGAAAGCGCGTTCGGGAATGGTGCCAAAGTAAAACAAAAATTGCTGAAATGCCTAAATCAGCTAAACGTTGTCAAGGTGCTGGTCGTAAGACCAAGTACCAAGATATTGAGGACACCCTAATCACTTGGTTCACGGAAAGACGTTCTGCCGGTGTACGGGTCACTGGGAAATCCCTTAGACACGAAGCTCTTCGTCTGCATCAGATGGTCTGCTTCCCAAATACAAGTCAGTTGGTCAGTCAGCCAGCTACCCAAATACCTGTCAATTGGACTGTCAGCCAGCTACCCAAATGCCTGTCAGTCAGTCAGCCAGTTACCCAAATGCCTGACAGTTGGTCAGTCAGCCAGCTACCCAATTACTGTCAGTTAGTCAGTCAGCCAGCTACCCAACAGCATGTCAGTTGGTCAGTCAGCCAGCTACCCAAATACCTGTCAGTCAGTCAGTCAGTCAGCCAGCTACCCAAATACCTGTCAGTCAGTCAGTCAGCCAGCTACCCAACAGCATGTCAATTGGTCAGTCAGCCAGCTACCCAAATACCTGTCAGTTAGTCAGTCAGCCAGCTACCCAAATGCCTGACAGTTGCTCAGTCAGCCAGCTACCCAAATGCCTGACAGTTGCTCAGTCAGCCAGCTACCCAATTACTGTCAGTCAGTCAGCCAGCTACCCAACAGCATGTCAGTTGGTCAGTCAGCCAGCTACCCAAATGCATGTCAGTCAGTCAGCTACCATAATGCCTGTCAGTCAATCAGTCAGCTGGCTACCCAAATGACTGTCATTTAGTCAGTCAGCCCGCTACCAAAATGCTTGTCAGTTGGTCAGTCAGCCAGCTACCCAAATGCCTGTCAGTCAGCCAGGTACCAAAATGCCTGTCAGTTAGTCAGTCAGCCAGCTACCCAATTGCTGTCAGTTGAGCAGTCAGCCAGGTACCAAAATGCCTGTCAGTTGGTCAGACAGCCAGCTACCCAATTGCTGTCAGTTGAGCAGTCAGCCCGGTACCAAAATGCCTGTCAATTGGTTAGTCAGTCAGGTACCAAAATACCTGTCAGTTGGTCAGTTAGCCAGGTACCAAAATACCAGCCAGTTGGTCAGTCAGATACACTTTGACTACCGGCTTCTTGGTCATTCAACCAGCCACAGACTGTCAGTCTATCCATAAATCAGTAAGTTACTCAGTACAACAACTTACCTGAACAATACTCGACAACATTGATCATGTCCATTCTTTGCTGCCATTGACAGTGCTGTTAAACCAGTCTGCAAGAACAAAATATTTTTTTAATGTCTCGGAATTTACACATATTGTCTGTGCATAACATGAGAAAAATAGACTGTTGAAGTGGAAACTTACATTTGACAATTATTTGAATTTCACATTAAATGACGTTTAAGCCAATGCAGCAACCAGTTGTAATATTTTATTTCATATTTACCTGACTATGTTGTGCATTGATGGTATCCTTGGAAACAGAGAGTAGCATTGTTAAGTTGAACACCCTGTAAACAACAACAGCAACATTTTTAAATCCTTTACAGTGAAAGCTCCAGTATACATTTTGTATTTATTAGTCTCCATTACATGATTTTAACTCTCGAGTTTGTGTTGGTAAATTTTATCTGAAAATGTTGTTGGAATATTTGCACACAGAGTTTGATATTATTCAGAAGAAATTTATTAGCAATAAATAAAAGTCGGATGTGTCGCCTGACTATGTGAAAATCATTCAAAACCTGGACAAGGTAGAATGTACTTTAATGAGCCATTGCAAAAAACCTGCATGCCAAGTTTCGAGTCCTTCAAACTCTTGGTGACAAAGTAATGCTCTGGACAAACAATATAGGATGCCGTCGCCAAATAAAAGTAACCCAGATATGTCACCTAGCCAGGTGACACAAAAGGGCTAGATGACACAAAAAGAATGTCTTGTGGTTATTAGGGGGCCATTTACCATATTTAACATAATGCTATAGATATGTACCTGTCATGTTGAGCAGCGAGCATAACTGGAGTATAATCATCTTCATCAACTACAGATAAATCAGTTTTACGTACATCAGAAGAAACGATGGTATCCTGTAATATACAATTAAGAAATGAAATTTGAAAAACCAAGGAATAGTAGACTTATGTACTATAATGATGTATTTAATAAATCATTGTTATTCTTTAACTCTTTAGGTCCTGTAATATGTGATCTTTTTTTATGTTTTCTGAGCTCGTCTGTTTAAGTTGAGTGCTACCTTCCCTGTTTGATTTTCTTTTTTTTTTTAACATCCACATAAAGACAAAAGCAGTTACTATTAATTTATACCTTGATTATTTTCTCTTTGAGTGTTTGCATTCTACGTTCTCTATGTGATATAACAGCCTCACAACAAATCCTACCTGGAGTATTTTCTCTCTGAGTGTTTGGATTCTACGTTCTCTGTGTGATATAACAGCCTCACAACAAATCCTACCTGGAGTATTTTCTCTTTGAGTGTTTGCATTCTACGTTCTCTATGTGATATAACAGCCTCACAACAAATCCTACCTGGAGTATTTTCTCTCTGAGTGTTTGCATTCTACGTTCTCTATGTGATATAACAGCCTCACAACAAATCCTACCTGGAGTATTTTCTCTCTGAGTGTTTGCATTCTACGTTCTCTGTGTGATATAACAGCCTCACAACAAATCCTACCTGGAGTATTTTCTCTCTGAGTGTTTGCATTCTACGTTCTTTATGTGATATAACAGCCTCACAACAAATCCTACCTGGAGTATTTTCTCTTTGAGTGTTTGCATTCTACGTTCTCTGTGTGATATAACAGCTTCACAACAATCATCATCTATACTAGCTTCTACATACACATCATCAGGTCGACACATCTCAACATCTTCTATGTTAAAATCTCCTCCTCTCTTCATCAAACAACTGATACAAATATATAAATATGCACATAAACCACAGCACTAACTCTAGGGGGAGACAACTGGTACAAATATATAAATATACACATAAACCATAGCACTAACTCTAGGGGGAGACAACTGGTACAAATATTTAAATATACACATAAACCATAGCACTAACTCTAGGGGGAGACAACTGGTACAAATATATTAATATGCACATAAACCATTTTTTTTTAAATTTGATTGTGAAACAAGTTCTTAAAGCTTATATTGATCACTCTCAACACCTCATTCCTGATGTTCTTCATCACCACAAGGGTATGAAGAAGATAAGCCAGTTTACCTTACTATGCTGCCTGTCTAGCAAGGTTAATACCATTTATTCTTTATCTCCCAAACTTGCAGTGGACGCTCTACCACTAGGTTGTCAAGGTCGTTGTAGATATATAAATATACATGATACCACCATAGCAGGAGACAGGAGACTAGGGGAGACATAATAATAGATTGTTGATTAATCTGGTTGAAGAATATTCTTATAACAAATGCTTTACTTCCAAGAGAGGGTGTTGTTCAATAAAGGGCCACAGAGAAGAAGTTATTGCCCCAGATTGGGTCACTGTCGACTCTTGAGGCGTAGTACAAGGGAACTTTTAAACAAAAATAGGGGAGAAGCAATTAGTAGGGGAACCAACAATATCTTCACCAATTCACAATAGTGATCAAACATGTGATGTCAAAGTTTCTTCACTGTTGGGCTAGAGAACAGAGTATAAATATTTACTTGACAACACTGATATAGTGGTTCGAGACAGCATAGTGTAAAGCTGTCTTCTTTGTTTGTTCATTTTGTCTGTTTGGATCCGCACCAAATATACACAACAGTGCCTGAAAAATACCCATTGCAGTATATACAAATTATAATAAAAGCTCCCTGAGCTGGATGAGTTGCCTGACGAAGTACACATTTCTCATGGAAAACTATCCAGTATCGGGCAACACATCCGACTTACAGGAGTCATCTGAACTAAAGACGATAAAGTTATGCTCTGAACAAAAAAAGCCCTGATAATATCAATAAAAGGGGAATCATTCAAACACTACACAAGGTAAAGTTACGATTCTTGTGCGTTGCACGTTCAATCATTCCAAAAAAACATGCATGCCAAGTTTCGTGTTATTCAAGCTTATTTAATTGTGACCTCTAGTGACTACACAAGGTTTTTCAATGATTTGACCTTGTGACCTAGTTTTTAACCCCTGATGACCTAATATCGAACTTGACCTAGATTTTGATGTGATGATCATTGTGACCAAGTTTCATAAAGATTAGGTCAAAATTGTGACCTCTAGTGACTACACAGTTTTTCTATAATTTGACCTTGTAACCTAGTTTTTGACCCCGGATGACCCAATATCGAACTTGACCTAGATTTTGTTGAAATAATCATTGTGACCAAATTTCATAAAGATGAGGTCAAAATTGTGACCTCTAATGACTACACAAGGTTTTCCCATGATTTGACCTTGTGACCTTGTTTTTGACCCCAGATGACCCAATATCGAACTTGACCTAGATTTTGTTAATATAACCATTGTGACCAAGTTTCATAATGATTAGACCAAAATTGTGACCTCTAGCGTCTACACAAGCAAATTGTTGACGGACGGACGGACAGAAGATGGACGGACGACGGACGAAGAGTGATCACAAAAGCTCATCCTGTCACTTTGTGACAGGTGAGCTAAAAACAGTGCAAGGTAGAGTTATGGTTCTTGCACACTGCACTTGATGTCACAGCAAGAAACATGAATACCAAGTTTGGAGTCATTCAACCTAATGGTGACAAAGTTATGCCCCTGACAAGAACTGCTTATAAAATCAATCATAGGGAAATAATTAAACAAGAGCTGTCCACGAACAGCGCTCTCCACTATTCGCAGTGCAATGCTAGGATAGAACAATTATTTAACATTCAAAACAAAATGCTTCATAACAGCAGCATTACCCTCTGCTGTGAAGAGGTTGGGGCTTCTAAGTCGAAAAAGGGGGATAATTAGGACAAATTATGCAGGACCGTTACCTACTCATGTATAGGTCCTCTTGGTCATGAAGGTAAACAAATAAGCATTTCTTAGTCCAAAAGGGGGCATAATTTCAACAAAATGCTAAATAGTTATCTTCTCCTGTGTAGGGGTTGGGGTCATGATGGTTAACAAGTATGCAAAGCATCAAAGCAATATGTCAATGCTCTTTGAAGATAAAAGGGGTTAAAAAATCTGTACCTAAACTTTAACATTTGCATTTCCAAGTCCATCAGGGGGCATAATTTCAACAAAATGCTTGATAGAGTTACCTCCCCCTGTGTAGGGGTTGGGTCATGATGGAGAACAAGTATTCATAGCAATATGTGAATGCACTTTGAAAATATTAGAGGTAAAAACACCTGTTACTAAACTTTAACATTTGCTCTAAGTTGAAAAAGGGGGCATAATTTCACCAAAATGCTTGATAGAGTTACCTACCCCTGTTTATGGGTTGGGGTCATGATGGTGAACAAGTATGTAAAGCAATATGTGAATGCACTATGAAGATATTAGAGGTTAAAAAACCTTTACCTAAACTTATAAAAGGGAAGTAATTCAAAAACGATGCAAGGTAGAGTAATGGTTCTTGCGCACTGCACTTCGGCTTATAGCAAGAAACATGCATACCAATTTTTGAGTCATGTTAACTTAAGGTGACTTAAGTTTTGCTCCGGACAAGCAAAATCAGACACCAATGAGCCACTGCCAACAAAAGAAATCCCTAAATGTCGCGACACAAAAACAGTGTCTCAAATTATAAAAATCAAAGCCCAAAACATACACGTCCATTTTTGTGAATGTTAGTTCCTAAAGCATGCATATCCATGTCAATTGGTGTCCAGAAACAAATATGTCCATGTAAATATGTGATAGTGTCTGAACAATTACATACAAGGGGTAATCAACAAACATGCTTAGGGTATTTACAATGAGAGATATTACCTCACAAAATAGAAGTATACATATGAAGAGAGATCTTACCTCACACAATGTTTCATTTCCTTCCTGAGCTGCCAACATTAATGGAGTCATTCCATCAACATTATACAAATCTATATCAGCTTTTTGTAATCGTACAATAGACATAATGAACGGTAGATGACCCAAACCTACAATATGAACAATCTCTTATTGGTGTAATTTATGACAATGTAAATAAGCCAAACTTTTTCAACAAACTTTCAAACCCAAACTTGATACTAACTAAAGCACTTTTCAATTTTAATGTTTGCTGGTGTAAACTACACAAAAACGCATCACAGATGTACATATGCACTCATTTGATTTATAATTGTCAACGCTTTAAGAAATCGCAGACACTGGACAGCAAACATTTCCTTCCTCTACAAGGGATGCCTAACTGATCTTCTATATACATTTTTTTGTAAATGGATAAACCAGGTAGTGTGGCAATTCAGATCAAACTTGAAAGGTTTTAATGTTGCCATTCTGATATTTACTGAACAGGAAACTACATACCAGCACGAGCAGCCACGTGCACCAGGAACTGTCCATCCTTCTGTATTCTATTCACATCCATATCAAACATCTGCAATACCAATCCAAGTCTTAACTGATTACATAATAGTGTATATAACAAACTGATTTGTAAATAATGTATCATTTAATATGATTCTACAGTCAAACCTATGTAAATGATCACCTGTGAGCAAATTAAGACCCTAATTACACAACTTGTCACCAATTTTATCCCCCATCATACCAATTTCCATGATATTAAACTCATAATGGGTGGAACATTAGCTAAATGGTTAGCATTCTTGACTACCATTCGGGAGGTCCCTGGTACAAATCTCTGCTGGGGCACTGGAAATTACAGAAACGCTTTTCAGTGTTTCCCACCCAACTAGACACAAACTGGTTGGAAACCTAGAGGTAGTCTTGCATGTATCGCTGCAACATACACACCAGTCAAGTTAAAGAACCACAGACTCTGTTTGGAAAGAGCTAGAGCAGCATGCTCAGATTCCTTGTATCACACTAACTTTCTGTATCTTCCCTCGAAGCAGGAGGTCATTGGCCAATTAGGCAGGGATAAAACCGAATTTCCAGGCGTAGTTGAACACAAAAAAACACCTCTTAATTAGAGGCTACCTGTTAAAAAAGACAGATCTAATTGTGTAAGTAAAACAAATCACATATTTTAACAATGTCTACACTACCTGCAGTTTCTTCTGAAAGTCATACAGACATTTAGAATTTTCAGCAAGTTTGAATAAAACATCTACATCATGTCGTGTTGGTTTAAATAGTGATGTAGAACTGTGTTTGCTGGTCAAAGCTTGAAGTTTGGCCGAGACATTTTGTAACTGTTTACGTATCTTCGGACATGCACACACATCAAGAGCTGTCTTCCCTGAAGCATAATCATTACTAATGTTAACATATGTCATCGTATAATTATTATATCACATAAAATATGATTATATGCTTACAAGTGGATTATAGAGATTTATCAGTGAAATATATTCAGTAATTCATTATTTGGAAACAGTGACAATCACAATTTGATATTTTACAGTTTTAGAAACTGGTTCCATTACAACACAGAATGAGAAACGTAATGTCTACAATGCTGGAGGCCATTACCTTAACTTAACTAAAGCGCTACCTAGCGAAAACATTTATGTTACTGGCGAATGCTTGCTGATAGCAGATCGTTGCACAGCAAAGATCTACATAAGGGTCCCTTGCACAAGAAAGCGCTTGGTAGCGGCTGGCCTAGCACCAGTGCTGAGAAACAGTTGCTCGTTGGTAGCGAATGGTAGCATGTCGTTGCAAAGACGTAGTGGAGCGCTCAATAGTGTTAGGTTTGGTTAGGCAACGGGCTCCGGGACTTTAGTATGAGTTACGTAATTAGATATGTTATAACGGGCATGTCATGATTTAGACATGATTTTCTAAATTTTCTGTACTTATGAGTGATGAGCGAAAAACAACGTTTTATTTTATATAACATAAAACAAGAGGCAAATAAACTAACTATGCTCAGCCAGTATGCCCACCCCATGAAGTCGCTCAATCAGTGTTTGATATTACCTGATTTATCTTTGATATTAGACAGCACACCATACTGTGAACATAACTGTATGACTTCTGTATTCTGTAGAACGCATGCTAGATGTAAGAGACTACAGTCACCTTCATACTGATAATTCTTCCCTGCAAGATGTAACAATATAATGAACACAGACTACAGTCACCTTCATACTGATAATTCTTCCCTGCAAGATGTAACAATATAATGAACACAGACTACAGTCACCTTCATACTGATAATTCTGCCCTGCAAGATGTAACAATATAATGAACACTAACTACAGTCACCTCCATACTGATAATTCTTCCCTGCAAGATGTAACAATATAATGTACACAGACTACAGTCACCTTCATACTGATAATTCTTCCCTGTAAGATGTAACAATATAATGTACACAGACTACAGTCACCTTCATACTGATAATTCTTCCCTGCAAGATGTAACAATATAATGAACACTGACTACAGTCACCTTCATACTAGTAATTCTTCCCTGCAAGATGTAACAATATAATGAACACTGACTACAGTCACCTTCATATTGATAATTCTAACAATATAATGTACACAGACTACAGTCACCTTCATACTGATAATTCTTCCCTGCAAGATGTAACAATATAATGAACACTGACTACAGTCACCTTCATACTAGTAATGCTTCCCTGCAAGATGTAACAATATAATGAACACTGACTACAGTCACCTTCATACTAGTAATTCTGCCCTGCAAGATGCAACAATATAATGAACACTGACTACAGTCACCTTCATACTAGTAATTCTTCCCTGTAAGATGTAACAATGTAATGTACACAGACTACAGTCGCCTTCATATTGATAATTCTTCCCTGTAACATGTAACAATGTAATGTACACAGACTACAGTCACCTTCATACTGATAATTCTTCCCTGTAAGATGTAACAATATAATGTACACAGCCTACAGTCACCTTCATACTAGTAATTCTTCCCTGTAAGATATAACAATATAATGAACACTGACTACAGTCACCTTCATACTAGTAATTCTTCCCTGCAAGATGTAACAATATAATGAACACAGACTACAGTCACCTTCATACTAGTAATTCTTCCCTGCAAGATGTAACAATATAATGAACACTGACTACAGTCACCTTCATACTAGTAATTCTGCACTGCAAGATGTAACAATATAATGAACACTGACTACAGTCACCTTCATACTAGTAATTTTTCCCTGCAAGATGTAACAATATAATGAACACTGACTACAGTCACCTTCATACTAGTAATTCTTCCCTGCAAGATGTAACAATATAATAAAGCTCTTATTTTGTGTATAGCACCGATACACAGCTTCCTGGCACCTTTGACAAGATACTTTACAGTCCACACAGTCAGATATAACGGGAAATACTACGAATTGAAATTCAGAAATATCCAATTCCCATGCTGGATATTGAACCAACGACATCTGGATTAACAGCCCAGGTGTTACCACTGAACTATCGCCACTATATGATCATTATCATTAATGGCAGCATGTTGACCTGACTAGTACTTACCTGTCCCTCACAAGCTACACAGAACTTTCCACATACTTGTACATCATAAGTTAGCAACAGAGAAATTTCCCACATCATGCACATCAAAGTTAGAGCGTATGACCCCTCTACAGACTGTGCTGTCCCAGCCTATAGACATTTCAATAAACGCACAAAAGTGCCAAAGCAGTGCCTACCATGTACATATAGTCAGAGTTAATGTTGTTATCTACTAATAAACAGAGCAACAGATAAGGTTTTAGTCCATATGGTATTTTACCCCAAGTTTCAATTTTATTTGGATTAGGCAAATTTTAGTTGGGTATTTAATAAAACTCATAGGGTAAATAATCTTTTAATGTGTACTCTTTTCTATTTGGGTATTTCAGATTGACTTTGCTTTTTCTTTCTCCCTCCTCTAAATATCTATGGGGTTTTAAGAAAATCAATTGGGTAATTACCCCAATACGCAGCTTATCTGTAGCTCTGTTAATAAACTGATTAATACCGGAGTGGAGTGATATTGTCACAATGATAATGGTTTTTGTAACCTTCATTAGGACTGATACGATAGTTGAGAGGTCTAATGCTTTCGTACTCCACATTGCTAGGCTTATGTGTCGTACAGTATAGGTACGAACCCCACAACAGGTGCATATTATTCCCAACATCGAAGATAAAATGAAACAAATTTATGTAACTTACCAATGAATTTCAAGTCAATGAGAGCTTGAAGCACCCAGACAGGACCACCACACATAACAAGTTGTATCATTTCCCATAATGCATCTCTCAATCCTGTCCCCTCTACACAAACACTATCTGCTAATGTCACCTCAATTTTACGTTTATTTGGCCAAAGTTTTTTAAATTCCAAAACATCATCCCCATGTTCATACACAGAAAACGACATCTCAGATCGCCAGAACATGTTACATATAGTAGTCTGATTATCATTGGCTTGCCATACTTCTGGGCTTTTCCGACGAGGTAGAAATTTCTTTTCAATCTGAACACTTTTACTAAACGACTTGTCTTCATCAAACGTATGAGAGTGATAGAGACCATTGCACTGACAATGTTCTGGAATGTTTGTTTCTGACACCTGAGATAATCTGTCTAGTGAAACTTTACTTCCTATATTTGAATTGGAACCAGACCGTTGAGTTTTTATACTGTTAGAACCAGACCGTTGTGTTCTAATACTCTCTCCTGAAGCTCGACTACTTAAACTAGATCTAGAACTGGACAGTTTTGATTTAATACTGACAGACTGTTTTCTTGTTGACCAGTCGGAACCGTCGATCTCATACCTCTGGTATCGTAATTCTGGATTGCCGATATTGTGACCAAATTTCACTGACGACAAAAACCAAGACTCTGTGTTATCTACCGGTACATTGTCCAGAGGTTTCCTAGATTGTGTCACGTTATCATGTATACCAGGATAGACTGAGTACTTTCCTTCCGTTGATGAAGGCACAACAGCAACAGATTGTGTAAAATCACTCGAGTTTGGTGTCAAGGTTTGTGCATTTTGCCGAGCCATATCAAACGATCTGGTGAAATCTTGATTACTCCTTCTTCTGTTCAACTGGCACCTCTCCTTATCATCCTGGGGAGAAAACATATTAACAAGCCAAGTATTGGGAGAGTAACCCATCATTTTACTTACTGATAACTAATAAATTATCAAGTAGAAAAATTCAATCTTCATTTATTATCCCAGTCTCTGAATAAAGCCGTGCCATTGGTCAATTCAAAGACAGACCTTATAAACAGCCAATCAGAAGCTGTCATGTTTTAGACTGGTCTGTCATGATGAAATGAGGTTTAGGTAAGGTAGGAATGGATGGATAACTTGGATCAATGTAGATATTTCTCGAGGAATAAGGAGGGTAAGCGTGCTTGAAGGTTGATTATATCGTCTAGAGAGTGGTGTCTGGGTAACGTGGGAGCTTGTTTCTGCAGGAAGGAACATCTGTGCTGATAGAAGCATGGTTTTAATCTGTAAGAAAAAAAGCAAACATTATAATACATAAGTTTGTCAACCAACATTTCCTAACCTTTTCTTGACCTTCTAGTGTGGGTACTGAAAATGGACCCATTCCAAAAACTAAAGGACCCATAGAAAAGTAACATTCATTTTACCCCATAGTATGAATATATATTCTTATTACATTTTTGACATGGACTTATTTGAAGCTCAATTTTCAGTCATTTAAGGAGGTACGAGCTGCCTTGTGCGCATGCGCGAAATTTCAAAATCGTATTAGATAAGAACAAACATGAATTTTAGTTTCAATGATCGCGTATGAATGTTGATTTATGATAATAAACATAATATTATTGCACAAATTAGATATTTTTAACATTTTATTTTTTTGCATGTATAAAAAGTGGGTGGGGAACGGCAAAATTAAATTGATTTTTAATATCTCTGGAGTATTACTACACTCAGTCGTCAAAAAATGACCAATTCACGACTGTGTCCTTTTCTCAAACGAGGTAGAAAACCCCTGACTTTGCTCTGTACTAGAATATCAGTCTGGAATATGTATTCAGGGACATTTCTTACAATAGGAAATAATTAATACAGGACTAGGATTGGTTTGAATGAAATTCTAACACGATCTGTGGATTTATCCATATACGCATAGAGCAAACCAGACATGTATTATTACCGCAATAAAACATACCTATCAAATTACTATTTACGCCCCATATCATGTGACATATTTATGAATGAATGAACGTAAACTTTATAGTAAAAACTTCAACGAGTCGGGATGACAAGGCAGGTTGCACGAGTATCCAGTGTTACAGCTATGACGCATCTATTTTTAGAAACTCCAATATAAACTCAGTTTCATAAAAACTTCTGATAATCAATTCATTTATATTTTTCATTTCATGAAATAGATACCCTACGTATACTCGTGTTATTAAATTGTTTCAATGTTTAAAATGTGTTATTTCCTTCAGAAAATTACGAAGGTCGTTTTCATTAACCAGGGAGGTAATTGTACCAGCTAAGGCCGAACTTAAAATATTCTTTGTTTCCCCATCCCGACCCTAGCAGATTTAGAATGGGTAGGTAGGTAGGGTAAATATTTTTTTTAACTGTTTCAGTATGATAGTTATTGGTAAAAACCAACAGTCTTAAATTTAATGGTAAGATATAAGAAGCCAGTAAAAAAAAAAAATTTCACTTCTAATTTTTTATAAAAATTTTTTTTATTTCAATTCGGGTAATAAAATATTTTGGGTAGGGCCTTTTTAATCGGGTAGGTAGGGGATGGGGAAACAAACAATATTTTATTTTAGGCCTAATAAGCCACTCAATTTCAGCGTGGAATTGTGTTCACTGTCAAATGGGTGAAAATGGAATGCGCGCAATTAAATAGTACGGGATATTATCGTATTTAGAATCGAAATAAAAACTCTGTTCTTGTATTTTGTCGGTGAATAAAACATGGGCACTCGTTCCGAATCCGAACTCCTGCCTGTCTTTTATTTACCGACAAAATATGCGAACAGATTTTTATTTCTGAATTATTTGAATATTATAGGGAGTGGTAAATGTATGGTAAGGAAGTGATCAAGGGAAAAGTGATCGTGGTTAAGGGAAAAGTTATCGTGATAAAAAATTATTAGATGGCTAGTCTTAATAAAGAATTCTTATATCATAAGCTAATACATACAAATAAAACTTAACTGTCAGAGAGTAAATCAATTACTGTGAATCACACAAAAATCAGAACAATATCAATAATACGAATTCAACCAATAATGAAGTAAAACTTGTATATTTAACATTTATGTAATATTGTACCAGGAAGAACCTGTGACAGCACCTTATAACACCAATCACAATCTGTGTTGACAGTTTGTATCAAATCTATTACTTTTTTAAATTATCAAAATATAATCTTAATATAATAATGAAAATCTTGTACAACTATAACAATAACATTCAGATCGTGATACAATCTGGTATATATAGAGGTTGTACAATAATGGGAAAGTGATATCAGCTTGTAGGTGCTATTTAGGATTGTTTATTTGCAGTCGGCTTAAAACATGTGAATGATAGATTGTTGTTTTCTATAAAAAATAACGTTATCTCTCAAGGATGATTAATACCGAACTTCTAGCTTTACATGGTCAGGTATTGATGGTAAACAAGTGTTGCAAGTAACAAAGCAATAACTCTGATAATTTAGGAGAAAAGTGGACCTAAACACAAAACTTAACCGAGGTATATTATTTTTTCGAAGTCTAAAAGGAATTCTCGCTAAATGCAGTTCAGAGTTATGGGTCTTGCTTGACTTTGACTGATATTGATGGTGAACAAGTGTTGAAAGTTTCCAAGTATTAACCTCTATAGTGTATAAGAAAAGTGAATCGAAACACAAAACTTAACCAAGTCCAAAAAGGGGCAATAACACCTGCAAAATGCAGATCAGAGTTATGGGTCTTGCTTTACATGGTCAGGTATTGATGGTAAACAAATGTTGCAAGTTTCAAAACAATAACTCTGATAGTTAAGGAGAAAAGTGGACCTAAACAAAAACTTGACCAAGGCACATTATTTTCTAAGTCTAAAAAGAAAATAATTCTTGCAAAATGCAGTTCAGAGTTATGGGTCTTGCTTTACAGGCTCAGGTATCGATGGTGAACAAGTGTTGCAAGTTTCAAAGCAATACCACTGATCATTAAGACAATAAGTCCTCTATTTTTTTCCCCAAAAATCAGATGAGCTAAAAATCATCCAACCAACTGGCTAGTTATAACTCCCTTACAACAAAAACTTGGTTATATCGAAAAAACAAAGACTGCGTTCAATAAACGCTTATGCCCCCTGTGGAAGCCTTGTCCATAAATAAGTCTAAGTCCAAAATTAGGTCAAGGTGAAGGTCAAAATGGGGTCAGGTGATACAGGTGTGTGGAGAGTGTTCATATACAACATCCATGCAAGTTTGGAAGCTTTGTAGCAAGCCATAATGATGCTAGAAGAAACAGTCAATTTGGGTTAACCAGGACGGACGGACGAACGGACGGACGAACGGACGAACGGACAGGTGAATCACTATATGCCTCCGGATCTATCGATACGGGGGCATAAAAATCCCTGACTGTGTCCTTCTTATTTCAATGTTCTACCACTCGCTTATAAGGAAATCGGATATAATGAAAAATCGGTTAAAACGCAATTACTTTTAGGTCCCGATGAAGTATTTTGTGTACATTTTTGCTCAGTTATTATAACAAAGGCGGTAATTGTGTGAAATTAATTTTAGCAAACAATCTTAATAAGGTGTTCAGTGGTTGCGCCTAGGGCATTCAACATTGCAAAATAACTGACCAAACCAATAACTATACCCCTAAACTTTATTGAATTCACAAGAATATTATTAATTTTGCAAAATGTAAATGCAAGTAAAAAAAGAAATTTCGAAGTACAAATACTTTGAACGGAATATTGAAGACAGAGGCTGAGATACGTGGGCTACCTACCAGACATCTACCATGTCACCTATTCACAATTGTCATCACTATTCAAATTCACCCAGAGTATAGCTTGATATATTCAAACTAAGACATTGAACAGTACTCATTCATAATGAACATTTTATCAGTTTATAATAACAAAACATTGTTCAGCATCATATATGCTTGGGTTTTTTTTCTTCGAACACAATATAATTTCGAGAGCAAGCTATACATGTATACTTATGACAAACATAATGATGTTAATATACATATAGCGAAAATTGGATATTCTGGGTCCCTAGGATTTCGTTACAACCAAGTTTCACTGCAATGGGATTGGATCAAAGAATAGATGAGAATGGAACAGACACTTAGCTAACTTTCCTAAAGGAGCCGCCATTTTTAAAACACATAAGACGATCGGCGTACGTCAGTAGCGATAAATGCCGAACGGACCGTTCCGATTGTTTTGCCGCTATAGCCGCCGCCATCTTGAAAAATTTAATGTGTTTAAACCTGCGAGATATTTGGATTAATTTAAAGCAACCTATGATCAAATATAGCAAAGGTGTTTGGAATGTTGTTGTATAAATAATTTAGACGATTCATCCGTAAATTGTGAAATAAACCAATTTTTCTGCGACCTTTACGGGTCGATGATTTTTCAATCAACGGGTTCGGATTCCTTCCAAGATTTAATTTTGAGATCCCTCAGGAAACTTATTTACGGCTGTTATTCTTATAAATTATTATTTTTTGTAATCTTTGCGGTGTTCTTTATCTGTTGTCAATGATGAAATAACTTCGTTTTTGGGTTTTAACTCAAAAACACGATTTCTTTTCGATACACTACTACGGTAAACTATAATGACGGAAAGAGACATAGTTAACTGAGCGCGGTTAAACCTTTAATAAAACAAACACGGCCAATAATTACCGAAGCGCGCGCAATGCATTATGGGTATTCAAGTCATAATTCAGCTATTTTTAGACATGCCTATCCATTCTAGTGTATATCCGTGATTAGATAAAAGAATTATAGAATAAGTATTTACCGATGTTTCTAATTTCATATTTTTATATTCCAACAATAGTACTGAACTTCACCAATGTGTTGTTACCCTTTATTAAATGATTACAACACAATGATTGTTGATTACAGAGGCTACCAGTATGTATTATATTGTGTACACTATATCAGTAATTATTGACTTTCACTGATCACATGATGTTAACATAGATATAGTAGCATGTATAGGTAGTTCATACATAGTACATCTACAGTGATCTACAAGCTGGTCCAGTATCACCGAGGTAACTCCAATAGTATGGACCGACAGATAGGACAATCTAACGTCATATAAAATATTGACAACAATACAACAATACACATGTTGTACAAACATACAACCTTTGTTTCACAACAATGTTAAATTCATTTAAACATCAAAACTAACATAACAAGAGGGCCCAAAGGGCCCTAGGTCGCTCACCTGTCGAACTTGACCTAGATTTTGTTGAGATGATCATTGTGACCAAGTTTTATACAGATTAGGCCAATATTGTGACCTCTAGTGACTACACAAGGTTTTTCTATGATTGACCTTATGACCTACTTTTTACCCCAGATGACCCAATATCGAACTTGACCTAGATTTTGTTGTTTTGATCATTGTGATCAAGTTTCGTAAAGATCAGGTCAAAACTGTGACCTCTAGTGACAACACAAGGTTTTTCTATGATTTAACCTTGTGACCTAGTTTTTGACCCCGGATGACCCAATATCGAACTTGACCTGGATTTTATTGAGATGATCATTGTGACCAAATTTTGTAAAGATTAGACCAAAATTGTGACCTCTAGTGACTACACAAGGTTTTTCTATGATTTGACCTTGTGACCTTGTTTTTGACCCCGGATGACCCAATATCGAACTTGACCTAGATTTTGTCGAGATGATCATTGTGACCAAGTTTCATAAAGATTAAGTAAAAAATTTGACCTCTAGTGACTACACAAGATTTTTCTATGATTTGACCTTGTGACCTAGTTTTTGACCCCGGATGACTCAATATCAAACTTGACCTAGATTTTGTTAGGATGATTATTGTGACCAAGTTTCATAATGATTAAGTCAAAATTGTGACCTCTAGTGACTACACAAGGTTTTTCTATAATTTGACCTAGTGACCTAGTTTTTGACCCCAGATGACCCAATATCGAACTTGGCCAAGATTTTGTTGAGATGATCATTGTGACCAAGTTTCATAAAGATTAGGCTAAAATTGTGATCTCTAGTGTCTACACAAGCCAATTGTTGACGGACGGACGGACGACGGACGGACGACGGACGACGGACGAAGAGTGATCACAAAAGCTCACTCTGTCACTTTGTGACAGGTGAGCTAAAAATGTTTAATAACATTACGTTGTCAAAGAAGTTTATAAGAATGAGTTTTTGTCACAATAACAAGTGTTCACCCAAAAAGGGTCTTAACTCTGATAATAACTGACACAGTCTATAGGAAGCTATGACCTTGTTTCAATCTTACCATGACTATCTATTTACTATTTTTTTCTAATAATAGAATTGTTCAAATAATGTATTATATTAGAACCAGAAAAATGCAAAAAATGTCACCATGCTGGTTTTGGAGTTTTCTGCCAATGAATACATAAAAAAATTATTAAACTCTGTGAAAACACTACAGTCTAACTTGTATTAAGCGACCACACTGGGGAAGGTCTGAAAACGGTCGCTTAACGGAATGGTCGTTTAACACAAAATTAATGTAAGAAACATCAATTGTAATAAACGAATTTCCTACTTTAGGCTGTCCCAATACTATTCATCTTCAATTGATAAACATTAGTGCGTAAATATGTTTTATGATGATTCTATACTTGTATGCATCGTCTTCATAAGCATTTAATTTATCATTTTAATAAACTTACTCATATGTTACACAATCTTATTAATGTAAGCAGGCCCGGATCCAGAAATATTTGACTGGGGGGGCCCAGATTTTTTTTTGATATTATGTTGGGGTGGGTGCGGGAGGGGTGTCCCCTCCGGGCGAAGATTTTTTCACTTTTCCAATTAAAATCATGCAATTTCCAGCACTTTAAGCTTTTAAAATCAGAAGTAAAGGTATTAAAATTGTACTGCTACATCAACATAAAATATGACAAAAAAAATTAAAAGTAGTTTCTTTCAATTCCCTAAAATTTACAAATCAGGCGTCAAATTATTAAAATTCACTGTTCGCTACTTAATCAGACAACGTTCATTTTTTAAGCAATTATTTAAATATACATGTATGTTTATCCCATTGAAGATTTTATCAAGTAAGAACTTTAAATTTTATATTTAGACGTTAAATTATTGAAATTAACTGCTACAATACATAGCCCATGAAATAAACAATTATTTTTATATTAGATATATATCTAAAAGTTTCCACTGGTTCAGATAGATTTTTGAGTAAACTTACTTTTAATAAAAATCATGAAATTTTATGCACTATAACATGTTTAAAACATTAAAATTCAATGCTAGACACATGGAAATTTAAAAAAAATGTGCCCCCCCCCCCCACCCCCCAATGAATTAAACTCGTTTTTTTTCGTTTTTTTAAATCTCACCTGAAATTGTTAAACTTGCACTGTTTCAAAATGTCATTATCAGTAATAAATCTATCAACAAGAAAATTTTGATATGTCGGGTCACTATTTTTAAATCGATCAGTTCACACATTTTAGTAACATAGATCAATGAATCTCCTAAATCATGATCTTTCAGACGCTATAAAATCATCTGGGAAAGCGTCTAACTGATTCAGATCGGGTGTAATTAGGGCCTGGATAAACAACAGGGGGCACCTTTTATTGCCTTCGCTTCCGCTATATGTAATATACAGAGATTGTTATCACAAAATAACGACCCATAGCCTAATCGATTGGTAATATTTTAAGGATTTTAACGTTTTTAGACTGTATAAAATGGTCACTCTGAGGCCAACTGGGGGGGGGGGGGCACGGGCCATCAATTTCATGCTTAAACAGTGGTCGCATAAGACAAAGGTCGCTTAATACGCGTGGTCGCTAGTACAGTTAGACTGTAGTTTCAAGGGCAGTTAACTCAAAAACAAGTTTGGTAGCCCATATTTATATGTTTCTAACATAATACTGTGTTCATATAAAAGTTTGAACAAGTTCTGTGATAAAAGAAACTGCAGCGAACACCTTAAAAGTTTAAACACAGTAAAATCATCAATTTCCTTGGGGTTAAAATTTTCGTTTATTTCATGATTGAACTCGACCACGAAATCTAATCTCCTCAATTAAAAGACTTTCCAAATACAGAGCAAAGGTTTCCACTGCATATTTTGTAATCCACAAATTACTACCCCAGGAAATTGCAATTTAACAAAATCCATGAAATTAAATACCAATGAAAATAAGTGATTTTACAGTATTACATAATGTACAATTATTACAAACCACAAGACAAACTTCCACTATCACAATAATATTCTAAAACACTCAAAGTTTGTCAGCTGCACTAATATAAAACATCGTAATTACAGATCCAACATTAAGATGAGTTTATGGTATAAGAAAATAAGAACACTCAATTCTCGAAGCTTAATATAAGAGGTTAAACTAGCAAGCTGTACTGTGTTGCGTTATGCAATATTTCTGTAAATGTTTCAAGTACACTCATGATGATGTGTGTTTATACATGTACATGTATTTCTTGATGCTTAGTAAAATTATTGATATTTGTTAAATAGTATTTTGTGAATTTTGATAAAAAGGCAATCAAATGGAGGCAGTAATGTGGCCTTCTGTTGGGATTTCAAATTTCATTCTACAAATAACAACTTCTATAACGATGACGGATTAGGTTTTGAGGTTAAGCCTTTTTAGGAAGTCAATAAAATCTGTCCCCAACCAATAGGAGTGATTTGACAGTAATGATAAATCACTTAATATAATATCCATATTTATTCTTCTAATTAAAACAAAGTTTAATACCTTCAAATATATGCATGATCATGTTTATGTAAATAAGTGAGTGATCATCAATATCTTACTGTAGATTTCACAATACATCTTAATGTGTATAAAATATATGAATATATTACAACTATTGAACTACCAATATGGTCATAATGCACTTCCATACAGGCAGGGTTATCAACCGATTGCATTTGGAAATCATCTGAGTAGGTAGATGAATTTCATTCAGTCGTGCAAACTTTCATACCTCGGTGTTCACTAGATACTGAGCAATCTTCATTTTACAGGATTCGTTTTACTACCAACAACCTATATACATGGCGTGGGATTTTACTGACCTGTCACTGGTCATCTGCTTGACCGTTAGTAATTAGAACAGCCTTTTTCACATACACGTATGTTCCCATTCACAAACCATTAAATTGTACTTCTATTATTCACTGGTAAGAAATTTACCATTATACATTTAATGAAAATATCTGTTTTATCTGATCAGCTTGTCAAATGAGTATTCAAATGCAAAGTACCTGCTACAGTTTGAGAAATTTGACTAATAAATGAGACCCAATATACTGTCGGTTCAATAAGTAATACTAATGAGGGAACTATCCCATTCAAAAGAATAGGGGTGCTTATGTTTATATAGTAGAAGGGATACCTTCAATTAATAGTATAATACTTGAAAACCAGTTTTTCATATCATCTCATTAGTCGAGTGGGTAACCATGCCGCTAAATTATATCAGAGATTTGTTGAGATTTTGTTGAATTTCGCCACTCAGCCTGGTTCGACACCCATTAAAGTTTTAATCCTTTTTACAAGTACCTTATTTTGCTTATATCGTATAATAAAAAGATACACGTAGTAAGTTATGTAGATTTATTTTATGTTTTCATTCTTTATCTATCAAGTTGTTTCTTTTCAATTACATGTATTTTAATTTAACTTCAGTACAATAATCATACAATAATAATATTACATGTATATATTCACTGCACCATCTTTTGATGTATCGATTCATTATTTAGCAGTAGTATAATAGAAGACTTTGTAACATGGATACACGTGTAATAAAAAAAACAATTGAATTGTGGGGATCGAACCTACAACTCAAAATAAAATGAAACTTGTAAGAAGTGTGCGTAACCACTACACTACAGAGCTTTTGATGTATGGAGTGCGCTTTGAACACAATTTGATATCGAACCCATTGAAAGTTTACCTGTCAGGCGAGTCTTTGTTTATAACGATTCTCGTTTGACTTTGAACGCACTGTAGCCTATTATTCACCATATGGGGCACACAATTGGTGAGTGCATAATACAATGTAGATTGAGATACATTGTACATGATTATACAACAGTGGGTTATAGGTTTAAAGCAAACACCAGTCACACTTTTCCCCTTCATTTATTTCAAGTGTATCAGTAGTGTTAGACAGCCAGTACAATTGTGATTATGGGAAAATTCTAAAAGGCTTGTCAAAACTAGGGCATTTAGTTTTTTATAGCTGAAACTACGCCTTTCAACTATTGACCGATGGGATTTGGCCTTTTGACTTTTTGACAGCTGAAACTTTAAGTTAATTTCCTCGTTCAGTTGTGTGTTGGGCATTGTGCCGTGTACTTGTGGTATGTGGTGTTTTTTATGTTTTCTGTGCTCAGCTGTTTAAGTTGAGTGCTGCCTTCCCTGTCTGATTTTCAATTATCTTTTAGTCATTCCCCTTACTGTCTTGTATTGTAAGTCACGGTACCGGGAATCACTGTCACCTCCAATTAGCTATATATACGTGGGGTGTCCCAGAATAGCGTATAATTCTTGATTTATTTACTCCAGCATGATGACACAGCGTTGAAATTTTGCATGTGCATTTCTACAACCATTCCACATATATTTGAGAAATTTATTGTATATCAGCATACGTTGCATATGATAAATAGAAGAATTTGTAACCCATGGTAACAGTATGTGCGTCAGCAGAAAAAAGTATATATTACAGAATTGAATTCAAATATTTAATGGCAATAATACTTAAGTACTATTTGTCACATCCAGACAAAAGCTACATAAGCGTAATTGGCATATTTTGGCTAGTTGCTGCGTGTTGTTTTGTGGTAATGACGTCGTGTATGGCAGGTTTATGACGTAAAATAACAACGTTGTTATGATCTGAGTATCAAAAATTACGACGTCAGACGACGTTATCGAGCGATCGTCGATTTCTATGCATTGCGCTATACTGTGAGTAGCGTAGTATAACACCAGGACAGCTGATTAATGAGCTGGAAACAACTGCACAATACAGCAGCGTAATTATCAGTGATTTTTTTCCTTCTTTATTAGGGTCCGGTAAACGGACCCTTTCCCAATTGCAAATAGGCTATAATATTCCCATTTTGGAATGGAGAAATTCCCAATAAACAATTTAAAATTATTTTTTTTAAAATCGGACTTAAAATGATAAAGTTATGAACATATTTGACAACAGGTCAAGCATAAAAGTTCAAAAAGCCCAGTAAACATTCACATTCTACTTCATGGAATTTCCAAATTTCAAGTTGTCCCAACGCGAAAATTCCCAATCTGAACGGACCTTGACCCTTTCCCAAAGAGGCAAAAAAATCACTGATTATGCAGCTGTTTTTATTTGCCACAGTCATTCTGTTTGGCACAGGAGGACAGGGGAACGAAGTAGAACTGAGCGACCGAGCTGAACAAACACTTATGTCAGATAGTTTCCGACACTACCTAAACAAATCGTCAACTCAAGTTGTCAATTTTAAAAAGCGATTAATGACATTTTGATAGTATGTAAAGAAATAAATTCTCAAATGGTTTATTACAACATCAGCATATATTATTAAAAGTGTGTTGCTCAAGAAGGGAAGTACTTTGGAGAACTGTGATAGCATGATGTCGTAGGCGAGTGTTGACGTTGACGTTCTGTGACGCGACTGACTTCACCTGGCGTTCGTAAAATGTACATAATTTGTAGGTTTTTAGATAATACATGTAATTATGTAATGAAATTTTGCTAGTTTGTCAAGAAATAAATTCTGTAAAGGTTTATTATAATTTCGACATACAATACTTGATAGTTCTCATGCTATAACGTGATTATACGCTTTTCCGGGACACCCCACATACATGTAAAACAATAGTATTATTAAACTACTGATAGCAGGAATTTTAGTAGGGATTTCATGCAGTAGTTATTGAGCATGTTCTGCAAGTGTACCGCATTTATACCAATCAGCTTCACCTAGCATGATCAGTACATCCTAAATGAGCCTTTTGTACTTGTACTGACAGGCACTCTCTGAAGCTTCTATAATGTTTAGACCACAGGAACCAGAATATTCGGCTGTACTGAATTGATGCGTGTGCAACTCGTGCGGTTGAAACAAGCATGTAACGGTTAATCAATTTGGTATTTTGACAGACCGAGGAAAAATCAGGATATGTGATAAGTGACGTGATATTGTTTACATTATATAATAGACAGAACAAGTTGTAAACATGTTTACAAACTGAAAACTGGCAAACATGGAAACTTTGAATGAGTGAATACAAGATTTAGAAACAATTTACTCACGTCGATTTGTGACAAACATGTTCTTCATATATTTATTTATCGTTGTAAGATTATTTTCAGAGATGACAACTGATTTTGTTTCATTAATTAGTAAAAGTTTCACTACTGTATACAGGAAGGAAGGAAGATATATGCAGGAAGATGATCGTAAGAATCACTTTGTCGTGACAACAACATTCAGGTCACATGACTGTCACGTGATGAAATATAGGTCATCATGGCGGAAGTATGGGCAGTGCTGTATTTGTTTGGTAAAATGATGTTTTAGTGGTGTTTATAGACGAATTCGATAAATGACAGCATGGGGAGTGTAGATAAATCTGTGGTGCGATCTCTGTATGATTTACCCACTTATCAGGTACTAGCTTGAACGATTGTTTCTGACATTATTTGAATTGACAGTTGTTGCAAAATGCAATCAGTGAATATCTAATTAAAGAATCAATATTCAAGAATTAATTGACCAGTATAGTGAGTGCTGATTGCTCTTCTTCAATCAAGGAGAATAATTGGATGTTCCGTACCGGTGATCAACGTGTGGTAGAATACGTTTTTAATTTTCCTGGTTATCCAAACCACTTCGCCATATCAGGTGTGGATCTCAAATATTTCTTGAAACTGCTCAAGTTTGGCGATGAGACAATTATTTGGGGCAAACTATACAAAGCATAATCATCGTACAAAATGCAATTTGCAGATTTTCGAAAATCTGGGGAAAATATCTGCCTTGCCACTAAAACACCCCCAGTACAAACTGTTAAGTACCCTGTTAGACAAACTGTCTCCTAAGTTACCCCTGGACAGACTGTCTCCGAATACCTATCTCAGACTGACAGTAGTAAAAGCAATACCTTTCAGTCAAGTCCAAGGAAAGTCCTGATTTTGACGTGGGGGCGTTTTCACGTGGGGGCGTTTTGACTGGATACCCTTGTAAACTTCTAATTGGGTGATAGTGTGCTTTAAAATTTTGCTGCAGTGACACTGACAGCAAACAGACATGGCAGTGGCATGATAAAGGAATCTGGGTGTGATACTCTTGTTCTTTGCAAAGAGTCTCCTTGGTTCTTAAGCATGCCTGGTGTATAATAAAAATCGATACATATAAGAATACCTCAGGGGTTTTTAACCAGTTCATTTCTAGTTGGGTGAGAAACTCTTAAAAAGTGTTGCTGAAATTTCCAGTGCCCTCAGGGTATGAACTGGGACCTCCACATTGATAGTAATGCACTTGACCTGATCTTGTGGACAAGCTGTTTGGAATTAGCTCACTTCTTGTCAAAATAGCTCCCTCTTGATAGACTATCCCCAAAGATCCCCATTTGGACAACATACATTTGTATTCTTAAAAATCACCCCCTTGGACGGACCATACCCAGTTACTCCCCTTGGGAACCTACGTAAGGAACGTTATTGAGATCTTCTTTGACTGTCGTTATTTTGTTGTTGGTCAAGTCAATTAACATTTTAAAGTGCACATTAGTTGTGCATAAAAATTATAGGAAACATTTGAACTACATGTATGTATATATATTTGTAACAATTGTTAACAAAATCTTTATCTTTGGATAGTTTCACACATGACATGCTGACATGGATGTATTAATTACCATTAAAGGAGGCCTTAAATGAATAAATTTATGTTATTGTTTTTAAAAAGTTGTGTGATGATTTGCTTTTTTGCAGAAACGTTTACGGCATGTTCGAAATATCAGTGTGAAAAATCTACAATGTAAAAGTTTTAAAGGAAAGGATGTGACCCGTCTTCATGTATTCTTCACTTTACATACTGATAGAAACTTAAAAGGTAAACTGTTCAATGTTTGAACTCAAACAGTAGCTGATCGCTGTTTTTGCTCTAAATTGATAGATACATATTTGAACACACACATACTCAGTTACATATGAAGTGATTAAGTCAAGTTTCAGGCAAAACATTTTGTCATATACACTCTTATAGAGAGTGGTTGTGTGAGACTGTGACTGAAATTTAACCCTGGTACACATTAACTCTTCATAACATATATACATATATACTGTATAACAGACACACAGGTATAATACCATACAATTCTCATAATCGAAAAATGCAAAATATGCACAACTTTTCATGAAATGTATATATAATCAAATAATACGTAGTTGTATGATCTTTGATATAAAATGCATATTGCTCACAATGGGTTGGGTATTTCATTTAGTGCAGATACATTTACAATCATTTCATTGGTTGATTGAGTATTTTAATTTCAATTTTAGTCAACTACTCGAAAAAATATATGTACAAAATTGTACAGCTGTTTCATAAGTTTTAAGGATGTAAGGTCAGTTGTAAAGGAGGTAGGTAAGTCTAAAAGATACATCCAGGACATCATAATGAACTCCACAACACTGCTTACTAGTAATTTTGTATTGCTTATTTGGTGTTTTTAAAACATTCAGCAGTTGTATTTTATATTGTTGTAGAATTCTACAGAAGTGAAATCATCTCTGGGTCATTGGTAAGTAAAAGTTATATATATATATAAATAACATCTTCATTTTCTGTGGCAATTGGCAAATCAATGTTGTTCCAGGGTAAATTACAATTGTTTGTAAGGAAATATTAAGGTTCAACAAATTGTGAGAAAACCTGTATAACCATGCCATTTCTGTATGATTTATTCCATAAAAATAACTTCCACTGTTTTTGAGGTGTAAAAAGATTATAATAAATCCAACTTGACAAGCTGTTCAATATGCTTGAAACAGCACAGTACAAAGAATTATATCACAAACATAACAAGAATTACAAAAAGGGCACAAACATCTATAAAAGAACAACATCACTAAGACAGTCATGACTCACAAGAGACAAGGAAAATCATCCAAACTTACAGGATAAAATGAAAGGACACATTGACATATAAAACTAAAATCTAACATAACTGAAGTGAAAAGCCTGCATATGTCAACCAGCCACAAGGACTACCAACCACTACAAGGAAACGAAAAAAAAAAATGAAAAGCAAAGTGACAAAAAATTGTTGCAATTTTCTTTTTTGTAAGTTTTGATGTGATACTATCATAGTATGATTACATGTATATCTTTTACAGAATCCAGCTTGGCAAAGTTTTGATGTGAGTAGATATGAGAATAATATAGATATCCAGAGAAAAGGTATCCTTGTGTACAAACTTATAGAACTTTGTTAAAGCAAAGTATCTGTAATTTTAAAATAATATGACTCTTCAGTCAAAATTATGTGGTTCAAAGTGTGGCTTTTTGGAATTTTCAGGGGTCAAGGGTCATTTCAAGGGTTAAGTGGAACCCTGACTTGATATTTTTGTTCTAATTCTATATTTGTATGACAGTCGTTGATTGATGATTGATTGATTGATTGTTTGGTCAACACTACGGTAACAGGTTTGTTAATGTTGAGCTAGTATTCCTTGACTGAATGTTAGATTTTTACCTGCTTGTATGGGTGAAGGATGGACATCTACGGGATTCTGTACCCTATGTACTTGTTGATTGGCATATCCACCTGACTGGCCTTGTCTACTTCTCAGAAAAGGTAAGTTGCCAAATTAATATTATTATATAATAATTATTAACAAGTTAAGTTAGTTATGGTTATATCAAACTACCTCAAACATTTGCCGCTGTATTGATTAGGTACTAGTATAGTTTGAAGCTTGTGAAAATGGCAGCTTCGGTTAAGAGTTTAGACATGACCCATTTTGACTGTTTGTCAACTTCTATTCAACCAAAAAAAATTGTTTAGTGCACAAATTGTGAGGCTTTCTGGTAGTTTCATTTATTTTTCCTTGTATGAAGATAATACAATGTGTATTGATGTTCGATCAGCTAAAATACTGTAAACCAAGAAATTATTTTGTGCGATTTAACTTCGGGGAGTTCATGAGTGGTAGAATTTTGCGAAATTAAGTCGCCGCGAAAGTGCTAAAACATTAATATGGACATTGCAGGAAACTAAAAAAACGCGAAAATTTGTAGTCAGGAATATGTGGTTGATCTGCAAAACGCACTTGTTAGTATTCTCAAAAGTAAATCGGTTTACAGTATTACGTTGATACATGCCATTGGATATTGTTTCTATGAACGACAACTCTTGATGTTACTGTACTATATTTGTATATTTCAGCTACAGAGAGACAAGTGTATGTCTATATCTAATATGGTGATGGTTGGAATGTATGACAAATATTTTGTTGCTCCAGAGGTTAGACGTTTTATTTTACCGGCATTGTAATATTTCTTAAGTGGTTAAGACCTGTTTCGGACTGGATTTCAGTTCCATTCTATGTTATTTACATGTCTGTGACTCTGTGATGACTTTGCTGAACACAGTCATGGTTTTTACAGTAGTAACCACAGGTAACAGGTAAGAAATAATGAATAGTATCGGTGCTTTGTTGCGTAATAAAATATAGGCATGTGTTTGGATGCGTAGTAATTGAATCATGAGTGATTTAATGTACGCATTCAAACGAGTGCCTATATTTTATAACAACAAAGCACAGGTTCCTATTTATTATTTCAATTCTAACATCGCCTATACTCTGCCATTTATAGCACCACAAGACAGGTTGACGTCAAACTACTTTTTTTTCCTAGGAACTTTACCGTCATCATTACGTCATTTGTCATAGTATATGACGTCAAACGTGACGTCATCAATCAGCTATATTTTATCGCAGTAATAAAATATGGTAAGTTCAATATACGCAAAGAAGGCAAATTTCACGTGCTATGTTAGAATATCTAAGATAATATAAATTTTATAATAAAATATGTTTTTTTGTTTACTCTTTATTAATGATACAGTTGTCTGTGGTAGTACCCACATGTTTTATAACTGATCCTTTTGGTCAGCATAGGAATTAAACCTTGCAGATTGTGGGCCTTGAATTCCTGGTAATAATCAACAAACGTTCAGCACTCTACCCTATAACCACTGTACAACCCTTGCAAGGAATTCAGTGAATATTATTTTGATACAGGTACCTATAGAAGAAGAACAAGATACATGGTTGGTGGATCCCAGTGTTATATTACGAGGTTCATACACTATTAACTCTCTGTCTAGGTAAGTAACAATCAACTACAATGTAGAGACACAATGGTCGGGTGTTAAATGTACAGTCAGCAGTCTGCAAACAAGTGGCCATATGTTGGGTACTTGTTTATTAAAGAAATACCCAATAAAGGACCATTGGTGGGCAAATCCATTCATTCTGTGTTGCTTGTTGGACATAAATTATAAAAGAATTACCCAATAAAGGTCCATCTGTTAGTTCATCGGTCCCAAAAATTGAAAATGTGTTGTCCTTAACTTGTATAGTACATTTTGTAATTGTGCTGCTGTCATCAACATTCATAGGACAATATTAGTCAGCCTCATGTGTTGCACATCTTTATTTGATTGTAAAATTATTTTCACAGAAATGTTTATTGGTGATATTTTACCAAGTTCCTTCTTTTCATGTTGATTCCCACAAAAGGGGCGGAGCTAATTTCATCATTCTCTATATTGCTACCAGAATATATAGAAATTTCGAAAATGTCCTACTCAAAAACTGTTGGTTCCTTTTCAATATAATTTGAAATTTTTAATTTCACAGGAATATTTCTTGGGTGACTTTCTACCAAATTCCTTATTTTCATGTTGATCTCACTGAATGATTACAGGAATAATAGCATTCATTATGTTGATGTTGTTATGTTGAGTACATTTATATACTGTATATTTTGATCTATGAAGAACTAGTTTTGTTCTAATTGTTGATTTTAACAAGAACAAACTTATAATAATTGAAGATATCAGACTGAGTATAAGTACATGTATCATGTTTGCAGGATTCACACCGTGTTGTTGGCCATCAGTCAGATGAAAGTCTCAGTAAAACGTGTACATACGTCTATAGAAGATAAACTTCTCTCATCTTTAGAGAAATCTAAAAAGGTTTGTGTATATTGTGTTGTCTACAGTAAGGTTGTTTACATGGCCATTATGCTGCTATATGATTTAGTGGTTATGACTGAAAACCACAGGTTTTTTTTTTGTAAAATTGATTAAACTTTTAAATAACCTATTACATTTCTGTGTTATGATTTTGTCCGATGCAACTTGATATTTGTTTCCATGAATATGCCAGCATTTAGCGAAACGTGAAACCTTGTATGTGCAAGAGTATTGGTTCACAACATACTGTTTTGGAACCATGGGGTATCCGTTCACATACACAGTACATACACATAAGTTTTGGTACATCATACAATTGTATTTGATTTATGCTAATTTAGCGGAAGGTAGGGTGCACACTTTAGGATCAAGAGGTCTCAGGTATAATAACCATCTGTGCCATTGCAAAATATCTTTGAGCAAACATAAGCCACAGTGCTCTACTTTACCCAGGGATATATGTTGAGTCAAGCCTAGGTCCCACTGAGGAATTTCACATTGGCCATGTTCCCCGGATTTCTTCGGATACCACCCGATTCATCAAAATTCTGATATCACAAACTGCCTCATGACTTCCCCAAAGCTTCTCCTAGACCACAAGGAACCTGTTACCGATGTCCTGATAGCTCATTAATTTCAATCGATAGTGCATCGCCGAGGCAAAAAATGCTCAGTGGGACCTACGCTTCAGCTGATCAGGGAGATATGTACAGTCAGCTGGTCCGAAACATGTCTGAAAGTAGACTTTAACGTTTTTACTTGGACTACGCTCCAAGACCAACATTATCATTGTAATAAAATAGCAGCATGTATGTTTGTGTGAAAGGGAGGGGCTGTTATATATGTTGTATGTTACAGCTATCAGCTAGGGAAGATTTAATACTGAAAGTTGGACTGTTAAAGGCAGAACTTTCCTGGCAGATGAACAGGTTACAACATCAGAAAGATATACATGAAAATTGCTGCAAAACTACGATAGAAAAAAGTAAGGTTTATAATAGTTCATGATGGTACACTGTCTCGACAATACTGCTATGTATAGAAGACACCTTCACATGTGATTTTCTGAATAAACATATTCTATTCTATTTTTTACTGTTACAAAAACATCAACATTTCCATTGTAGATTATTGACATAAAGGCCACAATGTCTACAGTTGGAAAAACTGATCAAATTTTTTTAATGCTGTATTTAATTGTTCATTCAAAATTGTGATTCAATTTCAAACTGCTCCATTTTTCAGCCAGTTGAACCACCAATTTATAGACCAACTTAAATGGCTTACTTGACTGGGCAATTTTGTTGAACAAATACTGTGTAGTTGTACCCCACCTTGCATCGTATGTAACAATTTCAGAGTTGAACAATGTAACTTCCTCAACAAAGAATAAGATTCATCAAGCTCATGGAGCAATGGAAGACCAAACACAATCCATAATATACAAGTATGACACAAACGTAGTTTGAATTTTAGCTGGTGTGAGAGTTTCTAACTGCTGTCAGTTATGCTTTATGAGAACACTATTCTATACATATTGTTTTCTCTAGACGGAGAATTGAAGACAAAGTTTCAGGAATTGGCAAAGAAGAAATCAGATTTGGAAGAAAAACGAAAACTTTACTACCAGACAAGAGAAAAATTCATAAAGGAAAATTATCAGCTATTGATACGTAAAAAACAGTTAATTAGTGAATTAACGACGTATATCTATCCAATCACTGAGGTTTGTATTGCTTTCTGTATCAAAGAGTTACTTCTGTATACAGTGTATGTATGGATTTATTATGTTAATTAAAGCCTAGGTCCCACATCGTTGATGTTCTCCAGATTTCTTCCGATACCACCCAATATATCACAAGTCTTTCCGATATCACAAACTGTCTCAAAGCCTCCCTGAAGCTTCCCCTATACCACGAGGAGCCTGATCCCGATGTCCTGATAGCTCATTTATTTCAATCTGGAGTACATCACCGAGGCAAAAAATGCTCAGTGGGGCGCAGGCTTTAACGGCAAATTAGCGGTACCTTTCATTAATTGAAAGATACTGACCATCATCTTCATGGTACGTTTGTTTTGCATGTCAGCCTCTATAGCCTAGTGGTAGTACATCAGTTTGAAATGTTAGAAGTCTCTGGTTCAAACCCAGGCTGTGACTTGCCGAAGTTGATAAAAATAGTAGTGATACATCTCCCTTGCCTGACACTCAATATAACAGCTGGTGTGCCTGGTGTCAGGACAATGTGACTGGGTAGTCTCCATAGGACTGATATACTGTTGACCAGTGAGATTAAACTGTTTAAGAAAGAAAATAAACAAATATACCATCAGCTTTATGGTACTTAAGTAAAGTACAGAGGACCTTGGCATTTTGTGTGTTTGTTTTGTATGTTACATGTAAAAAGGGTTAAGATTTGTTCACAGATACTAAAATTATGTTGTTTGTGTTACAGAAACACAAAGAATTGTATGTATGTGGTGTATATCTACCTAACTCGGAACAATTTCAAGGTATTAATAGTTTTCTTTTACTTGTTGTTTGTTTGTTTGTTTGTTTGTTTGAGAGAGAGAGATAGGAGTGTCTAGTATTTCAGTTTTTATCTGTGCCAGATTGGCCAGTGATCTCTGACTTCACGAGAAGAGACAGTTGTATGATAATAATTAATCCAGGTGCGATACTCTAGCCATTTCCAAATAGACTACAGTAAAACCTTGGTAAAGGGAGCAGCGATTATTTGAGCAACCGGCTTATCTTGAGCATTTGGCTTGTCCCGATATTTGGTTCTTAAAACATGCTTGATGTCCAGTACTTTGGTTTTCTCTAGTTAAGTGGCTAACTCTGAAAAGCGTTTCAGAAATGACCAAGTGCCTGGCTGAGAATGTGCAGCCTTACCATTGGTGAATTTCAGGAGTGAACTAAGAGCCAACCAATCAGATGCTTGCATTTTGAAACTAGTCTCATCTCATTGTATCAGATGAAGTAACAGGCCAGATATAGCACTGAATATACATCATTGTCTGCGATGTTTCAATTTTGAAATGTCGTTGGTCGGGCATGTAGACAGGTGTCAAACTGGTGGTTTTCTTTCAATAACGTTTGTAAGAAATGAGAGATTGTAATGAAACTTGCTGTATATGTAGTTTGTATGAATAAGCCACTCAGGATTGGAAGTGGGGCTTGTGGGGTCAAGGCCACTATTACTAAAAATAGAAAATCAGTTGCTAGATGATAACTTCAATTAGGAATGAGATATTGTGATGAAACTTGCTGCAAATGAATAAAAGTGTGTCACTGTTACAAAAATAGAAAAACTGTTCTGCTTACTGATTTTAGCTAGGAATGAGAAATTTTGATGGAATTTGCTGTGTGGGCAGCTTGACAGTATTAAATGTATGAATACTAAACAGCATAATTTAATACTTATGCTTTCAATTGTTTAGTTGACAACCAGGTTTTCATGGAATTTCCATGTTTCTTGTTAAGGTATACATTCCATAAAGTTCCTCATATTGCTGGTACTTGTTCAACTTGTATTAACCATTTCCACTGATTTATTTTTTATAACAGGTCAAGATGACACCATGTGTTCTGTTGCCCTTGGTTACACGTGTCATCTAGTAGAGATGATGTCACAAATACTCGACATTCCACTCAGATATCCCATCAAACATAATTCTTCCAGATCTTCTATCACTGATCATATACATTCCAAACTTAATGAAAAAGATAAAACGTAAGTATTTGCAGTTTTTATCCTCAGAGCGTGATGTGCTCATATTCACCTATCATGATTGGCGTGTGTCAGTCGTCTAAAACTTATTCTCATATACTGTCTGCACAACCACCTCAGGTGTTTACATAATATGGCTTGTTTTCAATGAGTGTATAAAAAGGATATAATTTAGGACTTGCTTGCATTGAGTTGATATTGGCTAAATCCCTCAGGCCAATACCTAACTTTAAAAATTCGTTCTTAACTTTGCCAATATCAATATTTCATTTAATAAACCTTTAAAAAAAATGAGCGTAATTATTATTTCTTTGAAAAAAGATTATTTTTATTGTTACTTTTTTTATTTTGCAGATTTCCATTATATATGAAAGGTAAAGAAAAGTTCCAGTTTAACTATGGTGTGTTCTTGTTGAATAAAAACATCAGTCAGGTAGGATACATGTTCCGTCTTCTGGTACTGCTAGGTCAGTCTAGTCCTGAAGCATCTCAAGCACGACTCAACTCAAATTGAGATTTTACTTAAATCAGAGTCTGAATTTAAAATAAATCTTTAGTTCAACCTCTTAAAGGTTTACTGTAATAAACTTAGAACTATATTTCTGTTTTGTAATACAGGTACATGTACACATTTTGAGTCCAGTCTTGCTTGGAATCTAACTCAAAGATATATTGCTATGTTTGAGCAGAGATTTAGCTGAAGATTGAGATACTTCGGGAGATCGGGGCCAGGCTCTCAATTTATCTGAGATTTAGCTGAAGATTGAGATACTTCGGGAGATCGGGGCCAGGCTCTCAATTTATCTGAGATTTAGCTGAAGATTGAGATACTTCGGGAGATCGGGGCCAGGCTCTCAATTTATCTGAGATTTAGCTGAAGATTGAGATACTTCGGGAGATCGGGGCCAGGCTCTCAATTTATCTGAGATTTAGCTGAAGATTGAGATACTTCGGGAGATCGGGGCCAAGCTCTCAATTTATCTGAGATTTAGCTGAAGATTGAGATACTTCGGGAGATCGGGGCCAGGCTCTCAATTTATCTGAGATTTAGCTGAAGATTGAGATACTTTGGGAGATCGGGGCCAGGCTCTCAATTTATCTGAGATTTAGCTGAAGATTGAGATACTTTGGGAGATCGGGGCCAGGCTCTCAATTTATCTGAGATTTAGCTGAAGATTGAGATACTTTGGGAGATCGGGGCTAGGCTCTCAATTTATCTGAGATTTAGCTGAAGATAGAGATACTTTGGGAGATCGGGGCCAAGCTCTCAATTTATCTGAGATTTAGCTGAAGATAGAGATACTTCGGGAGATCGGGGCCAAGCTCTCAAGTTAATCTTTTTCATATTGTTTGATTTTTTTCATCTGGTTCATACCATTTCTCGACACTCTTATTCCAGAGGACAACTCAGACCCCCTCAGACTTTTCCTTGAATCAAGCAAATAAGCTCAATTAATTGTTATCTGCCAACCTAATAAGTTGTAATAATAAACAATTGTATGAAGTTTTATTAAAAAATGTCCATGAGATACGACTCAGAACAGTAAAGTTCTAAGCAATTGATCCGGTTAGGGACTAGATGTGCTCGGCCACATTCTGTAATTGTGATAGTTATAGTACTGTATTTTACTTGTAAATGCTTGACAGTGTATGAAGTTTCATTGAAAATGTTCCAAACCATTCATGAGATTATAATGACTCTGGATGGACAATTTTGTTTAAATTTCAAAGAATAATTCAGGGACCATAACTCAAATAATGATAATCTTGCTAGGCCACTTCATGTTATTATAATAAACACTTGTATGACATTTCATTCTGAATGTCCAATCCATTCATGAGATAGAACAACAGGCTGACAAATTTGTTGAGGTGCCATACAATGATGACTTTACATTGAATTTCTTAACTACTTGGTGACTTGATTACCGTTTTGTTTTAGATGCGATTTAACTGTGGACTTGGTACAGTGGATCTGAGGTTAACATTACCTAATATTAAAACTATGCTGGAGACAAGATTAGGCATCAAATTGTAAGTCCGTCATTCTATTCAATTATTTTGTGTCATTGTGGACAAACTTTTTTGGATTTCATGGATTGACTTAACCATGAAATAAAATCCTTCACAATGTTGTTATGCCATAATTACGAACCATTGAAAAAGTTTTTCTAAAATGGTTTTATTCCTGCTGTAATTTATTGTCTACGTATTCTGCAATTCTGATGAGTGTCAGTGCAACGACAATTTTCTGTATATGCTCTATAATTGTACAAGATTACGAGGCTAGAACATTGGAATAGAATAAAGTTTATTACCGTTAACAATTTTGGGCCCTTTCGAACATTACAATTAAGATATATACACAAAGTTTCGCCAAGTGATGTTAGAATATGGCTGTATTGAGGAATTGCTTTCCTGATACCAACTGATGAAGATATATATATAGTAATGTTTGTTATAGTAAGGGAAGAAAGGTCAAAAATGGCATGATTGAAAGTCCAGGTAACACCTCACAAGCACAGAAATTTGAATTCTGCCAACATTCTCACATATATTTTTTACTTCTTCAGTGACCAGCTTGTCTGCCAGGCCTTTTTCCTAGAGTATGGCAAGCCTCTTAAACATTTCATATTGTCTGTAAGCCCCTCACTTAATCTTCTTTTTTATTCCTATGACAATATGGTATTTTATACTTCAGTGACAGTCAAGATGGTCTCAAGCCAAGAACTGACATCAGAGACACCTTTAGTTTGCCATCTACAGAAATGGCCGATACCATTAGCTCTTTAGCTTCTGGAGGTAAAAATGGCTCTCCACACGAGGCAATGAACGATATAGAACAAGCTTTACGTAAGAAAAGTCTAGACAAAGATGAAAGTGTTTTGAAACAGCAAGTAAATCCTGTACCATTAACTGACTTACATGTAACACAAGCAGACGGCAGCCAGGTGAAGGAAGAAGAGGAGTTGTTCAGACCGTCTGAAGATGCCTTTTTCAAACTGAAAACCACAGCATTTAACGCTGATTCACCAGAGAATTCAAGTTGTGGTTCATTTTCCGAACAAACAAATGATTCTAATTTATATGCCAGAAATTTCAGTTTATCACCATCCCCTGGAAGTGTTGAAAATAATGTTATAGTTGTAAACCAGACTGATGTCAAATCTGGTGACTCTAAAACCAGTCCAGGATCTAAAACCAGTCCAGGATCATGTGATTCTCTGAACCAGTCTACAGGTGCTGACTACATTCAGACATCAGAACAGTCTAGCTGTGATACTACTGTATGTGAGAAGTTAACTGTTAACACTGTCAATACCTCACTGATATCACAGAACCATAGAAGCGCAGACGATTCTGCAACATATTCCGATAGATAGTAACTAACTAATCTTAGGTTAAAGCTGCTGCCTCACGTATTGGTGTATTGCAAAAATGAAATGAAATTGTCTAATATTTAAGTAATTTTGGTATAGTTGCCTATATATCCAGTAAACAACCACACTGACATCTAATTTAACTTTCGAAACATCAGCATTTTGTGGTTGTTTAGTATTTTTACATCCAAAATTCTTTAGGGTATTAATATACTATAGAATTAACACTACTATCACTTAAATTGCCTGAAATTTGTTCGCATTTGATGGAAACAAATTACCAAACGAACGGAATACCTCACTGATGTTTACGTTATAGTTTGTTGATGTATACAGTCGATCATGTGTGAATTAAATAATTAAAGCATATTGGAAGAAAACTCTGCGCTATTCTTAAAAGGAAAAATACTGACTGGCGATATCGACAGTGATTTGAATTGCTTATTTGCACTGAATCTTTCATAAAGCAACTGTCTGTGGCTTTCTATTACATAAATACTTGTTTATGTTTGAAAATTACGTGGTACAAAAATTGTAGCCTGATCTGTGAGGCAGCATCTTTAAACGTCTCAATGAATGAACACATATACACTGTTCAGTCAGTTATTATCGGTAATTTTGTCTCCACTTGAATAGTGATTTGATTGAAATTTAGTTCACAAATTATAAATACTGTTCAGAATTTCTTATTCAACTAGATTGTTTCCATATGTTATATTTATCAAGTTATTACTCTAACACATCCTGCAGCTTTACCTATATGCACATAGATAACATGAAGGTGTGCTTGAAGTAACACTAAAGCACAACCAATTGACATCATCCACTTTGCCAAATTTTATAACGGAACGTTCCAAGAGAATAATGTACTGCAACGCCTGTGTGCCGGTATTGCTGTGTAGTCAAATGTAAAACATCAGCTGCGTTAGAATGCAAATAATAAATATGGGTATGAACCAGAGTTTTATCTCGTATAATAAAGTATAGTCACTTGTTCAGATGTGTAAATTAAATCTAAATTATATCATTCATGTAATGCAGTCGTGATTTAATTACTATGCATCCAAGTTTGTAACTACATGTATACTTTATTTGTGATAATTATTATTTAAGAATAAAAATAAGTTAAGTTTATTTATTGCCTACATTTAACTTAGTCTGCTTTCGTAAGCAGACGGTTATATCATGTGTGAGGTGTTCTATACAGACTAATCTAAGTGAATGTTGAAGCATGGTTTTCTCACAGAATTGTAATATATTCATGCATGAAGGTGGAGGACCAGGTTAATTGGTTTGGATAATAACATACCTCGGTCCACCTAGCCTCTGACTGCTCGATTCAGAGTATAGATTTAAACTGACCAATTGTAGTGCTGCATACTTCAGCCAACCTAACCTCTGATTGGTTGATTTTGAATACAGACCTGACATTGACCAATGAGAATACAGAGACTTGTGAACAAAGTGTTAGTATTGGAGATCTTCAAGTATCAATTATTTGTTATATTGTTAGGGACACAGTGCAATGTATGTATGTATGTAATCTTATGAACAAATAAATGTTGAATTATGTTATAGACTTGAGAACTTGTAACACTGACGAGCATGTGTTCTTGGCTATATACTGAGCCCGTCCCAAACTGTATCCCATATCTATTATCTCAGACGTAACTAATCTCCAGGTGATTCTTAGTCTTGCTGGCCCCCTCATCACAAAGTTTTCAGCATCCGGCTCAAGTTCATGAGTGTTTTATTTCAAAAACTGAAAATATGTTTATAGACATATAAATTCTTTTACACAGAGGTAACAATTTTGTCGTCTCCTTCAGTATATTGACAAATAAATATATTTTATATTTCATGCACAGTTATAAATTCTAGCTAGGTTTTAGATTTTTCTTTCTTGAATATTTGAGATCTGTATCAGTCTCAACTACAATAAATCCCTATTTTATAAGAAAATGTATGTTCTAAAGGTTTTCAACCTGTTAACTAAAAGATGTTTATATATTCTGTACATGCTGAGGGAAAATATAATTGCATGAATTAACAAATACTTAAAAAAAGCATAAACAGAATTGATCTTAAGCTTGATTCTGAAAACAGATCCTTCATGATCACGGGCCCAGATCTTCTCCACAGGAACATGGTTTAAAGTTATCTGAGTGTACCCTATAGTGCCAAATTATGAGTGTACCCAATATAGGGAGAAGGTTGGGCAGTAGCCATGTTTAGCTGCAACAGATATGACGTCACAGAAACTTGCATCCATGTTTGCGGTGACAACAGTAGAAAAACTTGGTACCAGTGATGTTTTACGTATACATTGATATGACACGTGGGTGGTCCGCAAAAGTCGCGAACATTGATTTGTATTGTATTGTCGTCCATTGTATTCACAATTTGCATACATTGTCTTTTATAGAGATATGTTATCATTGTAATTGCTCAATTTTATGTTGATGTCTTAAAGTATTAAAAATCTGCATAGTTTTATTGCACCTGCAGTAGGTCCGATCGGCGCACACTCTACGACGTCGTTTCTTTTGTTCAGCACCTTGGCTTCATTGACTGATGCAATTTTGGATAAATTCAATGCATTCTCCTAAATCAAACATGAAAGTTAAAGTTCAGACAGATACCCCGACACGTATATTAATTTTCCGGAAAGATTTTATGTGCAACAGTTTAACACATACCATGTTTAGCCATCAGATTTTACCGTCTGATGCCAATCTTAGTGGATGATGTTTTTCGCTCTGTTAACTAGGGTCGAGTTTTCCTTTTAGGCTTGGCAGTCTTCATTTTGTCGCCAAATTCCCTTTTAAACATTTACACCAGGTGTAGACAAGAGTCCTACATACATTCCCTAGATTATTTGTATGTTTTACTTCTGTTTTTTATTATGCGGGTGTCAGACCATAGTTCGGCAGTAATTCTTTGCGCCGCACATTTCCGTGACGTCGCCATTTTTGAATGACGCGAAAACTGGAGCAGTGGGAATTAATTCCTAGTTTTTCTGATAATGACATTATCGACCTTAAATTTCGCATAAAAACGTTTGAATCTAGTCGACATCGGCTTATTTTTTAATGCACAAATAAGAACACTTATTAAGTTTATATAAGCTCTTGAATAAAAACCGATACGTTTTTACAAAATATAAATGGCATGCGCCGACTCTACCCAACCCGCATTAGTTAATCAAGTATAATAACCAAAATTAAGAAGGAAATGAATTTTCAATACCACTAACATGTAAAAAAATAACTAATGAATAATATGTGAAAGAATTTCTGGAAAATTATGCGTAGTGTTGAAATGGGAGACGAAGTTTGCGACTTTTGTTGACAACCCTCGTATTCCATATTGGATTGTAGTCTTCCCTTGTGCTCAAGTTTTCGAAATTGGGTCAAGATTAAACAAAATATCTAAAATGAAGGTTTTCTAAAACTGTTATCTTTGAGTTCATTAGTTCTATCTATCAACAACGAAACTTTTGTCTTATTAATTTTGTAATGTGGAATAAAACTACTCAATTTGAGATATTTTATGAAACTTGAACCAGATTGTACCAAAGATAACACAACTTGACATACCCTGAATACCATGGTTTATTACTCACTTAAAACATCAACATACATTAGGTAAATATGACACAGTAAGAAATCTAGAATACAGCACATAGTATAGATCACAGTTAGCTATGAAAGCACATTGTATCAAAACTTGTCAGTTATTGTAGAAAGATCCTCAGATGCCCTATAAGATCATTTTGTATAGAAATCTTCATAAATTCTGTAATAACTGGCAATATTGATAATTCAAACTTTCACACAACACTTTAAAAATTAAAATATCTAATGGGTATAACAAATTTAGTAAAATATCGAAAACACTGGATTAATACATACAATGTAAAAAACAGATTAGAGGTAACAATATGTTGCTGTAGATAATTCTTCACATACATGTATATATACTAACACAACAATAAATAGTTTGCATACTTGTTGGGTGTGTTGCAGCAGACGGACACAGGGCAGGGCTGTATCCAGAGACAAAAAACACCAAGGCTAATATGTGCTTGGGTATATTTAAGGCATTCTTTTCTTTAAAACACGATTATTTTGGTTATTTTTTTTAAAATGTGGCTACGGGCCTGCAGGGGAATGTGACCTTGAATTACTTTCCACATCTAGAATCATGTGTGGTTCCCATGGGCTGGGAAGCATTTCCCTACCTGAGCAAACCAGTGCGTAATAAACTGACATATACTTTTCACATGATTTATAATATAATGCCTGCAGTTTGTATTTCTACATTCACAGATATCATTTTTTTGTTATTTCACAAAACAATAAACTAACCCATAGGAATAGAAAAATGGTAAATATTGCTGATAGTCCAAGCATTGGCTGTTACAACTCTGATGTTCAAGTACCAAAAGGCAATGTATCCAATACCGTAAAAAGTGGGTAGAGTTATCATCTAATAAGTTGAAAATCACAGGTAACAATGCTCATTATCTTGAATAATTAATAAATAATTAAAAGAATTACGGTATGTAAATAAATTATGTAAAAATTATTAACACTTGTTCTGGTAAAGTACATATCCACTCGGGGACAATGTCGTACTGGGAAGATGTTTAAACCGACCAATCTTTCCATTTTCTACAAAACTACAAAATTTAGAGGGATGAAAAGATCAGTAAAATCAGCAAGAACAACCTAATATTGATGTTCAATACTTGATAAGAGATTTTTTTTGTACTTGCATAGAAAAATGACTAAATGCTGTTGAATATACATACAATGTATAGAATGAATACTTTCCTCTATCAAGTAAACGTTGATTGTCAACTGTTTAAGAAATTATGACTAATTGGCATGAACATCAGGAAAATAATAAAAGTGATTTTCTCTTATATAGATTATAACTGATACTGATGCAGTTGACCTATGATTTTGTCGTACTGTCCTGTTAAGAGATTTGATTTCACATAAAGCTGAAATTTGGAGATCCTATAGATTGCAGACATCATGTTTATGATTTGCTGGCTGGAGGATCTATGGGGTACATTTCTGATACGGTTTTAAACATATGTTGGAACACATCTGGTTCCTGGGCACCTGAGAACATTTTCTGACCATTGAAGTAAAACGCTGGAACCCCTGAAGGTAAAACAAACATAAACTTTATTGTACAACTCTATTATAGCTTGCAGATGATATTTCTAGCCTTGTATGCAAACAAAGATCATTGATAATATTAACACGACATGATCATGCAGTCGTTTGTTCCAAGCATAGTTTGAAAGTTTAAAATTTATGCTTTAACAGTGAGATGGAACAAATAAAAAGGCCAAGTGTCAAGTATCTGCATTTGACTGCCAAGTATTGATTAACAACTGTAAAGTCTCTGCGACTGATTGTCAAATCTCTAGAATTGACTGTCAAGTCTCTGTTAATGAATGTCAAGTCTCAGCTATGGACTGTTTCTAGAATTGACTGTCAAGTCTCTGTTATTAACTGTCAAGTCTCTGTTATCAACTGTCAAGTCTCTGTTATCAACTGTCAAGCCTCCATTTACAACTTTTAAGTATCTACTATCAATGTCAAGCCTCCATTAACAACATTTAAGTATCTACTATCAACTGTCAATATTCTGTTATCAACTGGCAAGTCTCTGTTATCAACTGCCAAGCCTCCATTAACAACTTTTAAGTATCTACTATCAACTGTCAAGTCTCTGTTATCAACTGGCAAGTCTCTGTTATCAACTGTCAAGTCTCTGTTATCAACTGTCAAGCCTCTGTTAACAGCTTTTAAGTATCTACTATCAAGTCTCTGTTATCAACTGTCAAGCCGCTGTTATCAACTGTCAAGCCTCCATTAACAACTTTAAGTATCTACTATCAATGTCAAGCCTCCATTAACAACATTTAAGTATCTACTATCAACTGTCAAGTCTCTGTTATCAACTGTCAAGCCTCCATTAACAACTTTTAAGTATCTACTATCAACTGTCAAGTCTCTGTTATCAACTGTCAAGCCTCTGTTATCAACTGTCAAGCCTCTGTTATCAACTGTCAAGCCTCTGTTATCAACTGTCAAGCCTCTGTTATCAACTGTCAAGCCTCTGTTAACAGCTTTTAAGTATCTACCATCAACGGTCAAGTCTCTGCTTTCAACTGTCAAGTCTCTGTTATCAACTGTCAAGCCTCTATTATAAATTGTCAAGCCTCTGTTATCAACTGTCAAGCCTCCATTAACAACATTTAAGTATCTACTATCAACTGTCAAGTCTCTGTTATCAACTGGCAAGTCTCTGTTATCAACTGTCAAGTCTCTGTTATCAACTGTCAAGCCTCTGTTAACAGCTTTTAAGTATCTACTATCAAGTCTCTGTTATCAACTGTCAAGCCGCTATTATCAACTGTCAAGCCTCTGTTAACAGCTTTCAAGCCTATGTTATCAATTTAAAGTCTACTATCAAATGTCATGCCTCTGTTATCAATTTCAAGTCTCTGTTATCAACTGTCAAGTCTCTATTATTAACTGTTAAGTTTCAGTTATCAACTGTCAAGCCTCATCTATCGACTCTTAAAACGGCTTTTGACATTTAGCCAGCTTTCCTCTTTATTCTGAGCATCTATCAAGCAAGTTATTACATCTTTGGTGTGACATGTTTATGGACTGAACCTCCCATACTTGAAATAGACTCTCTTGATAGGAAGGTAAATGCAATAAGAACACAAGACAATATCTACACACCTGATATACCCTTATTGGACCAGCTCATGGCTTTATTGAAGACTGCATTAAGATTTCCATCATCTTGTATATATGCACGAGCTTTATCTGTGTCTAGTCCACACTCGGCAGCAACACTTACGCATGTATCTACTTGTAAATCTTCAGCATCGGTGAAACACCTCTGTCAAATAAAACAAATTCTCTTTCTACAAAATTTCTAGTACTTTGCAATAAAGGTTCACGTCAACATGTAAAAATTTTAAGCAGTATGATTGGAAGGCACACAGGAGTCAATTACAAATGGCAATTGTTTATAGATTACTGTAATGCATGTTATTGGCATTAATCCATTAAAGAAATATCATAATTGATTGAATTACTATTATCATTTAAATAATTCTTTCATTTTATCATCATGATCTGCATATATATTTTTCATGTTGCAATTTTTTGGCATTGAATGAAACAATATCTAAACAAGAGGGCCCAGAAGGCCCTGGATCGCTCACCTGAGTAATATTCGAGTGATGTTAAGTCGAGAAATGAACTTTTTCTACATAGAAGTTCATTTTTTTTAGTGCAGCTAATCCTGATTCTCGGATTATTCCGGAATAGTAGGATATGCCTCTATGATAATTATGTTTAAGGTTAATGACCTTATCTGTTTATTTAATGACCTCAAAAAACATTATAGGGGTCATCTATTGACGATAACCAACCTCAAAGCAAAGTTTGATGATCTTAGGCCAAACTGTTCTCGAGTTATTGATCTGAAACCATTTAGTGTACCAGACAGCTGACATGTAGAAAGCATGTAACCTGATATGCTAGCATAACTGTAAGGTGACATAACTGACCATTAACTAGCTGAACACACAATAAACTTCTCCTACTGACTGAACAAATGACCAGATGGTCTACACATGTTTGAATTCAGATACCAGAGTCAGGGTTTAGTATATCTCATTGAAAAGTCATTAATGTCAGCAAGAAAGAAATATCCAACATTATTTCTTATCTAAAGGTGAGGTCAGTGGGAGTCTGCATTGTGGTATAAGAGAAGATTTTCAAAGTTTTCTACAATAACATAGTGACTGGGGTAGGGGGCTATTTTAACCCCATGGGGGTAAAATTTGTACAATCTTGTTAGAGGACCCCAATAATTATGATGTTACATGCAAAATATCAAAGTTGTAGGTCTTGTGGTTTCAGAGGAAAAGATTTCTCTCTATAACTCTATTGCAAAACAAGTGACCCCCGGGACGGGTGCAGTTTTGACCCCAGGGGCAAAATTTTAACAATCTTTGTAGAGGATCTCATGATGAAGCTTCATGCAAAATATCAAAGCTGTAGGCCCTGTGGTTTCAGAGAAGAAGATTTTTTAAGTTTTCACTTTTAAAATCTATTTTTAGCTCCTGTGACCTAATTAATAAATTAACCAGAACCATTTGAACAACTTTGAAAGAGGACCACCCAAGGATCATTCCTGTGAAATTTGGTTAAATTCCATCAATTGGTTTAGGAGAAGAAGTCATTTAAAGGAATTGTTGACAGACGACGGACAACGACGGACGCCGGACAGCCACCTATCCTAAAAGCTCACCAGTGAGCACTTCGTGCTCAGGTGAGCTAAAAAATGAAATAAAATGTCATTACACAGGGAAAGAAGCATACAAATTACCTTAAACAATTTCTCTGCTACTTCATCTTGCTTGTCCCCATTATCAACTTGTTTAGCAAACTCCAACAATGCATGACCAAGCATTGTATTAGCAAACGTAGATCTATTCATGTTGAACTCTAAACCCAGGGAAGAAGCGACGCTACGTAAATGTTGCACTCTGAAATTTTATACATTACAAAGTAACAACCAATCTTACTGTAATATAGAATTGTAGTCACAGAATGACGCCATCTGGGATTGGACCCCAGACCTTTGAGACTTTTAAACAGACGCCCTACCCCAATTGACTTTAAAGACTATAAGCTTGTATTCTATTATCTCCCTGCTGGGCATATTATAGTCCAAGGTCTTTGATGATGATCATTCCATTTCATTCATAACACCAAAGATCGACGTCAGTATAATTATTAAGACAATGGCTAGATAACCGGCAACGGACGTCTAGACAGCGAAATTATTCGTCGGGCACCGGTTTGCTAACAATCAGTATGTGCATTGGCTAGGGAACCGTCATTCTATTTCTATGCATTAGGCTTCCAGAATTTCAGTTATTTTCTTTTGGTAAGTATCACATATGTTTCTACCTTATAATAAACCACAAATTCGACAAGATATGTCAGTGCATTTCAACCTGTGGTCATGCTTCAATCCTAATAAATACAATGCCTTCAGCGCTTTGATTTGGCATGGTGAACTAGATTTTGACCCCAAATGAAAGTTGTCTTCAAAATTTTTATTTAACGCTTAAATTAAATATCAGATAATTTTACAACTAGATCTAACCTAGGATTGTTTAAATCTTTGTATGCATCAGGTATCGGCAATCCCTCCGGTGGTGTTTGCGACCTCAACAAATAAGGTTCCCAACGAACACGGAACTCAAACTCGGAGCTCAACGCATTCATTGCCACCTCCATCTTACGTTTGCCAATCCAACACCAGGGTCAGATGATGTCGCTAACAACATCTATGTTTATTCTTTTCTTTGATGACATTGTCACACTAACAATTCCTAATAATTGAATGAACAACTGATTTCATAGACGGTCCAAAGTCCAGACTTTACAGCGACCTTCACCTTTCATGTAAACAAACGTGGGTAAGTACTAAACCATTTACGAATAAATTGAGATTGTGGTTAAACGCGACGCCTAATATTTTCTTCCTTTCATATCGTGATGTAGGCCCCTGTAGTATGATTTTATATAAAATAAATATTATTTATTTATAACTCGATGTGGTATTACCAGGGAATTAGTGCCATTAACGTTTGTAGATAGAAATTCTGGGGTTCCTACGTAGGACAGTCGAAGACCATACATTTTGAGACGGTGTTGTTGTTTCGCCTTCTTTGCCGTCACATCAATGTGGCTGTTCTGCGACCGTGTTTTTTCAAATGTGCCACCCAAGTACGTACTTCGCTACTGCAGGGTATGCTGTATGGCCCGACAATGATCAACTGCTTGTTGGTGATTTGGATAGTTTTGCATTTATCAGGATTGAAGGTCATCTACCATCCCCGTTCCATTCTTGTAGGTGGTCCAGGTGTTTTTGTAGTACATTGGCACCTTTGTCAAACATAATGGTCCGAAAAAGAAGAGTGCCCTATATCGCTCACTTGAGAAAAATTCCTTTTGCTATATACCAAATGCAGCAAATGGGCCAGGACTGTTCCACGCCTTTGTCAAACTTGATGATCCGAGAAATAATAAGGCCCGTATATCGCTCACCTGAGGAACTTTGCTTTTGCTGCAAACAAAATGCATCAGGCCAAGACAGTTCAATCAGTTCATTTGATAGATACCAATCAGGCCTTCCCCAGATTGTTTAGTAGAAGTAGTACTGTTTAACCTTGGCCTACATTTTATAGAGGATAACGTTCGAACAAAAAATATGGCCATAATTGTGTCCTGTAATGTGTGCACAAGCTTTTTCTAAGATTTGACCTAGTGACCTAGTTTTTGACCCCACATGACCTAGTTTTAAACTAGTATATTTTAACATAGATTCCATAGAGACAAACATTCTCACCATGCTTCATAAGATTGGACCATAATTGTGCCCTGTAATGTGTTCACAAGCTTTTTTTACGATTTTACCAACTGAGCTAGTTTGTGACCCCACATGACACAATTTTAACCTTTTCCTTAATTTCATAGAGACATAGAGTCTGACCAAGTTTCATGAAGATTGGGCCACGAGTGTGGCTTCTAGATAGGGTGTTCCCACGCAATTGTGAACGGATGATAGACGGACGGGCGAAGAGTGATCACAAAAGCTCACCCTGTCACTTTGACTCCTGGGAGTCCTCGCCATAGTCTGTGAGATTACTCTTCTTGTTCGGTAGAAAGATGTTAACACTAAAGATGCCATTGGAATTACATTTCACAAAGTCATTTATTGTTGAAAAGTTGTTATTAGTGGAGAAACAGCGAGAGGGTATCATTCCTTATTATATGAAACTATGTGTACGTCATATTGACACCGGAGAAAACAGACGTGGATTTGTGACAGTTTTGTATATTTCCGATTTATTTAGGGACCGATTGTCATTTGGATATGTGTTACTTGCAGCCTGATGTATTATCTTTCTATCCAACAGTAAGAAGTTTTTCTCTATATCTCTGATGAAGCGCGTGTTGAAATCAAAGGCCACTATGAGGAAAGCGTTATTTTCATTAATGTCAATACGACATACCCTGTTTAATTTACGTGTAAATACAATACCGTCACACAGTGGTGATCAAGTGCACCCGGTTGTTTTTAAATCTCGCTATCAATAACAGTAATGGTCCGGACAAGACAATGCACCTATCAATATTGTGCACGGGGCAGATCCAGAGGAACCAAGATATTTTTTTCTTTTTGGGGGGTCTAATTCCCCCACCTTAGCGTCAAACAATGTCTTAATCCCCACAGTGGGAGATGCTTGGTTTATTAAATGGTCATCATCTTTAAATAAATTCTGACCAAAGTCTTTTTGAATCCAATTTCCAGGGACCAGGAATCATTTGGCGAGTCAAATCCCCGCCTTTCGGAGATCGCTTTCTGTTTAAAGTCCAGTATACATGCATGCCCCGGGAAAAATATTGAGATGTGCGTAACTTATATAGCAATTTGTGACATTTGAAGTCCCAAGTGTGGCCTTGACATCCGAGATATTGATGTTATTGTTTCGCATGACAACTTTATCATTTTAACTTGGAGAAAATATCTGTCAGATATTTATCAAAATCCTGAAATAATAACGTAGTTATGGTCAGTGCAAGCTAAATAATTATTTTTATCGTAATACTCGAGGTGCATATTTTTGTGCATGATACACCATCTCATGATGGTGAACTCAACAAGAGGGCCCAAAGGGCCATAGGTCGCTCACCTGTCCTAGTAGTTCATGCACCCCTAATGGTAGCCTCTATTGCATGTACAAAGTTTTCATATTGTCTTACGCTTTATAATTTACATCAAATTTAGACCCAATGACATATTAAAGTGATTTGACCTTGTGACCTAGGTTTTAACCCCGGATGACCCAATATTAAACTTGACCTAGATTTTGTTAAGATGATCATTGTGACCAAGTTTCATAAAGATTAGACCAAAATTGTGACCTCTAGTGACTACACAAGGTTTTTCTATGATTTGACCTTGTGACCTAGTTTTTGACCCAGGATGACCCAATATCGAACTTGACCTAGATTTTGTTGAGATGATCATTGTGACCAAGTTTCATAAAGATTAGACCAAAATTGTGACCTCTAGTGACTACACAAGGTTTTTCTATGATTTGACCTTGTGACCTAGTTTTTGACCCAGGATGACCCAATGTCGAACTTGACCTAGATTTTGTTGAGATGATCATTGTGACCAAGTTTCATAAAGATTAGGCAAAAAATTGTGACCTCGAGTGACTACACAAGATTTTTCTATGATTTGACCTTGTGACCTAGTTTTTGACCCCGGATGACCCAATATCGAACTTGACCTAGATTTTGTTGAGGTGATCACAGTGACCAAGTTTCATTAAGATTAGGCCAAAACTGTGACCTCTAGTGACTACACAAGGTTTTTCTATGATTCGACCTTGTGACCTAGTTATTGACCCTGGATGACCCAATATCGAACTTGACCCAGATTTTATTCAGATGATTATTGTGACCAAGTCCTTTAAAGATTAGGCCAAAAGTGTGACCTCTAGTGACTACACAAGATTTTTCTATGATTTGACCTTGTGACCTAGTTTTTGACCCCGCATGACCCAATATCGAACTTGACCTAGATTTTGTTGAGATGATCACTGTGACTAGGTTTCATAAAGATTAGGCCAAAATTGTGACCTCTAGAAGCTACACAAGATTTTTCCATGATTTGACCTTGTGACCTAGTTTATTACCCGGGATGACCCAATATCGAACTTGACCTATCTTTTGTTAAGATGATCACTGTGACCAAGTTTCATAAAGATTAGGCCAAAATTGTGACCTCTAGTGACTACACAAAGTTTTTCTATGATTTGACCTTGTGACCTAGTTTTTGACCCCGGATGACCCAATATCGAACTTGACCTAGATTTTGTTGAGATGATCATTGTGACCAAGTTTCATTATGATTAAGCTAAAACTGTGACCTCTAGTGTCTACACAAGTAATTGTGGACGGAGGTACTCATGAGACGGTATTTGTGGGGTTTTCTTTTGTTCTTTCTTTTGTTTGGTTGCTACCCACAAGTAGCATTTTGCACCCCACAAGTGACGGAATGAATGGAATCTAAAAATAGCCTATTGTTCCACACCCCACAACTACCGGTGCATTCGTACGGACGGACGGCCGGACGGACGACGGACGAAGAGTGATCACAAAAGCTCACTCTGTCACTTTGTGACAGGTGAGCTAAAAACCTTGAATGCTGGAGTATTAAGTTACAGCTGGAACAAATTTTGGGACAGACGACGGACCAACAGACAGAGTGACTCTTATATCTCCCTACCGACCAACTGAGCATGTCAGACAAGAAAGTCACTATAAAATGTCATTAGTATGTACTTTTGAAAACAATGAACTGATAATTAAAGTATACATTTGTATTTTATTGCATTAATAACGAACATAGTTTTTATGACAATGAACCAAATATCATATTTTATAAAGCATATATAAAGGATATTCTGAGAATAAACATACATTCTACAAGTGTATAAACACATGTAACAGCATGCCACATATTCATGAAACATATTTATAACATTGAAAGCACATGAAATTAAAAAATTGCATAATCATTAAGTTGGTCAATTGCATGATCGTATACATATACCGGTAATAAAAAAATTACCATACTTGGCTAAAATGAACAATATTTACAATGAACAAGAGAAGTTCCTAAGTCGATCTTCTAAGAGATCTTCACACATAGATTTAAAGAAGACAGTTATAACAGGTGGACATACCACAGTACTTTTTGGCTAAGACTGCAAGTAAAAATGTGTAAACAAGTTAAAATAACCCTTAGTATTTTTTAGTCTTGGACCTATTTTAACGACAAACGCTCGACGCTCAAGCCAGGAATGAGCACTGCCAATGCAACTGTATATGTTTCTTAAAAATGTCCGTTTTGCCTGAAACCGAATCAAAAGCTATTCATGCAGTTGAGTCAGTTTCAGGTGAAAACTGAGACCTGTTTAAACAAAATATTCAGCTAGAAAATTCACGTGATATATTGTCCACCGTTACAAACCAGAAGCGAAAAGGGCAAAAAATAACCAAGAGGGCCCAAAGGGCCATAGGTCGCTCACCTGTCCTAGTAGTTCATGCATCCCTATTGGTAGCCTCTATTGCATGTACAAGGTTTTCATATTGTCTTATGCTTTATAATTTACATCACATTTAGACCCAATGACATATTGAAGTGATTTGACCTTGTGACCTAGTTTTTGACCCCGGATGACCAATATCGAACTTGACCAAGATTTTGTTGAGATGATCATTGTTTCATAAAGATTAGGCCAAAATTGTGACCTCTAGTGACTACACAAGGTTTTTCTATGATTTGACCTTGTGACCTAGTTTTTGACCCCGGATGACCCAATATCTAACTTGACCTACAAATTGTTGACATGATCATTGTGACCAAGTTTCATAGAGATTAGTTAAAATTGTGACCTCTAGTGACTTCACAAGGTTTTTCTATGATTTGACCTTGTAACCTAGTTTTTGACCCCGGATAACCCAATATCTAACTTGACCTAGATTTTGTTGAAATGATCATTGTGACCAAGTTTCATAAAGATTAGGCCAAAATTGTGACCTCTAGTGACTACACAAGGTTTGTCTCTGATTTGGCCTTGTGACCTAGTTTTTGACCCAGGAATGACCCAATATCAAACTTGACCTAGAGTGTTGAGATGATCATTGTGACCAAGTTTCATAAAGATTAGGTTAAAATTGTGACCTCTAGTGACTACACATGGTTTTTCTATGATTTCACCTTGTGACCTAGTTATTGACCCCGGTTGACCAAATATCGAACTTGACCTAGATTTTGTTAAGATGATCATTGTGACCTAGTTTCATAAAGATTAGGCCAAAATTGTGACCTCTAGTGACTACACAAGGTTTTTCTATAATTTTACCATATGACCTAGTTTTTGACCCCAGATGACCCAATATCGAACTTGACCTAGATTTTGTTGAGATGATCATTGTGACCAAGTTTCATAATGATTAAGCTAAAACTGTGACCTCTAGTGTCTACACAAGTAATTGTGGACGGACGGACGTCCGGGCCAACATCCAATGGTTTATGAGGTTCATTCCGTCTATAATTTTAGTTAAATAAAGAAGGAAATCCACATAAACCAGTCAACCACATAAAGATCAAAGGAAAAGCCCCGTAAACCCCAAATGTTGGAACGTCCGGACGGACGAAGAGTGATCACAAAAGCTCACTCTGTCACTTTGTGGCAGGTGAGCTAAAAAGCATAATTATAATCATAAAATTAATGTAATCTTGACCTCTGAGATGTGACACCACTTTCTGCGCAACACATTGTCTGATAGGATAGTGGCGATCACGTGCCACACATTATTATAAAATCCCACAGTTGAATACAAAGGTACTGTCCGAACAAAATTGTGACAATTTGTGCCCTTTAAACTCCCATTGTGGCCTTGACCTTCGAGATATCGATGCCACTCTTGAGCATGGTATAACATCTGATGGGTGTAAAAAATTGTATGTTTAATGTAACATGGCAAACTTTTTTAACAAAAATGGAAACGGTGCAGCATACATGTTCAACAACCGTGCGTCGATATCTCGAAGGTCAGGGCCACACTTGAAGTTTGGTGTCAAACATTTCTACAATCGAGTTTGTCAGGACCATAACTGTAATCTACAGTTAGCTTTTTTTAATCACTCGGCACATTTGTTCATCACTATAAGACAGTACGTGTGTCCAGACGTTTGGAATATTGACACGATTGTCTCACAGTTGTAACAGGTTACTTTTAAAACCTAACAATAAACGAAAATGACAGTTATTACATATACACGTCCTAAATACTAGTAGTGGATCTTAACCTTTTTGATTTCGACGTAATTTTGTATGACATATCGTACCATAGTGGTGAACAAATGTGCCCAGTTATTCAAATTTTTCTCATTGCATGGAAAATAAACTGCCCAGAAAGTTTTTGGGACAGATAAACAAACGGATAAAATACTCGTTTACAGCCCCTACTTATTGTAGAGAGAGAGAATTTCTTATAAGATCTTGAGAAATACATGACATTGTATTTTCACTAAAATTAGGACTTTAATTGAACAAACCAAATAAACAATATAATTATATACAAAATACACTTATTACTGACATAAAGTTCTATAAATGTTTGCTCATTTACGACGAAACAACAATAGTCACCTGTAATCGACATATCGATTCCGCACACTTGATACATAGTGGCAGTATAATAATTTTTTACATGTTTTAGCTAATTCCTTTAGAATACAATATTTAGCAAAAATATTTTTAATTCCTTTAGAATATACTGTTTAGCACAATTATTTTCAAGCAAAATTTTAACTACGTAAAGTATGTTTCGAATTGTTTCAGTAGATTGAACATTGAATAGTTACAATAGTAATATATACGAGTAAGTTAATCAGTCAGCTTCTTCCACGCCGAACAAACTTCAAACCATGCCTGAAAAATACAAACAGAAATAAAACTTATGTATACAGGGTGATGCATTAATTCCTCACATTAGTAAATACTTATAATTTTAACATCGTTAAAATTATATTAAAGACTAGAAATAAATGTGTCCACAGGACACGGATACCCCCCAGCCACACTCCGCTAAAAGCTGTAGTATAAAGTTATGCAAATGGAATAATTTAAAATGAAGTTTGTAATTGATTAAATGTGACATTGACCAGAAGACAAGAGCTAAGTCTGTAATTGTGACATTGACATTTGAGCTAGGGATCTCAGGGTGTGAATGTTACAAAGTCAATAAACAACAAAGTAACAAAGCAGACAAAATTTGTATACTTGTGCCTTTTAACTCTTAATCTCTAAGTATGACCTTGACCTATGAGCTAGGGACCTGTGTTTTGCGCATGACACATTGTCTTGGTGTGGTGAACATTTGTACAAAATTATTTAAATATTCAATTAGATTTGACCAAGTTACAGAGTGGGCACGATTAGAATGACTATTTTGAACCTTTTAACGCTTGACCACTAAGTGTGAACTTGACCTTTGAGTTAGGGACCTGTGTCTCCCACATGAAACCACGTTTTGAACATTTGTGTAATGTTATAGCAATATCCAAAAATAAATGGAATACAAAAATGTAGTTACAGAGCGGACACGAATCACATGCCTATTTGAGCCTTTTAACATTTGATCTCTAAGTGTGACCTTGACCTTTCAGCTAGTGACCTGTGTCTTGCGCATGACACATCATGTTGATGTGGTAAACATTTGTACCAGGTATTATAAATATCAAATTAAGAAATGACATAGTTACAGAGCGGACAAGAATCGTATGCCTCTTTGAGCCTTTTACCTTTAAGTATGACCTTTGAGCTAGGGACCTGGGTCTTGCGCATGACACATTGTCTTGATGTGGTGAACATTTGTACCAGGTATTATAAATATCCAATAAGATATGACATACCGGTAGTTACAGAGCAGACACAAATCATATTTACTTGATTATATTCATTTTTAACCACTTTTGAGCGAGCAAAGCGAGTTTGAAAAAAAATCAGCAACAATGTGGTAGGTGGTCCAGTGCAAAATGAATGGTTTAGGTTTTTTCACTTTAACAAAAGACAAAATATCCATGTTTCAATTAATTTAGGGGGACGTACGCCCTCTTCAGCCCCTCTAAATCCCCCATTGAGTCCAAATCCACTTAACAGTTTTAAAATATGTTCATAACACCGCTCTAGAGCCCAAATCCATATAACAGTTTTAAAATATGTTCTAAAAGACAATGTTGACAAACGGCACATAGACAATTCTCGGCTTAAAATCCCCACTTCCATGTTTGGTCAAGAGTGTTAAAATAGAAGGGGTGATTAACACTCTTCCAGGCAGTAGAAATATTGTACAAGTCATTTGACTAAAAGAGTAGAATTTCACAATCTCAAGTTTTCTTGGAATATTGCAATGTTTACCAATACTAACTTTCTCTTCCATAAGCGGTTGAAAACAACCAAATACAAGAGGGCCCAAAGGGCCCTAGGTCGCTCACCTGTTATAGCAGTACATGCAAGACCTGTGATTTGACCTAGTGACCTAGTTCTTGGCCCCATATGATGCAATATCGCACTTGACCAAGATTTTGTTGAGATGATCACTCTGACCAAGTTTCATAAGGATTAGGCTAAAATTGTGACCTCTAGTGACTATACAAGGTTTTTCTATGATTTGACCTTGTGACCTAGTTTTTGACCCCGTATGACCCAATATCGAACTTGACCTTGATTTTGTTGTGATGATCATTGTGACCAAGTTTCATAAAGATTAGGTCAAAATTGTGACCTCTAGTGACTACACAAGGTTTTTCTATGATTTGACCTTGTGACCTAGTTTTTAACCCTGGATGACCCAATATCGAACTTGACCTAGATTTTGTAGTGATGATCATTGTGACCAAGTTTCATAAAGAGTAAGTCAAAATTGTGACCTCTAGTGTCTACACAAGGTTTTTCTATGATTTGACCTTGTGACCTAGTTTTTGACCCCGGATGACCGAATATCGAACTTGACATAGATTTTGTAGTGATGATCATTGTGACCAAGTTTCATAAAGAGTAAGTCAAAATTGTGACCTCTTGTGTCTACACAAGGTTTTTCTATGATTTGACCTTGTGACCTAGTTTTTAACCCTGGATGACCCAATATCGAACTTGACCTAGATTTTGTTGAGATGATCATTGTGACAAAGTCTCATAAAGATTAAGTCAAAATTGTGACCTCTAGTGTCTACACAAGGTTTTTTTTATGATTTGACCTCGTGACCTAGTTTTTGACCCCGGATGACCAAATATCGAACTTGACCTAGATTTTGTTGTTATGATCATTGTGACCAAGTTTCATAAAGATTAAGTTAAAATTGTGACCTCTAGTGTCTACACAAGGTTTTTCTATGATTTGACCTTGTGACCTAGTTTTTGACCCCGAATGACCCAATATCGAACTTGACCTAGATTTTGTTGAGATGATCATTGTGACCAAGTTTCATAAAGATTAAGTCAAAATTGTGACCTCTAGTGTCTACACAAGCAAATTGTTGACGGACGTACGGACGGACGACGGACGAAGGACGACGGACGAAGAGTGATCACAAAAGCTCACTCTGTCACTTTGTGACAGGTAAGCTAAAAACTTGTCAGCAAAAACCACTAATATATTATCTGCTATTTGAGATTTTTCGATGATACTGAACCTGTTCAAAGAGTTCACCTGTCAATAAAGGTTGTTTCTTTCTCTTGCCTTGAGTGGCCTCTGTACACAGGTTGGTATTTATATACTTGACATGAATTTTAAGAAGGAATCAGATGATACTGGTCTGGGTGGTATTCACAAAGCATCTTAAGGACGTTTAGGACCTTTCTCCGACGTCATCGGCAAAAAATCGACTTTTCGCCGAATCTAATGAAAATCTCCAGAGGTATGCTTTAACATGCTCTTCGTTTTATGTCGTTTTTATTTTTTTTAAATATCGCTTCGTTTCCTAGCAACACGACGTTATGTACACGCAGCGTAAAATTGAGGTTTTAAGCGTATTTCTCCATCAAATTAAGGTCTACAATAATTGTCAAATTTCTATTTGTAAGTCCTTCATCCGTTGAATACGTATTTGTAAAATTTGTAGCGGTTGCGACATACAATTTCGCAACGAAAAAGGTTTTATATCGAAAATTGACCTGTATTTTACTGCGTATTTGCGACACCCTACTTACTTCAGGGCACAATTTGGTCAATAAAAAGTGATTCAATCAACTAATGAAACATACCGTGGTTATGCGGTAATCCTACAGAATAAGCACAAACAATAACAAGAGGGCCCAAAGGGCCCTAGGTCGCTCACCTGTCGTACTAGTGCATGCACACCCCTATGGTGATCCTACACATTTTCTGAATAAAATTTAAGGAAATTCAGCCTCTATTGCAAGTTTGTGTATGCTTTGACCATGTGACCTAGCGTTTGACCCCAGATGACTTAATTAATATCAAACTTAACCTAGATTGTGTTGAGATGATTATTAGGACCAAATTTCATAAAGATTAAGTCGAAATTGTAACCTCTGGTGACTACACAGGGTTTTTCTATGATCTGACCTATAATTTAAACAAAATATTTCCTCCATATAACTGTACAAATACTTGCTATAAAGACAGAACAATACCTAAACACTCAAAAAAATAATTATGGTTCCAGTGGGGTTTAAACCCACGACCCTCAGGAAAATGTCAATTGACATTGTGACCTTGTTTTTGACACCAGATGACCCAAAATCGAACTTGGCCTAGATTTTGTTGACAGGATCATTGTGACAAAGTTTCATAAAGATTAAGTTGAAATTGTAACCTCTGGTGACTGACTACACAAGGTTTTTCTATGATTTGACCTTTATTTTAAACAAAATATTTTGGTATTTTTCCTCCATATAACTGTACAAATACATGCTATAAAGATAAAACAATGCCTAAACACTTAAAAAAATAAAAAATAAAAATTATGGTTCCAGTGGGGGTTGAACCCACGACCATCAGGAAAATGTACAAATACATGTTATAAAGACAAAACAATACCTAAACATTTAAAAAAAAAAAAAAAAAATTATGGTTCCAGTGGGGGTTGAACCCACGACCATCAGGAAAATGTACAAATAAATGTTTTACAGACAAAACAATACCTAAACACTCAAAAAAAAAAAAAAAAAAATTATGATTCCAGTAAAAAAAAAATTATGGTTCCAGTGGGGGTTGAACCCACGACCATCAGGAAAATGTACAAATACATGCTATAAAGACAAAACAATACCTAAACACTTAAAAAAATAAAAATAAAAAAATAAAAATTATGGTTCCAGTGGGGTTTGAACCCACGACCCTCAGGAAAATGTCTACGCTCCCTACAGCGCTTTGATTTCCACTTAACCATTACAATTCACACCCTGGTTTAAATACTAGAATATTTTGATATTTGACCTTTACAAAACTGCTGTGAACCCTGATACACATTTTCATTGGTTGATGAAAGTTTATTGTATGTATAGAGAGTAGAGAGTTACTGCAGAGAGTTAAGTGACTATGAAGACTACATGTTGAAAGGTTTAAAACAAGGTTTTTTCTATAATTTGACCTAGTGAGCTAGTTTTTGACCTCAGATGACCCAATATCGAACTTGACCTAGATTTTGTTGAGATGATCATTGTGACCAAGTTTCATAAAGATTAGGCCAAAATTGTGACCTCTAGAGAGGACACAACCCAATTGTTGACGGACGGACAGACGGACGGACAGACGGACGGACAGAGGGACGGACAGACGGACGGACGACGGACGAAGTGTGATCACAAAAGCTCACTCTGTCACTTTGTGACAGGTGAGCTAAAAATCGTACCATCTGAGCGAGCTATAATAAAAACACTCACCATGCACAATCAGCTGTTCTGTAAATAGGCGTAGATGACTTGTAGTCGATGTCCTTTGTTCAAATGATGGTGCAAGACGTTACCATTACATACACCATTTGGAGAGTTTCTATTCAGGCATCGGGAGTGCTAGTAAAGATTTGGTAATACTGCCAACTGTATATGGGATGGAACGTAGTAACGTACAGTCTAGCTATCTTTATTCACATTTCATATAGCTGTATCATCTTCGCCCTATCTTAATACATGTACGATTCGTCGTAACTTAAAAATTCCAACTGTACTTCTCAACAACATGATTCCAAGCGTTTGAATGTAGACATTTTCTGTCGTCTACACTTCCATCCTTTTCTTGGACACGATGCATTTTAATCAATTCAACCTAATTGTTAATGCTTACTGGTTCATTGTTTGGGTATTTTGTCACAACTGTTTTGTACAGTTGTTCATTAACGTATTGGTCTTTCAGTCTTTTCTGACTTCCTCTCACAATCTTCATATCTTTGTCTTGTACCAATTCTCAGTCAGTCATATTCACTATTTACATAGCTTCCAGGTTTTTCACACTGTTGGATTGAATGATTTCCATAGCCTTCATTTCTGCAATGGTATTTCTCTCAAGAACAACAGCTGAACACTTGAATCTCTTCGGAGCTTTAACACAAAATGGTTGCAGTATTTTATCATCATATACATTTCTTATCAGATTGCAACATAATTTCCTCTTTTTGGTAACCCGAACACGATTCTTTTCAGTACCTTCACTACTATCACCAAGCTCTTCTCCAGCAGTATCAGTATCCTCGTCTTCATCACTTATACAGCTATTTAAATGACTTGGTTCCATTACATTATCATCTTCAACACATTCCATATCAAGTTCCATATTAACATCCGAAGGTTTCCTTCCATACTTAGAGAAACACTTTAAATTCGACAATTGCTGCCTAAGCACATTGTCATTTATTCCACAGGTAGAAGACCAATAACTTAAATCAAACAATTGTTGCAAAAGCAAAGGTTGATTCGCAGCAATAGCAAGCATATGTGATTTATCATAAAATTCACCACTACCGGAACTGGGGATAGATATATTGACCGCAATAGGAATCCCTGCATACATATCGCCAAACTTGATCTTGCCACTCATGCTTTTCGAAAGAAAGGAATGAATATGGCGCTGAACAGGTTTACTCCAAGGTAATGGTTTCAGAGAAGCCGATTCCAGCAAACAAGTAAACAAAGGAGTTCTGCTTATCGTGACAATCATTTCCCAAAAGTCCCGAGATGGTATACAAGCAACGGGGTGGAGTTTAGTAACTTGTGTACATGCGAGCTGAATCAGTCCACTAAGTATACCACACATTGTATCCCTGTTCATGTTTTCCATGGCACAATATCTCAACATACCATCAGCTTGATACTTGTATCCTATTCCACGAATTCTCATTTCAGTCGTGACTTTGTCCAAGCGATTACGCGGGCTCCTACAAAACAGTTGAAACGTGTTCTCCATTCCAATCGATTTTAGGAAATGCAAATATCCTCCACTTTTGAAGACTGTTGACAGCATCTCTGCACTATATATATCCAAAGACAATATGCTATTCTTTTGCAGTTGTCTGAACCGTGTCAAAGTTATCTCTAACAATTTATCAAAGGCTTCGGGAAGCTTATCCAGTTTGTGTCTAGGTAACATTGCTACCTTGCATGTGCTCATCAATTTCCCGTAAGGATAAGAAAAACACCAACCATTCACAACTACAGTTCGAACAACATCTTTAATTCTGAAAACGTGCTCTTTCCACCATGACCATTTGAAACCATACACATTGTCACTGACGTCCTTCCGTTGCATTTCGGTGTTATCAATTGGAGCTTTTAGAGCGAGATTGTTTCTTGATATTGATAACAGAGTGGAAGGGTTAAGAGAATACAAATTTGCTTTATCTTTGCAGTGTCCTTTTCTGTGAACACGTAATGCTTGATCATCCATAAATACATGCCGACAAGAGTAGCAAACACACTCAGCTGGATTGGGAATTGGTTTGTGCAGATGGTTCGTTCGAAAATGGGCTAGTAATAACGAAGGGGAATTAAACTGAACAGAACAATACACACACAGCCAAGAACTAAGGGACATTGGTACATGATGGTTCCTTTTACTCCAATGTTGCAGAAAATGACACTTTCCGATAAGTTTTTCTCCACATGTGCAATGATAAACTTCACTATGGGTGGTACATATATGGTCCAATACTGCATTGATTGAATCACAAGGAATGCCACAAAAATAGCAAGAACAATCTGACAAGTGATTACCAATTTCATGTCTCTGTAATTCTGCGTATGTACCCTCTATCTTGGAGCAATGAGTACACATAAAATTAGTACTGTCCTTTCCTGGTTTGTCTTTATCCACGTGGGTATCAACAATATGTTTATACACTGTCTTTATGTCGCAGCCCGAGAATGAACACAGATAACAATAAACGATTCCAAATGATAACTTGTAACAGACTTTCTCTATCTCCCGGTTCAGTTTCTCAAGTAAAACATTTGAAAAACTCCATTTGGATGAATGAAATATTTTGTTTAAATGGAGTGCTTCTTCGTCCATAACATCACTATCGTCTGAAGCATGGATAATTTTTTCTGCTGCCCTGTTAGTGAACACAGATTTTTTAGTATGCATTTGCTCCTTCGTACATTCGACGCTTGATTTAGTTGAAGCTAAATGAGATGTCAGGTCAATTGAGGTCCCACTACTTGCATGTAGGTCAGTGAGCGGAGTTCCATTATTTCCACTGTCCATTTTACTACCACTGCTCACCGTGTCATCATCATTAATCCTTTTAACATTTTGTGCATTAATACTTTCCCACTTCCTTTTTAAATTAAGTGTTCCATCTTCAATTTTCTCACCAGCAGTTTCAGTGTTAGTTGGGAATTCATTACATTTATCACTTTGTGACATAGTTGCATCACATCTATCGATACCATCTTTTTGATGATCATCTTTCCTTTCCGAACAATCCTTTTCTCGGCTGTGTGTGTGCGTCAACTGTTTAACAGCAACATTTGTACCTACCATACCTTTTGAAGCCCAATATTTTAAATCAAACAATTGTTCCTCCAATCGAGTAGTTTGAAATAACGGAGATGAATATGAATTCTGTGATAAGGCATCAAATTCACTTGACAATTTGCTCTTCGTATTTCCAGCTTTAGTTAAGATGCTAGAAACTAATGAGGTCCAATCCATATCAGAAGACAGATTACTTTTCAGCACTGATGGACACGTATCAAAGTCCCATAAGTCTATATTACCGGTATGGCATCTGAGCAGAAATGAATGAATGTGATTACGTACTTGAACATTCCAAGGAAGACACGATAGCTCCGACGAAATCAAAAGGCTTTGAAACAGACGCGTTCTGCTAACAGTGGCCACCATTCCGAAGAAGTCTGCGGATTGAAAACACTCACAGGGATTAAGCCAGGCAAATTCCGAGAAAATCAACTGCAGTAGTCCATCGATGATACCAGGCATTATTTCGCTATTTACCGCCCCAACAGAACAAACCCCAAGTATCGTTGCGTACGGGTATTCGTACATTTTTCCTTTGACAGATATTTTCGCAGTTTTACTTGACAGATCTGTCACAGATCTATTCGAACAAAAAAATCTAATTTTCATCTCCATATCGAGTGACTTCAAAAAAATCCCAAATACATCACTAGCACAAACAATTGATAGCATCTGACGTTCACGTTTTGTGAGAGCCAAGTTCCTGTTTTGACAGACAATACTAAACCTCTCCAGTACTATCTCGATAAGTTTGTCTATTACCATAGGAAGTTTGACTAGGTCTGGTTCCAGATAACTTGATACTTTGCAACTGTCAAGTACGTCTCCATACCGATAGAAAAACGAATCACCATTTATGGTAACAGAACGAACATCATCTTTAACCTGCTGAAGATATTTTATCCACCATGTCCGATTAAAGTTAAACAACTGTTCCATTCCATTAGGATTTTTCCAGGATTTTAATGTTGCATTTAGGGAAAGCACCTGCTTAGATAAGGATGCAGACGAAGAAGGGGTGATTGGATGTGGAGTGTCCACATTCCGAATGTTGTTTTGGTGAAACTTTAAAGCTTGATCATCAATAAACCGATGTCTACATGAGTAACAAATACGTTCATTTGTATTAGGAATTGGAACATTTGTATGTAATTTGAGCAAGTGAGTCTTAAGAACACTGGCAGAAACAAATCTAAGAGAACAATACAGACACATAAAGGTCCGAGACGGATTGGGACAATACGAATGTTCTTTATCACTATGTTCTTTCAATTCTTTCTGGCTCAGAAATCCACTTTTGTCGCATTCACCACATGAGTATAAAGTACTATGGTCTTTACAGATGTGATGCAACATGGCGTCGAGGGAATTGTTGGAAATCCCACAAAAATAACAAGGAAAGTCTGATAAATGATTATCAATTTCGTGAGCTCTAAGAGATGTTAAATCAGTTTGTATTTCAAAGCAATGAGTGCACACAAAATCCTGTTGAGCACCAATAGCTCTTTCAGGATTTAAATGTGTTTCAGCAACATGCTTATAAACATCCTTTAAACAGTAAGTCCTGAACGAACAGAGATAACAGTAATAGTGATCAATTATTCTCACTTCATTCTTGATGCTTTGCCTTTCTATGTTTTCATTAAAGATGTCTAGTAAAATGAACGATTTTTTCCACTTCGGTAAAATTTCTTTTTCGACATTCATTTTTTTCATTCCTGTATTTTCCGTATCACCTGTCACAACAGATTCAACGGGACACATGGAACTTACGTCAGGTATCATGCAGTTCACAGCCTTTCTATTTGTATCCACCGTTTCACCGGTCAGTGATCTTGCATTGCTTCCACTGCAAGCATTATCAGCCACTACTTCGTCGTTTAAGCTAGTTGGATGCATCCTCTTTGTTTCTGTGTTCAAGCTTATGGGCTGACGTTTAGCAATATCATTTTCACATTTCTTCCCACTAGGAGTAGAACCTTTTGTTACAGAATACAAACATTGTTTATCCGTTTGAAAGGATAAATCCTTACAATTTTTAGCTTCAGTTCCAACTGCTTTTCCTTTTTCATCATCAATAGTATGCTTCGTCCTATCTAATGATTTGTGGTCAATGTCTTTGGTAATTGGACATTCTCTTGTAACTCTTCTATTTTCAACTTGCATTTCCATAGAGTTTTCACGCTCACTGTTCTCACTTCCACAATGTTTATCCGACAGTAAAACTGGATTATCACATGTCGAAGTAACTTTTCTCTTATTCCTTTCTCTCTCGTTTAGAAGGAGTTGTAATCTCTCTTCAGTGTATACATCTTTATTTGGATTGATACCTTTCAATTTATAGAAAGACACCCACCATTTCAAATCAAATATCTGTCGTGTTAATAAAGGTTCTTTGAGTGCTTGTATGAACATTTTCTTAAATTCAGGATTTTCGCAGAAGTCCGGACCGCTTCGTACAACGTCATACAACCTTTTTTCATACACTCTATTCTTAACAACAGTAGCATCATCCCCTATAATTGTGTCTACCGGAGAAGAAACTGACATGCTCTTAGATACTTCAGGTTGCTGGTCTTCTGAAGAGACTATCCCACTACATGTAGCCAAGTTAACAGAGACTGTAGAAGAAGGTACTGCACTGGACGAAGCGATGGATGATAAGGCACATTTCAAAATGGCAGTTGCAGCATCAATGTCACCAAAGTCAAGTTCACAAAAATTGCAGCATTTTTGTAGAAATCCCTGAATAGTGCGTCTTACATGCATATTCCATGGGAAAGGTTTCACTGAAACTGATGCTAAGAGACAGCGAAACAATGGGGTTCTGCTCGCAGTAACCACCAAACTCCAGAAGTCATTAGATCTAAAGCATTTACTAGGATCAAGCTGAGGAAATTCTGTAAAAACAAGTCTCAATAGCCCTTCAAGTATAACAGGCATTCTATCCTCGGGGCGAACGCAATCTACAGCACAATATCTCCAGGCCTCTTCATATGAGTATGTGAACATCTTTCCTTCAATAAGTATCTCAGTAGTGCAAGGGTTTCTGTTTACCCTGAACAAACAAAACTTGTACTCTATACCAATTGCTTTAAGAACGGTCGCAAACATTCCACTAACGTAGACGGTAGACAACATCTTTTGGACATCTTTTGTCAAGGACAATTTACTGCAGCTATGCAACTGACCAAATACCTCAACGGTCATTTGAACAAGCCAGTCCATAGCACTTGGTAGTTTATGTAGTTCATTCTCTAAAGTATCTGATACTTCACAAGTGTGCAATAAGTCCCCATAGGGATAACAAACCTTGTTGCCATACACACGAACACTTCGTATGAGACCAGAAACTTTGTCAAGATAATTTTTCCACCAAGTCCACTTGGAACAGAAGGACTTGCTATCATCGGCACTTATTTCATGGCGTTCTGATCCAAGTCTGACATACTGTCTTGTTAGGGAAGACAATATGGATTTGTCAATTAGAAAGACTTTCTTCTTATTTGCACTTTTGTGAACCTGTAGTGCTTGTTCATCCATAAACACATGCCGACAGGAATAACACATCCGTTCATTCTTGTTTGGAATAGGCTTGTCAATATGGCAAGAGATAATATGCGTTTTGACAGAGATAATCCTCCGAAATTTAACAGAGCAATACGGGCAACAAGAAACTTCTGCATGGTGAGTACAAATATGATCTATCATATCATTCAGACATTTTGTAGAAATTCCACAAAAATAACAAGGAAAATCTGACAAATGATGAACAACCTCATGCAATTTTACGGCGTGGTAGCTCCGCTCTATTAAAAAGCAATGAGTACACATGGCATTAAGTCTATCCATTGCTTCCCCTCGTTCAGCTGGATCTAAATGGACTTTCAGCATATGTTCGTGAAGATGTTTTGCGCTTGAAGATGCATGCATGCACAAGTAACAGTACAATATTCTATATTTAGGATGCTTCTGTTTAGTACACAACATGTCAATTCCCCTACTGAATCTGCGAACACGCATTAGACCAGAGTTCCATTTCAGTGAATTGTCGTTTTCGCAATCTGCATTTAGTTGTTTATGTGGGGACAGGTGATTTTCACTGACAGCCGCTACATCTCCATCAATTTCAGATAAGGTGGTTGTTTGTTCATCCATCTCAGCTTCGTGTGGTGCACTATCACTCTCTGTCTCTGATTGGTCTCCATATGTTGATATTTGATCAATACCAACTTCATGTAATCCTAACTCTGTCAATTCATCAGTTTCAAAGTTGACTTTAACGGGAGCAATACTGGCTGTTTTTTTTTGTGGTTCAGTGTTGGAAGCAGAACTCAGACATGTAGTTATATCTGACTGCTCTTGGGCGCTTGTAACATCTTGTACTGTTGGGATAACTTTCATCTCCACAGGGGGCATTACAGAGATGTCTTTGTCATCACGGCCAGACACATGTTCGTCAACTGTATTTAAACGAAGATTTTTCTGTGATGTAGTTTCAGACAATAACAGATTACTTGATAAACCTCTGGATTGTATTTGTATCCATGAAGATGACGGGTTGGCCAACACTTTTGGAGATGTGGAATGGACAAGACTTCCATAGTGTTGAGCTTCTACAGTTGAATTAGATGAAGTACATATGTTTGTATTCATGACTTGAACTCCGGACATCGAAACAGATTTTCCAATCACATCTTCCTCTAATTCACTGTTAAAATCATTTGTTTTATGAAAGATTTTTTCTGCTAGTTTCTTTTTCACAAAAGCACTTCCACCGGGACTGAAATTTATGTTGGATATTTTCAGTTTACCTTCCTTTAACCTTGCATACAAAGTATTCTCCACATGCTTTTTCAAAACACGTACTTCTGAAAAAGTTATATAAGCACACTGCAAAGCAGCGTAAAATTCTAGAGAAATACCCGGGCGTATGCCATTAACACAATATTTCTTCGCTGCGTTACAGAATAACTGGCACCGTTTATATTCATCTCCAATTGTTTCAACAAAGGTCATTAAATTTTGCCCACTGTCCATTATGTCCATCATTTCTACAAGTGTTAAGCAGTTTTTAATATCAGGTTTCAATGCAATATCAGGTTTATAACTGTTTTTTGGAACTGTTCTGACCAATAATTTGTTAGCTGCACTTACAGAGTGTTTATCTGTTCGCAAAATGATCGGTTCTTTCTGACTTTTAGTCACATCTTTTGGGTCAATTGTTTTACACCCAATTTGATTATTTGGAATTGAGGTAGTGGTCGTTTTTGATTGAACACTTGTTGCAGTAACAGGTGCGGTAGCACGATATAATGCTACTGGATATATTCCATTCACTGGTCTGACCATCTGTAATGTTGGTCTTACCACCTGTAATGCTTCTCCTTGATAGCCGATTCGATTTGGCTTCTGGTTTGACACTGCAGCTGAGGAAACCCTTTGCGTAATAGGTACAACACCTTGATGATCAATGTTAGATTGAGTTGACATTTGTTTTGACCCTACAATTGATGATACAGGGCGAACAATAGACACTAGTCGTTGACTATCGATGTTAGCCTTAGTTGGTGTTTGATTTGACACTGCACTTGGCGATACTGAATACACAACAGGTATAACTCCTTGGTGACCGATGTTTGCTGAAGTTTGCATTAGGTTTGATACAGTAGTTTGCATTAGGTTTGATACAGTAGTTTGCATTTGGTTTGACCTTGTAGCTGACGATACTGGATGTACAACAGGTAATACTCCTTGGTGACCAATGTTTAGTTTATTTTGTAATTTGTTTAATACTGTAGGAGATGCTGGAGTTTGTACACCAGGCTTTACTACTCCTTGGTATGTGTGTGATGAAGTTTGTGACTGTAATGATCCGGTACTGAGTTTACGAAGATGCAATTCTCCAATCACCACATTATTACTCATAACTTTAATGTTTGTTTTAACTTGATCTCCTTTAGGAATGTTTCTCGGCAATATAATACCATGGCTGTTAGTATTCGAGGATGTTTTTTCATTTTCAGCAGCGGTGCTTTGAGAAGGCGAAACATTAACACTTGTAGGCAGTGATGTCAGAAGGCCACTATTTCCTGAATCAGTCAATATTTCTTTCTTGATTTGATTAACATCAATAGTAGGTATTTCTAAGTAATTTGTTCCAATAGTTGAAAGTTGAGAAACATTAAGACTAGATGGCGACGACAATGGCAGTGATACACCAGCAGAATTCTCAGCCTTGATTTGATGACCTTGCATCAAAGATACCTGTGGGTTATTTGTTGCAGCAATTGTTTTGTGAAGACCACTGATGCAGTTTGGTCCTGACGTCACAGCAAGACTAGATGAATTAGCACAATATGGTCCTGATGACGTCAAAGCAAGGCTTGGTGATTCAGCAGAATATGGTCCTGATGACGTCACAGCAAGACTTGGTGATTCAGCAGAATACTCTGTCTTAATTTGATGGCCATGCTCCATATGTAGCTGTGAGTAATTTGTAGCCGCATTGGTGCTTCGAGAAGGCAAATCATTATACCTCGAAGTCGATGAAAAGCCGATTGGTAAGGGTTCTGAGACCCCCTCTTCCTTAATCCTTGCATGTAGTTGCATATAATTATCAGCAGTAATAGAAGAACCAACAGTTGTAGCTGCAGGTGTAGTCGTGTCCAGCTGATCTATTGTATTAACTGGCGAAAGTGGCTCCTGCTTAATGTCTACAGTCTTGTCTAAACCAGCCATTTTGAAAATAAATTAAGTCACCATTACTTCATTCACAAGCAACTTTCTATAGACTGTTATCTATAGTCTCTGAGAATAATGTTAACACCAAGTCCTCACAATGACCTACATGTCTGGTCGATTTCTGTGGACTAGAAGGGTTCCACATCCAAAGTCTTTCATTTCTAATCCACAAGATCTACTTATAGTCTTGAATTTCACCCACATCTTCAGACTGATGACAATGATTTGAAAGTTTTGCAGCAACTCTTAACTTCATTAAGAAATAAACCAGTTTTCACTTTACTATCTCGTCACAGAAGAAAATCACTTGAAGAGCCACTACCAAAGCTTTATCATACCATCAAATCTACAAGAAAAATAATCAAAGGATTATAATTGACTGGTGCAACAAGCATCAACAAGAGATGTTTGTAATACATGTATTCCCATGGCAGAAATTGTGACGGTTGCAGTGACCTTGACCTTTGACCTACTGACCTTAAAATCATTAGGGGTCATATATATACTGTTGCTGACCACCTCCATGTAAAGTTTGAAGATCCTATGTCAGTATTCTTGAGTTATTAAACGGAAACCATTTCAATAGTTAGAAATGGTAAAGGTCAGAGAGACCTTGACCTTTGACCTACTGACCTCAAAATCAATAGGGGTCATATACTGTTGCTGACCAACTTCCAAGACCCTAGGTCAAAGCATTCTCTTGAGTTATTGAACAGAAATCATTTTATACGACCGACAGACATATAGACCAACAGACTTGTGCAAAGCAATATACCCCCTCATCAAAGATGAGGATTATTTGGTCCTAAATTGATCATCTCAGTACCATGACATGTGAACTCTACGGCAATGACAATGGTCTGACCTATTTAGTCAATGAATAATAAGGTCATAATTTGGCGGGTGTTTGGGGAGATGATTTTCCTATGTTCCCCATAGTGACCACATGGAGAGAATACTGTTAATTTGCATACATAATTTAAAACAAGACTGTGTTCAATAAACGCTTATGCCCCTGTGGAAGCCTAGTCCATACAAAAGTCAATCAGGGGCCATAATTCTGTTAAAATGTTAAATAGGGTTACATGGCTTTGTTATAAGTATAAGGGGCTTATGATGGTAAACAAGTATGTCAAGTTTGAAGACAACGACTTCATGTAAGACGAAATTTGGGTTAACAAGAATTGGACGCTTAATAAGTCTAAGTCCAGAATTAGGTCAATGTGAAGGTCAAAACGAGGTTAGGTGATACAGGCGTGTGGAGAGTGTTCATATACAACATCAGGGCAAGTATTAAAGCTTTGTAGCAAGCCATAATGATTAGGGATGGCAACGAGTACCCGAGTACTCAAGTACTCGTTCAAAGGTCCGATTACCGAATACCAAAATCAGTATTCGAGAACTCGGAAAAAAACATTGTTAATCTTGTCTTATACAGAACGTGTCCAAGTGTTATCTGGTCTACGAAAATTACAATTAACAACGTGTCACCAATCCTTAATCCCTGCTACGCAGTTGCTAATTGCAAGCGTAATATCCAACACAGACCTGTCATTCATCGTCTGTTAATTTGTTTATGACACGTAGCTTGGGGTTCTTTTGTTGATATCAATCAGATTAGTTGTCATCGATCTTTAATTGGCAGTTATTGTTTATTAGGTATGACATTCAATGAAGAAATTATTAAAATATAACTTGAAATTATAATCGTTCTCAAGCGTATATGAAAGAACGATAACTCGAATGCGTCATGCTGTGTAAATATTACGATGTCACCGGTTGATAAGAGTATTCCCCCTTTAATTGTTTATTTGTTATCATTCTATTTTCTAGCGTTATTGACTATCAATTATACTGCATTTACACTGTATTGTTGCTCTTTTTGTTAATTTTTTATTGTTTCAACATTTTTCTACCGATCTAGATTTGACCATCAACTGAACAGAACGGATAGGCATATACGATGTTCTATTTGAAGTTGAACACGCACGTTTGCAGTACAACATTTCTGTGTCCCAAATATCATTCACTTTATAGTTTTCCGAGTACCCGAGTACTTGATCGGAAGAATGACCGAGTACCCGAGTACCGATTTTAGTACTCTTGCCATCTCTAATAATGATGCAAGAAGAAACGGTCAATTTGGGTTAACCCAGAATTTGGCCCTTCAATAAGTCTAAGTCCAAAATAACGTCAAGGTGAAGGTCAAAATGGGATCAGGTGATACAGGCTTGTGGAGAGTGTTCATATACAACATCCATGTAAGTATGAAAGCTTCGTTTGTAGCAATTCATATTATTGCTAAAAGAAACGGTCAATTTTGGTTAACCAAGAATTTGGCCCTTCAATAAGCCTAAGTCCAAAATTAGGTCAAGGTGAAGGTCAAAATGGGATCAGGTGATACAGGCGTGTGAAGAGTGTTCATATACAACATCCATGCAAGTACGAAAGCTTTGTAGCAAGCCATAATGATGCTAGAAGAAACGGTCCATTTGGGTTAACCGGACGGACGGACAGGTGAATCATTATATGCCTCCTGATCTATCGATACGGGGGCATAAAAACTTGAACCTAAACTTTAACATTATAAGCATTACGCCGACGCCAATGCTCGGGTGACTGCAATAGCTTCCCTTATTCTTAGAATAGTGGAGCTGAAAGTATACTTCAGAGATATGAAACTCTTACCTCTTATTAAAACATGACACACATATATTACAACTTCACAACAGTTCGGCAACAAGCTGGATCTGAAATGGAAAACAAGAATCTCAATTTAATTCCTACAACACAACCTGCGTATCCCAGAGCAATTCTTGACATCCTGCACTCAAAGTGAGTACTCTGTAGTCAAGAGGATTTGACACGTCTCTCAACTTTAACAGCTGATATATAGTTAGATCACTGTATTCATATGCAAAATGCCCACCAGCAATCTATTTGATAAATGAACAATAAAAACCTGCCATTCACCAATAACTAACTGGTGGTATAATCCCTTTTGTATACAAACATGATCTCTCCTATTGTCTATATTTATAATTGGACCACTAGTCTTGTACCAGCCACCTAAACATTTTGTGATAAATTTGAGTCACATAATTATATTCAACTGAGTACTCAGTCAGCAGAATAAACCTGATTAAATCAGCTGCTGATACTGATAAATCCAAATTATCAGTATGATTATTTATATATTAAATATACAGTGAAGTTCCGCTAGTAGGACCACTTCAATTATTTTGAAATCATGCAGATTGTTGCAATGTTGTGGTCCCAAAGTATTAAATTTAGAACAAAAAAGGTCTGCTATATATAATTAAGACTGATTCGTTAATAAGACCACTTTTAAACTGGTCTTATTAGCACAACTTGACTGTACCTGCATTAAACAGTCACTTCCTTTAAACAGGCTTATTTGATGTTTCCTTTATTCCTCTATTATATTTAGGTTATTATTGGGCTTTCAGCCAACGGGTAGGGGTAAACAATGTGTTAAGCTGTTGTTCCATGACTCTGTTTGCATGTTCCACAAGCCAGACTTCTGAAAAACCCTGACCGGCAAATTTTGTCCAGGTATGACTCAATCTTTAGAAAATTCGGTCTGACAACTGCTTCACTCTCATCTCATCTGTTATTTGTGTACAAATCAACATGCTTTACATAATTTTACACTTTCTTGACAATTCATCTTTAAAATTTCAACCAATCATCGCGCGTGAGACAGAATTCACTTAAATGAAAAACAAACATGATGTCCAAACAAATAATTTCAGCGTGGAGCTGATCGTAAATGTTTGTTTGTTCTAGTTTAGCCATACTGAGTTTCAATCGCCCATGCGGAACATGTACACTGATTAATGGAATATTTACTTTATGCGCATTATTCTATAATTACGTACACTTAGAACTGAAACTTCATGATTTTTTTTATGCAGGGTGTCTGACCAGCTATTTATCACCCTAAGGGGGAATAACACAAGTAATTGTTGACTGACTCAGATGATGAAGAGCAATTAAAAAAGCTTATATTGTGACAAGCGTACAAGCTAGGCCTCCATGCATTTGAGACTCTACTCCCCCATGATCGGAGGTTAATTTATCAAATCATCACGCATTTCTTGGATATACTGGAACCTGAAATTTTTGTTTACATTTTGAAAATAATCACAAATACTAGTTTAAATTGCTACATGAAGCATGCAAGGAAACAAGTCATCAAAGTAAGTTAAGTGAAATCTGCATACAGTGTAATCTGAGAAAACCGAACACCTTTCGGACCGCCTGATTTGTTCGGATTTCACAAAAGTTTGGTATTGTGAAACTACCACTATTTTGTTATCTTAACAATGCGTTGGAGTTGGCCTTGATTTGTGTTGTTTTGTATCATGAGCCAATATGTGCATAATGTGCATAGGATGTTTAATGAGGGGCTTCGAATAACAAATACAAATATACCTTTTATTTACACCAATTGTTATAATATCTGAAGTATCACAAAATAAAGTGTCATCGTAAAATTAACACATCCTGAAAATTCCTAAAATGTATGTGAACATATTAAAACACGATAGACGTAAAGAACAAACAATTCATAGCATGAATTAAGATAAAAGTTAGTTAAAATATTTTATTCAAGTAAATATTACGCCTTCGTAAGTATTACGTTACGCTACTATCGACGAGATTTAAATGGACGATTAACACCTTCGTAGCAGAGGCCTACGACTGTTCTGTATACAGTTTTTCACACATTCCCTGGGTTATTGGCATGCATGGACAAGTGAGCTAAAAAAATGCATGCTAGCCGCAAGAAATACTTACTTGGTATAAAAGATGAAATACAAACATATCAACTTCCAGGGGAGACTTTCTCACTACAGTTCTATATCACTCTGGACCTGAAATGAAAGACATGATTCTATCATTTTATTGCTTGTGATCGAACAATCAACTTTCCCCCAGTAGGAACACACATGCTGAAGGCCTAGACACTACCGGTACATTTCATTGGATTCCAACTTTCCCCCAGTAGGAACACACATGCTGAAGGCCTAGACACTACCGGTACATTTCATTGGATTCCAACTTTCCCCCAGTAGGAACACACATGCTGAAGGCCTAGACACTACCGGTACATTTCATTGGGTTCCCAGGCCTTGACACTAACTATTTTGGGCACTGGTCCGACAGGACAAAAGCGCAAAATTTGTAAATAGGACAGTTACTGGTCCTCCAGAATTTTCACTGGTCCTTCTGGATTTTCACTGGTCTCGGACCAGTGTTAGTGTAGAGCACTGGTTCCAACTTTCACCCAGTAGGAACACACATGCTGAAGGCCTAGGTACTACATTTCATTGAGTTCCAACTTTCACCCTATAGGAACACACAATGCTGAAGGCCTAGGCACTACATTTCATTGGGTTCCAACTTTAAACCAGTAGGAACACACATGTATGCTGAAGGCCTAGGTACTACATTTCTTTAGGTTCCAACTATCCAAGCACTCTGGGATAAGACATTAGTCTGTGTCCCTTTTAAAAGCATTGAACTTGAGCACAGAGTGATTGAAAACAAACAGTAGATAAATGTGACATTGAGTGATAATATTACCAACAAGTCGATTTATAATAGCCGGAACATTAATATTGTGGAGCGTCTCAATCAGGGGTTCCCAGTTCATACTTGAGTCGAAATAAAAATGGTACATGGGTAAGGGATGTACAGCCTAGATGCCCTGCAACATGGTTCATACAAAATTCTAACATCAATATTTAAGGACTTTTCTTTTTTTCAAGGTAGAATATAGGTATTTTCAAGGCATATATCCAAACATTTATCGAGTGTAATTAAATTGCATGAAAATGCAACAAAGCAGTCCAAAGTCGTATAGTCATATCGTTTTCCAATTAGTAAAAAACTCTGACGTCAGTTAGTTAGACGTCAATAACGACGTATTTTGTCACTATTATTCTTTTGCAGACTTCCGTTGTGGGTCACCAATTCCGTTGATGCCTGTTGAGAGCTAAAATTAGCTTTATCGACAACTCGAGCAATCCCAAGGATATAAATAGATGAGCTTATTTGTTTCATTGCGCATGCGCATTTTTCGTAAAAGGTTGATTCCCCAGCAAAAAGAGGTGAATATTAACATTGTTTTACGTGTATTTCTTGATATTTTTTTTTATTTACGTGGATTGTATTTTTTGGCCACACACTTGTTGCTATGATGTTGTTCTTTAATAACACGCATCAATTTAATTGAAGTGCTACGCTAAATACGAAAAAATATCAAATGTCGGATACTGCTCGCTGTCGGAAACTACTCGCCAACCAGTACGCTGACAATGTAGTCAAACCATTTCAACGCAATCTATACAGGGATGCCCAAAATCCAGTGCATTTTAAATTTTCATGAAAATTGCATTTAACAGCAAATTCTGGCATTTTTTGGCTCTGTACATTTTCAATACAGTAAAAAAACGCAAAACCCGTCGAATACCTGGTAAAATTGGCCGTTATAATCAGAAAAACAATAAATAAACCAGCGCGCACAGTGTCCGTAAATCTCACGTAAACAGTGCAAGTTTAAAGACCGTTATCCGTACTGACCGGATTCGACCGGAACATTATTCGAATCGTTAAAACGAGCCTAAAAAGCTATCACTTTTTTTTGTTTGTTTGTCGTTTTCTAACAATATCGATCATCTTAATTCCACTACAAATGTTCGTTAATTTTCTGTGTTTTAGCTTTAATCGAGCTCATTTTAAGGTTCGACTCGATTAATTTTTTTACTGTGTCTGTTTGTTAGAAATCGAGCGCGCCAATTTCTGAGTATTCTGATTGGTCGATAAGCGAATGACGTTTGACGCAAACAATAACAACAAATCGATGGCTGAAATTGAAGTCATAATAGCGATATAGTCGTGTTTAAGTTGTCGGATGGACACGTTGCTGTGCATTTTTTAAAATATTATCGGTGTCTATCGCGAGGTAAATGTTCCTTCTTCGTATACATGCTATATATTTCATAGTCCAAGGTCTTTGACGATGATCATTCCATTTCATCGTCAAAGCCGTTTGTTCTTTGAAACCTAACAGCTCTACGTCTCAGTTTGAGTCGCGTTCGTTTTATGACAAAACGCACGTTTTGAACTAAATAATCATTGACACCCTATCAATTGGAGCATATTCTATCAGTATACCCCCAAAAACAAAATGTTTTGCAAGAAATACCATTAATTCCATCGATTGTTTCAAACCAGTACAATTTCACTGTTTTCGTTTACGATCGCCATTTATTTGAAAGGGATTATAACAAAAGTGTTCCGAAACGAACCACGTGATCAATGTTTTGATTGTCGGCTGCGTAAATTGCAATATTTATTTGTGTAAATGGGAGTTACATGATTTATAGCAAAAATAACGTGTTTGTTTCATATGTAAAGGTATATCTAAAGGTTTTGTTTAATTTTAAGACGTTTTCGACCATGTTTCAAGAAATAACGGATTTTTCGAAAACGGCTCTCGCACGCACCTGCGATAAATTAATTATTCAAAATGGCCGCGGGAGCTGATCAAACCCGGAATTAAATAAACTTTAAGCAATATATGATTATCAGTAGGTGTTACATTGACTGTTTTAAGACAAAACACTTGAAAAATATTACATTTATACGTAAATTATAGTTTTGGGGCGATTTTTGAACAATAAACATGCATTTTAGGCGTTAAGCTTAAACAGTTGATTATTGAAGAGGGTAATTCCATAACTAAAAGGCCGACACGTCAGTGTAAATAAAAGACCATTTAGTTATGGTATCCAGAACTATATATTTCATAATGGTTTGACGTTTTCATATATTTTTTAAGAGCTGAAAGTGCTCTAAAAAAATGTGCACTATCTCCGACCGTGTTTTGTTCTAGTTAGTGTCTGTCTGTAGTGACTGGACCGTGAGAATTTTAAGCCACTTGCAGACAGCTTACCCGTCTAGCTGATAATGAATATTTGATAAATTTAAGTAACACATCCAATCCACCAAACAAGAATGTTTATATCAATTAAACAAATATAGAACAAATCTTCCAACCGGTTTTGCAATCGGATCGAAACGGTTCTGGCCGAGTTGAACCTGAATCGATTCGACTGGGTACGAATCAGTAATGCTGTGGACTGTCAGGACTCAAAACATGCAGATAAGCAGTAAAATCATTTATTCATAATGCAAAATCAGTAAAACCTCAAGATGCTTACTTGTATATGGCATCTAAAACAACATAGTTGACAAATCAAGATCAATTTAAGTCACGATCACTCCGCAATCTAATTTTCTTTGCAAAATGGCTAACAAATCTCTGAAACCACATTACGCCTTTAGAAATAGATCGACGAAAAAAATTTGATTTCGACTGGTGATTAGCTGTTTTGAATTCATAAAGAAATACATCGATATACATATTAGTTTTTGTAAATAAATATAATAATTATATCGAATAATAACTTGCATTGTATACATACGTATGCTTGTGTCAGCGAACGTAATAATACATATCCATACGCGGTCAGTTCACCCATTCGGGAAAATAGTTCTATTTTGTTATTAAAATCTGCAGCAGTTACTTCCCCTCCATTCGATCTTCTCAAATTAAATTCTTTCGATCTGTTCAAAAGATTAATTGAGTTTTTCGAACATACAAAGTTCCTTAAACTTGTTGCATTATTGAAAGCTGAACATTTTAGATAAATTATGTATCGATTAATGTAACGTTAGAATCTAATAATTTTTTAAGTGAAAAGATCCAGCATCAAAATATAATCTTCTATACTATATATTATAATGTATTTAAATAAAATATAATTATAGACATTTGGTGAACCCACGCATGTTAATTAAATGTATATGACACTTTATATGAACGTAAATATGCTGCCGCTTACACATATCGATTGGGCGATAAACAATGTTACCGCGTTAAGCGTAAAACGCACTAGTCAAATTCTACCCTGCTTTATGTAAGACCTCATAATTTTCGTATCTGTTATCCGATTTTAAATATTTAAAGCTTGTAATGAAGCAGAGATATGTGTCTGTCTTTTAATACAACATTCATCACGATACCCTAATTATTAAATCCACGGCGACGAGTAAGAATCCGTTCCGCGTAAAAAGTAAGTTTAAAATACCTCTTTTTTGTTATTAAAATCTGCAGCAGTTACTTCCCCTCCATTCGATCTTCTCAAATTAAATTCTTTCGATCTGTTCAAAAGATTAATTGAGTTTTTCGAACATACAAAGTTCCTTAAACTTGTTGCATTATTGAAAGCTGAACATTTTAGATAAATTATGTATCGATTAATGTAACGTTAGAATCTAATAATTTTTTAAGTGAAAAGATCCAGCATCAAAATATAATCTTCTATACTATATATTATAATGTATTTAAATATAATTATAGACATTTGGTGAACCCACGCATGTTAATTAAATGTATATGACACTCTATATTAACGTAAATATGCTGCCGCTTACACATATCGATCGGCCGATAAACAATGTTACCGCGTTAAGCGTAAAACGCACTAGTCAAATTCTACCCTGCTTTATGTAAGACCTCATAATTTTCGTATCTGTTATCCGATTTTAAATATTTAAAGCTTGTAATGAAGCAGAGATATATGTCTGTCTTTTAATACAACATTCATCACGATACCCTAATTATTAAATCCACGGCGACGAGTAAGAATCCGTTCCGCGTAAAAGTAAGTTTAAAATACCTCTTTTTTTACCAAATAAAAATACAACCAACGGTCGAAAATCATCAAATATGAATTTAATTTTCGATCGATTTTGTTCATTAAAACTTGTTTTAAAAGCTAATACTTTAAGGTTTTATAAAATGTAAAACTTATTAATAAAGCATTTGTGAGTTGTCGACCGCCAACGATTTGATTAAACTTCGTGCATTTATGTACTAATTATTGCAAATAAATTTTCAAAATGGCGGAATCACGTCGAAACGCGTGTGAAACGGGCACCTGCACACCTTCCATGCGCTAATTGAAAACATATTTTTGATTGAAACTTGTTTAAAGTGTGAGATTAAATACGTTTTGAGGTACTGGTTGTACTTTTTTTCTGGTTTCTATTGGTTCTGTCTTTACAGAATGGAGTCAAAAATAGTGATTTTTGTCACGATGCGGGACTATTTTTTTGGTAGCTGTATTGAACTTGCGGACTTATTGCCGAATGTTAATTATAAAATGGCGATTATTTACAATATAACCTGCTATTAAATGCATTTTGAGAGGTATTGGTTGCATTAAATTACGAACCATGATGCTAGCCTTTGAAAAAATCGCCACAAAAGATGATCAATGGTCGGCGTAGTTTACATCAAACATTATTATGAATACGTCCGTTCTGTTTTATTTCGTTGGCGGTCGACAACTCGCAAATGCTTTAAAAATAAGTTTTTACATTTTATAAAACCTTACAGTATAAGCTTTTAAAACAAGCTTTATTGAACAAAATCGATCGAAAATTAGATTAATGTTTGATGATTTTCGACCGTTGATTGAATTTTTATTTGGTAAAAAACGGGATATTTTAAACTTACTTTTACGCGGAACGGATTCTTACTCGTCGCCGTGGATTAAATAATTAGGGAATCGTGATGAATGTTGTATTAAAAGACAGACATATATCTCTGCTTCATTACAAGCTTTAAATATTTAAAATCGGATAACAGATACGAAAATTATGAGGTCTTTATAAAGCAGGGTAGAATTTGACTAGTTCGTTTTACGCTTAACGCGGTAACATTGTTAATCGGCCTATCGATATGTGTAAGCGGCAGCATATTTACACCTTTTACATACGTTAATATAGAGTGTCATATACATTTAATTAACATGCGTGGTGAACCTGATTGACCAACTAGGCCTACTGGCTGCGAGATCTATCGGCCTGTCGCCTATCACATGATTATCTCCGTTCAGCATAGATTTTGACTCATAATTTCGTGTCTTCTCCTGAAATCCGTGCTTGGTTTAATTAACCTCTAATATATGCGCTACGTACATTGTGTTTTTTCTAATTATAATCCTCACACAAAATAGTCTGCATCTTTTTTATGCAGTGCTTTTGGACGACTCATCATAGTTGTCACCTTGACGATGAGGAATATACGGTACAGCTAGGTACGGATGTAGTAATACTGAATACCCCTGGCCTGTGTCTTATTTTCGTGGCTTCTCCTGAAATTCCTGCTTGGTTTAAAGACGAATCTTCCCGACAGGCGGGAATTTGATAACCTTATCGACTCCGAGTCCCGGGAAATAGACTTTGGTCCGGGATTTTTTACACCACGAAAGACGACATTGATACTTTTATACATGTTTTTATTCAAAGTACCTGGATGAAAAACTATGCCACACGGTGGGGATTTAGAAAGTAAGCATTGTCTCCAGTGTGGGGATTTAGACATAAAAAATCGAAAATGTCTAATTCCCCCGGGAGGGGATACCCCTCCCGAACATAACCAAATACGATATCATATAATTATATAGTTAAACAACCTGTCGAAGCCTTCAAAACATCTGAGTGCGGAGGATACAATAAATTGGATTTTCTTTGTAAGAATATTCTCTAGTTTAAACATATTTTATTACCCAAACAATGACATACAAATAGATCTATAAATACATATATATACATACATGGGTAAAAGGGTCGAGCCACAAGTTCTACAACTTAGTTAAGGCGCTCCCCTTATACATGTACCATTATCAATTACATTATAATAATTCAAGTTACACGTACTATGTTAATATGGCATAGAATTATTTTAAATTACATGCAGATGTTTACCTGAAAGAACAATGTATACATATTTACAAAGGTAATAATCAAACAATTTTTAATTGGAATGACTGGATTGAGTAAGAATATAGATAGGACAGAACAGTAAGAGTAAGGTTTGGAGTAAGAAAAGAATAATGTTGTGGACGTTAGATCTAATCTTTATGCATTGAAACGTTTCGTGTCTTTCATGAACCTATGAACAGCATTTACTATTTTTATATTATTTTCATAAGTTAAATTATCATTTCCGAACAATAAGAGCTTAATATTTAGAGGATGAAGGTTACGAGTACTGCGAAAAAGCTCGAGTCGTTCATTTGCGTATCGATTACAATGAAGAAAAAATGAACTGCGTCTTCACGTGAATTGCATTGCAAACATAGATCATGCTCAAATAGGTGATTAACATACAAGTCATTATTCAAATTACTGCAATTATTACGAAGTCTAGCATGATATACAGACATTGATCTATTACCATACGTAAAGTGAAATGGGACAACGAAGACAGGAAAAACATCTTTTAGCAATTCGCGTTTAAACAAGCTTAATGATTGACAGTTTCTTAATAATGGTGGTAAATCGTTCCATAGGTGAATAGCGGATGGAATGAATGACTTTTCAAATAATGCTGTTCTTCGGGGAGGTGTCTGAAAATCAGTTTGATGCCTTAGGTTGTAATGTGAGTTTTCACTATTCTGTCTTGGGAACAATATATTCAAATAATCCGGCCCTAAATTGTGTTTAACTTTAAACATAAAAATAAGTTTTTGATATTTTCTTCTATCACCAAAAGTTAACCAACCAGTTTCTATATATATTTTTTCTAAACTTGTAGAGCGAGTGACACCTGTAACAATTCTAGCGACCTCAATTTGGAATTTTTCTAATTTGTTTTTTTTCGTACTGGGTGCAGTTATCCCATATATTCTCTAATTATCTTTCAGAGTCATTTCCCATCCCTGCCACCAACTTCAAGGTTTGTGTGCGTAGCATCCATTTAAATCTGACTACGCCCATGACCATGTTCATAATTTAATTTAGGACTGAAACTGTGCAAGGATCAACATCAACATATAACTGATTTCTATGTTCCAGAATACTTTATTAAGACGTTTGAAAGTTCTCTGTTTTATTGCTATAGCAACCCACTAACGCATGACGGGACTAGTCGTATTAATTCCAATAACATGTGCAATGGCAATTAATTTTCAAACATAAAATGACTATAGATTTTTTCGCGACTTTGCATGGTCATTCAGTGATGTTATTGGCTACATTTAATTTCATCGACATGCGTATTTGCTTTATTTCCAAACAAATACTAAAAAAACCAACAAATACTAGTAATAGAACACAAATGGTCATGGTACAAAGAGATTCAAAACAAACTCGCGCAATGCTCAGATTCGGATATTTACCAACTACAATTTATGTATAAAATGAATCAACAAGCATCACAAGAGACCACTATGTCATTATATCTCAGACTTGTACTTGTGAGTAGAATAGAGGATCAACGAAGGTACCGAGACACTGCAAGACGCTATTAAATGTGTCGATGACGAATTACTACATTTGGTTCACTTTGATCGAGTCGATCAGGAACGCTGTGAACAACAGGCTTTTAACACCAGGGAAACATGTGACCTGACAATAGGGACTAGTTTAAACCTTTAACTATTTTTCTTGCTACGCCGACAATAGAAGGCACCACCTTAGCGAAAGTAAACCGTGTCAGCCAGGAAGCATGTGAACCGGTCAAGCAAAATAAAGTGTATCAAATTCAGCATTTACACTTGATAAAATCTTCAATTGACAGCCAAAAGGAATTGTCAGGTATTTAATAAGAAGGCTTATAGCAACATTTTGCTGACAATATACGAATTTCTAAAAAAACACAAAGCGGTTATTTCATGCGGATCACATCGGTCTTATAGCATTGGACTAGTTTATTTACCAAAGAAAGCAGAAATATTGGGAAGTTCATGACGAACACCAGACGATTAATTAAGACCATATTTCTGAACATCGAGACCAGATGGTGTCTGTTGCATAACCAAAGCGCTTCCAAGGTTACATCCCGATCAATGATATATATAGTGGGCAGGAATTACATCCCGTAGAAAACACAATGCTAAATTAACAGAATCACGGTATTCACACCAGATAAGAAGTTTTCAAATTATTTGTACTTTGTTTCAACTTCAATCGAGAAACTTGTCAAAATCCACTATGTAGGCATATACGACAAGGGAAATTGTACAACTGGTGTAGAGCAAAGTGTGTTGTTGATTTTTATTTACAATTTATGTCCTTTGGTCTTTTATAGGATTTCACTCTACGCCATTACAATCGAGTTTCAAGTTAGTATTTTGTGAATTATACAAGCTGGATGTTTGATTTAAACTCCTCCAGACTTGCAGATATTACACAGGGTTCCGGGATCACATTCCAACACATAACAGTCCGTGGGAAAAGGGAGTACTGGTAAACGTTGCTTCTGGTCTGACATGGTATGAATTGCATGCAATGACTCCCTCTGATGGTTCTGAGTGGTGCCATCATTGGTAGGTAGATTGAAAACGATTTTTATCTCATCGTGTATTGATCAAATCCAATGTTTCCACGAGCGCGTATAGATTTTAACAAATTTTGAAATTATATTTTGTCGTTGCCAATACCTGTACTGTGGGCCTATTAGTCGTTCAATACTTCAGGCGATCTGGTAATGATTTAGTACTGTTCGTCAACAATTTTGCAGTTATATACGGTGGCAGATCAGCAATGGAAAGATCTGTCTATACAAAATTTGTGTTTATATATAATTCGAATTAAGCCGTCTTTTCTTTAGCATCCTTATTTTGTGTCATTTTAATTTGTTTGACTGTTTATTAGCTTTTTATACTGTGATTTAATTAAATGTCATGTAGTATGACCCTTTGATTGGTTAAATAAAATAGTCTTAGTCTGACATCACGCATGTATTGTTGGAGAGTATATAGAGGATCTTGCATGAGTGCTCATTACATACGAGTTTTATTAAACGAGTGGACAAATGATATGACACGAGGCTGTGCCGAGTGTCATATTGTTTTTGTCGACGAGTTTAATAAAACTCGTATGTAATGAGCACGAATGTAAGATTCTATTTATCACATAACCTTAGAAAACGCTCATTATTGTTCAAAAGGTTGATGTACGCTGCATATGTTTCAGCCAAAATTCAGCGTCACAATGAGCGCGACGTCATGGCGACGTTGATATTATCCTGACGTCATTGGCGGATCAATGCATGGATTGGCTAGCGTCACGTCAAGCTAATTTAAATATTTATTGCACAGTCTGGGAGTGCCGAACGATATTTACGCATAATTAAATTATGAGAAAAAATAAGTTTGTGAAAAATATGTAGCTATATTAATCATCTCTAAATTATACTTTCACTGCATTCCTTCAAAAATGAAGTTACTTTTAGCGCTTTGATTAAAATATTATCCTTTTCGATTATTTTTAAACTTTGGGTTCCACAGTGACTAATGGAGCGCATGCGTGTTACGAATAACGTGGCTTAACTTCCGGCAAATTTTTTGACAGAAATCTATGTTAATTTATCTAGATTTACTAAATTTGTGTGCTTTTAAATAACTGATTTTTCAAATTAGGATATACCAAACCGAAACAATGGGATCAAGCGGTGAGTTTGGGAACCCTCTACGCAAATTCAAGCTGGTTTTCCTCGGAGAGCAAAGCGGTAAGTTTGACAGTTTACTCAGTTGACGTTTGACATGAGCAATGAGCATTTTTGAGATTACTATATTTGAGCAAAAGTTGACAATCTTCTTGAACTCTTCAGTACAAAAGAACCAATTATTTGTTTTCAAAGTAAACTAATGTGTAAAAGCCTGTCCAATGTTACTTTTCTCAGTTTTTGTTGTGTTGAACCAAGTTCAAAACAGATCTTTGGTTCGATTGACCCCACCTATATTTTGTTATGTTTTTGCGTTGGACTGAGACAGTTGAAATGCATGGCCATTTGGCAAATGACCTCCGGCTTTGAGGAAAGAGACAGAAAGTTTTGCGTGATGCAAGGAATCTGGGCATGTTGCCCTAGGCCTAGCTCTTTCCGAATAAATCAGTGCTCCAGCAAGGTATGCGGCTATTTCATAACCAGGCTTATTCGTAACTAACTGTCCATATTTCGGCTGATTCGTAACCGACTTAAAAAAAGCTTGAAAAACAATTTGCTATTCAGTCAATTTCTGTATCCCTGATTCTCGTATCGTCGTGCTTTCTCGTATTTTCGGCAAGCATCAAAACTTCGTTTCTGAGTTATGATTTTGAATTATTTTGATAGTTTTAACATATTTTAGTTGATTTCCTCAAAAAAATAAATCAGATTTGGGCAAAAAACGAAAATTTTCGAAAAAAAACTAAAAAATGGCGAACATTTCAAAAAAGGGAAACAACCCATAATATTCTTGCTCAAACTTTTTTTTGAATGGTTTTCAACCACAAATGAGAATTTACACGTGTGGTTGAAGGACAATATTACAAATTGGGCCCAATATAAAGTTTGTAAGAGTACCAGTCGAGGCACAATACGAAAATGACGACTATACGAGAAAGTCCACTTGAACTCAGATTATGGAGGTCACGTGATGTGATGCTAAAAATAGACCATACAAGTTATTTTTTTCGTGTTTTTGTTGATTGCATGTTTTGCTTAAGTGGTTTAGTCATATTTTCCTCTATTTAAAAAATTCAAAAAGTTTTTTAAAATGCTTTTAAAATCATTTTTGTGCTTAGATGCCCGAAAATAGGGAACAACAGGATAAATGTCAATAAATACATTTAGAATATAAAAGGTAATCGCTTTAAATGTGTCATATATAAAAATAACTGTGTAAAAAAACTGCCGTAAGAATAGCCACTCTGGGGCTGTTTCACTATTCTTACAGAGCCGTAAGAATACAGGCTTCGCGAAAGTGAAAAAAAAAGGCCGGACATCCGGTCCGGCATAAAATAAATTTGGCCGGACCGAATCAAATTTGGCCGGACCGAACAATATTAATAGGAAACCGTTAAAAAACCAAATGAAGAGAGATGTATAGATAGTGCATGTTCTTCTTAAATTATTCAGTGGTAAATTATTTAGAAATGCATTGTTAGCTTTAACACACAGTTAACAAGTGTTTTCAAATAGGCCTAATTAGATGGTTTGCCTTTTCACAATGGGCTCATTCAGCCCATTCAATGAGCATAAATCAGACAGGACTTTCTGTCAAGAGAAATGTTATTTTCATTTTACCATTTAATATCAAACATCTTTAAACTAAATCTCCTTTTTTTTGTGTTAAAAAGCCCCCTCGGAAATCGTCAAAATAAAAATATATTCAGAAAAAAAATCGCGAACATTCCGGAATCCGTACCGTGTACTACGGGTTTTATCCGCATCCAAAAAATAATCAGTTTTCGCGACCTTCATTTCGCTGAATTATTTTACATTTTTGACGATTTCGGAGGGATATCTTATTGAATCTCGACGAGGATTTACGAAAATACATTCGTGTTACATTCTTTACAATAATCTTCAACTACGATGTGGGAATATCGCCGTCCTGACTTAAAATCTCCGTCGGACCAACGGTCCGACATTCAGTCAAATTTTGCCGGACCAAAGCATTTTTTGTCGGTCAGGACCGACGGTTTTCGCGATGCCTGAGAATAGCCGTAAGAATAGCCACTGCCAAATTATAAATACATTTTGAATATCAAAATATATTAACACCTTTAAAACACATTTGTACCAAAAGTTGTTGGTCTGGCAGGTCTGTTGGTTCGACAGTTTTCTGAAACTCTGCTTGATTTATCAAGACTGCTTTTGTTGTTTTCAGTTGGAAAGACTTCACTGATTACAAGGTTTATGTATGACAGTTTTGATAATACTTACCAGGTAAGACTTGTTTCTCTTATAGTTTTACGGACAGTTTGAAAAAAATGTTAGTTTAGGCCAAAATCAAATATTGTCTAGTTTCCCTGAAATTACTGCTACGATTTGGTCCCCATTGGATAACTTCAGTTTGGAATGAGATTATATGACAGATATCATGATGAAACTTACTGTGTAGGTAGCTTATAAATGTGAAAAGTTTGCTTGGGATTGAAAGTCGGGCCCTTAGAGGTCAAGGTCACTGGAACTAAAAATGGAAAAAAACTGTTCCACTCAATAACTTGATAGATGAATGCTTGAGATTGAACATGGTTCCAATGGTGTCAAGGCAACTCTTACAAAAGAGCATGTAATACTATCTAATTGTGCCAAATTTATTAAATGGATGACAAAATGGTTTTCGTGGAATCTCCATATCTTGTTTAATATCTATGCTGCTGCACACTAACTATCGTTAGTCGGCAGTACTTAAGTAGAAGCAATTCCCATAATACTAGAAATGTAGATGAATTTGTAAGGAGTCCTTTTTTAACGTTAAAACCCCAGTCCTATATAAACAGAGATAGGCATGACAGTCCCATGCTTTGGATAATCAATGAATATCTCGGATAAAACCTAGGTCACCAGGTCAAATCACAGAAAACCCTTGTGTAGTCGTTATAGGTCACAATTTTGGCCTAATCTTTATGGAACTTTGTCAAAATGATCATCTCGAAGAAATCTGGGTTAATTTTGATATTGGGTCATCTGGGGTCAAAACCTAGGTCACTAGATCAAATCATAGAAAATTGTGTCGTCACTAGGGGTCACACTTTAGGCTTACATAAAATCTTCATGATACTTGGTCATAATGATCATCTCCATAAAATTTAGGTCATGCTCTATATTGGGGGCTGTCAGTCGCTGTCTGGCTAAATATGCTGTAGGCTGGGCAGACATAGCCAGTCATTGGAGCACCAGACAGAGGCCTTAGAAGTTCAAAATATATCTTATTTCATTATCCAAAACTTATGACTGCTCGGTGGCTGGCATCCTGATCATTGTCCTGCATCCAGGCATAAATCATTGTTACTTAGTCCCCTACCAGTTTTTTATCCGGAGGGGACTATAGGTTTGCCCTCCGTCCGTCAGTCCGCGCCCACATACGGGTACTTAGGTGGCTACTTTCTATGGACAAACCAGTTGAAAATAGTTAAAATGAAAGTAGAATTTTCTTTTACGTGGCTAAAATTTTCTTTTATGTGGCTAAAATTAGACACATAACTACTCTTCATTCCGTATTGTAGCCACATAAATATGTTTCGTTAGAACGTCTGGATCCTGGCATAACTCAAACAGTTTCCAAGCTATGTTTATGAAACTAGTTATGCAGATAGGGGACAATAAGGGGATTATGCACATCTAAACATATTTTGATTCTGAAAAAAAATTGTGGTTGCTATGGTAACAGAAACATTGAAAATGGCTTCAAACCGGTAGGGGACTTCTGTATTGCTTGCAATTCTTAATGACTTGTTTGATATGGTATGATGAAATTATGTTATAGCTAGTGGAATTATGCTTAAATAATTCTATAGTACAGTAGAACCTGTACGAACGACCACCTCTATTAAGCGACTTATCTATTAAACGACCACTTAAGATCCCGCCCGTGAATTTTCACTATATAAAGTGATTTAATTGAGCGACATTTCAGTTATCCGACCAGCGACCGCCTTAAACTGATCCTGACAGTTAAAATTTAATCCATTCAACGACCACATAGACTTAATCTCGTCGAGCATTCACACCTATGAAAACAGTTGGTCGATTAACAAACCCGTTACATGGTCGTAAGTAAAGATAATTGTTGTAGATTAGTGGTTATCAATTAAAAAGGTGAGAAAAACAAACTAATAGTGAGGGATATGAAGCAAATAAAACAACAATCATGGTCAATTAACATTACACAGGTGGACAAGTGGTCCAGTGGTAAGAGCTGCTGACTGCTGATCCAAAGGTTGACGGTTAGATCCTGCTTTTCTGTGTTTTCCACCTAACATAACTAAACTAACAGTCTTTCGGGCGAGGCGTTAAGCTATTTCACGTGTATGATGCTTTACGTCAGGCACGTAAAAGAACCAGAGATGCTTCTGAAACTGAGGCATCTTCTGTACTATGCTCTATCCCCCCAAAACTAAAGTGACTAACCTCTTCTTTGGGCATCTCCCATATGGATTTCCGGTGGCGAGGATAAATAAAAGCATATAAATGATTATCGCTATAAAAAAGTCCATATCAGAGCATATAACATTGCAAATGTACTGTATTATATAGTAGAAGTACTGAATAAAGATATGAAAACTCCGCATTGTACTTAAACTATTAATTTCCGCCTAATCTATTAAGAGACCACTTTCTTAAGCGACCGTTTTATCCCGGTCCCAAGGGTGGTCGCTCAATGCAGGTTCTACTGTATATATATATACTTACATGTATCTATTCAGTGTTTTTGTTTGTATGTACTGATTGCTCTAGAGTCTAGAGAAATACAAATGTCCTGGAAAGGTCATGGAATTTTGTTTGGATCTCAGATGAACCCTGATATTTTATAATATGTGTACTTAGAATCAAAGAACTTTATTTTTAAATTCTAGGTAAAAGCTTTGAGTTCAATTATGTATACTTAACAACTTTATTGTATAGTACATTCGTTTGGCTTGTATGTAATTGTAAGTCTGCCTTTATTATAAGTCTTGACTGTTACAATATTTTTCTGTGTTATTTAATGGTACATGTCTGTAATATTATTATTATAATATGCCTATTTACTTACTTAACTGTCTAGCACAAAATGATTGCTTTTGTCGTTTCAGGCTACAATAGGTATAGATTTCTTATCAAAGACCATGTACTTGGAAGATAGAACTGTAAGTATTATGCTCCCTATGCCGAAAGTATGTTCTGATTCTGATCCCTCCCCTCTGTTTTATTAGCTCACCTGTCACAAAGTGACAGAGTGAGCTTTTGTGATCACTCTTCGTCCGTCGTCCGTCCGTCCGTCAACAATTGGCTTGTGTAGACACTAGAGGTCACAATTGTAGCCTAATCTTTATGAAACTTGGTCACAATGATCATGTCAACAAAATCTAGGCCAAGTTCGATATTGGGTCATATGGGGTGAAAAACTAGGTCACTAGGTCAAATCATAGAAAAACCTTGTGTAGTCACTAGAGGTCACAATTTTGACTTAATCTTTATGAAACTTGGTCACAATGATCATCTCAACAAAATCTAGGTCAAGTTCGATATTGGGTCATCCGGGGTCAAAAACTAGGTCACAAGGTCAAATCATAGAAAAACCTTGTGTAGTCACTAGAGGTCACAATTTTGACTCAATCTTTATGAAACTTGATCACAATGATCATCTTAACAAAATTTAGGTCAAGTTTGATATTTGGTCATCTGGGGTCAAAAACTAGGTCACATGATCAAATCATAGAAAAACCTTGTGTAGTCACTACAGGTCACAGTTTCTACCTTATCTTTATGAAACTTGATCACAATGATCATCTTAACAAAATCTTGGTCAAATTTGATATTGGGTCATCCGGGGTCAAAAACTAGATCACAAGGTCAAATAATAGAAAAACTTTGTGTAGTCACTAGAGGTCACATTTTTGGCCTGATCTTAAAGAAACTTAGTCACAATGATCATCACAACAAAATCTAAGTCAAGTTCGATGTTGGGTCATCCTGGGTCAAAAACTAGGTCACAAGGTCAAATCATAGAAAAACCTTGAGTAGTCACTAGAGGTCACAATTTTGGTCTAATCTTGACGAAACTAGGTCACAATGATCATCTCAACAAAATCTAGATCAAGTTTGATATTGGGTCATCCGGGGTCAAAAACTAGGTCACAAGGTTAAATAATAGAAAAACCTTGTGTAGTCACTAGAGGTCACAATTTTGGCCTGATGTTTACGAAACTATGTCACAATGATCATCTCAACAACATCTAGGTCAAGTTAGATATTGGTTTATCTAGGGTCAAAAACTAGGGTCATTAGGTCAAATCATATGAAAACCTTGTGTAGTCACTAGAGGTCACAATATTGGCCTAATCTGTATGAAACTTTGTCACATTGATCATCTCACCAAAATTTAGGTCAAGTTTGACAGGTGAGCGACCTAGGGCCCTTTGGGCCCTCTTGTTAGCTCACCTGTCACAAAGTGACACTCTTCGTCCGTCGTCCGTCCGTCCGTCAACAATTTGCTTGTGTAGTCACTAGAGGTCACAATTTTGACCTAATCTTTATGAAACTTGGTCACAATGATCATCACAACAAAATCTAGGTCAAGTTCGATATTGGGTCATCCGGGGTCAAAAACTAGGTCACAAGGTCAAATCATAGAAAAACCTTGTGTAGACACTAGAGGTCACAATTTTGACTTAATCTTTATGAAACTTGGTCACAATGATCATCTCAACTAAATCTAGGTCAAGTTTGATATTGGGTCATCCGGGGTCAAAAACTAGGTCACAAGGTCAAATCATAGAAAAACCTTGTGTAGTCACTAGAGGTCACAATTTTGACCTAATCTTTATGAAACTTGGTCACAATGATCATCACAACAAAATATAGGTCAAGTTCGATATTGGGTCATCCGGGGTCAAAAACTAGGTCACAAAGTCAAATCATAGAAAAACCTTGTATAGTCACTAGAGGTCACAATTTTGGCCTAATCCTTATGAAACTTGGTCAGAGTGATCATCTCAACAAAATCTAGGTCAAGTGCGATATTGCGTCATATGGGGCCAAGAACTAGGTCACTAGGTCAAATCACAGGTCTTGCATGTACTGCTATAACAGGTGAGCGATCTAGGGCCCTTTGGGCCCTCTTGTAAAAACACGTTTCGCTGATGTTATTGCCAGAGTTATGGCCCTTTGTGGAAGAAATACATTTTTTTTTGTCAGTAACCCTTCTCTAGTTATATGTTTAAATTTTCTCCTAAAAATTCTTGTGATGTTAATTTGTTTTCGCTTATTTTTGAGAAGAGAAAACCCATGCATACATTGTGTACTTAAAGTTAACCATCTAACAGGTGTTTTCATTATCTGTTCATGTGATTGTGTTTTAACTGTTTCTAATTCATTCTGGTTCAACACAATATGTTTTATATTTAGATTCGATTACAACTATGGGACACAGCTGGTCAGGAAAGATTTAGAAGTTTAATACCAAGTTACATACGTGATTCATCAGTAGCTGTTGTAGTGTATGATATAACCAGTAAGTTTGTTCAACTGTTATATGTTTCATTCTCCTTGATAGCCTAGTGGCATCTCCTTAATGGTAGAGTGTATGATCCGAGTATGAGACGTCTTTTGGGTTCAAGCCTAGTGGCATCTCTGTGATGGTAGAGTGTATGATTCGAGTATGAAACGTATTGGGGTTCAAGCCTAGTGGCATCTCCGTAATAGTAGAGTGTATGATTCAAGTATGAAACGTCTTGGGATTCAAGTCTAGTGGCATCTCCTTGATGGTAGAGTGTATGATTCAAGTATGAGACGTCTTGGGGTTCAAGCCTAGTGGCATCTCCTTGATGGTAGAGTGTATGATTCGAGTATGAGATGTCTTGTGCCTCGTGGCATTTTCTTGATGGTAGAGTGTACAATTCGAGTATGAGACGTCTTAGGGTTCAAGCCTCGTGGCATCTCCTTGATGGTAGAGTGTATGGTTCGAGTATGAGACGTCTTGGGGTTCAAGCCTCGTGGCATCTCCTTAAAGGTAGAGTGTATGATTCGAGTATGAGACGTCTTGGGGTTCAAGCCTCGTGGCATCTCCGTGATGGTGGAGTGTATAGTTCGAGTAAGAGACGTCTTGGGTTCAAGCCTAGTGGCATCTCAGTGATGGTAGAGTGTATGGTTCGAGTATGAGACGTCTTGGGGTTCAAGCCTAGTGGCATCTCCGTGATGGTGGAGTGTATAGTTTGAGTAAGAGACGTCTTGGGGTTCAAGCCTCGTGGCATCTCCTTGATGGTAGAGTGTATGATTCGAGTATGAGACGTCTTTTGGGTTCAAGCCTAGTGGCATCTCCTTGATGGTAGAGTGTATGATTCAAGTATGAGACGTCTTGGGGTTCAAGCCTCGTGGCATCTCCGTAATGGTAGAGTGTATGATTCGAGTATGAGACGTCTTGGGGTTCTAGCCTCGTGGCATCTCCTTGATGGTAAAGTGTATGATTCGAGTATGAGACGTCTTTGGGTTCACTCCATTAGGCCGTGACTTAGTCACATCCAAAGTTGTTAACAATGGTACTGGCATACACGTCTCCAGTAGGCAGTATAGTTTGTTCCAGATAACTGCTGGTTTGCCCAGTATAAACATCATGGAACTGGGGATCTCCATATCACTGAAATGCTGCTGACTGTTAACCAATGAATTCTGAATGTTTTGGGGTCATTGTGACCCCATAAATATTATTCATTCTCATGTACCCATAAAGCTTGACGTTATGATTTAGGTTAATATTGATGTACATGTATTACAGTATATAAACAGTTTTGCATAATTATTATAACTCAATATTTCCATATTTATGTTTGATGTATGTTAATTAAGAAAATGAATTTTTACAGTGAGCATGCAAATTACTGTAATGCTTTCCAGTATTCAGGAATGTTAAAACATTATAAAAATTTCTTCCACACATGTAAGGTTTCTAACTAGGCCTGGATAATGCCTAGAAAACAATTCCAGCGTATACCATATTTTTCCCCAATTACCTTAAACAAAAACCTTAATTGAATTTATTTCTAACACACTGAAATCTTAATGTTCGGAGTCAAATTCTGGCTGTACTTAAATTGAGGTTTCCTGGTTCTGGATATTGAGTAAAGAATTGGTGGCCTATAAATGAGTACATGTATTTTTTTAACAGGTTTAATTCCTTGTTAAAACCTTTCAAGTTTAATCATACATTACAGAGCTGAAGGTAAGAGCTGTGTACAGGATTAGTTACCTAATTGATTTTGATTAAAAGCTAATTTGTTGAAAGGACTACATTAACAAGCAAAGACAATTAGTTATACCCAAATAGAAAATGATGTAATTATCAATAAAGCATTCAAATAATATATTTTTTACAGTTTACACTATATTAATATACATTTACAAACAAACAAATACCCATTTACGGTATAACATGTATAATTGGTAAAAATTGAAACAAATAAATCTGATCTAGGCTAGACCTTGTTGGCTGCATAGTTTATCTTACTTTCTCAGACCATGTGGCACCTTAATTATAGATACTTAATTGGAAGCTCATGCAATTTCCAAAATTAATCATCTGTGTTGTTTTTCTTAATCAAATACCATGGTATGTACTTGTAATAGGCCACATAAAAAAATATCTGCTTATCATCTTATTGCCCTGTCTTTAACTTTCTTTAAAAAGAGCTAACAAATTATTGGAACCTCTACACTCAAACCTCTCTAGAACAGCTTAGTTGTTACTTAGTTGAGGGATCAAATATAATGTGGCTATTTAAAAAAATGGGTATTTAATATGGATTTATTTGATATAAAATGGATGATTGGGATTTAATCATATACATGTATTTACTTCTAAAGACAGGTGGGTGCTTAAATCAGGCTATCACAGGTTTGACTGTACATGGATACCAATATGTTTGGCTTGAAGTTGGGTATACAGGGAAACATAATTTTCGAATGTTTGGCCTGAGAATATGTTACAGAATGTTTGGTACATTGAGGTACCAGCATAATTATATACAGTCAACTCTCGTTATCTCGAACTCGTTTATATCGAATTTTCCATTATGTCGAAGTTTTTTCAAGTCCCGGTTTTTCTCCTTCTTTGTCTATATGAAATCTCGAGACCTATCTCCAAGTTAAGGCTCGAATTTTTCGTTATCTCGAATTATTTCGCACGTTAATTGTATTGTTCAACTCGAAGTCGGTCAAATTCTGATTGTATCCGACTAGCTTCAATTGTAATTAGTAAACTTGCAACTTTGATGCAGAAAATTCGAATTTTTGTTATGTCGAAGTTATTTCCACGGTCCGTAAAATTCGAGATAAAGAGAGTTGACTGTAGTTATACTGTGATACATGTAGATCTGTAGGGAAACCTAATTTAATTGGAGAAAAAACGTGGTAAAGTAGTACTATAGATTACTCAATACTCAGAAAACCTTACGTAACTTTCTAGATCCTCTGACCTTGCATACCGTTATTTATCAGTTGACCACTTGTCAATTAAAACATATTTTGTATAAGAACCTTGTAATTTATTCAAACAAAAAGTTAAGGATCAGGTAAATCTCCATACTATTCTGTAATGTATTAAATCAATTGAATTCAGTTTAACACCAGTGTTCCCTCTTGATTGCTTTACTGGATTGATCAATTATTTATTGAGATTGGAGTAAGTACTGGACTGTATGTTGTACTTACTACAGTACGACCTGTGAGACATGATCCAGTCAATGTAACTGATAATCCAACAGGGGGCATAGTTTGACCATTTCTCAATATACAGTACAACCTCATTGAATGACCGACTCAATAATTTGAACAAAATTTCAATGTTTAATTTCACTGCATGTTATGAAAGTTAGTTACTCAGATTTATAACAAAATAAATGCAACACGTTTCAGGTGAATTATTAACAAAAATGATTTCAGAACAATATTTGGCAGACAAATTGTCACAGATTTATAAATTCACAAGGATATCCTAGTTGCTAATAATAGTGAAAAAAAAGAAACGTGGCAAACCATACCCGGCATACTCTGATACAGTAAGAGTTATTACATGATTTATTTCATACAACAGTACAGTACGGTAACAGTTCTATGATTTATTTTATACAACAGTACAGTAACAGTTCTGTGATTTATTTTATACAACAGTACAGTAACAGTTCTATGATTTATTTTATACAACAGTACAGTAACGGTTCTATGATTTATTTTATACAACAGTACAGTAACAGTTCTATGATTTATTTTATACAGCAGTACAGTAACAGTTCTATGATTTATTTTATACAACAGTACAGTAACAGTTCTATGATTTATTTTATACAACAGTACAGTAACAGTTCTATGATTTTTTTCAGATGCTAATAGTTTTCAACAAACATCTAAATGGATAGATGATGTACGAACAGAGCGAGGTAGTGATGTAATAATAATGTTGGTAGGAAATAAAACAGATCTGTCAGATAAACGGTGAGTGTTTGTATACAATATCAGCCCGACAGTGCAAGCTCACATCTGGTGTATTGATTCTAGGTTTAAAACATTGATGTATTGGATGCAGATACTTTCAGAGCTATGCAGTGGGTGCATCTTAGATCTACTGTCTGTTATATGTCTTGTTGTAGAAATTATAGTCGAACCTGAGCAAGTCATACCAGAGATACCCTAAACAAATCTTTAAAGCATATATCTGTCATAGGAGCAGGAGATCAAATGTTTGACTCCTAACGTGTGCCTTCTGATATGGCCAGTTGGTCAGCATCCTGTTAGTTATGGTAAATAATGATTACTGTGTGCCTACCTACCTATGGTACCACATACATTATAAGGTAGGAGTCAGGAACTTTTAATGCTACCAAATTTAAGCTAAATTAGCTGACTCTTAAAAAACACAGATGACACTATTATACATTTCACATTTTACTATAGACACTATTATTATTATCATTTACGTATTATCTGTCTTGTGTCTGAAAATCCTTTATAGCTGCTGCCATGTGTCAGTGGGTAGTGCATTAGATTTGTAACTGGCTGATCCGGGTTTGATTTCAAGTTGCAGCAGGTCATCCCCTTCTTTCAAAATTTGACAATAATGTTGATATTCCTCCTCATTAGGAGACGTATAGTTATAACTGAAATATTTGAGAATTGGTGTTAAACCCAAATAAACACGAACAACAAAATATTTATTTTTAAGACTGATATATTATATCTGATTACAGACAAGTTACATCTGAAGATGGAGAGAGAAAAGCTAAAGAATTAAATGTGATGTTTATTGAAACCAGCGCAAAAGCCGGATATAATGTAAAACAGGTAGGTTATATCAAACATAGATCATTTCAAACCCAGGGCTAGGAAAATTGTCATGGATTCCAGCTCCTGGATTTTGTAGAATATGGCAAATTTCCTCTTGAGACGGAAACGGTAAAAAAACCCCTCTAAAATCTGGACCCTTGCACCATTCAAATAGTTTCCATGTTAGGTGTATGACATATGTGTATATAAATATGTGTGTCGGGGCTAATAAGGACTATATGCATATTAAAATATTTTTTGATTCTGACAAAAAATGTGGTTGCTATGGAGATGGAAATAATGAAAATACATCTAAAAAGGTCATAGCTTCTAACCGGTTGGTGTTTTTGTGTTGCTCACAGTTCTTCAGTTACTTCATGTTTACTGTTTATCATCTATCATGCTTTTATTTAAAAGTTATAAACAATGGCTTGCGACTTTGTTTTAGTGTTGCTCAGCCTGGGTGTGTTTCTACAACTATATATGAAGCAATTGTTTAATCTTTTCTCAGCTTCTACTATTAATGTTGTGATTCATCAATTTTCTAATTTCTTTCAGTTATTCCGACGAGTAGCGGCGGCATTACCTGGCATGGAACAAACTGAACCTAAAAAAGATCAGAGTATCCTTTTCTGTTGTATTTAGTATAATTGTCTTGCCACTGTGATAGTGTTGTCTTGTCAGCTATCATTGTTTGTCCAGAGACCCTTTATTTCTACTAGTTTAAAATTAATTTCCCTGTCCTCTGCTCATGTTTTTTGACGCCTGATTACTGATCACTGGTTAGCCAGTGTTGCTTAAAATTTCCATTTTGAGTTTGGAACTTTTGGAATAAGATTGTATGGTCGGATATTTTCTGATGGAAGTGATGATCTAAAAAGAATGGGATAAAATCTTTTCAAGTTAGCACTTGATGATCCTCATGGGCATTACTTCACGTTCAAACCTTATAGTATGTCTCAGAAATTTAAGACTATGTTCTTTCAGTGACATATCTATTTAACACTGGAATTATCTTATCTGAATAGAAAAGTATCAGCTTTGTCTATCAATGTTTTTAAGACATTGCTGAACAGTGCAATATGGAATAGAAGTGGTACATACATTGCTGCACATACAAGTTCATTAGTTACTTACTCTTTGCTTTGGGTAACTGAGGTGGTATAGTCAGTTACCATAGATACAGAGCAAGTTACCTCAGTTACCAAAGCAAAGAGTAGGTAACTGGCACGCTACCTTGCGCAATTTCACTTAGTGTCCCATATCATGATATGGAACAGTAAGAAGTTTTCAACAAGCGTGTTATTGATTAATTTAATTCGATTGTACACTCAAGAGCTAATGTAAATTTACACTGTAACAAATAAGTTCTGTGTTAAAGAAGAGGGAAGCTCAAGAGAAGCACCATGAAGGCTTACGCCAGAATGATGGCACAATCTTCAAGTTAGACGCAAGTAAGTAATTATGAAAACAAGTTAATTTTTCAAATAATTTTATAAGTATGAGTTTGGGTAAGTAGGGTTATCATAATTCCGTCAAAAGTGATTGAGGTCATTACACTCATCCAACTTCTTAGGAATATTAATAAGCATTAAAAATTGATGATTTATGCACACTTAGAAATTTTTATTCAGATTTATCCAGTATGGTCAAATGGGAAGGGGTGGCATCAGTGTCTTATGGACACATTTCTAGTTCTAGATTACTCAATGTTTATATCTCATCCATACTTAATTTATAATTAGTAAACATTTCTCAATATTCTGGTTGATTAGATGAGAGCTGTTCTATCCTAGCTTCACTGTTTAAGTGTTATATCACAACAATCTATAGAACTGTATTTCTGTTTAAAAGCATACAACTTGCTGGCTTCTTCTTTCTTATACCTGATCTTCAGTTATCTGACTTGACTGGCACATGTTGTTAAAGATATATTACACCTGATAACATAAGCTTGTTTTTGTCTAGTCTTCAATAAGATGCATACTTTTGTCTTGTATTAGATGGACAAAGAATAAAAGCTGTATGAACATTCACCACCTTTTTAAGGTCATTATTTCATCTATGAAAATATGAAGGTTCCACTATACATGCTTGCTCTATACCAAAGATAAAATAAAACGAATTTCCCTTCTTGGGTGCTAGGCATGAAAACTAGTAAAAGACTGGCTTTCCTACTCCGACCATCATTAATTAAAAATGGCTTCCAAGCCAGCCACCACGGATGAGGTGTCGAGATTGATTTATATAAGTTGTAAAACTCGGTATGAATTCAATATCATGATGTTCTAGAATTATACAAACTTGTGCCTAGCTTGTGTGTTGTATGTACTAGTTGTACCATGGTTGGTGAGTATATGTTGCACTGTATAATATTATGTTGTTTGTATGTGTGTATGTTTGCATAGTTTGAAGTTAGACAGTAACATCTTTACTTTGCTGTGGTCTTTTCTCTATATTTTATACATTTATGCCCCCCATCTTTAATGAGGGGGTATATTGCTTTGCACATGTCGGTCGATCTGTCGGTAGACCACAAGATTTCCGTTCAATATCTCAAGAACGCTTTGCCCTAGGATCTTGAAACTTCACATGGAGGTTGGCCTATTGGTCAGTAGGTCAAAGGTCAAGGTCGCTAGGAGCTTTAACATTAATGACTATTTGACAGCAATGGGGGCATGCATATTTTACAAACATCTTGTTTCCTCTTGATTTTATATTCTCTTCATTACTTTTACTACATGTTGTGACTGACGAATATTGATTTTGTCCTATTATCCGCAGAACCATATAAATAATTATGCCACTACCTCAGGGGGCATATAGTTTATAGTCCCTCATTAAATATGTTTTAGGCAAACACAAACAAATGTTGTACATGTAGTTCTAAGGCAATTGACCATCCTATTATTAACACAGAATGAACAGTATTTAAAATTGTGTACATTTCAGTGCTCAGGTTCTTTTCAATTTAAATGTCTGTTACCTGATAGTACACACATATACGTGGGTAGATCCAAAAGTAATGTCACTGTTCCACTGGTGAGTTTATTTGTTGGCGTACGTCAATAAAATTTATATCAAAATGTGAAGTAATTCAATTCTGATTAATATCATTTGTGTCATATTGTTTGAATATTAAATTAGATTTATATAGGCATTCAAAATACACCACTGACGTCATGTCGCCACAAACGAAAATAATGTTATTTGTCCAGCGTATAATTACAGTTTATGAGACAAAGACTCTGGTATGTAAATGTGTTTAAAAAATGGGTGAACAGACATGAGCGCTGTATAGAACATCAATGACGATACTTTGAAAAGGAATTATGTAAATAGCGTCAAATTTTGTTTACAACGTTGTTAACGTCATTGACTTGCGGCGATATCCGTTAATAGGCTTCCGTTGTACACGTATATCTCAATAACAAATAATTGCATTATCATGAAATTTGGCCATTATTTTGGAAATAGTTTAATGTAGCTGCGTGTAAAATTACGTTGATTTATTCACATTATGCAAGATTTTATAGCACCAGTGACATTACTTTTGGATCTGCCCACATACTTATTAATTACTCTGACATGAAGTTTGGGTTACAGATATCTGTATTCTCACACTTTTTCAGCTACAGGTCTAATAAACTTCAATCTTAATGTTTTAACTTGGGATTAAAGGTGAAAAAACCTCAACAGTAACTGATGTACTGTGACAATTCATTTAAGAAAACAGCAAATTAGAGTTACTTTTATAAACGTAACTTAAAGATCAACAGAAAAACAATAAGTATCTACAATCTGAAATCTCGCTAACTATAAGCAGACATGCTCCTTTTCTTTGTCCTCCGGACTCCAGATCGTCAAGTATTCTGTATAAATGTATCTATTGCCTATAATCAGGTTTCAGGCTTTGTGACACCAGCATTTCAGGACTGTACCTGTCAATGTTCATACAAGAGCTGGCCCCTGTAAGGTAAAATTTTTACCCATGTAACACTGTGTGTGTGCCTTGATATTCTGATCTATCAGATAATATATGCTTCCTATCCTATCTCTTGGTAAGGCTGGGATTGGACTATACCAGTATGTTATATAGTACATATAGTCATATACCAGCGAATATAACAAGACCATTGCATCTCAAACAACTCAAGTATTATATCAACAGGGATCGGGGTCCTACAGTTCCGGAATAATCTGGATGTACTGCATTTAATACGAAGAATTATCTTTTTTGCACTAGATAAGAGTTATTTGATGAAAATATTCAAAGAATTGACAAAAGTTATGGTCATTTAAAGTTCAATAATCAGAATTTATTAATAAAACCATGCTTGACACCTAGTTAATGTGTAGGGATGTATGCTTATGGCACCCAAACTGACTTGCGTCTCGTTTTCAGGATTGGGCATTATACCGCAGTAGAATCCCTGTATCCTACATTAGGCTGAAGATTTCAAACTCATTGCATATAGGTAAAAATTCTAACTTATACCTGAACAATCTGATACATCAAAGATGCGTATCTAGTATTACATTTGGACAAATGTTAGCTGGCAGACCTGGTCTAGCAGTCTTTTCTTTTATTGGTCTTTCACAATTTAAAATTGTACCATAGTTAAATTACACATGTAGTTGTGTTCCAGTTAGGTCTGTAGACTATCTGTAGTAATATATGCATTCATTTGTTGAGATAGTTAGTGATTTCATTGTTTATTATTTGAATATGAACACTGCATGAATTGTTTTTTTGCACCAAGATGAGCACTTGATTCATTAGATGTGATTTTGCTGTAGCAAGAGTTTATTTTCTGCTTTTGTTTTCCTTAATGTATACCTAGTGACAGAGGTAGTATTAAAAGATACGCCTCAGGAGCCACCACAACAGGAAGGTGGATGTGCATGCTGACACCCGTCCGTCCGTATGTCTGTCTGAATCCTTCCTCCTCTTACACTCTGCCTTACTCGACTGTCGATACTACGATGTACTTGGAGCGAGTAGTACAGCGTCCTGTATGATACACACAGGACTTTATTCTGTTTTTGCTTCTGTATAAAATATTGTGAACAATGATGTGTATATTTCCATGGCAACAGACTATTTATGTGATGTCACTTATTTTGGAAATATTTGCAGAAGCATGATTGTTGTTGTATTTATGTTAAGTTGATTGTGTTAAGTTTATTATTTGAAGATGCAACTAGTTTCTTTTACTATGACCGTCACTTCAAGGCAATCATACACAAATTGTTTACGTTATAATATTATTTACTCAAAGGGTTACTTACTCTTAAAGTTATTAAGCTAGTAGAATTCTGGGTATTGCGGTGTTTTTTCAGCCAATTTTAAAGCCACAAATGGGTTATGTTCCCAATTGAAAATAGTATCTTTTTATCCAATTTCAAGCAAAGAATTCCCAATTCAAAGCTGAAAAAGTCAGAAAAAACAGCAAGTATAAGGAAACTTAACTATGAAATGCAAAATTACAGTGAATTAAACATTGTTTTTGTGATTGGCTTTAACAGGTTTGGATACTAAATTAAATTTTGTACTTTTTCCAATTTTGACCAAAACGCCGCTAAAATTCCCATTGCCATGGGGCTATTTTCAGAAAATAGGGGGAAAAGCCTGTGAGTCCATGCAGTTTAGGGCGTTTGTAACAGCTGTAATCAAATTTGTACCGAGTTATGGCCATTGTAAGGATTAAAACTTGATTTGAAAGGAATCTCCCTTTTTATTGTCTTGTCTAATGTTAATGAATTTACCGTTATGGTATATGAATGGGTTCTATGTAAATAATGACTTTGGTCAGAAAGTCGGGATGACTGTATTAATGTTTTGGTTAAACATATAATTATACTTTGTTAACTTTCATGTGACATTCAACTGGTATTATTTTTGCTATAAATGCTAATAAAATGTATTTATTATTTTTTTATTTGGTGCACATGTGGAGATTTATATGAAAGACTATTTATTAAATTATCAAAAACTACAATCATTGAGGTTGTATTTATGGTGTTTTTGTATCATTGCAATATACATGTTTTACTAGATAATTGTCTCATGTATACAAAACTGCAATACATTATAAATGTACATGTATATTCTCTGCTTATATACTACATTCAACTTGGTAATGAACTGCTGTTTCAAATTCTCAATTATTATTAACACTTTTGCAACATTTCTGCTAACTTTGATGTGTAGGGAATTATTTGCTTTGTAAAATGAACACTTTCTGTATGATGGCTGGTCAGGAATGCTTGACTGTGCTGCTATTCATTTCTGATTTGAACTTCCTGAAAGTTTCACAAACTTCATACATTTAGCCCAGACTTTTCTTATACAGACTGACAGAGACCCTGGCATATAATTTTGATACTGATTAAATACTAGACCAATTAGATTAGAACTGCATGCATTTGAAGATTTTCACTGACACAAAAATCTCTGTGCTTTACTGGTAGCTAATGACTGCTTTATTTTCAAGGGTCCAAACCAGTTTGTGAGTGATGTTCGATTGACCTATAAATGTTCACTGTATAATTAATATGCCAGTGAAACAAACATTGTTACTAAGTATTTATTAACCCGAAAGGTGTTCTTGTATATGCATCTAATTAATTATTAAAGTAAATTTTGTTCTGTATAGTATTAATACTTATATTTCATTATCACCAGATTCGTAAATATACCATTGTTGACTACATGACCTGACTGATTGCTTCAATACCATGGTAACGTGCATTGAACTGACTGATTGCTTCAATACCATGGTAACATGCATTGAACTAGAATGTGTTTATTTGTTGATAAGTTTTACACTGTGTTCAGTTTTCCAGTTTATTGAATGTTGTCTGGTTTTTGTGTTCATGCATAGTCAATTTATTTTTTCACTTAAGACCGAAGACATTTTCCAAATCTCAAAATAGGCAAAGCCAAAACTTTCAAACTGCATTAAGCACTCCATAAACTGTGTTCAAAGGTATTATTTGAAGGAATAGTTGGTTGTTTTGTACACAACGTGTATTAGAGTCTATGATAGATTATGTTTTGAGAGTCGTGAAATGGTTTTATGTTTAGGATGACCCTGTGTTGCTGGTATGCATTTATTATTAATCACGTTTTCCAAAGGAAATTTCCTGCTTATCAGATCGGTAAACTGGGCCAGTATTCACAATGATTCTTAGATATTTTCTAAAGAAATGTTCAAATTATACAACAAATGTAGAAAAACTATTTTTCTTAGACAAAAAATATCTTACAAGTTTTGTGAATACAGGCACTGTAAGTGCTTTGATATAACGGTACTCACTGGCATTCTTTTTTGCAAGTTTGAGCTGAGTTACAGCCCTTGTTTGTTGTGCTGTTGTGAAATTTCTATGTTTCTTGTTTTAAGACTTAAATATGTAAATTAAATTATTAAGATACTATGTTTATGAATCTGCTTAAAGTGTGTGATGTTTTTTTATCGATATTAATATATTGCATGTATATTTTCTTTGTAGCTTTTTTGCTTGTCAAAGTTTTAGCATGAACATTTATTATTGTGTACAATCACTGTGTGTATAAATGAATATAAAACTTTCTGTTTACTGGTCTTCATAAGAACATTTCGTAAAATGCTGGATTATAAAACTTTGTGTTTTCTTGTATTTTCAAGGAACTTTTCATAAAATACTGGGTTGTTTGCATACATGTACTTCTCTCAACTGGCAGTTACGCATACATATATAATAGTAAGCTTTCTTCAAGTTCTTTAAATTTGAATTCTCTTTCAACCATTCTATTATAATTATAAACAATCATACATGTTTTAAACGTCGGTTTGTATTGGCGGTAAATAAATACTAGATTGTCATCGAAAAATGTTTGGAAGAAGCTCCTTGTTCTGAAATAATAGAGCTATTTAGTAAGTAACTAATATTTCTTTATATAAATTAAATATTGAACTATGAACATAGTAGTTAGAATATTCATGATTATAGTGCTATCCATTCACAGGTGTTTCTGAATGTACGACATTTGAAGATTTTCTTCAGTCATGCTATTTCTTCTATTAAATGCATTAAAAAATTAACTTTTGTTTCAATTTAGATGTCAAGTAAATTGCCTTGATAGAGCACCACTGTCGTATAATATTTCCGTCTGATAGTAAGATATACAGTTACTTTTGCTAATACATACTTTCTTGATTTGCTGATCGTTGGCATATTGGCGACTACAAATTTTCGCCTTTTTAAGTTCCCGAATGTCTATATTAATGTTTTTAGCACTTTCGCCGCGTCTTAATTTGGTGAAATTCTACCACTCGCCTACTCCGTGAAATTAAATTGCACAAAATAATTTCTTGGTTTACCGCTGCTCTGACATTGTTTCATGTACCGGTATATACCATCATTGAACACCATATATTACAACACCATGACCGACATGTTAGATGCTAGATGCTTTCTTTAATGTTTTACATACAAATATCTCATAATGATTGTGTGCTTAACTTTGATGTCATTCGGGGCAATTTTTATTACTGATTACTCATGTTGTAAATAGGGTTGTATATAGTGTACATTTACAAGAACGAAATAAAAGTTGTATAAAACATACAAATGTGTCCTGTTGTTTTCTTCCTTTTCACTGAATTTTTGTCTGTTCCATGTCATGTATAATGTTTATATTCTGCGAATTCTGAAGTTTCATAAAATTAGTGAAGGTAGGAAATTACTAATTTATTTTACTTCTCCAAGATTAGTATTTAAGTAACATAAGCCTCAAGATATTTTACATGCAACATAAGGACATGGTAGATGATAGAACAATAATTATGTCCTCAAGCTTCGATGAAGGGGTACTGTGTGTATTGCTTAGCATTTGTTTGTCTGTATACCAAATGGTTTCCTTTCAATAATTCAAAATGGTTGGGCCTAGGATTTTTCAAATTTATAGGGAGGTTGGTCACCATCAGTAGTTGACCCCTCTTGATTTTAAGGTCAGAAGGTCAAACTTCAAGGTTGCAATCACCTTTAACATATTGGCTTTTTGGCTGCAACAGGGGCATAAAAATATTGTGTTTTACAAACATCTCGTTTAATACTTTATAGATGAAAATCAAGGTACTACTAATCGTGTTTGTAAGATTGCATTATCGCAGTGTGACATTCTCTCTTTGTATAATCAGTATTTATAAGTTCTGCCAATAGATTTTAATTTACTGGCATTGTTAAAATAACACCAAGTTTCAGGAGCAGGTAATTGTATCATTGAAAAAAAATTGTGGTGTGTTAGTACATAATTTTTATGCTCCCAAAAAAGTTTTGGGGAGCATATAGTCGTCGCTTTGTTCTTCATTGATACAGTTACCTGTGGGGGTTTTCAGGCATCATCGGAAGGACTGATGACAATGATGATCCAAGGTTCATGTTTCCTCCTGATCACAGGTAGCGGTATCACAGTGGTATTGATGTATTATGCTGTCAAATAGTGATTGCTTGTGGTGACACAAAACAATAGGCTACTAGTATGCACAATGTATATAATGCACATTTCTTTCTACCAAGTTGAACATATATCCCTACTTTATATTCTCTGCCTGAATTCTTTCACCTTTGAATCTGTTATGTTTAACTATAAATTTGTGATGAAGAAGTCTACTTCTGACTGAGCATGTTGCTTTAAGAATGAGTGTCAACAATCAGAATTTTCATTAGAGTAACAATTCATTTGTCATAATTTTAGTATAGCTGCATGAAGACATATTTAAGTCTGTAGAGTGTATATCAATCTCCAGCCTTGTTAGGACAAGAACTTATTTTATGCAGGGTTGTCAATTTTCCTGATTTATCCGGAATTCTGGATTTATCATTCCTAAATGAGCAATGGCTTCTGACCAAAAGAACAGTTGTTTGATGAAAATGTTGTAAGAAATGGCAAAGTTATGGTAAAGTTAATCTACTCTGAAAGATTTTCTGTAATACAAACTGAGTTAAATATGGAAACAGTGTCATTGAAGGCCTCTTGTTTGGCAAAAATATTTGGTGACATACAAATTTTCTGATTTTTAATTTGCCCTGTTGACACCGCTGTTTATGCTTACAGCAGTGGTCCTACAAATCCTAGCTGCACTAGAAAGAATGAACTTGCCTGTAAGTAGTGGCTGAGTTATGATCATTTGAAATTTCCTTATAATGCTGATTTTAATGATAGAGCAATGTTTAAAACCTGTTTTTGTGTAATAGCACCTGAAGTCTGATTTAAAAAATAAGGAATTATGCCTTGGTTGGATTTCTGTTAAAATAATAATATATGTTATGTACCTGTATTTTAACACTTTGCTATTATGTGTGTACATATAGCATATTCATGGATAAAAGTTTTCAGACATATGCTAAATTCAGGTTTTTGAGTGCCCAAAAAAGTTTGTCTTTCTTTATTTTCCCTATATAAATTGTATATTTTGAGGATTTCAGAATTTCTAACTTTCACCCATATGTTAGACCATTGAATCAAGGGCAACATCTCTTGTACCTGCTGTGTTAGACCATTGAATCAAGGGCAACAACTCTTCTACCTGATGTGTCAGACGATTGAATCAAGGGTAACAACTCTTGTACCTGATGTGTTAGACCATTGAATCAATGGCAACATCTCTTGTACCTGCTGTGTTAGACCATTGAATCAAGGGTAACAACTCTTGTACCTGATGTGTTAGACCATTGAATCAAGGGCAACATCTCTTGTACCTGCTGTGTTAGACCATTGAATCAAGGGCAACAACTCTTGTACCTGATGTGTTAGACCATTGAATCAAGGGCAACAACTCTTGTACCTGATTTGTTAGACCATTGAATCAAGGGTAACAACTCTTGTACCTGATGTGTTAAACCATTGAATCAAGGGCAACAACTCTTGTACCTGATGTGTTAGACCATTGAATCAAGGGCAACAACTCTTGTACCCGATTTGTTAGACCATTGAATCAAGGGCAACAACTCTTGTACCTGATTTGTTAGACCATTGAATCAAGGGTAACAACTCTTGTTCCTGATGTGTTAGACCATTGAATCAAGGGCAACAACTCTTCATGCTTCGTTGAGATAAAGTAGAAATTTTGTAGTACTGTAGTATGTTGTATGGCTTGAAGTATTGAAGTTGGTGTAAATTGTACACTATTTAACTATTAGGTCTACCATAATACTTGGGTCACAAAACCAATCTGATGTTTACCCTATGTATAGGCATCATGTGGACGCTGGCTGATGGGCAGCAATGAATATTTTTCTAGGGATACAAAATAACTTGCCAGGGTGATTTGTGACCCAGGTATTCGCTGGCTTAGAATTAAAAGGTCGTAAGTACTACTTACAACCTTATAAGACTCATGCATATTTGAAATCTGCATCTTAAGGCGCTTCTTATGAGCATATTTTCATGAAAATCGGAACAGGTCATGTTGACCAATCTGAAGTTTAAATAGCCTGTTTTTCCTTAAGTAAAGAGCAGTTTTTTGACAGTTTTTTCCTGTTTTCTCAAAATATTCATTTTGTACTTACGACCTTCTAATTCTAAGCCAGAAAGTTAATCAGTGGTACTTTCGTGCTTGTATCACAAAGCTTCACACTGCTAATAGCATAAGTATCAAGTAAATATCAACCAATATTTTATTTGCCCTTCACAGTGTATATTTCACCGATACAAATTACATGTATGTCATTTCACCCTGTACTTTCATCAGTTGTATAATCGGTACATTTCTGTGTGAGGTATTTTACTCATATATTCCTTAACCCAGTATCGTAGATATAGAATTGCGACCAAAAGAACAACACATGGAGCCCATAGAGAATGACGGTGGATGTAGTTGCTAGGATACGCCCCCTATCTTCATTATTTCATCATTACATTATGTATGGTAGTCAGTTTGTGCAAATTTCAGAAATGTTTGAATCCAAAAATCAATGGCATTATCGAAGCACATTTTTACAACTCAATTTCAAAGGATTTTTGGCGTCGTCATCAAGCCAGTTCATCACTGAGTAAAGAATGCATGTGTTTAATTTATTTTAGTGAACATAGTTACAAATGCAATTACTTGTACAATGCTGAATACTCAATGTCTATATATCCAAGGCATTTAAATAGTGATTGTTGTTTTCAGAATGATATGCTTGAGTTGTTAAATCAGTATCTTAAAATCTGAGAACAAATTCTACTTGCTTAGCCATAGTCATGTTAATCCATAGATCAGTTGCTAATTTTATGACTGGTCCTGATTTCTGGGCTTTGATTCTCAAGGAATCCTGATTATTAACAGCCCATTATCAGATGTCACAATTTGAAAAACAGGATTTTAGGATTAGTCCAGTGTTGAGTTGACACACTGTTGAATTGGCACACGGTGTTAAGTTGACACACTGTGTTGAGTTGGCACATGGTGTTGAGTTGGCACACAGTGTTGAGTTGGCACACAGTGTTGAGTTGGCACACAGTGTTGAGTTGGCACACAGTGTTGAGTTGGCACACAGTGTTGAGTTGGCACACGGTGTTGAGTTGACATACTGTGTTGAGTTGGCACACTGTGTTGAGTTGGCACACAGTGTTGAGTTGGCACACAGTGTTGAGTTGGCACACAGTGTTGAGTTGGCACACAGTGTTGAGTTGGCACACGGTGTCAGGTTTACACATGGTGTTGAGTTGACATACTGTGTTGAGTTGGCACACAGTGTTGAGTTGGCACACGGTGTCAGGTTTACACATGGTGTTGAGTTGACACACTGTGTTGAGTTGGCACACAGTGTTGAGTTGGCACACAGTGTTGAGTTGGCACACATTGGCACACAGTGTTGAGTTGGCACACAGTGTTGAGTTGGCACACAGTGTTGAGTTGGCACACAGTGTTGAGTTGGCACACAGTGTTGAGTTGGCACACGGTGTCAGGTTTACACATGGTGTTGAGTTGACATACTGTGTTGAGTTGACACACTGTGTTGAGTTGGCACACAGTGTTGAGTTGGCACACAGTGTTGAGTTGGCACACAGTGTTGAGTTGGCACACAGTGTTGAGTTGGCACACAGTGTTGAGTTGGCACACGGTGTCAGGTTTACACATGGTGTTGAGTTGACATACTGTGTTGAGTGGACACACTGTCTACCGTTCATTCCATTATACCCAACTGGATTCTCAGTTTGAAAGTAATGAAATTACAAATGTGTTTTACCTGTGGTATGTTATATGCTGGCTTAGGTGCAAGTCTGTGATAACAATAGGGCTTCTCGAAGGGCCTTTTTCGTAGAACTGATTATAGTCTGGTTGACATCCTCAAGCTTATAGTACTACTACTGCAATATTAGAGATGGGAACCAGACTATGATCTGTTCTATAATCAGCCAGTCGAAAAGCCTAAATGAATAATTACAGTTTTTGACTAGCACCTAACCCAGGAAGTGTGGAAATGGATTTTGTTAAATGTCACAAATTTTACTGTTTTGTTGGAGAACAAGGTATTTGGGTGATTTGCCAGTGTATACAGTTGTGAAACAATTTGTTGGTCAGATTAAATGGAGAGTCTGTATAAATGATGATCACATGTTTGAGGGTGTTGAAGTAACTGTGCCATTATTTATCATACATGGTTGAGTGCAAAGCAGAATTGTCTCCCTTGCCTGTAAGTTCCCTCCCTTTCTTTATGCCAACTAAGGGAGATCACTCATTTAAAGAAAGAAAATATCTTTTGTTTGAATGTTTTAAGAAGGGTGAATGCTTCTACTGTGTAGTGTACAATACAGTGATCTCCCCTTGTTGGGATTTATAGTTGAGGTGACATGATTACTATAAGAAGTTGTAATATGTTGTGTTTATCATAGTTTTCTGGCTTTACAATGCAGCGCCTTGAATTATCTGCCCGTGTTTAAAGCTGATAACATCAAACATGCAAATAAATTCTAGCAGGTGTAAAAATCATGCTAATGTATTTAAGTTACAGTTTTGACCACAAATGAATGTGTCATGATGTAGGCTTTTTTGTATAAATTACCCGTCACTATTTTACAGAGGTGTCAATATTCCTGAATAATCCGGAATTCTGGATTTATCTATTTATGTATCTTTATTCTCCTGAAAGAGCTATGATTTCTGACCAAATTAATGTTATTTGAAGAAAATATCTCAAGAAATGGCAAAGTTATGATCAATTTAATTTGCATTGAAGAATTTAAATAAGTACTAACTGAGTTAAATATGGAAACATTGTGGTTGAAGTGACATGGAGGCCTGGTCAGTCGCGTATGATTTTCAGGATTTTTAATTTGGCTCTGTTGACACCCCTGATATTAAAGGTTCTACATCACAATACGGTCATCTGTGATCTGATATTTTATTTTGATATAATCTGCCTGCCAGATAACCTCGTTGAATATTGCATGACTTTTTTATTCGTACAGCGTGCACTTAGGACTGAACACGATGTTAACCAAATGTGTCTGTTAATACTTTACTGCTTATTTACATACAATAAAACCTGATCCTGTTAATCTATTAAAACCTTTTTTTGATTTTTATGAAATCCACCGTTAGCGTTTGATGTTATTTTCTTCACTTTTAGGGTTTTTATGTACATAATTATGTATCTGTAATGTTATATGCATGTTTAAGGCTTAAGAAAATGTTTCTTGTTCTTTGAAGATACAAGTTTATTACTGTTAATTATACATGTATGTTATGACTGACAGATACTGGTACTTAATTTAAGCCTTGTACATTGTCTACTTATTATGTATGGCTAAGTATTTCATTTATTGCATTCTTAAATGCTTAGCTATTTACTTCATAGATGCAACATTTATATCAGTATCACATGTCTCAGCGCCCTTACACTACTTTGAGGGAAGGGTTTCACAGCCCTTTTGAGAGTGAAGTTTTCGAACAGGGGATTTTAAAATAAATATTTTAGAATGATATAGGATTCAGAAATCCATCAAGCACTGTTCCTTCTATGATTTTTAAACCATCTTTAAGGGTCCTGTGCTCCATAATCAATTATATCCCAATAATGTTTATGGAGATTGTTATACAATCTAGCTTATTATACTTATCAGAATAGTGAAAAATTAGTACACTTGGGTACAGTTTTATCAAAGCACTTACGGAAATAGTAAACTTATGATCAAACTTAAATTCTTTATAATTTGTTTACATTTATAAAGTGTGGTAAATGGAGTTGCAATACTAATAATGATTCAGTTAATGAACTCCTACAAACCATATCCGTCACCAATTTGAAGTTGTTAAAGAATTATAAAGATTTTAAATTTAGGAGTAAATTTAGGATTTTCGTAAGTGCTTTGATAAAACAGTACTATGGAGTATAAGGTTGATGGTTATTTTAGAGGATAAAATTTATGATATAATTATGTACATTTTTTTCTTCCATTTTGTTGAGATGTATAATTAGATCATTAAATGTATACTCTTTCACATAATATTTCAGTTATTTCGTATCTCGAGTTCTTGTTATTTATGCAAACCTATCATTATTTGTTATCCATTTGAGTTGAGTTGTGACAATATAAATATCAGCTTTTTATTGACTGGGAATTTTTATTATTATAGCAAATTGCATTCACTAAACTAAGGCTTTATTTCTGGAACAATTTTAAGACTGAAGCTTAAGACTTCTAAACTCAGACTAATAAATGGTTAAAACTCTCATAATGTTATAAATATTTCGATTTTAATTTAAATTGGCATGTGCATACAATAGGTCACAACAATTATGCATACAAAATTTCAGTGGTTCACACACATTAGAAAACAAATTCTAGTCACTTCAAATTAAGCAAACTTACAAATCTTGAGTTTTAGTCTTGAAGTGTTTGTGAATGAAGACTCAGGATGTTCTAGGTTGACAATCTGTCATTCTGCAAAACTTCAATCTTAACTCTAGATTCAAGTTTGCAGAAAAATGAAATCCAGAATCTATTGTAATCATTCTTCCATAGTGTTGAATATGTTGATGATTTGTATTTTTTCTCTTATAGTTCAACTATCTGATTCATTTTATAATTTTCTCCTTTAGTACAGGTTCCCTCCCTTTGTGTACATATACACTCGAAGGACTTACACAAAGGGAGATAATTTGTAGTTAGAGAGACAATTACCTGTGATTCAATGAAATCCTAATTTGATTAAATGTGGACAATTTTTACTGCGTCACACCAGTACATAGTTTCTGTTGTAAATGTCAATGTGTGTTTCACTAAATAATTCTACTAATCAGAAATTAAGATATCATTCTGTTGAAAAAGGAATACATTTACAGTGTTTAATAGCTACCCAAGTGTTAAACAGAAATCCCCATTCAGCATTGCTTATATCAGTTTAAATTTATTGATCAGTATTGAATCTATTGATGCTTATTAATCTCAAGTTGGAAAATCTCATGTAATTGCATCATGATCAGTTGTATGTTGGCTACATGTATCATATGTCCACTCATCTACTGGTAATGTGGAAGCTATTGCTGAATGTTTATAAGATGTGGGTTCTTATACCTAAGCATATGTGTATTGTCATCCAGTATTTTGTTTCATTGTAGCCAGTATTTGCTTCAGAGTGGTCCAACTTGAAATCTGCCAAATTGTTTTCATTGAAAGCTATGTTTGTCCTATTTTGATCCTACTTTCTATTTTGATCTCCCTCAAAGCTTGACAGGTTTACAGGTGAGGTATTGTACCACTCGATCTGTCACTCACCTGATATTAATTTATTTTGACATTACGATAGATAGTAGATTGTCTCCCTTTGACACAAGTTATCTCCCTTGCTGTAAGTCATAAACAGACACAAAAACGGATACATAAACAGGGAGACAGGTACCCTTTTGGCAGTTAAATTTGTCCCAATAAGTTCAGAGTTGTGATTCTGTCATGCTTGAAACATGTGTTTTGCATTCATGTCTTAGATTTCTTTTAATTAAAATACAATCAACATGCTGAGCCTCACAGTTTATGTCCTTGCTTGCTTGTCATTCTAATGAGTTTGTGTACATGTATGACTATTGTTCAGTTGATTGCTCACATTGTTTGCAATATTCCATATGATTGGATAAACATTTAATTTCTTCATGATATTCTACTATCAGGTATAATACTTTGATTCAGTTTAGTTTGAAGTTCATGCTTTCTTCTTGCATATGGCTATTTCAGATTGTCCAAGATGAAAATACATGTAAAGTGTGCAGATATTGACTAGATCCTCTTACGTTCAATTAGCATAATTTAACAGCACATTTCTTGTTCATATTTAACTCTGTTCATGTGTTTATTGAAGCAGTAACTATATTAATTTAAGCAGTAACTATACATATTTCAAACACATGTTAGGTTTAATATATAAAACACAATTTAATGCACAATTCGCTTACAGAAATTACAATATACATTGCAAGAACCTTGTTATAAATACATGCTTGAAAGACAAGATCAAGTTAATATCTCCGCACTATACAATCATAAACGATACTGTCATATTGTTGTATTCTGTGGCATCTGTATTGTCTCCCTTGATCTGTCATACAATACATGTAATACAATTTACATTACCGTATATCGGGTAATTTTCGCCCGTACCTAATTTTCGCTTTATTCGCGTCCAAACCAATTCGCTAAAATTGAAATCAGCGAAAAATTCATACCAGAATTTCGCGATTGTCCGAATATGAATGTTTCTACTTTCGTTTTCGTCTACCGGCGTCGTAATATTAACGCGTGATGAAAATCGATAGTTTATTCTAATTACTAGTACTATACGATAACACAATCCATATAAATCATACATAAGCTTTTAGTAAAACTTAATTTATCTAAACCACCTATAAAGTGCAAAATTTAAAAGTTTAAACAATTATGTTGTTTAAGATGCTATTTTACCAACAAGCGTATTATCACGTATTCATCAGTTTTGAAAGTAAACAAACAGGGGCCAATTTAACAAAAGAATTTTCCCGTCTATTGTATGAAACAATTGAAAATAAATGACGAGGTGTGAACTACATATGATATCTCTGTATTTTACCTGTGAAAATATCTTTTATACATATGACAACGAAAATCGTGTTTTGTTAATGTTCTACTCCAAATTAAATTCATGCAAAGTTTCGTGTCTAAATAGGTCTACAAGTATATCTTTTATTCGTATGACAACAAGATAGTTTATTTTATCAGGTCAAAATATAATATGCGCGGTACATACTGGTTATTAATAATATGCGATACCGCTGTTATAACAAAATACGCACACCGGTACCAACCGGTACATACTGGCTTTACGTTGCGCTAAAACAATCATGTTGGATTAATCTCCCCTTACAAGATGGAAAACGCGAAAAAAACAAACAGAGGTTAGAAATTGCTAAAATTAGCTTCGCTAAAATTTGATTTTGCCGAAAATCGCGAAATTTGCAGTACGCGAAAATTACCCGATATACGGTATTTTGTATGAGAGGCCTGGGCAGATGATACAGATCCTTATGTTCTATACTTCTATACTACTGGAGCTCTACTTTCCCTGTACATATGATGGGTATAATGTATAGGAGGTTGTCTCCCTTGTTTTGAGTCGTCTCCCTTTGTAAATACCAAACAAAGGGGGGGGGGGCTCGTAAGAAAGTGAAAGAGGGAGATAATTTTCCTGTTATCTAATGTTATTAACATATTTCAAACAAACTGCGCACAAATTTACCTCAACTAATGTTTTACACGTATTGGTTTAAACAGTATTCATTTTCATGAAACATTCATTTTCTGAAATCAAGGATTGAGTTGAAAGCTAAGTGTACTTGTATTTAGAAACTTGTTCCTTACATATATTGGTGTTTGTCTGATTCTTTTATCATCACAGGCAATTAAAAAGCAATTATGAACAAAACTTTATAATTTATTTCAAATTTAGTATCAAAAATTTCTGTTTGTTATACAAAAACAACAGATAATTAAACTATATATTACAGTGCATTTAAAATAAAATGAAGGAATCGGACCTTTAGTTAAGTTTACAAGATTGTCATGAAGTTAAAGACATATTTCACAAAACAAGCTATGCTGCTGTATTTCACAGTAAATCGGCAAAATAGAAAATGTTACATTTCAATTGGAGGATAATCTTACAATTAGTTTCTGATGAGCTGTACATGCAGACTGCAGGGATCCTACAATTCTGGAAATCTGGATTTGCTGCACTAGGAAGAATGAACTTTTCTGCAGGAAATAAAAGTAATTTGATGAAAAAATTCAAAGTATCAACAAAGTTATGGTCATTTGAAGTTTTTAAAGCTGAATTCAACTATAGAACAATGTTTGAAACAGTGTTTTGGTGTAGGGATGTGTGCAGATTGTACTTTAAACAGACTTGCGTCTAATTTTCAGGATTGGGTATTATGCCTTAGTATGACCCATGAAACTGACTTGTTGTGTATTATTGGAAGGAAATATTGCCACATCATATCCACCAAATGTCAAGTAATTTTTGTGATTGAAATTGTACCTCTGCTTTGATCAAACCTATAATTTAGCTGTTTTAGCTGAACAAACTTACATTCATGTATGCGATGTTTGTGTTGCCTTTTACTGTGTATATTATACATGTATGATTTAATATACTAATTTATACAAATAAATGTGATACAAGTATAATGTATGCTTTCTTTTGTTTATCTTTCGCTTTGAACAAGTTACAGTGCAACCTCTCCAGAGCAGCCCTCCATAGAGCAATAACCTCTCTTAAACAACACAACCATTTTGTTCCAGAAGTTATCATTTACTGTACATTTCGCCTCTCCAGAACAACAACCTCTATACAGCGTACAAACTTTGTTTCTTAATGGGTGCCCAGTTATTCAACCATTAATTTCTTATTATTTGAAACATTGAACTTGTTCAATTTGAGTAAAGTAGCCAGTTGTAAATCCCCTAGTAGTCGGTGAAATCGCTGACCGCTGGGGCTTGTGGAGAGCTCTGGACTTGAGTCTTTCAGGACTGGGCTTTATATATATGTCTCAATAGGACCCCTGTATTATGTTTTTAACTATCTCCTCTTATTTGAGGTTATAACAAAAGATGTAAAACAGAGACCAGTGAATTATTGAAATAATATTAATTTATTCATGTATAATCATTAATCAAGTAACAATATATGAAGGAAAACGGTAAAATCTATAAAAATACAATGATTTGTTCTCATTCTTGAAATGTATGCATATTTTTTGTTTTAAAACCATTCCTCTCTGGGCATCAACAACATTGACATCAAATTTACATGTTTGACATCACTAACAAATTCATAATGGTATGCATGAAATGATTTTTTTTAATAACAGTTAAACTTCTAACATCAGACTCGAATCTCCCAACGCATCTCAAGTGAACTAAACCTCTCCTCAAATATTATCACAATCATATACCTTTGAGTTAATTTCCATGCGAGACCAAACTTACGATTTGTTCCACACAACAGAAACATTCTAAGTTTATACATGTAACAGTAAAATTTTAATCACTCGTACAGAACTTGTGTTTGAAAAGAAGACTCTGATTTAAGCAAACTCTCACTTTGAGTTGAGATTTGTAGATAAGATGCTTTGGGAGATTGAAGCTAGACATAAAGTAAATACATGTACACTGTACAGTTAGCAACCATTATTGACTAAAACAAGCTAACACAATAACCATTTTAAATACTGATAAAAAATACAAAATGTAATAAGATATCACATTAATATATAACATTAGTGTAAATTATCACATCATAATTCTAAAGTCTTTTTGTAATACGTTATTGACTAACATAGTTGAACACATGAATACACTGGTAATTAATCAATTTACTTGTAACACATGTACATGGCAAGTATAGTTATTGCACATAGAACGTGGTAAAAAACATGTCAGTGTGTGTATATCACATGACCTATGAAATGAATTGCAGCTACAGGGAGGCTAAATATAATATTATGTTGGTTCAGACCGAAAAGAAAGTTGCAAGTAAGTTACATCAACGTGTAAAGAGACTACCTGAAAAATGTACTATAACTAGAGCTGTCCACAAGACAGCGCGCTCAACTATTCGCAGCCATTCGTCACATACGTCTATAGTCTATAAGTTATACAACTTAGTTTCAATGCAATATCATTGATAATATTTAAGATAATATTTACTCTGAATGTAACTTGCGCATCAAACTTTAACCACGTAAAACTTTATCAAGAAACGCCTAAGTAAGAAAGGGCATAACTCTACTTAAAGTAAAAATGGAGTGATTGCACTTGCCGCCACACCCGTCGCCACAGCCAGCGCAGACAAAAGGGTGAGTACAATAGCTCTCCATATTCTTCGAATAGTCGAGCTTAAAAGGCAGTGACTGATAGAATATCTGTTGTATACCTTAACGAAACATTTGTTCAAGTTCAGTCTGCATTGTCATATCTAGGTGTTTAAAACAGACGTCACATAAAATAAGGCTGCACATAGATCATCAATGTAAAGGGCAAAAAATACCAAATTCGTAAGCCGCATTGACTATAAATGCCAAGTCAACATATACAATCATGTCATGGTGACTACATCAAGACTAATACTTTGTATAAAGATATCATTATCTAAAGAACAGCATTGGTCAAATCAAGGCAAAAATTCACTTGTAGATTAAAAATATAAACAGAAGACTAGAATATATAGTTCATGAACCACATAATGTCAAAATTACATCAACAACATATAATAATACTTGATAAGTCATTGGCACATAATTACATGATTAACGAAGAAAAAAACTACAGGTCATCCCCGTAGTGGAGGGACGCAAATTCATTCAATTGTCTTTACAACAGATGTTTACACATGTCATTTAAATTCAGATTTCAGATGACAAAGGAATCCACAGGACTAACTTTGAATGTACGACAAAAAATAATGTGGGACTATCTCTGCCCCGAGAAACGGCAATTATAAGTTTATTCTTGTACATGTAGATGGTTGCTATATAAATAATACAGCTGCGTACAACATATTAACGTGAGTTATAATAAATGTCAGCATTAGATGCCAGACATACTACATCAGGTGTGTCAATATTCCTGATTTGTCCGAAATTCCGGATTTACCTACCGGTATCCTGAAAGGGCTATGATTTCTGACAATAATAAAAGTTCTTTGATGAAAATATCTCAAGAAATAGCAAAGTTATGGTCAATTTAATCTGCTCTGAAGTATTTTATTAAAAACAAATATATGGCAACAATGGGGATGTAGGCCATATATGAATTTCAGGATTTTTAATTTGGCTCTGTAGACACCCCTGACTACATACCCACATTAATGGTATTTGACTACTCTATGATACCATTGCCTGGTACATTTTGTCATTCTCTTCCACTAGCGTATTCATCTGACACCAGAATCAGTGTCTGAGAACTTGACTGGTATATGAGGATACATTTTGTATGTTTGAATTATTCATTTCAATTTTTATAGTCAGGAATGTTAAAAATTTTACAAGTCTGAAGATTGATTTAAAATATCAAAGAATAGAAGTAATACACTATCCATGCCAGTATAAGAACTATGAGAATACCAGTATAATGCATGAGTTCTGTAAGTGGTACTTTCATCACAGCATCTTTGGCCCCTCTCCAACTGTTTGGCCCCTGTAATCTCCACTGATAAGCCCCACATGAGCCTAAAAGTAACCTAAAAATGACAAATTGTATGTAGTTATAAATTGCACACTTAGGTGAGTGGCTAATGCAGCTACCTTGGTTGGAAAAGTCAAAGCTAAAAGTCTGAAACTGAGGATGGATCACCATCAACTATTTTAACAAGCGCTGTTTGTAAAACAGGTATGCTAATTTGCAGCCAAATAGTCATTAATGTTTAAGTCCACAATGACCTTGACTTTTGACCTCAAAATTGATAGAGGTCATCTTAAGGCTACTGGTGATGACCAACCTCTCTATTGTTGTAGAGTTATTGATAGGGAATTGTGAATAAACACCACTTCTAGTTTATACAATGATTGTTGAATATTTTGAAAAAGGCTTATGCTGAAATGTATAAACTCCAATCATGTCTTACCTCCAAGCTAGACCAGGATGTTGTATAAAGCTAGGTTTAGCACCTATCATATCTTACCTCCCAGCTAGACCAGGATGTTGTATAAAGCTAGGGTTAGCACCTATCATATCTTACCTCCAAGCTAGACCAGGATGTTGTATAAAGCTAGGTTTAGCACCTATCATATCTTACCTCCCAGCTAGACCAGGATGTTGTATAAAGCTAGGTTTAGCATCTATCATATCTTACCTCTAAGCTAGGCCTGGATGTTGCATAAAGCTAGGTTTAGCACCAATCATGTCTTACCTCCAAGCTAGACCAGGATGTTGCATAAAGCTAGGTTTAGCACCAATCATGTCTTACCTCCAAGCTTGACCAGGATGTTGTATAAAGCTAGGTTTAGCACCTATCTTGTCTTACCTCCAAGCTAGACCAGGATGTTGTATAAAGCTAGGTTTAGCGCTGATCATATCTTACCTCCAAGCTAGGCCTGGATGTTGCATAAAGCTAGGTTTAGCACCAATCATGTCTTACCTCCAAGCTAGACCAGGATGTTGTATAAAGCTAGGTTTAGTACCAATCATATCTTACCTCTAAGCTAGACCAGGATGTTGTATAAAGCTAGGTTTAGCACCTATCATGTCTTACCTCCAAGCTAGACCAGGATGTTATATAAAGCTAGGTTTAGCACCTATCATGTCTTACCTCCAAGCTAGACCAGGATGTTGTATAAAGCTAGGTTTAGCACCAATCATGTCTTACCTCTAAGCTAGACCAGGATGTTGTATAAAGCTAGGTTTAGCACCGATCATATCTTACCTCCAAGGTAGGCCTGGATGTTGCATAAAGCTAGGTTTAGCACTGATCATATCTTACCTCCAAGCTAGGCCTGGATGTTGCATAAAGCTAGGTTTAGCACCGATCATGTCTTACCTCCAAGCTAGACCAGGATGTTGTATAAAGCTAGGTTAAGCACCTATCATATCTTACCTCCAAGCTAGGCCTGGATGTTGCATAAAGCTAGGTTTAGCACCAATCATATCTTACCTCCAAGCTAGACTAGGATGTTGTATAAAGCTAGGTTTAGCACCTATCATGTCTTACCTCCAAGCTAGACCAGGATGTTGTATAAAGCTAGGTTTAGCACCAATCATATCTTACCTCTAAGCTAGGCCTGGATGTTGCATAAAGCTAGGTTTAGCACCAATCATGTCTTACCTCCATGCTAGACCAAGATGTTGTATAAAGCTAGGTTTAGCACCAATCATATCTTACCTCCAAGCTAGACTAGGATGTTGTATAAAGCTAGGTTTAGCACCTATCATGTCTTACCTCCATGCTAGACCAAGATGTTGTATAAAGCTATGTTTAGCACCGATCATATCTTACCTCCAAGCTAGGCCTGGATGTTGCATAAAGCTAGGTTTAGCACCGATCATGTCTTACCTCCAAGCTAGACCAGGATGTTGTATAAAGCTAATTTTAGCACCGATCATAACTTACCTCCAAGCCAGGCCTGGATGTTGCATAAAGCTATGTTTAGCACCGATCATATCTTACCTCCAAGCTAGGCCTGGATGTTGCATAAAGCTAGGTTTAGCACCGATCATATCTTACCTCCAAGCTAGGCTAGGATGTTGCATAAAGCTAGGTTTAGCACCGATCATATCTTACCTCCAAGCTAGGCCTGGATGTTGCATAAAGCTAGGTTTAGCACCGATCATATCTTACCTCCAAGCTAGGCTAGGATGTTGTATAAAGCTAGGTTTAGCACCGATCATATCTGCTATCTCATCATTATACACTATAGGATCTCGTTGTATTGTATGTCGGTCTGACTTGTGGTATTTGTTGGCACAAAATTCCTGTAATACAATCATACATCATGTGACTATCATTAATTCCACTTTAACCCTTTACTACATAGGCTCTGATTTCGATAAGGGACTAGTTTATTTGAACATTAATTTTCTAACTGGTGACAAGTAACGGGTATTACAAATATTAGCACAATCAGTTTCAGTTTAGTTTGTTAGCATTAGAACAATTTCTGTTCACCACCTTAATTAATGAAAAGGACCATGATCTTCGCATCATATTCTGTTTAAAAACCTTGTACTTGTCAGGTCTCGATACAATGACACTGTTTGTTCCCACGTAAAATATGTTGGTACAGTCAGGACTCGATATAACGACATCCGATATACTGACAAATTCATTATACTGACATCATGTTTGGGGACAAAAGTATTAAAATGCTCTTTGTATCAATTCAATATACTGACATATTCGTTACAACGACATTTTTCTTGGAAACGAACAGCGTCGTTGTATCAGGACCTGACTGTATACTAAATTGATACAAAGAGCGTTTTGTAACATTTGTCCCCATTAATTTAAAATATGTCAGTATATGAAAATGTCAGTATATCGGGTGTAGTTATATAGATAGCAGTCTGTATGACGATTGTGTACTACACTATTGTGTAAGGCCATGAGCAGGTCAATACCAGTAGTATAAGTTCTATAACAATGACCAACATACCTTTTCCTTTTCTATAGTTTCTTCCATTTCAGATTTACTAGGAAGTTTTACACGTCCCTTACACATCTCAGCGAACCATCGTGCTTGTAACTCCGACATTGTTAACACGCCACCTGACGCTGGTTGTACAAATCCGATAAACGCTAATGATGAACCTATCTCTGGACTGAATACGTTCTTGTATAACTGTAAAATATACAATGTATGTTAATAGGGTTAGGCTCACTTACCCCTAAAATCAGCCCAGTGTCAAATACTTTTGAAAACATTGGAGTGGTAATGCTCTATGGTGAATTTTGTGGTTTGCGAAATTTAAAACAACCATAGACATTTATAAATATATTATACATTGGATTCTAAATTATACTTCATTTAAAAGTCGAGATGTCAATTCATTTTCCTTTATATAGTGTTCTATGCACATTCTTATCACATTCTTTATGCTTTAATCTGTTTTATGTTAGTTAATATGAGGTTGATATAGCATTCCAGTGGAAGGTGGTGCCTAGAGGTATGACGTGCACCGCAGACTATGCAGGTACATTTTGATACCCATCTGGGTACTGTTTAATCAAAGCACTTACGGACATCGTAAACTTACGTACAAATTTAAATCTTTGTTATTCTTTAAGAGCTATAAAGAATTTAAATTTGAAAGAGGTTTAAGATTTCCGTAAGTGCTTTGATAAAACAGTACCCTGGCCACTGCTTCATTTCTCTCACAATACCTCAACTACTGCATTGACAAAGGACAATAATAATACCAATAATAATATTGAAGACTTAATTAGAAGAGACAGAACAGAGTTAGGCAAGCCAAGTCTTCCTTGTAAGTCTTTGTGATCTGTACAATGAACCACAGTCAAATCTACTCAACATTTTGCTGGCTTAGAATTAGAAGACTCATGCATACTAGTATTGGAAATCTGCATCACAAGGTGCTTCTTATCACCTATTTTCATGAAAATCGGAACTAGCCAAAAATGAAGTTTAAAAGCTTGTTTTCCCATAAGTAAAGAGTAGTTTTCAGACATTTTTTTCTTGTTTTTCTCAAAATATTGATTTTGTACTTACAACCTTCAAATTCTAAGCCATGTGATTTACGGCCTTGATATGAACTATTTTCATAATTTTACTGATATAATCAAGTTGAAATAAGCAGTGTTTTTTGCATTGCCTACATACTGAATGACTGAAGTGACTTATTTATCATTGAAATGCACTCCTTTGTCCAACTGATAACATATCAACATTGATTAAATGCACATTCAACACACCTAAAGAATGTGTACAGATAATTTAGTAGTTCAGTAAATATCATCTACTTGAACTAGTGTATTAACTACATCACATCACTTATTTTGTATTGAGAACAAAATCCTTCAGAACAAAATTAGCGAAAGTCATTTCATATCACTTCTGCAAAAATAAAGATAAACAAGACTGCTTTCAATAAACGCTTAAGCCCCGGTGAAAGCCTTGTCCATAAAAACTAGTAAGTCAATCACAGACAAACGAACAGATGGACAAATGGACAAGACAATCACTATATGCCTCCGCATCAGTAGATGCCACGGCATACAAATATTTTCCCTACCTACCTTCCAAACCCTAAAATTAAATGACATGGGTTGTTGGAGGGGGGGGGGGGGGATATTTCATTAAATGCCCAATATAGAACATAATTGTACAGTGAAAAGAATATTTTCAAAAAATGATCTTATTATTGAAAAAGTCTTTAGGTGAAGTTTTTATGTATTGATTGTGACAAGGAGATAATCAGGTAGCGTGTAACAGAACCTACCTTTATTTCGTTTGTTTGATTATCGAGTACAGTTTGTTGGATATCTCCACCGAGGAATGGTAGATCTATCTTATATCCTGTACATAAGATAATATGATCAAACTCTGCACTATCTCCATTCATGAAGAACACTCGGCTACCTTCAATTCTCTGTAACAAACATTGTAATAGAAAATAGTAGAACATTTACCGGTATATTATATTGCATTAAAACTCAAACCTTGTGGTTAAGTACGAGAATATAGTGTTTTTGTCATTGTACTTTTATATTCTCACTTTCCTCATCATAATTTGGCATTTTGTCATTGTGATTTTGTGTTTAACTTTTTGTCATTGTACTTCTGTGCTCTTTTATTTTCATCATTTTTGTGTATTGTGTTACAGATAATGCAGGTAATTTTCACTGAGGCATTTTGTGCCTTGGTGTGCCTCAGCGATGATTCGGGTCTGATTTATTTGACTATAAGGTAATATATTGTATGATTAAAGACATTTCGAAATTACATAGGGATTCTGTAAGTTTGTCCTAGGTATGCACACCAGTTCACACATCGTGTCCTCATCCCAGGGGTGTCAACAAGGCTAAATTGAAAATTAGGAAAATTGTAAGTGGCCAACCAATTTGGCCAAACAAGAGGCCTTTAATGACATTGTTTGCATTATTAACTCAGTTTGCATTAAAGAAAATCCTTCAGAGCAGATTAAATTTACCATAGCTTTGTCATTTCTTGAGACATTTTCATCAAATAACTTTTATTTTGGTCACAATCCATTGTTCTTTCAGGAATGATAAATCCGGAATTCTGAATAAATCAGGAAAATTGACACCATTTACATTCTAAACATTGCAACACTGAATGTAGGACATGGGGATTACAACATGTAGTCTCTCACCTGTACATTTGAAACAATTTTGATATTACGTCTCTGTATATGATGTATCAAGGTAGGGCTCACTGTCGGCTGTGACTCCAGAGCTTTCATCTTAGGGTTCAAATTCCACCTGAATACAGCAATAAATTCCATCACGCAACATTGAATTACGAGGGTCATTAAATAAATTCTACCATGCAACATTGAATAATGAGGGTCGTTAAATAAATTCCACCATGCAACATTGAATTACGAGGGTCGTTAAATAAATTCCACCATGCAACATTGAATTACGAGGGTCGTTAAATAAATTCCAACATGCAACATTGAAGTAGGAGGGTTGTTAAATAGGTCAATCATATTGGTAGTATATATCATAAGAACTACAAATTATGCATGAAATTACCTTACTGAAACCAGTCAAGTACTCAAAAATACGTTTTTGCTATCCTGCAATCCATTTTTGAAATGCTGGGTAACTTTTTGAGCCATCAGTAAACTATCATGTAGGACACGCTTGAACAACCATGTACATGTGTATTGGACAATTCTTTACATTGTATATACCGTGCATCTGTTTTGATGAAATGTGCAGCACAGTAACTTTAATATAGCCTTTTCTTTATCATGCAATCAAAATACTGGCCAGTATATTTCAGCGACACTATTTTGAGACTGACTAAACTTATCCAATTTGGTCCGATTTGCATGGGATTTAATGATTTTTCAGCTTATGACCCATTGTGTATCCTTCCAAAACAGACTACAACACTTACCTTCTAGGATGACCACTGACCATACTAATGGTTGTACCAAAGATAAAGTTGGCTAGAGCAAATGGTAGTTGAAAGAAGAGACGACATGCATAGAGATCTGTAGCGTGACCAAATATATAGTTAGGTACAACCCAGGCACCGGATCTCGTACTCACATAGACAGATTTACATCTGAAATATAAATATATCATATAACTTTTAAAATTCAGAGACATAAAACAGATATGTACAGGGTGATCTATTAATTCCGCATATTAGTTAATGCTTATAACTTGACTATTTCTTTACTTACATGTATAAATTTGGTAGTGTTGGAAAGGTATTAAAAACAAATTTCTGCTGAAATGAAAAAAATTTGCCATTGTGCCGTCTAAGTGACTTTATGAAGTCATCGATGAGGTCATAAACTTTAGTATATATATATATATATATATATATATATATATATATATATATACAAAAAAGGAATGCTGTCCGTCCCCAGAATGTATATATCAAAATAAAAAAAAAAAAAATAAAAAAAATGACGAAATGAGTATCAAAACTCAATTATTTAATCACAAACCCAATGCATTTCGCCTATTACAGGCTCTTCAGGGGTATCAAAATATAGTTATAGGCGAAATGCATTGGGTTTTTGATTAAATAATAGAGTTTTGATACTCATTTCGTCATTTTTTTATTTATTTTGATATATATATACAAAGACTCACAAGGAAGACTGGGCTAACCCAACTGTGTTGCCTCTTAATATGAAGTCGATATTGTTATAATTATTAAGTATTTAAGTTAAGAAGTTAAAAGACCCTCCACAGGAATCCATGATAGCGAAGGGGATTATGTTGCCAGCAACAGTCATGGGATAGAAATTCCAGTGGACTTTGGTAGATTACTGTGAAAAAAGTAAACGGCCAACAAGATCTTGGAAATGATTTGGATGTAGTCAAATTAAGGATTCAAAAAAGTATTAGTTTCTTTATCACTGTACTGTGTGATTGTTTAGTATACCGAAGATCTTGCCTGTAAGAATGTAAGATTCTATTTATCACATAATCTTAGAGAACGCTCATTATCATTCAAAATGATGATGTATGCTGCATATGTTTCAGACAGAACTAGGTGGTACAATGAGCATGACGTCATTGGTATTTTAATTATCATGACGTCATGAGCCGATCAAGGCATGGATTGGCTTACATCATGTCAAGCTTGTTTAAGTATTTATTGCACACTCTGGGAGTGCAGAACGGTATTTCCGGCACAGCTTTACGGCACTGCTGAGCCGCAGGTTAGGTGATAAAACATTTTTAGTCCACTGTGAACATTCTCTTTCAATACTACTAAGAAACATGCAGATCAATAACCATGATCAATGTTGATTTGTAACAAATATCAATAAAATGATGAAGGTTTCATTGCATATCACATCATTTAAAACCACAGGTAACTGTATCATTGATATACATGTAGAGTAAAAAAAATAATTTATAAAATTTATGATATCTTAGATATTATAAATTTATAAAAAAAAACAAATTGTTTTTGTTTACTCTTTATTAATGATACAATTACCTGTGTGTTAAACATGTGAAATATCGTGTGTACCTGTATAAACTACCTGTACATACCTTCCGACAGATGCACAATTAACTGCTGCATCGACTGCACTGTTACCTATACCCACAATCAGTACTCTCTTCCCTGTCATACCATTAGTTATAGCATCATTAAACTTCACACTGTGAATTATCTCCCCTGTAATGGTGTACATAGCGAGTATAAATCGGGACCCCTCTGACATTACTGATGTAACATCTCTCAGGTGTAAATAGAACATGGCTATTATTTGAACTGTTACTTAACGGTTATTAGTGTAATCTGAACCATTTTAACGATTTTGTAAAAACAATAAATTATGGAATGCATTATACCGATTAGACATATTGGACATAAATATATGCTAAGCTTATAATGTACAGTATTCATGTTTTCTTATACGTCATAATATTGATGGGAACACTTATATCTATTTTCTTTATTGTGGCGATATTGTCTTATCACGCAATCTGAGAAAGGATGCTTCTCCTGCATCCACTTGATACATCCGAAGGAGATTCCGGATTTATGATGGAAAGACCCGAGTAGTTATGATTGAGAGAGTGTCAGCAAATACGACAGTCCATCTATCATACCAATACTTACTGGTACATGGATTGAAGAACGGTGTCACATTATTACCTGTTAGATTATTTCACAACTCTAAAGTATTGCCTATACAAACTAAGAATAAACATAGCAATTTATAAATTTTGATATTACAATGAAAGTGACGTCACATCATGACGTCATGCAGGTATACAAGTAAAATAAACATCAAACTCTCACAAAGTATATATAACACTGGCTTAATATATTAATACACATTTCAACATATTGATAAATGGGAAAATGAATGAAGCCACCCTTAATACAACAGTGCCATTTAGAGGACAATCATATACATGCATATACCTTTAAACGAGTCCTGGCCAGGAAATTTAGCCAAACTAGGTTTAGCATGGTGGCCTGTTGCCACAGCAATGAACTTTGACCTATAAATCTCTGTAGGTTGGTTGTCAATCACTGTTTTACCATCTTCTTCTACATGTTTCACAGTAGTCTGCCAGCCTTCACCTAGGATACAAACATACACAGTGTTAGAATGATGCCAGCCTTCACTTAGGATACAAACATACACAGTGTTAGAAAGATGCCAGCCTTCACCTAGGATACAAACATACACAGTGTTAGAATGATGCCAGCCTTCACCTAGGATACAAACATACACAGTGTTAGAATGATGCCAGCCTTCACTTAGGATACAAACATACACAGTGTTAGAATGATGCCAGCCTTCACCTAGGATACAAACATACACAGTGTTAGAATGATGCCAGCCTTCACCTAGGAAACAAACATGCATAGTAGTTAGAATGATGCCAGTCTTCACCTAGGATACAAACATACACAGTGTTAGAATGATGCCAGTCTCACATAGGATACAAACATACATAGTGTTAGAATGATGCCAGCCTTCACCTAGGATACAAACATACACAGTGTTAGAAGGATGACTTTAATCTTGTAAGATCAACATGAAGTAATTCATCTGTTTCTTAGAGTGTTATTGATACAGTGAAGTTAGTTCCCAGCAATTCTCCATTCGGAGGAATGTCTTCCACAGCTCCAAGTCTGTGATATATATCACCTAAATAATATACAGACACTTCAAACATGTCAGTCTATATTTGTAAGTGAATGTTTGTGTGTTTTTACTTGCAAAGTATTCTTATTATTTATTATAGTGTCATCCTTATCTGACTTGGGAGACACCTGCTTTTTGAGCATGTTTACTTCTGTCCTTTAAAGCAAAGTTATTAATGAATACAATAACCATTTTTCCGAGCTAGCAGCACAAGATCACCAACTATATCTATAACAGAAGGAACCCTGACTGGAATTTGATGCCTACTCGCAAGGTGGATGCCTTAACCACTCTGCCACAGGGATGGTTATAAGTAAGAATGACAGATGAACCAGTCTGTAAAGACTACCTATGGAAACAGCAAAAAATAGTCATTATGAACAGGACTGCTGGTCCCTTTTGACAAGTTTAAAAATACCATTTTTTTTTTAAATGGTCTGATGAGATATAAGAGGTGGTCATTCTCTCTGTGGATAGGTGTTCTAATCATGCTCTTTGTTTATAGGTAGTCTTTAGGGGTTCTACTGAGGCATAATGCCCAATCCTGAAAATTTGAAGCAAGTATGTTTCTAGTGCAATTAGTACACATGCCTACACCAAAACTCTGTTTCAAACATTGTTCTATTGTTACAATTCAGCATATGAAATTTCAATTGACCATAACTCAGTCAATAATTGTTAGTTTTTCATCTAATAACTTTTATTTTTCTCGAAACAGTTTCTTCAATCCAGATTGCCAGATGATTCCAGAATTGTAGGACCCCTGAGTCTTTAACATGTATATATCACAGACAACATAAGTGTATACATTGATATCATAATTACATACCTACTCTTTCCACAGATATAACTTTCCTCAAATATTTGATGTCATCTTCAAGATTAAATTCCTTCACATAATCCACGATATACTTGGCCATGTCTGTATTGTGTGGATAATCTGGTGTATCATCCGGGAATGGGAAGTCAGAGAAACAATAATTGTACTTGGACACATTTCTGCCAATAAAACAAACAGGAATCTATCTAAACTGAACTATATTAATCCTTCTAATTCATATTGATAATATGAGCATAAAATCTACATTTGAAATGAAGGATAAAATTATATAACTTGCTGATTTACCAACAATGTACTTCCTAAACATAGATAACTATATTAAAGCTGTGTTATAAATTGCTTCAATGAAAAAAAAACTTGACTGCCCAACTGCCTAACACAATATAAAATACCTGACATGTGATAAGGATTACTTGAAAGCATTAAATGTTAAATGTTATAAAATTCCAATCATTACATTCACATGGACAAAACAGCCACTTGCTTTAAGCAGTCACACTTAAGGTACTACCACTTGTCAGTCACAGTTAAGGTACTACCACTTGTCAGTCACAGTTAAGGTACTACCACTTGTCAGTCACACTAAAGGTACTACCACTTGTCAGTCACACTAAAGGTACTACCACTTGTCAGTCATACTTAATTTACTACCACTTGTCAGTCTCACTTAAGGTACTACCACTTGTCAGTCTCACTTAAGGTACTACCACTTGTCAGTCACACTAAAGGTACTACCACTTGTCAGTCACAGTTAGGGTACTACCACTTGTCAGTCACAGTTAGGGTACTACCACTTGTCAGTCACAGTTAAGGTACTACCACTTGTCAGTCACAGTTAAGGTACTACCACTTGTCAGTCACACTAAAGGTACTACCACTTGTCAGTCACAGTTAGGGTACTACCACTTGCTTGTCAGTCACAGTTAGGGTACTACCACTTGTCAGTCACAGTTAAGGTACTACCACTTGTCAGTCACACAAAAGGTACTACCACTTGTCAGTCACAGTTAGGGTACTACCACTTGTCAGTCACACTAAAGGTACTACCACTTGTCAGTCACAGTTAAGGTACTACCACTTGTCAGTCATACTTAAGGTACCACCACCAGACATGGAGTAATCGATTAAAGTAATCATGATGATTAATAATCAATTACTTTTTTCAAGTAATCATCATTAATCAGTAATCATGGATTTTTCTGATTAATGATTAATAATTTAATCGATTATTGATGAAAAAAAGGCTGTAATCATGATTACTTTACGATTACTTTATGATTACTTTGTGTTTATATATGAGAATGTTCAGCAGAAAATATGTTTTCAGTAACAAAAACACAATGCTTGTAACTACCAAAACTAAATAGAATTAAATATATTTTTAGTGAATTATCAGTCAATAATTCATTAGTTATTTAATATTAATTAAGTCTATATATACATAACATGTAAAATAAATGTAAGCATGTACTAAGCTGTAAAAAGGCATTTTGTGCAATAAAATGTTTGTATATATAACATATATCACTTCATGTTTATAACATGACAGTGTGTTAGAAGATTAGGGCCTACACTTAATGCTATTGTTTGACAATTCTCACCTATTTAAATGTACCAAATGTACCCCATTTCATACTCAAAGCTGCATGTATTCAGCCTGGGGCAAAGGTTTGTAGTGTTAGTTAAAATAAGTGATATGGGTTAAGTGTCACACTATTGTTTAAGAAACACAACTGACAAGATCTGAACCTACAGTTTATATTTAATTTATAGTTTATCATGTCCATAAATATGTTTGGAAATAACGATCCTGTAAAGAAATCTCTGTATATTTGATGTCAGAATGTATTGACATTGACCCCCTACACTACTGGAAGGATAATAGTGAAATATTTCCTGGCAAGAAAATATCTTGTGGTACCTGCCACCTCTGCTCCTGTTGAGTGGTTGTTCAGGATTGCAGGAAAGTTTTTTAGGCCAGAAAGATGCAGGCTTAGTGACAAAACTTTTGAACGCCTGATGATGTTTAAATGTAATAAGCATATTTGAACTTTATTCATGTAAGAGAACCATTTGTCTCTTGAACAATGCACCCACTAGATGAATATATCTTGTGTGTCTAATTGATATATCTGTTTAGTATTAGATAGACACATTGTAACTGTTTAATAAACATGTCATTTAACTTTGTTTTGCTCTGTGTTTTTAAAAGTAATCGTTAATCATCCGATTACTTCAATTAACGATTAATAATTTAATCGATTAACAACAATTTGTCAGTTAATTGATTATTAATCGATTATCCAAAAATGTCTAAATAATCGATTAATAATCGATTACTTTTCAAAGTAATCGACTCCATGTCTGACTACCACTTGTCAGACTTCTTGTTAGAGTCTACATGGATTTCGACAAACATTGAATAACAGACTCGCCAACCTTACATGTGTGTGAATCTCATGACACCGTAGTCATCTTCACGGAACGTCCACAATCCTCCGACCTCACTTGTTCTCTCCAATACAACAGCAGATAAACCAGCATCATGTAAACATTTTAATGTAGCAAGACCAGAGATTCCTGCTCCAATCACCACCACATCTGTCTTAGTAATATTCGATTCTTCCATGACTGAATTTACACAGAAATGTATTTATTAAAGTTTACATACATATTATAATTAACAGTGATAATGCTTGCTAGGCGCTCATCGGGGTCAACCATAATGGGTTTGAATCCCCCACACAGAGTGTGAGTTCTCACTTAACTAACAAATATTTAATGAGAACATTTGATTGTTTTTTGAAAGACAGATTTCTTCTTCTTCCTCCTGTTACTGAGTTGGGTTATTCATAGTATGCAACTCAATGAAATTGGTGGTGGCGAATAGCATGAATGGCTAGCATCAAGATTAGTTCTGGTTTCCAGATCATACAAAATGAAGCCATAGGCGCTAGCCATTATTACACTCAGTAATTACTGGCATATTACATGGTATAAAATAATGAGTAAAATGGTAGGTAAGTGTTGAGTACTTGAAGACAAACAGATAAATCACCAACAGCACCAAATGAACTGATGAACCTTGATGAAATGATAAATTGATGAAATTATTACCTGTCGGATGATACGTAAACACGAATAAAACAAACCTGGCAGTGAGAGATGTGCCTTGTATTGTGTAAATCAAACCCAGTAATCGCACAATTTAAAAGTATAATGTCCTTAAAAACGAGCATACATCGTTTACAATGGGGTCAAAGTCTGACAGCTGATAGTAATTTTTTGTTTACCTTTTCAGCGGTGAACGTGAGAATAGTAACGTATGAAAATCACTAATCAATGATAAATCCCGGTTATTTGCCGTACCGGAAGACAAAGTTCAGAACGGGCACTAATTTTCATGAAATAATATAACATTTCAGCACAGTATTGCTGATTATCCCTTCCTTAAATTTTAGATTACATGAAAAAATAATATCCATTTCTGTAACAAAAATAATAGTAGCTTATACCTGCTTTCTCGAATACTTGCGTGTTTGTTAGTTGTTTACCTTCGTTATTTTCAAAACTTGATCGTTCGGAAACTATGATTTTCTATGCAAGTTATCTAATTTTCCAATGATTTTAAATAAGGTATTTGACTATTGACAATTGATATAATAGATCTAATTAAAGTCCTAATTTGTCAATCATAATGTTTTTGACAAATGGTTTTATCTTTTTTCTTTGTTTTTAACTTTTTCGCATTTTTCACTGTCATAACAGCGTTTTCAAAATGGCCACTGTTTGAAAATACTGTTAATTTTACAAAAAAAAATGCCTCCAATATCGCATAATTGAACCACGCATGCGTGATTGAACATATTAATAATTTCATATTGAAATATTACCAATTAAAAGTGATTTTCTTTCAACAAATCTATTATATTTAATAAAAATATTTTAGGGGGGTGAGTTGGTATGTTATTTTTTAAGGGGGGATGAGTTGGTCATTGCGTAGGGCGAGTTATCCAAATCCAGGGTGAGTTGGTAGGGGGGTGAGTTGACTGTAAATCATTAGAGGTTTCACGGTAACTTTTTGCCCAATGCATGTTGTATTACATTGCACGCCGCGTGATTACGTATTAGGTAATACCCAACTCCTTTCCCCCAGTTTCCTGTATATTGTCTATAAATTCCATTGGTACAACTATATACGGGCGTGCACTTATTGTCTGTTCTTATTTATACGGTATTAATGTATCTTGTTTTCAACGTATGTTTTCAGATTTTGATGCAACTTTTAAGGGTAAGGAATCATCACATGACCAATCTCTCAGGATACTATACAATGTGTCCAATGTCTTTTACTGCAGCTGGCCTGTGACATAGAGTAGAGCAATATTTATAAATGCTTTCCGAACACTCATATAGTTTAACTCTGTCAGACTGACCAGTAGTATTGTCCAGAGAATTCGACACGACTCTCGACCTTCAGTTAGCATAATTTCACAGCTGATTTATTGTCTATATTTATAACACCGGTTGTATGTTTTCATAAGCGGGTATATCAGGAAGATGCTCGGGATGTAATACCAACACAAATCTAAAGGACCGACATTACACGATTTGCTCGCGGAAATTTATATATTCAACACAAGAACCTTGTAATATATTCATGCATTCATGCATAAAGGTCAGGATCATGTCAAATTCACCGTGATTTAGTTGTTTTCAAGTTAGCACGTGTGCTATTCCAGTTCTCTGTCTGATTGTCAATCTCTGTCACGAATATATAGTCTCTGCGCTTGAACTGTACAGTACAAGCGCAGAGACTATATAATGCCTTAGCAACTCGACATTTAAATATGACGTCATTAAATGTTGGTGGTGCGTGTGTGCTCGGAGATAAGTTATTTGGTGCGGGACAGTGTGTGGTGTGGTAATCGATGTGTTGCCTCGATTTGGTTCAAATTGCTGTGAACATGTTCAATATCATGACAATCAGACATAACCACATCAATAACAGGACCACATGACCATATCAATAACACATAACCACATCAATAACAGGACCACAAGACCATATCAATAACATGAACACATAACCACATCAATAACATGACCACATGACTATATCAATAACAAAAACACATAACCACACATGACTATATCAATAACAAAAACACATAACCACATCAATAACAGGACCACATGACTATATCAATAACATTAACACATAACCACATCAAAAACAGGGTCACATGCATACAACAATTGAATATTTCAGCTACAAGTAAGAGACCTACATACAATATGTACATCACATGTTGTTTTATACAACTATGTCGATTCTACTTACATCTATCGGACCGACTTTCAGTGAAGCAATAGCAAGCAACTTTGACATCACTATAGACTACGAATCCAAGAACGAAATTTTTCAACATTGGAAAATAATTTTTTTATTACAACTATCGTTTAGTAGCTTTTAGTGATGTCAAAGTCACGTTGTATTGCTACACTGAACTTTATAGACGATTCATAAAATGTACCAATTTAGACGTTGTCTAGACTCAAAATTTAATGACGAACAAGTTCCGTTTATTAATTTAGTGTGTATTTATCACTCTGTTTACAAGGCCGTATAGATTACATTTAATGCCTATAGCGACGTTTGGTTGAATTTTATTGGAATACTATCTTATATCAAACAGTCTGAATAAACGCCAGCCAAGGAGAGACATTTATTGTTGCATGTTGTGAATTGTCTAACGTCACTGGACAGTCAACACTACGTATCTCAAGATCTTCTAACTTTTCAGAGAATAAAAAACACTATACATGTACATTTTTTTTGTATATGTTTTATTTTTAAAAGTCTGTTTTTTAGTTTGTCGCCCATGAAACAAATGTTTTGAAGCTTTAAATTAATGTTACTGATTGGTGCAGATCTACCAGATGCTTACAAAAGGTGCAAAGCAGGCTCATGTTTCCCACTGCATCACACATTCATATTTGATAAAAAAAAAACCAAATACGAGGTAATTGACAATCCAGCGACGATATTCAACATTTTGGCATTTAATATATGCAATTTAAAGTACAATTTGATTTGTCTCATAAAGTGATTTCTGAAGTCGGACATCGATCGTACTGTTGTCACAGAGCGGCCTAGTAGTGGATGTCGCGAGTTAGAATCCTGTCGGCAAGGTTCATTTCAATCTTGATATTCAATATCACTGAAATATGCATTCAACTGGTAACACAGCAAGCCGTCATCGAGGAGGGTAATCAATATTGCTCCGGAACGTACCGTATGTACAACTGTATGTTTAAACTTTACTGTTGCCATTTTCCGTCCTCGGTGTGGTCGCTTCGAAATGTTAGGCCTACAGGTTGGAGTGGGCTACTATTAGGTGTTGACGCTTTCTTGGATCCTTCACATTCTGCATTTTATGACAAGCACCATAAATAATGTTATACTTAACATTAAGACGAACATAGTGCGAGACATAACGATGTTTTGTAATGAACAAGAAACAACAAACAAATACGAAATACTATTATTTTATTATAACAAATAAAACAATAAAACATTTAGCACATACAGTTGGTAGCACAACCTTTTGAAAGTGGGTTAAAAACTCATGTCTAAGCCATTAACAAAATACATAAAACTGTGATATATAACTTACACAATACATACATGAATGCTCAAAACAAACACGTGACCGGTCTCGCTAACAAGGCTACTACAGAAGTGCAATAAAAAGTATTTCAGGAAATCTTAATACCATGGTTTATAAGCGAAACATTGCCGAAAATAATGATAATAACCCATGGCGATGAGCTCAATAGAAGCTCGCATGTGTTGTTGTTGTTACAACCAGAGGTAAACTGCAATACTGGCACATTTTTTAATCTACGCGATCTACTCATTGTCCCCGCCTGTCACAATCTGGAACGCGATTTCATCACGATGAAACATGTATCTAGGGACACGCCACATGACACATGCTGACAAAAAGATTAGGGAAACAAACACACAAAATCATTGTCCACACTGGCGGACCCAGTGTATGCACATAATCATGGGAAACTAGTGTTTATTAATATGGTGAACTCTGCACGTATGTAATACAACTTACGTTCATGTTAACTTGTAACGAACATGTATATATATCGGATGGTTCCACTTGTACTACTCGAAGAATAGGCATTTACCTATATCGTCCGAACCCATCGTAAATATTCCATATCTACTTGATCAATGGCGTAGTTGAGCGAACGTGAATCCGACGCTAGCCTTGTCGCATCCATTTGCCAAACAACAGCTATGTGATATGTTATAACTACTCATGCTACGACTAAGTCATACTTATGGTGGCCACATTCTATGGCACGCGTGCTTCAAAATGAGATCATTATCTACCAAAAATACATTAAGTTTTGTATGTATTGATACACTGTCGTTGTAATCAAACGTTCAACAAGAATATGCATTACACAAAGAAGATGAAATCGGTGAATATGTTCTTTCTCAAAAGCACCAAGTTAATCGCACAATAAAAACACACACAAAAAAACTGAGACGTCGGTTGTCATGTTACCTACACATTAAAATTTTAACACAACATTATACTGTACAATTGTACGTGTAAATATATACAAAATATATACATCAAATATAACACTAGTACATGTAATAAACATGTATGTATATAGGGAACCAATAGTATGGCTCTTGAAGATCATTTTATCACATTCAAGTGTGATATGTCATGTACACAAAATCATCAATCATGTACTTAGTCCGTAAAACCTGTTCCACGTTCGTTTATATGATTCCATGTACAAAAAGTATAAGTGAAGAAAATTAAAACAGCGCCATAACACTACAGATCCGTTATATTGTCCGATTTCTTGTTTCTTCTGGCATGTATATATGGTATAGAAAGGGATAAGACGGCCCCTATCATAGATAGAGTTCCCAGATAGTGATATGATGCATAATAATTGCCCGTCACGTCTCTCAAGGTACCTGCAATACGACAAACATTTTTACTAGGTTCAGTTACTAGTAATAGGCTACAAGTAACGAATGATTATACATGTTATGGTTATTAGAACTTATTTAATTTCTTATTAGAAAATATTTAAATATTCCAATATAACATTTATGAAGAATTCTAGAAAATGAACCTTAGTGAGATCGCATAGTTCAGATAGGGTCAAATCCGGCATGAAAAGTATAGAGCAAGGCAAAGATTTTCCGAACGTTTCGGCAACATCGTCTTTCAAGAGTAAAAATATTATAAACAATCGAGTTTTTGACATACATAAGGACATAAGGGTATATTGGCACATAATCATATCTTTCACAGTATACACTATGCATGAACACTACCGACCATAAGATGAAATGGTACCCGATGAATGTAACGACTTTATTTATAGTAGATAACATATTTGGAGTTACACCAATTTTCAATATCATATCCAGAAATGTTAGTCATTTTGCTGGCTTATTGGCAAAATTGTCTCTCTTATTAACACCTTATCGAGACACTCTTAGGGTCTACATTTTCAATATGGTCTACAATAATAGCATACGATGAATTCCCGGAAACTTACCAACAACAGGAAATGTTCCAGCGGTGGCAATACCATGACACAATACAGTAAAACCTATACAACTCCTCAGTTTGGGCAAGGTTAGATACTCCACCAGTATAACAGCATACATAGCTTGATACAACTCACAACATAAACCTGAAACAATCAGAAATAACGCGTTTACAAAACTTATCTTGATACATACTAGTAAGAAAATGATCCAATCTAGTCCTAGCTGTTAAAAAAACTGAATGGAGTATTTTCAGCTCAATGACCTAGTTTCAGCAATAAAAATTCTAAAAGCCCCAGCCGGATGACCTAGCTTCATTGAGGAAAAAGTCTTAGTTGAATGTCCCAGCCTCAACAAGTCGAGATATGCCTAAGTGAACAACCACGCTACATGACCACAGTGGACGCCCCAGTCGGATGACCTAGTTTCAATAAGCAAATTGTCTTAGTTGAAAGACCCAGCCTCAACACGTCGAGCGTAACAAATAACAATCTGGCTCCAATAAGCTGATCCCTAGCTCAATCAAATATATTATCTCGTATGTTGTAAACTTGTCTGACGAAAACACAGCTAGGTTAAAACAAAATGGTTATAAACACGAGATATAACTAATATTTGTGAGATATACTTCCATGGTATATATAAACTTGGCATATACGAGGGTATATCAGAAGTAAAGATGCTATTAAATCGTACAAAACACTTACCTAACATAACAGCAACAAACACGAGAGATTCGAAGGTGTTGAAGAACCGGATGCAGTGTGCTAATATTCCAATACACGTGGTCAAAATGGCGATAAGTGTCGTCAGCTTTATAAACTTCCGGTCTGCAATCAAGGCACACGTTATTCTGGACACCATTCCTGTCCCACCAACAATAGACATCAATATTCCAACTTGTTTACTGGAAACACCTTGGTCTCTAGCAAGAGGTGCAAGAAACGCCGGAAGAAGTCCCGCACTCGGCGCAAACATGGCCGCCATAAACAGAAACACCGGAAATACGGGGTTCCTGAAGAGGCCAATGTCAAATGAAGCTTTCAGTTTGGTAAACCAGGTTGGTTTGGTATCCACTACTTTACCGTCTCCATCTAAATTTATTTCTTGCACGCCAATAACTGACCCACAAATACCGTCAGCACTCGAGTATAAGGCCACCTTAGATCGCGACAAAGACTCAACTATACTGTTCAGGGGCGATAACTCAACGTGCGATGAATGCGGTGAAGCTGACATAGTCCGCTTTCTACGATTACTTTCAGACCATGCACGTGCACGTGGCAATAGTGGTGACGTAGTTTTCCCTGTTGTTGTTGTCTGATAAGAATCACTGCGAACTATTTTCAGAGAAGGTGGTCCGTCTATTCTAAGTTGCAATATTGCTTTATTTGGAGCAAATATAACCCCTTGATTTTCAGTTTCTAAAGCTAGTTGTCTAAGTATTTCCTCTGACTCGTTTATTTCTTCGTGAAGTCCTTTGTTAGCTTTGAAACTTTCATGGAGTGGCTCTTCTTCACCCTCTTTGACACAATGTTTCTTTTCAAATGATTGAATTGGTCTTAATAACGCGGCGGTAATTAAAATATTAAACGTCATTCCAGCAACAATTAAAATAGTTCCAGAATATCCATAGTTTTCAAACAAGGCTGACATGACTGGTGCAAATATTAATCCGCCACAACTAGCACCGCTAAAGGCAATCCCATTGGCGAAACCCCGCCTTTTTTGAAAGTACTCCCCTAATGTTGCAGTGACCGGTGGATGGATTAAAGCAGTGCCGATTCCTGAAATGAAAGAAAATAACTTCGTTGAAGAAAATACACACAAAGAATTGCAAGCAATACATGTACAAAAGTCCCTACCGTCAAGTTTCATAAACATAGCTTTGAAACTGTCGAGTCATGGCAGGATCAAGATTTTGAAGGCCTATATACAAAGAGCAGGTACTGCATGTATAGCCTAGTACGGACTTTCCACGGAGCAGGACAACTTTTATAAACCAGAACCTCTCCCAGTTAAGTGCAGAGATATATAAACTCCATACCTTCTAAAACTCCGACAGATATAAACAACAATGATATATCTGTTGCGAATGCAGTAATGATGTGAGCTGTAGTATGACATATGGCACCAATCATGATTGCTGTACGGTTAGACATGTACTGCATCCCTATCGTCATGATAATCAATGCTGAAATATACATGAGAAACTAATCTGAAACATACATGGATAACAATGCTGAAACATACATGTGATAACAATGCTGAAATATACATCGGATAACAATGCTGAAACATACATGGAATCACCTTAACATACTGGAACGTGTAAAGATTGATAAACCTATTGAAAACTATCTTTTAAAGGGACAGCAAATGAATAAATTAACAACTATGAACAGAGCCAGTGACTCGCATCTATAAAGTACTAATGTTGGATCTGATGTATACAACTTGTCACTGTTGCAGAAAAGTTATTGTAATGTGATGAAAATCATTAAATTAATGTATTTCAAGAACAGTGATTGCTCATCGGTTTGGGCATTTCTGAAGACGCTATACTGTAGACGGTCACATGGTAAGACCACTACATTGTAACGGTGCAAAATGAATGAGTCTCGTCTTAATTAATTGATGACAAGTAAGAACAAGTTTAAGCTGTACATAGTCGTAGAATATAAATACATGTAGATTAGAAAATCGATTTAAACATGACTTGAAAACGAATGCATAAAATATGATTTTAACATATTTAAAACAAACACAAAGCACGTATAGTTTCCATCTTATTGGCAACATCCATTCAGTGCTGTAATTATGTTTATTACAAACACAAACTCTTCAATGTTAGTCTGAGCTATGGAACATTGTAGACACAAGCCACAATCTAGTTACTGGCTAGGAAAGCGAAGTACATGGTGTCCACCGTGTTGTTACAGAACTCGGACAAACCAGTGACATGAACAAAGTAAATGGTGTCCACCGTGTTGTTACAGAACGCAGGCAAACCAATGACATGATCAAAGTACATGATATCCATCGGGTTGTTACAGAACTCAGACAAACCAATGACATGAACAAAGTACATGGTGTCCACCGTGTTGTTACAGAACTCAGACAAACCAATGACATGAGCAAAGTACATGGTATCCATCGGGTTGTTACAGAACTCAGACAAACCAATGACATGAGCAAAGTACATGGTATCCATCGGGTTGTTACAGAACTCAGACAAACCAATGACATGAGCAAAGTACATGGTGTCCATCGTGTTGTTACATGCCTCAGACAAACCAATGACAAGAACAAAGAACATGGTGTCCACCGTGTTGTTACATGACTCAGACAAACCAATGACAAGAACAAAGAACATTGTGTCCACCGTGTTGTTACAGGACTCAAACAAACCAATGACATGAGCAAAGTACATGGTATGCACCGTGTTGTTACAGAACTCAGGTAAACCAATGACATGAACAAAGAACATGGTGTCCACCGTGTTGTTACAGAACTCAGGTAAACCAATGACATAAACAAAGTACATGGTATCCACCGTGTTGTTACAGAACTCAGGTAAACCAATGACATGGACAAAGAACATTGTGTCCACCGTGTTGTTACAGAACTCAGGTAAACCAATGACATAAACAAAGTACATGGTATCCATCGGGTTGTTACAGAACTCAGACAAACCAATGACATAAACAAAGTATATGGTCTCCACGGTGTTGTTACAGAACTCAGACAAACCAATGACATGAGCAAAGTACATGGTGTCCACCGTGTTGTTACAGAACTCAGACAAACCAATGACATAAACAAAGTATATGGTCTCCACGGTGTTGTTACAGAACTCAGACAAACCAATGACATGAGCAAAGTACATGGTGTCCACCCTGTTGTTACAGGACACGGGCAAACCTATGACATGAGCAAAGTATATGGTGTCCACCATGTTGTTACAGGACTCGGGCAAACCTATGACATGAGCAAAGTACACGGTGTCCACCCTGTTGTTACAAAACTCAGACAAACCAATGACATGTGAGCACAGTACATTGTGACAATCGTGTTGATACAGAACTCGGACAAACCAATGACATGAGCAGAGTACACGGTATCAATCGTGTTGCTACAGGCCTCAGGCAAACCAATGACATGGACAGACCACGTATACGTACATATATACTCGTATATAAAACATATACTTACATGATACACTGACCAGTAGATTCTGTAAGGTTATGAGAGCGGATGTCACAGAAGCACTGGAGTGAAATCGGTCCTGGAACGCTACAAAGAAGATACCGAAATTCTTCCTAATTCCACCAAACAGCAGCAGGTAGAACGTAGCACCTGAAATAAATCGATACCCAAATTTGAGAAATAGAAACCGATTGTCTGTGTGAATGCAATATTAGGTATATGACGTTCTCCTAGATCAGATACTTGTATAGATGGGTATAGATGGATTCAGATACTAGTAATGCATGCAATCAATTTAAAAGATTTATTCAGTAAATAAAGTCTCTGACCCATTATACGAATTCAATAATGAAAAAATAAACCATGAACAAACAATTAGAGTTCTGTTTTTAATGTAATTATTTCACTTTAACTGTAAAGTGGTAATGTATAATTAGTATACACCTGCCTAGGTACTTTAGCCTCATGGTGTTCCGATGCAAGTATAATATGGTCACTGTCTGACAAATGAAAGAGAAGATTAAACGGTAATGGTTCTTTATCTTATATTTTATCTCGATGTAAATAAGTTGTTGGTGGAATCATTCTTCAAATTTTCGTAAAGGAACATCAAGTAAACTCAAATCCGAGCAGAAAAGTGTAGAAATAAACCAACCTATGCAACCTACCAGCGAGGACTACCCAAGCCCAACCTCTGTCAATCGGAAGACCTTTGTGTTTGTCACATTCGTGATCATTGTCATTGTTTTCCGACCCTGAAGAAACTGTTTCAACAGTATCTTTGTCATACACTTCCGGTTTAGCATCTTTGCTGAATTGCGCAGGCCCAGACACTACAATAGCTTTGTCAATCGCCATTTTGAATATATTAATCAGACACTTCCAATTTCTGAAATACAAATATTGTGCAATAAAATGAACGAAATTGTAGGTTTTCCAATGTACTTGAAGATGACTTCCAATTTTCGTTGGATTGACCCTGTAATTAATACATGTATACGTATAATGAAATTAGAAAACTGCATATAAAATATAACTGGTTCAGAAGCGTGCAAACATCATTAATCGTTATTATAGCATAAAAACGGTGATTTTGCCCATACGTTAACGGGACGAAAACCATGCGTAAACATAAAGATTCACGCGAGAACGCGCTGTTAACGTCCAGTTTTACGTATGCTCATTTCAGGGCCTCACGGACGAAAATAAACGATTTTACAACGTCTTATGAACTGCAATTCCCATTTTATTTGTAACTGCTAATTAATTTTCTATAATATTTAAATAAATTTAAATAAACCCGCATTATCCATGTTTTCTTGGTATTTGCCGATCCCGGAAGTCGACGCTCATAACAAAAACTGTAATGACGTAACGTTTGTTTTCGCGACGTTACGTTTGTTTACGCGACGTCGCCACAAAATCTCCCGCCAAAATGTAATTATTTCGAAATACAAACGCATAAATTGATGTTTTGTATGCTATAATAGCGTTTACGCATGTTTTTTTCGTGCTATAACACCTGCAGAGTCCCCCGGGCTTGGGCACCAACCGTCCCTCGGGACTCTGCAGATGTTATAGCACGAAAAAGCATGCGTTAACCCTACATTACCATTGCCATTGACCAAATTTGTACTGTGAATATCAATGTTCTCACTGATATATCTTATGTATTTACATAAACCATGTCTATAACCAGCTTTAGCCACGGACAAGCAAGTACATGAAAACATGCGAATATATCAATGTCTTAAAATTTCACTCAATACTTTTGAAATCCAATCTCTTTTGACAGAATCAGATCTTATTCACACACCTTTGTGACACATCGGAATTATCTTCAAATCGTTTTAATAATTATTTAACTGCTCCATTTAAGTACTTTATGCTTAATAAATTCGCCAAATTCGTCAAAATAACACGTGTTAATTAACATCCTGTATGTAGCGTACGTGCACTAAAATAACTTAGATTTAAGCTTTATTCATATCGGCCAAAAACCGTCATTCACAAAATAAAAAAAATGATCAGGTAATATATGACGCTAAACATTCTGTCCTATTCCCAACAGTGGGACATGCTTGGTGTATCAAATGGCACGCCGTCTTTGAATGGCTGTCTGCTTTTTTGCAGACCAATTCACCAAAAGCTGGAACGACCATTATATTATCATCATCTTATGTTCACAATTGACGATGATAATATAGTGATACCACCGTTCCAGCTTTTGTCTGACGTTCCACTTTTCTGTACAAATTAAGATGCTTTCAGTACTTTGATTCGTCACACATTTTTGGAAGACGTGACCTTTTTCGCTTAATCTATCTACTAACACCGAAGAGTTTGAGGACTCACTGACCCTAAAGTCCTAGTAACCAAACAATTTAGATTGTTTAAATTACACCCTTCCCTCCCTGCCTGTGTACGAAGTGTATTGTCCTATATGTAGGCCAATTTCAACATGACTAATTATCTGCCTGTTTACACGTATTTAAACTCAACCGTGATATAAAATATTGCAACTATCAATATTTTGCCGGGGGGGGGGGGGACATACGCTGGACTTCAGACAGACGACGATTCTCGAAAGGCGGGACTGATTTGACACGCCGATTGATTCCGGTTGCCGGGAAATAGACTTTGGTCGGATTTTAGATCCCGGTCAATATGAGGGAATTGAGACGCCGCAATAAGACATCCATTCAAAGATGGCGTGCCATTTGATACACCAAGCATATCCCACTGTTGGGAGTTGGACAACATGTTTGGCTCTAGGGTCGGCAATTAGACCCCCAAAAAGAAAAATTGTCTTATTCCCCTGCATGGTCTGCCCGCCGCTTCCCATGGGTTAAAAGAGTAATACATGTAGGTGCATATTAGTTGAAAACATTATGCAGCATACTAAGTTCCACAGCACAAACACTCAAGCACAAAATTAAGGTAGTAAATCACGTATAAAGAACACATCGACTATATATATAGAGGATATTTGTTTGTTTTGATTGAATATGGTTTATATCTCATCGTGTAGTGATAAAATTCAATATTTTCAAGAGCGCGTAGCGCGAGTGAAAATATTAAAATTTTATCACTACAAGATGAGATATTAACCATATTCAATAAAAACAAACAAATATTCTATTTATTTAATGCTTTTATGGTGTCAAAACTGGTACTATTTATGGGAAATTACCACTGTGGTTAGGCTACGTATGAATACGTTATTCCATTCATATTTTTCACTTCAAAATCCGCCATCTTGGATTATGGTGAATAGGTGAAAATGACTTTTTTTAGAATTTTGCATTAAATCATACACCAACTTGTAGGAAATGGTCTAACTAAGAATAAAACCCCCACATGACATGTTTCCATTCAGTAATAAAAAAGTTACAGACATTTTAGTGTTGAGATTTTGGTAAATTAAAGTAGTCCCTGTGAGGGGGCGGGGCTTATATCAGTCACATTGTAGGTGATAACCAGTGACTGATATAGGTTTTATTTCACTGATAGAACTCCATATCTCATCAGTTAGCATTAAATAAAGTAGTATATACCACATTGACAATTTGTTAAATTTATTCAACCTCAGTATCTAGGCAAACTCTATTTATATAAGCATGCCAGTTCATTGAGATTATACTAAAATGCGAAAATCCTTTAATGTGAAATCCTTTTTACCATTTAATTTACCATTGAATTTTCTTAATCAGACACAAGTAATTTGCTACATGTGTCTTACGCAATTTGCATTTCAAGCAGACACCCGGTGATTCATTGGCTGTCGGATTACAGCGAGTCAATATGAAGTGAGTTTTGTAGTAACTTTTGTAGGACATGTGAATTCATACGTGCATTTGCAAAAGATACGTAAATATACCACAAGTCAAATAGTTCATGCGAGCAAATGATGTACCGACTTCATTTGACAGAGAATTGACAGGATCCTCGACCTTCTATCAGCATGAAAATCTCAAAATTGTGAGAAAAAAATAAGCGCGATAGGCCGGTAGCTTTCAAATTGGAAAACTATATGCACGATAATTTGACATACGAAATTTATCAACAAATTGTTAAATAATTTCATGACTTTTTTTGTATAACAAACCAATTTTCAAGACACTTAATTGCATATTATGACTCCCTGTTCCATATAATATTTATATGCTTATAAATAAAACCTCGTACCAATTCATTAAAAGGTATTATCATAAGACATGTTTTCAGTGTTCAACAATATCAAAGATCATAAACCAATTCCGATAATTCCATGACCATTGACTCAGATTCAGTAGACTTTTTAAATTCCGTAAATAAATTACAAGATCTAAACATTCCCCGCGATCGTTCATCGCAGTGTGACAAGGTCAATAGGGTGGGTCGTAGACTGCTAGACTTATGTAAAAGTAGCAATCTATTCATCTTGAACGGTAGATTTGGAAAAAATAGTGGCAAATTAACATTTAAAGACTCGTCAGTGATCGATTATGCGTTAGCTTCAGTACAGCTTCTTAAAAGTGTAACTGGTCTTAATGTTGTAGAACTAGATTCTCTTTTTTCAGATGGCCACAGTCTATTAGACATAGGCCTATCCACACAAAATAACTCAAATACCACTCATAACCCACTATTAACACAAAATGCAGAACAACAATCAACGATGAACAAAAGTCTTAAGTGGTCTGAAAATGCAAAAAGCCTATTTCCTCAAAATCTTGACATGCACTCGATAAATGAACTAACTGACCTAACGGAAAACCAACCATATGATATGGCTACTAATACATACATAAATGAAATAACATCGCAAATTTCGCATATTTTTTCGGAGACCGCAGCATCAACCTTAAACCAAACCTCAAACCCGAGATACGTAAGCTATAAATGTTCCCGTAATAAACCCTGGTTCGGGCCTCAATGTAAGCGAGCTAGAAATCTTTATCATAAAGCACGTAAATCTTACCAAATACACAAAAATAACACTACAAAATATAGGTTACAGTCGGCCAGTAGGTCATATAAACAAATTATGAACACCTTTATAAGTAAACACCGTTACGCTCAAGAGCGAAAACTTCGTGACCTAAGCTCGCATAAGCCTAAAGACTATTGGCAATACCTAAATAACCTTTCACGCACGAAATCTGAGCAGACGCCATCAATCACAAACTTCTACGAACATTTTAAGAACGTTAACTCGTCCCAGATAGACCACTCCAATACTAATAATATTCCTGAAATCACGGTTAATGTGAGAGATACAGGTGCATTAAATAGGGAAATTACGGAAGACGAAATACTTAAAGTAATTTCACAAATTAAAAACGGTAAAGCTGCTTCCCAAATAGATAACATTAAGAATGAATATCTAAAATGTACTAAAAATCATATGGTCCATATCTATAAATCATTGTTTAATAAAATTTTGGACACGGGTATTTTACCGGAATCATGGCTTATCGGCACAATTAAGCCTTTGTATAAAAACAAAGGTTCTCCCTTAGACCCGGGGAACTATAGACCCATTACGATATTAAGCTGCCTAAGTAAAGTTTTTACTGGGGTCCTAAATACCCGTATACATGAATTTTTAAATGAAAATAACTTACTTCATGAAAATCAGGCTGGTTTTAGGCCCAAATACTCTACAAGTGATCACATATTTGCATTAAATTTTCTCATTGAAAAAATGAGAGCAGAGCGCAGAAAATTGATATGTACTTTCATCGACTTTTCGGTAGCATTTGACTCAGTCTGGCGTGCAGGCCTATGGCACAAGATATCGAACCTTGGCATAAACGGTAAAATCCTCATAGTCATACAAAATATGTATTCTGACATAAAATCTTGTATTAACATAAATAGCCAAACTTCAGCATATTTCCCTAGCTTCTCTGGAGTAAGACAGGGAGAAAATTTATCCCCAATCCTATTTTCCATGTATCTCAATGATCTGGAATCTGCCTTAACCAGAGACGATAATGGTATCGCAATAGACTTATCTACAGACGAAGCTGTTTATTTCTTTAAAATATTAGTTCTACTTTACGCAGATGATACCGTTATAATTGGTGAAAACAAAGCTTCGTTTCAAGCAAGTCTCAATAACTTCTATACATATTGTGAGCGCTGGAAGTTAAAAATAAATTTTACTAAGACAAAGACTATAGTATTTGGCACGAATAAGCCGTCGTTATTTAAGTTCAGTATAAATGGCCAAGAAATAGAAACCATAACAGAATACAAATACTTAGGTGTAATATTTTCAAGTTCCGGATCTTTTCTCAAATGTAGACAACACGTAGTTCAACAAGCCAATAAAGCCATGCACTTGCTATATAACCGGATAAACAATCTTGATCTACCGCTTGATTTGCAACTCAAATTGTTTGATCACACCATCGTACCTATCTTAACATATGGCAGTGATATATGGGGTTATGAATCTCTAGACATTATTGAACAATGTCATATAAACTTTTTACGAAAAATAACTAAGACCAGAAAAAGTACCCCGAAATATATGTTATATGGTGAGCTAGGTCGATATCCGATCGAAATTTTGATTAAAACCCGAATGATTAATTTCTGGAATAAACTAATATTATCTCAAGATTCTAAAATTGCGTATATATGTTACAAATACATGCTAAGATCTCCACACGCTTTTAAATGGATATCATTCATCAAAGGTATTTTGGACTCAACCGGAAACTCTCATATTTGGCTAAATCAAAGTACCATCCAAGTAAGCAATATTCACAAACTTGTTAAACCTACCCTAATAGACCAATTTAACCAAAACTGGCTCGGGAGCCTTCGCAATTCTAGTAAAGGTGAAACGTACAGTTCATTCAAGGAAAACGTTGCATTTGAGAAATATCTCGTTATTTTACCAATTAACCTCAGATTACATCTCCTCCACTTTCGTACAGCGAACCACCGATTCCCAATAGAACACGGTCGCTGGGCTAATTCCTTCATGCCTGTAGAGCAAAGAAAGTGCAATCTATGCAACTTTGCCGAACGACGGGGAGACGAATTCCATTATCTCCTAATCTGCCCATATTTTAACGACAAACGTCAGCAACTTATACCAAGCAAATTCTCATCAAGACCAAGTTTGTTCAAATTTAAACAACTTCTGGCCGTAAAAGACCCCGTAACATTAAAAAATCTTAGTTTGTATGTTAATTTTGTCATGAATTTCTTTGCAAGGAATGTTAATATACAATTACATCAGTAACAATTCCTGGTACACTATGTCCAGTGTGTTTTTTGTTGTTGTTTTATACGCATAATTGTTCTTTTTAATTTCTCATACGAATCACACCAGTTAACCATTAAACATATCAAAAGGTTGCTTACCGCGTGTTAGTGAAAATATCCATGTATTATTCCAATTGAATCGTTACCAGCGTTAGATATTTAAATTAATTATACGTGCATACATTAACTATATATTATAATGTCTCATGCAGCACTAGGGTTTTGCAAACACTCGTAAACCACATGTAACTCAAATAATGTTTTGTTCCACATGAGTAAACACTCATTGATAAATATAATGTGTATATTTTCCAATATTCGTCGCGTATGAGTAAACACGCATTTGTACATATTTCATTCGAGGTTTGCAGCTTTGTCATGTGTATTGATCATTGATTTGCATGTATTTTACTCATAATCGTTTATTGTACGTAGTTCATTCATGTTTGCTAATTGTATGTATTTCATGTTCGCCAATCTGTATTATGTATTCACCAATGAATCTAGCTGATGTTCATAATGTCTTATGTAGTGTAGATATATTTTCAAAATTTAACTCCAATTTTTGTCACCACATCAGCCGATAACTATATAACGTCCCTGCCAAATCAAATGTGTACACTATTGTGAGTCACAACTACTTTCCCCACCTGTTGTGCATATATATCTATAACAGTATTTCTGAAAAACAATTTTGTTTCATCATAAAATTTGTTCCCATTTGTTTAATTCTATTCATGCCATTATCCATGTATATTATTTTGTATATATTTTGTGCACTTGCTATTACTATGTAATCTGTGCTAAAAAAATAAAGGTTATGTTCTGTTCTGTTCTGTTCTGACTGGGAAGCGCTGTGCTTATAAAGCTGCGGTCACCTGCTGTTTAGATCCATGGTCTCAATATTGCCTAGCGCTCACTGAAAGTTCGGACAGTTCTGATTTCTTCGGTAAATAAACTATTGCAATGCGACAAAGACCGATGTTATCCGCATGAAATAATTACAAAATGCATCTTTTTTTGGATTTTTTGGATTGAAATCGTAAACCATCGAGAACAGGTCACGTGTCCCTTCATGGACTTTTTACTTTATGCTATCCAATATACCTGCTCACTCAAGGCTCGCAGGTAATGATATCTACAGCATAACATAACCCACCGTTAAATATACAAACATATACCACATACTCTGAAACAAGTTATTAACATTGTTATTTCAACAGTAAGTGGCATAAAAAAGCTATTTCAACAGTTAGTTGCGTATAAAAGCTATTTCAACAGTAAGTTAATTGTGTATAAGAGCTATTTTAACAGTAAAAAGTGGCGTTTAAAAGCTATTTCAACAGTAAGTGGCATATAAAAGCTATTGCAACAGTAAGTTGCATGTAAAAGCTATTTCAACAGTAAATGGCATATACAAGCTATTTCAAAAGTAAGTTGCATATAAAAGCTATTTCAACCATTTACCATTTATTCAAAGCAAATCGGTATATAAGCATACCTTACATAAATCAGAAAAAAATATGGCAAATCAACAGTAAGTGGCATATACAAATCAAATTTGACAGTTATAATTAAGAAAATATAATATTATATACGTATAATATAATATGCAAGAGTACATTTTTAGAAAACTATAACATTGCATGTATCATCTGGTTTTTACACATTTTACCACTTGAAAAAACGCACCAAATTATAACAGTTACATGTATAATAATATTAAATAAATCACGCATTTAGTATACACCAGTTTCATTTTATACTCGGAGTACGATTCATTTATTTTGTGCCACGTTCTTTACTAAATTAAGGGAATACAATTTAAGAATTTAAAAATACCTACGTACGAATCCTAATTTATTTGAGCATAAAATCGCAAACAAACGCTTAAGGCAAAAAGAAAACTTGGATTATGTATTGAATAAACGAGTTAACATACAATGTTTAACATTGAATATATCACATGTTATGAATATATGCAGCTACGCACCAGCTAGTGTATTCCAAAACACCGACAGTATATCCTGTTAATCGGTTAACAAATGGTGGAATGTCAGATGCGAATACTTGTGTGCTTGTTTTGTTTAAACGCTTATCAGTTGATAGGAAATTTCCATTTCATGACGCAATATCGTAAAGCATTTCGTGATCTCAGCGCGACGTCACTCGGCACAACCCTGTCTAGCAGACGCTGTTACATAGATCCAATATTTAGTACATTTCACGGATGTTCTCAAGGGGATTACCCGACCTTGATGCAATCTAAAAATAGTTTAATTAATGATCATGTTCCAACGAATTTAGTCAGAATAAATGTAATTTTCCGCTATGTTGAAATAATGCTTTTCATTTAACGGCCGAAATTCGGCGTTTTCATTGGCTTATAAATTCATAATGTGTTATATTCTTAACCTAGATATACGAATACTGTCAAACATTATGGTAAAGACAGGCTGGAATTGGTGTTACGCACACAAGTAAAGTTGGTGGTTATGGAATGGGGTCCTCATGATTGTTGAAATTTGGGACTTTAATGCCATTTTGGCCATACATGTACATGTACTTATGTTTTCACTTTCAAATTTAAGTTATACGCCCATGCGTACGAGTCTGTATCGCTCGCTACGCCCCTGAAACGACCACCCTGTTTTTAACAGTCATTAGTGTCAGACCCTAATCAAATCGATGTCTGTATTAAGCAGTCACACGAGCATACTTGTATAACCGTTATCTGGATGTTTTGGACAGATAATGTATACTATGTACGAGTTACAGGGGCGTAACTAGAGGTATTTGAATGTGTACACAAGAAGGTTAGGGGGTCTGTGGATATGCTCCCCCGGCTAGAACGTCGCTGGAACGTTTTTTGTTTTTATAGAGCTTAAATGTGTTTCTAAGAAATGCTGAAAATACTAAAGCCTTACCCCCCTTTGGGCATAGGCATAATTTTTTATTGTAATTTTCGATCATTTATTTTTTCACATTTTGAGAAGCATGTGTACGGACAATGAACTGAACTGGGGACAGTTTGGTCATAAGTATTTGCGCTATATGGCTAACCAAACAGCATATTCATTATCATGTACCGATAAATAATATACATGTATATCCCAACGATATCTGGTACATTTTCGGGCTTTTCTAGAAATTCGACTTCAAAAATGAACCTATGTGACTCATCCAAATTTTGACGACAGCAGGTCTAATGTGTGCGTTTTTAATATATCACACCGACTCCTTCGTCTAGCTTTACTCCTTCTTTAGAAAAATATATAAATTGGCGTCAACAATGCAATGCCTCACCGATGAGTAGGTGGTTCTGCTTTGGCGAACGTTCTACGTTTAATTGCTTCTTTAAAAGGGACCAGCTCTTCCAAGTAAAATTAACAAAAACGTATTCAAAACTTTGACTAGACTTGAAACTATTGGATGAATGAATTAAAAACCTGTCATTCACCAATAGCTAGCTGGTGGTAAGAATACCTTTGTATACAAACATGATCTCTCATACACTTTGCAAAGTTATGTGTAGTGACTAGACTAGACTACTTAGATGCTTTATGAATACCAGCCCTGGGCCTTATCACAGGTAACTGTATCAATGATAAATAGTAAAAAGATATTAGACATTATAAATTTTATAAAAAAATATTTAGTTCAGGGGCGGAGCCATGCTTTGAATTGACGTTACGCACACATGCCTTATAGTTGGTGGTTATGGTTAAGGGTCCTCGTGATGCAATTTGGCCGTATTTATATTTTTACTTTACATATTAATGTTAAGCACATGCGTAAGTGCGTATCGCTGTCTACGCCCCTATTGTTGTTTACTCTTTATTAATGATACAGTTACCTATGGGTCTATTATGTACCTATCAATGCTTTCCCCCAGGAGGGGGGCGGCGGGCTGACCCAGGGGAATTTGACATTTTTACATTTTCAAAGTCTAAATTCCCACACTAGAGCAAGGGCAATTTGTCAAAATCCCCTCACTGGGAGATTCTTTACCAACCCCCGGGATCAAAATTACGGCCAAAGGCAAAATTTCCCGGGACTCGGCACCATTCTCTTTCAAATTCCCATCTATCGGGAACAGCCTTCTGTCGAAAGTCCCGTGTATGCCCGCCGCTCCCCCCTCCCCCTGGGGGAAAACATTGATAGGTGCATTATGGCATAGCGGCAGTAACGCTAGTACTGAACGATATAATTATTAACCTTAGACCAAGGGTAGATTGATCGAGTTGGTCAGTAATCGATACCATATGTTATACACATGTATTCCACGACCTTGGAAATAACTGATGTTACAAGTCTGTTTGTGTAGAGTCAGACTGTCATAATTTAATTTGAGTGATGGTGATCACTCCTTTAAAACTATAAAAATGTCAGCTCATAAAATTTGAAGAATTTCATAACAAACGATAACAACAGATATCTTGTCGACATAGACAAACAAAGAATACGCGTACGTATGTGAGTACTATCCATATTCATTGATGATGTGTGTAAAATGATATCTTAAATGTACTGATAAAGTATTACTAAATTAAATGTAGGCATATGGAACTCCATGTCGACACGAAGACATCATTTTATGTGGTTTAAGCTTTAAAACAACAATGTACTGCGCATTATATAATACGGGAGAAAGCCAAATGTCATAAATCATTTATATCCTCCGAGTCAAGTTAAGGCTTAAGTAAAATATTTACTAAATCTTTAAACATTAAGAAGTACCAATACTAAACAAGTGTACCTTATGCTTATATAATCGTCTATAACTCCCTTTATTTTGATATAATAGGAAACCACTAAATGCGTGTGTCGCAAACGGGCATCGATTTTAATTCACAACTATATCCAGCGATATCAACAGTGAACACTGTGACTAGACGTCCTTCACATTGTCAGCTGTTTCAATAACAGCTGATATAACAGCGTAGCTAGAGTGATAATTGGGAGATCGAACGTATACAAGTAGCTACCAGTAAAATGTACAAGAAAGCATGCAAGGGTTTCCTCACGGATCGATACCAGTTACATAATACTCAAAGGCAATACATTCCATACAGTTCCCGTGCTTGTGCATATCTGCATGTGTGACGTAGCACCCGAACGTCTACTTGTAAGTGTAATTTCATCAATTAGAAACCACACACCTGGGCGTGATGACGAAAAGCTCGAAAAGAAGCCTACACGCAGCATAAAGCGTAAGCCTACAAGTTCTGTCTCGCAACACATCTTTAGATCTTGTAAGTATACCAATGCAGCGAGTAAGTACAGCATTTTAAGTTAAAGATCGATGGTGCTACATAGCTTTCATGGTTTTATTATACCGATATACCGTGAATTTTGCATAGGCACAGATGTACTACTAGTACATGTATTAGTTTACTGCTCTACATGTATGTCAACTTGACAATGCTAAGATTTATGGTTCCAATGGATTCGTCTCAGAACTCTTATCATCTGGTGTCTTTGAAAAATAACAATAATGTAAGAAGATCCAAGTCCCTGAGTAACATCTCCAGCTTTCTCTTATATCGTTTCCCCCATTTAATCAACATTCACATTCTCCTCTGTGTTACAATTGCAATTTACAAATCAATGACGTCTCACTCTTCAAGGTCATATCCGCTGATCGAAGACACAGGAGTCTGTCGATTCTAGAACATTCACTAGAACATTCACTAGAACACTTGCATTCTGTTCACACGGGATTACGTCATTTCAATTACAATGTATCTGATAACGACAATTTAATGACATACTCACCGAGTATTATCCAGCCATACGTTATAGACACTGTAATGGGATTAGTACCTAGCTGATAAATACAATTTTGTAATAAAATATGCACGGGTGGTTTAGTGGTCGTGATTATAAGGATGGGGTCGAATTCTATCTTTGTCCTGGTTGAACCCTAGTCGAACTTCACAATCATCGAACAAGAGGGCCCAAAGTGCCCTATGTCGCTCACCTGTTGTAGTAGTGCGTGCACACCCCTTTGGTGACCTAAGTAATTATTTACATTTTCTGAAGAAGATTCACGAAAATTCAGTCTCTATTGCAAGTTTTTTTAGGATGTGACCTAGTTTTTGACCCCAGATGACCCAAAATCGAACTTGACCTAGATTTTGTTGAGATGATAATTGTGACCAAGTTTCATAAAGATTAACATAAAATTATGACCTCTAGTGACTACATTGATTTTATAATGTGATGACTTTTTTACTTTTTTTTGCATGTCCTTGATATAATTCAAACGATCAGTAATTATTATGGTTATGAAACTTGAATCACGCTTACTGTCTTTTTTCGAATGATTTTACCAATTTGTGGGTGAGCGGGAGTTAAAGTTATACAGAAATGGCTGTCAGTGACAAGGGCAATGCACATAGCACATTTAAATCTGGAGAACTGTCGAAACTTATTGAACATCCCGTAGATTTCTAATTGTTTGCCATGAACACGTTTGTCTTGAATATGGCATGTGTAGAGAAATTTTACCTGTTTTTTTCTTTTTATAGATCTAATAATTTTAGATAATTTAAAAAAAAACTTATAACGACACTAAATGAGAAATAGCTGTTTATTTGCAAACATATACACTTCGGTTATTTTGAAAAGTCATTAAACAAATTAAACTATGAAAGTATAATAAAAGTATTGCTGAGTAAATAATAAATATAAACCAATATGTGCAAAACATACAAATGTACACTTGCAGGAATTACACAAGAGGAACACATAGAGAGACATACTGCCACATTTACAACACTAAGTATGTACACAAATCACACTTTATATATCGCTGGCTTAGAATTAGAAGGTCGCAAGTACTACTTACGACCCTATAAGACTCATGCATATTTGAAACAAAGATTTTAAGTCTTTGTTTGAAATCTGCATCTCAATGCGCTTCTTATGAGCTTATTTTCATGAAAATCGGAAGTGGTCATGTTGACCAAACTGAAGTTTAAGAAGGTTGTTTCAGACAGTTTTCACTTGTTTTATCAAAATCTTGATTTTGTACTTACGACCTTCTAATTCTAAGCCAGCGATATGTCAGTTGTAATGGAAGACATACATTTATCCCCATGGCATGAAAAGCAATAAGGTTTATCAGCAGAATGACCTATCTCAGAGATGATTGCGGGATAAAGTATTCTGTAGTTGTCAATGAGACAAATTTTGGTCGATCAATGGAGCAACAGATGTGTGCCATATAATATATCGCTTCTTCGAGGCAAAGGGACGTAACAACAGATCTAATAATACATACATACACATAGATTAACAATAGATCTAAAATAAATACAAATATACAAAATATCTGACTACAAAATGCACCAAAAAACCTATTAACAACTGAATATATTTTATCATTTGAGCACAGCAAGCATATACTAAAACTAAAGTCTACACCCGACTTATGGATGGGTTTAGAAAAAATACACATATTTTGACACCAAAGTCACATTGCGACTTATGGGCGAATGCCACCTATTGCCGATCATTTACGGTACAATATAGCACATGGGTCAGAGTAAGTTGAGCTAACCAGTTTTTCCTAGATTTAATTATTATCCCCAACAGTACCAATTTACTCTTCCAGAGCAGCTGATAACTTCTCCACACAAGGTGGACATTTATTGTAGCCAAAGAAAAAAAAGAAGATTTAAGAACATATGGTACCTGTCCGACCTTATTGTTACCCACATTGCTCTGGTAATGAGTAAGTGCTCTATCCAAAGCATTAAGGGGCAGACAAATATCTGTGACATATACCTTCCCAGGATTGACCTGCATACAAACCACACATAAATGGATGCATAAACCAACACTCACTGATACATGTGTTATTTTACAGATGAAATGTTTGTTTTGTTTCACATGAAAACTAGACATGTCATAGAGGTAGAAGAGGTAAAACTACAACAATATACCATGAAAGTGTGTCAATCAGACAAATGATGCACCAGAGTATAAACAATTTACATCTACTATACATGTACATGTTATCTATATTTAATGCTGAACATGGCTAATATGAAGACAGTATGATCACGATATGTTGTACATCAGGGGTCCGTTGCCAAAGCAAAGCGCTACCAAGCGCCTTTATTCAGTTATCTCATGTTCAATTAGGTTTAGAGGGCACTGAATTTCTCCTGTGGAAAGCACTACAAAACACATCAGGGGTCCGTTGCCAAAGCAAAGCGCTACCAAGCGCCTTTATTCAGTTATCTCTTGTTCAATTAGGTTTAGAGGGCACTGAATTTCTCTTGTGGAAAGCACTACAAAACACTTTACTAGGTTAACAGACCTCAGATATATATTAATCAATAACAAAATTTCAAACAAGTGTACTTACTAGTGGTATTAAGTATTAATTTAGACTGAATTCCTGGTCTATGCTCAGAGACTAAACGCTGAATCTTTATACTTTTTATACCACATTTATAAAGCACTTGAATCATGTAAATATATGTTACAAATGTTGTTGAAGCAATCATAATACAAGTAAGTATTTCCCTAATAAGGCCATCATATACAGCAAATCTAGTAACGTACATTTTGATTGTAAAGCAGAGTTATATAAATCTAACTGTTATGTAGAGAAACCACAGATTATATAAACATGCAGTTTATCTCATAGTGACAAGTTCCTCGCTAGATGTTGGATGTATGGCCACAGCATCATCAAACTGTGCTTTAGTTGCTCCCATCTTGATAGCTACAGAGAAACCCTGTAACATCTCGTCACAACCTTGTCCTAACATGTGTAGTCCAATCACCTGTAATAGTTCACACAATCAAATGTATTTGTATTTTCAGTTATCTACAGTGGCTGATTCACTTACAAAAATGTAATCAATTCTTTCTGGACTGTATCCTAACCAGTACTAACTTACACTTCAACAAGGAATCCTCAACTTCTGCGCATATGGAGGAAAATTAAATTTATTGTTTAATTTCCCTGGAAGAGTATGACCAGCAGCGACCAGGAATCAAACCCCCATCATCTGGTTAGTACTGCTCAACGAACACAGGATAAAATATGTTAGAACAGGAGTATCCTTCTAGTGTGGCTAGTAGCAACTCTCACCCCAAGCCTTAATTATTACAAGGTTTGCTCACAAGTTGATAATAGCAGTTTCTATAAATCACTTTATAGTCCTGTGATCTTTATTTTGCAAATTTTAGTTACAAGTCATATTTCGCGGAATTATAGATTCTCGGTCGAAGGTTCCAGAAAAAGGGCTTCATGTTTTGAAAGTATATTAACATTGATTTATGAATTTGTGAGGAACCTAATTTGTGAATAACAGATCTAGTACAGAAAGTTATGAAGAACATTGTAACATGTATATTTGTAAACTTACCTTTTCGTCTGGTTTTAAGCATACCAATTTCATACTGCATTTCACTTTGTGTTCAGTTAATGCATAGTACATAGGAGTGAACACAGATTTGTATATTTTGATATTTTCTGCTCCATGCATTGTCACAGCTTCCTCTAAAATGTGCAAATAAACTAGCATATTGTACTTTCCCATGTAACACTAAACAATAAACCTGAACCTCTTCATCCTAAATCAACAGTACATGTATGTTATTATAGTTATCTATAATATAATTTTAAAATTATTTAATTCCTATAAACCTATACTGTAAACCAAGAAATTATTTTGCACAATTTAATTTCACAGAGTTTGTGAGTGGTATAATTTTCGTGAAATTAAATCGCCACGAAGATGCTAAAAACATTAGTATGGACATATGCGTGAAACTTAAAAATGTGAAAATTTGTAGTCGTGAATATGCCAACGATCAGCAAAATATGTTAGTTAGTATTAATTTTGCGAAAGAAAATTGGTTTACAGTATTAGAATGTGTGGTTGCCTTTTTTACATTGGAGCACACCTTAAAGGTGACTACCATTGTTATCGCATGACGCAAGGTTATAGTTGGGAACAATAGTTCCAGGTAATTTCAAAAATCCACAAAAGGTAACAAAGTTATGATCCTTACAAGCTAAATTACAGCCATTGTACATTTGAACTTTAAGTGTGACCTAGATCTTTGAGATATTGACCTCAATTCTGCACATGACACCATATCATGGCGAAGAACAATCCTGCCAAGTTTTTGTGACATTCCACAATAGATGACAAAGGACTGGTCCAAACACGATAAGAAAATTTCAGGACAAACCGACTGAGGGTCGGTGAAAGTATTTTCTATATAGCCCTCCCTCGACCTAGTGGTAATGGAGGTATAATAAAGAAGTCTGAACTAAACTATATCATATGACTTCTTACTGCACAGACAGTACAGAAGTGACAGCAGTATCTAGCTTACCACGCAAGAGACAGAAACAGAACATAACATCCATATCCCCAAAAATATTTCAAGTGAGCCTATATACTGACCCTTACAATAAATGACACACTACATGGTTTCTTAAATTGGCATATTACCATATAGGGAGGTAATTGCAAATGATAACTACACTGAAGTGAAGTACAGGAAGACTGACCTTCAGTTAAACCAATAGTTCCTATAGGAGGATGAGAGAAGACCACGGTCGGTATATTGTTATAATCCAACTTCCAATCTTTGTTGTCAAATATACGATGAGACAGCTTCCGTCCTGCTGCTATGGCAACTGGAAATAGAGTCACAATTTATTTGAATAACTATCAACTGATCAAATTTGACCTATGTTATGACCTCCAAAGTAATAAAAAGGTGTATCGGTATCTGCACTCTGTGGATAATGACCCCAGCCACAGTAGCATACTATAGTTATCAACTAGTTGAAACATATTTTATTTTCAGATAGGTACAAACAATACATAAATATACAACACAAATAACTTGCCAGTGAAATGGCTTAGCTATAGTTTTTTCCAGTTCAAACAAATATATACAATACTAATGGCCGAAACATGAATACAGCCGAAACATGAATACAACAGAAACATGAATACAGCCGAAACATGAATACAGTCGAAACATGAATACAGCCGAAACATGAATACAGTCGAAACAAGAATACAGCCGAAACATGAATACAGTCGAAACATGAATACAGCCGAAACATGAATACAGTCGAAACATGAATACAGCAGGCAGGTATCACTTGTTGACAGACAAACAGACAGCCCTGTGTGAGGCAGTATGCCTACACTTTTTCTAAGGGCCACAATTTTAACATAATTTACCTGGTGTCAGCAATGCTTTACCACAAACATCACCTAAAGCATATATATTTGGTACAGACGTATTCTGGTACTCGTCTACACCAATATTTCCCTTGTCATCTAACTTCACACCCTGAAAGTTTAATAATGGAACTGAGTAAATGGATTTTGGAAACATGTCAAACTGTCAACAAATTGAAATACACATTGAATGATTTTGAGAAACAAGAGAGCTAAGGTGGCCCCTGGTCGCTCAGCTAAATACATTTTGAAAGTTGGACCAACATTATTTGTTTGTAAAACTGCTATTATCAAATTTCGTTGGTTTAAATAGAGTGTTTAAAGATCTTTTTCTATATTTGGCTAAGTGTCCTAGCTTCTGACCCCGGATGACCCAGTCTCCAAAGTCCTAGATTTTGCAGAGGCAAACAGAGTGACCTGACATCATAAAGATTAAGTCAAACGTGTTATCTCAGAAAGTACATCAAGTTACAATCCATGGGTAGCTAATAACACGCACACAAAATTTCGTTGAGAAATATTAATAAATAAAAAAGTTATCTTGATTTCTATAAGTGTTGCATTTTCAAAGCCGTTCAGTGTACTTAGATACTAAAATAAAGGTATGCCAAATTCAAAGCAAGAAACTTAGACATTCCTTTAAAAACCAGGCCCTTAGTTTTGGTACCAGAAAAACTGTATCAGAGGTGCTCATTTTCACACATTAAACTATTCCTGCAATGATTTATGACCATAGCTATGTTTGAAGATATTAGACACAAAAAACAGTTGTTGATGCCCACTGAATACTCAAATCTAACCATAAGACTTGCCCTTTAAACCTAGTTAATATCAGAAATATGGTCTCAATCCTCCATGGTCTCAATCGTCTTGTATCAATCTTCCATCGTCTCAACCGTCTCTTCTCATTCGTCCATAGTCTCAATCGTCTCGTCTCAATCGTCCATGGTCTCAATCATCTTGCGTTCACTGTGACACTTCAGATATTTCTGGGTTTTTTTCTTCTTCGGTAAATGAATTATTGCAATGCAATTAAGCCTGGTGTGATCAGCATGAAATTCTCACTTCGTGCTATTTTTAGCATCTTACCTTAGAAGAATTTAAACAACCTGTTCAAAAAGCTTACACAGATTGTTTATGGTAATCCTACAAGTAGTTGTCGCACCATGCAAAGGTAATGATAACTTACTACTTTATCGAAGCCTAGATTGTTGGTATTTGGTACTCTACCAAGGTAATGATAACTTACTACTTTATCGAAGCCTAGATTGTTGGTATTTGGTACTCTACCAAGGTAACGATAACTTACTACTTTTTCCAAGCCTAGATTGTTGGTATTTGGTACTCTACCAAGGTAATGATAACTTACTACTTTATCCAAGCCTAGATTGTTGGTATTTGGTACTCTACCAAGGTAACGATAACTTACTACTTTTTCCAAGCCTAGATTGTTGGTATTTGGTACTCTACCAATTGCCCATACCAAACAATTAACATCAGTCATCTTACTGCCAGTATTTAGGTCAAGGGTCAATGTTCCATCACCTTCTTTTGTTACTTTGGTTACCTGAAAAAACCAAACAACATCATTAACAAGATAATTTCATTTTGTCTAGCTACCTAGTTGTTTTACCCTAGATGACTGAGTATCGCACAAGGCCAATGTTATTTAGAGACAATATTCATAATAATAATCAGGCCAGTAGCCACGCAGAGGCATACCGAGGAGCCTGCCCCAGTGAAAATTTGATAAATTACCAAAATAAGCATGCTTTTGAAGAAAAAAATGCCTTAAATAGACCCTAGAAAATATTTGCCTCCGTGTTTTTTTGTCTCTGGATACAGCCCTGATAATACAGAAAGTAGTTACTTCATGAATAATCAAAAACATTTAACTATTTGAACTACTACGGAATAACCACTATGTGAAATTCTTTGCGTAAATATATTATTTTACTAGAGATGGGACCGAATACCAAAATCAGTATTCGAATATTAAAATACAATTACCCCTGGTATATGGCCATTAGTAGCCTTTAACTCGTACTACGAGAATAATTAAAGTGTTTCAATTTTTTCAGTGAAAATGACAGAAATCTGATTTTTCGAAATATTCGAAGAATAATCGGTCCCATCTCTAGATTTTACACAAGAAAAATCTTACCTGAGTTTTTCTGCAAACTTTCATTTTAGCATGCTCCAGCTCTTGTGTTAAAGCCTCACTGATCATACTATCAAATGTTCGTAGTACGTGATTTTGTCGTATACATATAGACGTATCTGCGCCGAGAGCATTGAATATACCAGCTAACTCGACAGCAATATAACCCGCACCGACCACCACAACTTTCCTGAATATAGATGTAACAATGCAACATTATTACATGCAACAGTATACAATATTACATGTACCGGTAACAGTTTTACATTTTAATTTGCATGTAACAGTTTACATAATTACATGCAATTATAAATAAATAATTTCGTTAGAGCAATATTCCATTTCAGAGCACAATCCAAGTTTGGCAAGTCACTCAGTCAAATAACTTACATACCTAAATCATTCTAAACAATTCGACCACATAGAACACTAATTCAGTAAAAGCAAATGATACCTATAAATATGTAATGATTGTATTATGTATTCCTTACTTTGTTTAAATATATATATATTTTTATATCTTTATTTAAATGTTGTTAATAAGTCTCACTGTTCAACAGTAGTCGGATCATATGGAGATAACAAAGTCACATTATCTTGACAACAGGCTAACCAGAAATTACCTGGACCCAACAATGCTGTGCATCAAGCATGGGAGATATACTAGTACCATTTTAATCACTTTGGTATGTCGCTGTCTGGGATAGAACCTGAGACCTTTCACACATGAGGCAGATGCTCTACCACTAGGCTAGCAAGGTGGACCATGTATCTCTAAATAAGTAGAGCCCCGTTTATGGGCTTAAGAAGCTCAGAGATATGCCTAGTTTCACTGAAATCTGATCCATGGTTACAGAGGAATAGTATGGATACAAGTTGTTAACAGACAAGACTGACAAACAGAAAGCCAGACTCCTATTAATATAGCCCCTAAATATACTACGTATATGGAGGTATAATTAACAAACGTGAAGATTGAAATTACTTAGGAAGATCCTCTAGGTCGAAAAATCCATCACTTGTAATAGCATGCTCACCACCTAAAATGTACAACAATTCATTTTGTAATAAAACCTGCCTTTATTCATTATCAAATAAGATACCACAGAACATATATAATGCAGCAGACGGATCATTATTTACCCGGGAAGCATGTCCCCCTGACCTATTATAGTAGCTGGAGTCCCAAAATGTTACGCCCCCCCCCAAAACACTAAATCCCAGATCCACCCCTGATCACATACTTCACACCTTGCTCCAAATTAGTGCATATCCTCAGCATCTTAGCACTTAATAATGCCTTCTTGACATCTATATAATTTTATTGGCAATGACATCTAGGTACACATCTTACTACATAGCTCCTTTGCTTCAAGCAATATTCACATGCACAGCAGTGAATGCGTTATAAAACTTGATTGCTCGAATTAAATGTCGATAAGGACCATCAATTCATACATCAGGCCATAATGAATTTTAATTGCTACACTTTCATCAAAATGTACAAAGGGAAGAGGATTCATTTTTTACCAGCAAGGGTTTCTGGATTCTTGACTTCAGATGGTTTGAAAATATTTCATTGTTTGTTTAATGGAAAAAACCCATTCGGGTGCCATGAAATATAGTGTACATATAATAATAATCAACAGGACAAATGACTGACGCCTGTTACAGTATTATATTAGAACAGACTATAACGTACTTTATACGTAACATCACTCTGATACAATTCTAATGCTAGTCAGTTTATAAATGGTCGCCTTTCAGTACACAGGCTTGAGTTTTAATAGCAGATGTCGTTCCGCTTTACGATAACACATGTCACATGATTTGGTCAGAGTTCGAATTCACTAATGGATTTGGAAATTTGTGTTAAAATCCTGCACTGAGAGAATGATACTGAAAAATGGCTGCCAATAGAATAACGAAAGTTGTTTAAAATGCGATATACGGCAGCTCATAAATTTTCTTTCATTTTTTAATGATGTTTAAAAATATTCCGAAAACTAGAGTAGGCCCCTATCTAGAAAACATTAAAAAAGATAATAATTATCAAGGCAGTATGGTAGGTAAGAACTCTGTTGCTTAGTAACAGAGGTATTACCTCCCCTGGTTTTAAGTCAATCGGGACACCTCGGACAATCTCTACGAATCATCTGACCGCCATCTTGGAACTACAGCGGCGAAAATCACAGAACGCGGCAGGCTGCCAATGTCAGTTAAATTAACTGTTTAAACCACGAAAGTACTTGTTTTAAACAAGGAAAGTCGTATCTTATATACATAATCAATGTAGTTATACAATGAACTTTAAAACGGTAGGTTCCTATCTTCCTTTACTTCGTACCCAATATTCGTATCAAACCACTATCGAACTGCTTTCTTGTGCAATGGACCGCTTCGGTAGCACTCGCATAGCAAAGTGTTAAGAAACGGTATGCTATCAGCGAGCACTGCTCGCTCGTAGCGTGTTGTTGCATAGACGCTCGGTAGCGCCTTTTGGAAACAGCTTGGCTATGTAACGGGCTCCAGGTTCGTAACCGAACAATTTATTGTAAAGTTATGCATCATAAAAAAATTCCAGTACTAGATGAGCATGTTACAAATGATGTAGGACAACTGACATAGTCCGCTCAAAATAGGCTTTGCCTTAGTTCATATTAATTGTTGGATTTAGAATAAATAGTGTCTATACACATTTGTGTTTGTTGATTGACTTGTAGACATATATTATACCTACAAACAGAAGTACAACGATAATATAACAACGCCCAGTGTGATGCCTATTTACCCCCCCCCCCCCCCCTCTATACTTCTAGAGATATACCAGTACATACTGTAATGATGCATGTATGAAATTGATGTTAGATGAACAAACATGTACAGATATATACATATAAAGCTATAATCACCTGGTATAGATGGTAGAACAGGTCGTCCCCCTGTAGCAATCAGGATATGTTTAGTACAGATATATACATATAAAGCTATAATCACCTGGTATAGATGGTAGTACAGGTCGTCCCCCTGTAGCAATCAGGATATGTTTAGCACAGATATATACATATAAAGCTATAATCACCTGGTATAGATGGTAGTACAGGTCGTCCCCCTGTAGCAATCAGGATATGTTTAGTACAGATATATAAAGCTATAATCACCTGGTATAGATGGTAGTACAGGTCGTCCCCCTGTAGCAATCAGGATATGTTTAGCACAGATATATACATATAAAGCTATAATCACCTGGTATAGATGGTAGTACAGGTCGTCCCCCGTAGCAATCAGGATATGTTTAGCACAGATATATAAAGCTATAATCACCAGGTATAGATGGTAGTACGGGTTGTCCCCCTGTAGCAATCAGGATATGTTTAGCACAGATATATAAAGCTATAATCACCTGGTATAGATGGTAGTACGGGTCGTCCCCCTGTAGCAATCAGGATATGTTTAGCACAGATATATAAAGCTATAATCACCTGGTATAGATGGTAGTACGGGTCGTCCCCCTGTAGCAATCAGGATATGTTTAGCACAGATATATAAAGCTATAATCACCTGGTATAGATGGTAGTACAGGTCGTCCCCCTGTAGCAATCAGGATATGTTTAGTACAGACATATAAAGCTATAATCACCTGGTATAGATGGTAGTACGGGTCGTCCCCCTGTAGCAATCAGGATATGTTTAGTACAGACATATAAAGCTATAATCACCTGGTATAGATGGTAGTACAGGTCGTCCCCCTGTAGCAATCAGGATATGTTTAGCACAGATATATACATATAAAGCTATAATCACCAGGTATAGATGGTAGTACGGGTCGTCCCCCTGTAGCAATCAGGATATGTTTAGCACAGATATATACATATAAAGCTATAATCACCAGGTATAGATGGTAGTACAGGTCGTCCCCCTGTAGCAATCAGGATATGTTTAGTACAGATATATAAAGCTATAATCACCAGGTATAGATGGTAGTACGGGTCGTCCCCCTGTAGCAATCAGGATATGTTTAGCACAGATATATAAAGCTATAATCACCTGGTATAGATGGTAGTACGGGTCGTCCCCCTGTAGCAATCAGGATATGTTTAGCACAGATATATAAAGCTATAATCACCTGGTATAGATGGTAGTACAGGTCGTCCCCCTGTAGCAATCAGGATATGTTTAGTACAGACATATAAAGCTATAATCACCTGGTATAGATGGTAGTACGGGTCGTCCCCCTGTAGCAATCAGGATATGTTTAGTACAGACATATAAAGCTATAATCACCTGGTATAGATGGTAGTACAGGTCGTCCCCCTGTAGCAATCAGGATATGTTTAGTACAGACATATAAAGCTATAATCACCTGGTATAGATGGTAGTACAGGTCATCCCCCTGTAGCAATCAGGATATGTTTAGTACAGACATATAAAGCTATAATCACCTGGTTTAGCTGGTAGTACGGGTTGTCCCCCTGTAGCAATCAGGATATGTTTAGTACAGATATATAAAGCTATAATCACCTGGTATAGATGGTAGTACAGGTCGTCCCCCTGTAGCAATCAGGATATGTTTAGCACAGATATATACATATAAAGCTATAATCACCTGGTATAGATGGTAGTACAGGTCGTCCCCCTGTAGCAATCAGGATATGTTTAGTACAGACATATAAAGCTATAATCACCTGGTATAGATGGTAGTACTGGTCGTCCCCCTGTAGCAATCAGGATATGTTTAGCACAGATATATAAAGCTATAATCACCTGGTTTAGCTGGTAGTACGGGTTGTCCCCCTGTAGCAATCAGGATATGTTTAGTACAGACATATAAAACTATAATCACCTGGTATAGATGGTAGTACGGGTCGTCCCCCTGTAGCAATCAGGATATGTTTAGTACAGATATATAAAGCTATAATCACCTGGTATAGATGGTAGTACGGGTCGTCCCCCTGTAGCAATCAGGATATGTTTAGTACAGATATATACATATAAAGCTATAATCACCTGGTATAGATGGTAGTACGGGTCGTCCCCCTGTAGCAATCAGGATATGTTTAGTACAGACATATAAAGCTATAATCACCTGGTATAGATGGTAGTACGGGTCGTCCCCCTGTAGCAATCAGGATATATTTAGTACAGACATATGAAACTATAATCACCTGCTATATATGGTAGTACGGGTCGTCCCCCTGTAGCAATCAGGATATGTTTAGCACAGATATATAAAACTATAATCACCTGGTATAGATGGTAGTACGGGTCGTCCCCTTGTAGCAATCAGGATATGTTTAGCACAGATATATAAAGCTATAATCACCTGGTATAGCTGGTAGTACGGGTTGTCCCCCTGTAGCAATCAGGATATGTTTAGTACAGATATATAAAGCTATAATCACCTGGTATAGATGGTAGTACGGGTCGTCCCCCTGTAGCAATCAGGATATGTTTAGCACAGATATATACATATAAAGCTATAATCACCTGGTATAGATGGTAGTATGGGTCGTCCCCCTGTAGCAATCAGGATATGTTTAGTACAGATATATAAAGCTATAATCACCTGGTATAGCTGGTAGTACGGGTCATCCCCCTGTAGCAATCAGGATATGTTTAGTACAGATATATAAAGCTATAATCACCTGGTATAGATGGTAGTACGGGTCATCCCCCTGTAGCAATCAGGATATGTTTAGTACAGATATATAAAGCTATAATCACCTGGTATAGCTGGTAGTACGGGTCGTCCCCCTGTAGCAATCAGGATATGTTTAGCACAGATATAATTTATAAAGCTATAATCACCTGGTATAGCTGGTAGTACGGGTCATCCCCCTGTAGCAATCAGGATATATTTAGTACAGATATATAAAACTATAATCACCTGGTATAGATGGTAGTACGGGTCGTCCCCCTGTAGCAATCAGGATATGTTTAGCACAGATATAATTTATAAAGCTATAATCACCTGGTATAGCTGGTAGTACGGGTCATCCCCCTGTAGCAATCAGGATATATTTAGTACAGATATATAAAGCTATAATCACCTGGTATAGATGGTAGTACGGGTCGTCCCCCTGTAGTAATCAGGATATGTTTAGTACAGATATATAAAGCTATAATCACCTGGTATAGATGGTAGTACGGGTCGTCCCCCTGTAGCAATCAGGATATGTTTAGCTTTGATAGTCATACCATTTACTTCAACATTACCATCCTCTGTAAACTTTGCATGTCCTTCAATCTTCTCTACTTTAGACTACAACAACAACAACAACCATGTAAATACCAAGTATGTCCAATTGAAGAATACCACAATATATGTCTCCCGTATTGCCTAGGCATTTTAGGGAAGGGATGGGGTGACAAATTTGCAACCATGCTTTATATATCAGTTGGGGACAATAATTCCAGGTGTAAGTGTGCAAACTTGGAGAATATTGCATGATTCTGAAAGTGGGGTAACTGGAAAGGTTGTGTCTACAATAATGCTGTATGTATAGTATTGAGATAATAATTAGCAAAATTTAATAGTTGACTACCTGTCTATAGTCAACTTGAGCTTTCTGTACACATTCATAAGCAGGAAGTATGGAATATAAATATTAAGCTTTAATACAAACAATAATTGGAATCAGTCAAAAGACCTATAATGCACAATTTGCTTGTTGAAATGACATATTCTGCATTAGAAGCTTAATTAAGATATCCAGGAAGTATGTGCTAATCTACAAAAAATTAATGGTTACTATCATAATCATATACCTCAACTATGGTAAAGTTCGGCTAAGTAAACACAGGTCCTTGCATGAAAGTTTAATACCTAGTAACTATGGGGTGAGCCAGCAAGTTTCTCACCCTTATTTGGGTCTTGAACCTTTGGGTCTTGAACCCCTGATCAACAGTAATATAGTAATACTATGTAAGAAACAGATAACTATAACAAATTACATTGAATTTGCTAAGTTTTACAAGCAAGCATTAACTGTGTATATGACGAGTACCTTTTCTAAGTTGGATTCATAAATGCCATTCAATCTCTTGATGTAAGCATCTCTAGCTGTCTTAACCTTCCTGAAATATTAATCATGTTTAGCAAAGCAAATATTAATACCCAGTAAAACCACCTTGATAATACGACCACCCTTAATACAATTAAAATAGATCTCATTTTTGAGGTGGTGTTAATATTGTCAATAAGTGAGTTTATTACTGGGTATAGAGCAAAACAGTCAAAGTAGACCTGGAACTTATTGCCTTAATTTGAGGGTGGTCTTATTATTGAGGTGGTCTTTAGATGAAGTTCTATTGTATGCACTTGCTACTTAAATACCTATGGTACAATATGATAAGTAGACTCAACACGACCAGATAATAGTGCAATTATTATAATATTCTTGGTACTATTTTATCAAAGCACTTATGGAAATATTAAACTTACATCCAAATTTAAAATCTTTTTTAATTCATTTACAACTATGAAGTGTCGAAAATGCAGCTGCAATACTTAGTAATGATCCAGTACAAAAAAGAATAAGTAAGAGGAACACACGGACAAGACAGGTCGGGTTTCAATTCTTTTATTATGATAATTATTTTAATAATGATTCAGTAAAACAGTACCCTTGATTTGTTGCTATCTGGGGTTTGAACCCTTAACCTATATATATATTACATAATGAGTTATTGATTTAGCCTATACATGTATACAGCAGTATTTTGGTATCTTACCCCCAGCTAAAACTCTTCACATCCACATCAAAACCATAATCTTTGTGATCATGAATAAATTCTGAATGTAGGGCTGTATTGAACATAATCTTCTTTGGTACACATCCTACATTCACCTGTAATTATAATGTCATGCTATAAGTCTAGACTGGTCATAACACATCCTACAATCACCTGGAATTATAATGTCATGCTATTAGTCTAGACTGGTACACATCCTACATTTACCTGGAATTATAATGTCATGCTATTAGTCTAGACTGGTACACATCCTACATTTACCTGGAATTATAATAAAAACAAGTTAGCAAATTCCATTAAATACTCCCAAAGACTCAATGTTTGTAAGCAGTGGTGTACCTAGATACATCTTGGTGTGTAGGTCAAAACAAATTTACATACTAGGAGGTATCGGAAGGTGTGTCACACACCAAATGATTCTGTAAAACAGACTTTGCCTGAATTTTTTATCACACCCCTCCCTCCAATTATGAGGATTTACACACAAAAAATGACTCTATGGTGAGTAATTTTAAAAGTATATCGAAGACAAGAAAAATTCCAACATTGATGCAGGTGGTATTTAAGTGAATACATGTATATGTTGTATGAGCAACTTAAAATAGACCAGCTTCAAGAGGTGGTCTTATATTTCAGGTTCAATTACATTACATGGATATATGACCCCAGACTTACAGTTGTCATGGATACTGTACATTATTGACAATATTAAACATATATTGCAGGCATGTAGTTCTCTAGAATAAGTGAGCAGACATATTTATTTACTCAAAGCTACACCCCTGTATATATCCTACATTAAAATACTGTTCTAAATAAATAGGTTCTACATTATTTGAAAGTATACGTTTGGAATGCATTAACCGTATAGATCTAAAAATACTTGGATCTTTGCATTAACTTAATGCTTAAGCAAAAACTATAAAAGTGAAAACGTGAAATGAGGGTATGTCAAAAAGTATGTTATTATAAAACCATCGTCTGCAACGAGTCTGATACAGTGATACTGCCTGGCTAACGCATAAAAGAAAACTTACCTGTTGTTACTTAAAATGGTTGCAATTAACTGATTAGTTATTTTAATACAATGTACAAAAACACGACAGATTTCCTCAATGGACAACTAATATATAATACAGTTATACGTACACAAGTGCCTCCCCATCTTGCTTCTTCTATGACACATGCCTTTACTCCAAACTCCGCGGCTCTACGTGCACTGGCAAGACCCCCAGATCCGCCACCAATCACCAGGTAGTCAAACGATTTTACTATCGGAGCCATTGCATGTAGTATACGGGTCAGACGCATCGATATAGTGTTTTGTATGAAACTAATTAGTATACTTTCGAAATGACACGGTGTTCTGATTTATGACCTTTAACCTCAAGAAAATAATGAATTGCTTCAGAAGTCTAAAATAAGTAGGACAAAATATGGAACTGTCAAATTCGCATCCTTTAAACACTTTTAAACAAAGTCATTCTATTCAGAAACCACATGTCGTTTTAAATTAAACTCCATTAAAAACAAATGTCACAAATTAACAGAACATTGTAAACCGAAATCTACAGACTTTCGTATTGTTTCATATTCGGACGTCATTGTAACCATGGTAACAAACATAATCAAAGCACTGAGAGTGCTCCTGAGAGGCGATCTGGTTGCTGCTTCTAAAGCTTAAACCGACTTTACACGTTTAATGTTCGTTTTCTTATTGCCGATCTTGTCTTGAATGTCAAAATATGCATATGTGACTATATTGGCATGTTGGCTATCTAAATAATTGTAAATAGGGGCATATTTAATTTATATGTAATAGTACGTGTATTGAATGGGTATATCAAAAGTGGCCTAAAAATAATACTACGCGCCTATTTATCAGATTCTACAGTACCGCCTTGTAATCACTTCCCTCACAGCGTGAGACATCTATAGAAAGCGGCTAGTATATAGCCATACCATATGATTGCATAACAGTACTTCGTAGACGATATACGATTCATTGATAAAACCATCATGTGTCCCTGGTCTGAAGTTTCTAAAAATAGCTATACAGCCGGGACATTTGATGAACACGTCATTTTCATATTACGAAACAAGTCCGATATGGCCTCGGCGGAGTGATTTTCTGCAAAAATATCGATTTAACGAACAGTTTCACAATAATTGTTGATCTTAGAATAAACAAATGTAGCTGATTGAATTAAATCAGTTTAAAAATTTGGAGAAACATATGTAGCAGTATTGGGAATGTTGACAGTTTCTGGAACTACTTGAATGCGGATTCACATAACAGGTTGCATTAAGAAATGGGTAATGGTAGTATAGAGAGGCTATCGCCTCTCAAAAACTAATAATCTTGTTTCGGAATCCTACAGCGGCATAGACCTTTATTGCTGTTACTTGCATACATTACCTTGGCATTATCACCATCGCACCTGAACTGTCCTACAACAAGTACGTAGTGTATCTGGCCTGAGCACCTGGTTCTTGTATCTTGTATCACAAGTGGGACACGCTACGTAGACATTGAGAACGTACATTTAAGACTGTCTTCAACAATAACAGATTGATTTGAAACTTGACCCATCTTTATGTACGAGGGGTGATCAACAAATACGCGGGAAAATGCTCTGAAATATTTGTTACGTGACCAATACTGAAGAAAATCGGTCAGATAATTGATTTGCGTATTAGAAATACATAACTGTAAAAAAATTAAACTCAAGGTAATATTTGGTCGAAAAATTATGGAAACCGCCACGTCACTATGGCTACACCGGCCCAACGTCATCGCGACGTCGTTACATATAACAGTATACATACTCATTCGTGGCACAATTCATACTGTATAACACATGGATGATTCTTTAAAGAATAGCTGTACAACCAGATACACTTCATAGACCAGTGTCTACCGAAAATCAATATTTTTCATTTGCAACTTGTATGTAAAATATAAGTATTAGTATAGCTGCTGGCGACCATTAATATTGATGACGTAATTTGACGTTATTGACGTTGTATAGCCCATGCGCGTATTGGCATTGATTTCACATGGCTATGTATGAGGGAATATGCAAAACCGACACCTGTTTTGTGTGCTATAACATATTAGTTGCATTTTGCAATATTGACATTGGTATTTTATGACATTTCATTCGCCACACGACTTTAAGTCGCAGTTTTCGAAACCGCACTCATTTTCAGACAACAACTTCAAAGCAAATAACTCTAAAACGGAGTTTTGACGTTTAAACTATTTTTGGAAATGATGAATGTAATGTTATATCATTGTACATTCATAATCCACCCTTTAGAAAATGATAAAATTAAAAACGCACGAATAATACGTCATCGTTTGCTATGTGCAACGTTGGAAAATTTGGGCCGCATGACGTCGAGTGACGTTGCCATAGGAAACCGCATTCGTGCCGTCTTTGGTCAATATTATTGATCAGCAGTAAATCGATTTGAAATAAATTTATCTTCATGTTTAGAAAGTTTCATTGACTTGAAATGACGAATAAAAAAACTACAGCACTTTTCCGCGTATTTGTTGATCACCCCTCGTACATCCACATATATCAAGTACAATGACCAACAATTTACCCTTGGTAGGGGATTGTTAGCCAGCTCTGACAGGACAACACGCCCACTAGACAAACTGCTTTATTTTTACCAGATTTAAATTATAAAATTATATAATATCTGATAACTTTAACTACTTATTGCGTTCGTGTTCTGTGTGTGATCTTGTCTTATGTCTGTTGTTCCGGATTGTTAAGCTGACAGAGGCGACAGGCTGTCGGAGTTGGATGTCGTGTTTTGTAGCTGATCAGTATTTCGTGCTCTGCTGTTTCTGTCAACTTTCTGACGAGTGCTGCCTTCCCTGTCCGATTATCATTTTACTATTCTCCTTCTCATGGTATTAATTATGTGAGACTGGGAATGACATATTTGATATTGTCCGTCGCTTCAAGAAGGAGTGCATGCCTCAGGTCATTGGCATTGTCGATTTGATGACTGTTGCGTGCCCGATGCCCACGCTCGTGCCACATGTATCAGTATATACGCATGTACTGGCCTCCTATGAATAAAATGTCGATGCATGTGCACGTTGTTCATCAAGGGTTTTTATCGTGTTCTACGAGCTATTAATATACAGCCAATCTTGTTCCATTAGCAAAATATTCACAAGCAAAATTTGAGTAGTATATATATGCGATAATATTTCTTTTTTTTCAATTTTTAAAATGCCGAGCATAGCTTTTATTTATATATGCGACAATTTTTCTAAACAAAAACTTTGACCACCGAGTGTGTATGTCACGTTAGTGATGTGTCAGTGACATATGGACGAATAGATGAGATATGCATACATATAACATAAATATTCTTTAAAGAAACGAAATACGGACGGATTTATTAGATTAACAAAAATGTAACAAGGTGTATAATAATCAACAGTGCAATACATGTAACTCAACGACACTTACTCCAGATACTGTTAGATCATGTTCATTTTTTGTGTGAATATCGTATTTATTAAACCACAAAATGGAATACTGCAATGTACTCCACAGCTAGCCATTGTTCTGTTTTTTGTAACATGAAAGCAACTCTACGTACTTGTCGTTTACGGTTATATATATTTTGATGGCAGTGAAGTACAATAATTTTACATTAACATAGTCCACATTCAGCTGATTCTGGTGTTTGAAATGCTTGACTAAAGGTAGGCAAGGAGAGTGCGTACATGCGACATGTATTCTCATGCGTATGCTCAGGAGAGAGTGTAAGCGTGCATTCGAACGAAAGTGTTTGAAATCTCGTGCCAAGAAAAGAATCGCGGAGTGCTTCAAGTCACAATAATGTCAGGTATGTCAGAAAAAAGTTAGAAATCGTCAATAATTGGTCTTATATATATATATTAGCATGGATAATATATACAGATAGAACAATTTAGAAGTCATCCAGATCACGTTGTGATGTCCACACTTGTTTAGGAGCAACTTGTTTCGAACGTCTTCCTGTGGTTGTCACTGTGGTTTCGTTCTTGTACCCGGCATTGTCGTGACCTTTCTGTGCTTTACGCAGATTAGATGTTTCTTTGCGGAGCTTTTTCAGTTTGTAGCGTGTGTGTGCCACCCATATAAGGGCAATGATGCTCAATATGAAGACCAAGCCGGTGCCAGCCATGAGAGCGTATTTCAACGTATTGTCCTCATCTATATGTAATAGGTACAGTCAAAGAAATTATAAATAACTGTTCAACGTTCAACGTTCAACGCTCAACGCTCAACGCTTTTTTAAAGAAAATCATTGATATTTTTTTCTCTGCAAATACATTTTGTATGCTGGTTCATTCTCTGTAAACCACATTTAAACTTTTAAAGACCTCCTTAATAATAAAACAACATCAATAATAAAACCAACTGAATTAAACTATATCCATCATTAAACCACTTCAAAATAAAACCATCTTAATAATAAAATCACATCAATAATAAAACCACCTAATTTAAAACTACCTCAATAATAAAACCACCTCAAAAATAAAGCTTTAATAATGAAACTTCTTTAATAATAAATCTACCAAAAACAAAGCTACCCCAAAAATAAAACTACTTCAATATTAAAACAACTTCAGTTATAATACCCATTCAACACATATTGTATGAGTGGAGTGGTATATATTATCAAATGAGTTTCCTCGTTAAATAAAGTCTTATTATTTCGTAGATTGATCAGTTTCAGTGACCTTAAGGTCTAATCCGTTCATATGGGTTTAACATATTGAAAATAAATTTATGCAGGCTTCTTACTTTAACTTTACTTCAATATGCATTGATCTATACCAAAATTCCTTCAGAATCTTTTAGATAAACACTGGAAGCTGCCATTTAATGACGTCCAAGAAATGAATAGGGCCTGTTTCAGTGACCTTTGATATTATCCAAAATACAGTCTGTTAATAAAAATTCCAAAACAAAATTTATTATGCAACTGAATGTACAACTATTACCTATCAAAAATGAATTTAAAACATTTCCTAATCTTTCTTGACTGTGCTTGAAGAAGTTGATAAAGGTGGACAGGGTCAAACATTGCGCCCCACCAGATTTTAGTGCAAAAATAGGAGAAAACATGGTCCCTCCTGTAACTTTTTTTTAGGTTATTCGGTAATTACGCCATGTTTTATTTCTCGCCCAAAGATGGCAATTGAAATAGTGCATGGAAGACTATAAAGAATACCAAGAAACACTATAAGAAGGGTACTAACTTTTGAGGACACCATGTACATGAAAAAATGGACATAGCTGGTTCAGATCATGTGAATTTACTCAACAGAGGACAAAAACTGACTGCTTCTGGTAAAATAAAAATTCTTGAATTTGGGATCATTTCAGGGCACTTTTAAGGATTGGTATAAAAAGTAATAAGAAAAAGTATGAAAATACCATAGGATAATAAAAACAAAGGACTATTTAGTTATTAGAATAATATTTTTGTATTGTTTATAACCACATGGACAGCAGTTTGTTTACAGTAGAGTTTGCATTAATTTTTAAAAACATAGAACTCTTCAAAACAGAGTATGACACAAGGAAAAACAGGTCACCGAAACAGGTCAGTCACTGAAACAGGGCCATTGGCGATTATATTATTGTATTATAGTACATGTGTATTATCAAATGGATGCTGGTTTGTGTGATGGTATAATATTAATTTTGTTTAATAAATCATATACTTACCACTAGTAGTAGTTGTGGCTACCTAGAATAAAAGGAAATGTCTAAATTTATTGATACATCACAACAATATAGTTTAAAATATTTATATACATATTTTAATACAGACATTGATTATCTTTTGTTTATTTGTTTTTTTATCGTCTTTTATAAAAGCATTCATTTAAGGTTTTAACCGTTTTTTTCTGGATTCAATGACCAGTATTAAGCTGCTATTCCGCAAGCAAGTTCTCCAAATGTGGAGTATAGTATGGAGGACATTACTCCACATGTGGATGGTATTACTTTAGCGAGTGTTGGTGTATTTGGTTGTTTGGTATCATAGAAAGTGTACTTCAAATATTTCCAAGCTATTGCGACAATTCAACTTGTCACCTTACCGTGGTACTAGTGCAGCCAAGAGAGCGTAGAACTGCTGACAAGTCGAAGCTATTGTATACATCGGGTGAGCTACAATTTGCTGTTGTCAAACCTGTATATAAAACATAATTATGTACAGCAGTTATAATATTTATAAAAATGTGACGGCTTGAATTTGCGCGAAAACGGTGAAAATCCGCAAAATGCCCCACCTAGGGGTATCGAGAATTACCTTAGCAACGATAGATTTTAGCATGGTGTCGCTGTTATCATAGAAATTCAGGGAAACATTGCTAATGTATGTTATTACTTCCAGATAAAGTTTGAGTATAATCTAAAGTATCATAAGAAAATTATAAGCATTTTCCCGTTATATATGGATCATCCCTCGTAGATGTACATTGTACCTTGAAATTAAAACACAACCGTGATATTTTGAGTACATGCATACACTTTTTAAATGTTGCCTGCATGGACACGTAACAGGTACATGTATAACTGTAGTTGCAATAGGAAAACAAACCCAACACCCAATACAATGTGCATGTATATTTATAATATCTGAATTGTTATAGGGGTTTGTTCAAATTGGTCTATTTCTGTATTAAGGAGCATGCAGACTTTATAATATGCTGTAGTGTTATAACAACTTTATTCTATGAAGGCTACTTATATATTTTTTTTGATCTGCAAAAAATCTAAATAAATAAAACGAAATTTATTTTTAATCTAAAAGTTGGTTTTAAGCAGTTACCAGTATCCGACAAGTATGGCATAACAACTTTATTCTATGAAGGCTACTTATATATATTTTTTTGATCTGCAAAAAATCTAAAAAAATAAAATGAAATTTATTTTTAATCTAAAAGTTACCAGTATCCGACAAGTATGTTCCGAGCCACTCTAGTTGACAATCACACGTCCAGTTATTCTCACCGATGTCTAGTGACGTCAGACTGAGTAGTGGATAGAATAGGTCGCTAGGTAACGTAAGCAGGCTCGTGTCCTTGATCTGTATAGTCTGTAGATACATCTGATCTTTGAACAGATCCGCCGGTAAACTAAATCAAGCAAATCATATAAAGATTTCGTAAATTAAACCACAGGAACTTGCATTTATAATTAAAAAAAACTGTACTGCCTGTATTAAAATATATTAAATTCCTGTGATTAAACTGTAAAACTTTCATTTTCATAATAATACATAATATTGTATGGGCATAAATGGCTGAATGACTTCTAATAATACACTAATATATGGTTATATTATTTTTGACAAATAACGGTAATACTTAGCACTGTATGTCATTTTTTGCGTTTGACAGACAGTCGTTGGCCATCTGTTTTTCCCCTGCCTAATTAGTCGATGACCGCAAGATTCGAGGGAAGTATGTTAAATTCCTCCCCATTTCTGCCAAAAGACCCTCACTCATTTGGTAGAGCAAAGTGCCCATTTTTCCTTCAATAGAGTTGTTAAAACCCCTACTCATGTACGGGAGGTTGCGTGTTCGAACGACGCTGTCAATTCCACACCAGTGATTACTGGTATAGCTGAGCAGTAAGGATATATGATACCTGACTTTATGTGGGCAGCCTGTTGTGCATACGACTGAAAAAAACTAACGATGGAACTTAAGCTCCCTACATAAATTTACCTGTAGAGACCTGTACGGGACATATCAAGTTCAGTAAGGCCAGTCAGCCCATCAAACAAACCAGCCGGTACACCAGACGATGGGAACGTGGCGTAGAAATATATGGTGGTCAGATTTGACAATCCGGAGAAAGCAGACGATGATATAGAGGTTATATTTCCTGCCATTACTGTGAGTAATTCCATACCGGTTAGAGATGAGAACGCACCAGCTTCAATCTCCATGTAGTAACAATCTGTAAATATACCACGACAAGCCTGTAGATCTATAGCATGACAAGATTGTGAAAATCTTAATTAACATTTCATGCATACAATGTTGCGATCAAAATGTTAAAAATATAGCATACGTAAGTGTTTTTTCATATTGAATGGTAAGTTCCCAACCACAGCTAAATCGATGTATCACTAATAAAGAATAGATACTTCTTAAGAAAGTATGGACATATTATTTTTTTGAAGTCGGGGTCTCCTTAAAGAAAGTACCAGTATTCCTTTGTAGTCCGTTTCTCGTTACAGTGGTAAGTGACGCTGCTCGAGATACACCCATTTAGAGGGGGTAATTGAGGGAAGATTTTCTTTGTGTTCTTTGTGTTATAATTATGTAACTTCGTGATATCCTTGATGTGTCTAAATATCGCATTGCACTGTCAAAACTTAGAGTAGCTTCCCATAGACTGTATGTTGAAAATGGTAGATGGGCTAACCCAAATATCATTCCATTTGATGACAGCAAATGTATCAGATGTAATTCTTTAGAAGACGAAATGAATTTTGTTTTACAGTGTCCGTTATATAACGAATTTCGTATTACTCAAATTTCACTTTTGGTCTGCTGCTTATCGCTGATCGATCGATTTATTGTGTACGCTTGTTGATTAGAGCACGCACGTTAATTAACGTGCGTGATTAGAGGTGTTAATTTTATGGCCTGTGGCGATAGATAGCAAGGGTATACGGACGTCCTGTGTACTGATTTTCAGCATATGACATAATTTATGGCTGTACTTGGTTTGGGTTAATTTTAGATGGATGTTTTTGAAAACAATTTTTTTGCAGTTTTATTAATTTATCGCCACAACATATCGCCAAAAATGAATTTTTATAGCCATTTGAATAAAAAAATCGCCAAATGGCGATAATGGCGGGTCACAGCTCGACGTAACATAATTATATATACCTGCTTATTATTGAGTACGACCAAACATGTTTAAATTTATTGAATTGTTAAACACAAAAAAATGAAACATTGTTAAAGAATTTAGGTTTGTATGCATACAAAGCTTTCAATAAACGCAACACTGTATACTATAATGATTAACTAGGCAACACTGTATACTATAATGATTAACTAGGCAACACTGTATACTATAATGATTAACTAGGCAACACTGTATACTATAATGATTAACTAGGCAACACTGTATACTATAATGATTAACTAGGCAACACTGTATACTATAATGATTAACTAGGCAACACTGTATACTATAATGATTAACTAGGCTATTATTTTAAACACTGGCTTAATGCTTATACAGTTACAATGTACTTTATCTATACAAAACATTTGCATGGTTTTTGCTGTCATGTATTATGTTCCATATTTATGATTCAGTAGTCGTATATCATCAATTTCATTAGCAGTGTATAAAAATGTTGTGTTAGAAGTATTTATGCGTGTGTGCGTGCATGTCAGTGTGTGCGTGTGTGTGTGAGTGTGTGCGTGTGAGGGTACATTTATGCATGTATATATGATTTGTATTGTGCGATTGATAACTGTACAGTTGCCACTATGATCTTATTATGTAAATAAGTTATCCTCTGGATTTTGAAATAAACTACATGTATATAAGCTTTCTTTGTATATTGTCGCACATTTATATGAGCTCTTCAATAGTGGAGATGATAAAAGTATTATTACAGGATTACTAGTACTAGAATATTATTTTATTCGTCATCAATGATAACGTAAACGTGTAATTACAGTGTCCTGTAAGGGTTTATGGATCGCTGCATATAATAAATGCGTATAATGAAATAACATTCTACATTAAATTTTCTAATTATAAAACGCGCATGTTTATACTTACCTGTAATCAACATCTGATCAACCCATGAAAGGTTTGAAGACAAACTGTCGCTGAGTAGAGTCATGGTGTTGGTGTTACCCCATCCACAATCCAGGCTTAACTCGAGAGAACCAGCGTTCCCATCGGTATTATCCATACCACTGAGTGACTGCAAAAAACGGGAGAGTTTAGTGACCACATTTCTGATCTTGTCTTGAAATGCAGTGTTCATGTTAGTAGAAATTAATCAAGATTCACATCGTTTATTAAATCATGAATTTTCACGGTTATCTGTGACGGACAGCTGATCTGACAGAATTCCTACATTTAATTATCAACATGTGCTAGCCCGCCCTTCCGCAAAATAAAAAAATAATAAAACAAAACTATCTAAAACTCATTGCCTTTTTAAAATATCATTTCTATGGTGGCTGATTTACGTCACGTCGTATTTTCGCCACACAAACACAAAGCTTGACGTTTCTGTATCTTCGTTTTCCCCAATTTTTGGCGAAAAATCGAAATATGACAAACGAATGCCGACAATACGACATCAAAATTATGTCGTGTTTTCGCATTACACCAATCGGCAGTGTCTTTGTTTTTGTGTCGAAAATGCAACAAGGTGCAATTTGCTATTTCGATTTTGCATTTTCGCCTTAATACACGGATGTTACACAGAGTGTCGTAATATAAAGATTAGATACAGCTTCAGTTTCTATCGTAAGCGTTTTCTGCTAATTCATGTGAAATATTTCAGTGTTTAGGCCTAATTGGATACGAAAACGGACAGAATGTTAGTTATTCAATGTGCGATCCGTAACATTTACTATATTACTTACCCCACTAGGTATGACTCCGTTTATGTCGTTGACTATTACTCGTTCAGGCGAGTTTGTAAACTGGTTATCTATCAATGGTGGACTCCATGTCAGAAAACTACACGTGGCTATAATGCCGGAGAGTGTGCATCCAGCCGGGGCACTCATCGTTCGATCCCCTAATCTATCAAATCCTGTCCTTATTTGTTCTACTTATAAATCCTCCGCCCAGTTTTTTTTTCAAATTTATACCCAAAATGTTAAAACAAAATAGCTTCAATTAACAAATGCTTATATTATGTTGAACTATATTTCGTCTTGTATCTCTGATCATGTCCAACTGATTCAGTGAAATACTTTGTCAAAACATCTGAAGAGTTTTGACCTCTACAAATAAACCCACCTTAAAGTTTCTTTTTGAGGTTTTTAATACAGTGTTACGGATAGTGTTTACAATGGATAAAGTATATTAGTGGACCCAGTACATATAAAGTTGTTAATTGTTAGTTAGAATTCAATAATATTAAATGTATGTTTACCATTGTACTTTAAAATGTTTGGTAACTTTTGTCCATGATCTTTCACCTTCCAAAGAATTGCGTTTAATCCGACATGATTCCTTATCTAAACATCATTTTTTATAAATTTATTTGACCTATGGATTTCAGTCCACAGTGAATACATTTAAGTAAGTTGTTTTCATTAATACCGATAGTTCCATCATAGTTCCACGACCGCTAGATAGACCTACGCACTAAAAATATAATTTTGCGCTACTTATTTGCAGATACAGTGTATCTACGAATATATTTTAAATTAGAAGTTAAGTGAAATTTGAAGCGCAAATTGTAACGTTTTTGAGTAAGAAAAATTATATTTGCGCATTCTAAAATTCGCGAAAACGGTATTCCGCAGAAGTATACAAACTATGTATAAATTCGTTGTGCGAGAAGATTCGTGGTTTTACAATAGTATAATACCTGAAGAAAGCAACCCGATAGTTTAATTACAAATCTACTGTATTATCACCACACACCGATTGTTTAAATGTTTGTAATAGTATTTAAAATTTGCTCCACAATTTTGATAGTTTCAGAACATTACGCGACTGGGTACCCAAGACTACCCAAAACTAGTTGCCACTAACACTCATGGTGAATTTTCATAGTATGTTGTACCATTTATCTCACTGGTTTGCCTTATTTAACCAACAAACTCATGATCAACTGATGATGTCGTCAGTTATCCCTGGCATCGGAACTTGACATTTCTGAAATATTTATAATATGTCCCGCTATATCTGGCCGTGTGGTCTGCAAAGTATCTGGAAGTGCCAGGAAGCTGTGTATCGGTGCTATAAACCGGGCACATTAAAGAACCAGGCTGTCTATTCGAAATAAGAGCTAGGCGCACCTCTGCAGCGCCGGACATGCCTGTATCTAATGTCTCTCTCTCTCCCTTCAGGGGCTTTCTTGCAGTCTGTCCCTCTGGTCAGATCATGCTGTATCTGCACTGGTAAAGGATGCACCTGCGCCCTTGTGGCTGCAACATGGGTAAAGTGCCTTTGAACGTGCGTTCGCATAAAAAGGGCGCTATATAAATCTGGTATATTTATTTAAACTATGGTTAAAACAGATACAAACATATAGAGAACAAACACGCGACTAAACAAGAAAAAACTGCATGTTTCAGTTCTCTGTCTATATAACATAATATATACAGCACGATTATTCAGGTCTGTCACTTGTATACGAACAGTGCAGTATGATAACATTGTCACATGTTTTTTATGGGTTAAACATCTTAATTGGAGAAAAGGGCAATGGAAACCAATACCTTATTCACTAAGCCACATACTAATACACACAATTATCCATAAAAATAAGACTTTAAAGGGGCATGTCCAGAAACTGGATTTGCATACAACAAAACTTGTAAAATCAAGTATTACCGAAGTCAAAAAAGAATTTGACTTAAAAAATTACTCTATAGCGCGCTTCGACATTTTGTATATCGATTTGAATAAAAGGCCGACAGCCTTTTATGACGACAACGATATTAAGTTATCCTTGAAATCTTTTTTTTTTAAACTAGCGGGATTATTCGTAACTTTTTACAGGGTTTTCATTATTTGACTTAGGTATTAAAATGATACCAATTTGATTGCTATTCAAGACACTTCTGTTCCAGGGCATGACCCTTTAAAATAAGAGAAATTGCAATGTTTATGTACACAATGTGATGTAAACCACCGACTGACCTGATTAATCGAGTTATATCTACATTAAATTTTAGAGAACTCACGCCTTATGTGTTAAAATATAATCAAATCTGCTGCTTAATTAAAAAAAATTCATGTTGCTTATGATATGCATTGACACAATTTGTCCTCTTATTCAAGGTAACTGATAAGCCCTATGGCCACGAAACAAAATGGCAAGAATAATATGGAAATTTCCCCCTATCGGTTAACAAATTGTCAAAAAATACGTACTGTATTCTGTTACCACAGTCCCAGAGGCTTGAATACAGCACAAACATTTAAGTAAAGCTGGGCTTATCAGCACGTATACAGAAACTTTTGAAGCAATCTTTACTCGCTTATTATATTGCAGATGTGACATTATGTTTCTGAAAATTGCACCAGTCTATCTTATTTAATTTGCAAAATATTCAAAAGTAAAATTTCTTGACCCTTAACAAAGTTTAAGTTGTACATGTATGTATTATGTTAGCCAGTTGCAAGTAGTGTTAGTCTGGTTCCCGACGTGCATGATAATAGTACGTCTGGCACCGACCACAGACACTTGGGGTCTGGACCACGCCCCCCTCCCGCTACGCGCCTGGAAATAATTTTTATATTCTTATATATCCAGACCCATTCAGTACTCACACAAACATTTGTTGGATGTATTTGATATTAATACAAAAATCTACGTAATTCCTCTACTGTTATTTAAGCTAGAGAGGCATTTACGAATACTTTTTATTTGTCCCGGATACGTTTAATATTGTTTGTGTGATTAATGTATGGGTCTGGGTATACAATGTTGATGATGAAAATATATCCAGGTGCGTAGCTGGGGGTAGGGTCCAGACCCAAAGTGTCTGTGTTTTGTATTCGCTGCTTTCAAAGCAACTACAGTGTAGCTGTTTTAAAGTCAAATTTTCAAGCTTGCTACATGTGATTAGAGTATTATCAGTAAAAAAATGGCAAGATATGAACACTTAAAACCAAAACAATCTTGGAATAATTCTCAATTTTTGCGCTAAACTTTCCCAATTTTAAAGGTACAGGCTGTTTAATCACTGCGAGTCTCCATCTTGTCTTATCTTGGGCCAGGTCCTCCCATTCTTTAGAGTTGATGCGAGTGCTCTGCAGATCACGCTTGCACGTGTCTTTGTACCGCAGACTAGGACGACCTTGTGGACGAGATCCTTGTTCTAGTTGGTCGTATAAGAGGTCTTTTGGAATCATGCCCTTTCCCATACGGCTCACATTACCCATTCAACGAAGACGTGGAGTAGATGGTGGTTGAGTGTGCCCGCTTTAGAACATCATAGTTTGTGACCTTGTCCTGCTATGAAATCTTCAGGATTCTTCTGAGGCAGCGCATGTGAAAAATATTTACCCAGTTTATATGGGAATTATATTGGGAGTATTCTTGACGTAGTATGTGGGATTATCCCTTGACAACTACTAGTTGAATTTCGATGACACTTTACAACCAACATGGGTTTCAGGTCAAGTTCACTGTTGTGCATATCTAACGTATATAGCATACGTAATGTGTATTTTATTCCGAATGAAAAACTGAATGCATTTTGTCTAGTTCGCATCACTCTTGAAACAAGTTCTGGACATGCTGCTCATATATAAACAATTAATTCATGTTTTTCCTACTCACTTCGCTCGCTCTACATGTATTGTGTGTGTGCTAGTATTTACGCCACCAACACTAAATTCTGAAGCCGCCCCTGATTACAATTATTTGTTGGTACTATTCCTCACCATTATTTATATATATATATATATAGTATATGTCTAAAGCTGATGTTACTGAGTGTTTTTTTATTATAACAAATTACTAAACATTATTTATATTTATTGTGCCATCGTCGGGTCCCATGTCCTGAGTTAAAAAGCAGAAGCGCCTAATTGTGTATTGCCTACTACTTTTAATTGAAGTTATTGCAGCTAGGTATATGTAGGAATAATTTAGTGTCCTATTAATTTTATATACTTTAATTACCAACATTCACATTTATATATAAACATTATTACTGAGTGGGTAGAGCATATATAGTATTACTGGCCACACAGTTTGAATGAAGTTTTGAATGTTCAAAATTAATATCCGAAAGTGTGCATGGAAATGAAACAACGTTTGAAATGGTGCATCTTTTATTATTCATCAAATTATTTTACAAAACAAGGTGTTAATAACCCAAACTCTACGATTCTCGGTGCAATACTACAATACAAATTCAAATATCTGCTTGGTTTTTTTCAACGTATGTGAAGTTCCCTGTAATATGCGAGTTCGTCGATTTCTGGCTCTATCCAGGTAATCCAGGCTAGAGTTTCCCTATGCTTGACTTTGTTGTTCTGTGTCATGCCATAATTGTTAGGACTGTCTTTTACTGCTCCTTTGTAACCAGGGTGTCCAAAAAGAAAGTATACAGTTTCAGTGTCTATTTATCAAATCCCTACAATCTGCTATCGCACATGTATAGACAAAAGATGTAAGTTTTTTCTGTGACAAATTTTAATACTATAACCCGGATAGTTTTAAGAAAGATGTCAGTTTTCTAAAATTATCTTATTTTGTCCGTGATGTCATTTTGTAGTAATTAACGACGTTTTCACGATGCATGTCGCCTTCTGACATTACCCTTCTTGCACTCGTTCTTTGAAACTATCATTTACATTCGCACATGTGTCTAGCATAAATGTGTCCTTTGGCTTCAGATTGTACACTAGCGATTCAGATACTAGTAACACAATATAAAGAAATAAACTCAACCCGTTACTTGTGTTTGTTAAACCAACTCAATGCAGGTGGTGATTTATTGTTTTGAATGATACAAAGTTCATGCAAGATGTACCAGGGCCTCACATTGTTTATAACGGGGTTGGATGAATTCCTTTAAACAGTTGGATCCAAAGTAATTTCCAGGAAATACCACTGTGGTGTGACAAGACCCGTCTACAACCCGGATCTAAGTAATTGCGACTTCTTCTAGTGCCTGTGGGGCTATGTAAAATCGCTAGTGTACAGCACAAAGCCATCAGACACGTCTATGCTCACGAGAAACATCAAAAGAGAAGGTAAGAAGATCAGTTAAGACACATGTGCAAATGTTATCAATAGTTTAAAAGAAGTGCAAGAAGGGAAACGTAAGAATGGTGGACATCTTGAGAACGTCATAAATTATTGAATCGACGTCACGGGCAAATTAAGGTAATTTCAGTAAATTTACATTTTTCTAATATTATTCAAGTGATTATCTTAAAACTGGCCCCCAAAAACTTGCATCTTTTTTCTACACATGTGCAAATTTTCTTTACGATAGCAGAATGAAGAGATTTGATAAATATACACTGAAACTGTATACTTTCTTTTTGGACACCCATTTACTTAGAACACTTACCGTTATTCTAGGGGATTCTATGTTCAGATACAGGTGACGCGTCGATGGGTCAAATTATTGGTCTTTTTGCGTTAAGATCATCAGCTAATTGGTAGCCCATGCTTCACTGTACGCACCTTCTTGTCTGCTGTTTCATGCATTTGGACCCAGTCAATGTACACACATAGTATTTGCGACATAATGCCGCCCTGTCTCAATCCTGAGATGATGTCAGAGGGTTCAGAGACGGTATCCTCAACAATGACCCTACATTAAAACTTGTCAGAGAAAATTTGTATCATTGTTCTTTTATGTTGCGGATGACAAAGTTGACATATTTGATTTGTATGTATCGATTTATATGTTACTGTATCACATTTCTTTGCTAATTTATTGCCTGTTCTTCTCGCATTTTTGTATATATTTCTCTGCGGCAATGGTAAAACCTGTAACTGGACAATGATTATTATTAGTGCTACCATTACCATACCCTCCTCAGCGTGAATAGTAAAACCTGTTGTTGGACAATGATTATTAGTAGTGCTACCATTACCATACCCTCCTCAGCGTGAATAGTAAAACCTGTTGTTGGACAATGATCATTAGTAGTCCTACCATTACCATACCCTCCTCAGCGTGATTAGTAAAACTGGTTGTTGGACAATGATCATTAGTAGTCCTACCATTACCATACCCTCCTCAGCGTGATTAGTAAAACCTGTTGTTGGACAATGGTCATTAGTAGTCCTACCATCACCATATCTTTCTCTGCGGGAAAAGTAAAACCTGTTGTTGGACAATGGTCATTAGTAGGACAAAGCAGATTGTCAGACGTTTTTAAGTGTATCCATTGGATTATGCAAAACATATATTATATGCAATATTTTCTCAACTGAATTAGATCCTTTCTTAGTCAACTGGAGACCCGTAGCGCTGTTCACGGTAGGTAATCCTTGCCTTCTATATTTAATAGAACGGGAGGTAACTGAATAAAAGCGCTCGGTAGCGCTTTGCTTAGGCAACGGACCACAGGTTCATTTGTAAAGCATCTGACCTAAGCGCAAGGTCAACAATTAACAATTGTGTTTGTTACGCAAATATTTTTTTATATGGAACAGAACATTGGATTTCCTGGATTGTTTCATTCATTACTAAACGGCGAAGTTAATGGGGCTTTCAACTTGCAGAAATCATGTCATGCAGCCAAAACCATGGCATTCAGCTATTAATCTTGTTCTTGAACGTTTTACGACTATAGACAGCTTAAACTAGGCTTATACTGCATACCTCCTGTACTGAAAATAAAATAGAAATGCTATTCTGCCATTAAACTGTTGAAACCAGGTCTTCAGCTTTTAATTTGCTGAAACTACTTCATTTGGTTTTTGACAGCTGGGACTTGGGCAGATCATTTTCATGTTTGGTTGTGTGTTGGCCTTGTATGTTTTTGTTTTCTGTCGCGGCTTGGCTGATTTAGGGCTGCCTTCCCACCAGAAAATATTATAAATCTTTAATACAACGAATGACATCCATTCCATCTCTCATATATTCACGAGAAAAAGAACAAAACAACTAATTGAAATTATACAATTTTTTAATACACCTATGGCTTTGAACAATCTGTTGTTGATAGCACGCTACATAATTTAAATGAGACTTAAAACAGGTAAACAACGACCCTTGGTTTGAAGCACAGCCCTTGCAGTACTCGTAAAAATATGACTCCAATTCCATCTTGACTTGGTAGTAACAGTATCTGGTAGTAAAATGAAAGTTGCAATAAATTAGGAAAAGAAACATTCAGGTAGTGTAGAGAGAGAGAGAGACAAACCAAACACTCAGTAATCAGAAGCACTAGTATTCTATATACAGCTGAAATGGGAACCAAGAGGCCCAAAAGGGGCCCCAAATGGGGTTGTGTCCCAAAAAGGGAAACGCCCTCAACTGGTAGCACTAGTAATCAACAATCAATTTACATGACAAAAATATGATAAGAGAAAAATATACCTAACAATATGTAGATATATATGTACACAAATATTTATAACATTAACATTGAGTCAAAATAATATCTCCCCTAAAACCAGCACACAAAATATATGCTTAAATAGGGAGTCCAAATAATGTTGTCCACTCTATCAGAACAATTAATCGCTGTTTGTGAAATTGAATCCTCGCAGTTTATATCACTGAATCAACACATCTGCAAGCAGAATATAACTAGTAGTAACGCTATCACCGACACTGAGGGCGTATTCGACAATATTTTCCCACAATTCAATATCCCAGTATCAATGAATCAATATTTTGTAGTGAATTAAGCGCGCAGAAACAACTCGGTATACAGCTCAGTGGTCTAGATGAGATCGGCTACATTCATTGGCATTTCCTCAATTTGAGTGTTATAGAATTGTTCAATGTCTCGTAGAGTCCTCTCATCCTCACGGGTTATAAAGTTAATTGCAACTCCCTTCCTACCAAATCGTCCACCTCGACCAATCCTGAAAATATCACATACATTGTATAAGCATTGGCTCAGTGTTTATGTAAGTTAGGTCAGACAAATACTTGAATCATGCCAGGTAAGTATAATATACATATCCAGGGGTTTTCCCTTGCATATATGAGGCCATTATAAGTTGTCTTCTCTTGGAAAATTTTCCAATTGGACTTTGGCTCGATTCCAAAGTCGGCATAAAGCCCCATTACCATCAATTATTCAATAATACAGTACAGAGCAACAGTATAAACAAATAAATAAATTTTACATCACACAAAGCAAAACATCTATCAGTCAGATATTACAAAATATTTCAACTACAAAATCGGCACACCAAGTTAGATGACCAATATGTTTTGTATAATTGACATTAATCTAGCATCTGAATGAGACACAACAGCCAGGGGAAAGTGCTGTCATGACACTTTAAAATGCACAATAAGAAATATATATATGAAGATAAGATGTGGGAATATTGAAGAATTTCACAAATTTACTGATATACTCAGCGGAAAAGTTACCACCCTACTAATTCTTATATTTTATGTTTTAAAAGCCGAACATGACTATGTTTTGATCTTACTGTGAAGTCTCAGCTATCCTATTTAGCAATATTCAGATGCACACTGTAAAACTTTAGTACCGATAGGTCATATTGTATACAAAATACAGAGGTATATACATATAAGTGGCAACTTTTCTGTGACGTGCAGTATATTTCAGAGCGTTATATTTTGCAAACAAATAACTCGACTAAGAAATTTGCGAAATTCCTTATATTCGAAAGTCAAACGTCTGAAATTCTGAATTCACCGACTTCTTACAGTATATCATCATTCAATTTTTGATATTATAATGTGTCAGCCACCAACTGTTTAATCATTTTATTTTAGCAAACTCATCTCTAACAAGGGCACAGTATGTATATAAATCTGAGAGTTTATAACAAAAGTGTTGCACAGTTTTTACCTGTGGATATAGTTTTCTCTATTTGCAGGCAAGTCATAATTGATGACTAAAGAAACTTGTTGTACATCAATGCCACGAGCAAGCAGATCTGTGGTGATAAGTACACGACTGGAACCAGTACGGAACTCTCTCATGATAACATCTCTCTCTTTCTGATCCATGTCACCGTGCTGAAGTAGTACAAACAAGTCATTAAGAATTGCAAGCAATACAGATGTCCCCTACCGGTTTGAAGCCAATTTTTGTCAGAATCAAACTATTTTTAGACATGCATAATCCCCTTATTGCCCCCTATCCACATACCAAGTTTGGAAACCGTTTCAGTTATGTCAGGATCCAGATTTTTTGACAGACGGACGGCAAACCTAAAGTCCCCTCCGGTCAAAAACCGGTAGGGGACTAACAAGAATGTAACTTAACAACTAGCAAACTACTAGGTGACAAAAGAACAATAGCCGTATGTCAATCGCCTGATTAATCTTTATAAGTTAGACCATTACACTGTGGAAACAATTCCCTATATATACATTCATGTACTTGCATGTCAAATACAGAGTGATTTTAAGAAAATACTATAAATTTTACTGAAAATTACGCTTCAATGTTCAATGCTATCAAATTTCCTGAAGATTAATATGAAATGCTTTACTTTATTGGGCCTTGTGAGCCAACATGGGACTTTAGTGACCTCTTGATTGACTTTGTATGTCTATCTGGCATCAACATGCATAGCTTCTTGGCAGCTTAAAAGTCACAAAGTTATAGGTCACAGTGACCTTGACCTATAAATCAATAGGGGTCATTTACTGTTAATGCCCATCCTCGAAGTTTGAGGATTCTAGGGGCAAGCATTCCGTGAGTTATCACGGAAATCATTTGGTCTACAGACCGACAGACTGACCAACACCTGCAAAGCTATATATCCCCATTAAAGATGGGCAAAGGGGGCTTAATAATATGCTAATGATAATATTCAAGATATAACATACCATAGCAGACACTGTGAAGTCTCGAGACAACATTTTCTCGGTGAGCCAATCTACCTTCCTTCTTGTATTACAGAAGATTACAGCTTGAGTAATGGTCAAGGTTTCGTACAGATCACATAATGTATCAAGTTTCCATTCCTGAAACAATTCATAGAATTAAATAATGGGGAGAAAATATAAACACACTAGTAAAGGAAATATCATGTTTGTATACAAAGGGATTAGTACCACCAGCTAGCTATTGGTGAATGGCAGGTTTTTATTGTTCATTCATCCCAATAGATTGCCGGTGGGCATTTTGCATATGAATACGGTGATCTCTCCTATTGGACTTGATTTGTAGGACATCTGATACAAAGTAACATACAGTACTTCGCCAAGGCACCGTCATTCACTGTGTAGCCTGTGACAGATTTACACACAAGACCAATTTTTATTTCTAATCAATGTCAACAACAATAAGTATAGGCCAACTTATTGAGATGTAAACAACCAGATATTTGCACCTCACCCAAAAGCTAGTCTTAACATTAATATACTTCCATTGGACGGCCATTTTATCCATGCAAGATAAACTGGTGCTTTTAGGAAGTTGGGAAAACAACAGTTACCAATTGTTTACATTTCTCGAAATCCTAACAATTGAAAGATAGCATCCAACTGAATGATACTGACAAAATTGAATATGCACATCTAGATTAAGTTAGGGTGACACTTTAATAAAATTTCTCAAAGAGCGGATCTATCAAATGTATGCCAAGAAACAATTAGTGTAGAAGAACTAACACCACTATTGGGTCATATTCATCGATCAAAGGACACGATTCTGTCAAACAAATTGTAAATAACTATAGGCCAACTTATTGAGATATAAACAACCAGATATTTGCACCTCACCCAAAAGCTAGTCTTAACATCACTATTCTTCCATTGGACGGCCATTTTATCCATGCAAGATAAACTGGTGCTTTTAGGAAGTTGGGAAAACAACAGGTACAAATTAACCATAAACATTCAGACTTCAAAATTTTTCCCCTTTATCACATAATGTTGCTAAAAATAATGACATTACTGACAAGTGCTGACCAGCCCCTTTCCCAGACAGCATAGAGGTACCTTGGCACCTTAAAACCAGAATAGGCTCCCCCAGCGCCTTAAATCGAAGTCAACAACAATAAATATAGGCCAACTTATTGAGATATAAACAACCAGATATTTGCACCTCACCCAAAAGCTAGTCTCAACATTACTATTCTTCCATTGGACGGCCATTTTATCCATGCAAGATAAACTGGTGCTTTTAGGAAGTTGGGAGGGAAACCAACAGTTACAAGTTCACTATAAACATTCACGGAAGTCCAAAGTTGCAAAAATTGTTCTCTTTATCACATAATGTTGTCTAAAAATAATGACCTTACTGATAAATGCTTAGCAGCCCTTTTCCCAGAGGCAGAAGGAACTGAGGTAACAAAGTAACTTAAAACCAGTATCAGCTTTGGCCGAGCACCTTAAATCCGAGTCAACAACAATAAGTATAGGCCAACTTATTGAGATGTAAACAACCAGATATTTGCACCTCACCCAAAAGCTAGTCTCAACATTACTATTCTTCCATTGGACGGCCATTTTATCCATGCTAGATAAACTGGTGCTTTTAGGAAGGTATGAAAACTGGTAAAAATTTACCATAAACATTCACTGAAGACAAAACTACTGCCAGCAAAAAATTGTCCTTATCCATTGCAAAGTGCAATAATATCGCCAAAAATAATGATCACAGATAAGTGCTTGAAATGAAGTACCACCACGTCTTAAAACCAGGATTAGCTCCCCATGTGCTTTAAATCCAATTTCACATCAGTAGATGTAGGCCAACTTATTGAGATGAAAACAACCAGATATTTGCACCTCACCCAAAAGCTAGTCTCAACATTACTATACTTCCATTGGACGGCCATTTTATCCATGCAAGATAAACTGGTGCTTTTAGGAAGGTATGAAACAACAGGAAAATTTAAATCACAAGCAATGTTTCCAGGAACAAAGACATTCAAAATGTTCAGGTAGCAAATGCCATACCAGGAGAAGTAACGGTACCCAGTGCAAATACATTAATAAACTTCGAACTGACTGTGACTATGCAGCAGATTACATACCAAGAACCATGCAATTGTTAAGCTTCCAAGTTCCCAAGTTCCCAAGTAATATTGAAAAGCTAAGTGTAAATTACAATACTAGCTTGCGGTAGTAAAACAACAAATAACATCAGAGTAGATTATAACACAGTTTCTTGCTTCAACAACAGTAAATGTAGGCCAACTTATTGAGATGCAAACAACCAGAATATTTGCACCTCACCCAAAAGTTAGTCCACATAGTTGATATACTTCCATCTTATTTCTAGAGCATTCTAACAAGATACACTAGTCCTATGGAAGACATTAAATAACACCTAATACAAAGAATAGCAATATACATGATAACACCAAGTACAGCAATCTCTAAGGACTCGCTATATAACCCTTTTTCCAACACACATAATTCATTGGTAGCAGTGGAAGAAACTAAGCACTTTCTAGAAAAGTGAGTAGGGGCAGAAAGCATTAGAAAAGTGAGTAGGGGCGGGAACATGCTTCTTTTATCATTTGGTGGTCCCTTGTACAAATACTAACCAAATAATCTTTATTATGGTACAGTAGTTATAGTATTATGCTGCATTGCATCCAACTGTTCTTTATATGAAGATGCACAAATCAAAGAGTAGGTCATATTGGCCAACTTATTGAGATGAAAACAATCAGAAATATTTTCACCTCACCCAAAAGCTGGTCTACTTACTATACTTCCGTTGGACGGCCATTCTATCTATTGAAGATAAACTGGTGCTTTTAGGAAGAAAAACGGCAACACAAATGACAAACAGTAACAGTCATACATGGCACTTCCAAGATAATTTCCAATGAATCATTAATTGATAACAGACTTTAACAACCATATAAAAGAAACTAATATATTATTACTACCAATATTGAATAACAGTGCATAAATGGATGAAACTTTGTGGAACAAAACTGTCCGCTGCAAACGTCGGACTTGGACTTATTTTTTTTTATCGGAAACATTTGGAATACCTGACACCATGTTGTATTTTTGTTGATTGGGCAGTTTTTAGTCAGACAAGCTTACAGCCTTCCCGAGTCTCAATGTCACAGACAGACAAATGTTGTAAGTCTTGGTAAGGCTGTTGTATACTGTTGCAGAATAAGTAAGTTTAAAACCCACCTCTTTTTCTACTTGAATGTAGAACTGTCTAATACCCTCAAGGGTCAATTCCTCTTTTTTAACGAGGATTCGAATTGGTTCTCTCATGAACCGTTTGGTTACTTCTAATACTTCATCAGGCATTGTAGCAGATAACAATATCACCTGTAAGGATCAAATACAATAGAGTTATTAAATTTGAAGAAAAATGTGCCACAATTAGTTTTTTTACACAATGTATGTCTCCCACAAAGGGCCATTCTGGCAAAAAAATACTGACTTAAAATTTACGATAATATGCTCAACTAGGCTTGTAAGCAAGCATTCGTAAGAAGTTTAAATACAACCAATGCTCAAGGAGAACAAGTCCTGACAATCTTGTGACATCCATCAAGCACAAAGCTAATACCAAAATGCAACTTCACATGGATTTTGGTATGTGTGGCTGCAATAATGTGGATTTAGAAAAACATTAAGTGAAAGCCAATTGATAATTGTCAGAACATAATTGTGTGGTAGACAATATTAATCCCAACTATTTTTAAAAATAAATTGACAATATTTAGTGAATGGAGAAGGATGTACCTGAATATCTTGGGGCATGTATCTGAACACATCATAGATCTGATCTTTGAAACCACGAGACAACATTTCATCAGCCTCGTCCAATACGAACATCTTAATGCTTCTAGGGTCTGAAATAAACACATGCTCAGTTAGTGCTGACCTTAATCAATTCTTTGTTTACAAACTAACCTAACCTACCTACTCATGAAAACACAAGCAACTCAACTTGTATATTGGCATCTCCAAACAAACTAAAACAATTCTTAAAGTCAACCCGAGTCCGGAGTCGAAACTTCAAATGTTTGTTTTTCTTGTTTAGCGCCATCTTCCAGTCATATGTGTTTCATGATCAGAGGAAAAGGCATGGTCATTTTTATAAATGTACATAAAGTAAGTATTTATTTAAAGTAATATTATAATCAGTACACCTTTGAATAATCAATTTGACTTGGTAATTAAGTACAAATCTTTATCAGACAAGTGATTACAAATGATAACAAACATTGAAATATTCTGTCGTTATGCACTTATCATATTCATAAATTCAGTACAAGTTATACTCAATTGAGTCAACTCCACTTATCATATGAACACTTGTGAAATGCATGATCCATAATACATATAAAGTGTAAACATACCTTTGGAAGTTAAAACCCTAAATTATGACCTAATAACATTAGACGGACTATAGTACAAAGTAGAAGATTACATACATCACAAATATAGCAAGTTAAATAATATACACCAAGGACACTATCTAGACAGAATACAAAACCAACACACTTTCTGTTCCGATCTGTTTTTGTCAAATCTCCTATTTAGTGTTAAAGGGGCCGAGAAAGTGTCAATTTGCCCTGTAGATAAACATCCCCATGTAGATTACCTACCTAAAGCTCTTCTGTTAATCATATCATGTACTCTGCCTGGAGTACCTACAACAACATGTACTGTACTGCTCTGTAATTTCTGTACATCATCACGTACAGCAGTGCCACCTATACAAGCGTGGCATTGAGCACCCATATAATCTCCAAGGGCAATCATAACCTTCTGGATCTACAAGCAGAAACAATGTAATATTAAATATAATGTCAGAGGTATTTTACCCCCGAGTTTCAGTTTTGTTAGGGTTTCGACAAATTTTAATTGACACAAAGGGTAAATAAGCTTTTAAGTACTATTTTTCACTATAACATCCTTTTCTATTTGGGTATTTCAAATTGTCTTTGCTTTTCTTACTCTCTCTCACAAAATCTATTGGGTTTTTAAGAAATTTAATTGGGTAATACCCCAATACGCAGCTTATCTGTTGCTCTGTAATGTTCACAAAAATCATCAGCGATTACTTTCACACTATAACAGTTTTAAGGCCTCCACTTGTAAAAACTCTGTGTCTTAAAGACTTTTTAGTGACTTAATTGTTAATCATCAAGATCCAATATCTGCTGCAAGGTAGATTTAAAATGACACTGTAATTTATAAGCACTGTTGGTCACAGTACAAGAACAAATTACAAATAATGACAAAAAGTGAATGTTTACCTGTTGAGCCAATTCTCTAGTGGGGGCCAGCACAAGAGCTTGACATTCAGGGAAATCAACTTTAAGCTGTTCCAGAATAGCGATGGAAAATGTTGCCGTCTTGCCAGTACCAGACTGTGCCTGAGCAATCACATCACGTCCTGTAAACATGTCATAAATACACCATTATATTGTACCAAGCAGGCCTGGAGATAGGTATGACAAGCAACAGGCAGTTGTCAAGTTTTGATTGACACATATAAGGAAACAATTTGATAAAAGTTGTACTCAAATTGAAAGATATACCAAAAAGTTTGTAGGGCCGAACTTGTTTCCCTTTCCCAACCCAAGCCGATTTAGAATGGGTAGGTAGGTAGGTTAAATATTTTTTCTTGAAAATGTTTCAGAATGATAGTTATTGGTCAAGGCATGCTACTTAGGAAATTTAGAAATGACTAAGTGGAAAACCAAGCCTTACATTTAAAATTAATATGTACCAAATTTACTAGTAAGAAACGAGCTTTTATACAAAAATAATATTTTCATCCCCAATATTTCATAAAAAAATATTATTTCAATTTGGGCAATAAAATATTTTGGGTAGGGTCGTTTTTTATGGGTAGGTAGGGGATGGAGAAACAAACAATATTTTATTTCAGGCCCAGTCTTATTTTTCTTTAAAATACAAAATTACAAATTACTGACGAGTACACAGAAACCAACTTACCCTTAATGCAAGGGATAATGGCACGTGCCTGGATGGCAGACGGCTTTTCAAAACCATAGGCGTAAATTCCACGAAGGAGTTCTTCGCGCAAGCTCATGTCATCGAAGTTGTCAACAACTTGTTCCCAGTTGCTCTGAAATTACCACAGTATTAAAAGATTATAACCTACCATCAACTTGTTCCAAGTCTTGCCATGCTTAGTCTACAGTCTTTGATTTAACTCACCAGTCCTATGCATATGGCAAGTTAATGTTTGCTTGAGAAAGTAAAATTTCACAGCAACTTGCCCAATTTGGGAAGTGAAATATTCAGCATACTTGATGCCATATATGAGTAAAAAATTAATACAATATTGTAGAGCAACAAGTAATTAAGAATTGCAAGCAATACAGAAGTCCACTACCGGTTTTAAGCCATTTTCAATGTTTCTGTTGCCATAGCAACCACAATTTTTGTCAGAATCAAAATATTTTTAGACGTGCATAATCCCCTTATTGCCCCCTATCCACATATCAAGTTTGATAAACCTAGCTTGAAAACTGTTTTGAGTTATGTCAGGATCCAGATTATTTGACGGACGGACTGACGGCAAACCTATAGTCCCCTCCGGTCAAAAACAGGTAGGGGACTAAAAAGAATGAAACACGGGAACATGTGTTCAAACTTCTAATTTTTACCACAGTTGATTTAAAGCATGACTTGAAATTCTTTGCATATATGTGATCTTCCAGGGTAGCCCTCCTGACATAATGATCTTACCTCAATGAGTCCATCTTGGATCTCTTGGACCCCACCTTTCTGTTCCTCCTCTTGAGGCCTAAAAACATACAGTTGCAACTTCAAAACAATTATATTGACAGCAGTGAATAGAACAGAAACTATATATTTGTATGCACCGATCTATAATAACCTGTGTATCTACTTAGTTTAATTATTTACTTAGGCTTGAGTTGGTTTCAGCATGGACGAGCATCAATTCAGGACAACAGCTTGACATACTGACTCAATCAGGCTGAATAACCTGAGACCATTTGTAGACATCTAGAAAGTTGACAAAAAGGACCGGGCACTTGGGTCTCTTTAGGTCTTACAAACTGCCGGATAAAAAATGATAAAATATATGTTTTAACACGCAAATTTTTGTCCCATTTAACTAACCAGCTACGATATTACATCCATTTTCATGGAATGTATGTGTTTTCCCGCTTCTTTATACTTGTGTTTAACCACAGCTAGTTTTGCCTTTATATGTGCTTGTGGACACAGGTTGTAAAACCTCTATATCCACCTCTTCTTCTTGTGTATTTGTTTTGTCGCATCTTGCACTTGTAAATGTTACTTTAATGTAAGATCTACTTAATCAAGTTAATGGTTGAATTTCAGTTCTTGCTCCCCCTCAAATGTTTATCTAATTTCAAATTGTTTCACTTTGTCAGCACTACAGTTATTACAACCAATTCCATTTACAACAGCAATATGACCAACAAACATATGAGAAATCAAAGCAACAACACATCAAATTATAACAACAGACCAAGTCATTGTGGTATCATTGAAGTGTGTTCACTAAATGAATGAATGACGTAAATGGGGGGGGGGGGGGCATATAGCCCATTATGGCATTACAAAAACCATCCTCTTACGTAGAGTAAATTTTTACCATAAGAATAACTTTAATATACTAAACAGACATATTTCCATTCATATTTTGTGTATCCATATGGTTTCCTTGGCAAAATTTTGACACACGTGCTAACCAAGATGTCCGCCATGACACCGGCGATTGTTCCTCCGACATTTCTTTCCTAACTACGACAACAAGACACAAAAATAACATACAGAACGATGTCTTAGACATAGCTTATCAATTAACAGTGCTATACAACAAGTTTGATAAAAAACTGTGAAGTCGATCATTCATAAAACTCACCGTTCTGTTTCACTCGTATAGTTGGACATGTTCTTGCTAAAAGTAGCGCGAATAAAGGAAAGAAACACGGACCGAATCACCGGACGGAAGTTGAAAATGTTTCATTAAATATGTAATTTATGGCAAATATCACGCGGAGATCAAATAAATATACGTATTCCATGATTCACAATAACGCGATTGTACAGAGTGAAATAAAATAAACACCTAATAGTGAGAACTACATCTTTTAGCGTATGTATAATTTACCACCTGTTTGACAGTCTGCGGAATGACGTCATGACCGGAAAAAATGGGAGTGAAAATTTTTCAGCAGACAACTCTTACAACAAAGTTTACACAATTATCGCTGCAGTTACTTCCCTGGGTAATTGGAAAGCTGGCGATACTCATGACAGTATCTAAATCTATTTATCACATGTTTGACGTCGCGGTAGCGTAATAAAGCCATTATTTGTTAAATGAGATAAAAATCATGCTCTTTGATTTAATTTTAAGTTCTGTGATAATATAGAACTGTATCTTAGATTTATTTTTTCTCATGAATCATGTTAAAATACCTTCTGTCGTGGCTATGGTGACCGATTTTTGAAGCGTATCCATAGCGAGAAAACGAGGGGATAGCGGTTAAAAACAATAGCTACATTTAGCTAAAAGCTAAAATTCACAATTTCAATATGTTTCATTAAAAAAGGAATAAAGTTCTAAAATGTGATACAATTTTGAAAAGTTTACGTCAAAAACTCATCAAATACTGGATTTATGAACTTCTTGTTAAAGCTGGGTTCACACTCTGGCGTTTGGACCGACGTTTACCGACGTTTTAGCAAACGTTCAGCTCCGCTAGTAAAAGTTACTAAACGTTTTGAAAAGTTGATGATCGCTGGTAAACGCTGAAGAATGTTGTGTTCGTTGAAAGTTTTTAACATGCATAAACTTTGTCGACGTTTGGAAATAAATGCTGATGTAAGTTGAGCTCCGTTTCAACGTTAAACGTTCCTGAACGCTGAATTAAGTTGATTAAAGTTTGCTTAAGTTAAACTCCGTTGGCAAACGTTTGCCGAAACGCTGGTGGTGTCGATAAATTGAGGCTAACGTTTCTCTAGCCGAGACCAACGGGTAGTTAGCGCCATGAACGCGATAGTAACGCAAGGGTTGGCGTAAGTGAACTTTCCCCAGCGCAAATAAACGTTTGTCAAACGCAGACCTAAGGGTATATGGCGCAATGAACGCGATAGGAACGCATGTGGTAAGCGTAGACGATCTTCCCATAACGTTTCCATAACTTACGTTTACTTTGTGCAACGGATCCTGGCGTTCGGCAACTCGTTCGTCAAGTCAGACTAAGTTTGGGACCGCTGCACATACGCTAACCTGCGTTGACTAAAGTTTACATACGCTGTTAAAATATATTAAATTCAACGCAGGCAAACGTTGTTGAACGCTTGTTACCGCTGTCAAACGCTGCCAAGCGCTAGGAAACGTTCACAAAAGTTAGTGTGCGTTAGATGTACAACGTTCGCAGTGTGAACCAAAATATTTCTCCTTGCGAGCGTAATTTCATCGACGTTTGGGCTTATTTTTTCGACTTTTGAAACGCTGACCAACGCTGGTACAAGCGTTTGAATGACGTTTGCGACATCACTAACAAAGTAGGCGGGAGTGGTTAGTTTTAAAAGTCTGTTACTTTGTAATTTGAAGTTATATTTTGCTCAAAATTTCAGAAAATGTTAAAAATAGTCCTGTCATTATAATACTATAATTATCGTGTAACAAACGTATCTTCTACTGCCAACTAACTTGCAACGTAAGGACAACGTTCGTGGGCAGCGGGTGTAAGTACGGTCTCCGTACGACACGGAGATCGTACGCTATAAGCACGTAAAACTCACACAACACGTGTGCAATGTAGGATGAACGCATCCACTCAAGTTCAGGAGAAACCGTGCGTTTGACGTGTGCGTTGATTTTGTCGAATGTCTTGCTAAAATTCAGTAGAACACCATCGACGTGCTACTGGTGACGAATTGCAGAGTTAGCAGCAGTGGACATCATCTTCAATATACCACGTTGTTGGTCACTCAGGATGCCGTGCTTCTCTAAGTGGGACATGCTCTGACTGTGGAGAACGTGCTCTACAGATTTGCTACACATACGGACGTCAGTGAGATTGGTTTATATGGCAAAAATATTGCATCAGAAAGGGAAGACAGCACTCAGCTTAACCAGCCGAGCACAGAAAACATAAAAAACACTCAAGGCACAAGTACACTGCGACCACCTTTCTTGGATACCGGCGTATTTCCAGTCAATAGGGACTTTGTCCTGAGAAACTGATCCGTTCTGTCAGACTTCGTACATTTTAGTTGGACTGTTGTGTTGTCTGACGTATGGTATGATTTCAATGAAAACAATTAAGTACCTCTACTTATCGTATATGCCACACTTCCGACCTGATTGTAATTCAAACACTCGCCGGGCGTTTATCGTAATAAATATGATACATGTCATAGTGTAGCTTCCTGGCCAGACAAGCTCCTAGTCATAATACATCTGTCTTTATATATGAACAAGTAACAACATAAGAATAAAACAAACATTTGTGTCACCATTCTAAATATTATTTAATAACAGTGTATGTTTCCCCTTTACATTTTTTCTAAATTTATAAAAAATAACATATCTAAAAGTCGCTCTTCATAGAATGCATGTTTCAAATTTATCGAGAGTCCTATTCCATGAAACGCACATATCCAAAATCTTCTTCATTCTCATCAATATCCATCACCTCGGTGATTTCATTGGAATAATGTGTTCCTCTCTGAATTAATTCTGGTTTGCTCTTAATAAACTGGAAGTCAATGATATCTCCATTATCATTCTCAGATTCAGCGCCCACTCTTTGTTTCTTGCCTTTCTTGAATAACTTTTTCAGTTTTGAAAACTTCTTTGATTTTTTCTTTGGCATTTCTGGCATATCGCCAATATCTTCTTCCTCATCAAAACCAATGACCATTGTTGTCGATGTCGAAGCAGACTGAAGTAAATGATGTCATTTTACAATACAAATAATGACAGTACATTGTTCGATGTTTTTTTTATAAATAATTTCATATTTGATTTGATTACCGAGTTTTTACTTGTTCTCGTGTGACTTGTAATATCACTGATACAATTGAATATATTATTTTGATTTGACCATAAGCTCAGTCCGATTCTATATTTGAGATCATGTAATGTACATGTATGGACTACATGTATAATATACAAGAATACTATACAATATATTACAATGTGATATTTACTAGTTGCCAATGATTCGTAACATTATGTGATAATTGATGATTGAGAACAACTAAGACTAACCGACGTGTATATTGTGAAAGACATTTATGTAATATATCTTTTCTGCAGTAAGAAATCAGATATTCTCACCTCCATTGGTCTCTCGTGTCTTCCACCTTGTAGTGCTTTCATTACTTTCAAAGGGTTCTTCGAATGGATGTTCTTCCTGTATTTAGCATTTTTCTCATCACCATCTTCATGTGTGTATTCGCTCTTACTCTGTCTCGCTCCTACTATCGCACTCTTTAACTTCTCCATCTTTCCTTTCTTTCTGTAGAGAGTCAGAATATCATCAACTTCTTCTATTTCCTTCTCAAAATCTGCGATGTCGTCTTGGTCGCACTTATGACTCTTTCCCGAGTCTTTCCTTTTTGGCTTAACTGCACTGACTAACTTCTTGAATTTTGACTTCCTGTGAACTTTTTTATTATCACTTTCTGCCTCTTCGTCTTCATCCATATCCAAAAACCAGTTTTCAAATAGTTCATCTGTTTCTACTGCTTTTTCTAAAAATGATAGTAAAACATGTGTGCATGAGTCAATGGATAAATTAAATGCATTTATACATTGTATTTCTATATATCTTCAGCAGTAACAGATAGCTAAAAACAGACACAATCTTAAGTACACTGCAAAGCTATGTATAACACATTATTTAACCTCACCATATTTGAGAAAATAATTCTGTGGGGTTCTTGTGAAGTTGGTGTTTAAAAACTGTTTGACAACGCGTTACCTGGCTGTATTCGATATTATGATTTCTTTTTGGCATTAGTTTTGAGAAAATGCTTTATCATTGGTTTGTGTGTTTGGGTTTGATTCAGGTTTACAACCGTTGTTTTAAACATCAGTCGACCTGACCAGTTTCCCAGAATTTGATACCAGTATCATCTAGCACTTCCTCATCTTCTATAATGGTACGTATGGGTTTACGTATTTACGATGGCACAACACAATATGATGACATTGAACACAATATAATATTTAATTGACATCAAAACACAACGAAGTCTGTATAATAAGTAATTAAACGTAGCAAGGTAAACGTTTGGAAACACAACGCCTTTTATACGGTTTAAACATCGTGTCATTAATAATGCCTCTCGTTGAAAAATGATGGTTTTTGTATATGCATTGTACTGTATTAAAGATATATAATACACCAACCATTATCCATTCTGTCATCACTGCTACATTCTAAACGTTTTGCCTTTGCACGAGCGATAACTTTCTTAACTATTTTCTTCTTGTGTTTACTCGTGCTTTCTTCCTCGTCATCCTCCTCGCTCTCCAACAATTCAATCAAGGAAACATTGCATTCTGGGTAATATCCTTTCTTCTTCTTCTTCCGCATCTTTCCATGATTTACTTCACCAAATGCGTATCCTTCAGCATTAGCAGGCAGTAATTGTTTAACTCTTTCACCTAAATTGTAAGAAACATGACACCTTCGTGTAAATGATGTTTTAAACTTAAATATTGTTGGACAACACATGCATTTCCAAACAGTGATGTATCTGTTGACGATGACACTGCTATCAAGTGAAATATATTATTGTGGGAATACGACAGCTTGTTCTTTCATGATAATCACCATATTGCTAATTTAAACGAAAGATTAGTAAGCTTCTGATTTGATACTTTAAACACACGGACTACATGTACAACAAGCATGGACAACCAATCTGTCACAACACACTGGCCAAGTTCTTTGTTACTACCAGTTTTTTCAACCTCACAGATAGAATTTTTAAAAATAGTAACACGTGTTTTTCACACTCAGATCACCTCACCCTGTATGCATTGCGCTTATTTATTTATCGAGTATATCTAAATGTATAGCAATCTTATTTACGAATTAAACTAGGGTTATTACGTACCAATTACAAGGTTAATCTCTGATGAGTTCCTTTTCTCGTACTCTTCAGTTACAATAAAGACTTGAGACTTTCTGAGTCGTTTAAGTTTCCTGTTGGCTTGTATTTCATGTTTGAACTCCGTATCCTCAATATTTTCAAGATCTGCAAAGAAGGAATAAAATGGTTTATAGAATCAATTTATTCACTACATTGTATATGATTAACTGCATGTGGGCAATCTTAGAATAGAAGAAATGTACTGTAATGGCTAATCTTTAATTGAAATATAAACGATTTCGTATATAGAAATTAATAAATGGACGACGTTCATTTTAATAAATACAGTAAAACGTCTTTAAAAATATCTTAATGTTAAGACAATCTCAAATTAAGACAACAATTTCGAAGTTTACTTTGGCCATGACGCTCTATATTTAACCTTCTTATTAATACTAACACAATGAAATACTGGTTTTAAATGATCACAATATTAGTAAACATTACCTGAATCCCCATCATCTATATCAGTGTCCTCGTTATCAGGTAGCTCACTCTTTGCAGTGGCATATGTGACATCAGTTTGTCCAGGTATGTATGGCTGTGGGAAGAGATAGTTCATCGTTTATTCACATTGTTATTACATGTAAATAGTTATGCCTCCTATCGAAGATAGGTTCGATATAATAAAATGAATATCATATGAGTGACATTGATTTTTTCAACACCCGAAACAGAATTGATGCAGTACGTATGAATGCCACTCATGCAGGCTAACGATATTCTTATAATATTAATCGCATGATTAAATAGGTAGTACTTTAAATACTAGTACATATATGTACAATACAATACAAAACAATTTTTGCATAAACATACAGACATATGCTTATAGCAAAACAATATTATAAACAAACAGGCAGTATATATATATTATATAATTATGTAGTATGTTGGAAATTACCTCATACACTGGTATGACGATTGTTTCTGTCATGTCTTTCACAATGTCTGCAATCAATTCATTGCCATCGATTCCTCGGAACAACATATCGCTGCAAGATAAAACCATAGTTTTCTTACTCCCAAACGGAAATCAGTACCAGGCTTATTTTCATCAAATGTTTTCACGCACATATAATCAGCGTTGTTCACAAATCAACCCATTACTACATGGTGTGGTTTGATGTAGTTACATTGTTGCTGTTTATTTGCGCAACCATTTCTGATGCTGTTGTCATTGTGGAGTGATATAATTCTTTTGTACTTGGCATTTCTAAACGATTGCAGCGTGTAATATGGGTTCATATAATGTCAGTTGACACTTTAAATCATTCCCTGTAGTTGACGGATACATACTTATATGTGTACAAGAATAATATGTTACTGTGGCAGACCTTGTAGTACCTAGTATAAAGCATTATAAATAAATATAAATATACCAGATTCATATAGCGCCCTTTTCATGCGAACGCACGTTCAAAGGCACTTTACATTATTGTGTTGCAGCCACAAGGGCGCAAGTGCATCCTCTACCAGTGCAGATACAGCATAATCTGACCGGAGGGACAGACTGGGAGAAAGCCCCTGAAGGGAGATAGAGACATTAGATACAGGCTTGTCCGGCGCTTCAGAAGTGCGCCTAGCTCTTATTTCGAATAGACAGCCTGGTTCTTTAATGTGCCCGGTGTATAACACTGATACACAGCTTCCTGGCACTTCCAGATACTTTGCAGACCACACGGCCAGATATAGCGGGAAATATTATAAATATTTCAGAAATGTCATGTTCCGATGCCAGGGATTGAACCCACGACCTCTGGATTGAGCGTTACCACTGAGCTAAATCCGCTTATATCTGTATATTATGTCTGTAATATAGAATTAAAGGTGCTTATGTGATGCAGCGGAGGGATGTTACGCATTAAATCACATCTCATAATAAACTAGTAAAATGATAATGACACTACGTATGTACTCACCTATCATTATTTGACTTCAGTCCAGTCTTTTCATTGTTAAAGCATGCTCCAAGATTTCCAATGATCAAGTTAACACGTTTCCCTTCTCTTTCTATAAACTTGTCTTGGACGTTAGCAGCTACCTGTTTTATTGAACAAACCATTGGTTGTAACGTATTATGATCTTTGAAATATACTTATTTGACACATTGAATTAAATCAAACAACTCAACGAAAAAGAAAGTATCCATGCACGCATTGATATCAATGTTCCTTGACCAAATAACAAAGTACAGGCGCTGTGGCCTGCATTCTTATAGCATTTAAGAATTCCAAGGACAATATTATTTTGTTCCAAAAGCACTATGCTTATCTATTCTACACGATCATGGGCTGGTGAACAGTTAGATATTGTAAACATTAATATATGTATCGTTGCACGGAACGTCAATTTTGCATTGATGCAGATTGATTCAAACTTTGGTAAGGTCCTAATTACCTCCCTTTGAGTTAAAATAAGTGCTTATTTATTGTTGCGTTTTAGTCAACTATTTGCACACTTTGTTTTTAAACTTATGTATGAAATATGTTGGTAATAATCCATTACACACCATATCGCTAATTCTACTATTGAACCAGACCTTTAGGGAAATATAGAGTCAATTAAAGTTGAGCAAATGGAAATCTCAAATGTGTACTTTTGCACATACAGTTTTCTTGATCTGGAATAAAGAATGTACCTGACTCAGGTGTTCGGCATGTTTTCTCCATTCTATTAATGCATCTTGGTACTTGTCATTAGACACTTTACTTCTTTCATTTAGCGTTCTCATTCTCTTCTCTGCTTTGTACACTGCGTTTGGCTGAGTTGCTAGCTTGGACTTGATTGTAGCTTTTTCGATTTTAAACATGTCTTTATGGTATCTCTGTCAAAACAAATGTATGTGTCGTCATCTCTTTAATATATTTTAAAATAATTATGACTTTCTTACAAAAAGTAACCATTACAAAAGTTATTGATTCATACCTCCGCACAAAAAGTAAATTAATATGTTAAAAGTAGTTTTTAGGAGTCGTAAGCCTGTCTATACCACCATTGCCCATTTCTTAATGCAACATGAACCGCCTTTAGGCTGCCTGCTATGTGAATCCGCATTCAAATAGTTCAAGAAACTGTCAACATTCCCAATACTGCTACATATGTTTCTCCCAATTTTTATACTCATTTAATTCAATCAGCAACATTTGTTTATTCTAAGATCAACAATTATTGTGAAACTGTTCGTTAAATCGATATTTTTGCAGATCATCACTCCGCCGAGGCGATATCGGACTTGTTTCGTAATATGAAAATGACGTGTTCAACAAATGTCCGGCTGTATAGCTATTTTTAGAAACTCCAGACCAAGATCACGTGATGGTTTTATCAATGAATCGTATATAATTGTCTGCGAAGTACTGTTATGCAATCATATGGTGTGGCTATACTAGCCGCTTTCTAGGGATGTCTCACGCTGTGAGGGAAGTGATTACAAGACGGTACTGTAGAATCTGATAAATAGGCGCGTAGTATTATTTTAAAGCCACTTTTGATATACGCATTCAATACACGTATTACATATAAATTAATATGCCCCTTTTTACAATTATTTAGATACCCAACATGCCTATATAGTCACATGTGCCTATTTTGACATTCAAGACAAGATCGGCAGTAAGAAAACGAACATTAAACGTGTAAAGTCGGTTTAAGCTTTAGTAGCAGCAACCAGATCGCCTCCCAACAGAACTCTCAGTGCTTTGATTCAAACATGCATCCGTTCAGCAAACTGTACATTTCATGACATGGTGGTCGAGTGGACAACAGTCTTTATTACGGATCGAGAGGTCCCTAGTTCGGTTCTCGACCGGTCACTTGGTCATTTCTGAAACGCTTTGTAAGTACGTGTTTTCAATGTTAGTATATGCACAGGCCTAAGAAATTATATCACAAAATGCAGAGTTTTGAAATTCCCCATCATCCGGTCTTTACAGTACAAAGATGTAACTCTGTATTTTGTGATATAATTTCTGAGGCCTGCGGTACTAGTATATGTATCGATGTTTTAAACCGAGCTCGATTAAAGGACCATGCAATGAGTCTATTCGGAAAGAGCTAGGGCATATAGCATCCGGATTCCGTGTATCACACAACTGTCTCTTTCCTTGAAGTTGAAGGTCATAGCCCAATCTGTCAGAGCTCAACCGAATGATAACGCACATACGAATGTCTCAGTCGAACGCAAACAAACTAACAACATACAATACATTGTCATGGAGCTAGACACTCTCTTACTCGACAGAATGTACGTATAACATATTTGTGTGTGGAATGAATTAGATACAGTAGAGCCACTGAATAGCTTTGGTATAGCTGTCGTGTGACCAGTTCGGGCCACTATCGATCACAGAAGAGTATTTTCAGAAGCGAAAGGTCGACAATCGAACGCAGCAAGTCTTTACATGACTTTGCCTTTTTGTTTGCAATAACTGCTTTTGATCAACCAACAATCGAGTGGAAGAGATGACCGAGCTATTGAAAACAGAAGACGTCCAATCGAACGAATCCGAAGACGACTCTTGATTATGGAATATCTTCCATTTTTACAAACGAATCAGCCAGTGTTTTTTATTACTTAATCGGGCAGCCGACGATGTTAGAACTAAATCCTTATTTTATTTTGATAACTAAACTTTACCATTTAGAAACGCATAGCACGATGGCACCATAGCATTCTAATGAACCGCATTGTTGTGAAATATGTAATATTTATGGTTTACAGCAATCTGATATGATATATAATATCATGTTGCTGAAAGAAACTTCTAGAAATAACACAACTAACCTTCTTGCAGTTTTCAACTTCCACTGACTGTTTGTCCAGTGTGTGTCTGGCATGATCATATACTTTCTCTAACTTTAGATTCGTTACGTCCTTCTCTATATTCCTGTTTTATATAAAACACGTCAATATAAGTGGCATTATCCCAATAGGTGCAACATTATTTCAAAAGATTCGGCACTATGTTTTATGTTGCTTTTCTCAAGGGTTGCAATATCTACTTGCAAAATTGACTCCCGTATTTTTCAGAAAGATCTCCTCGATTTTACAATTACAAAATGTATAATGAAATTAATGATGTAAAAATCTCAAATAACCATAATTCTTACTTGGGCATTTTTCAGTGATGTCATAGCTAAAAAGTGTGCAGTATATTGCTTGAATAATATTATATTTATTATATAAATGCTTGAAGAAAACTTACTCCTTTAATGCTTTATAAATGTCAGTGAATGCGTTCTGTGCTTCATGGAACTGTCTCATATCATCTTTCCGTCTCTCCTGAAGATCCTTGATGTCATACTGTATCATGTCTACACCTGGTTACATAGGTAAATGAAACATATCTTAAATATCTTTGTATATCCTGGGGTAATGTTAGAAAGTTCTGCAACTTAACCACTCTCGATACCTCATTTCTGATGTTATCAATCACCACGAGGGTATGAGAGAAGGGAAGACAATGCTCAGCATACCAGTTACATTGTTAACTCGTCATAGGTATGGTCCAGCCACGAAGCGACCCCGCAAACTAATCACACTCAACGCTTGTCTTGTAATGGATGGATTATCAAACCAATAAACAAAGCATTTACAATGCTATGTACTTCGGATTTTAACTAAAACATTTATCAATTATAACTACAACTGTGTCTCTTTTTGACACACAGGATGTATTGATAACCTCATGTATTTTAAGAATAAAAAAAACTCATTAGGGGCCCGGGAGGTTCGGCCATGAAAAGCAATAAAATCTGTAGAAAAATACATTTAGAAATAGTCACCGTGAGGTGTACGGATTGAATTCAATGTATGTTGAACGTACGTTCGTAGACAAGCTCGTGAGACTGTTTCACATATCGCGCACATAGAGGTCTGTATCAACATCCCGGCATCAAATTGACTAACTTTATGAATATTTTATATTAATATTTATAATATCAGTGAATGAAAGCCAGGGAAGTCGATACAGACCCATATAATCGCGTGGGCAAACATACAACAAAACATTACAATACCTGCAAATCGCAAGCAAAGTGCAGAAAAAGTCGACTCATAGCGTGCTTCTTGTGGCGTAATGATTTTATGTAACAGTCTTACGACAGTTCCGCGATACATTTCTTCAAACGGTGCCCACAAGACATGTTTGCAGGTATATGGACGCGACTGCTACATTGCTGGTGGGAAATATACTTAAAGCAAGACATTTAAGTTGCAGTACTGTAAACTAAAACTGATATAATGACACAAACACCTCAGATAAATATTTAGTTTGACTTACTTCTTGGTACAAGTGTGCTCTTTTTATACATGTTGCTTGGTTTACAGTATTGATCATTGTCTTCATAGAGTTCTTTCAGTGACCTACGATGTTCTTTGTTTATCTCATATAAACGATTATACTGGTCCATCCAGTGCTGTCGATTGCTGGCAATACTGTAACACAAATGTATGTAAGAATCATAATTGTGATACAAGAAGTAGTGTTACAATATACAAAGTACCATTATACTTCTTCAACATTACGGCAAACTTCGTGCTTCACTAATTTAACCAACACACTCTCAATAACCCATCTTCTTAACAACAACAACAACAACAACTCTACAGCAACATGTACACCACTTCACCGTGTCTACTGTAACATCCTCTCTTCCATAGTACATGTAAATATTTCCGCTATGTACAGTGTAGTTCCAATGGTACTTTCAGGCTTCTGTAGATGACAGCCAAATTGGGATATGGCACCAGTAGGGGCAGTTCCAGGATACTTTGTTATGGGAAGCGGGTGTACATTATTTGAAGTCCATAAAGTAAGGGGACACCGGGGAACAACTGACCTGTCTGGTTCTTTACGGGCGTTAATTGGTGTTGAGTAGAAGTTTGTAATCAAATTAAAAAAAACAACATTGGGTGGCACTGGTCGACGAGTGGGAAACGCTCTTGATTACGAATCAAGAAGACCCTGTTTCGAATATCAGCAAGGACACTTGATAATTTCTGAAACGTTGTTTTCTTTGTTTCCGAACCACCTAGAGATGAACTGGTTGTCTCGCGTGTATAGATGCTAAACACCAGGGATGTTAAAGAGCCACGGAGTCGACTCGAAATGGACTAGGGTAACTCAACCACAAACTGTCTCTTTCCACGCAGATGGAGGTCATTGGCAAATCTGACTTGGAAAACATTAGAGGAACAGACCCTGCCTCAGTCGAACGCAAAGAATCAAACTTTACAAAAAAATCAACTCATTTTATGGATTGTCAGAATAATACTTCCGCCTGAACTTTGAAATGATTTAGAGGCGTTTTTAGCAATAATTTCCACTGTACAATTGTAGATTTAGTCGCGTCACCATGACTAAAATTGACTAAGTAACTTAGTGCCTTGTAGAAACCAAGCGAGGCATGTATATACATGCATTTAATCATATAACAAAATACGAACTAATAATTAGTCCTGCATCCATAGACTACGAGTATAATTATACCAGAGTGTATACGCACACAAATGAAAACCAATGACAAACGATTCTCTATTATATGCATTTCATCAATAAATTACAAAACTTATACATACTGTGCCGATATAAGACCTATTGGTGGACGAAATAGTCCTAATGTGTTTGCCTGACTCATTGTAAGCATTTAATTTTGCTTCATAAAAATCTACTTCTAAATACTCAACCGTTATCAACAGATGACGTCGTTACTATGAAGAACAATACAAGGCTTGGGCGGAAGTGACGTTTTTGACGTCGTCTTACGTCATGATTGGATATGACGTTTTTGACGTCGGACAGTTTTACCAAAGCACTAACGGACATATTACCATTTTTGCATGTCTTTTTGAGGAAAAATGGAGTAACCAAATATACTTGAGCGTCACCTTCCCAAAAGATTGTTATGCAGAAGACAAATGTCTTCTAAAGTATAAACTTAATTATTAATTTGAAACTTATAACATATACCTAATGTCTCTGTTTTATTTGTTTAGGGTATTTTTTATGCGGAAGGCATGCTAAGTCCAAAGTATCTAACACATTTTCTTCACCGTTCAAACATATGATAACTAACTATAAAATATTCACATTATGTCACTGTTATATTAATTTAACTAAACATCTGGGTTTTAAATTGAAATACTTGCACTGCAGCCAAAAAGCTTCTAGAAACGTGTATTTTGTGAACATCTTATGTTTCTTTTAACTCCCATTTCGAACCTTGAACCCCTGTCACAGGACCCGCGCTGCAAATACTAAATCCCTCTGTTAAATTGTCCCCTATAACAACTACTTAACCAATCTGTCAACAAGTCCCCCTTGCAATTATTGAACCACTCTGTCAGTCAGTACCCAATTACAACCTCTGAACCACTCTGTCAACCATTCATAACAAGTCTCTGTTAAGGCGGAACCACACTATAAAAAAAGTTCCTGAACCATTAACAAATTTGGTATCATAGTAAACTTTGATTTATTCCAAATTCAATAAACCACTCTGTCAATATGCACCCATTGCAAAAACTGAACCACTCTGTTAAAGGGTTCCTAATAACAAGCACTGGAGCAACTCTGTCAACCAGTACCCCATTACAAACTCTGAATAACTCTGTCAACCTGTCCCAATCATTATAAACACTGAACTACTGTGTCCACCTGCCCTCCACCATTACAAATACTGAACTACTGTGTCCACCTGTCCTCCACCATTACAAACTCTGAACTACTGTGTCCACCTGCCCTCCACCATTACAAATACTGAACTACTGTGTCCACCTGTCCTCCACCATTACAAACTCTGAACTACTGTGTCCACCTGCCCTCCACCATTACAAACTCTGAACTACTGTGTCCACCTGCCCTCCACCATTACAAATACTGAACTACTGTGTCCACCTGCCATCCATAATTACCAATACTGAACTACTGTGTCCACCTGCCCTCCACCATTACAAATACTGAACTACTGTGTCCACCTGCCCTCCACCATTACAAGTACTGAACTATTGTGTCCACCTGCCCTCCACCATTACAAGTACTGAACTACTGTGTCAACCTGCCATCCACCATTACAAATACTGAACTACTGTGTCCACCTGCCCTACACCATTACAAATACAGAACTACTGTGTCCACCTGCCCTCCACCATTACAAGTACTGAACTACTGTGTCCACCTGCCCTCCACCATTACAAATACAGAACTACTGTGTCCACCTGCCCTCCACCATTACAAATACTGAACTACTGTGTCCACCTGCCCACCACCATTACAAATACTGAACTACTGTGTCCACCTGCCCTCCACCATTCCAAATACTGAACTACTGTGTCCAACTACCCTCCATCATTACAAATACTGAACTACTGTGTCCACCTGCCCTCCACCATTACAAACTCTGAACTACTGTGTCAACCTGCCCTCCACCATTACAAACACTGAACTACTGTGTCCACCTGCCCTTCACCATTACAAATACTGTACTACTGTGTCCACCTGTCCTCCACCATTACAAATACTGAACTACTGTGTCCACCTGCCCTCCACCATTACAAGTACTGAACTACTGTGTCCACATGCCCTCCACCATTACAAGAACTGAACTACTGTGTCCACCTGCCATCCACCAATACACATACTGAACTACGGTGTCCACCTGCCATCCACCATTACAAATACTGAACTACTGTGTCCACCTGCCCTCCACCATTACAAACTCTGAACTACTGTGTCCAACCGCCTTTCACCATTACAAACTCTGAACTACTGTGTCCACCTGCCCTTCACCATTACAAATACTGAACTACTGTGTCCACCTGCCCTCCACCATTCCAAATACTGAACTACTGTGTCCAACTACCCTCCATCATTACAAATACTGAACTACTGTGTCCACCTGCCCTCCACCATTACAAACTCTGAACTACTGTGTCAACCTGCCCTCCACCATTACAAACACTGAACTACTGTGTCCACCTGCCCTTCACCATTACAAATACTGTACTACTGTGTCCACCTGTCCTCCACCATTACAAATACTGAACTACTGTGTCCACCTGCCCTCCACCATTACAAGTACTGAACTACTGTGTCCACATGCCCTCCACCATTACAAGAACTGAACTACTGTGTCCACCTGCCATCCACCAATACACATACTGAACTACGGTGTCCACCTGCCATCCACCATTACAAATACTGAACTACTGTGTCCACCTGCCCTCCACCATTATAAATACTGAACTACTGTGTCCACCTGCCCTCGACCATTACAAATACTGAACTACTGTGTCCACCTGCCCTCGACCATTACAAATACTGAACTACTGTGTCCACCTGCCCTCCACCATTATAAATACTGAACTACTGTGTCCACCTGCCCTCGACCATTACAAATACTGAACTACTGTGTCCACCTGCCCTCCACCATTACAAATACTGAACTACTGTGTCCACCTGCCCTCCACCATTATAAATACTGAACTACTGTGTCCACCTGCCCTCGACCATTACAAATACTGAACTACTGTGTCCACCTGCCCTCGACCATTACAAATACTTAATTAATGTGTCCACATGCCCTCGACCATTACAAATACTTAATTAATGTGTCAACCTGCCCTCCACCATTACAAATACTGAACTACTGTGTCCACCTGCCCTCCACCATTACAAATACTGAACTACTGTGTCCACCTGCCCTCCACCATTACAAACACTAAACTACTGTGTCCACCTGCCCTCCACCATTACAAATACTGAACTACTGTGTCCACCTGCCCACCACCATTACAAATACTGAACTACTGTGTCCACCTGCCCTCCACCATTACAAATACTGAACAACCATATCAACCAGTCTCCCATTACAAACACTGAACCACTCTGTCAATCAGCCCCCCCCCATTACAAACACTGAACCACTCCATCAACCAGCCCCCCATTACAAACACTGAACCACTCTATCAACCAGTCCCCCATTACAAACACTGAACCACTCTGTCAACCAGTCCCCCATTACAAACACTGAACCACTCTGTCAACCAGTCCCCCATTACAAACACTGAACCACTCTATTAACCAGTCCCCCATTACAAACACTGAACCACTCTATCAACCAATCCCCCATTACAAACACTGAACCACTCTGTCAACCAGTCCCCCATTACAAACACTGAACCACTCTGTCAACCAGTCCCCCATTACAAACACTAAACCACTCTGTCAACCAGTCCCCCATTACAAACACTGAACCACTCTATCAACCAGTCACCCATTACAAACACTGAACCACTCTGTCAACCAGTCCCCCATTACAAACACTGAACCACTCTATCAACCAATCCCCCATTACAAACACTGAACCACTCTGTCAATCAGTCCCCAATTAAAAACACTGAACCACTCTGTCAACCAGTCCCCCATTACAAACACTGAACCACTTTATCAACCAGTCCCCCATTACAAACACTGAACCACAAACCGAACCATTTATGTTTCATAACAAATACTGAGCAACTTTGTTAGCCAATCCGCCATAGATCAAGGCACCACAGGTCACTTATTTCAAACACGGAAACACTCTATCACTCTATTCTCAATGTTTCAATTTAAATAATGAACCACTCTACCAACCAGCATCCATAACAAACACAGAACTAAACCGCAATTTACCAGACAATGAAAGAACTCAAACAGTCTACCAGACGGCTTACGGATAGTAAAACTTTGGAAAGGTAGTTGGATACCGAGAATGTCCCATAAAAAGACACCCCTTAATAACAAAATTCGAACCAAAACAGAAATAGAAAGTTCTTCCAGTTATTGACTGATTTATCAGCACTTTGTCAGTTAAATACAGCTGTGGATTCACATAACCAGTTTTCATGGACAGCATCCTTACCAGTGCTTACTTACCCTTCCACACGGAACCACCAAATTCTCCATATTATGTGGAAGAAAATCGAGATTGTTGTAAATTTTTCATGGACAGATATGACCTGCAGTACCGGGAAGCGTACGTGTGTGTTTAAGAAAACGTCACAAAGAAATAATGGACAATTAAGTGTTTGGTCTGTAGAAGTTATTTAAAAAAAGCAAAATACCTAGATATTGTTTTGATTGCACAACAGGCAAACTCACATGTCTTTGGCTTGTCTGTGCGCTACAGTATTTAGTATAAAATTAAGAAAATATACATTTTAAAAGTCATACAAATTAACTGTGCGCTATCAAGATAACTAGATATATTATAATATCTTTCAGCGATCTGAAAACGTTCATAAATCAACAAACTGTCGGTACTGTTACACACATTTATATTTACACCGTTTTTAGAACTTATTGTATAAAATATAGATTTACTTACTGTGCCGATGCTTTACACGTTGGTGGTCGAAATACTCGTATAATGTTCGTCATTGTAGTCGTCATTTTATGCTTCATAAATACTCTGTTTCTTAATACGTGACTATAGTCAACTGACGACGTCGTTACTATGAAAAACAGTCAAAGCCTAGGGCGGAAATGACGTAATTGACGTCATCTGACGTAATTGACGTCGTCAAAGCGTCTTAGGGTAATGAAGGCTAATAGATCTAGTCATTGATGCGCTTAACTATTATTTTGGGTAGGGTTGTACTCTAAGAACATGATAGAGAATCGTTTCTATGTCAATTAGACATGATGATGACTGGGAACCCGTAGACCCTACACATATTTTACGTTGCGCATATTGTAGAACATAAACGGGTTCTCTCCCTTTGAAAGCATCGAAAGACGGAATACCGCCACACAGATCACGCGATATTGATCATCATCTTACAAATTCTGAATGTATTGAATAATTCAACAATATACATACAGGGTGATCCATTAATTCCGCACATTAGTAAATGCTTATATTAAAGAAAACATGTAATTGCAGAGTAGATCTATTATGTGTAAATTATGTGTAAATTTTGTTCTGATCTAAAACGAATGTTCAACAATAGAATCCTTAGTTATGGTCCTGATCAATGTGACCACCCGTTTTCTCTGAAAATAAACACAACAAAAAACGCCGTTTTTAATTCTCTGCACGACGTTGTTGTGTGTAGGCCTAGCTTAGGTTACCAGTCTCTTTTGTCGATAGATCGAATGTTTCATTTCATTGGACTTATCCAACAATATTCCTTTTTGAATCCACATGTGTATTTGGACACACATTGCAAGTTTTCGTTTCACTTGAATCGCAAATTTTTCCAATTCATAATAAATTTTAAATTCAACCTTGACGGCACAATGTCAAATACTTTTCCATTCCAGCAGAAATCTGTATTAAGGAGGTACGAGCTGCCTTGTGCGCATGCGCGAAATTTCAAAATCGTATTAGATAAGAACAAACATGAATTTTAGTTTCAATGATCGCATATGAATGTTGATTAATGAAAATAAACAAAATATTATCGCACAAATTAGATATTTTTAACTTTTTATTTTTTGCCTGTATGAAAAAGTGGGTGGGGAACGGCAAAATTGTGAATAATGTTGGTTCACAATAAGTCCCTACAATTGTTCAAATGCATATGCTTATATATAATATGTAGTGCATGGTTTAGTTATAAGAGGTAGCCACACTTTGAAATATTTTTAATAAAATTTATTTCATTACAATTTATACGTGTTAGTAAAGAAATAGTGAAGCTATAGGCATTTGCTAATGTGCAAAATTAATGGATCACCCATGTAAGGTAGCCTATGATTATTTCAGTAGGCCTACTTATGTTAGCATGTCTCTTTTACAAATATTTTCTTATTATTCTACTTGAAGGCCATGTGAAAATAAGAAAAATGTGTTGCTTAATTACTTTGTATATTTAATAATATTGTCTAACCTTTGTCAAATAAAGATGCCCCTTATTATTTGCTTCAGTTATTTCTCTCCCTCCACACTTAAACGAAACATTTCATACCCGATCCGATATATAGGCCCTACTAAAGGTCATACATACGAAGAGGGCCTGGCACTAAATACAAACATTACAAGTTATGCATCAGAATGGCAAATATATGAATTTAAAACTCCTAAATTACCATCATTTGGAATGCCACCCTCATCAAATACGAACATCAAACATGCTCAAACAAATCAAAAGCTCCTCTTTGCAGTTGACGTACTCTGGTCTCAAAATATGATACAAAATGTACAAGTTTCTAGTAGCGTGAACTTGGCACGTACATCTGCAGTCTGCACTCAGATCTGCAAATGAAATATGTTGCAGACCTAGGTCTGCTAGGTCTGCAGTCTGCACTCAGGTGTGCAAATAAAATATTTTGCAGACCTAGGTCTGCAGTCTGCACCCAGGTCTGCAAATGTAGTATTTTGCAGACCTAGGTCTGCAGTCTTCACACAGGTCTGTAAATAAAATATTTTGCAGACCTAGGTCTGAAAGTCTGCACTTAGGTCTGCAAATGAACTATTTTGCAGACCTAGGTCTGCAGTCTACACTTAGGTCTGCAAATGAAGTATTTTGCAGACCTAGTGCACTCAGGTCGGGAAATGAAATATTTTGCAGACCCATGTCTGCAGTCTGCACTCAGGTAGACCCAGGTCTGCAGTCTGCACTCAGGTCTGCAAATGTAGTATTTTGCAGACCTATGTCTGCAGTCGGCACTCAGGTCTGCAAATATAGTATTTTGCAGACCCAGGTCTGCAGTCTGCACTCAGGTCTGCAAATGAAATATTTTGCAGACCCAGGTCTGCAGTCTGCACTCAGATCTGCAAATGAAATGTTTTGCCGATCCAGGCCTGCAGTCTGCACTCAGGTCTGCAAATGTAATATTTTGCAGACCCAGGTCTGCAGTCTGCACTCAGGTCTGCAAATATAGTATTTTGCAGACCTAGGTCTGCAGTCTGCACTCAGGTCTGCAAATGAAATGTTTTGCAGATCCAGGTCTGCAGTCTGCACTCAGGTCTGCAAATGTAGTATTTTGCAGACCTAGGTCTGCAATCTGCACTCAGGTCTGCAAATGTAGTATTTTGCAGACCTAGGTCTGCAGTCTGCACTCAGGTCTGCAAATGAAATGTTTTGCAGATCCAGGTCTGCAGTCTGCACTCAGGTCTGCAAATGTAGTATTTTGCAGACCTAGGTCTGCAATCTGCACTCAGGTCTGCAAATGCAGTATTTTGCAGACCTAGGTCTGCAGTCTGCACTCAGGTCTGCAAATGAAATATTTTGCTGACCCAGGTCTGCAGTCTGCACTCAGGTCTGCAAATGAACTATTTTGCAGAACTAGGTCTGCAGTCTGCACTTAGGTCTGCAAATGAAATATATTTTGCAGACCTAGGTCTGCAGTCTGCACGCAGGTCTGCAAATGAACTACTACATTTCAAACAGTCCTATTGAAATTGCAAGATGTGTCAAACATACCTTTATGCCGTAGCGACTTTAGCTTCGCGGAATTCGCGGGCGTTATGATTCCGTGAAAATTTGTAGCCGCGAATATGCCGACGGTATGAAAAACGCGAAATATTGTATCCGCGAAAGTATCTAGGAATACAGTATTTTCCGCTGCATTGTTTTCTTTAAAAAGTAGTTTCGTCTGCAGACTGCAGACCTAGGTCTTCAAAATACTTCATTTGCAGATCTGAGTGCAGACTTCAGATCTGGGTCTGCAAAATATTTCATTTGCAGATCTGCGTGCAGACTGCAGATGTACGTGCCAAGTTCACGCTACTGTGGGTCCGTATTTGACAATTCGGAGTTAATACTATTTGAAAATACAAACGAGACAAAAATCTACATGTTACTCTTGTCACTTGAGTCACTGTTTGTTGACTTATCATTTACTAGGAAAACGACAAGACAGTGTCAATACATGCCAAGTACATCGCATGCATGTTTGACATTCAGCATCACATTTTCGTCGTCGGTAATGGTCAACTATTAAATGTAAGTTGAACATGGACAATGATTCCTTGACCCGGATGAGTAGCGTCGAGGATATGTAGTTAAAATCGGTCAAAGAATAGAAACATTACGGTTGTTTTCAACCTTGTTTTTTTTGGCAGATTTTTACTGGCGTTCTTTTGCCAAAAATGACGTCACATACCACGAGGTGTGTTATGACAAATTGCACAATTACAACTAAATAACCCGCTAGACGCATTCGCAAACACATGTCACAAAAGACAAGGCTAGTTCATGACGTCATTTATTATTGTATCGAACTGACATTCCAGCTTGTCAGATCGACATGTTGCAGAACGTCAAAAATCGAGCAGCTTGACCGGTGACCAATGCGTCCTATGACCAATCCAGCTCTAACTTTACACCCTTCACTGGTTACCATGGTTACCAGTTAGAGCAAGGATTATTTTTAATGTCGTTAATCCTTGTCTACAGAGTGGTACGCGAATCTGTGCTTAGAAACAGAAAATAATCCAGACCGGTCTATCCGTGTAGACAATGGGTCGAGAATATGGAAGGCTCTCTGAAGCAATTAGAAACATGCGTATGAAGGAATCTAATTAATAAAGGCTCAAAACATATCTATTCGCAAAATTGCGTGGGCGACAACGTGTTCGGTGAACAAAGTTTTAGACGGACTATGTAAAGCGCAATCGAATACTAGTACATGTATAACTTTTTTATATTCTCGCCTTAAAATAATAATAATAAATACTTTATTTTACGAGGAAACTCATTTGACAATTATAATAAATGGCAATCTTCCATGAGATCCTCAACAATAAACAGTTGAACAATAACACAAGTCCATAAAAGAAAAGAGCATAATGGCAATTCGGCCTTATGCACATGGTTTCAAATTGTCCCAGGTTCAAATAAACTGGTTGTACCTTATATATTCTATATACCCGTACCACTGGTATGGAGCTATGTCAAAGCGTAAGACGACTCTTTACGACATCATGGTATAGTCTATCCGTGAAAAATGCTAAAAACACAGCTGAAGGCACGCTTTTGGGTGTGTCTACTTTACACCATATTACGCTTCGACTGAGAGGTAAATTTACACTAAATTAGCTCTGAGAAGTTGGCTGGAAGTTCGGAGATCGTAGTTGGAAATTCAATTTCTAGCTGCACACCAATAACTAGCTAGCAGTGAGTTTGATATTCACAAACTTTCGCCAATATATAGCTAATAAGTGAAGACATGAACTATTTCCATTTTCGTGCCTACGTATGCAGTGCCTTGTTGCTGAATTTTCACTCTCACTACAGACCTCAAAGAAGCTGTATTTGAATTTGTGTTCCTTAAAAGTACCAGCAAAAATCAATGATAATAATGAGAGATGATGATTTAACTTCAATAATGGACGCGGCTAATAATACATATTTTTATAAAGGAATATGTATAGATACATTTTGTAACATCCGCCTGGACTGCCTAGTAGACGAGTGGCAACTTCGAGTACCTCATGGTTATTCAGGTTTGATCCTAGTCGTGACATACACAGTTGTTAAATTTAGTACTGGTAACAGTTACTTAGAAGAAGAAGGTCGTAAGTTCAAAATTAGTAGTGAAGTGCCAGAATCATGAGTTCTAATTGGTCGAGCTTCCGAAGTAGTACTAACTGAAGTATCAAGGCGCCCGCACAGCAGACAGCAGCTTAATAACAATCCATTTATGGTGGTTCCATATTCAACTTAGAGCCGTAGAAATTTAAGATTAATAAATAAATCAATATGGATTTCTTTATAATAATTTGTAATATGACATGTTATAGATCATATCGAAAAATATATTACAACTTGTCTTGCTGTACTATTCCAAATCTATGTATGCAAATGTTTTTGTCTATTAGCCATTGTTTATCATGTTATTCATGTATTTACACAAAACCAGAATTGATTAGAATCATGATTTGTTAGTGGTTGTACAGAGCAGACCGTCGCGTATTA